>OW443307.2:10000000-11477020 GCA_937001585.2 Brachylomia viminalis | reverse complement strand
AATTTCATACGATAGTTTTATAGAAGATTTACAAGTTGCGTATATAATTTCGTATTTTTGAAAATATATATATTATGTGGAGACTTTAGTCTCCACAAATCAAGACTTTCTTTTTGTTATTCTAACATATTTATTATACCTACCTTCAAATTGGTAGAAAAACGAGTTAAAGGTATACATTTTAAATCTGGGGGATCTACATACAATATTTATAAGATGATCAATCAATTCGATAGCACAACATTCTAAAACATAAGGACAGCAGTATTATTTTAAATTGAGTATTTTTTACTTGTGTTTACCAGAAAACATGATTATGGAAGCCGACCCCAACATACCTAGTTGGGAAAAGGCTAGGCAGATGATGTTTACCAGAAAACATGAACCCATCTTCGATCGTTTATAACGTAATTTGGAATATATAAATGTATGTCATCGCTTTTCTTCATATTGTGTTCTGTTACACAGAGCACATCTACCAATTTATTACCTATTACAAGCAAGTTTGTATAGGTATAAGCTCAATAGAACCGATTTACTTATTAGCCGTTAGTGTTTTGATGTACGTAATACTTTTATACGTGAGTATGGCCGCCAAAAATTGTACAGTAACCGTCGTGAATTAGTAACACACGGTAACATAAGTGAATGAAAGTAACACTCGTGAACGTTGTTAGGCTGAGTGTACAATTGTACATGACATATTAAGAAAAAATCGTAATGTTAATATGATAGTTAAAATTAAAAGAGGTTACAATATAATTAAAACCAAAACATGTCCTAAGAAATCTTTATTTAAATCAAACATGAGATCGCAAAAAAAAACTATTAATAATACACTTATGCTAAAATTTAAAAAAGTCTTGTTAGTCTTTAAATTAAAAACAAACAATTATCAACAAGCGTATGACAATGTAACATTATAAACATTTTAACAATTTCACAAATCAAATATTTTTATATCTTTGTCTTTTTACCTGTGTAATTTAAACCTTGTGTTATTAAAAATCATATAACAATAATTAAAAATTATATGGGAATTCTTTGAAACGCATATTAACTTGGTACCTACATTAAAAATTACAGCTAGTCTTTGAACACTTAATTAGATAGGTATTATCTTTGTACCTATGAAAAATATAGACAAACGCAAGGAACTGAAATGAAAACTAACAGTTAAAATAAACTTTATCACAAACGAAATCTTTTAATAAATATGCTTTATCATTTAATTCTAATTCAACTTTTTTCACCACACTTATTTCGGGAACAATATCACGATCTCTTTTTGTAGGTACAAATTTTAATGTTGGTTTATAAATCGTTTTTAAAAACCGTATAGTATATCTTACAGTTTCATCTACTTGTACACTTTCTACGAACCCTATATAATATTTCCAAGACTGTCTTTGGAAATACCTTACTAATACGCTATCACCTAGACTAAAATGTTTTTCTTCTTCGGTATCTGGGAGTTTACGGTCTTCCTTAGTGTTTGTTACTATTTCAGTCTTTTCAAATTGTATATTATTCCTTTTTACCGTCTTTAATTTTATATCTTCACTGTTCTTTTCTTCTGTACATATTAAGAAAGAGTCATCACCGGGATCTATTACACTGTCACATAATTTAAAATGTTCTTCTTCTTTGGTATCTGGGAGTTCACAGTCTTTGTCAGTCTCTGTCATTATTTCAGTCTTTTCGTATAGTACTTTACTGTTATTTTCTGATTTTACTTCAACTTTCTCATGTTTTCTGACGCCACTGCTTTCTACTGTCTTTACTTCCATATCTTTTTTCTTTTGTCTGCTCTCTTCATCATCTGTACATGTTGAAATAGAGTCATAATCGGGTAAAAATATCTGGTCGTCGTCTGAGGTATCATGTACTGAAAATTCATCATTATCTGTGCTGCTAGCATCAGAATCAATAATTAGTTGCGTCTTACGAATTTTTTTCGGTGTAACATTTCGTCTTTCACGTAATCCTGATGTGGATGGGATCGGATTGTCATAAATACTGGTGTTTGTTTTGTCTGCCATATTTAATATATCAGATGCTTCAATTTTTTTGAGCTTCAGTAAACCGTTGCCAATGATTTTGTTACAGAATGCACGATTTTCTGATCTAAACCTCACGTCTGATAATATTGTTACTTTTGTCTTATTCTTGATTTTACCAGTTTCACATGTTTTTTTTATCTTATTCCTGTTTCCTATCTCTTCTGTCTCAGAATCAGTCGTTTCACTTAATCTTGTCATTTTCCTTGTTCGCTTTTTAATTCGTTTTGCATTATTTTTTAAATTTGGTATATTTTTTAGCTCATTTTCTTTGTCAGATTCTTTATGTTGAACAAGCAGGTGATCTTTGAGATCCAAACATCCACAATAACCTTTCGGTGACAACATATCACCACAGAAACAGCTCAGACATCTGAATTTAATGACATCAGCCGTCTCTGTGTTAACAATCTGATGTAGAGCCATGGTCTGTGGTACAGGTGTCAAAGTATCTAATATTGAGTATCTGGCAATATCTGTATCTGAGATACAAAATGTCATTACCGAAGTATCTGACTCACTGAGAATTTTAAATGCTGTTTCGGCATTTGGGACATCAATACCCTGTGAAACATATGCATCAAGTCTGCGTTTTATTGCGCCACCAACTCCATCGGCGGCCCCTTTGCCATGGGAAGCTTCGCTGAAGTTCCACGTAGAGTATGGAATTTCAAATTTTTTTGTATATTTTGAAAACAAAAAGAAATTCTTTTTCTGTTTATACTGGCTTGTGGGGCCATCCGAAAAAAAATGAACAGCTATAACAGCCGGAAATTCAGATTTAACATGATTGAGAATAGGTTCCAGATGGGCCCATATCGCCTCTGGACCATGTTCATTGCTGGACGATATGGAAGCAAATGCTTGTGGCTTATTTCCACTTGTGTATAAGACACCAGTGTGAATGGTGATTTGTGGTTTCGACGCACCAAAGTGCATAGACTGCACTTCTGTTCCAAATTTGCAGGTATAGTTTTCACTAAAATCTATATGTATGGCTACTTCATTGATTTTTAAATTTTTGATACATGATGAGTACTGGTAATACTGGTGTTTGATATTATAAACATGTTTTTTTATGATTGTGAGGTCTTTTTTAAACTTTTCTACTAATGTTTCCAATGATTCACTTATCTGTTTCTTTTCCATCTTCTTTGTAATTGTTATTTTGTTATCCTTTTTGTTTGTGTACTCGTGGTTATCTAATTTAAACTCTTCATAAGTAACAATTTCACTTCGGCTGTGACTACTCCAGTTAAAAGAAATAAATATCTTGTTTCTGCAATTAGAGCACTCTCCATACGCACATTCTTTTGAATTTAAATCACATTGTACTTTGGTCAAAATTTCATCTAGATCTTTGGTGCCGATCATGTCCAAAAGTTTTAATTTTTCAATTTTCATCATGACGTTTTCGTGTTTTACACACCCGCATGTTTCTCTGTTTGTGAGTTTAGGACGCAAAACGTAAAATGGCCGATACTTTTTAAATGAAGTATATTTTGCTTTGCCTCCTTCCAACCTATACTTTTTGTAAAGATCCTTCAGACTTTTCAATAAATAGCGTCGTTGTTGCTTATTTCTCTTAAAAGTCTTAACTTCATTCTTGCCGGCTGTTGCCCGACTAACGTCGTCTCTTTCATAGAACTTTGTAATTTCATCAATAATCATCTTGTTTTTTTTCAGAATGGTTTTTCTGCGGCGAGCTCTTCCTTTTAATCCTAATATAGTTGTCGTTAAGCTTTTCACCTTGTATTTGCTCACTATTTCGTTCTCAACCACACTTTTAAGAACATTGCGGTCTTTATTGTTTTTGGAATTTCCATAGGTATTCTGTAGAGCCGTAGTTAAAACGTTGTAATTAAGAAGCTGTTTTTTCACTTTTTGTTTTTCGGCCGTGGATATGTTGGGTATGTTATCATTTATAAAGCTTTCAGTTTTAGAAAGTGGTGTCATTTCATTATCATCTTGGGCTGTACTTGTAGGATCATTATTTATTAGTAGTTCTGCGTTTTTTGCTTTCAGTTCCTCGATACACGTAATTAATGATTGTTGTTTTTTTATTAATCGGTAACATTTCTTTTTAAGTGCGGTAATTGTTTTTGACATATTACAAATTTTTGTTTGATAGTTAGTTTTTGCAATAGCCATTTGTCTTTGAATTTTTTTCTTTTCTGCTAGCTGTGCTTTATTATTAGTGCAATTTTTAATATTGCCTTCTACATCATTTTCTTTTAATTTGTTTTTTTGTTTATTTTTTCTATTTCTCCATTGTTTCCTTATAATACTTTTTTCATTTTCTGAACATTCGCTAATTTTTTTTCTCTCCTTGTTCCGCGCAGTATTTTTACGTTTTGTTTCTTCAAACTTTTCGGGGTTGTTAGTCCGCATTCGCTCTCTGTACCGCTTCTGTTTTTCTGCCGCTGTTAATGCCATCTAAATAAAAAAAAAGTTAATTGTTTTATCGTAAATAATTTGCGTAGCTAATAACACGTGTACAGAATGTAGTATTATAAATGTTCATAAGTAGGTATGTCTTTATTTATAAAAAATACAAAATTAAACAAGCACTTTTTCATTATAAGAAGATAAGATTAACTTAAAAGATTTCTCTTTGGCTCAACTTAAAATCATTATTCATGCGTACGTTCTTACTGACAGATATTCAAAAACGCTTATTCCTCACAAAAAGTCAATTTGTGCAACCTTTCAAATTCGAGTTCTATAGTGTATACTACTCCTAACATTCGATCACGAATGTTACGTAACGCACATAGTAACACATGGTATCATTCGTGAACTAAAACCACTGTGGTCATAACCAAAAAAAAATATACTCGTCTAAGTTTTGAAGTAGGAAGACGCTGCATAGTTTTAATTGTTAAACCAATAACCTCTGCATACACATTTTAAAATAAATTTAAGGAATTTACATTCTTACCGTAAATATTTTCACTTGAAATCACACAAAAATTCCGAGACAAAAGCGCCGGCCGCCTTGACGTTCACTTTCACAGAGAACAAAATGGCGATTTTTCTCCGTAGGTTGGCTAACCTGTACGTGGTGTTGCCATGACTTAAGAAATAGTTTTGCGGGCCGGGGATCTAGCATGTTCAGTCTTATATATCGGTAACTTACGTGAAGTATCATTCGGGAAACAAAAACGAGACACATATTTAAATACGTTTAGTTTTAATTTTTTACGTCATTTTATTAAAAAGAAAATAGTACTGCTTAGCAAATTGACAAATAAGTTTAGAAATGTCAAAATTTAACATGTTGCGAAACACATAAGCATTTTTTTTTAACTTTAAAGTATAAGATGTCTGTATTGGACACATGATTTTTGTATGGATACTTAAATCAACCTTCAACGAAAAAAATTGTAGACGCCTATCTAATGTAACTTATGTCAACTTAAATGATTTATATGAATGAACATGATATTGCGAACTAGAAACCACACAACCGATCATTAAATAAGATGGCATTAAGAAATTATCAATACTAATATGAGAAGGACACAATTTTTTTCCCGAATGTACAATTTTTGGCGGCCATACTCACGTATGTTTAAAAAGTTTAAACGAGAAAAAAATTACAACTATTTACACTATTAGGGGTAACAATAGTAACATCATTATGAGACAAATTATTGACATCTAAAAGTTACTGTTACTTTATAGATTGTTTTTTTTTTTTTTTTTTACTTTATATATGTTAGTTTGTAAGGTACTTATATGTCTATGGGCTACTGTAGCCTGAAATAAATGTTTTATTATTATTAAACATATTTTTTATCCCATTACAGTGTCTTGACGCTGCGTGAGCGTGCGTGATCCATTGCCACCCGTTCGATGTCCACCGCGCACAGGATGAATAAAAAGCAGCACATGAAGTAATGTTTTGCTCTGTTGGTGTAATTGCTGTAATGGCGTTCCAGTAGGAGGATAAATAAATTATTTATCGTAACAGTACCTGCTTTGAAAACGTGGTACAGTCGTATTTCAGGTCAAGATTGGAGTCAAAAAGTAATGCATAGTTGTAACTACAATAATTATTATAATTACAACAATAGTTATTAAACATTTCTAACATTCCAATGTACATCATACAAGAATGGTAACTGAATTTAAAAGTAGGTAGGTAAACATATTATTTATTAGTGTTTTGCAGTGACATCAGTGTCGAGCGTATGCTAATAATCAAATCAAATTATTTATCGGCTCTACGAAAGTCTTCCTCGCCTATGAGAATTATACCGTAATCTATTCATTAATCGTGAAGTCAGTAAGTTTAAAGTTGATGTTACTAATAAAGATAGTGACACAATTAGTTCGCGAACGTTTCTTCAGCTATAGTAAATATTTTATTTACCATCGCTGCAAATGCATATTTTCTTTCTTTGTTCTCCAGGTACCTTGTTTATACTATTTTCGGTAGTTCTCTGAAGAGATATAATTCAGTGCTATTTGGGTGGATGTATCCATCATTGGTGTTTTATTTGCTGTAGTGTAAACTAAATACAGTTTCTTAAATTCCTGTCTTCTGAAAATTCTTGGTAGATACCTACATACTAGTAACTTTTTGGGAATACGTATGTTGTTTCTTTGCTATGGGTTGTCACAAAATATTGTGCGATTCAGTTATCATCAGTCAGTTGCCTACTGGTTACCTACCTAGGTGGGTGCCTTCTGAGTTGTAGGTTAGGAAGGTATATACATGCTTTAGCTTAGTAGTCATAAAAAAAATCTGGGATCCTGCCGTTTTGCCGAAAAGATTTTGCCAAAATTTCCTTTTCCTTTTTTATACCAATGCAATGTTTGGAATGATTTTATTACGCACATTTTAATTTGGTAAAATTTTTACTTGGCGGAATATTATCAAGGAACATTATCTTTTAGGCATTTGGTCTTTAATCAAATGATTTATTACAGCAAACAATCTTTAGACAAAAAATGTATGTCATTTGCGTACTTCTTTGTAAGTTTATGTGCTTGAATTTGTCTGAAACAGCCGTGCTATTCTGTAACAATCTCACCGTGATAACTTAGGTGAAGTGAGCTTAAAGTGAGTGGTCGATAGTGTCAATCCCTAGCATCAAGTGGAGTGATAGCTCACTTCACCTAAGTTATCACGGTGAGTTTGTTACAGAATCGACTGGCTGGTCAAATTTATGTCTACTTATGGAACTCGTTAGAGTAGGTTAATTATTAAAAAAAAATTGTTAGGTTAGGTTAAAACTGTGACCCCCTACGCACGAGCCGAGCGAGCGAAGCGAGCGGTGCCGCGACAGAAAATATGGAAAAAAAAACAGGCTACCCGAAACTGAACTAGTTAGACGAGATTAATTATGTGTAAAAAACTCTACTAGGTAACTAAAACAAAATACTACCAGAATAGTTAATAATAATATTATTATTTGGCAAATTTTATTTTGCGTAAAACCAGTTTTTCCAACTGAAATATTTGACTACATAAAAATTGGTAAAAGTACTAGTTGTTAAACAAGTTATTGTTTAAACGTTCACTTGCCAAACATTAGGTTTGTGTTACAATTATTTGTGAAAAGATTTTTTGCTAAGTAATAATTTGGCAAATGAAACTATGCGGGAAATTGTTTGGGAAGTGATAATTTGGCAATTTCTTTTCGGTGAAACAAGGGAGACCCAAAAAATCTGCAGAACCCCATATTGTGAACTGCCCGTTTTATTTTATGTATTTTTATAAAAGTACTGCACGTCAACACGTCAGCGACCGTGAAGCGCGCAGTATAAATCCCGTAGTTAGCAGCTACAACCTACAATTTATACGCATAGAGGAACATCTGCTCCAATTCCCGAATTTGTTTGCAATTTGCAGTTCACCTCACACAAGCCAAAAACACGAGCAGTACCTACGTTCAACCGCTCCATTGCTTTTCGGTAACGATCCGTCGGCTGCCACGCCGGATCCCAACTGCACAAATTAACACCTACCCGGCTTACAGCTGTTTAATTACACACCTACCCATACATGAATTAATCGTTTAATTCATTCGCAATGTTGCTAAACATCTACGTCACGCTGCCTCTGTGACACCTAGCACTTCGGCAACGCCTGCGAGTTATCACCTGTTTAATTGTAGTTAGACGCCGCCGTCATAGTTTAATACCATTAATGTGTTCGGAGCAAGCCGACCATTATTCACCTGAATCAGAACAATTAGCTCCGAAACCGATGATCACTGTGATTTGTTATTTTGGTTCGTTACATTACAGAATTGGACAATCACTGTTTTCGTTTTGTTCTCATTCTGTTCTGTGCGTTTTATTTTCTTGCTCGTGTTTCTGCTTCTTAAATAAGGGCTTAGCGGAGTTTCGTGTCGGGATTGTTTGGGGCGCTTCGAAATATCTGCGACACTTTTGACGGGACCGCTGCTGCTCCGGAATTCTTCCCATGGCTTTCGGACTTTTTCTTGTTTCTCGCGGCAAATATTTTGGTGTGGAAAGTTATGACCACGCGAAATGTTTATAATCTTATCAAAAACGTAAAATATGTAACGTTTGACTTACACAATTTTCTCTACCACCTGCCGAAGTCTTCTAGTATTTACTAGAACTAAACCATTTGAATAATGTAGAAGGGATCTACATTTTTCAAGCCCTGCCGCGAAGCTCACTTAGTTTTATCGTCTCTGGACAGCAGTCAACTGACCTTCTGGAATGTAGACAACGAATGACAATATCTGTGACCATAAATCCCTCTGCCAATATAATAAAATGTCTTAGATAAGTCTTATTTACCTATAGGTTAGTATCCTTTAGCAAGATAAATAAAGCTGTTGCGAATAATGTTTCTAATCTATTCTTGACAATATGCCTAATGCACGGCACAGCTGTGGTCTAATATTAATTAGTGGGAATTTACAGTCTGAAATGACGATCATCTCATTCCAGCTAGATCTCATGTCCCATTAGAAATATACATACACACAAGCCAAATACGACATTACAAATAATTACCGGAATCCAATCCACTTGCATATTTGATTACATAAACTAATTTGTAATACTAATAAACGTTTGATTTGCTCATTTACGGTGAATATATTAGGGGCATTATTATGTTCAGGCTAACTGGTTAAACAAGGGACATATTATATTGATATATTATACATAATACTTACTTTGTGTAGTACCTATAATATTAATATTAAACGGTTTTATTTAGCATGGCCTATTGATTTTTTGGGTCAACTTTAGTCATTGAAATTTTACTTCTTTCCTGTTGAATATTTGTTCTGATATTTGGTACAGATCTTTAGTTCTGATGATAATACAATTGAATATATTAGGTCCTTACATATGAAACTGGAAAAAGCTAAACGATTTTTTGAAATCTACCATCAACAAAGTCGACGCATGATCACTTTTATAATTTTTCGTTTGCACGAAGTGACCATGCTCAGTCCCGCCCAGAATTTTGTATTAAATTGATACAATAAAAATTGTTTTTTTTTATTAAAAGAAACACATGTTTTAACCTTTTGCCTGGACAAAAAATATTTGGTACTTCCTTCCTTGACTGGTTGGTCAAATTGGTTATGGCGGGGGTTGGGTCTAGTCGCTGTAAAGAAATATAAGCCTTAAGGTGGTCATGCGACAACTTTGTTGATAGTACCATTGTTATCTATGCACTTTCGACATTTTAGCGGTAGTTCATTGATTAGTTTGCTGAAAAGGTTGTGGGAGCGAGAATCAATAAAATCTTTGAAGGCGGTTTTGACAGCCTCATCGGAATTGAATTATTTTCCTTGGAAGAAGTTGTCCACATTCCGGAAAAAAATGGTAATCTGTTGGAGCAAGGTCCGGGGAGTATGGTGGGTGTCGGAGACGTTCCAATCGCAGCTCCTCTAATTTAACGACCGTCTGCTGTTCAGTGTGTGGTTTAGCGTTGTCCTGAAGCAGCAGTGGGCTAGAGCAATTGACTTGTCTCGGTTGTATAACCGCTAGCTTTTTATTAATATTAAGATCATATTGTACCATGTACTGAGAAATAAATGATATCCTATCTTATCTTAGCTTTTCCATCATGATTTGCAATTGTTGACAATACATATATGCTGTAATCGTCTGGCCAGATCTTAGGAAGCTGTAGTGGATGTCACCAGCACTGGTCTGCCAGGCACTTATCTACCAGTACCTTTTTCTGAGTAAATTTTTGCTTGGGGCAGTATTTGGCCGGTTCTCCTGGGTTCAACCCTTGTGATGAGCGTTTCCGATTATCGTACAGGATCCATTTTTCATCAAAACTAACGATACGATTCAAAATCCCCTCGTTATTGTGACGAACAAACACGAGTCGAGTGCTGCGTTACATTACTCATCGTAATGTAACGCAGCACTCGACTAGTGTTTGTTGGTTTGCTTCACTCAATTCATGCGGTACCCATTTTTCGAGCTTTTTCACTTTTGCAATTGGTTTCAAGTGAATTAAAATTGTTTTATCACTCACACCGAACCCTGCCGCTAACTCTGACGTGGTTTGCGATGGATCCACTTCCACGATCACTTTTAATTCTTCATTATCAACTATGGTCTAAGGCCATCCACAGTTTGTTCTGTAGGTCAAAATTTCCAGAACGATGTCCACGAAAAATCAAATGGCGCGAAAACAAATGAATCGCTAAACTGGAAACACAAATACACAAGCCTAAATTTGAAATAAATTTGAATTAGGAATACCTATCCTAACGCCAGATATTTGAGAACAAAGTGGCCAGTTTGACAAAACGCCAATTTCATACTTGTAAGGACCTAATATTCAGTATCATTGCGAATCCAAGATGACCGCCACCACAAAATGGTGGATTTACATATTTTTTCACAACCCCCTCAATGTGGGAATCAAATGATATGGCTTGACTAGTAGAATACAGTACACCATGAAAAAATCCAAATTTATGATGGCCGCCGGTACAAAATGGTGGATTTTATATTTGTTTCAATCCCCCTAATATCGGTAATGGGCATCAAATGAAAGGGCTTTACAAGTAGAACACAGTGCATGGCGGATCATAGAATTTAGACAGTCTTTAATAAATAATTAAGCTTTAACTGTCCACAAAATGCAAGGCAGCACTGTAGACCACGCAGTTGTGTATTTAGGTTCGAACTTGTTTGAGGAAGGACAAGCTTACGTGGCACTGAGTCGAGTAAAGTCTTCGGAAGGATTTTATGTATTTAGACTGCAACAAATTGACACGAAAGAAACCTTGCAATAATGAGACACTAAATGAACTAAATATAATGGGAAATATTAAGTAACGAAATAAAAACTGAAAACATCAAAATAAAAATTGTAATTTTTTTTTTAAGGTAAACTGTTTTATTTTAAAGCAAGATTATAATGATCTAGATAACGTACTAAAACTAAAAAATTATTATGTAGGTTCTAGGTACCAATCATCACACATGTCTCCTCATCAATCTAGGGCATTGATCAGACTCTTAAATATAATCGTGGTACGCGTGAAATTTATCTCAGCAGTCAACCCATTCATATCATTATAAAATCAAAATCAAAAGTCATTTATTCAAATTAGGCTGAGAATCAGCACTTTTTGAACGTCAAAATCACATAAGACAGTCCCCCTAAAACGCCCACCCTTCACCACTTCCTAGTGCTTTAGCTGGGAAGAAGAAGTGGCGGAACAAACTCCCCAGCAGCACTGCTGTCTGTTCAGTTAGAAGAACTGGATTCTATACATATAAATAAATTAACATTACGAAACACAAAAATATTAAAATTATTTGCCATAAATGGTATTTACATACCTATTTACTCAGGTTCAACACGATTTTTTTTTTGAGTCTAATCAATGCCCTAGATTGCGGAGGAGTCTTAAGTGGTGTGATGCCTGGTACCTAGGACCTATCTAATAAATTTTTAAATTTATTATCTACATCATTATTTTGTTTCTTTTCAATAAAACCATTTAATAAAAATAAAAAAAATATTGTGAATGTGACTATGTGGGACATATTTTTTTATTTTTCACTTTCATATTTAGTTTTAATGATAATCTGGCAGTTTGAGTACTTTATGCGGCCTACCCAAATGTTCTTTCTTTGGTATTGTTCGTCGAGTCGTTGAGCTCCTTAGGTTCTGAGCTAAGCTACACGATTACTGACAAATGAGTGCACTGACAGGACTGGTTCACTCAATTCGTGCGGTTTTTCTTCAACAGACCATTTCAGACACCAATCTACACAGTCTTCACGTCATGATGTGACAAAGATTATGTCTGGACTTTAAAAGAGACTTTGACCTCTGAGTTTGTACCGGCCTCTTCTCAGAGTAGTCAGATAGGAAACTCAAACCTCACCCAGTTCTTAAAATATGATTGACGTGTAAAAGGAGTTTGTACAAACGTACTTACAGAAATAAAATCATTTATCATTTATTATTGAAGGACCGTCTTCTTTCAATGTTCGATTCTCGTTCCAAAACTGTGTTAAAAAACAGGACCTAATTATCCGACTAAATGCGTGATACTTAGGTATTTTTACATGTCTTAAACCTAGTGAAGTCAGAAGGGAACAGGCATCATCCAATCTTAAATATTTGCATTATCTAAAGTCACGAGGCTGGTGCAGTCGTCATGGAACTAATCGCTTCGAATCTAGAGATTCCTGTAAGATACCTCTTCCATTGTTTATTTTGTGATTTACTCACACGCTTACTTTACACAACTATGACGTCCTTGATTATAGTCCTTCGTTTGTTTAGTTGTACTGTATAAATGTAGGTACGTATTTTCGACAGTTTCATTCATCTGTCAGCAAGGGAACGTAACTGTTCGTTAGTCGTATCGGCAGTACCGTCTCCTTGAAATATAACCGTTCAACGCAAGTCTCAGTATTGTGTTCCTCAATTTACTGGAGCCTGTTGAAATACTCCTGCAATACATTCAGATATTATATAACGGTTTCAGTTGAACTGGGAATTGGTGAAATGATTTGCATGGACCTTTCCGATCTTTATTACATGCAACTTGGTAGATCAATAAAAATACTTTGGTATTTAGTAGTAGGTAGTCAATAGGATGAGATGCAGGATTTTTACTGAAACATACGACTCTGCCTGATTCTTTGCAAAGAATAGACAAACCTATGAATGTCAGACAAATAAAACAAATGCAATTCTTGAAGAGGATGGGTAGTTCTATCACCTTATGGTTAGAACACCTAATTCTTCGATGTAAATTATGACCAATTCGTTCGCCGAATCCTTTGATCGATTATTGTAGCTGTTCTTAGGAGTTCATCACAGGATTTTCAAAGATGGAATATGATGACGACGTAGGCACGCTCTTTCTCGATAAGACAAACCAATATTCACCGGTTTTTCCATATTCATGTTTATTCTTAAGTTCATGGTAGCATACTCATAATGTACTATTGAAGGCAGCGAATCTTAGTGGATAAGATATGCAGCTACAATGTAGATTTAAATATTGCAATTGAGTCACTATAGTAGGTTCTTATCCTACATATGTCCCTCAATCAATCAACCGAGAGATTATTTCAATTGTTTTGCATGATTCATAAGTTGAGAGTCCCTTTATGTTCTAGGTGGTTCTAGGATGACTTATACATTCTCCAGTTAGGTTTTCAGATATCACCTTTTCGCCGGAATCTTGTTTCCTACGTATGAGGCAGCAAGCCTATTGTTCCCACTTCAGAGCAAGATCAGTGAACTTATAGAAATAACAATTAATATTTTGAATTTATCACAAGATGTCTTTGCTATCCAGAGCATACTGCACGTGTGCCTATCGATATAAGATGAATAGCTCGTAGAATACGTCACTGCCACCACATACCGTGACGTTTCAGAATACGACGCTCAGAGTAACATTTGGCTAAATTAGACGATCGACTCACCTCACATGTTGAGCGTTCCGTCACTCGGAAATAGGGGCTCACGTGCAAACGCCGCATCCAGCGAGCGATCTCTGAGCGAGCTAATTGGTGATGCAGCGTGCGCTGTTACCGCTCTGCGCTCACAACGCATCGCCCAATGATTTCAATTACTTAATTAGATGTAGGAGGTAGTTCGACGAGTCGACGACTCTGAGCTGAGTGCCTACCTGTGAACTAATTGGATGAACCGCTGCTATTTTCGCGCTCTTATGGTAATTCTATTGTCTCCAGTGAAAAGCGACCGCCTAATGACTGCCGAACGGTGGAGATTAATTCGCTTTTTGTCTTTGTGCGGCGGTTAAATAGACATTTAACCCTGCTGGTAAGGCACCAGGTTTTTTTTATTCTTTACAGAGATCTCATTCAATAAAATATAATTGGGAATCAAACGAGCTTACCTGTTAAGCGAAGTCTTGATTCTAATTTTACGAACGGCGATCTGAAATATAATTTAGTTAAACAGGTAGTATTCCCTACACACACTTATAACATCGCGATCTTTTAGAAATAAAAAAATCAAATATTTTTTAAATAGGTACACTATTTCACCATATCTTCTGTGTGTTGGCAACCCAATGACACTTGTTTTAGAGATCTTAGAAATGGAAAGGAACAGCTCTGTTTCTCATATAGAGTGGTTCTGCACGCTTACATTCACATTTCCCTGAAAGGATAAGTGAATTAGGTAAACTAATTATTGCAGCTTTTGGGCTGTTAGCTAGCGGCGGGTGGGTAATTATATTTCAGATCGCCGTTCGTAAAATTAGAATCAAGACTTCGCTTAACAGGTAAGCTCGTTTGATTCCCAATTTTACTTCACGGCGATCTGAAATATAATTTAGTTAAACAGGTAGATGTTTAGAGTTGTCTGCAATAATTCTGTTGGTTAAGGAATTACAACATATTTTGGTTTATAAGGTATTTTTATTTTATTCTTAATCAACACTGTTTAGGTAAGAATATTAATCTTACTCATAATCAACAATAATAATTATAATTTCGAGTATACCTAATAAAGAGGTAGACAGTAATGTTCCTTGTATTATGTTTTATTGTTAAGGACAGATAATGCAAAGTTTGCTGGGGGTGAGCCTTCACGCAGTGGTAAGTTATAGTACTTAGCAAATGTTTTTGAATTATCTGTCCATCCAGCTGCCTTTCTTATAGTGTCAATATTAATACCAGCTCTTTTAGCAGATGAAGTTGCTGAGTGCCTTGTGCTATGGGAAGTGAACTGTGAAGTATCAATGCCACTTTCCTTCATGATGTTTTTTATCCATCTACTGATGGTTTGGCTGGTAGCTCCCTTATGTGGTTTTTTAAAGGTTATCCAAAGATAAGGTTCCTGATTTCTAAGAGTTTCAGTGAGTGAAATGTAGTCTATTAAGGTTTTGGCTGGGCAGATTTTTGGATTTTGTGTGAAGAAAGGCAGGTAGATTTTTGGTTGAGTCTTACATACAATAGAGGTTTTAATGAGATCAGTAATTTCAATAACTATTTTATCTTCAGTCATTACAATGTTTGGTAACTTAATTAATGACAATGTTTGTGTCCGCTGAGCTGACGTTAGGGCTAGGAGGACAGCCAACTTCTTTGTTGGTTTTTCAAGAGTAAGGTCGGTATTGTCCGGCCAGGAGGATAAGAGATTGAATATGTTTGAGGGGTTCCATGAATGAGAGTATCGGGGTAACGCTGGTCTGAGTCTGTAAACCCCTTTAAGAAATCTTGTAACTCTGTCATCATTCCCAACTTTTGAGCTGATTAGGGTTGACAAGGCTGACCTATCTGAGTTAAGACTGCTGTAGCCTACGTTAGCTTCAAATCTCTCAGTAAGGAATTGTATTACTTGGGGTACAGATGCTGTGTAAACACTTAATGCATGAGTTTTGCAGTAAGCCCACCAAGCTCTATATGTAACGTTGTATTGTTTAATCGTACCTGTTGAGAGTGAGGCTAACATTATGTTTAGTGATTTAGTTGGCAGTCCTCTTTGTTGGAATGCTTTCCGCAGAAGATTGCCGCAACCAGGGTAAGTGTCGAGCTCAGCGGATGTGTCGTCCTGAAAGGTGATAGTAAAAGATTATCATCAGGGTGGAATATGACAGGTTCAGATATTTCTAGGGATTTAGCTAGTGGGTACCATGGCTGTGAGGTCCATAGTGGGTAAACTAGTATACCCTTGGCTTTATCATTTTTTATCTTTTGCAAGCACCTTGTGACAAGGGCAAAAGGTGGAAAAGCATAGAAGAAGAATTTAGACCAGTTTAGGGTGAAAGCATCTATATTAAATGCATACGGATCTTTCCTCCATGAGACATATTTTTCGCATTTATAGTTTATTCTGCTAGCAAATAGGTCTATCTTTGCTTGACCAAGTTTAGAGCAAATCAAGTCGAATGCAATGGGTGATAGTTCCCATTCTGTGTCAATATTAGTGTTTCTGGATTCTTGATCTGCTATAGAGTTTTCTTTGGATTTTACATATGAGGCATACACATGTATATCTCTCTCCTGACACCATGTCCATATGTCACGAGCTACATCATTTAAGTGAGGGAATTGTATGCTTCCCATCTTGTTGATGCATGCGATGGCGGTCGTATTGTCAATCCTTAATAAGATTGATGTATTTTGCGCTTGGTTAGCAAATGACTTTAAAGCAAAGTATGCCGCAGTTATTTCAAGTTGGTTTATGTGATAAGTTTGTTCTTGTTCTGACCATAGCCCACCAATGCGATCGCCATCACAGTGCCCCCCCCACCCTGTTAGGGAAGCATCTGAGAAAATTTCTAATGAAAATGGTTGTTCCTGTAGATTTCTAGACTTTTTTAGGTTCTCTAACCACCATTGTAGATCCGGAAGTAACTTCCTTGATAATTCCATTTTGGTGTTATAGTTATCATTAGAATCTATAAGGGCTAAGTACTTCTGTCTTTCTATAATTTTTGTATGCATCATTCCATATGGGACAGCTGGACAGGTTGCTATTAGAGTACCTAGTAATTTAGCTAAATCTTTGATGTAACATTTTTTTAATTTTAGGAACTTTTGAATTAGTTTGGTTATGGATACTATCTTTTCTATGGGTAGCTCAAGGCACATGTTTTGAGTATTAATAATAAAGCCTAGGAGTTTACATTGTCTACTAGGAATAAGTGCACTCTTTTCATAGTTAATAATTAATCCCAAACATTTGAATAGGCTTATAGTAGCATTTATGTTTCCCAAGCAATCTTGGTAACTTTTACCGATACAAAGACAATCATCGAGATATATGGTTGACATGAGGCCTTTTTCCCTTAGGTGAGCTACTACTGGTTTGAGTATTTTGGTAAATACACCAGGAGCTGTGGATAAGCCATAGGGCATAACAGTGAACTCGTAAAGTTGATCAATGTAAATGAAGCGTAAGTACTTTCTGTATTTTTGGCAAATTGGTACTAAAAAGTATGCCTCCTTGAGATCAATTGAACCCATGTGATATTCTCTATCCACAAGTCTGATAGCAGTTCTGATATCTTCCATCTTAAAGTGTTTTGCTGAGATAAATTTGTTTAGTGGTTTAAGGTTCAGGATGAATCTAAATTTGCCATTTTGCTTAGGCCTGAGAAAGATTTTACTGATGAATTCGCCATTTGTATGTTGGCAGGGAGTTATGGCACCTAATTTCAGTAGATCTGCAATGGATTCTCCCATTTGCATAATTTCTAACTGTGATAGTTTAGAGGTTGGAATATTGCACTGCAAAGGTGTAGTATCAAAGGGTATCTCGTACCCTTGTATCCACTGTAGGATTACAGGGTCATCAGTAATATGTCTCCAGTAGTTAATATGATTAAGTAAATTGCCAGCATGTACCTGATTTGTTAGCGTTTGGTTGGAGCATTCCGGTATCGGCCTTGTTGCTGGGTTGCTCTCTCGGAGTGGTGCTGCCAGCGGGGTTGTCGTTGACTGGTTGGCTGAGTTGTCTTGCGTGGCCCACCACGTGCATTCATTTTCGGTTTCAGTGATGGGCCGTTCCTGTTTCCCTGACTGGGTCGTTGCACATTGTTAATGTTAGGTCTGTTGTTTGATGGTACAACAGGGGGAGGTCTTTTTAATTGTGCTACGGCTTGTTGCATCTGTTTCACATTTCTCAGGAGGTCTGGTAGGTTCTCTCCATATAGGAAAGTGTCTCTTGTTGTTTTGGACAGTATTTGGTTAAAATTTTTGTCTAGTAAGGGACAAATTAACTTTATTCTAGTTTGAGTTTGATTATGGTGGATGTTGGTGAGAATTTTGGTAGCGTCGGCCAAGTTTGTTAACAATTTGTGTTTATCTATTTCTTCCGTTACTATAACGTCAGTCATAACTTTTGTTATAATGGAGGTAGCCAATCCGAGTTGTTTTTGGGACATCTCGATCCCATAGTCCCTTAGTTTAGAGGCCTCTGTGAGCACAGCTTTTACCTCCGGGTTAAGTAGAGGAGCATCGAGTAATGTGCAGTTGTCTGGCATAGCATGTTTTTTGGTTATGGTTTCCCTTTCCTCCTTAGTTAGGCCTTTTGTTAGTATATGGTTCAGTCTTATGTCCTTGTGAATTTGACCCGTGTATGGCTGTGGCTCCTCATAGTCCATACCTAGTGCCTCTTTATATGGGTTGGGTGTCTCCGTTTCGGTTATATCTGGATTGGGGTTGATAGAGGGTTCCGAATTTACTTCTAGTATGTGCTCAGGGCTTGGAGTCCTGCTTTTGGGGTCATCTGGTGTATAAGACGTTGATGGCATTGATAAACTTTGTTGCCGGGGGCTGCGTGAGCGCGAGCGTGACTTGCTCTTGCGACTTCGACGCCGACGTTTACTCTTCCGGTTTTCGTCTAATGCACTTATATTTTATAAGTTTTTTGTTGCTTGGCATTTCGTTGGTTTCCTCAAGCGTACGTTAAACACCGTTTAAAATCAAAACTAATTTAGTTAGACGCTAGAGAATTTATTCCGTGCGATGTCTTCGAGCGCGCGAAAGAAAAGTGTCATTGGGTTGCCAACACACAGAAGATATGGTGAAATAGTGTACCTATTTAAAAAATATTTGATTATTTTATTTCTAAAAGATCGCGATGTTATAAGTGTGTGTAGGGAATACTACCTGTTTAACTAAATTATATTTCAGATCGCCGTGAAGTAAAATACTTTATAAGAGTACATTTAGTGGATTTAAAATTATCAACGGTTTGAAATTTACTAAATTCAATAGCCAAAATGATGGGTTAAATTTCAGCAAACCGTGAAGACATACGATGCCGAAGGGCACAGCATTTAGTAAAACAAGTTCCTCAAAATGATAGGTAAACAATAGTAAATAACAACAAAGGTCCATCGTAAACTTGATACGGTCGCGCGGTAGGTACCTACGTACTTCACCTTTTTAACACAAAATAAAGATCAAAAGCGAGGTCTCGAGTACTTGTCGGCTCAAGTTGTGCTTGATATCGGATACTTGGCGTATTTTAGAGTCCCATCCTGTAATCTGTTTACAGCTGAGCCGCATTAGCTACCGACTCGCGATATTGGATCCCGATGCATATGGGATCCGTCTAGAACGGGAGAATATTAAATTTTACCAGACATAGCGGCGATTATAAATTTTTCACGTCTGCCGTTTTCAATATACGCGTGGTTTATGAAATATTTACTCACCGCGGTAATATCTGAGTAGGTTGAATATTTGAATAGTTGAAATGGCTACGGATAACTAGACATTTACATATTTGGTAGATTTAATAGTATTACCTATCTATCTATGTTCTATGTTATGGGTTTGGTTTCCGCACTTAGTCCTACAGTGGACCATTGTGCGTGAGCCATGTCGGCCGTCGGTGGTTATTCCAACCAGCCCACCTCCCTCCAGAAGCTGATTAGGTCTCCTGGTCTATTAAGAACATCTGTGTAAGATCTGGGTGTCCCGAGGGTTTTTGACCAAATTTGGGCGACGCCTGTGCACTCGAAGAGCACATGCGCGACAGTTTCGTCAGCCTCCATGCAAGCCCTGCATAGAGGACTGTCCGTTATGCCTATTGTGTGAAAGTGTTTGTTTAGCGAGCAGTGTCCCGTGATGGTCCCCGTCACCAGGCGCATGCCCTTCCTGTCCAGGCGTAGCAACCGCCTGGTTAGCTTGCCGTCTAGTGATGGCATGGCTTCCTTGGATTGCCTGCAGCCCGGTGACGACGTCCACCAGCTCTCTGCTTGTGTGTGGGTGTACTCCTGTAGCCACCTGCGTAGTTGGTTGAAGGGGATGGGCACGATAGGTTCCGGTCCACAGACCGACGTGCTGGATGCCCTCCTGGCCAGCTCATCGGCTGCGTCGTTACCTAGCGATCCACTGTGTCCTTTTATCCATTGTAGCGTCACTGTATTGCGGTTTGATACGGTTACCCGTTCAAGCGCATTGTGACATTCTAGTATTAGATTCGAAGTAATGCATTTTTTCCCTAGGGATTGGAGGACTGAGGCGCTGTCAGAGAGTATGCGGATTCGGGTGTCCGCAACTCTTCTGGCTGCTATGGCATAAGCCGCCTGTATTATGCCCACACACTCTACCTGATAGACCGTGTTGAGCATTCCCAGGGGTCTGGATATGTTTATGTTGAGGTCGTGTGAGAACACTCCGACTCCAGTTCCGCAGTCGGTTTTTGATCCATCGGTGTAAATTCTCAGTTCCTTTAGGCCTGAATGGTCGCACTGCTCCTCTTCAAGCACTATGCTGTAGTGCTTTTGAAAGCAGTATTGTTTCAGGGCCTTGTCGCAGGGTGATGCCATCATCGGCTGACGCTTGATCGCCTCTTCCCTTAAACGTTTGTGCTTGACCCTGGAGTCGTTGCTCAGGGTTCCTGCTATATGTAGCCTAAAGGTAGCCAGGGTCGCCTCCTCCCTCACAGTGAGGTGTAGGGGCGGTAGCCCAAGCATAGCCTGTAGGGCAGCGGTGGGTGCAGTTCTCATGCAGCTGGTGATCGCCGCACACGCGAGCCGCTGCAGCTTTTCGAGGTCTCTTTGGGCTGTGCTCAGTTCTGTTCTGGGCCACCAGACTACTGAGCCATATGTAATGATTGGTCGGATGACTGTGGTGTATAGCCAGTGGGTAACCCGTGGGCTAATCCCCCAATTCTTGCCAAGCAAATCGCTTGCACTGCCACAAGGATATACTGGCCTTCGTGGTGATGTAGTTGGTGTGTTTTGCCCAATTCAGCTGTTTATCCAAAAAGATGCCCAGGTATTTGGTTTCAGTTGATAGGCTTAGGGTGGTACCAAAGAAACGTGGTAGTTGTAGTGTCGTTAATTTCCTCTTTTTTGTGAAGAGAATCAACTCGGTTTTTGTGGGGTTCACTGAGAGTTGGTGTTTGCCGCACCAATTCTCCACTATCTTCAGGGCCTGGCGCATTAGATTGCACAAGGTGTTTTCATGGGCGCCATTTATTATTATGGTTAGGTCGTCGGCGTAGCCTACGGTGAAGTAACCTTTGTCGTTGAGTTCTTTTATTAAGTTGTCTGCGACCAGGTTCCATAGGAGCGGTGATAGGACGCCCCCTTGCGGGCAGCCCTTCGCTACAATGGCCCTTGTGGTGTCATTTACGGTTACTTGTACGGCTCTCTGTCTGAGCATATTAGTGATCCAGCCACTCAAGGACGGGTCTATATTGTGCCTGTCCAGGGCCGTGCTGATGCTTTTGAAAGTGGTTTTGTCAAAGGCGCCTTCGATGTCAATGAAGGCGGCCAGTGCTGAGCATTTGTAGTCCACCGCGCATTCAATTTTGGATACCACACTGTGCAGCGCGGATTCCGTTGATTTGCCTGTGGAGTACGCATGTTGTTGTTTGTGGAGTGGTCTTGCCCGAAGAGGTCCGTCTCGGATATGCCGATCGCAGAGTCTCTCTAGGGTCTTTAGTAGAAAGGATGTAAGGCTTATGGGTCTGTACGCCTTGGGTTGTGTGTAGTCAGCTTTGCCAGGTTTAGGTATAAAGATGACTTTCACTTCGCGCCAGGCTAGGGGTATATATCTGAGTGCTATGGATGCCCGATAAATAGCCGTCAGGCATGGTGTAATATAGTCAACCCCCCATTGCAGCAGGGCCAGGAAAATGCCATCAAGACCTGCGGACTTGTATGGTTGGAAGGTGTTGATAGCCCACTTTATGCGGTCTTCTGTTACTAGACTGTGGGCTCTGGACCAGTCGCGTTCCGTTGGGATCCAGTCTAGCTCAGCTTCCCAGGTCCTGTCGTCTAAGAGTTTACAGTCTGGGAAGTGGGTCTCAAGGAGGACCTTGCTGGTTTCCTGGTCCGTCAGTGTGTACGAGTTGTCGGGTCTTTCCAGCGCGCCGAGGGTTCGATCCTGGTCAGTTGCCAGTATCTTCCTTACTCTTGCGGCTTCATTGTTGTTTTCGATGGATTCACAGAACTTTCGCCAAGCTGTTCTCCTGGCGGTTCTGATTTGCTTTTTGTAAGTGTATTGGGTCTCTTTGTATAGCTCCCAATCCTCCGGTAGTCTGGTGTTCTTAGCTCTGTTAAATTGCTTTCTTAGTGTATTCCTGAGTTTACCTAGTTCGGCGTTCCACCAGGGGCATCTCTCACAGTTAGTTCGAGGCGCCCTTAGCTTGCAGCATGCATGG
The DNA here is from genome assembly GCA_937001585.2 of Brachylomia viminalis. NCBI lineage: Eukaryota > Metazoa > Arthropoda > Insecta > Lepidoptera > Noctuidae > Brachylomia > Brachylomia viminalis. Next base: position 11,454,352 of record OW443307.2, on the reverse strand, counting down.
TATGCCTGAGTTAGGTATTCTGTTAGCTTTGTTATAGTGTATTCTAGTTGTGTGGTGTCTTTTATGGTTGTCTGTGATAGGTGCCTGGTTAGTAAGGCTGCCAGGAGGCGCTTGTACCCGGGTACATCGGTGTGCCGCGGGTTTCGTCTCGGCATGGGTTTTTTAGTGTTGGTAGTTAGTGTGAAACGGATCCTTCTGTGGTCTGAGCAAGAAGGTTCTCCCGATACGTGCCAGTTTGTGATAAGGTTGGTCGCGTTTTCTGTAGCAAGAGTTAAATCTATGATAGTTTGTCCTCGGGCTGTGACCCAAGTGGGTTCAGAGCCTCGGTTAATAATGTTAAGGTTAGTAGAGAATAAATAAGTGGATAATACCTCTCCTCTGGAGTTCGATGCATCGCTACCCCAGAGCGGGTGATGGGCGTTCGAGTCGGTGCAGATGATCAGGTCTAGTTTGGTGTGCTCATAGTGCTGTACCAGGTCGGCCATTTCTTTCGGCGGGCAGTCTGTGTCCTCGCCCGGCATGTATACCGAGGCCAGTACAACATCTGGAAGATCATCTACGGTCTGGAGTCTGACGGCTGTCAGATCTCTGGAACAGAATTGAGTAAGTAGCGTGGTAGGGATGTTTTTTGGTATGTATGCACAGGATCTAGGTTTGTCTGTGCTATGCGTGTTGAGAATTAGCTTACCTCCGATGTTACTAAGGCCGCATATTCTATTGTTCCTGATCCACGGCTCTTGGATCAGTGCGATTGTATGGGGGTTAACCTCCAGTGCCCTGCGTAAGCTAGCCGTGGCAGTTTGGCTGTGTTGGAGGTTTGTCTGGATGATGTGGAGTGGTGTTGATGGCGATGGGGAGGGGGAGGTGTTAGTCTGTGGTGGATCCATCGGACAGTTCCTCCGCTACCCCCTCTCTGTATAGGTTGTCGTGTGTGTCAACCGGTGACGACGCTAACAGCCTCTCGCTCCAGCCGGGAGATGTAGGTGGTATGGTGGCCTCAACGTCAGCCATCGCCGCGCGGGCCATGACCTCCTCGAGCTGGGCAATCTCCGTGTCCTCCGTCCGTGTCCCTGTCGGTGCGGGCTCCGTGTCCGTCGTACTGTCCTTGGGCTGGGCCGTGGGCCAGAAGCGCACGTATATCGAACCTAGCAGGTACGATATGCGACGCTCCCGACCCAGGACCTTTTCCGCCTCAGTCGGTGGTAGACCCAGGGTCAAATATGTCCCATAGTTCTCACCACCGACCCTGGTTGCCCTGTACATTGACCACCTGGCTATGTCGTACCAGGTGTTCTGACGTATCAGGATGTTGTGGAGCCTCAGCACGTCTCCTCGATAGCGAGGGACGAAAAGCGAGGCTCTCACCCGGGTGGGCACGTCCGACTGTCGGAGTACCGTCAGTGTGACGTCTGTGTCTGGGAGTTTAATTTTGGGTACGTTCTGTGTCAGCCAGGTTAGGGCGTAGTCGTCCTCACACCACATTTGCACTGTGCCCTCCGCTACCCGTGGGTATCCGCGGAAGGCAGGGAGTGGTGTTGAAGGGAGTGGTGTCGACGGGTCACCGCCCATGAGTAGGTCTACCAGGCCTACTTTAACCTGCTCGGCCTCTTCTGCTGTCAAGTCTCTGGAGGGGGGAGGGAAGCAGATTGCTACGGCGAGCCGCGCAGGAATATCCTTGGTGGCCCGCGCATAGGTCCTCGGCTCCTCCTGGGCGGAGTGGATCCTTACATGCTTTGCATCCCCCTGAAGCGTACCCGGTGATGCCGTGTCGTCAGGGCGATCCCTCTTCGCCGGCCCTGTACCGCTCGGTCCAGGCTGCGACTTGGAGGTGCCCGGCAAAGTGGCGGGGTTAGGGTGCAAGGATCCACCTCGTTTCCCTCTGCGGTGTTTGGGTCTGGGATTATTACGGGATGTGTCGGTGTTCGCGTAAGGTCGACTGGCGCCCCCGGCAGACTCTGTCGGGTGCATGGGCTTTTCGCGCTGGGTTGCCCCTTCGCGGACTTGCCCCTGCACGCGTGGTTCCGCGTCCGGCCGCTTTTCGCGCTGAGTTTCCCCTTCGCGGATTTGCGGCCGGTCGCGTAGTCCCACGTTAGGCCGCTTTTCGCGCTGGGTTTCCCCTTCGCGGACTTGCAGCCGTTCTCTGTTTTCCGCGTCCGGCCCCTTTTCGCGCCGGGTTTCCCCGTCGCGGACTCGTGGCTGGTCGCGTACTAACTCTTCGGCGTCCGATCGCACTTCGCGCTGGCTAGTGCCTTCGCGAGGGTAGCGCTTTCGGTCGCCTACTTTCTTCCCCCGGGTGGTTTTTCCGCGCTTCTTCAGCAGTCGTACTCCGGCACCCGGGAGAGTGGTAAGGTCGCCGGGGTCATCGTCAGGGTAGCTTACGCTGTTCCTCACGATGCTCTGTTGCCAGATGCTCGCGGGAGGCATACGACTCGTAGTGGGTATTGGCGCGTGGGTCGCAGCCGTGGTAGGGTTGGTTGGCGCGTTGGTCGCAGCCGGAGTTGTGACAATGGGCGCGTGGGTCGCTGCCTGTGTTTTGGGCGCTGAATCAGCAGCCGGCCGTGCTGAATAGCACGGCGAAGACAATGAAGTGCAGTTGGTTGCCCCCCCCAGAATACGATGAGGGCTGACCGCCGTAGCGGTGTGGGATTCCCCGGCTTGGCCGGGACCCACCTGGGTAGTGTTTTCTTCCTTCTGCATTTTAAATTTTCATTTGACGAGGGGGTGGGCTTTTTTGGAATCGAGGTTACCCTTCCTCTGGGACCGATGGGAATTAAGGACAGGAGGGAGGGTGTTTGGTGATAAGGTGTAGGTTTTTGGTCACCGTAGGTCTGGGAATTGGCCTAAGGATTTATGGATTGACGGGATTTGTGGATAGGGGAGGGTTGGGTTGATTGGGTCAAATTGGAGCATGGAATAAGGTGTATGGGTTACCCTAGACCTGGGGCCTGGTGTTCGGGCACTTCTCTTGTCCGGGATCTCTTACGAGATGCTCCAGGTGCGAGATCGACTGTTGGCAGCCGGTCCCGCAGCCGGAGTTGGGCTATCCGCAACCTGCCCACCCGCTCGGTTGCATGAGAAGAAGTGCCCGGCAGTCCGGGTCGCTCCACCACGGATGCACGTATGCATTTGCGTTGGTTCGGCCCAGCGAGCCCCGAGTAGTATTACCTATTAAATCTATCAAATATTTAATTACCAATAATCAATCAACTCAGACAATCACAGTCCACTGCTGGATATAATGATAATAATAAAATCTTTATTTCAGACTACGTTCATAGATATTATAAATACATACGAGAGTTATAAAATTTGCACACGAATAAATTCCTTCAGGATATTTTAGTCCTGTTTATGAGCAATGACCTGTAGGATGCTGTTAGTGCTACTCCGGACTCTGCTCAGTAACGACGCGAGCCGCTTGCGCACAATGGCATGGAAGCCATCTACCCTAGCCTCCGCAAACATACCAGAGGCACTACAAAAGCGGGGCAACCCTAACAACATCCTAAATCTATTATTGTATTGGACACGTAGGGCACTGATCGTCCCCCGCATATACCTGAACCACAGGCTCTATAGGCCTCTCCCAGGCTGCGCCACAACACCCTGTCCTCCGCCTTCCGCATCCAGCCTGTCCCAGCCACTTTCTTGAGGTCGTCGGTCCATCTAGCTGGGGGGCGTGCCCACACTACACTTGCCTATACGCGGTCTCAATTCCAGGACTCGTCTGCTCTACCGGCCTTCGGTCCTTCGACAAACATGGCCAGCCCCATGCCACTACAGCTTGCTTACTCTGCAAGCTATGTCGGTAACTCCGGTTCTTTTCCGGACAATTTCATTTCTGATTTAATTCTTGTCGAACGTTGCCTAGGTATGTTTTGGAAACGAAAGTCTCGTTTTATGCCCAGTTGCTGGCATCAGCAGTGGTGGCCCAGTGGTAACGGCCGCGACTAACGGGTTGCAGGCCGTAGGGCGTAGGTTCGAACCCAGACAGGCGCTTTACTTTGTGTAAATTATTCCATCACCCCTGCTCTTAAAACGGCGAATGAAAACATAGTGAGAAAACTGGCATGTATTAGAACCAAAAAGTTCGAAAACGTGACATCTACCAACGCGGCCTGTGTGGTGGATTACGGCCTACTCCCTCGCATAGAGAGGAGGCCTGTGTCCCAGCAGTGGGAACATTATAGGCTGATTATGCTATGCTATGGCTATCTGACTTACCTTTGTGCCAGGCTTTATGTGGGTGCTACAACACTTGGGGTATAAAACCGTCACGTCATGTCTCTCTGGTCAATAACTTACCTACACGTTATGTTTTGATCCATATAACCTAATTATCGTTTTAATTTCTGTGGGTTAATTATACCTTTATCCCGACAGGCCTTGAGGCTCAAGGGAAGTGAGGCTCGCTGTGAGAGATTTTGCAATGAAAGCTTTGACCATATCTATATACCTATTAATATAATGCGTGTATATTTTTGCAATCATGCAGCAGAGATGAGAATGTTGAATGCGGAGATGGATGTGAGTGACGAAAAACTTTTATTTAAGTATATACATTTTTATATTGAATAATATTCACAAAAAATTTAAATACTAAATAAACTACAAACTATTAACAGTAAAATATAATAACCTAAACTAACTAAAACTATTAACAAATCAAAATATGGCGTCGAAAAGTTCCTCCGCATCGCTGTCGACTGGTAATGACACCCTAGAGACTGGCGGCATTGTCACGTTGTATGGCAATGCTAAGCCTCTGGCCAAGGTAAAGGCCAACCCTTGGGTCACGGGAAGTGTCAATAAGCCGTTTGGAACAAACCGTGAGCACACAGACCCCACGAAAATGGATAAAGTAAGAAATGAGTCTTTTGAAAGTGACGCCAGTGACAGAAAAGTTGAAAGGAAATCGTTTGGCTTGGTTTGGGCATGTGATGAGGAGGGAAGAAACGCATGTGAATAAAAGAGTGATGACTATAAGTGTTGGTGGATGGAGAGGGAGAGGAAGGCCAAAGAAAAGATAGATGGATTGTGTGAGGAATGATATTAAAGAGAAGGCGTGGGAATGATAGCGTGACTGTTCACAGGAGGATGGAAAAACAAAAAGTGTTGCGCTGACCCCACGTAACATGGCACAAAGACAGGAAGATGATGATGTATGTTTTTGCAAACAGGCTAGGTCTTCTATTTACGGTCTAAACCGCGCTGTTGGATTCTGAACGCTCGGCTCAGTGCTGTAAGTTGAAAATCCAGCTGCGAGCTTTTATTAAGTTTCTTCTAGTGTTAGTGAAAACGGGCATCGATCCTTCCTTATTTCTCAGTTTGAGGTCGTATTACGGATATAGCCACTAACCAATTTAATTATACGGTACAATAAGATGAAGGTATCAAGTGTCACGTTGTCATCAAACGTGTTTAAATTCCTGTTCTTGTGAATAATTAGGTGTAATTGGGAATGAGATTAAATTGCTTTTTATGCTCGTGTGCTTTGTAAGCGTTTAATGTTAATTAGTGCGGAAGAATTGGTAAATGCCGTGAAATTATGCTCGTTTACCTGTTCTTTGGATATCTTAACTTGTTATCTGATATGATTCTGCAGTAGGTAAGTTGGTAGCCTAAGGACGAGACGAGGAGGAGGAGGAGGTGAGGTGTGGTAAACAAGCCCTGCTGGTCGATTCTGTAACAATCTCACCGTGATAACTTTGGTGAAGTGAGCTATCATTCCACCTGATGCTAGGGATTGACACTATCGACAACTCACTTCAAGATCACTTCACCTCAGTTATCACGGTGAGATTGCAGAATAGCTCGGCTGATTCATGATTCATCATTTTATAAAACCGAAGGAATATACGAGTATCAAGCATTTTTATTGATTGTATCTAGATGCAATGATACGATGAACTATCTAGATATTTGGCAGATTGTGGAAAATAAAACGGCGAAATCCTTTCTTTATTTCACGCAAATAAAAAGTTTTTTATAGAATTTCTACCTTTTTTGTAGGAAGTTAAAATTCATTTCTGGCCATCAGAAACCCATAAAATCGTAAGTAATTTTCTTGAATTTTATAACTATAACGTAAAACCATATTTTGAAGATGAACTTGCATATCTTTTTAAGTTCAAGGATTTCACTCATAGCTACTAAACCAATCGACAAGAGATGAGATTACAATGCTATCGCTATCAGTGGTTCAACGAAAACCCAAGATTAAGAGTGTGTTATCATATCAATATTATCAGTCAGGTCTATAAGGTATGATGACTCAATCTGATACGTACTATCGAGGAATTTCATATCTATGCACCTTAAGGACTATGTTTCCTTGCAGCGCTCGGCCGCTATAGAAATCGCATCAACTGATAGCATCGCACCATGAGATTTTTGATGAGTCCCTTGTTTTTGCAAATGAATAAAAATTATTAAATTGAATAAATTAAAATTGAATAAAAAAGTATTTTTGTTTCATTGGTCGATGCAAATAGGGGCATAAAACAGATGTGGTCATCGTGTTCACGGGATTTTGTTTTAAAACTGCTTAGATATGAACTTCCTCGATAGTACATACGAGACATCTGCATCTTTACAAAGAAACACATGCATTATTTTTTAGGCCACATAGTGAAGTTGTGCCAAGACAAAAAAGGGCTAAGTATAGCAACTTATTATATCATCCATTTTGTCATAAAGAAAAATGTGTTTAATATGTGTAGGTCTATTAGTTTATAATAACATACCGAATGAATTAAAATTATTGCAGGGTTATGTTTTTAAAATCAAATTGACAGAGTGGCTACAAAATAGTTGCTTCGAGGTTGCTTCTATAGCTTTAAGGAATTTATAGAACATAGACATAGTTGTTAAGTTATGAATTAGTTATTGTTTATGAGTAATTGGACGGATGATTGATAAATGATAAATGATTTTATTTCTGTAAGTAGGTTTTTACAAACACTTTTACACGTCAATCATATTTTTTTTAAACTAGATGAGGTCGGCGTTTCGTATCTGACTACTCTGAGAAGAAAGGCCGAAACAAACTCGGAGGTCACAGTCTCTTTTAAAGTCCAGACAGAATCTTGGTCAGATCATGTGAAGGCTATGTAGGTCGGTGTCTGAAATGGTCTTTTGAGGAAAGAACCACACAGATTGAGTGGACCTGTCCAGTCAGTGCACGCAATTGTCAGCAATCGTGCAACTCAACTCAGATCTTAAGGAGCAGGAATTGCATAAAATGATAGTTTTCATTAAATTATAATGAATGGTTTTTCATGTAATGTAATTTGCACGCTTGCTTGCAGGCAGAATACAATGATCTTTCCTTGATGAACAATGTATTTTCTGGCAAATAAATATTTTTGAATTTGAATTTGATGCATCATCGTTTAGGAAAAAAAAATGAAAGAAAGCTTTTCCATTACATACGTTAAACAGCTGTTATTATGGTTAGTACCGGCTGGGTGGCGCAAAACTTTTGACACAGTTTCATTTAGCTATAACTCTTTCTAAATAAAGTACCTACACGCAATATTTTTTTTGGAATCCTTATCTATAAAAATCAATGCCGCTTTTCGTTGTAATTTTATAACTCAAGAACGGATGGACCGATCTTGCTAATTCTTTTTTTAGAATATTCCTTGAAGTACGAGGATGGTTCATACGGAGAAAAAAATGAAAAAAAAAATGTTCGGCGGTACGAAGCTCGCGGGGTCAGCTAGTACCTCTACATACTACCCTATTTTATCCCGTGTTTCCATGGTCTTATTGAATTACAATTTTCAAAGTCGCGTTATCTCCCGATTAGGCAATTTGTATTGGCCAGCAAGGCCGCCTGATCTGACCGGTCGCGACTTTTTTCTATGGGGTTATTTAAAGTCGCTGGTTTACGTGAAAATAAGTCACAAACTGTATCAGCCCTAAAAACCGATATTCGTCAAGAAATTCAGAACATAAGACCGGAAGTTTTCAGAAGCGTGGTGGAAAATGTTTTAAAATGTTTCAAATCCGCATTGACATGACGCCATCATTTGAAGGACATCATATTCAAAACCTAATAGGAATAATTTTACAGGTCTTTTTTGGAATACATATATATATGTATTGAAAAAAATATTGCGTGTTCTTTATTTGAAAAAAGTTATGAAACAGCATCATTAGTTTTGATCCACCCAGCACGCGTAGCACGGTTACCATAGAAACGGGTTTTGTCGATGGAAGAATAGACAAAATGATAGATTGTAGAAAAAAATATTTAGAAATCTGTCAACAATCTGTCATATTGTCTATTCTTCCGTCGACAAAAGCCGTTTCTATGGTGGTGATCGTAGACAGAGAAACTCTCTGTCTACGGTGGTGATGCTACGCGTTCTGTACAAGATGTATGTGTGTGTGTGTGTGTGTGTGAGGATGTGTGCTTATTTAACCGAACAAGACAATTAGACCATTGGGCAGAATGCAGTCATCCACCAACAGGCGGGACGCTATGCATAGCGCCGCAGTTCTGGCGTTCGTCTTGGTACCGTTCAAATCCGTCAAATATTTGCAGATAATTTCAAGGTTGACAGTTGTTTAAATAACTGCGTTTAGTGGTAACATCAGTAGGACCAACAGCCTATTTTGCCACTTAGGTCCTCCAATCGTATGTCGATATGAAATGTCCACAACCCCAAATTCAAGAGTTGAGCACAACATGAGATTCGACAACATCGAGAAGAGCCAAAAGACAACATCCGGGGGTTAAAATAACGGAATCTTACACGAAGTATCTAAAAACACCACATCCCGTTCCATAGTAGATAAAAATAAGGAATAAAGACAACATTCAGAAAGTTTAACACCATTCGAAACTTTGCGTCCCCCGGGTTACTTGTTTGACAGTTTGTTTTAACTTAAAACCTTATAAATAGTGTCCCCGGTGGAGGGAATTTTAGGATTCCATTATTTTTGTAGACTTTCTCGTGATCGTAAGCGGTCTCCATGGGGTAATGTTGGACAGGTTGGGGAGCTGTGATTTGTTTAAGATCTGTTTAAGTAGGTATTGTATAGGTGTGAGTTTTGATGAAAGTACTTTAAAAGTAGGTAATTTTTCTCTGAAGCAGTTTAATGTAAAATAAACAGAAGAGTTAGAATTCAGTTTCTTTGATTGGCATGTTTTACGTTAAGTTAATAAACGGTATAATGAGAATCCGAATAACAGTGAAATACTGACTGACTGACTGGTTGGTGCAGTTGGTAGCGACCCTGCTTTCTGAGCCGCTGGTCCCGGGTTCGATCCCCGAACAAGTCAAACATTTGTGTGCATGAACAGGTCTGTTTGACCTTTGTTTGGGTGTGTATAGGTATATAAGTATGTGTATCAGAATAAACTTTTAATTATTTTATTCACAAACCTTTTGCTTTTTAATGTACCTAGGTAGTATAATAATACTCAAAAATAAACCTAAACAAATAGGTAAATAAAAAGACTGACTACTTTCATCTTTCATTCCCCAATATGAACAAAATACGTCTTTTTTAATCTATAACAAAACACAAGACAACACTTCCTTTCTAATAAATATCTACGTGTATAAAATCGAAGTCACAATAGTTATGCAGGAAGTCCATTACAGGCATCCCTGGTTCGAGGCAGCCCGGGGGAAATCAGAGGCGACAGTAATTATTATGTTTTATGTTTTTTCTGCAGCATTTGATGGCGCATCAGTACTTTATGTACCTACTTACCCGGCTTTATGGGCACCATGAGTGTCTATAAACTTGTGATGAATCGATTAACGACACTGTAATTTCAATTTTAGTTTATTTTGGCTGAAAAGGAACTTCAATATTGGTGTATTTGGCTGGGAAAGAGAAAAAAAGACAACGATTTTTTTTGTAAAATTGAATTATAATCGATGTTCAAACTTAACACTGTTTATTATTATTTATTACTCACATTATATCGCTAAAACTACACATGCATCACACTAAGCTAAAGTTGAGATCACATTCCACGTGCATCATCAACATCATTTATAAAAATATCACGGAAATCGTTTAGTTATCGGGAACTGATTGGGTTTCAGCGTCGATCTACGTTGAGGATCAAATTCCAAATCATTCCGTGAATCATGAGCTTTGCTACCTTGTTCGTTTCTATCATTATATCTGAAGCGAAAGGTCCCCATCTTGTGGGATGCTGACGAGATTATGGACGCTGCGACGTATGACGGATGTGGGAGATCCGGGATTTGAGAAACGTAATAATCTAGCGGTGTCTGTCGCTCGTCGACAGTGGAGGTCTCACTCAAGTTTGTCACCGCCGTATCGAATGTCTTTTCAGTGGATGTATCTCCTGTGAATGTATATCTACGGTCACGAAGGAGAATGCACCTCGATGTTGCTAATAAGACAGTCGTAGCTGACAATAATAGTCGATGGAGCCAAATGAGCTAGCGTTGTCTTGCTCTGATCTCAAAGTCGATTGAGAAATTTCGTTTTTTATAGCACTCATTTTATTGCTGATCAATTTTTGCACACAGAAGAATCTACTGAAGCGTTTTAACTTGCTATCTTATTAAACGTGGAACGATTGTTAATATAATGGCATTGACGTTTCTAATTCAAACGTAAGTATCGATATGTTAAATTGGACTGAATAAATTAAGAGTAGTGCACAAAATGACAGCGACCCACATTAATACATTATATAATTCATTCGTGACGTAATCCGGTACGAGTAGGAATGCGAAATATTCGAGTGTAAATAGGTCTCTAAAATTAAATTCTGAAATATTGATGGAAAATACGAAATCGGTTAGCGGAGCATTTTCATGTCACTGCATCCGTGCGTGGATTTTCAAAGATATTGAAATGGATTAATATAGACTTAACATTACGGATAAAGTATTTATGTATTTTCAAAGATGACTAGCGGGGGTTGCCACCCCCGCTCAGTATAATCTGCCGATTATACTGAGTTAATCCTATTCTGTCTGTACCTCGTCTTAGAAGTGGTTAAATGTTTTTAAACTTTGACCTATCGCTATCTTCATTTATGTCAGTTAAAGATAAGATACTTGTGTCTTGAATTCTTTGTTAGTTGCATTTCTGCTGTTCTTTGCTGTCATTGTTCCTTTTACGAGCTTAACATAGCCATATATTTTTGTTACTTATGATTATGAAAGTTTCAGCAAGAAATACTTTTTAATTACAATTTTATTTTTATATGAGACAACATCCACACTAGGTCTTCAGGTCCCGAACTAGGTAGAACCTGTACTACGGTACCCGATGACTGATATGTGTATATACTTATAAACACCCAGACACAGGTCAAACAGACATATTCATGCATACAAATGTTTGACTTGTCCGGGGATCGAACCCGGGACCAGCGGCTCAGAAGGCAGGGTCGCTACCAACTGCATCAACCGGTCAATTGTCACCAGACTAAGTTTTTTAATACGTACTCGTACATATATCGTTTAACTGTGGAACGTAGTCACTTTTTACATGGGTTTTGTTTCATTATTATTATTACTTAGTCAATGAACTTTTGTTCTTTTGGTTAATCAATCAACTCAGCCAAGCACTCATGGACATAAGTCATTCCTAAATTGCGTTACTATACCCGGTATTCCGCCTTCCACATTCAGTTAATCCACTTATGAAAGTTTGAGTTCAGCGACACGATAACTGACTCATGTGTCCGTTTTGAGATTTGAGTGGAGCTGCCACTCAAATCTAAATAGTTATTTCTTCAAAAGGCTTTCATCAAAGATGGTGCGATCTGACCATTACAGAAAGTGTCTGAGCTTCAAAAGAGACCTTGACTTATAAGTTTGTTTCAGTTGTTCTTCTCAGAGGTAGTCGGTTAGAAAACATACTACTATATATATATATATATATAGCTTGAAAAAAAAACATTTGAAGTATAAAAGCGTTATCTATGTATAACCAATTATATATAATTTAGTCCATCACCTATTGTTTTTACCGGTGTTATCGTCTTAATGACAGTCGCTGGATCAGTTGCATGAAATGCTGCACAGCGTAAATGGAGCCTTTCGGCACATAGACCGAAGAGAAAGAGGTCTATTTTTTTTTAACGCTGCCCCACACTAGGAAATTCTCCTGTATCGTGGGTGCGTTTACAAACATTTAAACTCACATACACATACAGCCAGACCCGGAACAACAACTTGCAGGTCATACAAATATTTGTTCCGTGCGGGGATCGAACCCGCGACACGTAACGCAGCAGTCAATCGCTTAACCACTGCGCCAACCGTACCGTCAAACTATGAATATGACTATTCTAGGTCAAAGTCAGGACAAAGCGAAGGGACGATAAATAGTATTTGAAGTTGTGAAGGAGTGTGCCTATCTTCGGTAAGCTCAGTAGTAATCACTTGTGAAATAAACTGACGGACGAATACAGTTGAGTTGGACAGAATTTTGTGAACTATGTCAAGTCGTCTCGTCGCCAATACCGCAATGTTTGAAGATTGGTATTCAACCCGTACGTCCTGCCCTCTGTGACGAATGGTGACACATGTGTACTGACGGTTGGGCTGTTCTACCAAATGAAGGTCGCTTTGTGAGCTATGGGTCCCTATGGTCAGAGTTTTTTGATGGATAATACAGAAAAGAATCGGTGCCACCGACATCTAATAACAAATTGGCCAACTAAAGTGGCAGTGGGCTGACAAGCAAAAAACACCTATATCCGTTGGATTAGTGCAGGAAATAAAGGTGTTGTGAAGACCGCATATCTGCAAACGTAACGCGATACACTCCCCAGCTATATAGACTGACGACTTTACAAAGGCGACGTATGACAAAGGCGACGGACGGAAAACAAATGGTATTATAATTAATGCATAGCACCATAGGAAAATATAGCTACGCGCTCTAAGTTGCAAATTCGTCAGCATCAGCTAGGTAAAGTATTTAAAATAATTATTGTCAATTCCTAGTCACAATCTTTGCCAAACTAAGCATCTCGCTAACTGGTAGTAACACGGAACAACTACATCTTAAATACTTAAGATAAATATATTATCTGACATGACAACTTGAAGAACATCGGGATATTTTATCTTATCGTTTCATATAAAAGGTCTCGCCACGTATCGATCTGCACCACAGAATTCAGGAAACGATACCAGAATGATGAAGCAAGCATTAGTTGTTCTCGCTCTGGTGGGGCTCGCCTTCTCGGCTCCTCAGCCCAGGAAGTTGTTCCACGAGCATGTCGAGGAGTTCCTGGACATCATTAACGAGGAAGCTGGCCATGAGATCGAGCACCTGATGGAACATTACATCGAATTCGATGAGTTCTGGCAAGCTCTAGAGTACATGAGGACCAACAACTTCAAAGACCTCGTTTATGAAATGGAATCGTTGCCTGAATTCGTAGCTGTGAGTATTATTTATTATGTTTAAGGATAGCAGAAACGCCAACAGGTTTACAATGGCTATTAAGAGCCAATAGCTATCACAATTCTTCTTTTATTTGAGTGTTTGAAGAGTCACACACTCAAATACAAGAAACTATTTGATATTTATTTAGAGCACTCCCGAGAGAAATAATCAAACTTGCTCAGAAATATTTTTTTTTAATTTTGTCGCCATATCTAAACCATAATCACACATCAAAGCTCCCAGTTTAGATGTGTGATTAAATAAATATCAATTTTTTTCTTGTATTTGAGTGTGTGACTCTTCAAAGACTCAAATACAAGAAAAATTGTGATAGCCCTCTTAACAAATGTGAAAATATTGTTGTTGTTGAGTTTGCCGATGCGTTCATAGCCTTACATAGTTGAACTGTCTAATGTGCCTGGTTATTGATCTCATTATCCTATGTTTTTAGACCTCCTAATTTGTTAACAGATGTTCTATTTCATTTAAACCACTTTTATTACCTAACTAAAATGTTGTTTCTGTTCACAGGTGGTCGAATTCTTAGAAAATGATAACATCGACATCCACTTCTTCATTGAAAAGCTCAACACCATGATTGGTAAGTGATTGATTCACATCATGGAGATGACATCTTTATGGCAATTAAATGTATTATTATCTTGAATCACAAAACAACGGTGTTTTTTTTTTTAAGTATTTAAGTACTAAATGTTTGATTATATTTACAGAAAACGTCGACAGGCAGAGGACCGCACGTCACACCCTCAGCGGCAAAGATCTCACCTCCTTCATCAAGGACTCCATCACCGAATTCCCTAAGGACAAGCTGAATGCACTCTTCGAACAGAAGATGTCAGAAGATGCAGAGTTCAGTTCCGCCATCCTGAACCTGCAAAGCGAAGAGTGGGATGCAACCTTCGGTGCTCTCTGGGCAAGCGAAGTCTTCCAAGCCGAAATTAAGATCCTCGCCGAAAACGGCATTGAAATCGGCGTTTTCCTGGATGAAATCATCGCCGTTTTCGGACAAAACTAAACCACTGAATAGTGTATCTGTTTTGTACAATATCGTTGTAAATATTGCACATTTTATGAGCTATTATAAAGTCATATTATTATATGATTAAATAACTTTCAACAAGAAATATTTTTATTATAATTGTCACCAAACAAAGTTGTTTAATTGTTCGTTAAGTTGTGGAACGCGGTAACTTTGTAAAGGGGTTTTGTTGCGTAATTAAATCAGTTGCAGTCAAGCAACTTTTAATATTTTGGTACCAAGGTACGTCATGGGTAATGAACAGAGGTCGGAATTAGGTAGAGTTATTTATGTACTCTGATTTCATACAGCGAAAGAATAAAGTGGATATGCTTCAAATTCCGAGATTACTTTTAAAGAGCATTAAAATCCACGCGCACGCCCGACGTTGCCAAACTTACATCAACGACATCGGATGTCCGAAGTTGCAAAATTCCAATGCGCAAAAATTGTATGTTAATGATCCTTGTCTTATTTGTCTGTGAGGTTTTTATTATTATTTATTTGTAATATTGTTGGCCACACGAGATTGTCCATTACAAATGCCGGGAAAATCCTTAATAATATCAACATTTCGATGCAAGTACAAAAATAACTCTACCTAATTCCGACCTCTGGTAATGAATATAACGTCATTCATTTCACCAGCGCGCAGCGCCTGTTCAAATCGTTTTTACACTTATCAATTCTTTTTCTTTCGGAATCCCAGAGTATTTCCATGTGATTAATTCTTGGGAATATCTTGACTAAATGTTAAACCAACGTCACAACTTGATAAAATATATGCTATCTTCAAATTCAAATAGATAATAACTATCATTAATTTATGACTAGGTACGTTTCTCAATAGGTACTGCTGCCATACAAATATTAGATATATGATTAGGTTTCATTATCGGGACTAGTGGTCCTAAAAAACAAAAAAAAAAAATAGTTATTGATGCAACCGTATAAGGGGTATTAAAACTCGAGTGTGAATATAGTATCACATGAGTGTTTTAATACCTAAGTATGTACAGTTGCATACAATACTTTATCTACACCCATGATATGAATCCTCTATAAAAGATTCGCAATACCTACCAATATCGAACAAAAATGGCGGGATACGACGTGAATTCGAATAACCTATAAGTTTTTTTTTTAAATCTCGGTAGTAGTGACCGCGCGTGCATGACCATGTTCTTTTTTTGAAATTCATAAAGATACCACGAATTGAAAGAGGAAGGGATCGAGTTCGAGTTGCATAATGAAACTAATTTAGTACAACATTATAACTTTCGTTTGGATGTTTGGATGATATTATGGTTACTATGACACTGGTTGTTTTAATGTTGGCAATAAGCTAACTGTTTCAGAAACTTTTCTATAGGATTTATAGCATGGGTGTAGATATAGAAATAAAGTGACACTATGACTATGACACTCTTAAAATCAAAGATCGAACAGGGTGCGATGTGCATCTCAAGCTTGCACCAATTGGGAGTCCAGCGGGGTGGTTGCGTAACAGACTAAAAGTAGCAATGGCTTTCATTTTGATAGTTCAACAACATTCATTGCGTAATCACGCTGTTGAGCAGACAATTTTTTTTCCAATAATGCAGCAATGGATTAGCAATATCGCAAGTGTACTAAGCAATTAGGGTGCAGCTCAGTATGTGTCCGACGAATATACTTGACGCTTATATTCTGCTGGATCCCTGCAGTGAGATACGGACGTCAAGCAGACGAGATAATTACGCGAATTAATGGTGTTGTTAACGCGCACAAGCGTTATTTGAGTGAAATTATGTAAGAATTTGACTCGCTAACAATCATGATTGATGTAACTGGACTTATTGATCCGATAAAAAGGTATTAAGTAATTTGGCTTATTCTGATATTATTTCCGCAATTCAAATGATGTATTCGACAGTAAAGTCACAGAATACAGGCCAGCCAACGAGAGAATGCGTTCTTCCTGTCAATTTCATATAAACGACTTCGTGTTTTGCGAATTTGATCTTTATTAGTTACTAGAATTGTCGCACTGACAGATGTCAGGAGCGCATTCTCTCGACGGCCCGGCCGAACTGTAAGTAGAATGAAGTTTTGCATTGGAAAACGTTTTTGTTTGGTGATCTATTCATTGTGTATTTGACTTAACTACTTAAATAATCAAGTAGTTATATGTATGATGCTAGCAGCTACTGCCAACAATGAGCACTTTCACATCGAGTTTTACTACTTCCAACTAATAAATATCAAATGCTTAGAGGCAATCGTTAACAATGATTCTCGTATATAATATCTACATACAAGATAAACAAAATAAGAAATAGCAACTGTTTGACTAATTTGTAGACAGTCAATTGTTTACAGATCTTCATAATATATTATCCATTGATCCGTGTCTTTGTTTACAAACGTTGACATTGCACTTGTCAACATTCTGTTAGACCTACATTCTCGTTTGTTGCGAACGGTCGCATTGCTATTAGTGAAATATAAATGTTATTTTATATACTCCCGTCCGGTAGTCCCGCACAATCTTATTTTTATTTTGTTCTATTACATCACGGGCGTGGAAAATGAGAAATGCATTTGTTGTTTTAGTTTCCTTATGTATTGGACTTGTTTCCGGATTTATTGTACCCTCGAGTGCTCCAGAGGTGAGTAATAAAACGGCAACGTAAATAAGTTATAAAATATTATTTAACCCAAATAAATTGTACTTACACGTAAAGTGCAAGTAGTTTTGTTATAGTGTGTCTAGTTTGTACGTTTAATTTATTGTTTTTTAGGTCTTAGTTCGTTCTAGTTCTAAATAATTTTGCACACTAATTTCAAAATAATCTCAATAATTGACTTTTAACTTCTATGAATTTGTTTTGTAAAATATATTGTTTTCTATTATTACAGCACAGTACAGTAAAAAACAGTAACTCGACTACTGACCCGAGTAGGGACGTGAAAGTAAAATCATCGACAACCACAAAATACTCAGTACTGCCTAAAAGTAGAATTAATATCGACGAAAAAGATCTATACGAGCATGCAACAGAGAAAAAGAATAACCAAAGTGAAAGAGCTTTTGTCTATATCAACCAGAAATATAATAAGAATCCTTTTCGGAGCAAACTCATTAAGATGTTACCGATGGACAGGCTTGACATCCCCTACGCGATCGCCACGGGCGTCACGTCCACGGCTCTTACGAGTGACGTGCAAACTCCTTGTCCGAGCGCTTTTGATTCTGTACCCAATTATAATTCAAAATTTCAAGGATTTCATTTAGCAGACAACAGACAGCGGCAAGGAATCTCATCATATTTTTCACCCCCTAGTTTGTTTCGATGTAAATTTAAGGATGAGTCTAAAAAAACTGAGATTCCAAAATTAACGAAGCATGTGCCAGCATCTCATAGAGTGGATGAGCGCCGGGAATACTTTGAACTTTTGAAACCACCTATATTGAGACCTGTGAATAGTAAAGTAAACTATGACAATATTCATAAAATAGGTTTGCCTTCACTCGCGCCTTCTATTATACCTTATAGAGAAAAGTTCATTAAAAAGTATAGTTTGAAAAATCAGTACGTATCTCAGGCGAAAGAAACAGGAGTGGCGCTACAAAATGTAATACGGAGAAATTACGGTTTCAATGGTGCGTTCATTCGACGTCCTGCTTATCAATCCAAAGATTTAACAAATAGAGTTGAGAATACTAATCTTGAAGATGACTTTATAAATGATCAGTATCGCAGACATTTTGAAAATAATCAAGAAGAAGATAAATTATTGGACAAATTCTTAAAGGACACTTTGGAAGAGGTACCATTAAACAATGTTCATGATAAAGCGCGCGCCAATGTACCTGATTGTACAGACTGCGTTTTTGAACCTCGTAAACAACATCCAAAAAAAAACGGCCTCCTCGTTAAACCTGATTGCCAATGTGGAAAGACCCCAAGTGTGAACCAAGTGGATGCATTTGTTACAAAAGATAGATCATTACGAGAAGAATCAGATCGCAATGTAACTATACCTAAATCCTCTGAAGTAATCTACTACGAGGAAGTATTATCTGATGATTCAAATATGATCAAGCAAGACGATGATGTCATCAGACCGCCTATTAGAATCAACCACACTTCATTCCACTAGTGCGGCGTAATGAAGACCAACTTTTATGTATGTGCGATTTAAACATATCTTCAAACGTGATTTAGTATGTATTTATTTAACGCTTATTTTATGAAATAGAGCTGTTTGGGTCGTTGACCAGCGCACCGTGTTTACAATATAAAATTCTAAAAGTACAGTCAAAGAATACGCAGGTCTTGAAGCAACTATTCCACAGGAAAGTGCTCGCAGTGTAGATCACGATAACGACTGCTCAAAGCTATCGCGATTGCGATCTCTGCGCGCGCATCCCTCTTCTTACCGGCGTTTGTTGCTCCGAGAAATGAAATGTAAACACTGTAGAACGCCAACAGATGTCCAGATAGCCAATAGAGTCTTCAGAGACATACAGACTAGCCAGAAGGGACGCCCGTCCTATTTGTGAAACATTTCGACAACTTTACTTGTTAATATTACATTTTTTAAATGTGTTATGTCTTAGGAGCGCTACACACTTGTTCGGGTTCGGGAACATTAGTTTCGGCAGTAATTGTTGAACAACAAAGCTGACCCAAAGCAATTACTACACATATTCGGCTTTCATTCGGCTTGTGCATATCGGCAAACCTCGTCGACCGATGTTTGGGTCGGACCGGCACAATTCAACCGGCCTTTTCTCAAACATAATCATGTCTACATTTAATTTCGCTTTTGCCACCCAGCTGTGCCGACTCATGCCGACCCGTAGAAGTGCGTATCACGTTTTAAATTAAACTCAATTTATAATGATCTTAACTAACACAGACTTTAAGAAGAAATTGATATTCAGTACCTATTTGATTTAGCTAAATGCTAATTCCTGTGTAAATTGATAATAGTACCTAAGAATAAACTACGTTAAAATATTAATATTACATTAGTGAAATAAAGATAGTTTTTTTGTATAAGTCTGAAATTTTATTTCATTTAAGCATTCTGCGAATTTAATGTTCTATCCAGTTTTTCTATTTCTGTCAGTTCTTTTGCACTATTTGTCGAGGGAGATGACTTTGCTCGGACCTCGGACATTGTTCGAAAATATTTGAGTCTTCGAATGGACGATTTGGCAAAACTTAAGACACCCGATGTTTATGATTGTACAAGCATATGAGTGTCTCACACGACTCTGTAGAACTTTTATGTCGACAAAAAATAGGGCAATTCTACTTTTTTTCCGGGTATTGGTGAGTACCTGATGACCGGTAAGTACCAACATATTGAGTATGGTATGAGTAACTATATCACCCCTAGCTAGACTAACCGACGACGACCCTAAGAAGCTGGCTGGGACAGACTGAATGCGGAAGGCGGAGGACAGGGTTTTGTGGCGCAGCGTTTGGGAGAGGTCTATTTCTAACAGTGGACTGCGATAGGCTGAGTAGATTGATTGAATTAAAGCACAGGAAATATTTCCTTACAACACAGCACAATTAACGTGATCAGCCACGGGAAGAACAGTCAGTGTTAAATAGCAATTATCTTAAAATCTTTCTTCTTCCAATCTTCTTACAAAAACTCTTCGATGTGGCAACTGATTAATATTTAAACTGTTATCCGTAGTTAGCAAGTCTTCAACAGGTTTCGAGTTTTCAAGTTTCTCAAATAGAGCTACGTCATCCTCAATTTCTGCACGTGCATAATTTATATCTTCGCATAGCCTCGCTCCAACTGTTGGGGCGTCTTTCCTTCTTGCGCCTCTTGTTCAATTTAATTATGCAGATGCAGATCATCGCTGCTATTTTCTTGTTTTATGAGTGTGGAAACGACCCCCTAGAGTTTGACAGCGTTATAAGATGATGTTTTCGGTTTGATTATGTTATTATTACCTGATTTTGTTAGTACGTGTTTAGACAGACTAACACGACTCGTGTTTAACAGAGTTTCCTGAATGAAGGATAAATACGTCTCGGTAATATTTGAATAAAAATAGCATTCATTATAGAGGTTGTAAAAAGACCCATCATATTATAGCCGTCGACAATGCATTCTGTACTTCAAACTAAATAACATAGCGCAAAAATAATTGCTAGGAAACGAATTTTATTTTTGGTGTGAAAAATCGCTGTTTACAGCTGTAGTGCGCAACGTAACGCACGGAAAACATTGTGCTTATGGGTGCACGCAACGGTACAGGGGTCGTGGGTGTATTTAAAGTTGTGTTGTAACTTGTAACATTAAAAACTTGTTTTCTTAAAAAAAAACGTCAGTTAAAGTTGGAATTTCGACCTTCAGAGAGAATATCTCCGTAACCACAAGGTCCTCAGGTATGGTCCAGTACATTAAAAAATATTACAATGCCGGGAAGTTAAGTGACTCTCGCTTCGTGAAGTGTCTTTTTACAGTGTCGGTTATAGTATGTTTTTTTAATAGAAATGAATCCGACTTCAAACCTAACTGATTTGATACTTATCTCGATAAAACCGTTGTTCTAAAAAAGAGCTTTAGTTATGAAACACAATGACGTTTGTATGGATTTAGCTTCCGCCAAAAACTTAAAAATGATTAAATTTTACAAAGCGATTATCCTGAACTCCTTTAAGATCAATATTCACCAGTAAACTAAGAACATTTGAACATGGGCAGATCAAGAAACACAGCTAGTATAACATACTGCTAAGACGGAATTCAGCGGCGTGTCCTATCTCCGTCACATCGGTTGTCATCTACTCCGCTCCCCCATTTTACGAGGGTGGCCGTGCTATTATTAAATTAGCTATCATGTCTTATACTTAGCTAGGTATGGAGTTTTAAAACTGTGAACCTTTTACAATCTATTCAAGTTGAGCTGGTACTATTTAGTGGATGTGATTTTACCCGACTGCAACTGTTGCAAACCTATTAGGAAGAGTTATAATATAAATCTTATGTTTATGTGGAATAATTTGTTACTCACATTAGCAGCATAGATCTTTCTAACAAAAAACCTATTTTCTTCAAATTGGGTGCCGCCGATGAAATTGTCGTGATTCTAAACGTTTTTGAAATCGTTATCGTCATGATGATGTGGAGTTTGTACATGCGGAATACACTTCTTGTGTGTCTCTCTGTTGGATAAAGCACACTCTGAACGCCGCCTTGAAGTTTGAGTATTGAGTATTGAATATTTTAAAAGCTTCGACTTCAACCGTCTTTAGTCCGTTTTATGTTCTGCCTAGGAGCTCTTGCAACTAAACTATCAATAAATAAGCTTTTTAATTCAAAGGAACTTCAACAGCAGATACCTTTCTACAATATAAGTCTGAATAACTCTCTAAAATGAGCCGCAATAGCTCAGTGTTTCAATATACCTACGGCCGTCATACAGGATTGATTGATGCGCTCCGTTCCGTACTCGCTATTGAAATGAGTCGATAAGAAATTCGACACTAATTTACTCCTCTATTTACTGAATACTTTCCAAATTTGCTTATAAATAGGATTTTTTAGGTTAATGGTGGTTCGATCAAGGTAGTTATTGTGTGCCCTGTTTTATTTGCGGAGGCAAGGCAAAGGGATGCAAAGATTGTTTCATTGTTGCAGTTTTGACTGAAATTTAGCAGACGAGTACATTTTCTAGGTATGTTATTTTAATCATAACTGACATTCGGAACTTAGGTACTGGCAGTGTAGAAACATTCATCTACCTCCATAGTCTGTTGAGCCTAAAGTGTTGGGCAAAGTTGTTTTATTTATTTATTATTTATGTACACACAATAAAATACAAGAGATATGAACATAATTATAAATACAAGAGACTCGCTTCTGCCCACTATTTCATTCGTACGGAAGTCGCAAAACACCACGATATTCTAAAACGACAGCCATATTTTTATTAAACTTCGCGTTCGCAGTTTTGGTCTCAGCAGCCAAAATAATATAAAGAGAGTCAGGACTGGTGTCGCGGGAGCAAGCGACGCGGACATACAATTGTCCGTGGGAGAAACAGCTCGTCGTGAGGTCGACACTCGCAGTCTTCAGTAGCAATTTCCAATTACTTGCGAAGTTTAGTTTAGTGAATCAATGAACGCCTGCGTTTCTCCATGTACTACTTAATGGCACAACACTGCCACGATATATTGTTACGAATCCGAAACCAAAAGACAATCTGCGCAATGGATGTTTCCATTCGAAGATTTGCCGACAAAAGTCAAGGGCAAAAAGGTGATTGCCCTAGATGATAAAAATACTGTTACTGCTGATGGTATGTCAGTGATTGTTCACCAGTTGTCTTGGAATATGTTAGACAGCAGCACCCAAGAAGCAGGATCCTCCTCCACCACGACAATGCTCCAGCTCACTCCGCCAGACGGACTATCGAATATTTGTCTATCGAAAGTATGAAGTTACCTTGTGACTTTTATTTATTTCCAAAAATTTATAATAATAAATAAATAAATAAATATCGTCTGACATTGCACACAGCACCATCTAGTTCCAAGTTAAGCACTTATTAAGGCTGGTGTTATGGATACCAGATGGTTGATACACTACTTAAATACATTTAAACAAAACATTTACATTACAAAAGACATTACATTTAAATAAAATATACAATTACAGGAATTCGTTTTATGAACCCTGCAGATGCCGTGGCTGCGTTTGAAAAAGGCGTGGACGAAATTCCTAAAGAAGAGCGGGTTCACTGCTTCAGTCAATGGTTTCATCGCATGCGACGGTGCTTAGAAAGGAACGGAAACTACTTCGAAAAGCAATTACAATATTAACAAGCTTCTATATCATAC
This sequence comes from Brachylomia viminalis, assembly GCA_937001585.2. NCBI lineage: Eukaryota > Metazoa > Arthropoda > Insecta > Lepidoptera > Noctuidae > Brachylomia > Brachylomia viminalis. The sequence goes on along the minus strand of OW443307.2, from coordinate 11,431,033 downwards.
CGTTTTTTATTTTCTAAAAACTTTCAGTGTGACCCACGTAGGTTTGCAAAGTAGTCGTCGAACTTGTAAGCTATTTTCTTTGTTGATAGTTGACTAAAATAGCCGTTTTTATAAACACATCAAAAGTGTCTACGCGAGAGTTTTCGCGATTTTTGCTTATGCTGAATTTTTTTCACCTTATTTTTAATCTTGATAGGTAAGTACCTACTAAAAAATGATAAAAAGAAAAAAATCAAAGTTTTTGAAGTTTTTTATTGCGTAAAATAAACAATTAGTAGTCCGTATAACACAATCGCAGCGATTTGGCATACTCGATATAAGTTCATCCAAACCACGTTACGGAATGGCCGCCCATGTCCGTTGTAACAGGCGAAAAACATTTTCTGGTGTGTGTACGGTATCCATATTTGGCAGAGCTCTTCTTTGAAGCATATCTCATGCGTGCTCAATAGGATTTAAGTCTGGCAATTGAGCAGGCCATGGTAGGACGTTGATATTAGCTGCGACAACTGTGTTTGCAACGACTCTGGCGCTGTGTGGTCGTGCAATATCTTGCATTAGTTAGCATAGTTTTTAAAATATGATTGACGTGTAAAAGTGTTTGTACAAACTTACTTACAGAAATGAAGCACCAAATTGTGTCCGCAAAGGAACGACAAAATCTGATACAATCGTTTCAGCGTAAATCTGTGCTTTAAGATTGCCTCTGATCCAAATCAGTTCGGTTCTTCCGCAGATCCAAATACCCGCCCACATCATGATTGTTCCACCACAGTATGTCCTCCAATACCACGTACGACTAGTATCTGGCCTCATACCAAAGCGAGAGTCGTTCGAAAAACGCACAAAACGCCACTCTCCTTCTGCCCAATTTCTGTGTTTCTTATGGTTTGATCGCTTATGAACATCCCCGAAGAGCTATGAAGCGTCGTAACCAACATCATCGCGGTCATTGTACGCTTTCGTCGAGTAGTAATTTGTATGTAACGATCTTGTCTACGTGAGGTGGTGCGAGCTCGTCCTCCACGTTGCTATGCCAAGCTGCCAGTGATGCGGGAACGTGTCCAAAGTCGACTTCTAACACTGCCTAGTGCCCAGAGCGATGGCCACAGCACTTTGCCGAGAACCAGCTTCCAACATTCCCACAGCTCTGATCATTTCTTCTCGGCTCAAATGACGTCTTCTCTCCAGAATAACGTTACTTTGTATTGATTCCACTTAGAAGTATGGCAGAAATTTTACTGATTTGGCCACTAATCCGTTGCAGGATTATATAGGACTTCGACTTGACAGAAGATTTTCATCTTTTGACCGACATTCAGAAACTATTTCCTTTTCAAATGATGAAATTTACTAAAAAGTGTCCATAGGAGTTCAGAAAAAATATAATTAAAAACCGGATTTTTAGTAACTAGCAAAAACGTGCTTGATCTCTAAATTCGCTTGATATGTGTATTATGTCATGATTGACTGCTTAGCTCCTTAAATGTATAAGGGGATGATAATCATATAAAAGGTTAAATCTGTAATCTGCTATATTCGTTCCCTATTCAGCCCAGTGCATTAATGGAATAATTCGACTTTTGTCATACATATTGTGTTTTTTCTAATCTCAATTTCATTTTCTACGAAATGTATGGGAAGTTTTTTTTTGCGATTTCTGGCTTTACTCAGTGGTGCTATTGAGTTTTTTGAACTTTATAAGAACCAGGATCGATAGGCTATAATTTTTTTTAAATTAAAAATTTCCATTTTCTTCTGACTGTATTTTTTTTGTCAATATCTGTAAATCTAAATCAAAATGTTTTTTAAAGTAAAGAGCAGTCTCGTAAGACTGTTTTCTTGTAGCGCCAACGGTTAAGGACCTGCTTTATTTAACCATCTCAAAAATCCACCCTGTATATGTCGTGATTGACTGCTTAGCTCTATAAAGGTATAGCGTGATAATAATCATTTAAAAGGTTAAATCTGTAATTATCTGCAATATCCTAACTTTTTGGCTCGTCTTTTTACAATTTCCGGTAAACTCTATAAGAATACGAATAAATTGCAATAATGCTCATCCCCCATAGCAAATAGCGTGATAATTTATAGCCTACACTGACTAGACTTATAGGGAATATCTATGCAGAATTTTAACAAAATCTGTCCGGTAATTTCTGCGTGAGGCTGGACGTGAATGCAGGACAAATGGACAAACAGACCAAAATTAAAAAAATAAAATTTTTGGCGTTAGAATCGTTCCGAGACCTCGCAAAAACTACCTAAAAAAAAACAATGTACAGGTTTGACTTCGCTTCAATTTTATGATATGTATAGAGATACTGTTGTAATAAAATTATTTATTGGTAAAACACCATCAACCTCTTAATCTGCTGGTCCCTACATTTTCACGAGTTCTGCAAACATAAATGTAGGGAACAGCTGATTTTTTTTTCGCGATTTTACATTTGGTCCCATAGTAAAAGTTGTTCATAATGATGAGTACAATGACCCCTTAAGAGGTTGATGGTCGAAGGAGGTGGCGGGACGGGAGAGGGAGAGAGTCTCCCGTCCAAGCTGCCGCGGTGGACGCTCCGGGCGTCGGGAGCCGCGTGACGACTCCCGGCCACCGTAGGCGCGGGCCTGCGGGCGGTGAGTAATGGGTAGCTCACCGTTCGATCAGGACCAGGCCCGTGCTGGACGGCGCGTACGTGTTCCACGCGCGCCTCAAAGAGATGTCAGCATCGAAGAGGGGGCCCACTAGGGCCCAAGCCTGCCGGGAAAGCGGGATCATCCGAAAGGGGTACCGCTGACCCGGAACATAAAGGGCCAAGGAAGGAACACGGGTGGGTTTTAGTCAGTAAGAGTCTGACACTACCTTCCGCTCCACCCAGAGCGGGAGGAGTCATTTGATAATTTTCCAACCTCAAAAAAAAAAAAAAAGAGGTTGATGGTGTTTTACCAATAATGGGCCAAATATGGGTGTGCTATGCACCTCAGATTTTCCTTTCCCCTGAAACTTTTATAATAGCGGTTAGTTACGAACGCGGAACGCCGAACTCACCGTAGAATTATGTATTAGAATCCTGTGTACAGTAGCATTATGTTGTATAAACATATCTAGAATAAGAAATCATTGTGATTGGTCGCGGGGTCTTGCCTCCGACGGGTCTGGACAAGTCGAAACCTGTCGGAGACCAGACACGAACCAAAGTGGCTGCGTTGGTGGGTCGCCAGAATTTATAATAAACTTTGCAGTAGGGCACTCACTACTTGCGCCCATGTGCCAGACTATAATAAGAGGCAAAAATCCCTTGTAAAACCAGTTCACTTCAACAGTCAACCAGAACAAGTAACCAAGTCTTTCATTCAAGAATAAGAACAAACATACTGTCTACACTCTACAGGGTTAAAGTATGATGGGCGTCGGGAATCGCAGGCCGATTCCCACTAGGTGAGTGATAGGCGTGGGCTTGCGAACGGCGAGCAATGGGCAGCTCGCCGTTCGATTAGGACCAGGCCCGGGTTGACGGCGCGTTGTGTTCTACGCGCGCCTCAAAGAGATGTCAGCACCAATGACGGGGTCCGCTAGGGCCGATGCCTGCTAGGGTTGCGGGAAAGTCCGAGAGGGATACCGATAACGGACTACCATTTTTTTCGTGATTTGGACAATTTTCTACATGATAAAAGTTTTCTTCTCAGGAGGCAGTACAAAATGCTTTCACACAGTTTGTCGAATCTAGATCACGAAAGTTCTACCGCAAAGGCATAAATGACCTTCCTATTAGATGGCAGCAATGTATAGATAATAATGGTAAGTATTTTGATTAAATAAATACCTATGTTAAATAAAAATAAAAAAACAAATTTAAATTTTTCATTACAAATCGGCAATTTCATACTTTAAGGCGGGGTGTTATCTCAATATTCCCAAAAATTGGTTTCTTAGAACGTCGAGTATGACGTAATGTAATAAAAATAAGTAACGCGAAAAATACAGTGAACAGAGAAGGGTATAAAGAAGAATTTAAACCGAACAGAATAATAAATAATAGTTTGATATTCCCAATAAAAAATTGGGAAGTTGTAGCACAAAAATAAACTTTGACGTCGAAGATCTCTGTATTTCCAGCGATAACAACAGTTTTTTTTTAAGAATTTAGTAGGTTTTCCATTTTTTTAGAACTTTAACCAAACCATTATTTAATTTTATGTCTATATTTTAAATAATCTAAAGAAAAGCAGTAAAATAAATGCCCATTCGCAGCTTACGTCACATTTCAACACAAATATCATTTTCAATTTTCAATCTTATTGACGCTCCATAGTGGTGACAATAGTTTACGCGGTCATACTTTAGTCGTCGGGCAGCGCTCGACTTGGATGGTTGGCACCGGACGCTCTGTGCATAATTCGATTGTAGTTTTCAAGTAATTTATGACTGAAAACAGTGTGTGAATTGAACTAAAGTTCTGTGGCGGACTACTAAGGCTACTCACTGCCTAATATTGAAGTGAAAATTCAGTCTCAGTGGAAATATGGGCAATAAAAATAAAATGTTGCGAAAGAGTTTTACAAGAAAAAGACGAAAAACTCGAAAAAATGATGGAATGTTTGGGTAAGTAGGATGATTACGGTATTGTATCATAATAACATTTGAAATTTGTATTTAGTTTAGTATACTTACGAAACTGTATAAATCTATAGAAACGGTATTGACAATTTCTACAAACATTTTGCTAAATCCAAAAACAAATAGATGCACTCTATTTTGATGTCTATAGAATGCATATTTGAATGCGCCTAGTGCAAACGTCTCTGGTCGAAGCAACCATCGAGGCGATAGCCATATTGCAATAGTAGGTATAAGTAACAAAAACAAACTTGCAGATAAATCAGAGTGCGTTCGTAATTATTATAATAATATAAATATTGCACTAGTTATATAAAAAGCATTTTGATTCTTTTGTAAGATTATTTTTATAATATTTATTGAGTCATTAGACCAGTGCCGATAATTTTTGAAAACGAAAAAAGTCACAGTAGGATGAAACCCATTGGAAAAGAAAGAGAATATAACAAAAATGAAAGGAAAAATAATTTACGGGCGATCCGAGGTCGGGAAGTGGGGGTTATCTCGATTTCCGGCAAAACTACAAGTCTTATGGAAAAAAGTGTAATAGCAAAGTTGTAGGTAATAAAAAGATCTACAACTTTTGTATTCACACTTTTTTCAAGTAACCTCAAAATTTATGTGAAAAATTCAAATAACCAAGTTTTTGGTTTTATATTTTTATCTTTTACACAGCATTTTTTTTTTCGCGAAATTTGCCGAATACTTACCTTTTTATGTTTCAAACACACTGTATTTTTGTTGATTTAAAATATTTGTTTTTTTCACCTTATTTTGACCTAATATCGAAAAAGCACCCTAATTTTCAATCGAAAATTCTCACGTGAAAATATCTGCTTTTTTAAAAACTCGGTAAAAAAAATAATTGCTGTGAAAAAGATAAAAATAAAAAACCAAGAACTTGGTTATTTGAATTTTTCACATAAATTTTGAGGTTACTTGAAAAAAGTGTGAATACAAAAGTTGTAGATCTTTTTATTACCTACAACTTTGCTACTACACTTTTTTCCATAAGACTTGTAGTTTTGCCGGAAATCGAGATAAACCGCTTTTTACCCTTAAACCCCCACTTCCCGACCTCGGATCGCCCGTAAATTATTTTTCCTTTCATTTTTGTTATATTCTCTTTCTTTTCCAATGGGTTTCAGCCTACTGTGACTTTTTTCGTTTTCAAAAATTATCGGCACTGGTCTAATGACTCAATAAATATTATAAAAATAATCTTACAAAAGAATCAAAATGCTTTATATATAACTAGTGTGCAGTATTTATATTATTATAATAATTACGAACGCACTCTGATTTGTCTGCAAGTTTGTTTTTGTTACTTATACCTACTATTGCAATATGGCTATCGCCTCGATGGTTGCTTCGACCAGAGACGTTTGCACTAGGCGCATTCAAATATGCATTCTATAGACATCAAAATAGAGTGCACCTATTTGTTTTTGAATTTAGCAAAATGTTTGTAGAAATTGTCAATACCGTTTCTATAGATTTATACAGTTTCGTAAGTATACTAAACTAAATACAAATTTCAAATGTTATTATGATACAATACCGTAATCATCCTACTTACCCAAACATTCCATCATTTTTTCGAGTTTTTCGTCTTTTTCTTGTAAAACTCTTTCGCAACATTTTATTTTTATTGCCCATATTTCCACTGAGACTGAATTTTCACTTCAATATTAGGCAGTGAGTAGCCTTAGTAGTCCGCCACAGAACTTTAGTTCAATTCACGCACTGTTTTACCAATTTTAGCAAATACCAACTAATATTCAGCCAGCAGCAGCTTCCATTCCCGTGGATGATCCCTCTATCGTCTAAATTTTTCAGAATTCTAGCTTCCGTCCCGGCTCCGCATTTTCTTAGAAACATTATGGCATTTGTCACTTTGGAGCTGTGATATTATTGCATTTATTTAGAGTTTATGTGATTTTTAAGTGGTCCGAGGGCCTTTATGTTGGTTTTGTTTTCTATTTTTTTACCGCACCCACTAAGTACCTATCTAAAACACAAACATTAGTTTGAAATGGCATAACTACCCATTTAATTAACCCTTCCATCCCTGATACTGACTTACACCCGAAAAGCATAATTCCCCTTCTAGAGCAGTCGGGTAAAATTCGGAATGTTTATATTTGACCTGTTTATCATGTACTGTAATAAAAATAAACAGTAGTGATGTTTTTTTTTAAATTGTTATGTGTATTTATTTATTGTATCATATTATGAACCGACACTGTAATTACATCGAATTTTAGAACGCACGTCATAAGTAAGTATATTCAACAGAAAACATCTGATTTCCTTACGTATACTATGCAACTTTCCTTGAGCACACAAACGCCCGTGTTAGCGTTTGCGAGTGTGTGCATAATTACCGTAAAACGCGCAGATGCGGTTGTGTGAGTGCGGTAATAGCGATTAAAATCGTAGTCGGTCCGCGCCTTAACCCCTAATATAAAGTCTACATGCTACGAGTTGCAAGAATTTAAACTGTCCAAAAATTTACTTGCAAGAGAGTGTGCTCTGGAACAGAAAGTTTCTTTAAAAAACTTCATTTTACATGCAAGAATGTCATGGAAAATAAGGAACAAATCAGATATTTGCAATTCAGCAGAAACTGTAGAAGTAAAGTGAATAAGACAAGTACTATCAAGCACGTCAATGCAATGTCTTACTAAATATTTGTTACATTTTGTTTGTGCCTGGAAAACGATTCAAGTTTCAGTATTTTAATGTGCTACCAAGAAGAACTGATCTGTTTTGAAATAATTGATAATGTAAATTCGCGACTTCCGTAAGTTCCGTATCCCTGCCCAACAGAACAAACAGTACCATTTTTGCCTGCATTTTTTTCAACTATATTTTTCATCTACTAACCCAGCATACTATTGCTAGGTAGGTACGTATTCGCCATCTTTCACACGTTGCCTTCCTAGCACAAAGTCAGACTACAAAGCCTTACTTACATACAAGCCTTAATACAAAGAAGAACTATTTTGACATGTTAACACTAGCTTGCAAAGTACTCATAGCCCGAAAACTCGGCGGTACATGCTAAAAGCATTTTATTTTAGTGCAACACATGTTCGTCGGGTCGTTACTAAAAGTTTCCAATGTGCAGTGAATCCGAGACGCGTGAGGGAAGACGCGATCTCACAATTAAGCACTTGTGAGTTCGCAAGTACACTTTTAAGACAACCACCATTGTATAACGATCGTACAATCGCACACAGCTGTCAGAATGTCTGACATGTACAGTTATATACACATCTGAAGGTACACTCGTATAGAAATTCTCTTTGTGCCTCAGTAGTAAGCGTTTTAGTGGCAAAGTATGAATGAATAGGGTCTGACAGGATGTTTAGTGTGCACTTCTGTAATTTAGGGCTTCTACGTCCTTAGTGTCGGTCAGATTAAGTTTAACTTTGCTTTGGGAAGCGTTTGCAAGTGAAAATAAGTTTGGCGAGTGTATAAATTAATTAAATACGGATTACTTACGCCCACTTGGCCATGGTGGCGCTTCTTGAATGTTGAGCGTGATTTTTCGGCTTGACGCGAGACGGGCGACATTGTTTTTTTTTAAATTTCTGTTTTCCATTTTGTGTTCAAACTGCAGCAATTATACTTAAATGATTTATCAGTAATTATAATTACATTGCAAATTGAGTAGTGTGTTTAATCTGACATTTTATGTCAGAAAAATGTCGACATGAAAATTTTATTGTTGATTTTGTTTTTTCCTGTAATTAATTTTCATACTTTGATAAATTGTGAATTATAAATGAATACCTATTATTTGAGTAAATTGTATGGTTTCCTCGGAAATTATACATCGTGGTGTGGTAAGAACCCGGCGTTTGTAACTTCTTATTGTGGTAAATATCTAAGTCTATTGCAATCTTAGCCGTAATTTTGTACTACAAGACGGCGATTGCAATATATAGCGATGGATAAATGAGTTTATTTTAATCGTTAACTAATCAATAATTTGATAGTAGGTAGGTACCTACTGTTGTTATAGATTATTTTATAATAATAATAAGACTCAGTATATTATATGCACTCTAATTTGGTACTCGGTAGCTACTTAAATTAAGTTCACAAACTTGTAAAAATTTAATAACGATGAGTGTAATACGTTGAAGATAGAATAATATTTCAGTGGTTTCTACACCATGAAAACCGACATTAGAGCGTGGTCCACACTCCCGAGTTAAACTAGTGAACTTTTATATTCATATCCCGCTCACATCGGAATGCGTCACAAAAAAAAAGAAATTCCGCAGGCGCCGACGGCAGCCGGTGCGGTAGGATGCGGCGCGGTGCGATATGACGCGGTGCGACGCGGCACGGCGCGGCGGGATGTTTCACACAGTAATGAAATATTTTATTGCACGACGTAACAAAGGCTTCCCGGAATTCCAACTGAGACCTTACACAACATTGTACTCAGATTTTTAGTAATTCGCAAGTGCAAACGGGCTTTATGTGTTTCTGTTTTAGTGACTACGCGTATGTATGTCATTTGAAACAGGACATAACTTTGTATGCAACGAAATGTTATCCGTAAATGGTCCCTACAAACTACTTATATATACGTCCTGGTTTGCTACCAACTACTTATACGTTCTGAAATAGAGGCTTGAATGATTTAAAGCAAACTTTGGTGTTTGTGAACGCGCCCACAATACAGGAGAAATTCCTCCTCAGATGAAATAATGACGAATAATAAATAGGCAATAAGTTATTTTTTGTATGTTACTAACACTATATGTGTCCGAAATAAAGATATTATATTCTATTGTATAGTAAATATATGCATACTTCACATTTTAATCACAGAGTCAGCGTACCTCAATCAATTCTCACTCATAAAGATACGGAATTAAATCGACATTGCCAATCAATTTGTCCTCAAAAACTATGTCAAAACACAGGTGTGATGGATTTTTTTGTTACACAAATTAGTCCATTGTCACAGGAACACACAGTATACAAGGTGGCAGGGAGATCGCCGAGCAAACTGAAACCATGAGTTCAGTATATGATTATAGACCCCTTTTTTTTAGTTGGGAAATCATCAAATAACTTCTCCCGCTCTTGGCGGAGCGGGAGGGTGTGTCAGACTCTTACTGACTAAAACCCACCCGTGTTCCTTCAGTTGCCTGTGCCAGGGGCCACGGTAACCCTTTCGGACTTTCCCGCAACCCTGGCAGGCATCGGCCCTAGCGGACCTCGTCATTGGTGCTGACATCTCTTTGGGGCGCGTGTGGAACACAACGCGCCGTCGGCGTCGACTCGGACCCTGGTCCTTATCGGATGGCTAGCTACCCATTGGTCGCCGTCCGCAAGCTCGCGCCTACGGTGGTCGGAAATCGGCCTGGGATTCCCGACGTCCAGGGCGTCTCCTGCGGCGATTAGGGGTGCGCGAATTTTGACTCTCTCTCACGCGTTCCGCCTCCTCCTTCGTGAGCAATACTGCCGAGCTGAAGGAGGTCACGGCTTCCCATGCCCTCTCACTCCGTACCATGGCCTGGACCAGGGCCGGACGCGAGAGATCGCCATCGCCGATCGTCTCCACGAGGACACGGCGATGCTCTGCCCAAGCCGGGCAGACCTCCTACCGTATGCTCCACTGTGTCCTCGATTCTAGACCTCTAACGCAGATACGTTTAGTCAGTTATGAAAAAAAAATCAGGTGTTTCATAGAAAAGTGCAATAAAAAAAATAGAACAGCAATTTAAAAAAAAAATAACAGACGGAATATTTTAAAGCCGCGCCAGGGTGTTCAGAATCATCTACTGAATCCATGCTAACAGTTTGTGCATCGATGGCCCTGCCATGCTATATAGCCTATCGATGATCGACGAGCACTCAATGATTTAATTCAAGTGTTTGGCAGGATCGGAGAGCTATTTGCAAATGGCTGCGGTTTGTGGTCTAACGCACGCATATGCGGGCTTCCCTAAATCGAAATAATCTAATTTGAATTGATTATTTTATACTGTTCCATCGTTATGATTGACGGACCAAAAACCGTTTATGTGGTCGGATTTTGTAAAGTACTGCGACCGCTTGAGCGACCAAAATGAGGACCTATTTTCATTTGACAAACTATTTGCGTCGCTTTATGGTTGTATAGTTCGGTTTCGTTTTAATAAAAGTGCTAGGTAAAAACGTGGTAAAAACAGAGAGAACTTTATTATAAGCATAACCGCTACTATTCAAATAACGAACTGCAAGCAGATATTGAAACAGCGCAACGCTTGGGACCGTCACAAAATGACAAGAATAACACTGAGTCCCGGAATCCTTGACGTTCGTAGACAAAAGCATATAGTTGACAGCACCACACCGCAATATAAAGGTGTGCTTTGCATTAAACAGTTTAATAAAATGTAAAAAGCATCGTCACTCGGGACGCGAAATTGAATATTTCGTTGGGTTCGTTTACTCCAGTTCACAAACTAGATGAGCTTGCCTCATTGAGTCCGAACTCAATAACCGGCTACAATTGTGGGGACACTCGGGACTTGGACTTGTTTCTCGTTAAGCTAAATTTCGCCGAAGTTTTCTATAGTATTAGCCACATAATAAGGTGTTAATTAATACCCAAAGTCTCTAGAGATGGCCTGAAATGACAATCACTGTTTGCTAAAGTGTTTATTTAGACTGAGGTTACACGTGAACAATGTTCTTTATAATTTGGATAGGTGATAATCTGACCAACGGTTAGTCGCAAGCTTATCCTCCATCAAATCATTGTACCTACTAGAACGACCTGAGTCTTGCTAATATTATAAAAAACATGCCGAGTGCTCGGGGCAACGGTTGGTGTATCAAAGAGCATAATGCAGTGTTACGCATATCGTTCGTTCTGGCTCTCGTGTATCGGGTTGTTGGCGGGTTTTAGCTCCAGTCTTATCTCAGAATTGAGTTACTTTCGCTTTATAGGAAAAAGTTTATAACCGCAGTTGGCTACACCGTTTTACGTTGCACTTTATTTGTTCACAAGTATTTTCTAGCTACTCGCCGGCGGCTTGCGAAACTCCAAGCGGGCTGAAATTGAGCACTGTTTGATTTCGGCACGTTCAATTCAAAATCTATTTTCATTTCCTGGCCTGAATCCATTTCCATTTTCATTTGGCTTCTGTCGCTCTTGATGTATTGATTACTCACTTTACATTTAGAAATTACCATACCGCCTCGTCGGTTTTGTTTGCAAATTGTATGAAAGATGGCAGTTTATTCATGTTAGAAATTGGAAAATTTAATAAATAATTAATGGACGATTGGTATGCAAGTAAATAAATATGGAGTTGTCATAACAAGATCGCAATGATGCCTTTTGTCAAAAACAAATTGTTGAATAGGATTTGACCTTATCGGACACTACACTCTGACGACCCCACCTACGATAACAACCAAACATTCCGACGACCCTACCTACGACAACCAGCAAACATTCTGACGACCCTACCTACGACGACAAACAAACTTTCCGACGACCCCACCTACAGCAACAAGCAAACATTCTGACGACCCCGCCGACGCGACGGTTACAAGCAAACATTCTGACGACCCCTCCTACGACAACAAGCAAACATTCTGACGACCCCACCGACGACAACAAGCAAACATTCTGACGACCCCACCGACGACAACAAACAAACATTCTGACTACCCCTCCTACGACAACAAGCAAACATTCTGACGACCCCTCCTACGACAACAAGCAAACATTCTGACGACCCCACCGACGACAACAAGCAAACATTCTGACGACCCCACCGACGACAACAAACAAACATTCTGACTACCCCTCCTACGACAACAAGCAAACATTCTGACGACCCCTCCTACGACAACAAGCAAACATTCTGACGACCCCACCGACGACAACAAGCAAACATTCTGACGACCCCACCGACGACAACAAACAAACGTTCTGACGACCCCTCCTACGACAACAAGCAAACATTCTGACGACCCCACCGACGACAACAAGCAAACATTCTGACGACCCCACCGACGACAACAAACAAACATTCTGACTACCCCTCCTACGACAACAAGCAAACATTCTGACGACCCCTCCTACGACAACAAGCAAACATTCTGACGACCCCTCCTACGACAACAAGCAAACATTCTGACGACCCCACCGACGACAACAAGCAAACATTCTGACGACCCCACCGACGACAACAAACAAACATTCTGACGACCCCTCCTACGACAACAAGCAAACATTCTGACGACCCCACCGACGACAACAAGCAAACATTCTGACGACCCCACCGACGACAACAAACAAACATTCTGACGACCCCTCCTACGACAACAAGCAAACATTCTGACGACCCCACCGACGACAACAAGCAAACATTCTGACGACCCCACCGACGACAACAAACAAACATTCTGACGACCCCTCCTACGACAACAAGCAAACATTCTGACGACCCCACCGACGACAACAAGCAAACATTCTGACGACCCCACCGACGACAACAAACAAAAATTCTGACTACCCCTCCTACGACAACAAGCAAACATTCTGACGACCCCACCTACGATAACAAACAAACAGAACAATGTTATATTTCTAAAGTGTTTCTTTACTCACTAATCCCCCGCTTGATTAGAAAGTAACAGAAAAGTTGCAGGTTGCAGCGAACTAAGAGATCTGTAAGTAAATAGAGGCGCAATGAATCACGGTAACCGTTTTCCGATAAGGAGTGGGCTCTCTCCGGCGTCCCGGCCCGATAGTTGGCGAGCCCTGTTTTATTGTGCCAGTATTTTCGCTCTATCGCCAGTGAACGCAGCTCGGGCGGAAACTGAGATAAAGTCGCGACCTCACTGTAATATACAACCCCCTGTGTGTAGGAGCCGTATAACACTACACAAGTCCAACCCCGCTTTGAATCGCTGTTCGTCCGAGTTTCGACTTGATATTTTCTTAAGAATTTACGTGTCGATTGTGTCGTGAATACGGGTCGGACCTTGCTGGGAGATTTAGAGTTATGGTTTACTGACTTTATGTAACATTCTATTTAAAGCTATTTTTCTGATAAGGCGAGGAGGTGATAGCTTTATAGCTCCCATGCATAGTCTGCGTTGCGTCGTCGTTGCGATTTGGTTGCTTTTATTCGCTCATACTGGTATTACAGCGTTGGACGTTTTGATTGGCTAACAGTTAAAAAGGGAAACACAGAATGTAACAAGTGACCATCAATGAATGTTAACCAAACCAGCATAGCTATTTACAGCCATTGACAGGCTTCCATATAAAAAAATACACATTTTCCCCATTTTTGACTGACTGGTTGGTGCAGTTCGTAGCGACCCTGCCTTCTGATCCGCTGGTCCCGGGTTCGAGCCCCGGGCAAGTCAAAAATTTGTGTGCATGAACATGTCTGTTTGACCTGTGTCTGGGTGTGTATATCAGTCATCAGAGGGCAATTCCCGTATTTTTAAGAACGTTCGCATTCTAATCTCAGTGTCAATCTGTCAAAAATTGTATAGCGTTTACCTACATTTTCGACATTAGACTGTCGCTGAGATGAGATTGCGACTTGAATTTGAACGTTTTTAATTACGGGAATTGGCCTTCTGGTTACCGTAGCCGGCTCTACCTAGTTCGGGACCTGAAGACATTCTGTGGATGTTGTCTCATATTTATTTATTTTATGACAGCAATTAGCTGTCGGAAGAACAGCAGTCACTTCGTCTATTTGATTTAAACTGTTAAAATGTTCGGCATTCGGATTTGTGAACAGCGTTTAGAGGACTCCCTCGATAACATTGATTGGTGTTCGATTCACCACGGAAGCGTATCGAATGGTTCTGAATAGCTATGCTGATCGGTCCGATGAGCACAAACTTCTAGTTACCGTTATCGTGTCCCTATCAACAATTTATCGTAGGAAAGTGATACAGTTGTTGTGTACCTATGCCTTGATAGTGTAGTGAAGGCACACCAATACACAGCTGTTTTGTATGATACTAATTTATTGGTCAAGAAGAATTTAATTACGAGTGTGGGTTACGATACGATAGGTACAGTCAGCGAAAACAGCCAATTACGTTTCAGTTTTTTTTTAATATTAATTTTTGAGCTAAATATTTAATTGACGACACGTTTGGTGTAGTGGCTACAGTGGCTAAGTGTAGTCAGCGAAACCTAATGGTCCTGGGTTCGAATCCCGGTAGGGGCAAATGTTTGTATGATGAATATGGACATTTGTACCCGAGTCATGGATGTATATTTATAATATGTATGTATTTACGAAAAAAAAAAATGTATTTAAGTAGTGTATCAACCATCTGGTATCCATAACACAAGCCTTAATTAAGTGCTTAACTTGGAACTAGATGGTGCTGTGTGCAATGTCAGACGATATTTATTTATTTTATTTATTTAATTGGAATTGGAACAGAAGTAAAATTAAAAGACAATATTATATGAAATGCAATGTATCGTATAATTTTGTGTCAATTTAGCTGATATGTAACGTTGAACGACTTTTACTATATAATGATACTATATAATATTACTATATACTAATACTATATAATATTTACGCTTTATGTTCTTACGGTATTGATTTTTTACTTCATTAACCATCAAAAGAATGCACCAGTAACCAAAAATTCACAGTGAAATTGTATCATTGCTCACAGCCAATTGAATGCCATTTAAAGCAGAATTCCTTAAATAGGAAAGAAATTGTACCTACATTTTCATCGCACCTGAACATTGTTGACTTTTTGCCCCAATTGACTTCCTTTTTAATTCACCAAAGTAGGTCGTGTTGGACCCTTTTGAGTCATGTCAAAGTATTTCAATATTTGCGGACTGTGGAACTGTTTTTTTTATTATAGTCAACATACCTACTTATTAGGTTCGTCTTTTATTCATAATTTCTTTTGGATTCCCCAAAGATAAAATGGCAATGAAGGATGATATTCTTGTGTTTATATTTGAAGAACTGAAAGCCAAATTGCTACGTTGAAATCAGACTGTATTTACACGATACGAGTAGGTACATACATCGCTCTTCTAAAATACGTAATAGAACATATATCAACATATAACTTACCTATAATAACCAATATACTCAGATTGAATACGGAACCAGAGTACTCGAAATCTATTCAAATAAAATACCCATTGATATCTGTAAATAAACGGGGTAAAATCTCGCTATCCGGAAGAAATTTTCCATAAGCTTCGTATAAAAAAACTCACAATGGTATATTTGCATGGCGCCTGTAAGATCATGCCATTCGAAAACTGAGAAGGGTCCATGTTTAACAAGGGTTAATGCTTGGCAGACACCGCAACTATTTCCGATACACTGACTTACTATAGTAGAACACTGAACAAAAATGTATGGGTCCACTTGCAAATGTAGCTTTTAAAAAAATGGATCAGTGCCTTTGAATCTTTTCGCTATCATTTATTTCTTGGCTTCTTATATTTCAGACACCGATCTACATAGCCTTCACATGATCTGACCAAGATTCTGTCTGGACTTTAAAAGAGACTGTGACCTCTGAGTTTGTTTCGGCCTTTCTTCTCAGAGTAGTCAGATAAGTAACGCCGACCTCATCTAGTTTAAAAAAAAAATGATTGACATGTAAAAGTGTTTGTACACACCTGCTTACAGAAATAAAATCATTTATCATTTATAACTACATTTTCAATTAATGTGCGGCCAGGAACATTATTTGCTTATCAAATTGAAACACTAAGTTAAATTGCCGTGTTATAGCTATTTCATACAACTGGCAAGGAATGAAACTTGTGATTTGAATGTAACTAGGCGAATCTGTATTCATTAAAGTTTGTTGTGTCCAATAATAATAATAATAATATCTTACCAACAAATAAGAACTGTAAGCGTATAACGAAAATGTTATTTGTTTGTAGACCCTTTGAAGTCTACAAAACGTTATGTTCAATTTAAGTTGGTAGTCAATTTATAATAATAATAATAAATATGAGACAACATTCACACAAGGTCTTCAGGTCCCGAACTAGGTAGAGCCTGTTCTACAGTAACCTGATGACTGATATACATACTTATATACATACCTATACACACCCAGACACAGGTCAAACAGACATGTTCATGCACACAAATGTTTGACTTATCCGGGGATCGAACCCGGGACCAGCGGCTCAGAAGGCAGGGTCGCTACCAACTGCACCAACCGGTCGTCTTTTGATTTACAATTAATTTCCCTGACTTTACCTATGTTTTGAAGCCAGGAAGAGGAAGTCTTCTAGTCACGGGTAAGAAGGAAATCTCTGTAGGCAAGTGCATCATTGTTGCCTGTATCTATAATCGCTAGATATTTTACGAACTAGTTACTAGCTTTTGCCCACGGCTGCGTGCGAAGTTGGGATCCCACGGGAACGTCCTACCGGGACATTAAAAAAATACAAATCAATCAAATTTCATCCAAATCCGTTCGGCCGTTGAGTAACAAACATCCAAACTCAAAGCATTTATTTCAATTAAACCATTCACAGGCACTTTTGAATTGTCAAGTGGTCGGCCAGTCAGAAATATGAAGCTAGTTGCCCATTCCAAAGCATAGTAGGTACCTATGGAGAAGAACAGGCACGAAACTCCATGAGCATTTTTTTTTTTAATGTTACACACACAATATTAATATATATATTATATTAATATTAGAATAGAATGGAATACTCTTTCATAAGTAGGATATAACACATACAGGGTGGCAGGGATATTGACGCGCAAACTGTAACCATAATTGCAGCACATCGCCTAGACAGCATAGTCTAGCGCAGAAATTGTTTATTTATTTATTTGTTCATTTTTGTGTTTTTGTTGTTTATGTTTTGTTTATTTTTTTTTTTTTGTTCGTCGGTTATCAAACCAAAAATCTGTGTTTCATAGAAAAGTGCAATACCTAAGCGGTCAAAATGTATGGAACAGGGATTTTTTTTATAACTGACGAAATTTTCAACGCCGGTCGTGTTCAGAATCATGTACCTACTGAATCCATGGTAACATGGAGGGTGCGCGTCGATGACTCGATGTCCCTACCACTCTGTATGTCTACCCATCAACACTTCGCTAACGGGGAGTTTGCGGGCCCTTTTCCCATCTTCGCTCAAGTTTTTCTATATAAAAACTTAAACAATGTCGGCGATTTGAACCCAACATGTTTACTTCTGCCTATGATAAAAGCAACAAAGTACCGTCTAAAATTACTCGCTTTAACGAAAAAGCAACCAACTAATCTTTGGCTAGATTCAGAATCATGAACTGAATCCATAGTAACATTTTTCGCTTCGATGTACGTATGTCGAGTATCTCGAATAGCTGTACTTCCCTAACATAGTATTTTTATTTACTACCGTAGACTACTACTTTTACTTTTTCGATCAACGTTTTAAACTCAGTTCGAAAAGTGTTTGCGAAGCGCTCCGTTCCCGATATCCTTCAGTCATAAAGTAGTTTACTGAATATAAAGGCGACTTGACCACCGCTACTAAAACTTTAGATAATGGAATGCAATCTTGATGAGTGTACTTGGAAAAGGATCTTACTTTAATTGTTTTTAAGTTTAATTTTGAAGGTAGTTAATATCAAAGTTTACTGGTAGGTGTAGCTACTTAAGGAAACAATAATGACTTATTGAGGGAAATAACAACTATATTTTCAGCGGTTAACCGAAGTCAATCTAATGCCCAATTTCCGAACGCTGAATAATCTAAAACGGGTCAAAATATCTGCGAATTTGCTGCTGTCCGAATTAACAATAGCTAAACTCACGTCAGATTTAAAAACTCTCAGATTTGAAAAAAGAATAAATAGGTTTTCAAAAACCGCGAGGGTATTCTGTATTTAAATGATGTAGGTACTTGTAAATTGTAGTGGTTGGCTTAAAAAAATTGCAATATTTTCACTCCATACTAAAAGCAACACGACAAACTACAAAATTTGAATCCGTCAGTTTTATGAGGTGCTTTTCATAGTGCATGCCAGTGTATTTGTGTCTGCCAGTGTATTTGTGCCTGTCTGTGCATGCCTGCTTGCCAGTGTATTTGTGCCTGCAACCACGTGGAACAATAAAGTGCACCCCGCCACGCGAGGATACACTCTCTTATTATAAAGTTTTCTAATAAAACTGCCGATGAACACGAATTGCCTGGCTGATGAAAAAGGCTCGATATATCTCGTTGAAAACATAATTTTGTACGTCTATAGGTGCACTATCATGGGCAACTAGAAGCTATAACGTCACGGCAACATTGAGAAATTATTTACTGCTATACCAAGAGTAGACTGCCTAATTGTTACAATAGGAATGGATATACTTCCAGTCGCCACACCATATTGAGAGATTTGTAGCAATTTTATAAACTTCATTGATCCACTTAATGCTCCACTACCTCTAGCAGCTGTGTTCGGCAATAATTGCTGAAAAATTGCCCGTTTATGCGTGGCCTGACGGGCTAATCTAGTTGTATTCAAGTTATACTTATCTTAGATTCGGTACAAATGAATTTTATTTTAAACATCAGAACTTAGTAGTCTCGTTCAGCTTTTGAGTTGTATTGAAATATTTTTGTACTTACGTAAAATGAATTAGGTAACCATTAGGAAACATATTTCTAAGAACTGGAATACAACGGTTTACATCAATCATCATCCTACCTTATACTAACAGTACATAAGTATGATTATCAAATTTAAACTGTAAAAATGCGTAATCGCGACATTGAATTTACAATGAACCCGCCAGCATTTAGCGACTAAATTTGGAGGGTTTCGTACGACCTAAGGTTCTACCGCACGTAATCTATCCAACACCGCTCGCCTTTACGTATTCGGATTGTGCACCAAAATGATTGTTATACCCATTAAAATAACCCATCTCCAATAGTATCCCCTCATTTATGATTTCCCAGACCGTTAACATGCAAGTAAATTGAACAAAATGCGGTTAGTCCCGGCGTCAGGGAGAGCAAGAGAGACCACGGATATGCTCCTGGAAGCAACTAGCATTTTATTTTACGGCAATTTATTTCGCTCCAAGCGTGTATCGCTCAGAGGGATTGCATGAGACAAATACAGGAGACTACCTAATTCGGTGAGGGCAAAACTCACTGTTGGGTGGTAAGAATAGATGGTCGTGTTAAAAGACGTGTATATTTTGTAGGTGGTACTGATGGCTGAGATTGACTTGTTGGCAAAAGACAGAAACTTAGTCGTGTGTTTTGTAGTGCTAGAGAAGAAGATTAATACTTAAATTTTAATTTGAAGAAAGTTGAAATATTAATGGGTGGATAGAGAAAGCAGTAAGGGACGGGCTTATGAGCGTGGGCATTGGCACAAGCAAAGAGAGGTTTATGCCCAGCAGTGTTTTAAGTCAGGCTGTGGATGAAGATAAATTGAAGAAAGCTTATTAGGTTTCTAATAAGTAATAATAATATAACTATATTATTTCAGTTTTTTTTTTTTGACGGCACTATATTGACTGCTGCGCTGCGTGTCGCGGGTTCGATTCCCGCACGGAACAAATATTTGTATGACCTACAAGTAGTTGTTCCGGGTCTGGCTGTTTATGTATGTGACTATAAATGTTTGTAAACACACCCACAATACAGGAGAAAATTTTAGTGTGTGGCAATGCAAAA
This sequence comes from Brachylomia viminalis, assembly GCA_937001585.2. Taxonomy (NCBI): domain Eukaryota; kingdom Metazoa; phylum Arthropoda; class Insecta; order Lepidoptera; family Noctuidae; genus Brachylomia; species Brachylomia viminalis. Next base: position 11,410,718 of record OW443307.2, on the reverse strand, counting down.
AGAAAAAAGAAAGAAGATGTGCCTTTGATTGCCAAGAATTTTAAACCAGGTCCAGGGAAACGCTGACTAAAAAACCTTAACAACTAAAATTATCATTATTCTTCTGTCCTTGTCCTAATTTATTTGTGCTCGGCGCAACATGTATTTTTCTTCCATACGGTACTTTTATTAGTCGTCATCTCGGTAGAAAAATGGGGTGACCCTTTCCAACCATATCATCATTCACACAGCCCGTCCATCTATTCTTTGGTCTTCCCCTTCTCATACAGCCATTGACATTCATACTCAAAACTTTCCTTACGACATTTCCTCCGTATCACATGTCAACCGATTTCCAAACAACTAAAACAACAACCAACAACCACAAACAGCTAAAATCGAAAACCTAAATAGTATATTGACTGGTGTTAACAACAGACTATAAGAGACGATGTAGCTGAAGAAATACATTGCATAATAATTCAGTTATTTGCATTTTGCATAGACAGTGCACATGGGTACATTGCATAGTTAAGTATAAACGGATTTACATTTTAATGTCTTTGCAGGAACAATTTGTATTGCAGACACCTGAAACGTTTTGAATATAGACTGGGACGGCTTTCTACATAATTTATTGTAGTGAATTGTTTTAAATTGAAACAGAATACAACAATTCACGTGAAGTTTTAGAATATGTGTTGTTTTCGGTTCCGTATGTTTTATGTTCCTTATTTGTGTTGTAACTAGAGAGTCTACAACATCTTGTAACGATGAAGATTTAAGACATGGTATATAAGTGTGACTTTTTCTATAATTGGCCTGCCTAGCCTTAGAGTGCGTTATTAAATCAAATTTAGAGAAGCTGGTCAACTCTCTTCTAAAACGCTTCAACATTGAAACCTATCCAAGCTCACAATGAAATATGAAAATTGACACCAACACGAACATATGGACTTACGTTACGTCGCATGATTTTATTTCCAAGTAAACATCCATTCAATCTACATATCGTACCTTAAAAAATCCATTACCGCGGCATTCGGTGCAAGCAAATGGATACACAAACATGCATGTCGGAGCGCGGATCTTCAGCGGGAAGATTTCTTGGCGCATTCAGAGACGGCGAAACGGTACGCAGTGTAAGTGGCTGCTTTGTCGCGTGGGTACGAGCGGCGCGAGTCGGGACATCCCTCGCACGGCGCGGTGTGGCATTACCTACGAGCGGGATGGCCCCATTGTATGCTACACCGCACAACTTTGACTCCGAGCTGTAAGAAAATTGGGGCGCACGCTTTGTTGAATTATCTAGACAGTCGTAAGCAGATGTGCGGTGAATGGGCCAGCGTGGTGAATGATGGCGTGCAGCCGAGCAGGTGGCAGGAAATCGTAACTTTTGTGGTAACTTGCAAAATACAGCGGGATTTATAGCTCTCGCAGTGCTTCACCGAACTCGGTTATCCACCGTCTAAGGTACACTCAATCTCATTATAAGACTTTCAAAACCAAGTAGGTACCCAAAGCAATTTTATATTAAAAAAAAAAACCTTTCTCTTTAAATCTCTCCATCTATGTAAATGGGATAATGATTGATAACAAATTTCGTTAGCCGCAATCCAAAAGTCTATTATAAATTGAAAGCAGGAGAGCCGCAAGGGCGACCTGATTTTTTATTCCAACATTTTTCATATCGAGTGACTTCGTTTATCCGAGCGGGTGGACTAAATTGGATGATAATCTGGTAAAGTGAGCCGCGATCTGGGCTAGAGGGAAGCGAATGAAATGGTAACGAGCGGTGACCAACAAATTAACCGAGGTTGGGGGACGCGCGCTTAATGCAATTCTGTGCAGCAACTGCGACGGTGTACCCCTAGCGAAACTCTGCACCACCCTCACCGGTACTTTTTAGTCGAGATGAATATTAATGACTCAGCAAATTTTATAATTCAGATACCGGGTTTAGACGATTTTAAATTGGAGACTGAGATATGAATTTCAAATTCTCAGCGATTTGGGTTTGTATTTTTGTTTGTATATTAAAAAGTTTCTTGTGGAAATGGGGTCATGTGCAATTTAATTCAACGATAAAAAGATTCGGTACAGTTAACTTAAATCGACACTTCTTCTTCCCCTTATTCGCCATTTTTTTAATGAGACATACAATAGAATGTGACTCCGCTCCACCATCTGGATTATGTCATCTAATTATCGCGTCGAGCACCTCCAAGCAGTTCAACCTAATCGGGTATAATTATTATGTGAGCCATTCCAATTATTACGTCATCCACGCGTGGATGATATTCAATTCCGGGCAAATAAAAGGTAAAATTGTAAGAGCTCTTCACACATTCGTATCTTTCTTACATAATCGACCTATAATGTTCCTACTGCTGGGATGGGACTCGGGCTTCCTTTCTGTGATAGCAAGTGGGTCGTTATCCACCACGCGGGTACACTGACGGTTGGTTACCTTCCTCTTATTATTGTCATCAAAATATAAAAGGGACAATCTGGAATTTTCTAGAAAATCGGCTTAGTGAAACGTACAAGTTCTAAAGATGTTTAAAGCATGTAGAAGCGGACTAGACGAGTAAACAAATGAAGCCAAAGGAAATAGTTTAAAAAGCCGCACAGCTAGAGTATAATTCACAGTTCTCTAACAGTTTTGTGACGTCAACAACATGGCTTGGGGCCTTGTAAATATTAAAAGTCGACCATATTTGATCGTTATATTGAATCAATCTTTCTTTTGATAAATCGAATCAAACAAAAATCTCATATTTAGTTAAAATCTTATAACACGAAAATTCTTGAGGGAATTTCTTCAACTTTAAAACTTAATGTTTTTTTTGGTAATTATTTGCTTAGTGATAGTTGTGTTTGTTGAATTATTGATTGGAAGGCCGTTGCTTCAATTTTGGAATGGATACATTCTTTAATGTATTGTGAACAGTTGTCGAGAAATAATAAGAGTTCCAAGAATTAAATTCCTTATTTGGTGGATTGTATAACATTCAGTTAGTAGTAGTCAGTCTTAACAAATAGTGGCAACCCCAAAAACCTAGGAATAACAACCAAATTTAGGATATCTCCGGTAATTGGGTGGCCGAGGTCAGCTGTCAGATTCAGTCGTATTTGGATTTGAAGCCGAAGCCAGAATAGTTGGAAAAAAGATAATTTGGGAGAGATGTATGTGCTATATTGTACTTATAGCATTGAATGAAGTACCTATTAAATGTAAATAGGCAAAAAAGCTTTTGGAAACTTTCTAAATGCATGGGTTTTTTTTGCTTCTCTATCTATACTTATGTTATGCATATTATATCTAATCTAAAAATATGAGCGCGTCGCTAACAACGGTTTTAATTATTTCAAATTCGTAATCATAGTTCACTTCAGAGCGATATTTCATCATTTCATTTACTTGGCAATATCATGACAAATTAAATAAAAGCGAAATTTTTGACAGGTATTAGCGATGTTGCCAACTTTCTGAAATCCTCTTAATAAGACAGGATATTTTGATAACTTCATCACGTCATTAACTTAGGCAACTTCAAGGACTCTTACGAATCTTAAGTTAAGTTGAGGAGGCAGATCAAATCATGTTCTGAGTCTGACATGTAATAAATGTATTTATCACACGTATCAAAACAAATTACTACACTTTTGGGTTCGGTGGGTTAAAATACACCCAATAGTAGGTAAGAAAGAAAGAAAATAAGTTTATTTGCGGTAAACAACAAAAAAAAATTGCGGTAAATACGCAGTAAACGTTTCCAAATGTCTTTTGTTATGCGCACAGCAAAAGAGTGGAACTCTCTACCTGCGTCTGTGTTTCCGAACGCATAAAACCCTAATCTCTTCAAAGTGAGAGTGAACAGGCTTCTTCTGGGTAAGCTCACTCCACCGTCGACTCTGTCTCTGTCACCACTGACCTAGATTAGAGTAAAGAGCAATTCCACTTAATAAAAAAACAAACTAGCCACCGAGAACGAACACAAACACAAAAAAGAATAAGTTCGGGGAAAATATGCATCACATTTGTTTACAATTTAGGACCAATTTCATAAATGAAACTCATCATGATCAGCACATGTGAACGGCGTTCAATAGCTGTCAGTGTCAATATTCCATTGTCAGTGTCAAGTTCAGTTTCATTGGGGAAATTTGCCCTTAGTCAGATACATTTGGAACCAAAGATTTAAATCGTTAGATTCACCCTACCGCGTCAATAGATACCTACTAAGTCGCTTTTCTGTTTCGCAGCTGTCATAAAATTATAGGTTTGACGTTTTGACATTCTGATTACATAATAAATAACATGGCGCAATATGTAATGAATGTTACGATGGAATTATCATTAAAACAAAATAATGTATTGGTTGATTGCGTAGGTATGGTTTTTGTAAACAGCGTTTGAGAAATTATAGATAGATACATCGTTTATTTGGTGCATACATAAAAAGTAACACTACCTACACACAAAAACACAATTAAATGATAACAAATTAGGTACCGTAACACGGGGTTTATTGGGACGCAGGGGTTAATCGGGTTAATCAGCGCGTTGTGTTCCACGCGCGCCTCAAAGAGATTTCAGCACCAATGACGGGGTCCGGTAGGGCCGATACCTGCCAGGGTTGCAGGAAAGTCCGAAAGGGTTACCGTGGCCCCTGGCACAGGCAACTGAAGGAACACGGGTGGGTTTTAGTCAGTAAGAGTCTGACACACCCTGAAGTTATTTGATGATTTCCCGGCCTCAAAAAAAAAAAAAGGGTTTAATCGGGACGAAACTTTAAAATGGGTGTATAACGTTGAAGTAATATAGTTTGTTGCCCACAAGGACACTTAATCGTTAATTATAATACAGTAAACGGGCCTACCTTTTATAGCAGAACGTTTTCTGTCATAATATTATTTTGCATAACAGCAAATAGCATAAACTTCATTTCGCAGAAAATCGTTTGGCACACACTCATATAGCATATAATATTCATAACTCATAATTTTGAAAGTCAGAATCATATTTAGGTATACATTTCATATCCATAATATTTAAAAAAGTAGAACCATCATATCGCAGAAAGTTCACAGTCAGAATCGTCATAGTTCGGTTCCGAGCAGCCTACAAATTTTTTTTTCCTGTTAGCAACAATTTGACAACATCCACATGTTTGCTTGTGATGAAATTCTGCCATCTTAAAAGTATGCCACTGTAAATTCGTTCATATAAACATTCGGCCAAACAATAATTATAGTAAATCATTTTTATGCCTTAAAAATATTCGTTTAAAGAAGATTATGCCAAGTGTGTGAAGCCTCGTCCCCACTAGGAACATTTGTCGAGCGACATGTGTCCCCGGTGACATCGGGCGATGTCGGGCGACGTCGGACGACATCACCGCGACATTGTTGCAACTGTTCCTTGTCGCACAGTCGATGAAGAGTAGTGATAGAGTGTGGACGTGCGTGCAACCTGCGACAATGTGGTCGAACGACGTAGTGCTGCGACTTATTGAACTATCGTAAATATTTATATATATATTTTTTTGTTTCGCAAGTACTGTTTAATCCACCATCTTCTCTTCTTTTTTGTTCTTGATGCATTCATCATTATACAACGTGGCGCAACAATGGTGACTTTAATTTAATACACGGGTAGGGCTAGTGCCCATTAACCATATAAATATTGATAGGTTAAAATAATACGTAAACTGAAAAAAAAAATTTTTCAAACAAACTAAATAATAAAAAAGTCATTAAAATTGGGATCACCCTTGCAAAAATTCATTCATGAAATTACTTACCTAGCTCGCTTACGTTAACTCGGAGCGGCAATGTGTCGGTTCGCGGGCTGGCAACCGCGCATCGCGTCTTGTACCTACTCGTGATCGGTCCGATTCTTTGACGGCATATTATCAAAGAAACCGAGCGGCGCAAGTGGTACAAACACTTATCACATCACCCTCTCTTGTTACTATTAGTAATAACTGTCATCACTAATCACTGCCATCACGATCATAAGTTTACACAAGCACTAATAGCACAAATAAATGCGTCCGTATCGCAAGAGGTGTAAACGTACCTACTAGATAAGAAAACGAAAACCAATCAAAGTGTCTTTATCGCAGTACCATGATCTAATTACTATCCTAATTACACAAAAAGAAATAAATAAAACAATAGCTAAGAGTCTTTTTCGCGACGTAATTATGCGCACTAGTGTAAATAAGTGCGTCAAGGACACGGGTTCGACTAGCACTAGAAAAGCAAAAAAAGAATTCGTGTTCGGTGCGGCGGGTGGGTGGAAGGGAGAGCGCGCGTCGCCTGCGCTGCTCGCCAACAAAGGAAATTTCCTTAAATTCGCCTACTCTATGCATTTGTTTCATCCTAATAGTATTGCTTATTCGTTTTAATTTCATTGATGCGAAGTTATGATCCGTGACCGAGGGAAATGACCGCTGCGCGACAGTTCTTTAAGTACAGGTTGCTCTAAGATGCTATTTCCTAAATTCTTTAATAAATCTGTAAATAATAACGTTTAATGGAAATAAAAAATTGTCATGAAACGAAAATGTGAAAACGTATATGTGTGTTAAATTAAGGTCACCATTGCAGCGCCACGCTGTATAAGCCGTACTGTACAACACTACCTCTTCCGGAGACATGATAGGTTCGAATGAACTGATGTGGACGGAGACAAGACATCAGGCGACGTGGGGCGATGTAGGGCGACATCGCCCGATGTCTCCGGGGACACATGTCGCTCGACAAATGTTCCTAGTGAGGACGAGGCTTTAAGCAAAAAAATAAATAAACACATTAAAGTAAACACATTAAGAGTCCTTTTTGGCAGCAAACGATATTATTTCAATGATAAAATCCATTTTAAAGTTTCGCCCGATTGACCCCTGCGTACCGATTAACCCCGTTTTACCGGTTTTGTAGGAAATACCTACAAGATGCCAATGTACAAAAACACCACAAACCATTTCCACCTCTATAAAATGATGAAAGTATCACAATTTCTATGTTATCATTAGTTTGTATAGACTTAGGAGCATCGCAGGGACTCAGCCAGTAAGCTTTTCAAATTCGTCGGGAAGCTAAGTACCAAGCCACCAACATAAGACTCTTACCTCTGGCTTTGACCACCTACCTAACTTTAAATTTCAATTTTGTGCACAGAGGTACTCAGATTTACTAAGGCTATTTTTAAAGTTGAGAATTTGAATTGAGTACTGGGATTGTAGCCAATTAAGTAAACACAGGTTTTAGTTTTAGTATTAGCTTGTTAAGGCTTAGTATAGTTAATGTTGTCTTATGTGGGTTTCGTCGTAACGTTTATTATAGAGATTTTATTTTTTAGCTTTTCTTTTTACGTCTACTGGCCGTCGTTAGATTAAATCCTTATTTAAAATTATGTCATCAAGATAATCGTATGTTTTTAGCGAAAATACAAAAGATTTTGGTTTCGGTTTTGTGCCAATTTCGTAAATCATTATTCCTCTTTTGTGGTTTCCAAACATTACACATGTGCTTAATTCCGCCCACATCTTCTCCGAAGAAATGTCAACTACCAACTTACTTTTTAACACCTTTTAACTAACCAGGTCACCGCCATTAGATCCACATATCGCCTTAACGCCGCCATTACACTAGCTTGCCATCAAACGTAGACAGTCGTTCAGTCCTCAGCAGAACATAAGGGTAATCGTGACCGGACTGCACAAATGGCCTCGCGACGATATTCATATTTCAGCCCGTATCGGCGAGATCTTATGCGACTGCAAACCTTACGCGAAGATAGCGCACCCACGATAACTTTGAAAATTCACACCTGGAAAATCAACCCTAGATTTTCACACCTACGGTTGGAATACCGTTGGGCCAGTTTGTCGTTGAAAGGTAGTCGGTCCCATAGTAGAAGTATGCAATAAAGACGTCAATCCATAACGACGGATGCAGCTATTATACAGTGATGCTGTGAGTGCTTTACGTTGTACACCCGGCCGGAATAAAGATGAGTGTAAACTTGTAGAGATGTTTGTAGAATTGGTTATGATGGAGTTTATTGGGTGACAAAATGTTTACTTTGTCGTGTTTATTGGCGAAACAATGGAAACAAAGGAAGGTAGCCTTTTGATTATTTTTCTCGTTTATTTTGTCACGTGCTTGAATGGGGTCTCCAATGTATGTTTTGTTGCAATTCATCTTTAAGATCTTATGAACTTATATGTTTCGTACAAATGCATCTGACCTTTTCATTGTACTTGATCAAACTAGGTTTGGAATGTCCAAAGTAATGTTTTAGATTTCGTGTCTGATTTCATCTTCAACAAATCTTTCCACACGAGTTTTTACCAAAAAACCTTTAGTGATCTTCGCTTTACATTAGAAAATTTTCAACATAGTTTCGAGGGTCGCAGACAATTCTTTGTAACCGACACCTAGTGTGAGGCACATTCATATTTCTACTCAAAAATTTTCCAACACGCCCTCTAATTCAACCAGATTTAATATAACAAACGTAACCACGTTTCCTAGGATGTAATTTGTTAGTTCCACAAAACAAATAGCGGTGTTGACTTTAGCTCCGGCAGCCATTTGCGGATCTGCTTCCATCCTGTTTGTAAACCTACTTACTTACATTCCTCGCTCGTGTGAATCCATACAACAGTGAGCGTCATGTGGCTGCAATACAAAATATGCAATAGGTGCGCTACAAAGATGTACAGCGCTGGATGGCTGGATTGGACATGTTGTTTTTTTGTGCAGCGGCTTAGTTTTCGTTAGGCGTCTTGCAAAATATTTTGTAGAAGGATATTTTTCGATACGTGATCGAAAAATATCATATATTATCGTATATATATAATAATATAAATAATATCATATATATAATATCATCGTGATATTTTTCGTAATGGGTTAAAAAGCGTGGTTTTTGTGTTTTGAAAAAAGATAATTAAATGTATCTAAATTGAATAGTAGGAATTATTTAAAACTCAGTTTAGAAAAGGAATTATTTGTAGAAGATCTTTTTTGTAAAATGCGTTGTTCCATTTCTGTTCCGTGATACCGATACCGGCGATGAAACAGGCACATGGAACATTCCTCTTTGACTGCACGGCAACGCATCAATAAACACCTTTGTGCTGCAAGTGTACCTATGTAGGCCGTGACCAATTTCCACTAGGTATATGGAACAACTACAGTCATGAAGAAAATTGAATTGGAAAAGGACCATGATAGTTCGCCTTTGGCAACGGACGGCAAGAGATTAAAGTCAGATGTAATTATGTATTCACGAATACATATATGTATAATAATAAAAATAATAGTGACTTTAGTCAGGGTTTGGCCTTGAAAGTTGTGTGAAATGGCTATCACACGGCTATAATTGACGTAGGGTACCAATTTGTTTTTCAATTAATTTTCCTGACCTTACGTAAAGCGGATTTAATGCCATTTAGTGCCATGCCACATTATATACCAACCAGCATTTGGGTAAGACAAAATAAGTACCCTAAAAAAAATCGGAAGAAGGGAAAAATAAAATCTACAAAAACTAAATACTTATTGTAAAATTATGAAGGATCAAATAACTACTTTTAAAATCCTTCATGAACGTAGTAGTCACGAGACGAAGCCAGTGGGTAATTAATGAAAATGAAGCAGAGTGCAGTGCGCGCGTTTTACCAGCGGCAGCCTTAAGCAAGTGGTCATCAAAATTTACGGCATTTTAACCAATATTAGGATATGGATTTAAGTTCCAGTCGCTAGGAGGATAGGATACATTGTTTTTTTTCCTTAGTATTTTAATAGAACTTAAAATTAAGTAAAGACTTAGGTTTATTATAAATTACAGAGCACATAGAAAAATCCGAGTCTTTCAATTGATTTATTATACTCGTAGAATCATGAAAATGGTATCTTTATATCCATTTTAAATTGAACGCACTTCTGGTACATGTTTATTTAATTTTTAATATCTTTGACGTTATTTTTAATCTTGTCTGGTTAAAAATATTTCTGTTTTAATGTCAACTCTGCGCGGCACTTTACAAAGTTGAATTTCCCTTGTCATGATCCTGAAATATACCACGTTTTAAAAGAAATAGAAGTAAACAACAGGATTGTTTTTAGTGTCGTGTCGCGTGTTAAACAGATTCAAGTATTCGACTCGGTGTAAGCCGGGAACATTTATGACAATTTATTTAAGTTCCAGTTGACTAGTTTGTATGGGGCGAATGTTCGGGAATGATTATAACAAAACCTCTACGACTTATATTGTCTCGAAAAGAAGGAGAACAAGAAGTAGAATGGTTGTGAATTTTAGTGTCATAACCAGTGATCTGATAATCGGGCGCTAATATAAAGAAAGAAAGAAAGAAAGAAAAAGTGTTTATTGCGACTCGTACAGGAAGTGCACAAACTAAATTATAAAATAAAAAACCAAATTATATAAAAACAAAAAGTAACAAAAGAAAAAGGAAACAGAAATTCCTATACGAGGCCAAAAGGCTCCTATCTCAGCATGATGCTGCGACATTTAAAAAATAAATAAATAAATGCCGCGACGCTGGTATTCTGATAGGGCCCGTATATACAACCTAAACTTCACTTTTATTCCCACGAAAGAATAATACGGACATGCCTTTCAGAATCCCGGATCCCAGAATCGTTTGAAATTCCTGAGGTTGCTAAAAATGTTACCTGCATACAAAATACGGTTAGAACTCGTTGTGAAAAAAAATGAAAAAATATTAATATTTTTTAGTCTTCTGTTCGTATAAAATACAATAAATTAGTCGATTCGATCACTAATCGTAATCTGTTAAGTAGATAAATCAATTTCCACTACTTGACCACATTGTGCACATCATTTTTTATTGATATTCCATTTGTTTTGAATAAAATAAAGATACTAAATAAAAATAAAAAATAACCACTGCTATAATTTCATTAAATTTGTTATAGTTGTTTTTACAAAATTGTTCAATCCCGGGAACCCGGGATTACTTATTTATTCAGAAAGGAATGTCCATATTATTCTTTCGTGGAAAGAAGTTTAGGTATATAAGCGCCCGATTATCCGATCACTGGTCATAACACATACATCCACCTCACCTTAATGCCTGAAGGTTTGGTGAAGCATGGAATCGCCATAAGCTGAAAGCGGTTTGCCTGAACTTTGACAACTGTTTAGTTTTAGACTGGGTTCCTAATACAAAAAAGTCTTGACTGATATTTTCCTCTCGTATCTACAGACTGACTACCAATGACTTATGGAGGGTAGAGGTAATGAGAACTATCTCTGTGTATAAAAAGTGTCCGTTAAAATGTGCTACATAAGGGTGGCGCTACAGTAGCCACCGGGTAAATTTTAAAAGCAATAATTTTAGGCTAAGTTTACAAAATAATGCTGGAGTACGTAAATTGTTGAGGTATGGTATACTGGACTGTCACTAACTACTCTAGTCACCAAAAATATAAAATTTTCTAACCGGCACACTTCAATCCGTTCATTTTCTAACTCGGCATACTTCAGTCCGATATCAACTGCTACATTCATACCACACCATTTGGCTACGCTAGCGCCATTTTGGAGAGTTTTTGAACTATTATTTACAGTTTATGCTGGACACTTCTTCAACTTTCACCCCATATGAGATAGTTCTCATTACCTCTACCCTTCATACAATGACTATACAGTCTGTGTCATATTTAGCCAGTCACTAAGGTATTGCCTGCCTAGGGGACTTAGGTATATTTAAGTGTTGCCATTCGTGGAAGCTCATTCTAAATGAAACCCTCCCTTATTTTTTTTTTTTTGAGAGTAGGAAATCGTCAAATAACTTCTCCCGCTCGGGGAAGAGCGGGAGGGCGTGTCAGACTCTTACTGACTAAAACCCACCCGTGTTCCTTCAGTTGCCTGTGCCAGGGGCCACGATATCCCTCTCGGACTTTTCCGCAACCCTGGCAGGCATCAGCCCTAGCGGACCTCGTCACTGATGCTGACATCTCTTTGAGGCGCGCGTGGAACACAACGCGCCATCGACCCGGGCCCATCGAATCGGCCTGCGATTCCCGACGCCCAGGGCTTCTCCTGCGGCGGCTAGGGGCGTGAGGGTGCGAATTTTGCCTCGCCCTCACGCGTTCCGCCTCCTCCTTCGCGAACATTACTGCTTCGCAGAAGGAGATGACGGCTTCCCAAGCCCGCTCGCTCCGTATCATGGCCTGGACCAGGGCCGGAGCCGAGAGATCGCCACCGCCAATCGCCTCCACGAGGACACGGCGGTGCTCCGCCCAAGCCGGGCAGACCTCCACCGTGTCCTCCGGGCGATCCACACAATAGTGAAACCCGGGCGTTTCCTCCCGATAAAACCCTCTCTGGGTTTCATATTATAATAAGTAATCACAAAGATATTACAAACTACGACGACGCACAAACAGAGTTCTTTGAAATTAATATAGGGGCGTGATGTAATTTCCGGAGCTAATAACAAACAACAACAGAACAGAATAGTTAAAACAATAACTGTTCAATATGTAATTAGTTTCTGCTCTCGTATACTTCGACTCAGTACATTGATTAACCTCAGTATTAAAACAAACTATTTTCCATAACATGACTGAAACTTTGAAGACAGTTTCAATTAAATGTTGTTTTGGGAAATGTTCTATTGCTCGTGTTATATCTGTGAGTGCCTCCCAGATACGTCATCACCATACATTCGGTTATCGTGAATGGATTGCGCAACCCAACTTGATGCGTCCATTAAAACTAACCAGCAGATTCGGCGCGGGGCCTTTCGTCACATACATTGGTCGTTAGGACAACCCCTTAGTACCTACTTACATAATATTAAGAATTAATTAGAAGAAAGAATTACTTTATCAAATTCATTTAGTGGAAATTTTGGGTTTTTTTGGACTCCTCCGCTGCCCATCACATAATTCTCGTAATAATATTTACTTGATCTACTTTTTGATTAAAAATGTATTGAAAACATGTTGAAAAGAAGAAATTCAAAATAAAAACAAATGAAAATACGGGTTTTGGTGAAATTTGTAGGCTCAAAATAGCTTCGTGCTAGCCAGAATATTGAGGTTTTAAAAATCGAACATGACGTAGGTCTGTACCTATCTATTTCGGATTATACGGATTTGAATGGATTCTTTTTGATATTCGGCCCATAATCGGCATTCTGCCGAAGATTGTATTTTAATGCGATTAGGTTATAAAAATTAAGTTATAGACCTCAAACTCAACTCAAACTCAAAGCATTTTTTTTTTAAACGTTGCCCCACACTAGGAATTTCTACTGTATCGTGGGTGCGTTTACAAACATTTAAACTCACATACACAAACAGCCAGACCCGGAACAACTACTTGCAGGTCATACAAATATTTGTTCCGTGCGGGGATCGAACCCGCGACACGTAACGCAGCAGTCAATTGCTTAACCACTGCGCCAACCGTGCCGTCTTTATTTATTTATTTATTTCAAATAAACCAATTACAGGCACTTTTGAATTGTCAAGGGGTCGGTCAGTCAGAAAGATGAAGCTAGTTGCCCATTCCAAAACGTAGTAGGTACCACTATGATGCCTTCTTATAATCATGTAAGTAAGTATTTTTCAGTTATTATTCGGACCCAACTAACGCTTTTGGTGTCTCCGGTATTTCAATCTCAGTGAAAAACATCACTGGCACACTGATACAATTTTGACTATACTTTACACATGTAAGCTAAGTGGGGACACGTTTACCCGCGTGTAAACCATGAAAAAGGTGTAAAGGGGCTCCATTATCCCCTCGCAAGGTTGTAAACGGCTGAAACAACCGTTGTCACAGGCGTAGCTTGTTTTAGGAGCCTTTCTCTTGGTTTTAAGCAGTTTTTAGAGCTTCCTACGTGAATGCGAGGCTTTTGCTAACGTTTCTTCGTCCCCCCCTGTTAAGTTAAAACCTAAGTCGTTATCACGTTAGCTACTTTATTGACGGACGTGATTGTCTTATTTTATTTGGTTAATGGACTTCGTAAAGGCGGCTCAGCTTTGGTTTCTTATGAAAGCAATGAACGGTAACACAATAACGGCTGTCCAAAAACAGAGCGTTTTTTGTCAAGTGAAAATTACAGATTTTCATGACGGCCGTTATAATATGACGGTCACCGCTCAAAACTCAAACTCAAAGCATTTATTCATCACACAATCGTCTTCTTCAATGTCCCACTCACCGCATAGACTTCATTCACTCTTCCTTCTTCGTTCAATCTATCCCTCTGTGGAATGCGCTTCCCCAGGAAATTAGGATGGCAACCAAACGATTATCCTTTAAAACTAAAATCAAGAAGCTGGCAGTATCATCACAGCGGTAATGTTTTCTCATTGTTTGTTTATTTGTGCTTATATTTATATATAATTAGATTTAAATTATATTTGTAGTCTTAATCGGTCTTATTACAAAACAAGGTTTTTCTTTTGACATGGTTTAAACCATCGAGCCTGTTTTTGAAATAAGAACATAACTGAAATCGAAATACAGTTCCTTTTACAAAACTGTCAACTTAGTCCGGTCTTAGATTGTCAATTTTGTATTAAGAACTTTACTAAAGTCGGCATAAAGTTCCAAATACAAAAACTAAATCGAATGTGTAGGTTGGGGCTAAAGTTAGATCGTGTTTTGTAATAAGACGGATTAAGTTTAAGCGTGTCTTTATATTTAAAAATATTTATTCTTAAATTGCACCTACCACTGTTTGTATTTGCATCACCAAAGGTTGACTGGTAGAAAATGCCTATGGCATTAAGTCCGCCTCTGTACATTTGTGTGTTTAAAGTGTTAAATAAATAAAAAATAAATAAGTTCATTTCAATTAAACCATTTACAGCCACTTTTGAATTGTCCATTGAAGCTCTTCTACGAATCCGTAGCTTTACACTTTCGGTCTTATTACAAAACAAGGTTTTTCTTTTGACATGGTTTAAACCATCGAGCCTGTTTTTGAAATAAGAACCTAACTGAAATCGAAATACAGTTCCTTTTACAAAACTGTCAACTTAGTCCGGTCTTAGGTTGTCAATTTTGTATTAAGAACTTTACTAAAGTCGGCATAAAGTTCCAAATACAAAAACTAAATCTAAGGTGTAGGTTCGGGCTAAAGTTAGATCGTGTTTTGTTTTATGTCTCTCAATCCACATTCTTTTGTTATTATCATCGAAAGCTGGGTTCAGTATATCACGTATCGAATGATACCTTTCAATAAATACGTAATTAAATCATCGGTCAGCTAGTATCGATTGTAACACTCACATTCGCCCTCGGTAATAATAAATGCGACAGGAACCCGTTCGGAAATAATTATGTCGAACTAAATTAGAGTTCTATTTCTAGTCGAGACGTCTATATTTCGTATTAGTGACGTGCTATGTACTACATATAAATATACGTGTACTATACAGGGTGTTTGGAAGGGAGCTGTACATACGCCTAGGGTAGAAACTAGGGATAGTCTGCTACCTACCCCCGCCCATTATATTGACCTTGGCCTCAAGGTTTTTTTTACCTTACTACCTTACCTTAAAATTATTTCTTTACCTTACTACGGTACTTCAGGCCCCATAACTTTTCTTCTCCACATTTTTCTGGTGTAAAATAATTTTTTGCAGGACCCTAAGACTCTAACGATTAAAACAAGACCATTAGCCGACCGGTCCCATGGATAGATTTTGAGCTACAGGTAGTTTTAGTCAAAAAATCACAAAAAAGTCAAATAAAAAATAAAAATAAATTAAAAAAAAACCTTGAGGCCAAGGTCAATATAATGGGCGGGGGTAGGTAGCAGACTATCCCTAGTTTCTACCCTAGGCGTATGTACAGCTCCCTTCCAAACACCCTGTATATTTACGTTTTGAATACGGAGACGTACAGTCAACAAAAGCTATTGGTATGCAGGCAAGATTTATGTATAGGTACATCATTGTTAACCACGTGTATTGGTAACAAATATATATATTTATCTTTCTTTTCTTTATTGCAGTACGTAAACAATATTCATTGTTATAACGACCGATAGCTTTTTACAGCATTGTTGGTCTAGGAGTCACAAGCGTGACAGGTGTGAACGGCCTGGGTTTGTTTCCCATGCAGTGTTTTTTTTTTTTTTGTCTAAGGTAGCTTCACAGGTGACAGTAAAAATAAGAAATACAAAGAGTGACATAATTATTCATATTTATTGTGTGTGCGTGCGTGTATCTGTGCGGTGTGAGTGCTGTAAATGTGTGTGATGATGATGTATGTATGACTATGGACGTATGACTAAACTGGCACTATTTAGTTAGCTGAGTATCCGGCGTTTGATGGAGGATTTGGATAATCTAATTTTTAAGTCTGTTTCGTGTGGTATTAAAGGGGTCCAGAGATGGGAATGCATCGTTATATAATGCAGATAGACGCAAGAATGGTGACTTCTTTAGATAATTAGTGGAGGCCGATGGTGCTGATAGCAAAGTGGTATGTCTGGTACGTCTGAGTGGAACGTTAAAGTCTATTTTACTGAGCAGTTGTGGACAGTCAAATTTATTGTTAAGTATATCGTACAATAACATCATATCATTTAACGGTCGTCGCAAATTTGTGGTACCGACAGGAGTTCAGGTAATTTGGGAAATCAATTTTAGTTTTGTAGTTGAGATGCTTGATAAATCTGCGTTGAATTGCCTCAATTTTGTCCTTCATCAGAAAATAGCAACCCGGGAATGAATTTGAGCAAGGTTGATGGCACTGGGTTTGCCTAGATTCCCCGTTGGATAACACAGCCGTGATGTTAACTTTTTAACAAAAGACGAAGGATTTCATAGGTTGTCTTTACTTCTTATCGCACGCATAACATGGGTTTCAAGGAGCAGATTCACGATATTTTAATTTTACGTAAAGCCATTATAAAATTTAGTCACAGTAATGTAACGTTTACCTCAATGAAATAAAGTACAAAATAGAATGAAGAATGTAACGTAAGTCATATTATAAACGCAAAAGCGAGTTTTTTGTTACGCTTTCACACTGAAACGGCTAAACGGAACGTTATCCAATTTCACAGGTAGGTAGCCTGGGACCTGGAGAAGGACATATGCTACATTTCATCCTGGATCGCAGAAGAAGTTGCGGGCCACAGCTAGTACTTTGTAACAATGATATGTGCTCCTTTAAAGGAGCTTTTGTGAGCAGCCTGTATACCTTGTCCCTTAGTTGAGTGTACTTGGTAGTTATAGAGAATATATCAGGTCTCTCGGATGGCTGGGTGCTGTGTTTATCTGCGACGGAGCTAAATTCCGCGATATCTTGGTGGCGACGCGACTCCTTACCAACTGTGAGTTATGAACTCATCTGTCTGCTTGAATAAAGGGCTTGAAACTAATATGGTGAATGGCGTACAAAATGGTGTTTGTTGAGCTACTACTGTACTATAAAGTTCTATCATCAATCTAATACTCTAAGTAGGTATTAGATTTGTGATAGAACTTTATAATAGTTATATTGTTACTTAACTTTTATGCAACGGAAACCATTGTAGCGGTACATACATCGCCACATGCAAACTATGCATCATACTGACGTCACGCAAAATCCTGCATCGCGCAAGCAGAGTTTACCGCGCAACTAGCATAATATATATACAACAACCCGACATCAATCGTCGGGCTGTTGCCCACCAGACACGACACCCGTCTGGTCGGAGGATCCTTCCTTTACTATAGAGGATGAGTGAACTTTACACCCTGTTCCTTATGCCTCTATACCAACGTTGTGCTGTGGGACCTCCATCGCATAGTATCATGCAGAGTGAAAGCCTTCTTGTCACAGTCACGACGTTCAGCTTCTGACAACCTTGTCCTTACTTCTAAATTATATACCAAATTGTTTAGTTTTACTAAGTAGATATTCGAACGAACTTGTTTTTGTTCTGTTTTAATTCTGTGGCAAGAGAACATTTATTCTTTTAACGTAAATACATTTCTTTTTTTTGGCAGAAATATCTTTATTTTAAAATAAACGCACCTATCTTGTGGAAATTGTGGCTATTCAGCATTTTTACTATTGTTTAACTGAATAAAAGCTAACGGTTTTCATCGGTGTTTGTGGTATATACAAGGTGTTGTTTTGCATCCTCGTCAAATTCGAGGAGGTAACTATGCTAATGATTCTCGATACGAATCAATAATAAAATAAGTAGGTATTTATTTTTAAATTTTGTAATTTTCGGAAATCGGCATGTGTAGGGTCCGTGTGATAGATACCGCCCTGTAACTGCGCTGTAACTGTAACGCATGCAAACAGCGACATAGTCGTACGACACTGCCTACCGTATACGCAACGGGGCGATTCTGTTCTTTGAAAGTAGAGTATTCTGAAATAGGTACTGTCATACTTAAATATCTAAAAAAACAAGTATGTATTAATTATTGAGCAGGATCGTAATTTTATTTGATTATTTAAGTCTTTCATAACAGCCTCCTGAAATTTGACGAGGATGCAAAACGACACGTTGTATTATACAGCGTGGCGCTGCAATGGTGACCTTAATTTAACACACATATACGTTTTCACATTTTCGTTTCATGACAATTTTTTATTTCCATTAAACGTTATTATTTACAGATTTATTAAAGAATTTAGGAAATTGCATCTTAGAGCAACCTGTACTTAAAGAACTGTCGCGCAGCGGTCATTTCCCTCGGTCACGGATCATAACTTCGCATCAATGAAATTAAAACGAATAAGCAATACTATTAGGTTGAAACAAATGCATAGAGTAGGCGAATTTAAGGAAATTTCCTTTGTTGGCGAGCAGCGCAGGCGACGCGCGCTCTCCCTTCCACCCACCCGCCGCACCGAACACGAATTCTTTTTTTGCTTTTCTAGTGCTAGTCGAACCCGTGTCCTTGACGCACTTATTTACACTAGTGCGCATAATTACGTCGCGAAAAAGACTCTTAGCTATTGTTTTATTTATTTCTTTTTGTGTAATTAGGATAGTAATTAGATCATGGTACTGCGATAAAGACACTTTGATTGGTTTTCGTTTTCTTATCTAGTAGGTACGTTTACACCTCTTGCGATACGGACGCATTTATTTGTGCTATTAGTGCTTGTGTAAACTTATGATCGTGATGGCAGTGATTAGTGATGACAGTTATTACTAATAGTAACAAGAGAGGGTGATGTGATAAGTGTTTGTACCACTTGCGCCGCTCGGTTTCTTTGATAATATGCCGTCAAAGAATCGGACCGATCACGAGTAGGTACAAGACGCTATGCGCGGTTGCCAGCCCGCGAACCGACACATTGCCGCTCCGAGTTAACGTAAGCGAGCTAGGTAAGTAATTTCATGAATGAATTTTTGCAAGGGTGATCCCAATTTTAATGACTTTTTTATTATTTAGTTTGTTTGAAAAATTTTTTTTTTCAGTTTACGTATTATTTTAACCTATCAATATTTATATGGTTAATGGGCACTAGCCCTACCCGTGTATTAAATTAAAGTCACCATTGTAGCGCCACGTTGTATATGGTAGATTTCTTAAAACTTGACCAGCTCGAAATTTGCTAAACGCTACCCCAGCGGCATCTTGAATAACTCACAAATTTTATTTTTTGGGCACATTTATGCAAAAATTATATCTATCTAAGTACCTAGCTAGTTTGTATTTAGCTACGAAGACCAGGAACAAAACATGCCGCTGGGGTCACGTTACTCCAGCGGCATCTGTTTTTCGTGAATATCTTTAGATCGGCTGGACGCATGAATTATAAATTTCGGGCACATTTACACGACATGAGGTAGGGGAGCGAGGGGCTTGTTGTAACAGTTTTCATTAAAACTAATATATCTTGAAATCTATTGATTAAATTTCTACTAAATAAAGATGGATGAATACTGTAACTCTTCCTCTACCAAATCAAGTAACAATAATACCATAACTATTGGTCATTATTTTACAATCAATTATTTTCTAGAAGAAGTGCGGTGTTACAACTTACCTCGTGCTTGGGGCAAGTTGTAACATCTACCGGGGCAAGTAGTAACGACAAAAAAAAAAACGACAATAATACCTCTAATCATTTATTCTTTGTTTTTTTTTTTTTAAATTGACATCTTTCTAAAGTAAGTATTACGTAATTCTTATCAAAAATCAACTCAAATACATTTTTTTAGTAATCAACACTTAAAAATTAAGTAATTAACAGTTTTATTTAGTTAAACACTACTTATATTCATCATGGCACTTTTAAATCACAGTAAGTAATTTAATTATTTAAGGTATGCACTTGTTGTAACACGTTACAACAAGCCCCGGGATTTTGTTACAACTAACCCTATGGTATGATTTTCAACATTTATCAAGATAACTATTTAAACAATTTAGCAATCATAAAAACTGTTACACACTATCAGAGATAGATAAATTTGAATGGAAATAAGATATAGAAAATTTGAAATTAGTCGATATTAAATACGCAAACCGAAATTTTACGACAGTACAATTTTATATTACCTGGCAGAAATGAAGCACGTGCACACTTCCGCTCACTGCGCCGGCCGGCGGGACATTGGCTATGGCAACATGATGCGGCGCGGTTTATAGGTTAAATCGAGTCAAAGAAATACGTTAATAGCGTTTAAGATCCTAGTGAAAAGGGCCTGTTACTACTTACCCCTGTTACAACAAGCCCCTCGCTCCCTTACTAATTATCTGTCAAGTCGAAATCCTGAAAAGCGACAACATTCCGCTGGCGTAACGCACACATGTTAGCCGTATTAAAACTTCTTGCAGCTTCCAAGATTATATAGGCACCTTCCCAGAATGAAGGTGTAATAATAATAATAATAAAATAATAATAATAAATATGAGACAACATCCACACAAGGTCTTCAGGTCCCGAACTAGGTAGAACCTGTACTACGGTAACCTGATGACTGATATACATACTTAAATACACACCCAGACACAGGTCAAACAGTTCATGCACACAAATGTTTGACTTGTCCGGGGATCGAACCCGGGACCAGCGGCTTAGAAGGCAGGGTCGCTACCAACTGCAACAACCGGTCAGTCAAGTGTGTAGGTATAGTTTATAATATTAGGTATACTTATCAGATGAATTTATTAGCTATTTGTTATTATTATCTAGCGTTTAACATAGGTGGGTAGTTAATTAGTCTAGTTAGTATTACGTAGTCTTTTAATTAGTAGATAGGTAGGACCTATCTACTTACGTGACTAATTAAAGGATTATAGATTTATATATATAACGGGTGTAAAAAGACACTTAACGAAGCCGAGAGTCAGTTGTACTCCCCGACATTGTAATCATTATTTTGTACTGGCCTATACCTGGAAACCTTCTGGTTACGGAGATGTTGAAGGTCAAAACTCCAATTTTTACTCACTTTTATTTTTTACGAAAATAAGTTTTTATGTTATATAGCAACTCCAAATATTCCCACGACCCTGTACAGTTGCATGCACCCATAAGCACAATGATTTGCGCACTACCGTAGGCGGCGATTTTTCACACTAAAAATAAAAGTCGTTTCCCAGCAATTATTTTTGTGCAATGGTACTTAGTTTGATGTACAGAATGCGTAGTTGACGGCTATGTGGTGGGTCATTTTACACCCTATAGATTTATTTAAAACGTAATAAAAATTTACATTTAAAATTGCTGTGTCTTTACAGGGTTCATGTCGGGTGAACTTACTACAGTTTAAAAAAAACACATGAGAGCTATCAATATTCGAATTTGTAGGTCGTCTACCTTCAAATTCAAATATTTCCATCAATGTTCCTACTAACTCTATTAATAGTGAAATTAAGGTTGTAATTGCTGATTTGATGATGTGATTGCATCGAAATTGACGCGGCTTGGCGTAAGCGTCGCGTTACTGCAGCGTAGGCATCCATGAGTTTGACGTACAGGTCCACCAGATGCGAAAGGTCTTTGTTCCTATTATAAAAAATCAATTTCAATAAGGTACGAGTTAAAGTTATGAGAGGGGAGAATTTGTATGGTATTTGAAGGGGCGAGCATTGGGTAAAGGCCTACTTTTCTACAGAGAGATGGATCAAACAGCGATTAGCACGCTTCTCAGTGTACGTTGTTTTTGATTTCTTAATAGTATTAGTCGAGGTAACCTCACGATGTTTTGCCATTACCAAAAAACATTAAATACTTCATGAAGTCGTTTAGCGAAATACCTACAGGCTAAAGATGCTAATAGTGTATCAAGTTGTAGTAGCGTGTTGCGGTAGCTTGTTGCAGCAACGCGTTCCCCCCGTCCATTATTCATGTTGTTCGTTCATCGTTTTCCACTTGCGCAGCGTATAAGGAAATTTTATACTCTGTAGGTAAAACCACGGAGTATACAATTTTATACTCCGCGGTTTTACCTGTGGATAAGCTTGTAATCTTAAATGATTTTAATTTTCTTGCTGAAGGTTGAATTAAAAACGTGTTTATGACTTTGGTACAGGGTTTATCGGTTATATCCTAGGTCCTAGGAGACATGATTCTGCGTGAGGCTCAGATATGACTAAGAATACAACAGAGACCTATTGTTTCATCAGTTTGGTTTCTATTTGGAATAATCACTTGTTTGTGATGAGCAGTGGAGGCACAGTGGAAACGGCCACGACTTTCGAGTTGTTGATCGTTGATTTAAACCCAGACAGGCGCTTTACTTCGAGTAAATTATTTTATACTACACCTGCTTGGAAAGTACCTTGATACTTTATCAAATTTACGGTAGAAAGTACGTCATTGCATATCGAACAAATATGCCGGGAGAAAACGCATCTGAGCGGGAGAAAAAAGTGTATGAAAATCCATTTCTTACGTGGTTTTTTAATTTTGGGTAAGACTATGCGCCGGTAACCTAAATATCAAAAGCCAAAAAGTTTTTACAGTGAGTTTTTATCTCCAAGTTCGCAAAATGACACTGGCCACTAGCTGTGTGTTGGATGGTGTCGGGCTGGCAGTGCGACCCTGCGGCGGCAGGATAAACAATTTGAAAAAAGAACATGTGAAAATTGCAGACGCCATTGGCGCCATTTTCAATTTGTGTGTTGTTTGAAGATTTAGTTTTTTATTTTCCTCGTAGGTGTAGTATAAAGCACTATGTATCACTCGAGAGAAAGTGCGATTCCCGATCTCGGGTGTTTTAAAGCCCTCGCCTACGGCTCGGGCTTCAAACGACACCCTCGACGGTAATCGGTCACTTTCTCCTCTCGGTGAACAATGTACTATTATCACCACGTCTCTCAAAACGGTGAAGGGAAACATCGTGAGGAAACCGGCAGGTTCTAGAACTAAATTCGAAGACATGTGATATGTACCAATCCGCATTGGGTTCGCGTGCTGGATTACGGTCCACTTCTTCTCACAGAAAGGAGGCCTTTGTCCCAGCTAGGGTTGCCAGATACAGGCTTATCATTTCTGGCACAATTATTATATACATAAAAATGTGAATGTATTTAATTTAGCCTCAATAATGTTTTTACTTGTTGTATTTTTTAAAGGGAAAAGCTGGCAACTCTAGTAATGCTCGTAACTTTGTGATAAAAGCTAGCAGGTGTTCGGAGTCCAGGACACTAAAGTCTAGTTACTGGACACGGGACAAGACGCAAATCCTAGCCGTGGGAACATTACTGGCTGATTACGCTACTTGTTTGTGAAATTATAAAGATAAATGATTTTATTTCTGTAAGTAGGTTTGTACAAACACTTTTACATGTCAATCGTATTTTAAAAAACTAGATGAGGTCGGCGTTTCCTATCTGACTACTCGAAGAAGAAAGGTCGAAACAAACCCAGAGGTCACAGTATCTTTTAAAATCCAGACATAATCTTGGTCAGATCATGTGAAGGCTATGTAGATCGGTGTCTGAAATGGTCTTTTGAGGTAAGAACCACACAGATTAAGATAGTTCTTAATGGTTCGTTTTCTTGCGTTTTAAGGTCGAGATTTGTATTTGTGATTTAAGATAGGTGAAGTAGAAAGAGGTCCTGGAAACTAGAGCGGGTTCAAAAGAACTAGTTTCTGGTTTAAGGTTTAAAATTGCTACTAAGAAGGGTACCTACTTTCAAATGAGAGCGGTTTATTAATACGACCTCGATGCCCGTACTCAAAGACTACCTGTAAAACTGGGTTCCTTATAAATAAATATAACGCAGTGACTCCATGAAAGTAGAAATCTTGTACAATTCCTTCGAAGTCTCTCGTTGCTCAATTTATAACTTAATGTACAGCTCAAATAGGTCAGAGGTCCGTCAAGTAGTAATTCTCCAAACTAATTGAACCCTTATTCTATGGTTAGTTCAAGTATAAGTGACGGTAAGTAACTAAGTTAGGTACTTAGCTGCGCACAAGGCCAGTTGCTGGTCGAGCCGAGCCACGAGAGTTTGTGAGCAAACAGTTTCTGACTGATTGGTAGCTTTCATCCGCTGTTTGCAGAATACTTGCCCTGTAGAAAGGTATTCATTGAAATTTTGCTCACTTACAACCAAACGCGAATCGATAAAAGTCACCCACTTTCCTACCTACTGTAATATTTTTGTGACGTTCGATTCGTAGATTCACCGAGCGTCTTTTGTTATTATTTTTCAATTCGCTGCAAATTGAATTGCAGAGATAACTTGCTATAACGAGGACACTTGCATTATGTAATCTAACGATCAATACATCTCACGTCTTTTGTTTCGTATTTTAATACCGCTATATTTTAAAATCATAGCATGTCATTGTATTCCTCGTATCCAGCTGTTGCCGTGTTCCCTGTCGAGTTAATATCCAGCTTTTAGGGATCTAACCGTCAACAAGTTATTATTAATAAGACGCCAGTTCATTACAGCGGCTCCTGAGTCCTGCTGCCTCGCCCACTATGATTTATGAAGCATTTAACTTTTATGGTAGCGCTAAGTGGCCGGCCGACTTTCATAAGAGAACCGGGAAACTCATCTTGGCTAATGTAAGCTGAAAAGTTAAACAAATTGTCCTTCTCGCCTGTGACCTTATAACGTGTTTTGGGTGCTTCAACGGGAGAACCGAATTTTTAAGAGAAATTACTTTGTGAGTGCCGACGAAAGTCGATTTTTATGTACGTTAGCGAGATACTGTCACTACTTCTCATAAATATTGACTTAGCTTGTTGAGATAAAAAACGTTAAAATGCCAGCGTAAAGTGAGATATCTCATTCATTTACATTTGAGAATACTTAAACACAGAACTACGTCTCGTAGCAAAAACGTGTTGTAATTAGTAAACGGGTCGTTGTTCGTCGAGTGTACATATTAATTTGATCAACACAGCGCTGCAGCGCTATATCCTCGTAAGTCACAGTGCACAAAAGTTGGACCGTGAAGTCTAAAATATCATAAGCAAACGGAGCCCCTTAGCGAATCACAAAGCTTTGAGCTAGGGCTTTGACTACACCAAGAGCTTGCAAAAGTCCGTTATGGTGCTTAGCATACTGGCCGGTATTCGGTACAAGCTGTATGTCCTATTAGCCGGCCACTTATGTCCATGCTTTATATGTAAATCGTGCATTTTTTGTGGATACGAAGTTTTGTTTGGGTAAATACACACTTCGTTGCAAAAAAAAAAAATCGTTTTGTTGGACTATTCAATGTTTTCTCCGTAATGAACTGTGATCCAAACACTAAAAAAAAAAAATACACACACAAAACATAATTTGAAAGATCTATATTTTGTATGGAACTTCTTTTTAAATCAGCAGCTGTTAAACAAAATGTACAGTTATTCAGCATAATATTAACAATGAGTGAAATAATATTAATGTTTGAATTTTTTTTTCGGCAGGTTTAATATAGAAAGATAAATAAAAAATATTAAAAAAAATATATATTATTGAGACAATATAGGTATTAATATTACCAAGGTTATACGACCGTACGCATTTTCCGAGCCTCGTAAAATTTTATTTTACTTTTCGTGTTAAAATATCACTTTCACGAATAAAGCCGTTGTAATTAAATTAGATAAAAATCTCCGATTTTAATGAAGGTCGGTCATTGATTCGAACCGGAACGTTCGGAAAACCGAACCGTAACCGTTTTTTTTAACGTAACAACGCTCAAATTACAGCTAAGTAATGAGACTATATAATATTATTATAGACTGTATAGTGCTATTTTATCCTTGAACTGTTTTAAGAGACATTTTGTAACCGACAGTGGGCAGTAAGAGAAATTAATTTTATAATTAAGCAAACCACCACTTTAATATGTATAAGTCGCTTTTAAAGGGATAATAAAAATTGTATAACGTCTATAGACGAATACACAAGCATTTGTTTACGTTTATGCTTAAAGCAGGGTTTACATAACAATGATAGCATTCAAAACATGAACAGAGTTTGATTTCATACTTAAAGACTGCAGAAAATCAAAATCAAATGTCATTTATTCAAACTAGGCTGAGAATCAGCACTTTTTGAACGTCAAAATTACATAAGATAGTTCCCCAAAACGCCCACCCTACACCACTTCGTAGTGCTTTAGCTGAGAAGAAGAAGTGGCGCAACAAACTCCCCAGCAGCGCAGCTGTCTGTTCAGTTCATGATCACACAGTTCATGATTATCATGGTCAGGATCTTATGTCTATTCATTTTACAACCTAAGTACGCTTTTCATCGACAGAGCACTACCATTGGGATACCTATACCTAGCTACTTTATTCAATTTATAACTAGCTTTGTGAATACAAAAAGCAATTTGTTATTTCTTTCCCAACTTTAGCAGCTTAGGTACTAAAGTCTCACCCCACTAGCTGCTCATTATAAACCCTTCTTAACACACGATTGTACTCACTAAAAGTTGGCTGTAAGATCACTCACGTGGAACTTACCTACGCGTCTGTGCGTCTAACATTTCAAAAGTCAACACATCTCTTTGAAGCCGCGCTTTTGACGTAGGAGCATTTGCTTGCTTGCAAAGCGCGAGGTGTTATCTTAATCAGAGTGCCAAGTCAAGCCTGGCTTCTGAGCTGCCAAGCGAAGCCAGTCTGCCAAGTTGCCAAGTCACTCGAATGCGTGGCCATTGTGTGAGCGCTTCCACTTGGCGTAGCGAACGGACAGAAGGTAATATTTCTGTCACTTTCATTAATGTCACCCTATATAGCGGAGGTGTCGTGTTTGCTTTTATTGTGATGTTGTTAGATTAATATCCCTATAGTGTGTGATATAAAGACGCAGCTACCTCTGGTAAACAAATAAATATTGTAACAGATTATTCAGAGTTTTTGCCTAAATACAAACAGATATGTTTTGAGAGTTGGAAGGAGTATTTCAATAAGCGCTCATTAGAAAAAGGAATATGGTACAAAACCATCCAATGTCAGCCCCTTCATATCCCCGGTGCGCAAATACTATTTTAAATAGAAAACTAATTGTTACAGCTCACAGACTCAGATCTGGACACATACCATGCAATAAATTTAATTTTATGATGAGGAAGACTGACTCGCCAAACTGTGAAGATTGTGGCGTCTGTGAGGATCTATATCATTTATTGCTGGAATGTGTCCGATTTCAATCTGGGAGAACATGCCTAGTAAATGCCTTTGAATTAAACAGACTGGATGTTGGCACGTTCAACGTGATTCTTAGTCAACCCAATTCTAAGGTAGCAAAGTGTTTGTTTGATTTAATGACATTGAAGTAAATTGTTATATTTATAATTTTAGTTTAGGTTATTGGCAATCAGATGTGGTTAAGGTACAATGGGACTGGTATGCACAATGTGTAAATGACCTTATAATAAATTAAAAAAAAAGACGTAGTGCGTAGTAAAAGCACATATACCTAAAACCAAAATAAGGAATCAAAATCGCACTTAAAGACTTTTGCTGCTGAAAATCGTACAATATCTTAAAAGATAACCTCATTTATGCCTCAGTGAAAATAGGTTATCTTTTTGAAAATTATAATTTTAATGAAAAACTTTAATTAAAACATAAATTCAGATAAATGACACAGAGGTGTGAAACAAGCCTCGGAACAATACAGATGCTTGTGACAATTCAAACTCTCTGCGAGACGCGAAATATCCGCGCAAAACAATCCACAGAGGTGCGAGTGGACAATGCATCCACGCCGAAAACACAGAGTAGATGACTAATGGAGTGATCTCGCCTCAGGAATTCAGTCAGCTAAGAAATACCGTCACCATCTAGTGTTAAAATGTTGACCAATATGATATGTAAAAGTGTAGAAGATCTACTTACAGAAATAATCGTATCAGAATAATTCGGTTCACTAAAGTTTCACCAAAACTCCATTGAAAATTTTCATTTTAAAACCAAAGTTTCGTATACTATTTGTTTCGAAAACAACTTATTCCGCAAATGGTTTATTTTATAAACACTCGTTTTACAAACAATTCTTTTAACTAATGCATCAGATGATATTTAATCATTTATAATTTATTTTTTCATTTCTCATTTAGATTCATTAGGATAAATCACGTTTCTACTAAATATCATGTCCTCATTGGTTTAAAGAAACCTTTTTTTATTTTTTTATTTAACCGAACCAAACTCCCCTTCTCCAATGATGCTCATGTGAGTTTTTTATTTTAATTACGTTATATTAAGTCAATTAGTCTTTATTCCCAACGTCGTTTATGAAATAAAACGAAAAAATAATGAATTGTTTGTCAATTAATACGTTATTAAATATATATTAAATAAAAGTTTATCGGATAATTATTTTGCTAAGTGAAATATTTGGTAAACTTGTTGTTGTAGAATGATGAAATGACAAATAATGTTTTTGCCAATCGTTGCTTGTCAACTAAAAATTTTTCAATTAATGTTTGGTGAACTGACTGGTCACCGAATAATTCATTTCATATCGATTTATGAACTGAATAGCGCTACTCTGCAGTTGCGTCTGGCGAAAGACAGATGTTTTGCGTCACCCGTTAACTTTGGGATCCTGCCGTTTTACCGAAAAGATTTTGCCAAAATTTCACTACCCAAACAAATTTTAGCAACCTTTTTTTTACACCAATGCTATGTCTGGAATGATTTTAGTACGCACATTTTCATTTGATAAAATTTTTACTTGGCAGAATATTATCAAGGATAATGTCATTTAGGCATTTGGTCTTTGATTAAATAATTTATTACAGCAAACAATCTTTAGACAAAAACTTGATGTCATTTGCGTACTTCTTTGAAAGCTTATGTGCTTGAATTTGTCTGAAACAAGGCAAATTTATGGTTACTTATGGAACTATATAGAATAGGTTAATTATAAAAAAAAAATTGGTTAAAACTGTGACCTCCTTTGCACGAGGCGACCGAGCGAAGTGAGCGGTGCCGCGGCAGCGGCCGGCGAGTGCAAGAAACGACTTAATTATGTAGAAAAAAATTAGGAAAAAAAAACAGGCTACCCGAAACTAGTTCAGTCTCGGGTAGCCTGTTTTTTTTTCCTAATTTTTTATTCCTAAGTTACTAGCATTTTTTTTTAATAATTAATTTCGTCTAACTAAAAAAAATACTACCAGAATAGTTATTATTAATATTATTATTTAGCAAATTTTATTTTGCATAAAATGAGCTATTCCAACTGAAATATTTGACTACATAAAAATTGGTAAAAGTACTAGTTGGTAAACAAGTTATTGTTTAAACATTCACTTGCCAAACATTAGGTTTGCGTTACAATTATTTGTGAAGATATTTTTTGCTAACTAATAATTTGGCAAATGAAACTATGCGGAAAATTGTTTGTGAAGTGATAATTTGGCAATTTATTTTCCGTGAAACAAGGGAGACCCGTAAACTTTACAAAATGCTGTGTCGTTACAGAAAAAGTATGGCAATAAATATAGTACTCTAACATGCAATATGTCAAAAATATAGTGAGATGCCACGTCCTTAATTTATGATAATGCATCCCGGCAGGAACCGTTGCGCGGCAACGTCAATTATTTATTTATCTCTTAATAATAAACGTTTTTGCTGAATATTTTTTTACAGTGGATGTAATAATGTGACAAATTACGAACGAAATTCATTAAGACTACACACTCCATCTTTTAAATATTCTGCGTTAGTAACGAATGCCGTGTCATTTCCGCCACGCTGTGTAACCTAGCACCCAGTTCACATGGTGACAAAAAGCTCTGAATACACGTCATTAATTTGTCCACCAGTCTAATTAGTGCCATGCGAGCTCATTGTAAGGTAGTAGTTGAAGGAAGCACTTGAATAAAAGTAGGTATATTTGTTTTGTTGTTTGGGCTTTAAACAGCGGTAGACTAACGAAACTCTAAAAGACGTAGCTTGCTACTTCTTCAAGCTATATCACGTTCAGCTTGAAAATTCAGGAAGCAATCAATCAATCAATTCAGGTGTTTTGGATGATATCCTCTATTACTTTGGAGATCGCGAAAAAGTGTAAACTCTTCGAAAAGACCCGCAGATCCTCTACGAAGTATGCGTAAGACGGAGCGCCTGTTGATAGGGGTCTTTTTTTTTTTTTAGGTTGGGAAATCATCAAATAACTTCTTCCGCTCTGGGCGGTTGGTGCTGATATCTCTTTGAGGCGCGCGTGGAACACAACGCGTCGTCGACCCGGGCCTGGTCCTAATCGGACGGTGAGCTACCCATTGCTCGCCACTCGCAAGCCCGCGCCTACGTTGGCCGGGAATCGCGTAAGGGGTGTCTCTAGCATTGGATTGGGATAAACGCTCACATTAATAAAACGTACCATTCTAAAAAGCCTATACCAAAACGCTGTTTAATTATCCCATTTCTATATTAAACAAAAGCGCTTCATTATCACCTTCATGCTTCAGTATGAACCAGACCTAAACACCCTCGCACCGAAATTAAAAGTGAACTTTAGCGCGAACAAGAGAGTATGTATGACTTACAACAATGTCCTCGCTCAGCACATCGCATCTCATTTACGTTGCTACTCCATACTCAACTGTATGCTCTGGCATCATAAGGTTTGTTTTCATTCCCGCTTTAGTTCTAAATAAATATTTGAGATGCAACGCTGATTGTCACGACAACACTTCGGACAAGTTTGTAATTAAAGCACTGATATAATGAACTGGTTTGTAGAATTTGTAGATATCTGGTTATTTATACTGTGCTGTGTTGTTTTAGGATTCATCATGGGATTGCTGCTAAGTGGTGGTTTTGTTTGGTAAACACATAGTGGCATTCCTCTTCGGTTTTGCTCGGGGTTAGTGAAACGAATGTGTGTTGAGGTAAATACTTTTTGTTTACTGTTTGTTGGGATTATTAATTAGGTAATTACAACAATAGTCATTACTGTTACATTTTCATAACTATGTATTATTATAGTGTATTGTATCTATATAGGTACTTATTGTTTTACAACAATGACAACCCCATTTTTATGTCCACGCAATCACTCTCCATTCCAAGGTTGCCTGGAAGCGATCGCAGAAAGCGATAAGGCCGCCCATTGTATGTTTTGTATTTTTTTGTTATGTATTTTCTGGTGTACAATAAAGTATTATAAATAAATAAATACTGTATATTGTATGCTGTGTATGTTGTAATGACAGCTATTGTTTAAAAATGCTGTTTGGATTATAGGCACCACCTATTACCATCAACTATAGAAATTGAGATTAACTCACCGTATGTTAAAAATTTATACTCCAGTTCAACTTACGACGGCGAAACGAATTTAAAAAGAAGAAATATTTACCGATAAAGAAGTTTCTCTCGATATCAAACTTTTTCTTCGTCTAAAGCCTACCCACCTGGTTAAACAGTATTTATTTAAAATCTTTATCAGCAACGCCAGCCGAGATTACAAAGTGTTTTAATTTGTCCAAGTAATTTCTTTTCGTGTCATAAAATTTTGCAGTGAAGCCGAGACACCAACAAAAGAATGAATAATGGGTTTATGAAACAAAGTTGAACATTTTCAAGAAACTTCCGCGCCACGGCGCCACTACAAGCGGCTCTGTTATCCTGTGATTTGTGTTTTTGCTTTCCGTTCCCTTGTTGCTGGTTGCTTGACACTGGATAATAAGTGTACTCTCATTAGGTAGGGATAATCTTGCCAAGTACTGACGTAGTTTTGCATGTGTGAGTGACTTCAAGGGGCCAGTGAAAACACGCTCAGCCGCGCTCTAATCCTATTGGTTGAAATTTTGTGAAGCAGCATCATCATTGTCTAAACACGCTTTTTTTTGCGAGTAGGGACAGCGATCTGCAGAATACATTTGAGAGGTGTTGGTTCCGGAAACTCTAAAATAGTGGTCGATTTTTTTTTGTGTGTAAGTAGCTTTCAGTTTAGTTTTAAGTAAGTAAGTTAATATTTGATGGAAATAAAGCATTATCATATCATACCACGCATAAAACCGAGTGTGATGATGACTAAAGACAGTAGGTAGGTACCCAATTATTGCTATATCTGGAACTAGAATAGAATACATGTATCCTCACTAAACCTTCTTACATTTCCTAACGGCACGATTTAACTGAACAATGGCCAATTAAAGTTATATAGGTACCTATATATATGTTTGTTGTCCTTGAGCAACAAAGCCGTGACTAATGAAGGTAGATTAACAAGAAGGGACTCTCCAAAAAGCCTTATTATACTTTTAGAAGACTCCAAACAAAGGAAGTTTAAGTGGACACATTATTTATCAAATCTTATGCGTGGTTGTCTAAGAAGAATATTTTATATAGGATAGGAATTTTTGACTTCCACCTCAGTGATTTTTTCAGGTAATTTTGAGATGAAAGTCAAAGATTTAGGATCTTGCAGTAGACCACGACAAACTGGAATTATTAGTATTCAGCTTCATCATCATCAGCCTATAATGTTCCCACTGCTGGGACACAGGCCTCCTCTCGGTGAGAGGGAGTGGGCCGTAATCCACCACGCGGGCCCAGTGTGGATTGGTAGATGTCACATGTCATTCGAATTTTTGGTTCTAGGACATGCCGGTTTCCTCTCGATGTTTTCCTTCACCGTTTTGAGTGCAGTGGTGATGAAATAATTTACACAAAGTCTCAAACTCAAACTCAAAGCATTTATTTCAATTAAACCATTTACAGGCACTTTTGAATTGTCAAGTGGTCGGTCAGTCAGAAATATGAAGCTAGTTGCCCATTCCAAAGCGTAGTAGGTACCTATGGAGAAGAACGGTCAAGAAACTCCATGGACACTCTTTTAAATTATATTGTTACATAAATATTAGTTACATCATTAATGTTGAATATAGGTATAATTATATGTGAGAACGATGTAAATAAGACGTACACATTGAGTGTCCAGTGTACAGCAAATATAAATTTAAACAAAACAATCCATAATAAAATAATTAAAATAAGACGTGGTGGCTAAGAGATGACCAGTCCCAACTGACAGCGCCCGTTCACGAACATGACGCATGGATCAGATCCATTCAGCTCAACCATTTTGAAGGGAGCTAAATGATCCAACACAAGTAAAGCGCCTGTCTGGGTTCGAACCTACGATCTACAACTCGTAAGTCACGGCTGTTACCACTGGGCCACCTCTGCTCTCCTGATTCAGTATTCAGCCTGATACCCCGTTAATTGGTTACTTTGTCAGTCTTCTTGCATGATCGTTCTTGGTACCTGCTGGAAGGGTAGGTGATGTGGGTTGAAGTTGAAATAATATTAAATAAGTATTAGGGACGTAGCCGTGTGCTCGGTCACGTTTTCCACCGAAAAAAGCTGGTACGTGTTCCATGAAACATGTTTAGTACAAAACATCTTTCGAATGAATGACCTCTCTGGTCGTAGGCGTTGACCCGTGCGAGTCCTACATCACACCAAAGAGGGTGAAGAAGTTATTCTACTGTCTCAAACAGTGCATCCTTTCAGAAGCTTAGCAACATTAATTAAATCGCCGCACACTGGCAGCCACAGGTACACTTGAAAACAAACTCCAAAATCTTCTTTTTGGTTTTTATTGCACAAGATTATACACTGGTTAATTTATTCTCAAAATTTGTCTCATCGTGAAAAATTTGCCGTCACAATCGCTAACAAAAGAATGAGTAATGGCTTTTTAAAACAAAGTTACACTGAACGTTGAGAAACTTTAAACGCTTTCAAGGGTGTGAATTATTATCTTAGAATTTTCTTTTTGTGATTAGCCGAGTTAGAACATTTTGTTTCATTTTGCTTCTGTACATCCTATTGAATAAAGATAATTAGATTTATTTATTTAGTTATATAAAGGCTTAGGTACACAAATTCATAATCATCATTTATTAATCGTTTTACCTAAGAAGCCGATATTCGTTGTCTCAACTTACAAAAATTAAGCGGATTATATTAATGTTACAAATTAAAAGTAAGAGCTTTTTACACAACAAATTACGGGCAAGGTAATTTCACGAAAATTTATAGAATATCAAAGCACCTTCACTTCACCTTGCGCGTGGGTTTATCATTTCCTGAAGGTAAATGAAAATCACTCGTTTCTAGAACAAAATTTTGTTTACCAATACGTCTTCAGTAAATATCGAAGACGTTGCGAGTGAAAATAGCGAATCACTATTTACAGAAATGTGAACAAATTGTGGTTCTAAGTTTGGGGATAAGCTTGTGTCAATTACGTATTGAGAAGGGTCTCTTTTGGCTGCGACAAATTGAATGGCCTAAGACGCAGTAGCCTCTGAACTGACTGGCATTTTTTACCACTAAGGGCCCGGATTATGTGCTCCTATGATGGTATATTTTCTAATATGCGAGATATTCTAGACTTATTTTCTATTAAGTTTTATTGATACCCGTAGCAATTTCTTAAGATTACGGTTCTCAATCGCGGCCGAATATACTTTAGGTATTAATCAAACTAAAAGTATTTCGAGGATTCATTTTCTGGAAAACCGATTACTGGGATAGATGATGTAGATACTAGCTATAAAATTAGGTTAATTGTGAGGTGACTGTTAGGTGACTCTTAACGACCGATGAACTAAAGAGATAAGTAGCTAAACTCTAGATAAAGTAATGAATGAGCAAGATTAAACGTAATCATGTTGGGGTGAAGCTTGAAATAGATTTCGGGGTGTCTGGATTAAACTGGCGCACACAGGGTACCGCATAGTGAATATTTAGGATTGTAGATAAATTATTTTTATAGAATATGTACATTTCAAAGTCAAAGTCAAAGCATTTATTTCAAATAGGCACATAAAAGGCACTTTTGAACGTCAACATTTACATTTAAATAGAATTGATTCTAGTCGCCCCTTCCAAAAGGTAGTTTCGTATGGACAAGAATGGGCAAGAAACTCCACCGTTACTCTTTTAAAATGTGTTACAATATTTTGTATACATTAATTATATATGTGAAGACGATGCACCTATAATAAAAATTACCCTACCACAATAGGTAAAAAGAATTTAATAAACGTAGCAATGATAAATAAGTTAATTAAGTGATAGATACATGGTGTTCACACATTTACAAACATTGTAAAAGTATACGATTACCCAAATTATGTAATCAAGTAATATGTCAGTGTGTGAGTTAAAGTAATCACAGAATGTAAATCAATGTCATAAAAATAATAAACTATGTAATTAAAGTAGCAACAAGTTTAATTTTGTCTAGACCCTAGATTGTCCTATGGAGCTGGACCAGCATGTTTCCAAGCATTCTTATCTTGGATATAATCCTCTAATTTGTAATATGGTTAAAAAGGGCGAACACATGTTCAAAGACAGACAGCCAGACACGCTTTACTTAGCGCAACTCTAATAGAGAGATTTTCTTTTGAATTTTTGAAAATTTTCCAAAAATTTTGTCGGAACCTCAGAAGAAAACCGCTAGGTATCTACAGTTCTCCTCAGTAGAACAAAAATAAAAAAGTAGGTATCACTGAAACCGACACGAAACCCCTACCTACCTGTTTATCTTAGTGCGGCAAAACTTTGTGCTCACGCAAGAAAAAAGATTCTAACAAATTCAAGAGAAGACAGAGGCGAGTATTTTTCCAACTTGCAAACATCTTTTTGTAGGAAAACGCCTCCGAAGTGAACACAGTCGGCTTAATAACGACATTTCCAGTCTTGAATGAGTTTTTTTGTTCTCACCAACATTGGTTTTATTGTAAATACTACAATTCTTGGGTTGTGGCGTAATTTTACGCTGGTTGTTGAGTTAAAAAGCCCCTGGAGGTTCATTTTCGGACTTATTAAGCACAGATTGACTGAGAATTGAACAAAAAGGCTTTGTTAAAAGAGAATCAATAAAAATTGAGATACCTAAAGTCGACTTTCGAAGCAATTGTTTTTAATAGACTGAGGATTGGATATGGCTATGGCCATAAATAATAAATGTGTGGATCAGAAAAATAAGTTGTAATAAAAAATAACGCTTACCTTTCTAATGCATTATTAATATGACCATATTTATGCAGTTCACTAATCGATACAAGTCTCACGGCACATTATACTGACATTATAATAATTTGCAAATGAAAAGGCGTGGTAAGCGTACAAAAAAAAAAAAACTATAGGCGTATATTTTCGCGATAATTTACACTACTTAATATAAGTCATATACGAGTACTTCTTAAAAATGTTCTGATGACTCCAAAATGTTGAGTAATATGCACTACAGACTGGTTTCCTTAGCCCACCAGTGGGGACGACGTAACTAAGAAAATAAAACTAACTTCGACTAACGAGAAGTTAGTTTTTCAAATCGCACAATGTGTTTAAAATAGCATTGCGGCCATTTTGGATGTTCCGTCGTAAATTAACCCGCAAACGGTGGCTAAAAGTTTATCTCGTTTCCAGCCGAGTTGCCCGAGACCTGCGGATGGCTTCGATTAGCTAGTGAGCACTCACCTTTTGTACGAACGCGTGTTTAAATACTCATAACTTTTTATTGAAGCGGTTAAAACTAGGAACTAGGAACCGTAATAACTAGGTATTTTAGATAGTTTGTAATAATAAGTAGGTACCTATAGTAAAGTGGGTAGCGTTTTGTGTAGTTAGCGGTTTTATGGGAATTCCTACATTCCGGGAGATTTTTGGGAGTATTTATGCCTATGCAAATGTTGTATGGTACATGTTCCAGACAGTAATTTATGTAAAAGAGGCTCAGAAATCCCAACATTAAAGTTTACCATACTTATTTATAAAATAAAATGATAAAACAAACAAGAAACAAATGTGTCCTCCTCACAATAAATTAGCTGCGGCTACAATATTTATTCAAATTGTAACCAATATTTAAATTTGTCTCCTGACGGTAAAACCCGCTAACCCTTAGTTGGAAAACAATGTGGCGAGGCCCGGGCAGAGCCGCCAGCGAAATCACCTTGCTAAACAACGGAATGACTAATAACTGGATTTAATATCTTAAAACCTTTTACTTAGTTTAATTCGGACTTTTTGGAGATTAACCTTATTACGCCGGCTTGTTTGGAGGTGCAAGTGGTGAAATATAATCTAATAATTCAGGGTTTAAGAGCTTATTTTCGTTATGTTGTTAAAATTCTTAAAAAAGGTCGGATTGAGTCTATAGCCTCAATCCAACCTTTTTTCCGAACAGGTTGTAAAGTTCAGTCATACTCTATGGAAAAGGGAGGATCCTCCGACCAGACGGGTGTCGTGTCTGGTGGGCTACTGCCCAACGATTGATGTCGGGACGTTGTATATATGGTAGTTGCGCGGTAAACTCTGCTTGCGCGATGCAGAATTTTGCGTGACGTCAGTGTGATGCGTAGTTTGCATGTGGCGATGTAGATGCCGCTACAAGTCCGTAAATTAGGTACCTAGCTAGTAGTTAGCTGTATTCACCTGGGAAAGTTATTCTTTGTTAAAACATTGGGTCACGGGGGTCTCTGCGATATAAAGTACCATAGTATTGACTTATACAGAGTGGCGATTAGGTTGTAACATAAATAGTGCAGCGGTTATTAGTAATTTGTTATCAATCTGTCACAATAATAAAATAAACATCTTTACTAAAAGTAGAAAACCGATTTTTTGAAACAAAAATAATAGCGTATAAATTGGCACGAAATAGACCAACCTTGATAATAAGGCATTAGACACGCGCGGGGCGATGGTATCAACTATTCATCTCAAACTTTATGTATTATATGGTATATACGAGTAACGTATTGTTTTTTTTTTTAATTCAATGGTTTATTTGTGAAAAAGTTTTTATTTATGGCTTTTTAGTTGTGGTACCTACCCCAAAAAAGTCGTATACCACTACTTGCAATGTAAATAACAGTGTCAGGAAGTTATTATAACATCATCAGCATACGCTAAGTGGAAAAAAATATGTATCATTGAAGCTGACTCAAAAACCACTCATCAGAACTTGACCAAATTTATATGAGCCCAATCTGGAAGTATAT
Organism: Brachylomia viminalis; assembly: GCA_937001585.2. Taxonomy (NCBI): domain Eukaryota; kingdom Metazoa; phylum Arthropoda; class Insecta; order Lepidoptera; family Noctuidae; genus Brachylomia; species Brachylomia viminalis. The sequence goes on along the minus strand of OW443307.2, from coordinate 11,372,277 downwards.
CCTTTCAAACCATTTTTTTTAAATCGGTTTACAAATGACGGAGTTCTAAGGTAACAAACATAAAAATAAATAAAAATATACAGCTGAATTGAAAACCTCCTCGAAACTCAAACTCAAAGCATTTATTTCAAATAAACCAATTACTGGCACATTTGAATTGTCAAGGGGTCGGTCAGTCAGAAAGATGAAGCTAGTTGCCCATTCCAAAGCGTAGTAGATACCTATGGAGAAGAACGGGCAAGAAACTCCATGGACACTCTTTTAAATCAAAATATTGTTACAAAAAAGTGACTACATCATTCATGTTGAAATTATACACGTGAGAACGATGTAGAAAGACGTGCACGTTAAAAGCGAACACTGCACTCCTTTTTTGAAGTTGGTTAATAACGTCTCACGGCTAGAATGTTACTAAATGTTATTAATTAATTGAATAGTGTATGTTTCAAATACGTAATGTTGCACATTAGTTATACGTGGTTTCAATTAATGAGATAACCTAATCGCCACACTGTGCCATAAGGTCGACCGTCTGCCTATTTTCCAAATGCCAACTAATAATAGATATACAAGAATGTACTATCGGAAAATAGAATACGTACCCATTGTTACATAACTGTCTGTCTGAAGGAGATACATATTTTACAACGGGTCTAATCTCAGTCATGTCAGTGCTTGATAGATTATGCTTCAGTATTTTACAGGCAGTGTTGCTGAAGAAATATAAAACAACCTCACAAAGAACTTGTCTTACCTACTTACAGCAAAATAACGAATGAAAATATGAACATGGTGCGTAATTGAATATTAACATTTATTAGAGGATCTTGTCAGTGCTTTGTAAGAAAAAGATGAGAAAGAAAGCATCTTGGATATATTTAAAATTATATAATATTCTCCATCATAATCCTTATGTATAAAAATCAATGCCACTTTTCGTTGTAATTTTATAACTCAAGAACGGATGGTCCGATTTTGCTAATTCTTTTTTTAGAATATTCCTTGAAGTACGAGGATAGTTTATACGGAGAGAAAAATTAAAAAAAATAATGTTAGGTCAGTACGAAAATCGCGGGGTCAGCTAGTTTGAGATAAAATCATCTTGGTCACACACTCTCTATCTCTAGTCTAACTCACACACTGACATATTACTTGTTTAAATTATTTGGAAAATCGTATACTTTTACAATGTTTGTAAATATGTGAGCACCAAGAATCTATCACGAAATTAACGTATTTGTCATTGCAATATTTTTTTAAATTCTTTTTGCCTCTTGTGGTAGGTTAATTTTGTTATAGGTGCATAGGTCTTCACATATAATTATATAATTAATGTAAGTATACAAAATATTGTAACACATTTTAAAAGAGTAAAGGTGGAGTTTCTTGCCCATTCTTCTCCATACGAAACTACCTTTTGGAAGGGGCGACTAGAATCAATTCTATTTTAATGTAAATGTTGACGTTCAAAAGTGCCTTATAAGTGCCTATTTGAAATAATTGCTTTGACTTTGACTTTAGATACGCGTGCCTCCGTAAAATGCAATCAATATTTCCATGAGATTGAAAACCAGAAAAAAATCATGCAAGTAAATTCCTTCATTTGAATCACTCTAAATTATGAAGAAAAAAAGAAACGGAATGGAAAAATCCAATATAATCAACATTTCCATGGGATTTAAAACCAAATAACCAGGCAAAATTATCTAAATAAATTCCTTAATTTGAACCACTCCAAATAAAATTATGAAATAAAAACCGAATGGTAAAACGCCAATAAGATTTTTTTAAAGCAATTTGGAAGTCATACTATCAGTGCGATCAAATAATTCAATTATGAGGTACAAAACAATATTGTCGGGGTTCAATATCATAAGCCCATTATTTTCCGAAATGGGAGATTCAGAAATCACCAACTGTTTCGTGACGACTCAACGAGGGGAATAAGACCGAATTATGTAAAGGTGCATTTACACCAAAGTAATTTGGGACAAATACGTGTCAGACTTTTCATAAACATTTTTTTTTTAATAACGTTACCCCACTCTAGGAATTTTTCCTGTATTGTGGGTGCGTTTACAAACAGCCAGACCCGGAACAACTACTTGCAGGTCATACAAATATTTGTTCCGTGCGGGAATCGAACCCGCGACACGCAGCGCAGCAGTCAATCGCTTAACCACTGCGCCAACCGTGCCGTCAAACGTTCTTTTGTTACTTGACTGCGAGAACAGGCATATTATGAATACGATTCATGTTCATGATTCATTCATCTATGAACATGGAATGATGTAAGCACCTATGTTAATTTTTGCGAATTGACTTACTCATTTACTGTCGTTTATATAGATTTTTCTATAGCTCTGTTCTTTATATACATTCGTTTGAAAGTACCTCTACAGTGTCGCCTCCGTGCCTCTTTGTTATCGCTTCGATAAAATATTCATCAGGGAAACAAAGAGAGCATTGGCACTACCGATGCCTTTCCGGTTCCGATACAATTCATATTTATTTCCGACGTTTCGCGGAATTGAAACCGTAGTCAGAGCGCATTAGTGTGCATCAACCCTAAAGATGGCGAAACAACAAACAGCATAATTTCGCAAAATCGGGCAATCGTTAAAAGTGCAATGAAAATAAATTTATTGAGAACGTTTAGATTAAAATGAAAATTGTTAAAGTTTTTACAATATTTAATTTATATCAGTAGAATCTGTTTGAGTGGCACAAGCTATACAATGAAAAGTTGGTTAGTGGATGGTTTGAAATAATAATAAATGGTTACCAGGGGGACCACCTCCATATAAGCCAGTATCACGCATGAAAGTCAACTCCAAAGGCATCCATATTAAAGTGCGTATCGCATTATTGGATTACCAAGAAGTATTAAGCTCGGCTGCAGTTCGTTGACCAGACTGAATGAATTGATTTTTCTATTCGAAGAATATCATATTTGTAAATAATGCCTAATGCTACTAATATTGTATTAACAAACTGTTACAATACATTTTTACAAAAAAAATTGTTATTGGTTAATATGAATCCCATAAACGAATAAGACAGCGTTATGCTAATTTAATTCTATAATTTATTATTTTTATGACATTGATTTACTATCTGTGATTACTTTAACTCACATACTGACTTACTACTTGTTAAAGTTTTTCTGATAAATCGTATACGGTACAATGTTTGTAAATATGTGAGCACCATGTAACTATCACATAATTAACTTATTTGTCATTGCTACATTTTTAATTATTTTTACCCAGTGTGGTATTGTAATTTTTATCTAGGTGCATCGTCTTCACATATAATTAATATATAAAAAATACTGTAACACATATTAAAAGAGTAACGGTGGAGTTTCTTGCCCATTCTTCTCCATACGAAACTACCTTTCGGAATGGGTGACTAGAATCAATTCTATTTGAATGTAAATGTTGACGTTCAAAAGTGCCATATTTGTACTAATTTGAAAAAAAAAAATGACTGACTTTGAAACCATAATCAAAAATAAATACTTCGTAGCACCTACGCCTACGCTGCTACGCCGTAGACCTCGTAGACCCAGTCATACCGATTTGCTGCAAAAGTTTAATAGTTGGAAAAAACCTAGGCCGCCTCTACTTTTTGTTAGTTATCCTAACCTAGTACTTTGTCTCTGTATTATCTATATTGAGCGCAAGGCGGAGCATTATGGGTGTCCATAAAAAAAGGCTTTCTTGGACCTCCCTATCTATTTCCTCTTAATGTCGGCTCATATTATTATACAGCAGCGTCAATAAACGCAATAGGTAAGTAGGAGCCCCGGTAAGGTATCAGTGCTAATCCAGCGAACAAGTCGGGAAGTATTTTATGTAAGCTAAATGAGCATTTTTCCGCTCAGCTGGCACCGAAGACCTCGTGACGTCAATCTTCATATTCATCTATTATCATTTTAGATTGAGTGTTTATTGTTGCAATGAGCTTTTGAGATGGTTAGATGAGTAAATATAATCAGTTTTGTGGTTATTATTTGGCTGAAAGTAGGAAATTTCGTTTGAGATTTTGTTTTTGTAAGGGTTGCACGAGAGCAGTGGTGACCCAGTGGTAACGGCCGTGACTTACGAGTTGTAGATCGTAGGTTCGAACCCTGACAGGCGCTTTAGTTTGTGTAAATTATTTCAACTCAGAGGGGCAATTCCCGTATTTTTAAGACCGTTCGCATTCTAATCTCAGTCTCAATCTGTCAAAATTACAATCAATTTACATACATTTTTGACAGGTTTTTGACATTGATTGTCGCTGAGATGAGATTGCGACTTGAATTTGAACGTTTTTTAAGTACGAGAATTGGCCTACTGCTCTCAAAACGGTGAAGGAACACATCGAGAGGAAACCGGCATGTCCTAGAACCAAAAATTCTAAAGACTTGTGACATCTACCAACCCGCACTGAGCCCGCGTGGTGGATTACGGCCCACTCCCTCTCGCCGAGAGGAGGCCTGTGTCCCAGCAGTGGGAACATTATAAGCTGATGATAATGATGAAGGGTTGCATGTTCCTGTATTAAATAATCCATACTTTACTATTTCCATATCTTATTTTATTTATTTGTGCACAATTTATTTTCAAGTATACTATTGACGGTACAATATTTAAGGCCGCCAGTACCTAATAGTCACTATACTACGCACACCAAACTAGTTGATACTGTATTTATTTGTGCACAATTTATTTCCAAGTATACTATTGACGGTACAATATTTAAGGCCGCCAGTACCTAATAGTCACTATACTACGCACACCAAACTAGTTGATACTGTATTTATTTGTGCACAATTTATTTCCAAGTATACTATTGACGGTACAATATTTAAGGCCGCCAGTACCTAATAGTCACTATACTACGCACACCAAACTAGTTGATACTCTATTTATTTGTGCACAATTTATTTCCAAGTATACTATTGACGGTACAATATTTAAGGCCGCCAGTACCTAATAGTCACTATACTACGCACACCAAACTAGTTGATACTCTATTTATTTGTGCACAATTTATTTCCAAGTATACTATTGAGTACTATTGACGGTACAATATTTAATGCCGCCAGTACCTAATAGTCACTATACTACGCACACCAAACTAGTTGATACTGTATTACAGTGGGGGAATCACTATATCTAGCCGAAACTAACTCTGTTTGTCTGTATTGTTAGTACCATAACCAAGCAAATGATGAAAGTTGTTATCATTTTACAAAAAACTTGCTTCAACGATATACGGGTTATATATGATAAGCCAGGTTATGTTGTAGTTTCTACATCCTCCTCCACTGTTAAGTACTCGCATGCAAGTATCGAACTGTCTAATAGGACTGTATGTAAGTACATAGATGCACATTTCAATCTCTATTTACCACAAAACATTATCGTAAGAAAAACTCACACCAACTACTAATTAACTATATCAAAGGTTCTCCGAATTTATTTACTATTTATAATCCCAATCCAGTCTTCAAGAAAAAAAATACCTACCTCGTAGCTCCTGGCTTCAATGCGAATTTACTAAAACTTCTTTTGTTAAACATCAACTGAATAACAAAAGTATCTTTTAGAAAAAGCTTCTATTTAGCGAAGCTTTTTCTGAAAGATACTTTTGTTATTAAAGGTGTTGAGTTGTGACCTAGATTCGTCTTACTAAGGCTAGATAACAACACACAGTCTACAAAGTGTAACAGAATAAACGCAAGTCCTGAAAGTAGTTAGTTCATAATTGACTACTGAATCGATTTCAGTAACTATTAATATAGGTATTTTTTTTAAATTTTATGTATTTTGCAATACTGACCGCAACGCGGGCCAAAGAAAATTAAATCTTATTTCAAGGCAACAAGGCTCAATTTTAAATGCATAAAGTAATGCTAGGGTCAACACGATTTTCTCAATATTAATAGTTAGCTATAAAAAAAAAATTTTTGGTCATTGTATAATGCTTTTAACTCAATACTCTAATTGGGGTGTGTGAGGTCTCGCGTTAATTATGTTACACGTTGTATATCTTACACTAGAAGTGTGGCCTAGCTTCAACGTGTTTATTAAAACAAATAGCTGCGCAAATGTAGTGATGGTCACGGAGTACTTAGTAAATGGAGTCCTCAATCTCATTTTTTTTTTTTTTTTTACTTTTCACGTTGTGAGTTTTACATGATGACTGGTAAACTGCATGACCAACCACAAGTGCCAACGTAGACTGCGCTACAGTTTGCTAAAATATTGTTACCTTACCTATTTAACAACTTTGAACTTATGCAGCTAATAGGTGAACATTACAATGCTCACAGCTAACATTCCCAAGTTTTACAAAAACTTTTGTATCTCTCTTTTCCTACCGGTATTCACACGAAATTACGAACTGGAACTGGGCTAAACTCCTAAACGTGCACGCTTATTTCCGATTAGCGACTGTCACCGCGATATACGTGATGTTTGCTCTGATGCCTTTCACATCGTTCGCCCGCATGTAATCACTCCATTTGCGTACTTCTCTGTGTGATGGGCCGACTTTACCCTCTTATCGGTGCCCTAAAACGTTTATGAGGAATTCGTGCCGAAGTTAATCTGGCTGCTTCCGTTATCGATAAACTAAAATTTCATGCCACGAAGTGTTCAGTAGAAATTGAAGCGAAACGTGGCGAAATGCTGACGCTAATATTACGTGCTATTTATAACGTGTTGGATTTTAGCGCATCGATCGAGGAATATAATGAGATTTTTTTAAAATTTTATGTATCGTTTCTACCCGACAAGAAATTGATGAGCAAACGAAGGACTCATTCATTGTCTCGATTTAAGATAGACATAGTAATTTTATGACCCTTATAGTTTACCATTTGACGTTACAACTGCACCAAGAATGAAAGTAAGTACTTTCTGTGAATTTACCAAAACTAACACTTTATAAAGGTTAAAAGTATTCCAAGAAACCTCTTTTCAAAAGACATATTATTATTTATAAGCGTTACGTATCTGAAAATAATTACGAGGATAAACGTTCCAGGCTTTAGAAATGTCAGCAGGCATCCTAAGAATCGTGATAAAAATAAAATAGGTATGCAGGGAATGCTTTAGGCGGGAACCTATCATCATTAACTATCCCGATTGTCGAACCAAACTGTAGTTACATTAAACGGAAGAATAATAGAGGTCGTAATGGCTTTTGTATTAGCTATCACATAGTGCCTTTACTAACGTTAATCTTGAAGTATTTGTCTTTGGCCGAGATTTATGAGCGTTAATTAGTAGGTACTTTGGATAAGCATTACTCCTGTCACCGTTGCAAAACTATCAAACTACAAGTGCAAGATAGAGATGGGGACATATAAATGTCAAAGTCAAATCTTTTATTGCAAGTGGCCATTAAGCACTTTTGAACGTCAAAATGTATAAGAAAATAGAATTGATTCTAGGCGCCCCTTCCAAAAGATAGAAGAACCATGGGAAAGAAAGTCCATAATCACTTTAAAAAAATGTTATACATTATTAACCGACTTCATAAAAGGCTGAGGTTCTCAATTCGTCGGTTTTTTTTAAAATGTATATTCACCGATTACTCGAAGACGCCTGAACCGATTTAGAAAATTCTTCTTTTGTTTCAAAGGGTATACTTCCTAGGTAGTCTCATATAAATTTGGTCAAGTTCTGATGAGTGGTTTTTAGTAGTGTAGGTTGATGATGTTGTAATAACTTCCTGTCACTGTTATTTACATTGCAAGTAGTGGTATACGACTTTGTTTAGGGTAGGTACCACAATTAAAAGTGAAAGATAAAGACATTTTCACAAAAAAAAACCACAGACTTCCAAAAAAAAAAAGTACAAAGTGAAAGAAAACTTTAACTTCGGAAGTCGGTGAAAAGCAAGGAAAAAACAAAGACACAGACTTCCGAAGTCAACGTTTTTTTCACCATAAAGCGTTTTCTTTGATAGTCGCTGGTTTTTTTTTTGTATACCATAATTATAATATGTGAAGATGATGTACCTACACTCAATATGCACAAAGTATTAAACATTAAATAATGACAGATAAAATAATTATATAGATATAGGTATATATATGGATACTTACTTACTTACAAATATTGCAACCGCAGACGATTTTTCCTAACATTTTAACAAGTAATAAATCAGTGTGTGAGTTATGGTTCTCACATAATGTCGAATTGGTAGCAAAAAAAATGTAATTAAATTAGCAACTTTAGATTTACTTTACTTACTTTTACTTTTTTTTTAGATTTTGTTTAAATTCGAGATTGTCCTGTGGAGCATTGTTAGCAATTGCTAGCAACACCAGCATGTTTTGAAGCATTTATAACTTGAATATAATACTCTAATTAAAAATATGCTTATTTACAAAGTTTAGTGTACTTTTTTAAATATAATTATGTAAAGTCAAACCACGTGTTAAGTAACTTTAATCTCGTCGTTTATCTTTGTGTCATAAGTGCAATTCTACAGAATTGGTAGTAATGCTCATAATTTTACCATTTATGTTTCGCTATCAGTCGTAGTGCAGCGGTGCAGGTGTTGTTGCACAAATACCAGAGGAAACTTGAGGCAAACAAAGCATGTGTCACATTTTTAGCTGCTTAATCCCCTGCCAGATTTTTTGGTAACGTTTTCAGTGCAATGTGCTGGCTGTGTGTTATTTCTGCTTACAATATATTTATACATTGACTACATTACACGAGAATGTTGCTATTCCAGTTGCAAATATAATTAATAGCTCAGGGCCTAGACAAGTCACAATCGCTTTTGATCAGGCGTGATTGAGGTCAAGAACAGGCCGATTCAGAAAAAAAAAAGTTTTGTATATCTACAACGACTTTCAACAAACGGGGTTGACATAAGGTTTTCGGTAGCATAACTTTTTAGTTGAAAAGCATAACCTTACAATGAAAAATTTGGGTTTACCATATATGTAATGACATGACTCATTTACTAACTTAGATAATTTTCCAAAAATCTTTTCACATTCATTTAAATATGGATGGGTATGTTCGCACTTTTTATAATGGAAATATTAATTGGTAAAACCTCCTGGAACCCACATACCTATTTCGAGGTCATTAGTACCTACCAAAAATCAAAATTAAAACCCATGTAATTCAATTTACACAGATTCTCGCAAGGTTTTGTTCCTAAAAAGTATGTCTCGATTTATTGTCCGTGTTGCCGTCCCCAGAACAGTGAAAAACCAAACAATTGGCTGTCTGATGCTGTGTTCATTGGTCTCTCGAGAGGCATTGGTCTTTTATTGAAAAAATGGACGCGTTTTTATTCGTTATCAAAAAGTTATCACTTTATTGATTTTTTTTTAACAATACTTTGTTTCGAAGTATCCAAATAGCTGATGGGCACCTAGGTATACAGGGTGGAAGGGACATCGGCGCACAAACTGAAACCATAGATTCAGTATATGATTCTGAACTCATCTACGTTAAAATTTTTCGACAGTTATTAAAAAAAAATAAGCTCTGCTATACATTTTGACTGCGTAGGCACTTTTCTATGAAATAGCAGTTTTTCTTTTTGATAACCAACGAAAAATGTCAGCGCAGGGGTTCAGAATCATTAGCTCGCCATCCGATTAGGACCTGGCCCGGGTTGACGGCGCGTTGTGTTCCACCCGCGCCTCAAAGGGATGTCAGCACCAAATGACGGGATCCGCTAGGGCCGATGCCTGCCAGGGTTGCGGGAAAGTCCGAAAGGGTTACCGTAGCCCCTGGCACAGGCAACTGAAGGATCACGGGCGGGTTTTAGTCAGCAAGAGTCTGACACACCCTCCCGCTCCGCCCAGAGCGGGAGAAGTTTTTTGACGATTTCCCACGCACAAAAGAAAAGGGATTCGGAAATTCATGTAATGAATTATTGGTTTCAGTTTGCGCGTCGACCAACCACCCTGTATTGCTTCAACACTTTACTGCCGAAGTCCTACACGATATCATCATATCACTCACGAAAACCGTTACTCTATTAAAACGTTAAACGTCAAAATACGGAAACGTAAAATAATTTGATAATGTCAGTAATGTAATCTTAGCATTAGGCACAGCGTATCCACGCCATTACACTCATCGAGTTGAGGTATGGAATCGAATGAATATTATGTTTAATGCGTGTTACGCCGGTTACGCCCGGTACCTACGAAGGGGGGCGCACAAGAAACGATTTGAACATTAAACACGGATATTTGAAACCCTTTTCATTTTCTTAAAGATGTTTTGGGATGTGACAACGATTTGACAGACGAGGAAATGGTGCATTTGTCACTGGTTTTTTTTTTTAACAGAACGGTGAAAATCTGATTTTTTGTAAGAGTATATCCTGTTGCTGTATATATGAGCGTACGTGTACGTTGGTTTTACCGTCTAAGCATGTTTTAGCAGTGATTGCTACGCTGCCAATGAGGCCTTAATCTCGATATAAAAAAAAAATTGAAGATCATTGCAGCACGAAGGCATTTGTGTAACCCTGCTAAAAAATAATAATAGAAGTTTATATTTTCATATGAACCATTTTTGACGAAACAAAACAGATCCGAAAAAGTATTATAAATAGGACTGTATATGGGAGCTACATCTCCAGCAAACTGCAAAGCAGTTTGGCAGTAGTCAATAAAAAAAGGAGAAATTTGTATTTCCCACCAAATAAACGCGTTTTCATTTTTTTTCTCCTATGTAAATTATTTACAGTCTAGAAAAAATATACCTTGACGAAAAAAAATAACCTTTCAGCTTTATTGAACGGCTCTGCAAAACTTCGCCATGCGGCAGGACAATCAAGCATACACGTGCGCAACTATGGTTTATTAAAGATAATTGTATCATCATAGATCGTCATTAGCACTAGTTACTGGTACGGCAGCGGCTAATCATGGCCGCCACTGAACGTGCTCGGGGCAACTACCCGCCGGGAATACCAACGCTAATGAATATTATTCTGATTTTGCTAAATAACGTGATTGTGACTGAGCAAAACTAGGGCTGTCGCGACGATTAATAAAACTAAAGATTAATCAACAGTTAAGTAAATTGCTCATTGAATAAGTCTGTTGCTTAAATGAAAACCCAATTTAACTATTTGCTAGCTCGTTATTTGCTTGGAATTGTTAATTTAATGAAGTTGGATTGAGTTTTGTAAGACCTTTCATGGTTTGTGTAAAGATAACTATTCGTTTGTAATTAAATAACAAGCACAATGAAATAAATTAACAACGTTTGAGAGAAGTTTCTCTCAAACGTTGTTAATTCGTTGTTGTTGTTTTAACTAAATGAAAAAAAAAAACAGAAACACACATACTATCTGTCTGTGCCATTTCTTCTATTTAATTAATTACGCAATTTCTTTTAAAAAACAATGTACCCATTTTATACATTGCAACACTCAACATAAATCACTCATTCGAAGGCTATTCCTTCCTTGTTGCTATAACTCATTCCATTCACCTTCACTCAAACTCCTCTCCGCAACCGATATTCCGCTAGTGGACACGTCGACCAGGCGGTCCCATCAAAACTCTAACAAACATGTGCAAATAAGTGAATACCGGTGTTGTGTGGTGATTATATATAATTGACTGGATGTGGGAAGTCACAAATTAAGAACCAAGCAACCAAGCTGTCGAAGAATTTATTACTGTGAGCACCTTTCCCATCCAATAGTAAAAATTGTTGTGTCAAAATATTACACTTTTTTCGGTCTAGCTCTCATTCGAAAAATGTGTAGAGTATATAACAAACGATAAGAAACTTCGTTAAAAAAGAAACTAGTGGGAAATTAAACAAGCATAAACCAGCATATTACAAATTAGAGGATTATATCCAAGATAAGAATGCTTGGAAACATGCTGGTCCAGCTCCACAGGACAATCTAGGGTCTAGACAAAATTAAAACTTGTTGCTACTTTAATTGTATGGTTTGTTATTTTTATGACATTGATACATTCTGTGACTACTTTAACTCACACACTGACATATTAATTGGTTACATAATTTGGGAAATCGTATACTTTTACAATGTTTGTAAATATGTGAACACCATGTATCTATCACTTAATTAACTTATTTATCATTGCTACGTTTATTAAATTCTTTTTACCTATTGTGGTAGGGTAATTTTTATTATAGGTGCATCGTCTTCACATATATAATTAATGTATACAAAATATTGTAACACATTTTAAAAGAGTAACGGTGGAGTTTCTTGCCCATTCTTGTCCATACGAAACTACCTTTTGGAAGGGGCGACTAGAATCAATTCTATTTAAATGTAAATGTTGACGTTCAAAAGTGCCTTTTATGTGCCTATTTCAAATAAATGCTTTGACTTTGACTTTAAAACCTTCATGTTATTTGTTTGTTATACCTATTTATCGCCAACTGACTACCGATCCCACCAACATAGAATAAATTTACGCAATATTCACAATTTAAATTTAGGTTGCAAAAGTGTAAAAGCAAGCTTCAACCACATTTATTACCTAGTAAGTATACAGTTGAAAGTTTAGATTTAACTGTTATTACACTACAATCTACCCGACTAAAGTTTACAGCAATGATTATTGTTATTGTGTCAGAACTTGCTTAAAACACTTTAATCTTAGTCTCAGTTTGAACTCCTAAACGGATGATTTAAATACAAACTAAGTACGGTTCAGGTACTATGTAAAGAAACAATGTAAATAATTTATGAACTTTGGTTCACGAGGATAAGTCCTTTTAAGGAGAGTAGGCATTACATTATATTACATTTTGGGAGACTAGATTTGAGTGAGAGTGAGAAATTGAAATTATAAAATTAAGGCCACAAGCTCATAAGATCTATATGAACTTGTGCCTTGTCTATCTAAACTAATATTATCAAGAGAAAAGATTAAATTTTTCGTATGTTTGTTTGTTACGTTTTCATGCTAAATCGGCTGAACGGATTTGGATGAAATTTAGCACACGAGTAGACCATGACCTGGATTAGGACATAGGATACTTTTTATCCCGATATTCTTACGGAATCGAGACGTATGCTGAAACCGCGGGGCTCAGCTGCTGTGTTTATATAAAATTAAGAATGGATACTCGATTCATTTATCTTATTGATCATTTGAGGTGAGATGGCAATGTAACGCCATACTCTTTTGTTTGTGTTTTTCTATAAAGCTCTCATACCTTACTCATTATCGAAGCAGAGCTTTTTAGGGGAAAATGTAAAGCATTAGAAGAGTTTATAGGAAAAAGTCGGAACAGATTTTTATAAAGGTTCAGTTAGGTATTTCAACAGAACTTTTCCTTTATGAAGCAAATCTGGCACTGAATTCGGCTTGATGTAGGCGCATAGTTACTACCACCAGCCACCACCAGCCACCAGTACCACTGACTACCTGCACTATTGTCTCTCCTTCTCCCTTTAATCCATCCAAAGGTTGTCTGTAAAATATCACCCATATATGCAACAAGTCGCATAATTAACGCAAGACCTCATACACCTCCATTAGAGTATTGAGTTAAAAGCATTATACAATGACCAAAACATTTTTTTAAAGGTAACTATTTTATTGAGAAAATCGTGTTGACTCTAACATTACTTTGTGCATTTAAAATTTTCTTTTGCTCAATGGTCAGTATTGCAAAATACATAATTAAAAAAAAAAATACATAAATGAATGATGATGAGCAAACTACTTTCAGGAATTGCTAATAACTAATTGTACTTTAACTTATTTTATGTTTTGTTTTTATTTATATCTTTATTTTTTAATGCAATGGTTTTAATGTATATTTGTCAATGTAATTTGCAGTGCTTTATATGGGAATAATTTCCTGAAATAAATGATTATTTAATTAAACATTTGACGGGGGAGTAGGGTCCCCCAACACACACATTTGCGAGAATATTTTTATTATTTTGGCGCACAGGCGGTCGCGACTCCGTGTATTCCCAGTACCGCGGGAGAGCTCGTGATTGGCGGACATGCATCGAGCTAACGCATACAGTTCAGCAGGTACGTGCTTTTGCGAGACCTAGCTCCCCCACGAGTGTAGTTACGTAAGTAATATTTTTTTACTAATTTCTTATTTATTGGTGTTTTTGTAGATTTGTGGCGCACTACATACAATGGTATGAATCCTCAACCGCTTGAAGAACTAATAAATAATCCAGAGTTGGATGATAGTGAAAACGAGGAGGTTTTATTGGAGTCATTATCCGACTTGACTGACGCGGAATTAGAGGAAGTGAACCAAGATGTACGTTACCCCTGTGATTTTGCTTGTTGTATGAGAACTATAGAATTTTATGATTGTTTTGTATTTTAGACTATAAGACTGTTGAGAGAAAAAGACTAAGTTTGTTTTTAGTTACTCAGTTTATTAAGTATTTGACCTTCAAACTAAGCACTGAAAATGTGACAGTGAATTTTGTAAAATTTTTGTTTAGACGCTAGGAGTGTGATTTTTAGGATTCTAATTTTAATAAAACTTATTTCCTACATTTATAATAAGCCTTTAATTTATTTTTCCAAAATTAATCCAATTTTTATTTTGTAATAAAGCTCTTAATACTCGTTATATGAATGGAGGAGTTAGCTCCCCCACGAATGTAATTGTGAGGCTAGAAATAGCGAGTGGTGCTAAGGGTTAACCAATATACTACCCACAACATTTTCCACAGATTACTATATTATACCTACACGGTGACATTTGAATCACAGTTTTGCTAGAACAAACGTTGTTCAGACCATGGTCTACAACCATTCTATAGCAATAGAAAAAACACAAAAAAGGCAATGTTTAAAAATGTCGGGATTATCGTTACGCCCTACAACACAGACACTGCGGCTGCGACGCGCGGCGCTCGCGTCTTGAATGCAATATCGTTACCGTGATGAGTACTTTGATGTTACGGTTAATGTTTCAAACATTATTACACGTTTGACTAATTTGAGAACACCTAGATTAGTTTGTTTTAATAACATATTTGATGCTGTAGAATAGTAGTAGACCATGGTCTGAACAACGTTTGTTCTAGCAAAACTGTGATTCAAATGTCACCGTGTATAATAAAAAACAAGCTGTTAGTAAATGTTAACTGTAACAGGGGAAAAATGAAGTTCAGGGAGAATAATTGTTCATAAAAATAGAGGACTCCTCTTCAGCGTGAGGAAAGTGTCCGTCATTGTATATTTCACAATTTTCCAACTCATTTTATAAAAGGTCGCCTCCGAAGCGTAAAATGTTCTTTCATTTTAAATTAGTTTAGTTGCTCCAAAAAACGGCTGGCGAGCTCCATAATCTCATAATACTACGTAATCATTCCAATTCTGCTGTTACTTCTTTCTAACAAATAAATATCATAATTTTGGTAAGACTGTGTAGATGAGTTGGTTTTTTCTTGAATATTAAATTCTTTAGATACCTACCTAGGAGTAATGTGTTTATTTTGCTGTAGCTTAGTTAGGTAAACTCAAACTCAAAGCATTTATTTCAATTAAACCATTTACAGGCACTTTTGAATTGTCAAGTGGTCGGTCAGTCAGAAATATGAAGCTAGTCGCCCATTCCAAAGCGTAGTAGGTACCTATGGAGAAGAACGGGCAAGAAACTCCATGGACACTCTTTTAAATTATATTGTTACATAAATATTAGTTACATCATTAATGTTGAATATAGGTAAAATAATAATAGAACGATGTAAATAAGACGTACACGTTGAGTGTCCAGAGTACAGCAAATAGAAATTTAAACAAAACAATCCTTAAATAAAATAATTAAAATAAGCCGTGGCAGCTAAGAGATGACTAGTCCCAACTGACAGCGCCCGTTCACGAACATGACGCATGGATCAGCACCATTCAGCTCAACCATTTTGAGGGGAGCTAAATGATCCAACACACGCGCCACCGTCAGCGAGACATTTGAGTGAGCATGACATATTCTATCAGCCGCCAGGGCACATTCAAGTCAATGAAAGACATTACCCGGTAAGAGGTAGCTCAATAGTACATAGTACTCACACTTGTCCTATGCAATTATATAATACAAAGCAGATTGAATTTATACAATGCAAAGGGAGTCTTACAATCTTCAGCAGCTCCAACAGTACCTATTTTCAAATGTTAATCAATTAGTTGTGGTTGTGGAGCAGGACCAGCATTGAGCCAGGCATTTTTATCAGCGATAAAATCACCCATCTCACAATATGCCTGGCTGCATAGTGTGCGTTTTCTACAAAATTTGAATTTCGTCTCATTCAGTTGAAGTATGTGGGGAGGTATTTCATTGTAACATTTTAAACAGTACCTACCCCATGAAAGATGAGTCTGCTTTAGCCAGTCTGAAACCTGGTTAAAGACCCTGGTAAGTAAGACTTTACCTATTTCATGATAGATTTTTTTCGTAATGAGTTGTTGCTGTGGCGATGGCGTACACGAAGGGACTTTTACGTTTTACCTCTTTAAGGGGCCTAGCTTTTAAGAAAATTATTTCTCAGTGCACTTCTGTGGACTCCCTTAGTCTACTAGTTCATTTTATAGTTATTATTTTCAGAATTTAAGAAAAATATATACCTATTATATTTTTCTATACTTGTTAGTTTATTATATTGCAAAGTCAAACATGATTTAACATTGCATTCACTCCCAACATTGTATTCACTCCCAATTGTCCCCTTATGTAGGTACTGTAAATCACGTAACCGTTACTCGATTTAAAACTAGGGGCTTAAAACGTCTAGTAGACTCGATCCTCACTTTATTTACTATAACACATAAAACTATTAATTTTATTTACTTACCCTCACATAACGAAAACAGTTTAACCGACTGTCAGAAGGTCTTAATTCAGATTAGACCATCGTAATCTGATAACCTCCATGGCGCCATCGTTTTAGTCAAAGGACGCTTTTGTTTGAGATACCGTCGGTTGCGAATGCTCGACGCTCAACGCGCGATCCACGTTGAGTCGATAATTCATGCTCAACGTGACAACCCTGCCTATCACCGCCCCCAAGGCATTATGTACGCTTTAGAATTTTTTGATGTTAATGTATCGATTTCTTTGCGTATTGACTTCCGTCATTTGGTGGTGAAAATGTTGGATTTGAGTGCACAAATATCGAAAGATGGGAATAGCCCCCCATCTTTCGGTATTTGTGCCCTCAAATGCCGGTTTAAATTTTTACATTTTTAATGCCGGGTACAGATTCGTGAATCGTATCATACATTTAGTGACACAAATGAGCCAACCGAATTAATGCAATGTACTCGTATCATGGTGAAATGTAACAAAAACTAGGCGAATTTATTGCAACATAAGTACCCAGCATAAGATTTTGAATCAAAAGAAGAACAGAAAGAAAAGCAGTAGCAGAAGTTAAGAAGCAGAAGGTAAACAGAAGACTCCTTCATATCCAAATCTCGTGTATGAAACCCAGGCTTACCAGTATTTACCAACGAAAAAAAAAAAACTAAATAAAGAAAAACTAAAATGTTAATATTAATAATTGTCGAAACAAATTGAAAATATTAAGGTACGAATGTAACGCTAAATTACGATTGAGTCCTCAAAGCATTTTGACAAGGTTTTAACGAGAACTTTTGTACGGTCAGTGCGCTAATTTGGATCCCAGTAATTAATATGTACCTACGTAGCGAGCAGTTGGATCCGGTCTACATGCAGCTGGGAAGTGAAAGGGTGGTGGCGATGTGGCAAAAGATATACGTCAGAAGACTAATTGGTTTGAAAGTGATAGAAGTTTCAGTTGAGTATGATTAATGACACCCATCACGTTTTAGCGTGAATGTTATTCTATGGATAATGTGGTAGGCAGAGTTGAATGAAAAGTTGTGTGAAAATTGCTTGTCATGGTATAGGCATGTGATACGGAGGACCGAGGAAAAAGTCGTGAGGAAAGTTTTGAGTATGAATGTCTATGGTTATAAGAGTAGAGGAAGATCAACGAAACGATGGATGGACCGTGTGAATGATGATATGGCTACAAAGGGGGTGAGCACCAAGATGATGACTAATAGCGAAGTATCGAACAAAAAGACATGATACGCCGATCCCAAATAAATTGTAATAAGGACAGGAATGATGAATGGGATAAGCAGACAGATGGTAGCTATGTGGTTTAACTAATTCACCTATGATGTTTTCATGTGCTCTCATCTGACTTTATTCCCATCCAAATTCACTAATCATTATCTCAATAAACTAATCATAATATACCAAACTCTATTATAAAACATAAATTCAAACACTCAAAAGAAAATTCAAGAAGCCGTAATTTAAATTTATGTCCCTCAAATAAACCACGGAAAGTTAACACAAATGTTCCGTCCGACATCGTGATTTGTCGCTCGGCTCCGACAAAAAAGCATTTGGAAACTCATCCATTCAATCAGAGTTTCATGTCGGGAAAGCTTACCTGGCGGAGGCGGGCGAGGGTTGCCGAGCCGAGCCGAGCACCCTCGGTGGAAATAAGGCAAGGTGGGTGCCGCGCGTCGACGCGACACAACGTCGGTTCACGCCGCGCCAGTCGTCCGCGCGACGTGCGACCCGACACACGTGTCCACACCCGGGACACAACGCATGACACCTCACGTAATCTTATAACCAAACTTTGACGAACACTCAAACGTGCTTAATTAATAATAACGTTAAATTCAAATAAACTTTAAACGTGAATGTGAATGACTAAAGTGGAAATAAAAAATAAAACTAGGATTGCGGTACAAAGATTATCCCACTAGGACTTTGGGGCGAAACCTATTAGCGCGATGTTTAATGAACATGACAAGTAAGGGTCGCTGTTATCGCAAGTTTGTGAGTCTAAATCGAAACTGTCACTAGTTTTGATTGCATCGTCAAAGAGTGAAGGAGTAAACAATGAATGTTGTTGACAGCTATCAGCTGATCGGCGGTAGGTATCTCTACTATTGCATATCTTATGTTAGTTACTGAAATCTATGTTGGTTCATGACCTAGATATTCTATTATCCGTCTAGAAATAATTCTTGTTATTTTCATGAAATTTTTGTGCTGAATTTGTTGGGTATTCCGTTAACTTAATTATTTTATGTTTGTGACACAATTGTGTTAAACTGGAATCAGTAATTTGAACAGCGCAGCGCTTGATAAATGAATTATTTTAGCATAATTATGATTTAACATTCAGCTCGTTTAGTGCCTCTAATTTCATTATCACACTATTCGCGATGATTCATAAATAGGGTGTTATTGGCCCCATTTAGGGACAGTCTGGCTGATGTGATGATAAATAAATAATGTAGCGTGTACGAAAATTTGCATATCTTGGAAACTCCTGGAGGAAATCACGTATATATCTGAGTAAGCTCGGGTTATCTCATGATTTCTGACCCCTGGCCTTTATTTTAGTTGATGAAACTGATTGAATTATGTATGATTTAGAGTAAATGAATGTTTCTTTGACATGATACATACATAGATATATAAGAGCTACCGTATTCGTTGCTGGGTACCAAGTGAAACTATAACAATAGATGTAAACATTGTTTAACTGACTTAACACAGTCAGTTAAACAATGTTTTACATCTATTGTACTTATCATTGTAATGGATGTGTTTAGGCTAATGAATTTGTGTGTATTTTTTTTGTTTAACTGGCAATATGATAAGGATCGGGCTAAGGCATCAGCGTCGTTACTAGGGTTGCCATCTTTTTTAGCACATGATTTTAGACCCCTTAGCCTAGAAAGGTGTAATCGGTTATAAAAAAAAAACTGCTATTTCATAGAAAAGTGCAATAATAATAATAATAATAATAATAATTTATTTGTCAGAAAACAATGATCCATACTATGGTTAGTAACAATTGAAACTTATAAACTATGTTAGTAGGCACAAAAATCACAAAATAAATATTACAAAATTAAATAAATTGGATTCACGATTTAAAATAAAATTGTAACATTAGTCTGTACGTGAACCATACAGCAGTGGTTCACGTACTGACAGTCAAAACGTTCAGAAAACGCACTCAATACCTACTTGGTCAAAATGACCGATGGAAAATTTCAACGCCGAAGGTTCAGAATCTTGTACTGAATCCATGGCATCAGGTTGTGCTTCGGTGTCCCTGCCTATAGTATTTTCAAAACCATTACCTGTGATAATATAGTATCTGCCTAAATGGCAAAAAATAGGTCTCGTTGTTTAAAAAAAATGCATAGTTTTTGCTACTTTGAGCCTGTATTTTTTTTAATGTCTCATAACTATTATTATACTCTAAAAATAAATCCCTAATTTATTTACAAAATACTTTTATTTTACCTTCTACGAGATTATAGTGGCCCTATTGCGCCCATCTCGCCATTATGTATTCATCACTGACAATATGCGCTCAGTATAAGCTGAAGTTCCTGGTACCTAAAGAAAGAAGAAATCATACTATTTTGAAAATAAGAAAAGTGAGAGTCGCAACACTTGTTGCCATTTTTCAGCAAATTTAAGCAATTTTATAAATTTTATTTATTTCTGAATACTATTTTCTAAAACAGTTCACGGCTGCGTTTCGTTTTACACTTATTTTAATAAAATAATGTTAGTTAAATTTTCACCATAAATTTTTTTTAATGTGGTATTTAGGCCTCTAATACAGTAGGATACTTTATTATATAATAGGGTAGCCCTAGTCGCTAACCTCCAGAACTTACCTGTACCCATGAAACTATCGTAGGAATTACAAAATCATAGGTCTTGTTGTCTTTGAATTTTAAATAATGAATTACGATAATGCTGAGACAATGAATAGCATCAACCAATGTAGGGAGCAAATCATCCATCGATTCACTGTATGAATCTATATCTATGAGACGATGAACCGGCCAGTCACCCGGCGTAAATCCAAGGAATTTCACAATACCGTGCTAGAAGAAACAGTTCGTGCAATTGCTAATGGCACACAACGAGGCCTTCAAAGACTCTGGCAATAGGCCAACCGTTATAGGAAGAATACATATTCAGAAAGAAAGAATTAACTAAGAAATTGTTATTCTACGGATTTGCTTAATAATAAAAAGCTACAACTAGGTATAGTTACAAAAATAACACCTATTAGGTCCATAATCCCTTGTTAACGAATCAGAATGCGTTTGAAGAATCATTGTAAGCTAATATTAATACTAAACATATGTAAGTAATACATTGTTGTTCATTCGCATCCATTTTAATTGAGGTAGGAATATTTTCTGGTTAGTGCATTTTATTGGACTTTATTTTATTTATTTGATACTTTAAGCACACAAATGTACATAGGCGGACTTAATGCCATAGGCATTTTCTACCAGTCAACCTTTGAGTGATGCAGAGACAAACAGTGGTAGGTGCAATTTATCTTATCTATCTATTTATATTTAACTCCCAACTCTTGGCCCCAACCGGGTTCTTAGTCTTGTAGGCACCAATAAGCAGTATGATTTATAGTAGAATAGATTAAAGTTTATTGTTGCAACAGATAAGTAATAAAAAATAAAAAAAATGATTTCTATCTTTTAAAAATCTTTGAAAAATGTATGATTATTTTATTATTTTATGTACACACAGTAAAACAGATACAGATACGACATATTATAATTGAGTACAAAGGTACTGTCCATTTCTTAAGAAATTTCTTCCAGCAGACCTGCGTAAGGAGATAGAGAGAGAGATTATTGAATTTTATAAATAGAATTTTTTATAATTGTTACATCAAAATAATTTAAATAAGGGTTACAACGTACACTACATAGGTCTGTTGTGTGTTTCATGTTTGTAACATAAATACTTCCTGGAAGCTAGGCTTCCGTAACACAAATTTTGCCGGTATCTTTAAAATTCAAAAGCTCATTATTGTAGGAAGGAGGCTATAAATTCATTCTCACATAAGGGGTGGGTTGTTTCCTGTTACTTTATAAATTGTGTGTACATATCCAATGTTCGCGTAAACCAGGAAGGGGGTAAGTTGATATGTAGGTGACAATTCATTAATTAATAGCCACAATAAATTACACCGCGTCTAAAGTAAATGGCTTGTTTAATGTGTGTAAATATCGCAGTGTAGAATGTTTAAGGTTGTTTTTAAAAAAAAATATACCGCCACTTCTTTTTCCCAGCTAAAGCACTAGGAAGTGGTGAAGGGCGGGCGTTTTCGGGGGACCGTCTTATGTGATTTTGACGTTCAAAAAGTGCTGATTCTCAGCCCAGTTTGAATAAATGACTTTTGGTTTTGATTTATACGTCTTTAAAAACGTAAGTTCTGCATTCAACCCTATTTTACGCATGGTTGTAGGTATGGCCGCGATTTTCTTATAAAAATGCCAATTATGAGTCGGAATCCCACACGAAGGGTTCTGTCCCACCGTATAATATTAAACACTACATAAGCCGGTATATTTTTAAAATAATTTATTGAAAAAAAACAAGAGAGGTGCTATATCAATATACAGGGTGTCCCGTAAATAATGGATCAAACGTAACGGGTAGGTAGCTTACCTCATTTCCAACCATTTCCAACAATTTTTTTTTTCGATTTGAAAAAAAAAATCAATTGAACATTTTTGTTCTAAGGCAAATAAAATTATATTTGAAAAAGAAAATATTAACAATAAGCTATTCAGAAGTTTTTGACAAAAATCATACCTAAAAATGTTATTAGTTGCAGCGACAGGATTAAAAACACTGAATGCTGTTAGAGAAAATGGTAAAATTCGTAAAAAAAAATATCTTGGTTACCTTACCGATTTTTTTTAACTGTTCAAATTGGTTGTTTGAAATGAGGTAAGCTACCTACCCATTACGTTTGATCCATTATTTACGGGACACCCTGTATAGAAAAACGCCGAAAGAACACATTTCTTTTACGGGGACTGCCTTTAATTATTAACTTTATTTTATTTTATTATAAGCGGCCATACACTGTGAAAATTAATTTCAAGTATCCACCAATTACCGTTCAAAAGAGGTACAGCCCTGTGACAGACGGATGGACAGCGGAGCCTTATTAATTGGGGCCTGTTGGCACCCTTTGGGTTCTGAACTAATTTTGATTATTAACTTTCTTTTCGTGTTACTTGTAGCAATGACGTCATACAAAAGGTTTAATTAGCTTTAAATCTATTTTAAAAGCATAACATTAAAGTATCATCGAAGCCGTGTTCTCCAGAAATAGCTATGTGTGGGCTATTCATAGTATGCTTATTATAGTGCCAGCCAATGGAGGAGGGCTATTTTTAGCGGAATTAAGCCAAGATAACGTAATACGAATATTACGTTATCTTGGCTTAATTCCGCTATTTAGGATTTATTAAGCTAAAAAAACAAAAAACAAAAACAACCCTCCTCCATTGGCTGGCACTATAATAAGCAGTCAGAGACTTTATAATGTTTCTAGTCACCATCATCACCAGCCTATAATATTCCCACTGCTGGGACACAGGCCTCCTCTCTGTGAGAGGGAGTGGGCCGTAATCCACCACGCGGCCCCAGTACGGGTTGGTAGCTGACACATGTCTTCGAATTTTTGATTCTAGGACATGCCGGTTTCCTCTCGATGTTTTCCTTCACCGTTTTGAGAGCAGTGGTGACCCGCGACCCGCGGCAGCGGCCGGCGACTGCCAGAAACGACTAGAATATATAGAAAAAATACTTTAGTAGGCGTAAAGAACTTCAGTACTAGCCTGCAAATTATTAGACCCAAATATAAGTTGCAACCATGTAGGATTATTTTTAGTTCAATAAAATTATGCAAAACAATACCGCTGTAATGACTTTGTGACTGGTTAAATATCATCCGAAACATTTGTAAAGAGAAGCATTTGCCAAATAAATTAATAAGTTGTTTGTTAAATAAATAGTAAGTATACGAAACGTTGGTCGTAAACTAAAAAAATCTCAATGGTGTTTTGGTGAAACATTAGTGAACCCACCTGCTTGTCTGCACCCAATAACATAAAAAATTGGGTACTTGAATATGGCGATGCATAATCGGCCTTTACTGTAGGTACTCACGGCTGGTACGCAGCAGGCCTCCACTCGGTGAGATAGATATAATTAATGGGTATGACCATGTAGCGATGGAAATAGTAAAATTATTGGTGCGTGACGTGTATGAATGAATGAAAATGAATGTTTCTGGCAACGCTGGCATTCTTAATAGAAAAAAAAAATGTTTTTACAGGTAACTCATTTCCGGACAATTTCATATAAATATTGAACCTGTATTGACTGAGGGCTGATTTTGCCAGCACCAAATATCTTTAATTGAAGAATAGATTTGTATATTTGAAAGAAATAAAAAACGTTGAAGTGCGGTGAACATGACGCAAAGAAAGAACACAAACAACAAGTTGGGGGAAAATAAGCATTAAATCCACGTGAAACGGCCATCGCTCAGCATAATGCTGCCTATGCGGGACAGAGCCCCAGAGCTGGTTTTCATTGACAGCTGGCGTTGACGCAATGACGTCGACCGGGCCAGCATACAATGAGAAATAAATAAGATATTCGGTTTATTTTTGACAGTTTTCCGTATAAGAACTGTCACACGTCAATTTTATTCTATTGACATAAAAATCGGCCCTTATTTGGTTCAAAGTAGAATGTGCGGTATGGTTTTTGAATTTATGGACAGCTTTAAAATTAGTTGCAAGTTGAAGAGATTTGTGTAGATACATAATAGGATTTATTATTTACTAAATAAGCAGGCACTAGGCCGCTACATGTCAGACACAAAAAAAAACGGCCAAGTGCGAGTCGCATTCGCTCAGGAAGGTTCCGTACCTCCGTACAGTATTTAACACTTCATATTTATTATTTGTTGTTATACCTTCCATAGTAGTACACACTCTGTGAAAATTCCAACAAGAGTGTTATCTTTTGAACCGTAGGTAATAGGTACTACGGTTCAAAATATAACAGCTCTGTGATAGAAGGACGGACGGACAGCGGACCCTTTGTAACATTTTGTTTATTATTAAGAGTCCCGTTAGCACCGTTTGGGTACGGAAACCATAAAAAGAGAAATAGATTTTATAAACTTAT
Source organism: Brachylomia viminalis (assembly GCA_937001585.2). Taxonomy (NCBI): domain Eukaryota; kingdom Metazoa; phylum Arthropoda; class Insecta; order Lepidoptera; family Noctuidae; genus Brachylomia; species Brachylomia viminalis. The sequence continues at coordinate 11,347,183 of OW443307.2, read as the reverse complement.
TTATTAATTGAGGAATGTAGATAAAGCACATTATTATAGGTAAATTAGAAAACCTAACTTAAAAAGTCGGTTACAGACTGGTACCGAATCGGTCAACCGACGGATATGTTTAGCTTGGTTTAGTCTTTTAAAGTGCCTAGAGTGCTATTATATTACTGTAACTGTTAGCCTGCATATACCACGGTTGGGAAAAGGCCTCTCCCCATGACTTCCAGCTCTTTCGTCCGGGACTCATCCGGACGGTGGCATGTCCGTCACGTACGCGCGGGCTTGCGGACGGCGAGTAATGAGTAGCCCGCCGTCCGATAAGGACCAGGCCCGGGTCGACGGCGCGTTGTGTTCCACGCGCGCTTCAAAGAGATGTCAGCACCAACGACGGGGTCCACTAGGGCCGATGCCTACCAGGGTTGCGGGAAAGTCCGAAAAGGTTACCGTGGCGCCTGGCACAGGCAACTAAAGGAACACGGGTGGGTTTTAGTCAGTGAGAGTCTGAAACGCCCGCTCCCAGAGCGTGAGAAGTTATGTGATGACGGCCAATTTCCAAAAAAAAAGGCTAACGTGGACCACTGGTCGTTTGTTTTCTCCAGCTCGTCCCGCCATCGCCACCTTCTACGGGGTCTCTTTTCGCACACTGGATTTCCAACGCACTGCTTAGCGCCGAGAGTTGACAATTCAACAGTGTGTTTTTGTGTCGCGCTGGGGTGCGCTCTGTTGGATTCTCAATGCTCAGCTTAACACCAAGAGTTGAAAATCCCATGCGCTATAAAATCCCGCTGCGATATTTTCACGTCTGTGCGAATTTATAATATACTAGCTGACCCCGCGAACTTCGTACCGCCTAACATTTTTTTTTTAAATCTTTCTCTCCATATGAACCATCCTCGTTCTTCAAGGAATATTCTAAAAAAAGAATTAGCAAAATCGGTCCATCCGTTCTTGAGTTATAAAATTACAACGAAAAGCGGTATTGATTTTTTTTATATATATAAAGGAACAATATTAAACTTACATATAATAAAGAAAATAAGGAAATAAGTGGTTCTGGGTCTGGCAGTTTGTGTATGTGAGTTTAAATGTTTCTAAACGCACCCACGATACAGGAGGAATTCCTAGTGTGGGGCAACGTTTTAAAAATAAAAACTCGATATTTTGTAAAGTTGTAAAAACCGTACGAAGCTGGGGTGGGGTCGTTATAAATAATAATTTAATAACCAAGTCAAAATCTGGATAGCGACTAACTTTATGCTATAATTAAAACAGTTTTATTTAGGTTCACTTTTCATTTGTCAGTTTAGGCTTTAAGTGATGATTATGTTTAGCGCCCGTGGGCATTAGAGTCTGCATGAAATTAGTTCAGTTTAGCCTAGTAATCAAAATTAATAATGCTTCACCGTATTTTCTGTTGGCATAAAGACTAGATAATTAATTTTAACCTGTAAATTGGCTACTGAAGCATGGAATAAATTAACTACGGCTCCAGAGGCTATTTGTAACACAAAAATTTAGTAAAGTAATCAGGCCATATCTTATTCATTTTACCTAAAACTTTACTTTATTTTCGATCTTTTACAGACTGCTTAGTATCTTAAGTAAACGTTATGGCGAAAGTATGATGTAAACAAGGCTTTTAGGCAATTTCCTTCGTAAAGATCAAACAATTTCCTTTAAGAGCCATGTACGAAATCAAAGCTCACGAATGGGAAATATAAAGAAATATAAGAGAAATGTTGCTGGGAGAAGCCAATAAAATATGGTTATGAGTGGGTACCGGGTACCTACTTTTTATAAACAGAAAAGCAGAATGTAGGTCAACTAACCGTAGTTTTTCTAACAGGAAACTTTCAGACTATTATATTGTGTCGCTTAAACTGAGATGCCTCGATAAGGGGAAGCGCGGACTAGATCCATAATAAAGTTTATTATAAAAAGTATAAACGTTACTAAAGTAGTACGTAAATAGCCTACGTTTTTATCGTATAGAAGCTTACTGTTGGCATTGAAGTTAGTTAGATTAGTTTACGTAGCTAATACATACACACAATATTTTAACCCAGTGACTAGATTAAAGTTCCAATTTGACTCAAAACGCACCCACAGACAGCATTCCACAAAGTGCGGTTGCTTTTATCAAAAGTTGACTCACGTTTCTGAGAAATAAGACGTTAAATTTATTTTACTGTAGATACATTACCATAAAAATAACATTTAGTGGCAAGCACACATTTTATTAGCGTTTACTACGGCTACAAAAGTATAGGAGTACCTATATGTATACATCTCATATTTAAGTTGCCGTTTCTCTATAATATCAAGTAGATAGTAGTAAGTTTCTAGGCGGCAAGTTCGCCCTAACGTCTAGGAAATAGGGGCACGTTGTTTCCTAAACTATATTAGCGCTTCAGCACTGGGCTACGGGTCGTTTAGCCGCCTTTGATGACGGATTTTGCTCCTTGAAAGCTTTTGTTAAATTTTTCTCGGAGAAATCTCTTTTAAAATAAACAGAGGAATGTCTCTGGTAGCTCGGCGAAATGCAGCGGGGAATTCTTGCTGAATAATTTTCATACATTTTTGACAACTTCTAGGTAAATGTTATGAAGTTAATTAATTTTTGCATTCATGTGGTAGGTATGTTTAAAGTCTCAAAGAGATGTCAGCACCAATGACGGGGTCAGCTAGGGCCGATGCCTGCTAGGGTTGCGGGAAAGCCCGAGAGGGATACCGTGGCCCCTGGCACAGGCAACTGAAGGAACACGGGTGGGTTTTAGTCAGTAAGAGTCTGACACGCCCTCCCGCTCTGCCCAGAGCGGGAGAAGTTATTTGATGATATCCCACCCTCAAAAAAAATAAAAAGGTATGTTTAAAGTAATCACGGTATGTTCTTGTAGGTAAACAAAGAATGCTCTACATTTTTTATTTACCTTAGCAGAGTACAATCAAAATTCGAAAAATCTGCCGAAGCTGTACATTGCACAAACTTAATTGTGAATATTTGTCGTGCCAGTCTGTCACTGATTATAAATTCCCTTGCAATTTGCAAAACGACTTGCCTAAATATAGTTGTGTTTGGACATAAATGAGGGACTATGTACTTTGTTGCAGGTGGTCTTTCTGTCCTCGAGCGCGCACCGAAGCTAAAAGAGTCCTGAATTATTCATCGGGATATTTAACCGCGTCCCGAAAGCCGGCCGTGCGTGTCGGCACACTACACACGACTCCACTCATAATGTCGAAAAGATTACTCGGATCGTTTATACACAAGAGTAACATGCACTAACAAATCGGAGCAATGGAACTCGATTCAACCCGATCGACCTTCGATTTGGAGATCGACCTAAACCAAAAATAGAGCGAATTTTTAATTAAGAAAATGTATGCAGTATTCTTGGAACGACTCTAGCGAGTCATTCGATAGAGTTGATCAATTGTAAAGTTGACAATAGACGGTTACTGTGAGGTAATGGAATGACGTAGCTAATGTATATACCTACTTAATATTAAATTAATGAACGTTCTGGAGCTTAACTAATAGTTGATTGTTGGGTAATGAAACATTACTGTAGATGTAAAATGCTGCCAAAGTAAGGTTAGGTGTAGAGTAGGGTGTGTTATGATGTGGGGGCGGGGTGTGTGTGCGATGGAGTCGGTGTGGGTGTGTGCGGTGCTGGCAGGGATGTCGGCGGTACTGGTGCGCGGCACCGGGGAGTGGAGCGAAGACGCCGAGGACTTGGGTGAGTTCTTGAATACTTTTCATTCCTTTTTCAAATATCAACCGATGTGACGTGGTTTAATGTAAATTGCCATGTACAAGTGAGCCACGTATTGTTTTGTTTTTTCCTTTGCCACCGACTATACGCACCTACTACTTTTTGGTGTCAACACGGTCTGATTTTTCATTCTTTTTTCAAAAGGCAATCGTGTGACGTTTAGTGAATTGCCGTGAAGAAGCAGTGAACCACGTATTCTTTTGCTTTTATAAAAAAAAACCGAGTACGTATTTGGCTTATAATCACAGATTTCACGTGTCCTCGGCTTCTCCGCCTAATTACGCCGTAACTGATTGATTGTTTTTCTCTTCGATAAACAGATTTACATCATGAGCATGTGATTGCTTTGTGATTACTCCCGAGAATATTGGATTGACCTGTGTTTGGGCTGTAGGTAACAGTATACTGTAGACACATAAGGCGCAGGAGCAGTGGTGGCCCAGTGCTAACGGCCGCGACTTACGAGTTGCAGGTCGTAGGTTCAAACCCAGACAGGCGCTTTACTTTGTGTGAGTTATTTCATCACCATTGCTCTCAAAACGGTGAAGGAAAACATCGTGAGGAAACCTGCATGTCCTAGAACCAAAAAATTCGAAGACATGTGACATCTACCAACCCACACTGGGCCCGCGTATCCACCACGCGGGCCTAGTGTGGGTTGCTCACTCCCTCTCACCGAGAGGAGGCCTGTGTCCCAGCAGTGGGAACATTACAGGCTGATTATGCACATAAGGCGTGCTACACACTAGTTCGGGTCGACATTAGTCGGCACAGCCGGGTGCTAATATCTAATAAATTATTTGTATATATACATATAATCAGGAAAAAAAAGGCTTTTAGGCTTAGTTGCATGTACAAAGCGTGTGGTTAAGCTAGGCAGGGCGGAAAAATCGACTGCAACATGCCAAACCAGCGAAGGCAAACGGGGTCTGCCGATCGGCACGAGCCGAATGAAAGCCGAATGTTAGTAATTGCTTAAAGTTATCGTTTTATATATTGAACTAAAATAGTTTCGTTAGGGGCAACTAATGTAATTGAGTTATATAGATCGTAGAAAACGCAATGCAACAAATTACCGTGGCTAACCAGAGACTGGAGCGCTATTGGAATTGTCTGATTGTTCAAATACTTGTCTGGAATTGGAAAAGCACAAATTCCACCAAACTGAAAACCGCAGGCAAGCTGAACAAATTTACATTTTTATTTCGGAAGCTGCTATCGTTTCGAACAACAAAACTTTGCATTTTCCTCGTTTTAAAACAGAGCAATCTTTGATCGGCTCGCTTCCTTCTATCTCCATACCTGGAACTGGCTCTGGGGAACTGGCTCCCCGCCAAACAATTTCTTTGTCTTTGTCAAGGCCTCTTCAAGTATTATCGATGCAGATATTTCTTTTATTGAAGGAGTGATGCAGTTTTTCCGTTTCTTTTTACAGTTTTTATTGTCTATGTATTGTTATGAAATGACTAGTTTTTGTTGTATTGTGACACTGTAACTTTCATTATGCAGAACCGTTATTTGATATTTTTAATAATGAAGTATTAAAAGACAATGACTGTAGGCATAGTATACATAACACATTTATTTATAGAAAATAGTGATATAAAGAAACATGATAGCGGTTAAAACAAAGTAGAACATCTACCATAAAAAAGTATAAATACAAACTAGAAAAAACTACCTATTTTCTGTCTGGCGTTAAGGAACACTTTAGTGTCCGGTACCAGAGAACAGAGAATCTTCAAATCTCCGTGATTATGACATGAAAGAAACTGAAGCGGCGTCACTGAAATAGTCGATAAAACATCATAGAAACTCTTAACACAAAAGCTATTTTTGTAAAAGGTAGGTATCAAAAATAACGTTTCTTAACAACTGGCGGCTTTGTTTGACGTATAATTAAATCGTTTCTATAGGTGCTTTATAATGAATGTTTTAAAAGGCTCTAGTTCTATTATGGTTAAAGACATTTATTTCTCAATAAGAAATTACAACATTTTTAAAACCTAAAATATATTAATATAACAACTTTGTCACACAGACTAAGCAGCTATCGTTTATCTTTATAGTAAATCATTTATGTACGTCATAAGCTATAATAACGTACGCAAATTGTAAATTTGAAATTTGACTGGCCGGTTAGTGCAGTTGATAACGACCCTGCCTTCTGAGCTGCTGGTCCCGGGTTCGATCCCCGGACAAGTCAAACATTTGTGTGCATGAACATGTCTGTTTGACCTGTGTCTGGGTGTGTATAATTATGTTTATAAGTATGTATATCGGTCATCAGGTTACCGTAGTACAGGCTCTACCTATTTCGGGACCTGAATAGCTGGTGTCGATGACGTCTCAAAAAAATAATATCGGACACAAAACTTAAAAAGTTTTCGATCTACCCTCAAAAGAAATAATTACCGTGATCGCAAATATTCATAATAGCTAAAGAGTGCGAACCCATTGCCACAATAAAGCATAATAAAACAGTTATTAGTCAGCTAATAGCTAACAAATACAACAGGCATGCAATCTAAACTGTTGACGGTCTTCATGGCGAGAGAGGGAATCTGCTAATGGCCCCTGTTGGCAGTGATGTCATCCACGTTTGATTGGTACCGGGGGTACCTCGGCCTTTGAAATAGAACCCAAATTGCTCCTACCAACAAGTGCTGTTTGCAGTAGAGACACCCGAACGATTGACAAAAGGGAATACGAGACAGGGCATCAAAGAGATGCCGCAGATAATATCCAAGGTGACGTAACCCTCAAGTGGCCTGCTGGCGTTTTTATTATAACAATATCGCTAATTGCAGGGGCTGGCACGAGGGGAGTAACATCCCTAAGCCCAAGTACCTAAGTTCACAACGATTTGTAGGATATGACGCAGTTTAAAGTTGTTTGAATTTTTTACCAAGAAGTCTACATTTTGTCTACATACAGTTATATATTATATATATTATAGTAGTACATACAGTTTTAGTCTACATTTTGTTTATTATTCAGCTGTTATCTCCCCATTTGTATAAAGGTTCCATTACAAACAAAACATACGCATATTTATTTACTAAAATTTATTTTTAACACTAACAAACCAATAAAAGAACATAATACATTTATCCGGTTCCAGATTACATTATTTTAAAACCCATATTTTCGCAATTCCAATTTCAATTCTGCCTATTTCCACTTAATTTACATTCAAAAGACTTTATATTCAGTGGTTTAAGGTATTAATAATCTAGTAAAAAGTCTATATAAAGGCTATGACAGATAACCATCGCTCCAAAGTGTCTTTAATAACGCTGAAATGAATGAAATGAGTTTGACTTTGTAAACGTCACGGCGCAAGCCAGTCACTAATCTATACCTATCTATACTAATAAAAAAGCTGAAGAGCTTGTTTGTTGGTTTGTTTCAAGGTCAAAGCTTTTATTTCAAGTAGGTTCATAAAAGGCACTTTTAAACGTCAACATTAAACTAAAATTGATTCTAGTCGCCCCTTGCAAAAGGTAGTCTTGTATGGAGAAGAACGGGCAAAAAACTTAAACGCGAAGTTTAAACGCGCTAATCATTTGATAACTGAATTCGCAAGGATGGTTATAGGCTATTTAACATCACGCCACGACCATTAGGAGCCGAGCAAAAGGATTTTTTTTCAGAAAGAACGCTAAAACAAGAAATTTCACGCGGAAGCTGTCGCGGGCTTCAGTATATAATAACATAAGTGGAGTCAAATACTGTACTGTATTATCATTAACTGGCGCAATTGTGTTCATAAATACATAATTTTAATGGAGGCAATTGCTGTCTTGAGGTCGTCAAATTACGCTGGTAATATTAGTTTCAGACACTACAGTAAGTCAGTCGGTCTTAGATTAACTAAGGCGTATAGTAATTCTCGTATATCTGAACATGTAAAACAATTAATTCGGTTGCTTTAAAAGCTCGCCGACACGTTTCGGTTATCAACGGTTATGTCTTCCAGCTTTAGCATCAAAATAAGAAAATAATTCCTAATAAGTCGTAATGAATAAAATCGAGTTTAAAAGTTTGTTTAATTTCTACCTGCTAATGCCGCCATTTCCTTTGTCGATATTTATAACATGTACCGCATGATTAGCTGATGTATTCAATATCACCTAATTATATGAGATGACACGATACGGCACCTGTCTCATTGCACTTCCGACGAGGAAGCGACTAGCTGTCAACGATTTTCTCGCTCAAGAAACGTACAAAAGTTTGTAGGTTCTGTGTAAGATGGTGTAAGGGTTTGTAAAAGAGATACGTATGTATATCAATAATTGATCGCTGACTGTTTACACCAGCGCGGCGAGTACTCGTTTGTCGCAGCGACAAGAGCGATCAAAGAGATTACACGCTCAGTGCCCTCGCTTGGCAGGCAGAACACTCGCTGAGAGATTCACGATTGATACATACGCCGAGTAATCGCTCATGGCCGCCGCGCACTCGCTACTAGTTGCTAGCTCTACTCGCTTCTCGATAATCGCCGGCGATGGGAGAGGTGCCTCAATGTCACTGTGAGACTTCCTCACTGTGACAATCAGGACAGCTTTTGATTGGAATCATTATAATCTATATATACCAGTATATATATTATGATTGTGTGCAAAATGATATGGCTAGAAGAGGGTGAATACTAGGATAGCGGCTGATAGACATGTATGGAAGAAAAGATCCTAAGTAAATTGGGATAAGGACGGCACAATCACGATGTCTTTGTTTACAAACCACCGCACGTCATTTGTAACACTTTAACTAAAACACACCCTCACTGCTACAGAATGAACATACTACATCGCTTTATTACAACTAAAAGCTTGTACATGACATCATGTACAAGCTTTTAGTTGTAATAAAGCGATGCGCTATGTTAATCCGCGTAATTAAAATGTTCTTACGATTTTTTTGCAATTTGCGGGTCCATATCCGGTCGTGTATTGATCACAATATTCGCGACTGTAACAAATATACAGTATTGCCAGAGTTATAATCATTAGAATCGTCAAAGCAATGTCTCTAAGTTAGAATTGACCTCAATCGTAATTCAATAGGATTTCGAACTTAAGATTCGGTTTTCTAAGAAAGCGGTGAATGGTGACATAATAACGGCTGTCCAAATACAGGGTGTTTTTGACACCTTAATGTCAAATACTGGTGACAATTGCAGATTTTCATGACGGCCACCGCTGTTCAAGGAAACCATAGCTGGCGGTTTCGCCTAAAAGAAAGAAATATAACTGAAACATACACAGATAGACAGATTAGGTACTCTTTATTAAGCAAACCCATATAAGTTACATATACAAATGTAGAACATAATACAATTATATGTAAAAACTATCAGTTTAAAAGAAATACTATGATTTTCAAAAGAGGGCGCATGAGTAAAAGCCGATGACAGGAATCTAACGGAAAAAAAAATCACCCTCCCAAAGTCCCTTTGATACCAAAGTAATATTATAAATCCACATCCAGCTTTTCCTTACCTATGAATGTAGCTGGATTTGTTAGATCGAAAGGACGTTTTATTTCAAGCCAGCACAACGTGTAGGTACATTAATTAATGTCACCACTCATGTTCCCCGTTGCAGATGCTCTTTTCTTTTTAATTCACTATACCATTACGAGTAGCTGTACTCGGTTGATCAAATTGCTTATGTGGGTATAGAGTTTGATATTCACCTTCAGTACCTTTAGTCATTTGTCTTTTTTTCTATTGATTATCTTTTAGTCAGTTACTTATATTAAAAAGTATGGAAACCCAGACTGGTAAGGGTTTAAAATAATTTCTACATAATAAATACCATGATTAATGGTTGTTCTTTATCAATGAGAAGAGATTATTAATATTACCATATGACGAAGCTGCAATAACTACTTAGTGATTAATTATTAGAAAGGAGACTCTTTTATTTGTAAAAGATCGGCAATCCATTAAGGGGATGTAGGGGAGGTCATTTGCATCCAAATTACTTATGACCCCGATGCAAATGTCAACCATTTCCCAGTAATTTGACATTTTATATTTTTTTGAAGGTATCTGATATCTCATTGTATCTCGTTTGATAGCTGAGAAGTTGTAAATATTTTTGGAATGTTCTGTCGATATAGTATATCCATGTTATTTTGCAGAAATTAACCATTTTAGTCAACTAACCTGCTCAAAATGATGAACATTGTGTGCTCTGATAAAAAAAAAAAACATTAAAGATAAATGTAACTTTATGGTAGATTATTATGTATAGAAGTAGAAGCAGTTATCAATAATTAAAAACAATCATGCATTGATTTTTTCAATAAATTTTCAAAGGTATATAAAAAAGTATAAAATGTCAAATTACTCGGAAATGGTTGACATTGGCGTAGTTGTCATAAGGGGTCATTTGGTTGGAAATGACCTACCCTATATCCCCTTATTGGATTGCCGACGTATTACCAATAACCCTGTTTAGGTAACAAAAAATATACTTATAGAGGGTACCAAAACTTTTTGTATTTGAGGGGTCAATAAAGACGTTCACCTGTGATGGGATTTAAAAGTTACTGAAGTTTATTTTGTATTTTTTAAGCTAATCCACAGAGGCTTTAGTAGACAGACAAGAATCTTCACGGAATCGTCTGACGAGAAAGCAGAGTCCCTAATAATAATATGCCGAAAAACGAGGTGCGATGTTCATGGTAGTATCGCATGTGGTGACATAGATGTCGCTACAAACGGTCATGATCTTTTTTTGATTAAATTTGTTTAACTGTATGAAATGGTTCATTGTGTAGTAGGCGTCTAAGTTTTAGTGTTAGACGTACCAAGCGTCTTTACATCTATCGTTGGCTGCGTACGATCAATGATGATTATAATAATTCTTAATATTTCCACCATTGACCCACTTTTTTCACGTTAAACTTATATGTATAAAGCGGTAGACACTTTAGAGCCATCAGACGAAGAAATGCTCCTGACGAGACAAAGTAATTGTTTGGCGCGTAGCCAGCGTCCCGACTAACGTACTGTGGCGTAACACCGCTTATGGAAATCTGAATGTGACACTTTGGAACTCTTTCTGTGGGCTCACTTCGAGAAATAGTGGCAGACTTATGCTGGCGGCTGAAGGCAGTAAGCGCCGGTAGCCATTTTAGTGAGGCGATAAAAAACAGGCTGGAGGCTGGTGCATTTTACACCTACAATTCAAGTCTGAATAATGGTTAAGACTTGAATTGTAGGTAGGTGCTGTCTGATATAATATCAAACTCATTGCCCGCCATTGCACCTCTTCCTGAACAACGCATTATGCTGCTGGTGAAAGGCAGGCATGTTTCGGTCACTGCACATTTAGTAGTTACGTGAAATAGTTCGTGGTTTGATTGTGCTGCAGGGGGCAGGGCAAGTTATCAAAAAGTGTGCGGGTGAAGCTTCGATAGTTCACGCTGAAATCGTATTTTTGTCAGTAACAAAAACATTTTTTTTAATCAAAGCAATTTATGTACCCGAATAAAAAACCTACTCTTCAATTCGTCGATCAAAAAAAAATGTGAAATTTTCAAAAACGAATACCTATAATAGTTTCAAAAGCAGCAGGAAAAATACACCACGAATGATAAAGTGTGAAAGAGAGAGAATACAAATGACTACAAGACGGTGTGCATACGTTTTTACGGTCAGGAAATTTTAGCTGACCAAACTAATCGTGTATGACACGACCGTATACCTCCACGAGTGCTTAAAAGGTACGGAACCTATTCACCCCGAAACTGGGTTCATTTAACTAAATCAACAGACATTTATTAACGCGGACCCTAATTAATCCTTCATAACTTTTTGTAGCAGGGCCAGTGTGGCCGAAATAATTATTTTGGTTGCATTGTGATTTTGTAAGCGTGGAGACTAAAGTTGGATAGTATAGTGCTGTTGTTGGACTATGTGTATGGCCGTTACAACATATTTGTTTGTAGTTTTCGCAGCAGTTTAACCGGCGTGAATTAATTACATATTTGCCTCGCTCGTAATTAGGTAGTGCGCGTACCGATGCAACTCAATATGACCTATTTTTTGAGCTGTGGGAGGTGAGCCTACCACCGAGAATGAAGAGCTGAATAATTACCAATATTGATGTGCTGCTTTTTGATTGATTATATTTACGTTGCAAAGACTTTGTAATTAAATAATGTTTTTAATTTAAAAAAAACTTTTTTTATTATATTTTTATTATACGTTGTCATACACTAGGAATTACTCCTGTACTGTGGGTGCGTTTACAAACATTTAAACTCACATACACAAACAGCCAGGCCCGGAACAACTACTTGTAGGTCATACAAATATTTGTTCCGTGCGGGAATCAAACCCGCGACACGCAGCGCAGCAGTCAATCGCTTAATCACTGCGCCAACCGTGCCGTCCACTATATCGTAAGCTAATGAAATTTCTTCATGGCGATCATAATAATCATTAAATTATTAATCATTAATTATTAAACAGACATAATCTACAGAGTGTAAAAAAAATATAATAAGTGAAAGTTTAGTTTCAATCAAATCAATCATTATTCATGTCTGTCTCGATTAGTTGCTCACTATCAACGATAAAAAAACAACAATAAAATTACTAAAAGTTACATATTTATTGAAACCAAATAGTACCTTTAATAAAAAAAATACACAACTGTGTACTAGACGGGGGTGAGGGTTTGACATCTGAAAAACGTTGCGGCAATGTTTACAGGTACCCGCACTTTGTCACCCGTCGCCTGCCGCCTAACCCGATAACGAATTAGTGATTTTATTTCATAGACATACGGGTTTAACGTTCATACAATTTTTATGACTGTTAGTTACTGGTAGCCAGAAGTAGAGCAGTGGTGGCTCAGTGCTAACGGCCGTGACTTACGAGTTGTAGGGCGTAGGTTCGAACCCAGACAGGCGCTTTACTTTGTGTAAATCATTGCATCACCACTGCTCTCAAAACGGTGAAGGAAAACATCGCGAGAAAACCGGCATGTATTATATCCAAAAAATCGAAGACATGTGACATCTACCAACCCGCAGTGGGTCCCCGTGGTGGACTACAGCCCGCTTCCTCTCACAGAGAAGAGGCCTGTGTCCCAGGAGTGGGAAAATTGTAGGCTGATTATGATGATGATGAAATTGCAGTCACACTTCCGCTGTACTGTCAAAACAAATGAAAATGGACGAAGTAACTACGGTAGACCTCTATATAAGGTGTATCTATTGATATATATATATATATATATTGTATATATTGACTGACCGGTTGGCGTAGTTGGTAGCGACCCTGCCTTCTGAGCCGCTGGTCCCGGGTTCGATCCCCGGACAAGTCAAACATTTGTGTGCATGACTGGTAGAAAATGCCTATGGCATTAAGTCCGCCTCTGTACATTTGTGTGCTTAAAGTGTTAAATAAATAAAAAAAAATAAATAAACATGTCCGTTTGACCTGTGTCTGGGTGTGTATATGTATATAAGTATGTATATCAGTCATTAGGTTACCGTAATACAGGCTCTGCCTAGTTCGGGACCTGAAGACCTTGTGTGGATGTCGTCTCATAAAAAAATCTTCAGGATATATGCTAGTTAGATAGTGTGTTGAAAACATAATACAACTAATAATAATAATAATACTTTATTGATACAAATCCTTACAATATGCTTATTATCTAACAAAGTTCACAACATTTAAGGCGTACAAAAGTCCCTGTCTCCTAAACTAGGAAAACCTGTGACTTAGGAGTCAGTGTTCTACTGCCACTTGGACACAATAAACCTATGGAACTTGAGAGCTGGTGAGCTGATAATTATTTGAAAGAGTATATTATTATGTTAAAAACTAATTTAAAAAACGTAAAATATTTAACAAAAAAAAAAAACTTGAAAAACTAACTTGGTACGATAGAAAAAAGTCACGAAGGTACCTCTAAAATCTATACATAAGTAAGTACATGAAATACTTTAAGAGATACACATATTATATAGATGGTAAAGAAGCTATAGAAACGATATTTTTAAATATAAGTTTGTTTTATTTTATGTATTATTATCATTTTAAAACTGCCTCAGATATTTTGCACAAAACCTTTACTCCCTATTCTATGAATGCCCCGCCCGACGCGGAGAGTGTGGCGTCTCGTGATCACGTCTATTCTGTGTCGAGCAGCGTGTGAGTGTGGTTGTGTGTGTATACATGTCTCCGCGCGACCGCGCAAGCATGGTAGTCATTTCGCATCCTGGCGGTTACCGCGCTCCACAGTCTGTGTGCTGCCGGACGCAAACACCCACCCTCACTTCCGATTACATGGGACCTAACAATATCACTGGTGAACTGTAGTGGACGTACGAAAATACACCCCTGCCTATCTCTGCAGGGAATGCAGGCGTGATGATGTTAAAAATAAACCAACGTTTATTTTTAACATCATCACGCCAGTTAGACTTCGTTCTATTTTAATAGCATATCGCTTACACTAACGTTAAATTTGAATTTAAAATACAAAACCACCTAAACCTATGAGTAAGTTTACGAAAAGGAACCTAGGTGTGAGTAAAATAAATCCTTATCTATAGTACGCACGGCTACAGATCAAGCTATACAGTTCCAGTATAAGGTGGCCTTGCATTGTATAGGATTTCCTTACAATGAGAGGTCAGTGTAAACTGGGATTTATAGCTTGATCTGTAGCCGTGTGTACATGTACACATCTGTAAAGTGGGTAAGTACTTATAAACAGCTAACTGGTGCAACTCGAATTGGCAAAGTTAATGACCTCTGTGAGGTTACGAGTATGTCAAGTCGTATCCGTCAGCTAATTGTTGGTTGTCTACCTACCTACTCGTACAGAATATGTGAACTGTAAGAAGTCTAATGCCCGGTTTCTATGTTTAACGAGTTGTTATTGTACATCAGTAACCAATCGTTTTTGAGTCACGAGTAACGAGCCGCTGAAGACGTTCCTTAAAGGTTTTTTTGTCCTCTACCTGCGACCAACAGAGCACACCTCCATGTTTTGGTACTCCTGGTTGGTATACCTATAGTTTGGCATTGTTGCGTTTGTTGCACGAAGCCCGACGCGTATTAGCAAAGGCGCATGCGGTGCCACACGCGAATCGTGCGGACCTGAAGAGGCACGGGGAGAGAGGCGCGGGCGGCGCGCTCACGTTCTACTTCTCTTTTGATCATTCATAAAAACCGTGCGCGCCGTTTATTTCGCCGCCATGCCGCCGCCCGCTTTAATGTGGAAACATGAGTATTGGATGTTAAAAAATAAGAAGCAGTCAGTATTTATTAAAACTTTATGCATACGTAAAAAAATACTGTACAAAGGCGGACTTAATGCCTGAGACATTTTCTACCAGTCAACCTTAGGGTGATGCAGAGATATACCATGGCAACATACGGGATAAATAGCTCGGAAATGACTATAAAATACAAGAATAAATACTAATATATAGATACATACATATAAACAACATAAACCTTGGTCAGGAGAAATAACGATCGGTAGAGGAGAAAACGAATCCAACAACTCAGCGCAGGGATGTTTCAGCCAACTTCTGACGGATATGTTCACGTGCCTTCACTTTAAAAGATAACCGACTGGTTGCTGTCCTGATATTCAGAGGGAGTGCATTCTAAAGAAAAACCGCCTGGAAAAAGAAAGAAGAATGAATGAAGCCAGAACGGTGAGAAGGATATCGTAGAAGACGATTGCTGGTGGAACGAAGATTTCTACTATGGTTAGTGCATAAATATTAAAGGGAAGTCAGGTAAGAAGGGGAAGTGGGTTTATCCAGAATAGAGAACAACGTAGACAGATCCCTCAACTCTCTGCGCTGACGAATGGTTAACAATTTTAAAAGCAGTCGGTGCGCAGATACATGGTCATACTTACGAAGATTGAAAACGAATCAAATGCAGTTATTGAGAAGGCGGTCAAGTTTATTGAGGAGATCTGCATTCAGGTCATAGTAACACACATCACCATAGTCAATTAAAGGATTATAATATGTGTCAAGTCATTTTAAATTATTTAATTAAAAAAATAAAATACTTAGATTCACAAACATAAATGGTTTCTATGGCTTCTTTACTAGCTATAGTTGTATTTCTGAAAATATTTCGTGTTTGAATAGATACACCATATACGTACGTGTGCGTCCGTAGATTAGCAACGTGAGCATAATTTTCTCCCACAATCAGTATAACAAATTTAATAATTATGAACAATGTTTTATACAAAGTAGTGGAAATTCAGTAATAAATTATATTTATTTCTGTAAATTAGTTCCAAAAAACACTTTATTCGTCCAAATTAAATTATGTTTTTTTTTAACTAGATGAGTTTGGTGTTTCCTAACTGACTACCACGAGAAGAACGAGCGAAACAAACTCAGAGGGCAGAGTATCTTTTAAAGTCCAGACATAATCTTGGTCAGGCCATATGAGAACCAAGCAGGTTAATGGCAGAGATGGTCTTGTGAGGCAAGAACCGTACAGATTTAAACGGACCTGTCCAGTCAGTGCAAGCATTTGTCAGTAATCGTGTAGCTCAACTGAAAACTTAAGGAGCTCAACGACTCGACGAACAATGCCAAAGAAAGGACATTATATTCCAGTCATTTCATATCATGATACGATTCCTACTTTTATGAGTTAATTTGTGCAACAAAACTTCCATTTTCTTGAAAAATATATCTGTAACTGAATCTGGGATTCTATAAACATATACTTGTAATAAGTTATGATTCGTAACTTCTATGCCGCAGCATTCGAAACAATAACACACGCCAATATTTAAAACTATACTCAAGCTGAAATAAATAATAAAAACGTAACAATCGTTACTATACAATAGTCGTTCATTAAAATCGCCGTATTCGTAATATTTGAGAGTAGTTCCTTCATTCTACTATTAGGTGACACATATTGGCAATACACAAACTGTTCGCTGAAAGTATCTCCTATAATTTTTATCAGCCGATAATAGTTGCAGTTACTAAGAACGCACAGTTTTCTCTTTCTTTGCTTTTCTTTTGTAACGTATTTCTTCGTTGGTTTTGGTCCTTAGATATCTTTACTTTTTCAGTTTATTTTTTTTTGTCCTCTTTTGTTTCCTTATTATATGATGTAGAAACTTCTGTTTTTTTACTTGTTGCCACTAAGTGGCATTTTCATTTCATAGGTCCTCATTTATTCTCGTAAGATTATTGTTTTCTAAGGAAAGTGATTCGATTTCACGATGAACGTCGATTAGATCGATTACCAGTTGATTGATCCTTTCTTGTAATTTAAATACGTGTTGATCATCGTTGTTATCAGGCAGTCTGCTTATTTCGTTAAGGGTCTCATTCAATAATTCGCTACTATTGGAGTCAGATTTCGTCCGCGTACGACGGAAGGTCATGTTGGCCAGGAAGTTAATTTTATATAGTTTTGTGGGGATATATTGAATGTTTTATTATTATTTTAGTTTTATTTTAACTTCTGGGTTATTGTTAGTTCTAAATTTCTAACATTCCAAAAAGACAATCGGTAGTTGAGATTAGAACCCGAATATTGTGCTGAACTGAGGTAGACATTGCAACAATAAAAAAGAATAGACTTCCCATAAATTAATTCATACGAAATAGACTATAATGAGCGAGAGCATAATAAGCCAGTGTATGACAACAGTCGAATTAATAATAATAATATATGAGACAACATCCACACAAGGTCTTCAGCCGAGCTATTCTGTAACAATCTCACCGTGAAAACTTAGGTGAAGTGAGCATGAAGTGAGTTGTCGACAGTGTCAATCCCTAGCATCAAGTGGAATGATAGCTCACTTCACCTAAGTTTTCACGGTGAGATTGTCACAGAATCGACCGGCTGGTCCCGAACTAGGCAGAGCCTGTACTACGGTAACCTGATGACTGATATACATACTTAAATACATATACACACCCAGACACAGGCCAAACATACATGTCCATGCACACAAATGTTTGATTTATTATTGAATAAATAAATTTGAATTATTTCATTATTTCACTGGGCTGACTAAGGAACGAATAAAGCAGATAGTTACAGATTTAAACTTTGAAATGATTAAAATTCCGCTATACCTTTAAGGAGCTAAGCAGTCAATTATGTCATAATACTACGGGGCCCGGTGACGTTAGTTTAATAAGCAATTTTATACCGCCTGAAAATCATACCAAAAATTGTTATTCCTTAGTGTGTAAGTTTCGAGTTTAGCCCGATATGCCATCGCAGCAATCATGTTCATTAAACGTGACTGACATACTCGTATATTCCCCCACTTCTATGCAGCTGACAATTTTTTTTTGGTTGTGAAGATGATTCTAAAATCCTCCCTTAAGGTTCTGGCGCCGCGCCGTATGAAATGACTTTTTTTATAAGTTTTTTTTACAACTTTGACCTGCTGTAACTTTGGATTCCCCCTTAGGTGCGGCGACCAACTTTCACATTCATGATTATCGAAAGTTAACCAACCACTAGAAATTAAATTTATTCGGTATACAACTGGTCGCAAAAATCGAGCAGTACCTCCCCTACTATAATATAAGAACGGCTCTTTTAGTCAACTTTCAACAAAGCAAATATCAAAAGTTCGACGACTGCTTTGCAAACCAAAACAAAAGTTCGATTCCCAACAATTGATATTTTTAATGCTTCCTTTTTTTTACATTTTGTTATATAATTATATGATAGTTCGTAGAACGTACAAGGAAATAGTAGATTGTTATACAAGGAGCTAAAATGACCCATTATATACGAGGTAGTTTTACTCCCGAGCTTTAGCGAGGGAGTAAATAGAAACCGAGTTTTAATGGGTTTTTAGCGCCGTGTGTTACACTCTACTTTTCACTACGATTGCGAGAAAGTAAAACAATCCAATACAATATGAAATATGTAGTTTATTTTATTAAAAATTAAATGTACAATTTGTACAATTCTGGATATTTAACGAGATGTTTTTTCCCGGCAACTTAATTTCAGTCCTCTGTGAAGATGAATGTTGAGTGGTTCTTTTCCTTTCTCTTCTATTTGCAAAGTAGGGTCTCCATTCTCACTAGATGATGACATTTTCACTATTGTAAAATTAATTACGGTCACTATACCAATTCAATTTGCAATTAGAGAAAAATTATAAAGATTTCCGCGCCAATGTCTTTTCTTTTGTTTTCCTTCTGCAGCCGCAACGCATTGCATGCATTCTACCAAAGAGATCGCCGATTTTAGTTCCATTTTCAAAAATAAAATGAAGTTCTTTTTTTATGAAACAGTACCTAATAAGTCGAGTCTATATTCATGATTATTCTACTTATGACTAAAGACTTTTTCGTTTTTGTAGGCTCATTGTCATTTGACACACAAAAATTAAAAAAAAAAACTTTTTCCCCTAGAGGAAGAATTGCTATTTTTTCTTCGCCCTGGTACGCCACAATGACGGTCTTTTTGAGCAAGAGGAGTGAAAAACATTAAGTTTAGGCCTCTTCTGTCATCCTTGGTTATAATAAAAAAAATGTTTGGGTGACTGTTAATGAGAAATCCCGTGCCTTTATAATCTATTGTTATAATATTACTTTAGTGATAGCTGTTCGTGAGAAATAAGCTGTAAGAATTCATCATCAGTCAGTGTATCAGTGTTGTTATATTAGGTAGTATTGCAGGAACGGAGGCGTACAAACAATTTCGCAAGCAATGGGAAATTACTACTGAAGGTTGCGGGTGTCGACCTCAGGATGAGCTGCTTCTCACAAGGACAACTGTACGTCGTTTTAACATTGGAGCAGCTCAATCCCAAGCCTTTTTGTCCTCAATAGAATCTTTAACAGTATAAAAGGCTTTCTTGCACAACTAACGTTTATTGAATGATTTGAATTTATCAAGGCTTTATTATCTTGAACGTGGCTTGGATAAAAGCGTATGCATTATCATCTAAACAAGCCATCTATTTCCTTGAACCTTGTTGTAGGTACAGCAAATTTGTGTATGTGTTATGATTAACCTAACTGTATATATATTTATGTATATAATATTATAAAATTTGAAAGTAAGTTTGTTTGTTACATTCTCACGCCTAAACCACTGAACCGATCATCCTGAAATTTTGCATATACGTTGTCAGGGGTACAGAAAAGGACATAAGGTACCTTTCATCCCGAAAAAAAGTACTGATTCCGAGGAATACAACAATAACGTTCTTATGATGATATATGGCGCCACGTGTAATGTTAAGAGATTTTTTTATTTAAGTACCTAATACATTTTGTGCGTCTAGAGTGTCGATAGACCGGTTTTTCATCCTCCTAACTATAATAATACAGATGCAAAAGTAAGTTTGTTTGCTTGATACCTCTTCACGCCCTAAACTGCTGAACCGATCATCATGCCATTTTGCATATATACGTTGTCAGGGATACAGAAAAAAATACTCCAAAAAGACTCCCGTTTCCAATAAATTCCTTTATCTAAATTCGATTTATCTAAAGCCTTTGACCTAGTGACTCATGCCCTATTCCATCAGAAACTGGAGGCAATTGGAATGAGAGACATAGTGATTGGTATAACAGATGACAGCGGGTTGCCATTACAAAAGTGGATAGATATAACGACATGATACCACACGCATCCGAACTTATGTTCAACAGATATGGTCTTCCACAAGGAAGTGTGTTAGGCCCAATTTTATTCCTTTTATACATAAATTCTATAATTAATATAACAAACCATGAATGTACATTGTTTGCTGATGATATTTCTATTATTGTAACAACTGATAGGAAAAATAACACGATTTACGATCATGAGACTGATATTAATAACACTATTGAAAGACTAATTGAATATCTAAATATAAATAATTTATCAATCAATGCTTAAAAATCAGTTTATATACAATTTAATAAATCGCATAATGCTAAATGCAATGTTAAAATAAATACACATAAAATTGATGAAGTGTCGCAAACTAAATTTCTAGGCATAACTTTAGATCAAGATATAAACTGGAAAGCACATATTGATACCGTCTCCAAACGAATAAATAAGTTCCTATACCTATGCACTTTAAAAGTCAAAAATATAACAAACGTTAAAACGGCAATAACGTCTGATAATGTGGGGTAATAGCACAGATCAAATTAGAGCATTTATCGCACAAAAAAAAATGCATTAGAGCAATAAATGGGCTTTGATCTGACGAATCCTGTAGACCGATATTTAAAAGCTTGGCTTGTTACCGCTACCATCTCTTTACATAATTATATGAAACATGTATGTTTGTGAGGAAGCATATGGAATTATTTAGTAATGCAGATGATTTATATCCTCGTAACCGACGAGACCCCCACAGGCTCGTACTATATATATCCTTCCGAGACTAGCTAAATATAATAAAAGTTGCATATCTATGTGTGTACATTATAATAAGATACCAAGTAATCTCAAGACATTAAATGTGGGATTATTCAAAAATAAATTGCATGAATGGTTGTGTAGTCATAATTTTTAAAGTGTCAAAGACTTCTTTGACAACAAATGTTCAATATCCTTGTAATAATTTGTACGCTTATCTGATAAGCAAAAACATGTATGCCCTTGTTATTGTGTATTTTACTTTCTTTTTATACTATGTTTTTAAGCAAATAAATATTATTCTATTCTATTATATTCTTAAACTAAGTTTTGCTATTACAATTAATAAAGCGCAAGGGCATACATTGCAGGTAGCAGGGGTGCATTTGGATAAGCCATGTTTTTCCCATGGCCAGCTATATGAAGCATGTTCGCGTGTTTCCAATGCCCAGAACTTATACGTATTAGCGACAAATAGTAGGACATACAACATTGTGTATAGGAGCGTCCTAGAATAATGTTCCGTTCTGAGACCATGATTGCAACGACCAAACAACAAGCAGAGTACAACCCGAATTGATTGTCAAATTCTAAATTAACGCGAGCGAAGCCGCGGGCAAAAGCTATTAACGTAATATTCTAATTGGGGTGTTTGGTGGTGTGTGTTAATTCCGGGACATGTTGTATAAAGAGGCTTAACTTAAAACAAACATAGATTCATTTTGTGATAATATGATTTGCAGCTTAGAGGTCATAATTTTGATTTGAAAAATATCAATAGTATCGTAACTTACTTACACTTTTCTGAAACATGCACTATCAGCGTCTACTCCAAATCTTACCTACTTTTATCTCGCGTCAGTTGGCCTAGAAAGTCTATAGACAATTTATTGGATTTCATATCAACCTTTGGAACACCAGCCAGGTACAAGAGGACGTCTGGGTCAAGAGATTTTCTAATAATCTGTTACTAGGCACTTGATTCACGTAGGTACTAGAACCTTTGTGCTATGATGGAATTTGTGCTTTCAAGGGCTGACCTTCGAATTTTGGAAGGATTGACTTTAAAAGGAAGTTAGAGTTACTTTGTCTATGTCTTTTTGTCGCAATAATACACCTTATGGGGCAGAGTGCGGTTTACATTGTATTTCGTTTGAGATTTCTTCTGTATGTCTCTTAATAATTTGAAATCTTATACGGTGAAAATATTTATAGGTAAATACCGAATAGACAAATTGATGCATGCGCACAAATTCAATTTTTACATGAAAAAGAAAACTGATGGTATGACTCGTTTGCCGAAGTCTTTCATGGACAAACTAGCTGACCCCGCGAGTTCGTACCATCTAATTTTTTTTATTTTTATTTATCTCTCCGTATGAACTATCCTCGTACTTTAAGGAATATTCTAAAAAAAGAATTAGCAAAATCGGTCCATCCGTTCTTGAGTTATAGAATTACAACGAAAAGCGGCATTGATTTTTATAGATAAGGATTTAGACAGAACAAAAATGGCAATATGATGGGGTAATACACGGTTTCCCAATTATGTATGGATCATTTACTTCAAATCTGATCAGTAAGCAGGTGCGTATGTTTAACTAACTATGCGTCTCGGGTATAATTTCCATGGCAAGTAATTAAAGCACAATAAACAAGCGTTTCAGTGACATCTTAATTAAATGTGTACGTCGAAATGAGTTGTGTATGTAACCGTACTTGATCGACTTCAAAAAGGTGGAGAAGTTCGATGTTCAAAGGTACACTAAGTTTAACTTTAATCTGTTGTTAAGTCAATTTTAATGAAGTATCTTAAAGAAGGTTGAAGTGGCGTTAATTTAAACATATTTAAGCACTAATTAAAGGTGTTTAACTAAAGTAAGGTAAAGCGTTTTGTTATCGTCGTCACTGTGCTCAGTAAGAGTATTACATATTTGTGTTAGCTAAAGAAAAACCTTGGTATTTCTAGTTAATGTTATTTGTCAAGTATGTGATGCAGAATTATGAATTGTTGTAGCGTCCACGCCGATTCTTACGATCTCCGAATCAAAAATATTTGTGGCGTTCTTTTTTCTATTTCGAATAAACGATATTTCTATTTACTATCCACCTAGTATTATACTATCACACCTAGACACACCTAGATCGTACTATCCACCCTAATGTTATCACTATTAGTATCTATTTAAGCCCAAATCTGATCTGCTGTCTCAGCAGAAGTCAAATCCTTTTTCTCAGTTAAAAGTAACCTATCAGTTAAAAGGGCAGCTTCTGGCCCTTTTCCGATTACCGGACTATTTACCAGGCTTGTCTTGAGTCGCTTTTACCAGCCACAGAGAATCCCTGAAGTTCGAGACCAGCGTCCGGCATGCCCCCTTTATGATCCACAGCACATGGTCATCGTATCACGTGCGAGGCCTACTTTGAGGCTGTGGTTCATCAGGATCCAGGAAACTACCGCCTTTACCTATTATTATCATTAACACTTACGAGTTTAATACCTTAATGCTAGTAAATCTTAACCATGACTGTATTTATCGGGATAGTTTAGGTAATCATTATGAGATAATATGAATACGAGTATTTAAAGCCTGCGTAATTTATTGGAAACATACCTTGAAACCGATTGCAATCGATTCCCTAGTAAACCAGCGTAACAAAGATTACCATCTATCTAAAGTTTTTTCGTATTCTCTTTATATTGTGGCCAATTTACCTATTCCGCAACCGTATTTTTTATAATATTTAGTTTTACAATTTATACTTAATTTTGGATGTGATTTTTAATAACAATACATTATACGTGTTAAGTGGTAAATTTCCTTTTTTATTTCGCTACAAGAACGTACGGAGTATGTTCCCGCGGGATATTTTTTTTCGAAATGACTTTGTTTTTCGATCTCTACATGGGCGCAGCCTTAGGCTTAAACCACGTTAGCCTTTGAATAAACATAGCCATTTGTTTTGAGTAGTGGTGGCCCAGTTGTAACGGCTCCGACTTACTTACAAGTAAATCGTAGGCTCGAAGCCAGACAGGTGGACACCATCTTGTGGAAATTGGCATGTCCTGCATACATACATTTGAAGACATGTGACATCCACCAACCCTCACTGGGCCCGCGACGTGGTTTACAGACCATTTCCTCTCACAGAGAGAAGGCCTGTGTCCCAGCAGTGGGCACATTATAGGCTGATTGTGTATTTGATTCACGTCATTTTTTGTTGAAACTACTGTAATTATCATGCCCGTGACAACGATCAATTAATAAATTAACAAAGTTTAATCGAATGAGTGATTGTTACAGTATCAATTACATGAAACTGTCGGAATTAATAAAATCGTTCGTATGTTTATTTATTTTGTTAAGTTTTAACCAATAAATATTTATTGGTTATCAAGGTTCAACATTTACCTTCCGTAGTGAAAGGTTGCCGAAACCAACTTTTGCCATATTTTGGTCTGATAAGTGAGGAAATGTATTATTTATTTATTTATTATTCACAAAATCCACAGCTCTTTGAAATTTTATCTTAATATATATAAAGTAGTCTTACAGCCAATTACGGATTCACAATTTAATAGATATACAATACATGCAGCAGAAATAAAATAAAATAGAAACAAACATACAGAATGAAGTGAACTCCTAGCACCATTTAAGCATTGCTAAGTGTACAGTCTGGGTGAGTGTGTAGGAGAGTGCGTGAGAAGTTGCGAATGGGTGTGTATAATTCATATTAGCCAGGAAAATATATTATATTTACTAGAATCTAGGATATTTAGAATATTTGGTAGTATGTGGCATTATTTCTATTTCACGTAATCTCTTTTTGTCGTTATTCACCACAAATAAACATTTCAACTTATTTTCATATTTTCTCTTTAGCTTGACAATTCATAGCATAGGTATTTTGTATGTAGGCTCCCTAAATAAAACAGTTCCAAAAAAACAAACATATTGTTATAAAATACAAAATAAGATTAAATTAATTTCTTATGTGATGTTAATGCGGTATCAAAATATAGCCTACCTAATTATATGTCATATCTGCATTTTTGTTTTGTAAAAATACCTAATATTTTAATATCAAAGTATCTCTTGTGAAAAACCTCAGTTATACAAGTTTGTATTTGTAGTTTTACTTACTCTTATGTTGAACCCTTACCAGCTCGTGAGTAATGGCTCCGTTTGAGTTGCTCCTAACAAGCAAAGTAATACGTACTTCCAAATATGATTTCTATTCACAGACATGATGAATAAATAAAATAATCTCGAAGTCAAAGTCAAAAAAGTCAAAGCATTTATTTCAAAAAGGCACTTTTGAACGTCAACATTTACATTTAAATAGAATTGATTCTAGTCGCCCCTTCCAAAAGGTAGTTTCGTATGGAGAAGAATGGACAAGAAACTCCACCGTTACTCTTATAAAATGTGTTACAATATTTTGTACACATTAATTATATAATTATATGTGAGGACGATGCACCTATAATAAAACTACCATACCACAATAGCTAAAAATAATTTAAAATGTAGCAATGACAAATAAGTTAATTAATAATGTGATTGTGCTCACATAACTATATACAAACAAAAAAAATTATATGGTTGTCCAAAAATTTCATCAGAATTGAATTTGAAAATTTTCTCAGTTGCTAGATACCTACAGTGCCACCCAAAAACCTAGCTGCCTACCCACGAAGCCTAAGAGTTGATGGACCATTTACCATAATTATCCATCGGTGAGCACATTACGGGCTATGTATACAAAATTATACTGTGCACGGAGTCGAGAGCCGTCACGTCCACAGATATAAATTTTATCAGGGCTATTTGTATGTCCGCCCTTGGGGAATTAATTTTTATTCAGCACTCGTTTATGGCTCCCTGGTATTACTGCCTGCCCGTACTACAGTCAGCAAAAGAGTTTGATTTATAACAATTTTCGTCTTTCCCATATATTGCTTTTTTTGCGTTATCACTTTATAAGGTTACCTGCTGGTCGCTACCCGCGCCTGTTTTTGACTTGAGGAAACATCGAGATTTGTTTACTATATGTAAGTTAAATATTAAAGTTTATATGAGTAAGTTCTCTAAATTATGTTGAAAACCGCATCAAAATCTATTGCGTAGCTTAGTCGCGGTCTCACAGACCGACAGGAAAAGCGACTTTAGTATATAATTATGTATAGAAGATGACACAACTACTCGTAAAAGAGTGAGTTAAAATATTTGACGTCTTACCACAATTACAACATTGTGTAAGATCGAGGAGGAGGAGGAGGAGGGAGGTATTTTAGGGATTGAGGTTAATTAAGTTGGTGTAACTATCTTCCTGTACGAGTCCCAATATATACTTTTTCTTTATTTCTGTCTAAGATTAGAAAATATATTTACATAATATATCTAAATGACTTAAAACGAACCCGACTATAGATTTTATGAAGGTGAAAAATGGTTGCTAGTTAGCTACCAGTTTACTTATATCTTTGTTTTTCTGTACAGACTGTGCTTTTTGGCCGGTTTTTGTGAACAAATTCTGTGTGTGTCCGTCCTATTGAGCTCAGCTTTCAGTAGATTTGCGTTGTTTGAATAAACGGGAAGAGTTTACGGTATTGTGTGTGAATTATAACTGGTATATAGGCTGTAGTACTGCTTAGGTAGCTTCGTATTTTATTTGGCTTTTTGAATGTTAACAGTACAGACTTACAATTTTTCTCTTTTATCCTTACAATTGGTACTTTTTTCTACTTAAACTAAAATTTTATAATGTGGAGGGTCGTTGCGGTTTAATTGGTTATTATAGCTATTAATTTTAATGTCAGGTGACGGGAACTCACTTCACATAAAGGGGCTGGGGTTGCCAAGTTAGAAAACAAATCGGATAAAAAAGTACTTTACCAAACAAATTGTTCGTGAACTATTTCATCATCATCATAATCAGCCTATAACGTTTCCACTGCTGGGGCACAGGCCTCTTCTCTTCGAGAGGGAGTGGGCTGTAATCTACCACGCGGGCCCAGTGTGGGTTAGTAGATCTCACATGTCTTCGAATTTTTGGTTCTAGGACATGCCGGTTTCCTCACGATATTATCGTTCACCGTTTTGAGAGCAGTGATGATAATACACTCGAGAGCAATGAATCCGGGTCACTTAAAGAATGTTAAAAATCTCGGAAACTAAAAATGATAGGTTAATGCAATAAATTGTATTTAATAGACAATGTAATACTCCTTAAATGAAAGTAAAAAAAAATACATTTTATTAACACAAAATTACATAAAGAAAAAAACTGCTGATCTCTCCTTAAAACAAAAATAGGAAACATGAAATTTTTGAACTTTATTACGATTTTCTTGAATTTTAATACTTCGTATTGCCTCCTCGTGCTTCCATTACTGCGTTTACGCGGTTTGGCATGCTGTACACCAAGTTCCTTATACGATTTTGGGGAATATTCTCCCATTCCTCTGTGAGAGCAATTTTGAGCTCACGAAGCGTGATTGGGGGAGGGTTTCGTTGTTTTACGCATCTGCCTAGCTCGTCCCAAGCATGCTCGATCGGGTTGATATCCGGGCTGCGCGCTGGCCACTCCATACGAGTAATGTTCATCTCTTGAAGGTAGTCATTCACAATCCTACCTGTATGAGGTCGGGCATTGTCATGCATAAATATAGCATCCTCACCTAAATTGACCATAAATGGACCAACGTGATCATTGAGGATTTCTTCCACATATCTTACGCTAGTTAAAGAGCCGTTTTCTATGATCACCAGCTCTGTGCGACTTTCAGAAGAAATTCCGGCCCACACAAGTACAGACCCACCACCGTAGGCTACTTTTTCTTCGATGCATGCTTGCTTGAATCTTTCCCCTGGTCTTCGATACACTCTGTGTCTTCCATCGTGCTTGTAGAGCATAAATTTTGATTCGTCGGAGAACATAACTTTTGACCAATCTTCAATACTCCAATTTACGTGGCTCTGGGCATATCTTAGTCTTGAAATACGATGCCCACGCTCCAGTTTAGGGCCGTTTGCAGGTCTAAGGGGTTTTAAGTTAGATTCAGCAAGCCGACGTCTTACTGTCCATGCACTTGGGTTACTTCCTCCGAGGCGTCGAAACTGATTGGTGAGTTCAGTTCCTGTGAGAAAGCGATTTCGAAGCATGGTGTTCACCAAGTATCGGTCTTCTCGTGCTGTGGTACACCTGGTTCTGCCCGTTCCTGGTATGCGTAGGTTAGAACCAGTTTCTTCGTAACGTCGGAGAACTCTTTGTACTGTTGACAGCGACACACCGACAGTCCTGGCTGTATCGCGCTGACTCCGGCCGGTTTCCAGCATTGTAAGTATTCTGGTGCATTCTTCAGGCGTAAGCGACATAATTTCAGCTTGAATAATGAATATAGAGCACTATCAACATGGTTTATGTACCCACATAAATGACAGATTACAAACAAAAGCAAAACCAAATGCTGTAATTTCGTAGTTCCATCTTCGAAAGTGGCCCTTTTTCAAATTTGATTTTTTTATGATATAACTTTACAATAACTAAGAAGTTTTAATACCTTCATTTAAGGAGTATTACATTGTCTATTAAATACAATTTATTGCATTAACCTAGCATTTTCAGTTTCCGAGATTTTTAGGATTCTTTAAGTGACCCGGATTCATTGCTCTCGAGTGTATTATTTACAAAAAGTAAACGCTTGCCTGGGTTCGAACCCACGGCCTGCAACTTATAAGTCGGGGCCGTTACCACTGGGCCACCACTGCTAGCAAGAAATATTTAGCTGATAAAACTGCTTGGTAATTTTCAGTTCATGAATGTCTATAAATGAGCAATACCTGAGTTTGTGTTGGAATTGCGTCTCAAAATAATATTCAAAGGCGTCAAATCAAATCTGACTGTGCAAACAGTACATTCGCAGGTAATTAACCGTACGGCTAAATCAAATTGAAGCTAGACCGACATTTAAAATCTGTATCGGTAGGTAGATGATGGATTGAGTCTCGGTATTGCAGGAATTTACTCATATTAACGTTTACCGTGATTTATGAGTAGTCGTGAAATCACGAAGCTAATGATTTCAGTAGTTATGGCTGATTAAATTAAATTATTAGTAACTGTTTACGTACTTTTTGGAATGTGTACTTTATTCATAAGCGCTCAAAAATTTAAATCTGCATAAAAAAGCTAAGAAGTCAGATTCAGTAAGAACTGTAACGTAGTCTGTTAAGATAATATTAATTTGGTAATCTATTTTTCATCATCAAGTTTATTTATTGACCTACTTCGACTCTACAAACCTTTGTCGGTATTAGTATCTTTTTCATTTTATTTCCTTCATCAATCCTTACAACCAATGTTAAGTCTTCATTTTTGTTGTCGTTGCTGTGAAATCCTAACTAAAATTATAAATGCAAAAGTAAGTTTGATTGTTTGTTTGTTACGCTGTCACGCTAAAAAGGCTTACCGGATTTGGATGAAATTTATATTTGGGTAGACCATTACCCGGAGAAGTACATAGGCTTATTTTCATTCTGGATTGCAGACAAAGTCACGGGCAACCGCTAATTAAAATTATTTTGAACGATTTGTTATGTTTTTCTGTTACAAGGGTTTTTAACTTGATATTTTGTGGGAGGACTTTATTACGCGAGTTTTTTGTAAGTTGGCAGAATTCATAACGTGCCCTCCGGGTATTTGTTACTGTTTAACCTGGATTAATTCTGATTATTTTCATACCTAGATCGATATACTTACCTAAACATAAACATAGGTGGGTGGTACTACCTATGTTTATGTTTAAACAATTTGTAGAAACAATATTATTATAATAACAATAAACAAACCCCATCCGGGTTAGCCCGGCCAACAGTACTTCAATCATGCTCTAACAAAATAGCACCAGTAATTACGAAACTTCATGAGCATTCAACTGTCACACACGCCGCCGCACATGTACAGTATCGAATTTGGTCGTGTAATACCGATATATCTCAACATGAAAGAAGGGGAAAGTAGAACACCTCTCGCTCAATATACCCCAGCTGTGGGAGTGCATTTAGGTGTTCAAACCGACGAGTTCAAGTGTCCTATCCCGTAGAGTTAAGAGTCTAACTTCACAATATACAGTCACTTCAATATATTATGTAGTGAATAATCTAAGATATTTTTGGTTCCCGTTATAGATTTGTAAGTTATGCATCAGAATAATATCAAAATAAACAGCTATGCACAACTAAACTAGGAAAGAATGCACATGAATTAGAACTCTGAAACCAAAACAGAAATATTTGAAAAAGGAATGTCAAATGAAATGCTGTCGCTAAACAAAATGACAGCTGTGTTGTAATCTGTTCCAATAAAAAAACAAAAGTTTCTATATCGTCACGAAAGAATTCGGTTTATTTTTAAATTAATACTGGTTCGAATTCAAAATAAGGACGCCCGCGGTGTGACTCGTCGATTCAGCTCATTAACTTCTTCTTGAAACCCTAATTAAGCTCCGTTTGAAGTATTCACAGAGCGATTTCGACGCCTTCGCAACTCAGCTCTGCATCTTAATTATGCAATACAATTAGACTTCGGCATCAAACTTGCAAACCAATTAAAAAGCCCGATAGACTGTAATACTAATAAGGGAATATTATGATATTCTGATATTACAGACGCTGTCATTATCAGACGTATTGGGATGAATTTTAATGGAAATATCTGAAGGTTCGAGTTTCAAAGAGCTACCGGTATCGATGTGATGTCAGTAATCAAAGTTATACACAAATATGCTTAATGGAAATCTGTTTTTACGTTCGTCTGAATAATATTTTATAAACACAAATATTTTGTATTTTCAAACAGGTAGGTACTATTTATATCAATGAAGCATTAGGATTACTATTTTGTGGTATTACCTTAGTTTTGTAACTACTTGTTCTATGTTTATTTTAATATTATTATTAATTTAATTAAATAATAAAGTTCTGTGTTTTAAACTAGCACCAAGTTATATTATGTTATTAGGTTTAAAATAGTAGAAAAATGGTCATTAAAAATTGTTTTGTTCGGATTAATATGAACCATCATTTGGTATACAAAGGAGTCGATACGCATCTCTTTGAATTCCACAAGTCGCTAACAAGGAAACCAATTAACTATTATATTGAATTATCGAATTATATCGAGTTGATGCGACGCAAACATGACAGTTATTTAATTTATAGTTGAAACAATTGGTGACAGTATGTTGCCGGCGAAGCCTTTTTGAAACTTAAGTATCTATGCAAAATTTATGAGAAAAGTGGCTTGAGTGAAGTAGTAAATTCACGGGAGCTTACGGGAGTAGTTGCTCAGGAAAATGCATACGTTTGCAATTCGGTATCTAACTATAACGCTACAGGGTTCTTCTGGCGCGTGGTCAAAAATCGGAACTAACGCCGCCATCTTGCTTTTTCCATACATTACACAAAACGATTGCACAAATGTTTACCAACAGCGTCAAAAGATACTTATAGCAGTGTAGACGCCACTTTGATTGACGTTAGTAAAAACGGGCATGAATCTATTTAAATAAATAAAAACGTTTATTTCGACCAACACAGGATCATAGGCAAAAGAATCACAATTTTTTTTAAATTAAATAAGAGCACATACAATAATAAAAAATACCATAAACATAATCACATACTTCGATTGCCCAGTATGTGAACCATACAGCATTGGTTCATGTACTGGCAATCGAACCTCTGCGCATGCCCTCAGGATGTCGCTGGAGCTAGCCCGAACCCTGCGCACCAGGGATGTGCAACGTTTTCGCATAGTAGAATAAAAACAGTCTACTTGTGACGCGGCGAACATACCTGATGCGCTACAGAACCGGGGCATTTAGTTACCATAATATTATTATAATAATACATAATTTACCCGCACCGTTCTAGAAGTACCTGTATTATTCAATGCTGTGAAGGGAACAGTTGGCAACTTCAACTACGGTGAAGCACAGTGAGTTGGATCTTGTACAACTGTAATTTCAATCAGAACAAGCACGATCAACCACCATAGAGGCCTAAAATTAATTCTAGTTCAGTTAGTGCTTATCTTCAAAGAGTTACTATCTCTCTGTAATTTTAGTAAAACTTAGGGTCAACACTAAAGTTAATTCTATTCATAGAAATACAGGTGGTAGCTTAACTACTGTTATACGATACGGGCCGGACAGCAGGCCAAGTTTGCAGTTCACCAAGTGTACACTGAGATATCTAGTGAGACATGGCTTGATAAACCGCCTTTTGTGTCCCTTTGTGAGTTATGCCGATAATCCTGCGCACAATGGCGCCCGACGCGGGGCCCGTATACCACCCGTCTTTTTCTTTTCTACGGTTAACACCAAACAATATACCTAGTACTGCTGATACAAGTACATCTTCACAAATTGTTCCGTTAACATTAATCCAGCCAGATTGGGTCTATTTACTCACAACAGTTTCGTGTCTCACAAACTGGCATATTTAAGCCCTCATAGAATATAAGCTTATTGATATTATTGCCAACTGATTCCCTTAAGATAACCAATTAATAGGAAGATAAGTCGACTTTACAGAAACTTCAGTAAAGATTACATCTAACTCGTTTGATAAAGTAAAGATGTTGCTTTGATAATGTTTGAATTAGAAACCCTAAATTGTTTGAACTAAAATACTGATTATAACAATTAAAAGCCCACCGGAAAATTTAGCGATAATAAAGGACCCCGACTATTGTTTAAATAGATAGCAAAAACCTTTCAAGCAGCTACCAGGAAAGTTGGAACTTCAGAAAGAAGTCATTAGCGAAGTTAGAGCGAACTTTCTTGCCCGGGGGAAAATAAATATTTCCAGACTCGACGGATAACAATTGCGCTTTTGTTGTCTTTTTGACAAAATTGTTTAACTTATGGGCATCTACGGTGACACTAATGTGATTTATTGTGCCGCTCATCTGACTGATCATTCATCAAAATCCTTTTAGCTGTCTAGTCGAAAAATTTGCGTAAGCCGATCAAAACTGATTACATAAAAGTCAAGAACATCAATAAGCCGCTTCATGAAATATGGGAGCATAAAATGGGAACATTTGGCTCGATTGTCGAATAATACCTATTCAGAACAATCGCGTAAGAAATATATCACTTGTAACTGAAAGGTTTTATATAGGCAGCAGACAAAATTGGGGCCTACGTTCGGTTGAGTCAATTCCCGCACGGCATGAATTTTACGTGCCATAATTTCAGTCTACTAAATGCTCAATAAAAAAAGGAGGACCATTTCTTGCGGCCCGGGAACTGTAACAGTGAGGAAGGAAGACATTGGAGTGACGTTAGTTTGATATACGAGCGTGGTCTTTTGTGCGTTCGTCGTTAATACGCGAGCACAATGCGCCCCCGACAGCTCTCTGGAGTTACGCCCGACTTAAGAAATCCGCCAGTCACACCGACGCCGAAAGCCTACAGGTTTGTCAAAACAATAAACTCGCCAAGCATAGTACGTTTTTAAAAGCGAGTTTATTGATAATGGTAATGAATATATGAAAAAATGAGGTATGCACAGCACAATCATGAGATGAAAAGTTCGCTCAAGAAATATATACGACGAAGTCTTACTTCAGCAGGAGATAGAAGACATAACTCTAGTAATGTTCTAATACTTTTATTGAAACCAAATAATACGCGTAGTGTTTTATTTAATGTCGTTTTTATTACTTCCTAAAACCATTTAAATAGAAGACTTAAATGCTGGATTGCGGTGAAGGCCGTATTGAAGTCAAATCGTATTATTTATTTAGGCTCTATTAGAATAACCAATGTTTTTATTCATTACTTTTACCGCCGACGAAAATAATAGTTATTAATGTATTTTGCTTTCAAAATTGAACATGTGTTGACTTAGGTACGAGTATTTAATAAATTACTTAAGTTTACAGAATTTGGACAATTCATAAAGCGTGTCTTATGAAAATCTTATTTGCACAGCTTTAGTCTGGTAATTATAAAAGTTTAACGGCCTTTGATATTTGAGAATTATTATATTTTATGGACTTAGTTTCTAAATAGCAATAAAACTGGTAATTATAATAATATGAAGATAAACTTTAAGTGTATAAATAAAACAAGTTTACTCACTCGTTAAGTAATAAACTTAGCTTGTGTATGTAGTGTCAATTTAATATATCTCTTAAAAAAACCTAATTTAGGTATAATTTTGACTACCAGATATTTATCAATTTCTTTATTTGCTGCCATCATTATAATCTGCCTAGACTTTTTTCAACTCAAACTCAAACTCAAAGCATTTATTTCAATTAAACCATTTACAGGCACTTTTGAATTGTCAAGTGGTCGGTCAGTCAGAAATATGAAGCTAGTTGCCCATTCCAAAGCGTAGTAGGTACCTATGGAGAAGAACGGGCAAGAAACTCCATGGACACTCTTTTAAATTATATTGTTACATAAATATTAGTTACATCATTAATCTTGTATATAGGTATAATTATATGTGAGAACGATGTAAATAAGACGTACACATTGAGTGTCCAGTGTACAGCAAATATAAATTCAAACAAAACAATCCATAATAAAATAATTAAAAATAAGCCGTGGTGGCTAAGAGATGACCAGTCCCAACTGACAGCGCCCGTTCACGAACATGACGCATGGATCAGCACCATTCAGCTCAACCATTTTGAAGGGAGCTAAATGATCCAACACACGCGCCACCGTCAGCGAGACATTTGAGTGAGCATGACATCTATCAGCCGCCAGGACACATTCAAGTCAATGAAAGACATTACCCGGTAAATGGTAGCTCGATAGTACATAGTACTCACACTTGTCCTATGCAATTATATAATACAAAGGAGATTGAGTTTAAACAAAGCAAAGGTAGTCTTACAATCTTCAGCAGCTCCAACAGTATTTTAAAATGTTAATCAATTAGTTGTGGTTGTGGAGCAGGACCAGCATTGAGCCAGGCATTTTTATCAGCGATATAATCCCCCAACTTATAATATGCCTGGCTGCATAGTGTGCGTTTTATACAAACTATATTGGGTTAGGCTTTTAGTCTAACCAGATGTAGCTGAATACCAGTATTTACTCATATATACAGGGTGTGGCGTAAGTAGTGGTCCACTGTTCAGGATTCGATTAACCAGTAGGCCAATTCTCGTACTTAAAAAACGTTCAAATTCAAGTCGCAATCTCATCTCAGCGACAATCAATGTCAAAAACCTGTCAAAAATGTATGTAAATTGATTGTAATTTTGACAGATTGAGACTGAGATTAGAATGCGAACGGTCTTAAAAATACGAGAATTGCCCCTCAGATAATTAACTATAACAATTATTATTTTTTTAAATTTTTCTAGTAAGTTTTTTTTACAAAAATCGCACTTGAACTTGACGGTGTGTTAAAAATTTGGGTTAAAATTAGAGAAGAATCAACTTTTTCTTCAAAAGAGCTGAATTTACTTAAAAAATCATAATTTATCATGATAGCTCTAGTATTCAGCAGTTAATAACAGAAATCAAAATGAAAAAATAATGGTTTTTACAAACAAATTTGTAATAACAATTTCCCTAATCGATAAATTAAGTTCTTTCTTTAATTTTGTGTTTTTGGAAGAACGCTAAAGCAGCGTGTCGAAATTAAAAATACGATAGCCTAAGGTAAGTCCTAATATATAGTAAGGTAAACGAAATGAAAATAAAATATTTATATTCTTATGAACAAGTTGCTCATGTTTATTTGAAATTAGGATTGATATAATATTATGATTTATTCACTTTGTGATTCGGACTCTGATGAGCGGAATCTGTTGCCGCATGTAATATTAGGGTGTTTTAAGCGTCGTCGTATTTAAATCATCACTTGAGAACAGTTCGACTGATTTCTTTTTTGTTCCGTTCATAATTGTCAGGACAAGGTTTGTGTGTAAGAAAGTTCTCATTTATTTCATTATTAAAAAGCACCCACGCGAAGCCGAGGCGTTTCGCTAGTTGAAAACACTAAATGAAGTCCAAATGTTTAAGACCACTGCCTTATTGCCAGTAGCATAAAAATAATTTGCACGATTTTATTTCAATCAGTTATATTTTATTCTTGGATTGTCGTTTACGTCATTTTAAAGTTGAAAACTGTGTGCAATATTATATTTTAACTGTTTAAGATATGCCAATAATTTTGGCACTATGTTATAGTACTTTTCGGCAAACTGCACAATTGAGGTTATTAATAAAAACTGGCAACACCTTTGTTTACATTTATGACCTCGATTTCGATTTCTGGGTTTAGGCTGCACGGTGTGACAGCGGCCGCAGCACTTACAACCCAAAGAGGCGAAGTGTGAGGGTGTAGTTAATTGTGGTCTATGTCAATGTCACTACTATTGCGGGTACAAGCGGTGAACAAATCATACTCACACAGGACCCCCTGTATAGTTATTATGTCGCTGGATTGTCCCACTGCTGTTCAAAGGGGTTTTCACATACGGTGTAGGAACAAAGAAAAATACGTCACAACTCTTGTTCAAAATAAAAAAATAAAAGTTTTGTGTCAGATTTATAAACCGAAACCTGCTGCTTTAAAATATACTTTTTTTAAAATATTGTACAGTGTTCCGCATATTTTTGCTTCGATTTGGTCGAGGCTTAATTTTTGTCGGTTCATTGTTTCAAGACAAAATACTGCTTAATTTAAAAATATTGAAGACAATTTTTTGACCAATAAGCGTTACATAGGTTTAAAGAAACTTTATTCTCAATAAAAACATTACATGTCGCTTACTTGAGAACATTATGTATTACTTAATTAAATACTAATATTAGGTTCGACAACATCCGTCACAAACTAATTAAAACTACTCGAAACTCGACCCACCCAACGCATTCATTTTTCAAGTAATGTCCGGGTTGCAATTAGATACAGGCTAAGCTGAGTTTTGAATGCATTGAATGAGTGTAGGATTCTTATGCGTGAGGGTATCTCATTGTACAGCTGTGCTCCTTCAAATGTAAGAATTTTTCTCCTTTGTATTATATAATTGCATAGGACAAGTGTGAGTACTATCATGTACTATCGAGCTACCATTTACCGGGTGATGTCTTTCATTGACTTGAATGTGCCCTGGCGGCTGATAGATGTCATGCTCACTCAAATGTCTCGCTGACGGTGGCGCGTGTGTTGGATCATTTAGCTCCCTTCAAAGAGAGCCTTCCTTGGTTGAGCTGAATGGTGCTGATCCATGCATCATGTTCGTGAACGGGCGCTGTCAGTTGGGACTGGTCATCTTTTAGCCACCACGGCTTATCTTAATTATTTTATTATGGATTGTTTTGTTTGAATTTATATTAGCTGTACACTGGACACTCAATGTGTACGTCTTATTTACATCGTTCTCACATATAATTATACCTATATACAAGATTCATGATGTAACTAATATTTATGTAACAAGTTAATTTAAAAGAGTGTCCATGGAGTTTCTTGCCCGTTCTTTTCCATAGGTACCTACTACGCTTTGGAATGGGCAACTAGCTTCATATTTCTGACTGACCGACCACTTGACAATTCAAAAGTGCCTGTAAATGGTTTAATTGAAATAAATGCTTTGAGTTTGAGTTTTGGCAAAGTTGGTCCTGCTTTTTGGTAGAACTAGTAAACTTACTCGTCGTGTACTTCGTTGACTAACTTGTCTATGCTGGGTAAGTGTGATATTTGTGTGAATGTTTTTGTTAAGAGCTTTTCTGATAAATATACAATCATGTGTTATAAGTGCAAAGTGAGTGCTTTAGGTTCATTATTTTTGTGTCTCTGTATATTTTTGTCGTTGATGTTAAGTACGGATAGTAGAAGAGCATTTATATTAGTTGATTCTGGGAAATTTGCAGTTGTGCTAGTGTTGTTTTTGCAGCACTTCACATACTTCGACCGTTTCTCCGTCAGTCTCCGACTGTTTCTTTATTTTACTTCGAAGGTCCTAGTTTATCATTTGTGACTACAAGTTACAGCATTATATATAAACAGAATGTAGGCTTTTTATTATGTGATAAGTTCTGTTTACGTTTTTGTTTTTTTTATTAATTTCTGCTTGAGTATAGTTTTAAATATTGGCGTGGGCTAGCTGACATATGGAAAATAATTTTAATGTTTTTGTGTTTCGTAATGTTCATTACTTATTACTGTATAGAATCCAGTTCTTCTAACTGAACAGACAGCAGTGCTGCTGGGGAGTTTGTTCTGCCACTTCTTCTTCCCAGCTAAAGCACTAGGAAGTGGTGAAGGGTGGGCGTTTTGGGGGACTGTCTTATGTGATTTTGACGTTCAAAAAGTGCTGATTCTCAGCCCAGTTTGAATAAGTGACTTTTGATTTTGATTTTGACCAAGTCACATCTACTATGATGTGACTTCACATCTGATGCTTAATCCTTCTTTTGTAATAAAGCTTATTTTAATTTAGGAAATTCTGGTTGCTTTGTTGGCACAAAGCAAATTATGTGCTCTTTCAGCGAACAGGAAAGATCTTCCGGTTTGAGGTGTGATCTCGGTCCCAGACCGCGTTCGTGCAAAATAGGTTTTATTCAAATGTTCATATCCCACGGTAAAATACGAACACATAGAGAATACGTACTAATTTATTGTTTGTTGACGCGGAAGTGATGAATGAAAGCTAGGCCGTATATATATTTCAGTGAGTGGTTGATAGTTGTAAACCCACAGCCATTCCCATATATTAGTGCTGTAGTGACCTTAATTATAGCTGTACTAGTCATAAAATTAATGTTACTATTGCAAGTGCGGTTAATATATTTCCAGTTTTATACATTTCGTTTTAACATTCGCCTTATCAGTGTTTCTAATCCATCAGATTGGCTATGTCATAACACAGTGACGCAATAATAAGTCCCTCGAGGCCTATTATTGTTCTGAATATGAATTAAGTCGACTAAATGTTAGTTAAATCAATAAAATTAGCATATATCACTAGGTCGTAGCACGGTCTACGGCGTAGCTTCTACGGCGTAGCACACGCTACGAAGTTGAAAGGGGAGAAGCAATGAACGAACGTTTAGGAAATAATTGTATGCACATAATTATTTGTGCAGCGCCTGCTTTGTGCGGACACCCGAGAACAAAGCGGAGGCGAGACGCGAGGAAACCTCACTTGATGCTCAGATGTCGAGCTTCTAGAAAAGACAGGCATATTTGTTTTTTAATAAGTTCCAGGAAAATTCACTGAAGTAAATCTTTAAAGGTAAAGCGTTTTCTTGGAAGTAAGAAACTTAAGTCTTATTGGTATAATTGTCAGGTAAGTGGAATTATTGAAGGCATTCCGATATAAAGCTACGTTACGTTTCCGTTGATGTATTTATTTAATTACCCTCCTACTGGAACGCCATACAGCAATTACACCAACAGAGCAAAACATTCATTCGTGTGCTGGTTTCCATCCATCCTGTGCGCGGTGGACATCGAACGGGCGGCGATGGATCACGCACGCTCATGCAGCGTCAGCGTCAAGACACTTCTCCATAGTTCTATAACTCACAAATTACACTATATTGCGCACATTCTTTGCGATTTATTTGAGAAGCAATGAATTTTCAAAATAAATACATAAAATTGAAAAAAACATTATGAGAAATTACAGTTTAACTCTCGGAATATTCATTTATAACCTGCCCACTTGCCACTGCCTCGGAAAATATGGAAAAAGAATATTTGTTATGATTTTTTTAAAAATTTTTTGCGTACTGTTTCTCTTAGTTAGAGTAGATGATAATTCATTAAAACCTTGCAATTATCATAATGATTTTACACCCGCAAAAAGTCGTATTTTTACAATAGCTTTGACCAATATAAATTTTGTTCCTTTCTTCACCTTTTCATATTTTGCTTTACTTAATCAAATAAATCGTTTATTTGGATAAAATGTGGTAGGTACAGTCAGTCCCAAAAATATATATACACGGACAAGGAACCATTTTATTGTCAACAACCTTTGTTCCATAACATTGTATCCACCGTATAGGTAAAAAAACAGTATACCGTGAATTGGACCAAAACAAAGTAAACACTTTATACCAAAACCTCTATACGCCCTATGGCCAAAACAATGTTCACAGTGATAGTTATAAAACCAGGTAAACGAGACTGACAACGTCATGCGACTTATATCGAATGACCCGTATTTAACTTCGCTTACTAAAAGAACAAGAATGTTATTTCTGTCCTCTTCATTTCACGCAGGACGTCATTGACGTATCATTTGTTTTTAGATTTTTCATTTGAAATACAAATAGGTAAATCATGAATGTTCATAACGAAGCTTGCTTGGACTTTTTAAGGTGCTTACTGTCCGGGTATTCGCGTCTAATTAACATTCTTGATGTCACTTGGGTCACTGGGTCACCGATGATTTAATGTGGACATAGACAGGCAATGCAGGTCGCTGGCTGTCAGTTGTAACATACTGGCCCGCAGATTTTCACGGTGTACGAATGCGGTTAAGATCACGCTTTTTAAAACATATTGACAATCTTTTTACACCTGCAGCCTGTGGGCCAGTTATTCGCAGCGGGCATACATCGCTGTATGTCCAATACAACAATGCACTCCGGGTACTTTTGGGGCTGCCATGGCGTTGCAGTGCGATAGGGATGCTTGCTGACGCGTGGGTTGTTGGATTTGCGGCTGTCATAAGGAAAAGATGTGCCTCCCTGCTCACTCGGGTCCGTGGTAGTTCCAACTCTTTACTGGGTGGATTTGCAGACCGGGGGCAGTCCCCCATGCTGCGAAGATGAGTGCGGCTTCAGCAGTTTAATTTGCATTGTCTTTATATACTAACATTACTTTTTTTTAAGTATATTGTTACCAACAAGAATATGCTCCTGGTCTGAAATAAATGTTTAATAATAATAATAATAGTGCGCCAACTCGACGCACTGATTAGGAATCATTCGCATTGGTAACCGCTCGAATTTTGAGTATTTGTACATGAAACATCGATTCAGGGGTAATGTTCTATTTTCCGCACTCACTGCTGAAAAGTTATGAATTATGTAATCACAGGTACTTACGCAATGTAATGCTCGCCTAGACGCTTTCACTGATAAAATACTCGAATTTGAACTGTTACATCACGTGCAAATGTTCCCGGTGAGTGACTACCTTAAGATGTGATCGTTGTCTTGACAATAATAATATGTCAGTCTGATGCGTTAAGTAAATGACAGTTGTGTATGGTATCGCGTTTTCAACTAAATCTTTATTTCTAACACCTCTTCTCGAAGTTAAACATACATAGCAACTCTAAAAGTTCATTAAATTCAATTGAATGAACTTTTAGAGTTCTTTACCTCGTTATTGAATGATTACTGTAATACGTAATTGTGAGATTATGTAGATTATCTTGTTTTGGTCACATGTGTATAGATGTTTTGGGACCAACATTTTCACTGTGTTTTGGTAAAATAAATTGTATACTATGTTTTGTACATATACGGTGGACACAGTGTTATGGAACAAAGGTTGTTGACAATAAAATGGTTCCTTGTCCGTGTAGTGTGTATACACCTTTTTGGGGCTGACTGAATAAGTAGCCTACATAATTATATAATTCATGCAAAGGCACATTTCACCCTTTAGTGATGGCATGTAGATGAATAGATATGTTAGTTAGTTACAGAAACGTACAAGTATAGAGAAATTAATAACAATTAGCATTATGTATTAAGTTCCAGCTTTGGCGTTAAGAATTCTATGGAAAAATCTATCAAGAACATTCAAGACACTTTACTATCGATATAAAAACCATCTTTCCCGTCACATCCAGCGTCAGCAGCATGTATCGAGAATCGTCAAACCGCAGGTGTTTCATTATTCCGCTTTTAATGGCCGGCGTCGCGTTACCCGACAGTTCCGACGACTACAGAGGTACCCGCCATCGACCCAGTACTATTCATTTACACATTTTAGGGCTCCGTACTTCAAAAGAAAAAAAAATGGATCCGATAAAGGATCATTTTATTATCCGTCTGTGCGTCTGGCAAGACCCTTTTTGATGTGAAACATCTATAGCCGCACGTAAAACCGATTGCTGGCGTGGCGACGCATGCCGTGGCGACGCGTCGCCACGCTATGTTTTAAATAAAGAACAATTTATTTCTTAAAAAACCACGGAATATTTGGTTTTTGATTATGCCATGTTTATTTTATTTTGTTAAACCATTCTTTCCTATTTACTATACTATTTTGTATAGTAAATAAGTATGTAAGAATGGTTTTCGATGTTTCCCATCTGCCAGGCGTCCCGCGACGACTCAATTTTTTTCTCATACACTCAGTGGTGTAGTGAAACTAATAATATAAACTAAGATACGTGCTCGAACATGGAGTTGCAGACACCAGCGCGTTATACAATACAAATACTAAGATCTGCGGCCCATAGGACGGGTGAAAAAACGAGCTTCTAACTCAACGTATGTCAAAAAATTGGTAATTTATTTCACATTATAATGATACTCCTTCCTAATACCCACTTCCCGTTGACCTAGCATCATGAAATTCGGCAAAAAGCAAGGTCTCACAGTATAAGTAAAAGAAAAATCTGAACATTGGTAATTTGTAGTTAAATCACGTAAAAATACTTTCTTTTGCGATTAAAACTTACATCGATCGTTATGTAGATCGATGTATGGGAGAATCTTTTTTTACATTGCAAAGATTATTTTTTGACTTTTTAATGGTCCGACTACGTCATTCGTTAGTTGTTTGTTGATACGAATACAAAACCCTTGTTGCACGAGTCCGACTCGCACTTGACCGATTTTTCTGTAACGGTTAAAGAGGTACAAGGCTGATCAGTAGTGATCAGTAAAAAGTTTTTACTCTTTTTTTCGTCGTTTCGAGAGCTGGCTGGAGAGAACATATTCTCTCCAGCCAGCTACAAGTTGGGGAAGGCCTATAGACGTCTTTCGGTTGTAATGGTGATGATGAGTTACAAGTTCATTTATCCCTACTCTCGATACGTAGAATTTGTGTAAACAATTTAGTGGTTTATGATATTGTGCACCAACGTTTTTAGTTGATCATAAAATGTGTATTGGTATATTTTCTGGTGTTCCGAAATT
Source organism: Brachylomia viminalis (assembly GCA_937001585.2). Lineage (NCBI taxonomy): Eukaryota > Metazoa > Arthropoda > Insecta > Lepidoptera > Noctuidae > Brachylomia > Brachylomia viminalis. The sequence continues at coordinate 11,303,859 of OW443307.2, read as the reverse complement.
CATAAATATAATATTTCATTCTTTGCGAATTATACAATATTTTTGAGTAAAGAAATCTTGAATACCCCAGTTATTTATTTAGAACGCCGAATGTTTGAATTATGTTGTACAATAAAGAGACCACAACAAGAGAGGGAGGTAGACTACGGCGAGGGTGCATGGCCAGATATCGCACAAGACAGTCCCGGTTTGGAAGGAAACAGGAGAGGCCTTGCCCAGCAGTGGGACACAATAAAAGCCAACAAAAATAAAATAAAAAGATTATCTCTCTATCGGCCAGTTTCTTAATCAAAAGTAACGTCACAAAGTCAAAGTAACGATAAAATTTGTTTCTTCATAATTTTAGCTGTTGCTTTCACCTCTAACTTTTACTGCTCATTAAGTTGATGTGAAAGCTAAAATAATTGTTATTTTGTCAAAGTTGTACTGCTGACTTGTTGTGTTGTTGACTTATTCAACGCCGGTGTGAGCTGTTAGCTAACATAAATCCCTGCGCATTTATCTGTACACACACATGTGTCCTACATTTTATTGATAATAAAATGGCATTAAAATCGTTCAAGTTCATCAGACGATGAACTTATGCGTAACAGATTTAATATTCACAAGGATGATTTTTATGGGACGAGGATGATTTTCTGTTCCGATACATAATGCCAAAGGAAACAGTTACATACCTCAGTTTATTGTTGCAAGACAAACTGACGCCAACCACCTTACAGCAAGATTAAGCTTCAGTTTGTATTTTACCAGTATTACCTACATAAAGAATTATCACAGGTCTTCATCATCATCAGCCTATAATGTTCCCACTGCTGGGACACAGGCCTCCTCTCGGTGAGAGAGAATGGGCCATAATCCACCACGCGGGCCCAGTAATTGGTAAATGTCACATGTCTTCGAATTTTTGGTTCTAGGCCATGCCGGTTTCCACAAGATGTTTTCCTTCACCGTTTTGAGAGTCCTCCTTCATCGTGTCCATATTTATGAAAAAGATACAAATGTAGGTAGTGAAAACAAAACACTAATCAATAAACAAATGACTTAATTTGAAAATACAATTCCATATTTTTAAAATAAAATTCATTTGAATTTGGAATTTATTGCCAGCCATACATAAATTACGTTTCAAATGGCCAGTATTTTAAAATGGCAACTTCAAGTAAAAAAGACCTATGATCTTGCAATGTTAAAGTTTTTAATTAAGTTCAGCGTAAACGCATTGTGCGTTCTTACGTATAATCACTGTACGACAAGGGTGATTACAAAAATAATCTCAATGTCCGCTTTTATAATTTCTAAGCATGAAATGTATGGAAATATGTAAACGGAGATTAGAAAGCGTCTTCGTAATTATTGTTCCATACATTTTATTTCCCTGTGTTATCATGGTGACGTGACGTGGATGTGGGCGTCCACGATAATAACGTCACGTTAGAAGTTATAAAAGCGCACAATCTATCTATCATGGAATGAAAAGGTTACGCAGTTATCCTATTTTGTCTTTTCAAGATTTCGAACTGTCATTTTCATTCATAACTAGCTGACCCGACCTGCATTGCGATTCTGTAACCATCTCACCGTGAACACTTAGTTAGGTATGGAGGGTAGAGACAAGAAGAACTATCTCTTATGGGAAGAAAGCTGAAAAAGTGTCCAACTTGAACAGTAAATAATAGTTCAAAAACCCTCCAAAATGGCGGTAACCTCTGCTTGCGCGATGCAGGATTTTCGTGACGTCATTGTGATGCGTGGTTCACATGTGGCGATGTAGATACCGCTACATTACTCCCCTCCGGAGACCGGAGGTCGATAGTGGGCTAAGTCGTGTATCTTGCGATGCTTGCCAGTGCCGGTTGAGGTTCCAGTGGGTCGGAACCGGGTGCCGCATAGTTCACGGTGAGTCGGAACTGTCTGCGGTGATTCCCCAGTGAGTCGGGGTGGCGCTGCGTTATGCTCCAGTGTCGGAAGTGGTACAGCGCCGGGTTGAGGCTGACTGCTGATGTCGACCGGGAGAGCTGTGAAGGGCTTTGCTTGTGGACCGGCCGAATTTGCAGTGTGCTGTGCCAAGGTTGCTGATGAGGCTGAGGATAATGACCAGGAATGCGCGTTCATTGCATGGTGGTGGTCAGGATACCTGTTGAAGCCGTGGGTGCTGGCTGGCTGAGACTCGCCGCTCGAAAGCGTGAGGAAGCAATGTTAATGACGTCACGCTGATGTAAGTGCACGAAGGTTGCGCTGACGTTCAACACGTCGGGGTCACCAGTATAGAGGCACGAGGAACAGGGTGTAAAGTTCACTCATACCTCCATAGAAAAGGAAGGATCCTCCGACCAGACGGGTGTCGTGTCTGGTAGGCAACTGCCCGACGATTGATGTCGGGACGTTGTATCTATGCTAGTTGCGCGGTAAACACTCCTTGCGCGATGCAAGACTTTCGTGACGTCAGTGTGATGCGTAGTTTACATGGTGGCGATGTAGATACCAAAATCAAAAAATCAAAAGTCATTTATTCAAACTGGGCTGAGAATCAGCACCTTTGAACGTCAAAATCACATAAAACAGTCCCCCCAAAACACCCGCCCTTCACCACTTCCTAGTGCACACACACACACACACCACACCGCTACATACCATACCTCAACAATTAACGGAGTCCAACATTATTTTGTATCAATAACCTAAAATTATTGCTTTTAAAATTTACCCGGTGGCTACTGTAGCGCCACCCTTATGTAGCACATTTTGACGGACACTTTTCATATAATTAAAATATCGATTATGATTGTAAGTGTAATGCTTGGTCAATCCCTAGCATCAGTGGGATGACACTGACAGCTCACTCCACGCTCACTTCTCCTAAGTGTTCACTTCAAGGTGACATTTTTACAGAATCGACATACAGTCCTTTCAATGATTCATACAAAAATCCCAAAGAAAAAGCTCTTTTAGTATTTTCCGAATTTTACAATGTACATACCGAGCAATTTTTTAATTTTTTCTTTTGATATACATCTAATTCGGACTATTACGAACATTTTTAAACAAATTACTAACCAAATCGGTCCAGCTGTTCTCAATTAATGCGCTACCAACGAACAACATTTCATTTTTATTTAGATGCTGGCAGAACGTAGTAGGAAAAATGTTGAGGATGAGACATTATTTTTCCGATTACATGGTCGGAAAAATCGTCAATCAAAAATAGTCGGCTGAACCGGTTTGTTTTTTTTTTGTTGAAGTTGTTAACCTATAGGTGCTAAATCTTTTCGTTCACCTACTGTACAATTACACATGCATCCCACAGTGTGAGCAACACGTTGAACCAGTGTTCATACGATACCGATAGTAACCTATTAAGAGCTCAACCACAGAGCAGATAAAAGAGAGCTCAACCGTCGCTAATGAGACACAATTACTTTTCTATTGTTACCGTACATAATCAGTTCGATTGACAGACAAGAGGTTAACTGCATTCACCTGATACTGTCAATTTCTAGCAACGTCTTCGTTAGTAAGATTTTACTTGGAAATAACAGGATACTTACAGTTTGTGAAACGATTTCTGGGATACTAGTTCTTGTGAACTTCCTAGACGCTAGGCTTTGCATATTTACAAGATATTATGCATATATAATGTTTCTGTACAATAATAGTAACCATACAAATAATTTGGTCATCGCTATGTTCACACGTAGCAAAATATTTACTTCAAAGTAAACGGGTGATAAATTCAATATACGTTATGGTTCACAAAGATCGTCGATAACAATAAAATGACAAATTTATACAGTATCTATACGAAAAAAATAAAAAAGGTAATTCAATACATACGATACAAGAAATTGGCTCGTTTCCTCCCTTGGTGGCAATAAATTTCTTAGAAGATATTCGTAGTGACTGAAAATAGCGTCGAGCCAAATATCATGGCAGTGCATGATAATATCATATTATGTAAATTGTTTAGGCGCACGTCTGCGGCGGCGGCGCGGTGCGGGACTGCTGAGACGCCGCGTCCGCTATCTCCATCACACTTTGTGTTTTGAACACCCCGTATAGTCATCGCCAATGCGAATCAATAAATTCAACCCTTTTTATGATTTAGTCATTCGTTTTTATAGTCCTTGTACGTGCCCCTGAACGTGCATCATTCAGTGACAATAAAAAAATTCAAACGATCTTTTACATCGCGTACGAACAATAAAAAAAGTTGATGTTTCAGTTTCTGTGTAAAACTCTGCGTTCGCCGCCCTTGATGAGGAATTTTAAGGACTTGTTTACGATAGAAACTTATTGTAGGTAAACTAGTGGCGAAACTTTCAAGAGAATCGTTAACATTGTTTTAACCAGTTTTTACTCTTCGTGCAAGACGGTAAGATGGCACATAACTTTAGCCTTTCAATTAAAATGACAAAGTTTGCTAAGAAAATGTTATCGCTTCGTATTTCAAACTTAATCTGAGGACAGTCTGGCCAACTACCTTTTTTTTTCCCGCTCTGGGCGGAGCGGGAGGGCGTGTCAGTCTTTTACTGACTAAAATCCACCCGTGTTCCTTCCGTTGCCTGTGACAGAGGCCACGGTAACCCTTTCGGACTTTCCTGCAACCCCGGTAGCCAAGCTACTTGGGTATAGTTACTGCTCTGATGGTACAGTCTATTGTATCTATTTGATTTGAATGAATCTGTATATTGAGACTCGAATTTTAGGTTTCAGTTACAGCAATCTGTTTGCAGAAACAGAATATTCGAAAGCTAGATAAGCTGTCTGTAGCATGACGAGTCAGTCATACATGTTTCTGGGTTATAGAGTTGAAGACCTACAATACTTTATAACAAATTAAATACGACACGACACTCTCATTTAAGTTTTAATTTATTTGTCTACATAAACAGAACTAGTTTACATCTAAACATCCATTACTGTAGCTTACAACTTAGAGAAGACAATTAAAATACAGGCGTCGGAAAACTGACACAGAAAAAGTGAAGGGCGTGGAAAAAAGTTCCATTATAGCTGTGTTACAAATGAGAACAGAATGGCGGGATGTTACCCGGTCCCCGGTTATCTTCCTGGGAACTCGCAGCCGGGTCTGTACATCATCACGGAATGAGAACACCCCGCATCTAGTGTCAGTATGATTGATTTCTTGTACATTAACGTTGTATTATGAGAGTGGAGGTTTTGAGTTTGTGGGTGCTTTAAAAAGAGGACTATAGAAAGGAATGATGTCTGTAATATCTTACATAACAAAACATCGATAAATAGTATTAAGCATAGTCGCTTTTGTGTGTCTGGTTCTTCTACACTATACAATGAATTTCGGTGCGGTAAATCTCGACGTTTTGACGTCATCACTGGTGTGTGATCTATGCGCTAGTATACTATAACTACGCATAGGTTTCCAAATCGTAATTTTAATTTATCTATCTATGTAGCTTGTATTGTCTCACGGCCCCTCTCTCCCTTTTCCACACGATTCTGTCTTTTGCTAGTGCCGGTCCTTTTGGTAAGAGTCAAGCCCGTCCCACCATCTTCGCCTTGGCGTGCCGAGATGTCGTCGTGCGTTTAGTGGGGGCAATCAGTGATTCTCTTAGCACATTTGTCATCCGAAATGCGGTAGACATCCGACATGTTGTGTTCCTTATAGGGTCCAAAATTCGAACCCCCAGGATACTGCGCTCCATGGCTCGCTGGAAAACCTTGAGCCTGGACCTCAATTTTCATGGTATTCAAGTTTATTTCTTTCTTTTTACTTTGACTTACAGCTAAACAAAACAGACTAAGATATTGAAAATGTGACTGATAGCCAATTAAAAAAGAAAAACCAAGCCAAGCCAACCAACCAAGAAAAGCCAGCAAAAACAATAATCCGGCAAAGCCAACACTATACATATTAATATTACATACATACGACAATACAATATATGTGGTAAAACTGGTAAAAAACGTGGTCCTCAGGCTAACATAATTTGAGCAATATGGTGAAAAAGTTAAGACTGAAGCACTTTCTGGCCATGAACACACCTGTTGTAAAAGGATCGAAGTCATGCTGTTCACACACCCTATTAAAGTTTCTGCTTGCACGCACATGGAAGGAATTCAGTCTGTAGTTAGTCGGAGCAAACGGCACACGAAGCGGGGGATTGGACTGCTTCAACCTTCCGAGGACGTTGAAGTAAAATTTGGATAGAATTTCGGGGATTAATATTATCATTAAAGATCTTTAGTAACAAAACACAGTCGGAGATCTATGGGGCAATAAATTATATTTCTTACAGAGGTTAAAAGGTAATTGTCAAAGTGATACGGTACTCTTTGATGGTAGCAGTAGTACTTTATAAATCTCTTCTTATTATTATATTCATTACTCAGAACAATAACTAAAGCATAGAAGGCGCTTTAGGACATTTGAAGTGTACGCTGTCATAGACAAAAGAGTATTAGCTAGTGATGTGACTATGCATAAAATAAATACCGATATCGACTTCTTAGTTTATGGTATCGCTCCTTGCGTTTATACCTTAAGAGTGGCAACGTCGCAATTTAGTGTCACATTTCGTGGTTTTCAATTTTTATCATTTAATCGGAGCTATATTTTAAAAATGTGTTTAATTAACTTTTTAGAATTACGTGAAAGTGTTTAAAAAGTAAGTAATCGTAATGCTTACAGTTATTTTACAATGAAAATAACGCCCTGCAAGTTTCCAATGTATTATTTGCATATAAATAGAACTGTAAACGCAACGATTTCTTACCTTTTACACAGTTTTCACATAATTCTAAAAAGTTATTCAAACAGATTTTTAAAATATAGCTCCGATTAAATGATAAAAATTGAAAACCACGAAATATGACACTAAATTGCGACGTTGCCACTCATAAGGTATAAACGCTCTTAAATCTAAAATATGCTAAGGTGAAATAAAGAACTCACTTCTGTCTGATCAACTTATTTATTTATAAACTCCTGTGTTTAAAAATTATGGTTTTTGTTAGAAATGTCCTTACTTTTTCTACAGGAGAAGATAATTCTTTCGCGATATAATGAATTCTAATTGCTAAATAGTTTTGCTTATCAATTTAATCAACAAATTTATATGTTCATCCAATACATCATTATCGAATGAATGTTCGAGTAAATCATCAAAAATTGACGTTGGTAGCAATATTTTAATAAAGCAGTCATCGCTGAAATGTTTGGAACAAATACGATGTTGTTTTTTCCATTCCCAGTAGTTGCACGCGTTGATCCAAGTTTGCCTCATATCAATATCGGAGGGAAATCTGAGAATTAAAAAAAAAATCATAGCTACACATGAGTTTAAATTATTAGACCATGAGCCACACGGATTTTTGACCACTGTCATTTCATTACTCATACGTATGATTTGCTGGCAAGACCGTAGGTATTTAGGTATTTATTTCACTCTTAAATATTTAATCCTTCCCAAAACTACGTGTAAAGAAAAATAATGTAATAATTTAGATGACGCTAGTTCTATCGATATTGTATCGATAGTTTATTTTTGCAAGCACTATTGCAAAATTTCTATGCCGATTTAAAATTTCTAATTTCCCTAGAATATAATTATTTAATTACATAAAATATTGATTTCAAAACACTACCGTGTACACTAAGCTCAAATAATTTGAAAAAATGCCAAAATAACCTACAATGAGAATACAAAACCGATAAAATGACCATATTTGATTACTTACCGATGGAAGCTTATGATTTCCGCATCATTTTCTTTGCGGGATGAATGTGATTTACATCCCACTATAATGCAGGACATTATTTAATCTTTAAGCTTTGCGATTTACACTAAATCACTATTAATTTTGTACTATTTTTACAAAAACACGTAAAATCAACGAAGCACTTCAACTCCCATGCGCCCATAAGCATTGTACGAAAAAATGCGATGAACAAAGTCATAGACAAAAACCTGAGGCGTTAAGTAGCTTCTAAACTTAGTATCATAAAGGTAGCCAAGGTAGCCAAATTGACGTTTGCTTTGTGACGATTTGCATTTTGAGCAACCTACATCTGTCTCTTTCTAATGCTGTTATGAGTGTGTAAGAAAACAGAGACGACTATATTAGTTAAATTTAGCTTCCTTCTATGCTTTAGTTATTGTTCTGAGATTCATTACGTGCTAACACGACGGCTGTTTTAGTTCCCATAAAAAACTTGTCTTGCCAGCTCAAACTATGTCAGTATGACATAATGTCATGCGTCAGCGTGTCACATGTCTGGTCGGTACATTCGATTCGGCAGTATTTGTTGAACAACACAGCCGAAGCGTAGCAATGGCTAATAGTTATTTATGATACTAGTGCGGTAAGTTGGTTTTTACAAACGTGTAGACAAATGTAACTTACCATAGTCACGAGTTTGTAAATACCAATTTCCGCGCATGTGTCATACAACGTTTTTCAACACATTTGCGAGAAAACAGTACAATAGGTAATGAAACAAACTTTTGTTTATAAAAATATCAGTCAGAAAGTCGCAACAATAACAATCTTTGACGTTTCTAATATGAAAATGGCGCCATTTCCAAATGGCGCTACGTGCGCGTGGTGAAAATTAGAATCGCAAAAAGTCGAAAAGCATCTTTCGTCTCATTTTCTCTTTAATACTAAAGTGAGATAAACGTATTGAGCAAAAGCGCTTCCAAGGAGGTTCGATCATTCAGCTTATTTATTCTCGTAATTTGACTCCTTGGTGGAATTCTTATATATTTTTTTATGGTAATTAAAAAAAACCGTAAAGAATACGCACGGCGCTATACAACGAAGGGGGCGGTAAAACATGTACTTAGGTGAGAGTACCTATTTTACCGCCCGTTCCGTTGTATGGTGCGTAATTTTTAACTTTCGAACAATGTATACAGGCTTCATTCGGCTCTTGCCGATCGGTTAATTTTGGTACTTAACAAGATAGAAAATGGTCCACAAATCTTAAGTTTACAAGTTAGGCCTACAGCATTGGACCAGGCCCGGGTCGACGGCGCGTTATGTTCCACGCACGCCTCAAAGAGATGTCAGCATCAATGACGGGGTCCGCTAGGGTTGCGGGAAAGTCCGAGATGGATACTGTGGCCCCCGGCACAGTCAACTGAAGGAACACCAGTGAGTTTTAGACAGTAAGAGTCTGACACGCCCTCCCGCACCGCCCAGAGCGGGAGAAGTTATAAGGCCTACAGCATTCTCACATTCACAAAATACAAGCCTATATTTAAACAAAATACAACTATAACAAATCTGGATTATGTCACAGAAGTATGTAAAAAAAATAAAAAAAATATTGTAATTTGGGAGCAGTTAATAGACATTTACATAGTGATGCCGTTAATGAGGTACCAGGGAAGCCACATGTGCAGAAGGAATTATTGCCAGACTTCCTTGTCTTCATTGGAGTCTTTAATCTTATAATATGCTTTTTTGATAAGGATACGTTTGATGTGGGTTTTGAACTTCCCATCACTAAGTTCTGTAACCGACTTTGACAACTTGTTATAAAAGAGGATACTGTTTATAAGAAATGACTTGCTTGTTTTAGTCAATCTAAATTTTGGTACCACAATTTAGTTTTTACTACGTGTATTTATGTTGTGGAAATCACTTCTTATTTTGAAATGTCCTAAGTTTTGCAAACATACAAAATACTTCAATGTTAGAGGGTTTTATTTTCCGCACTTAGTCCTTTAGGTAGAACATTGGGCGTAGGCCATGGCGGCCGTTGGTGGTTATTCCAACAAAATACTTTTTATGATATAAAGAGAAGGTAGAGTTAGTATATCAATTTCTTTGAAATTGTGTTTTTGAGACTCGCGAGGACCCACATTATAGATCGCGTAATAAAATCTTCGTAGTTTTTCCACCCTGTCTAAAACTAAAATGTAGCAGAGTTATTAGCTGGGTTCTAATTAATTAGAACCGTTCATTTTGTATTAAAATGTTTGCCAAGTTTACTTGGTACGTTTAATTTTAAGATTAATTACGAACTATTGATGCGGCTTTTGTCTAATTACGAGTAGATGGCTAGCAATTTTTTAAATCGATTATGAATAATTTTTTATCGGACACAAAGTTGGCCAAAGCAAACAATTTTTTTGTGTTTACACTGTCAAATACTTGTTTCTGAAAGTTGATTTTAAGATAGTTATAGTTCGAACTTAATAATATAATCAGCCTGTATTGACCCACTGCACTGCAGAGCAAAACCCACTCTTTCCTTTTTCCACTTAATTTGAACATAATAGATGTAATAATACCCTTAAGGGGACTAAGTACATGACCAAAACGCATGTTTTATAATGCCTAAAAGTATATGATCCATTGCAGTAAACAAAATCAGAAAAATATATGATATTCTTCAGGATATATGCTAGTTAGTTAGTGTGTTGAAAACATAATACAAGTAATTTGGTACGATAGAAAAAAGTCGCGATGATACCTCTAAAAATTTCTTTCAACGATTAAATACCATACTAATTTACATGCAATCATTCTGTTTTTTTTTTCAGATAGTTCTTCAAGCAACATAATTATTATAATATCCAATCTATAGATTTCTTGTAAATAGAGAATTGCTTCATATTTTTCAATAAATTACCAGTTTCGTGTCATCGCGCTTCTCTTTCGTTTTTATGCAGTCCGTCAGTGGCCGCGCATTAGCTGTTGTCAGCCCCTTAACGAAGCCGAGAGTCACTTGTTCTTCTCGTTATGGTCGACAAAAGGCGCTACGACCCTGTCGACCGGTCCGTAGACTTACAACGTGTTCCTCTGAACGATTCTTCTGTTTTCTGGGAGGCTACCTGTATAAAAAAGAAACAAAGTTCACAACATATTTCTACTCACAAAACACCTATGTGACAAAAAAATTGATGTATGTATGTATTTTCGGTTGTTTCACAGTCCAGAGTCATAAGACTCTGGACTGTGAAACAACCGAAAATCTACTTTCTATCCCAAAACAGTCACCGCCTTCCGTGTATGTTTTTCTTTACCACAAGTACATTACACTACTGTGGCATTCAGCAAACAGTTTAACACGCTCCAACTTCTTCCTCACTCACACTCACAGACGCCCACACCCACACACTCCACACGAACACTCCTTCCTATAAGTAAAATGGAAATTACTTTCTAGTTTTAGTTTACCGGAAACCATAATTATGTACATACTTGGGGCGTAGACCAGCCGGTTGATTCTGTAACAATCTCACCGTGAAAACGTAGGTGAAGTGACCTATCATTCCGCTTGATGCTAGGGATTGATACACTATTGACAACTCACTTCCCCTAAATTTTCACGATGAGATTGTTACAGAATTGCTCGGCTGGTGGCCTGAGATACAGGCTTCGGCTTAGCTTAGGCACCAGTCTCCCACAATATTATTCTTTAAGCCCATGACTGGAATTGTTTTTTGATATTATTTTATAAGAATATTGTGGTTAGAAAAATAAATAAATATTATTATATTACTAGCTGCGCCCTGTGGTTTCACCCGCATAAGTCTAAAACTTCGTAAGAATATCAGGATCAAAATTATCTTATGTTCTATCCCAGATTATGGCCTCTCCATGTGCCAAATTTCTTTCAAATCCGTTCAGCCGTTTTATCGTTAAACCGTAACAAAAAAATATACAAAAAATCAAATCTTTTCTCTTCATAATATTATTATTAACCTGTATTTATAACCTGTTTTTGTTCTGGAACATTCCTCCTTCCTCTCTGGTTACGGAGATATTAAAGGTCGAAGTTCCAACTTTATTTACATGTTTATTTACGAAAACGCGTTTTATGTGATAAAACTTATCCATCTTTAAATACTCCCGCGATCTCTGTACCGCTGCATGCACTCATAAGCACCATGTTGTGCGTGCATTACGTTGTGCACTGCCGTAAACAGCCAATTTTCACACCAAAAATAAAAATCGCGTTCCAGCAATATTTTTACACAAAGTTACTTAGTTTGATGTACAGAATGCGTATGACGGGAGGGTCTTGTTAAACCCTGTATCCTACACTATGCCTTATTTATAACAAATAACTCCTAGGAATTACTGTCTAGAATTTGTTTCACAACATTTTCACCGGAAGTTGTTTCAGCTGATGAAGATTGTGTTATTCAGATTTCTCGCTTACCAACAGGTACTGTTTATCAAATAACCTAGAAGTATCGACTGTTTCTCATTAGCGTAAAAGAATAAAAGTATGGCATTAGTTAAAAACAATAAAAAAGGTGCGAAAAAAAAATAACGTCTTTGTTTTTATTGATATATTAGCAGGAATTATTTTTCAGTGTTAATGTTTATCACAGTAAATATTATTTTTTATGAATCTAAACTAATATTATAAACAGTATGTTTTCATTACTTATACTCGGAAAGTAGGTCTGAAGTTGCCTGAGGAGCGGGTTGAAAGTAATACTTTTCAGCCCTAGGGAGAATCGCTTTCAACTGACACCTGTCAAATTATCTAAAAAAAAACTAGTTTTATTTTCACATTTCTATTGAACCATGTTCTAACTTCCTATACAGCCACTCAAATACAGCGCGATGTATAATTGAAATAACATAAAGTTAAGTATTAAATAAAGAATAGATTTTTTAAATGACTTTACTTTCAACTATTTCTTTAAAATAACATAGAATTGGGCAAAATATTTACCATTTTTTCAATGATGGAAATGAAAAATAATGGCTGAAGCTAGCTGTAGCCAGTCACAGAAAAAAAAATAGGCGGGAAAGCGGCAATCCGATCTTCATTTGTTTTTTCGAGTTGTAGAGTTTTGTTTATACTTCCGTATAGCAGAGATTTGTATCTAACACAATGAGTTTATCTGATTCAGATATGGATTTAACGCCTGATTTCATAAGAGAAGAGGCTCATTTTTTCTTTAGCTAATTCATATTTTTTATTTTTACTTTCCTGGTATTCGTAATGAAAAGCACAGTGTTTACCTCGGGTTAAAGACTTATTTAGTCCCTCAAACTATTGAGCGAGAAATAAGTTACTTTCACCCCTAGGGTAACAATGTACTTTTCGTACCACTTGCTCAAAAAAGTGACATTCTATGCCACAAAAAGCGAACATAACAATAGTCATTTTTAATCTGTTAAAAACAGGGAAAGAAAATTGTACTGAATTTCATTCATCCTCTAGGGGAGAATGTGATTTAAATTTGGAATACTTACCGAAATGAATACTGAACTACATCTGTGTTTACACCATTGAGTTTGTATATAAAGCATTATACATCTTTTTGAAAAAGGAATACGCATTTATTATGCAGTTATGATTATTAAATAAAATTACGAAAACCGACGAGGCCGTATGAGCTTGATGCCTTTGCTTTTCCGACAAAAAAATATTAGTCTAGGAATTTGCCGCGTTTTTGTTTTCTTCAAATACATAAACGGTAAGTTTATTTTAATTTATTTTTATAAATAAGTTAATGTTCTAAAAATACGTTTAATTGTCATTATTTTTAATAAATGCAAGTTATCTCATATTATTATTGTGTTAATTTTTTCGCAAATGGTACGAAAAGTAGAGTATTTTCCTCGGTGATAACGCTGTCTTAGTCTTGGGTGAACTTAAATCGCGAGCGTAATGAAGGACTCGAGGGTTACTCCCGAGCGTAGCGAGGGTGTTAAAAACTTAAATCACGAGCGAAGCGAGGGATTTAAGACGAGTCCTGAGTGTAGCGAGAGATTTAAATCGTCACCCGTGACAGAAGACACTGCTTTATCCCCTTGGTTAATAATCTACTAATTGTTTGTTTCGCTTTCACGCTAAAACGGCTGAACGCATTCGGATGACATTTGGCATATGACCATGACCTAGATTAGGACATAGGATACTTTTATCCCGATATTCCTATAGGATCGCGACTTATGCGGGTGAAACCCCGGGCTCAGATAGTATCCTATTATAATGAGGTAAGAATATTACATTTTCTGAATCTGCATCTTCTCGTGTCTATGACTTATGTATATTACGTAGCGACCTGGACAGCTCAGTCGTTTGCCTCAATTAAGCCCTGGAAGTTAAGGTATTTCTGAATTCAAACGAATGAAGCTACAGTGAAGTTAAATGCAAATTAATTAATATGGAATAAAGATACATCCCTTTGTGTCGTTCTCCATGAAAATCTGCTTATATGAAATTATGAACACAGCTGCTTTCATATTTTACTATAGCCAGGTACTTTGTAGAGGAAAACATTGAACCGTCGCGGGACGCCTGGCAGATGTGAAAAATCGAAAACCATTATTTCATACCTACTTATTTACTATACAAAATAGTATAGTAACTATGTATGAAATAATGGTTTAATAAAAGAAAATAAATATGGCATAATCAAAAACCAAATACTTATTCAGTTTTTTTAAAGAAATAAATCGTTCTTTATTTAAAACAATATAGCGTGGCGACGCGTCGCCACGCCGGCAATCGCTTTTACGATTATTTCATACTTATTTACTATACAAAATAGTGTAGTTAATAAGTATGAAATAATGGTTTAAATAAAAGAAAATAAATATGGCTTAGTCAAAAACCAAATATTCAGTTTTTTTAAAGAAATAAATCGTTCTTTATTTAAAACAATATAGCGTGGCGACGCGTCGCCACGCCGGCAATCGGCTTTACGTGCGGCTATAGATGTTTCACATCAAAAACCATTTACGACCGAATACATAGGTAGTGCATACCTACATAGGTAGCTTGCAAGCTGACGCGGCGAGACCGCGAGAGGAGGTACCGATGCATTCTGTTTTCTTTACATTTTCTGATCGCTGTGTACCTACAACTTAGACAACACAGACAGATGATCGGCTAACCAACTTAGTTATTTAGTTACAAATACAAATATTTTTATTGGAACAAAAACATAACAATTTTTGTTGAATCGATCTTCAGCAATCCTTCACGGGACTTCTACGTCTTGTCTGCCTGACTGTCTGTGCGGTGTGCCCCTTTATTACCTATATAATACTTTAAAGGGAATTGAATATGACATTCATCTATATTTTGAAGGTGTTCAACTTTATATCTTAGCACAGGTGCGTTTTCTTGTCTATTTGTTTACATTGTCATCAGACACTATTGGAACAGACTATAGGTAAATAGTCAGCCCATTTGAATAATGAAGTATAAAGTATTAATACAGTCAGTTCTTAGAAGTGACGACATTATAATAATTATATTAATTCAGACATTACGAGCAATTGAAATAATATAAAAGAATAGCGCGCTCCACACAATTATACCTCTGTATAATTTTCTCGGAACTGAAAGTTCAATGACTGTTATTTTAAGGCTAAGTTACACAACAACCTAACTGGGGTATTAATAAGTTAGCTTCACTTTGTATTACTTAAAATCACGAGGTTTATCGAACTACTTTGGGAGCTAGCGCCCACTCGATATAAGAAAAGAGACGATTAAGGTACGCAGCAATTATGAATCCGAATAATGTCCTAAATTATGTTTCAATGAGCGTAAAGACGGCGTAAAACTGTTCTAGTAATAAAATCGGTATTTACTTGGTTTCCCGCCTCCTATCGTGACGCAACGTGACACTTTATCATACTTTACAGATTTGAGTAAGTAACTCACAAAATTAAATGTTTTTATAGTCTAATTCTCTAGATACCTCTTTAATAGATATATAGGGCGTTTAACGGTAGTTCCAGGACGAAGTTTACCGACCAATAAACTTGGTCAACATCATGTCGCTATAAAGGTACGAAGAACAGGGTGTAAAATTCACTCATACTGTATGGAAAAGGAAGGATCCTCCGACCAGACGGGTCTGGTGGGCAACTGCCCGACGATTGTTTTTTTTTTTTCGTGTGTTGTCATCTCGCAGTTGGCCTTGAGAGGCCGTGACTGCTTAACCGGTCAATCCTGTGGTCCCTTCGAGCTAACTCAGAGCCTCCAGCCAGGGGCCCGACATTTGATGTCGGGACGTTGTATAGGTATATGCTAGTCGCACGGTAAACTCTGCTTGCGCGATGCAGGATTTTAGTGATGTCAGTGTGATGCGTAGTTTGCATGTGGCGATGTAGGTACCGCTACATCGCCTTTCGCTGTTAGTACAACTGTACCTTAAATGCTAAGAATAAACGTTTAAGGTAGGCGCTCATTACCGTAATTCAAGCTATACAAGTAAATTATGAAATAACATTTGAGATTAGAAACAGCTAATAACATTACTTGCGGTTGAATGTTATGTAGTTAATAGAATTTGTGGCTAGAATTCAAGACATGCATGATTTTTATTGAGTAAATATTAAGAACGTGCGAATGATAGAATGTCTGTCCCCGGTTTTATTCATGTAGATTTATGTAAACTAAGACCTACCCATAAACAAATTACAAAC
Source organism: Brachylomia viminalis (assembly GCA_937001585.2). NCBI lineage: Eukaryota > Metazoa > Arthropoda > Insecta > Lepidoptera > Noctuidae > Brachylomia > Brachylomia viminalis. The sequence continues at coordinate 11,287,452 of OW443307.2, read as the reverse complement.
AGTATATAAGCACACGACGTTGTACAACAAGATTATGTGCTTCTTAAGTAAGCTGCTAAGTTTATGCTAATCTTGCCACGTGATAAATATTTCTAAAAGCGGAGGTAAACAATATCAGGCAGACTGCTTTCAAGTGTCTGAAAAAACTCCGGTACTCGTTTAGTATGAAACACGGCGGGATATCACCTCATTGTCAGCAAGCCACTTTGACATGGGGCCAACGTGGCGATGCTGGGGTGGACACGATTCTAATCTAATCGCGAGAAAAATACAGCGTCCTGCGTGATTTACAAACGAAACGCAATAAAATTAAAGCCACTGTATTATGTAAGTCTAGTTGGACATCACCTATTTTGACGGCACGGATGGCGCAGTGGTTAAGCGATTTCCAGCCAGTACTCGACGACTGGCTCGGGAGAAGGCACGGCTCCCTGTCGTTTAGGGTGACGCAGGTGCTGTCGGGGCACGGCTGCTTCGGCAAGTACCTGTGCCGCATAGGCAGGGAGCCGGACGCTCGGTGCCACCATTGCGTCCATTGCGGGGAGGACATGGCGCAACACACGCTCGCCGAGTGTGTAGCTTGGGAGGAGCAGCGCCGTGTCCTCACAAATGAAGTAGGAGGCGATCTGTCGCTGCCGGCCGAAGTGCGGAGGATGGTCGGTAGCGCAGAGTCGTGGGACGCGGTGGTGTCCTTCTGCAAGGACGTGATGTCGCAGAAGGAAACTGCGGAACGGGAGAGGGAGATCTCGACTCCCTTCCCCGGCCGCAGAAGGCGCACCGGGCGCAGGAGAAGGGCGGACAACGCCCTTTTCCAGCCCCCATGAATGGGTCCAGGGGCGTGGGACTTGGGGAAGTCCTCGCCCCCTATTTGATGGACCCGAGGCGAAGGCGCGCGCGGGTGTCGGCACGCGCCTCTGAGGCGATGCACGGGGTAGTTAAACACCTCACTACCCCGTGCAGGAGACGAGGCCCGGACAGACCGGGCCAGCACTAGTGTGGGGCTGCGGAAGAATTTCGATTCCCGCGGCCCTTGCGCACGTGCGAGGAGACACCGGGGTGGTTTTAGCCGGTAAGAGTCCGGCACGCCCCTCCGCCTTTTCCCCAGGCGGAGGTAGTCCATGAGGATTTCCCCCCGTAAAATAAAAAGTGGTTAAGCGATTGACTGCTGCGCTGCGTGTCGCTGGTTCAATTCCCGCACGGAACAAATATTTGTATGACCTACGAGTAGTTGTTCCGGGTCTGGCTGTTTGTGTACGTGAGTATAAATGTTTGTAAACGCACCCACAATACAGGAGAAACTCCTAGTACGGGGCAATGTAAAAAAAAAATATATCAGCAAGACTCATTTTGCGTGCAGACAAAAATGGTTAAAAAGTTATTTTTTTTGTTTTTTCTGTACTGCCCCATTGCTGAACAAAGGCGGCCAGTCCTTCCAGGAACTCTTTTCCCGCGGTAAAAGGTTTTAAATGGTGATTATTTTACGCATGACAAGAGTAACATGACTGGGCGTTTCTTTGAACACATATAAGAACTAAGCTATGTACCTACCTGAATCATTTAATTTCTTGGTCACATAAAAATGAGAACTATTATTAGGTATTTAATTTTAAGAAATAGTTGATTAAATCCAACACGATAAGTAAGTGGTTGATATTACTCGCAAACTATTTGGATTATGTTTTGACAGCGTCGCCAAAGTCAAATAGAGTACAAGAAGTATGTGCTGGCTTGTAGGCGTAATGGCCCCCATGTCACACAATGTCAAAATGCTTATTATTTTTATTACTTACAACTTATTCTCTATGAAATATTCATGTCGTAATGAGGTCACCCGAATATTTTAAGCGACAAACATGTCTGACGTGATAAATAAAACTTTTCAACATTTCGCGGCGGCAAGAACGTGAGCGAAAATGAACAATGAATGCATATTCTTTTATTCTTTGACATTCTCTCGAATTACATGAAAGACTAGAAAAAATACAAGTGACTTATCTGCCTCTCGCATCGGTGAGCGACGGTCTTGAATGTACGTATATATTATTCTATTTTTCTTCGTAAGTATTTCTAAAATATAGAGTGTTGGCACGATAGAAAAATGTTGAAATAAGGAATTATGTTTTTGGTGCTAAACAGCTATTACTTTACAGGTACCTATATTTTGATACTTGGTTTAAGTTATTTATCTTAGTATAATTATTTTTCAATGTTTTTGTTGGTAGGTATATTGGCGTGTGCTAGCTGACATAGGGCAAATAATTTAATTATTTTTTTTGTGTTTTGTAATGTTAATTACTTACTACTGTATAGAATCCATTTGTTCTCACTGAACAGACAGCTGTGCTGCTGGGCAGTTTGTTGCGCCACTTCTTCTTCCCAGCTAAAGCACTAGGAAGTAGTGAAGGGCAGGCGTTTTGGGGGGACTGTCTTATGTAATTTTGACGTTCAAAAAGTGCTGAATTAGAAAGTTGAATAAATGTCTTTTGGTTTTATCATTATCAGTCTATACAAATTATTTAAAACATGTTTGTTACATAGGCAGCTAGGTACTGAACGAAGACTATTATTAGATATGTACCTAAGTTCATAAATGTGCACATACAATATGGAATGATGTATATTCATTGCTTAGTTGAATTTCTATTGATATGACTGAGTTTCAATTATGCAGGTATAATTATGAATGTTTCTGAGACAATGGGTCTGAAAATTTAGTTTAATTACTGCTTGCATTTCATTAGTGCATTTTGTTAACACTGCCCAGGAAAGCTTACACAATATTTGTTTTGGTAAATTATTTACTATACCATAAAAACACACAAACATACCAACACACGTGACTTAGTGGTCCCTTTTATCTTATCTACAAAGGGTTAATTATGATTTATGACGTATATGTTCTAAGTAATTAATTTTATATTACCTACCATTGTTTCCATGCTGTCTTATATCTTACTGTTATAGTAAGCGCGTTATCAACTGAGTCGTCGGGCCATAAGTCATTTTCCCTATGTTTATCTCGCTTGCACTTACGGCCCGTATGGAGCCGCTTAGTAAAGGGCGTAACAATAAAATAAATATATCGATAAGTATCGGTAAGTATCATTTATTATCGTATCTTGTTCATGCAAGCGTACAGATCATTAGTGACTCACCGACACCACGTGAGCAGGTAGCCGTTTACAGATAACGGTCCCGGCGCGCTGCATATTCCTATCTCTATTGACATTTATGACCTCACGACTCAGTTGATAACGCGCTGACTATAGGTTATCTAACCTAGTCATTCACTTCACAAACTTTATGATCAGTCATAAAGTTTGTGAAATAGTTTTCTTTTGTTTCTGTATTCAGATACAGAAACAAAAGAAAACTGTTTCTAAATTCTACGAGCTGGATCAGCCACAAGTCACTCATATTCACTAAGTACACCGAAAAATCAACAAGCCGAAAGAATCCACAATCGTTTGCACGGCGGGAGAATAAATATTTTTTTAGGGAAGTGTATTTAACCACAGAAGGAAATAACGCGGGCGAAACATCAGCGATTATGTTCACAGATAATACGGGCCGTGTTATTTATTACAGTGATAGCGTGGCGATGATTCAAGAAAGGCAGATAACGAACCCGATTTACAACGTTAAATAACATGTTTACAATCGTTTTCTTATTGTAAGGGAGGTTGTTTTAGCGTTGGTTCGTATTTATTTTTGTGTTGAAGTGTTTTTTTTTGTTTTTTTTTTTCATATTTAGGTGAGGTGGAAGATTAGTGTTATTATTATAGTATGGCTGCATGGTTTCCGATGGAAATTGGTTACCGTACTCTGGATGTCGGTTTTGTATAAGAATATTATGTAAGAATTAAGGAAAATGGTGTAGGTACTGCGAGAAAGCACGTTAAGCCGTTGGTCCCGGCTGTCATTCGTGGATCTTTGACAGTCGTTACGGGTCGTCAGAAGCTCGAGAATCTGACAACCAGTCTTACCAAAGGGATGTCGTATCGCCTAGTAACTGGGTTGTCGAGATCAGATAGGCAGTCGCTGCATATAAAATACTGGTATTCAGCTGCAAATGGTTAGACTGTAAGCCGACCCCAACATAGTCGGGGAAAGGTTAGGCAGATGACGATGGTGGTTTAGGTACTGCGAATATGCATTAAGAATGTGATAGCTTGGTCATTATTGAATTTTCGTCGTTTTTGCTTTATTTTGGCTGTTAATAAGGTCCATGCTTAAATTCGTGGACGTTTACGGGACATCTCTGCCTAACCCATCGGAGACACAATTCGTGATGTTATATTATGTACCTACGGTTACGGGTAAATACTTAAGCGTTTTAATGCCCATCATTATGTATACAGGGTTATTGGTAAAACACCATCAACCCCTCAAGGGGTCATTGTACTCATCATTTGAACAACTTTTACTGTGGGACCAAATATGAAATCGCGAAAAAAAATCTGCTGTTCCCTACATTTATGTTTGCAGAACTCGTCAAAATTTAGGGACCACCTGATTTTTTTTTCGCGATTTCATATTTGGCCCCATAGTAAAAGTGGTTCATAATGATGAGTACAATGACCCCTTAAGAGGTTGATAGTGTTTTACCAATAACCCTGTATACTCTTAAATGGTAGTTTAAGACGTAGGCTATAATATGAAGATGATAGATTAGCCCACACCGACCTTACTAATGTGCTATAGCTAATCAAAGCCCCCGCAAGCATGCATGAGATTCCCATTGATTGATGATTATGACCAGATACCATTGATTAATTAGTCAGTGGCCAATACGGGTGGCTTGCCTTTTGCTACTCATTCGCATGCCTGAATTTACAATTGGTAATAGAGAATTGGCCACGGATTCCAGCAAATAGGCAATGATGACTGCGGAAAATATCGAGTAGACAGCTAACTGGTATCTGTAAGTTACTAATCGTTATTGGTTAAAATTACGTTGATTAAGTCCGCCTTTGTACAGTATTATTTTTTACTTGTGCATAAAGTTTTAATAAAATAAATAAATAAATAATAATTCATTAATTAATGATAAATAAAACAAAGACGGGTTTGTTACAACACTTATAACTCGAGATCTGCTGGACCAACTATCATGGTTTTTGATTTTTTGGATTTGTCTCCGCCCCGAATAGCAGAATAACTATCGAAACGGGAAAAATTCATGAAAAATATTATAATGAAGATAACATTCTGAGGCGGTACGAAGTTCGCCGGGACAGCTAGTTAATGATAAATGATTTTATTTCTGTAAGTAGGTTTGTACAAACACTTTTACACGTCAATCATATCAAAAAAACTAGATGAGGTCGGCGTTTCCTATCTGACTACTCTAAGAAGAAAGGCCGAAACAAACTTAGAGTCAGTTAATAATAATAAAAACTTAAACTAAACTTACTACAACTACACGTTCACGTCACGTCACGTTTACTATATGTTCATGTGTCTTTACTTTTAAATTGAAGGCACGTGAACATATCCGTCAGAAGTTGGCCGACACATCTCAGCGCTGAGTTGCTGGATTCGTTTTCTCCTCTACCGATCATTATTTCTCCTGACCAAGGTTTATTTTGTTTATAATTATGTATCTACGTATTAGTATTTATTCTTGTATTTTAAAGTCATTTCCGACCTATCTATCCCGTATGTTGCACCTGCCATGGTATATCTCTGCATCACCCTAAGGTTGACTGGTAGAAAATGCCTCAGGCATTAAGTCCGCCTTTGTGCAGTATTTTTGTTTACTTGTGCATAAAGTTTTAATAAATAAATAAATAATTTGTTTACTGACACCAAACAATATTAACATTACAACAACCATTTATTGCGTAAAAGAAAAAAAAATGTAGGCTATAAAGAAAATAATACAAACTCGGAGCATGTGCAGCCGAATTATGTAGGTGACAAACCTGTATATCGGCCGGCATACAGCGCCATACCTCACTAATAAAACTGGAAAAAAAATTGCCAGCTTTTACAATTTTGTTAAATCTAACAGAATATTTATTACTATTGTAGTAGTTTAAGAAAATAAAAAAAAATCTGGAATTGATTACATTATTTATTTATTGATATGATAAGATAAGATTGATTTAATTGTATAAACATGTTTTATACATACAAGAGCATGCAAGATGATAATTAATTACATTATAGTCCAATCTTGTTTAGCCTTATAATATATTGGCGTGCAAATATTTTAGTCACATTACTACTTTTAATCAATATAAATTATAATAAAATGAATGTCAGACAAGTTTATCGACTAAAAATTCAGACACACTATAATAAGTTTTTTGCTAGACTTTTCTTGCTGTTTAGAGCCGCCTCGATTTCGTCTTAGCTGATTTCTGGCAGGTCTTCCTTGAAATGGCGGGTTAAGTTGGCACTGGAATCCTCATTTTCGGGATCGGGTCGAGATTCATGCGGTGCATACAATTGTCCGTAGAAGTTTACGAGTCAAAATAAGAGCTCAACCATCGCTAATGAGACACAATTATAATAATAATAATATGAGACAACATCCACACAAGGTCTTCAGGTCCCGAACTAGGCAGAGCCTGTACTACGGTAACCTGATGACTGATATACATACTTATATAAATATACACACCCAGACACAGGTCAAACAGACATGTTCATGCACACAAATGTTTGACTTGTCCGGGGATCGAACCCGGGACCAGCGGCTCAGAAGGCAGGATCGCTACCAACTGCGCCAACCGGTCAGTCAATTACTTTTCTATTGTTACCGAACTTAATCAGTTCGATTGACAGACAAGGGGTAGTTACTTTGTGCCAAAATAATTGCTGGAAAACGACTTTGGAGCGAGAATTAGCTGTTCACCGTAGTGCGCGGCGTAACGCACGCAAAGCACTGTGCTTATAGGTACCAAAAGGGAGAGAGAGAGTATTTAAAGTTAAGTTATAACAATTAAAAACCTGTTGCCTGTGGTCGCCTGCTTGTCGGTCTTCTACAGATTGTACTTCGGTGTGTGTGCCCAAGAACTCCACGACTTCATTCCACCGGCCCCCTTCTTCCATCGGTCATCTAGACGCACTGCAAGTTACCATACTTACCTAGTTGCTATTCCACCAATTCGCACTAAACGTTTCCAAATGTCTTTGGTTATGCGCACAGCAAAAGAGTGGAACTCTCTACCTGCGTCTGTGTTTCCGAACGTATACAACCCTAATCTCTTCAAAGTGAGAGTGAAAAGGCTTCTACTGGGTAAGCTCACTCCATCGTCGACTTTGTCTCTGTCTTTGACCTAGACTTGAGTCAAGAACAAACACATTATAAATTAAAAAATAAAAAATCGTAAAAACATAAAATTGCCAGCTGTCCAGTACAAAACATACATCATTAGAATGGGAAGAACAAGCGATTCTCGACTTCGTTAAGGGTGTTTTTTTTTGGTAATTAGAAAGAGTGTGCGTCTATATATTTCAGAGGCGTGTTAAAAACTAATCAATCATTTTGAATTTACACAAAGTTAAAAATGTTACTGTTGTTTAAGTCCACAAATCTAAACAATTAAAATGCTCAAAATCATGCTTTATGCTTATTAAAATGTTGTATACTATTTATGTCTGAATACCCACATGAATCATTCCCAGAAGAATATTTCCGTTGGGTAGAACGTGAACTGTGCCGGGCTCATTCGGGAATGTTGTTGAGTTCATTTAAATTAAACGTGACCTGCATTAAAAAAAACAACGTGCAACAATTTTGTTTTCAAAAAGTATTATTTTTCGTTTATAAGGTGACATAAATTAGGGGAAACCAGTTATTTTGGCGAACATATTTATGAGTTTATAAACGGCTGCCATAAATCTTGGCTCATTAACCTAAGGTAGGTACGTTGTTATTGCGTATTTCGTCCCGGAATGGATCGCGAAAAACAATATTTTGTAACTATTGCGCATAAAAAGGCACAATTTCGCGCCTTTTTGTGTTGAAGAATGTTTGTAATACAGTTTTACAAACATTACTGCATGAAAGTGTTTAAATACCTTCACGACACAAATTATTGTACAGTCAGGGAAATTGATTGTGTACAAATGTCAATTTGCCGTGTTATAGACAATTATTTCAGTTGGTAGTCAACTTGATAAACGATTAATTTCCCTGACTTTACTTAGCCCAATTTCACAAAAAAAACAGCTTCACGAAAGAGCTAGGATAAGGTTTTTAAATAGATTCTTCAAGACTTAAGATCTTCTAAGACGTATTTAAATGGAAGCTTTAGCAAAAGAGTTTTCCAGGACTTTTCTCGAAAAAGACTCAATTAAATTGGATTGAACCGAAAAAACGGTATGTGCTCAGTGATTTACGGTGGGTTCTTAAAAAAGGTTTTCTAGTAGTAAGGGTGTTGCAATAGATGCCGGCTATCGAGGATAGCTGAGGGTTACACTATCGATTTTCAATGTAGACAGGTTCCACTCAAACTAACATTGGAAATGAGTTACGATAATCTTTCATCTAGTTTAAGAGTAGAATGTGTGTGCATTTATTTAAATTACGAGATATTTTCCCATAAAGTTGACATTTACTTTTTCTCTAGCTCTTGTCTTAATTGTTTCGCTTTATACAGGGTGTGGCGTAAACAATGGATAACCCTGAAACTGTCGATTGGCCAGATTATCATCTATCATTAATCTGGCCTTATCTATTATTTACGCCACACCCTGTATGTCTCGATGTTATGTTATAAAAAGAAGTAATTTAAAACCAACACAAATTTTTCCTAATTAAGTATTTTTTTAATATATCAACACAAAACAAACACTACCAAAAATATCACCAACTCCATTTTTTTTGCCCAAATCCAACACATACTCGTAACATTGGAGGGCACATAACATTTTAAAATAAACCGTCGTGAAATGAAAGCACCTAAATCATGGGTGGCAGTTCTGTCCACATGCCACGGCGTCCAGACGCGTTACTGCGTGTTGCGCGGATCATAAAACATTCCGGGCCAATCGGACGGCCGGACCGGACCGGCTGGAATATTGTCCGGATAATATATCGGCCCCCTAACTTTGTGATTTCATTGTTTGAGAATATTTTTATGAAAGTATTGTATGATTGTTACGTCTTTTTGGGTTTGTTATTTTTAAGTTTGTGTTAAACTCATAGGTAGCCTGTTTCTAATGGTAAATCGATTCAATTAGTTGACCTAATACATACATAAGTAACATCAAGCCTGCATACCCCGAAGGGTAAGGCAGAGGTATTCCTATACAGGGTTATTTGTAATACGTCGGCAATCCATTAAGGGGATGTAGGGGAGGCAATTTGCAACCAAATTACCCCTTATGACCCCTATGCAAATGTCAACCATTTTCCAGTAGTTCGACATTTTATATTTTTTTGAAGATATCTGGTATCTTATTGTATCTCGTTGGATAGCTGAGAAGTTGTACATATTTTTGGAATGTTCTGTCGATAAAGTATGTCAATGTTTTTTTGCAGAAATCAAGCATTTTAGTCAAATAACCTGCTCAAAACAATAAAAATTGTGTGCTCTGATTCTGTAATTTTATGGTTGATTATTATATTGTATTGAAGTAGAAGCAGATAAAATAATAATTTAAAAAAGTCCTGCTTTGTTTTTTTTTATAATATTCAAAACTTGTATACCAGCAAAAAACATAAAATTTCAAATTACTCGGAATTTGTTGATAAATGATTTATTTCTGTATGTTTGTTTGTACCAACACTTTTGCACGTCAATCATAGTTTTTTTAAACAAGATATGGCCGTTTGCGTTGACATGTGCATGGGGGTCATAAGGGGTCAATTGGTTGCAAATGACCCCCCTACATCCCCTTAATGGATTGCCGACGTATTACCAATAACCCTGTATACACCCACATTTTGCCAGTTATGTATGAGTCCCACTCTTTGAATACTACCTCGTAGTAGTCGGTCTAGTGCTCGCAAGCGATGTTGCGGAAGGATCGTACGTTCCCGCGACCCCCGGCGAAGGTGTGAAATGGAACATCATGCTGGTTTTTTGTCAGTAAGAGTCTGACAGACGAAGAGGATTTTCCAGCTCGGAAAAAAAAAGAAAAAAAATGTAGTCGCAAGCGATACTACTGAGCATGAGGTCCTGGGTTCGATTCCCAGGTCTGGCAAAGTGTTATTGGGTTTTTACATAAGGAATTTCACAGTAACACCCTAGAGTCTGGATTTGTGCCCGGTTGATGGCAAAAACAAAATCAAAAGTTATTTATTCAAACTAGGCTGAGAATCAGCACTTTTTGAACGTCAAAATTACATAAGACAGTCCCTCAAAACGCCCGTCCTTCACCACTTCCTACTGCTTTAGCTGGGAAGAAGAAGTGGCGCAACAAACTCCCCAGCAGCACCGATGTCTGTTCAGTTAGAAGAACTGGATTCTATACAGTAATAAGTAATTAACATTACGAAACACAAAAACATTAAAATTATTTACCATATGTCAGCTAGCACACGCCAATATTGAAAACTATACTTAAGCAGAAAATAATAATAATAAAAAAATTGGTAATAGGCTTGCCCCCTACTATATGGGACTAAAACATAACCAGCGAAATTAGGATGATCACTGTACTATAGGTTCACCTCTGCCATACCCTTCGACAATTACAGGCGTGATGACGTTATTTAAGAAAGTTAATTTTAAGGGCTCTAAAAGACCAACAATTGATACTTAAAAACTTATCATAAAATAATGTTTAATGCTCTTTATATGAGCCAAATTGTTTGGGCTAAAATAATTAAGTCCTGGCCGGAGATAAAACTTCGAGAATTATGACAGAGCATGGGACAATATAAGTTAATGAAAAACTCAATCTTATTCTCTAATGTCTTTTCTCCCCCTTTCTTGTTTTTATTCATCCTCCTATTTTTCCTTGCTGTAAAAATACCTTTAATGACACCTTCGAAGCAACTACACAGGACTGAACGGCTCCTATCTTCCACCGCCATTTTATTTCTCTTTATTTTCCTTTCCTACAGGTTTGATAAGATTGATCGGAGTGTAAAGAGGAAAGCAAGTAATAAGTTTTATATAAACTTTTTGTATGACTATAGTGATAGAACAATTTAAAATGTTGCTATTTTCAGTGTAGAGTTGTGATAAGATTTCAAAATACCGAAGCATATTAGAACAAAATCCTCTGTATTATGTACCGCATTGTAAACTACACTTGGGAGCAAATGAATCGAGCCACTTCCATTTTTCACTTATAATGGTTATTAGTATTATGGAATGTATCAAATCAAAACCTATAAGGCTTAAGAGGTTATTTAAAAACCTTTACAATGAGGGTAAATTATTTTATTGAATGATAAAGTATTGGCTCTGAAAGAAAAACGGTAATTTTTATAGAACATTGTAGGGTTAAAACAGGCCAGAAAAAAACAATTAACAAAAAATTTTAATAAATAAATAATAACAAAACAAAACCCCTAATGAACCTTTTCTTAATGGAGTACAATCAAAATGTTATAACCAAATTAAATGCGATAATTTTAGTCTACCCTTTAAACTTTAATTTAGTACGAAAAGCTAACAACAAACTACCCTAATTATAAAGGTTAATAAATAAACTTTAAGGTGGTATATGTTTCGAATTGATACGTTCCATTTTTCCGTTCCATTATACTTACGTGAAAAAAGGAAGTTGCTCGATTTACTTGCTCCCAAGTGTATTGGTTGGTGGGTATATATATATAGGCAGGTGTGCATTATGTATTCAATAGAAAAAGACTAACTATGGTCGGATTTTCGTTTTCGAAAATTGAAATTGCTGTAAATATTAATAATGCTTACCTACTTAAAGTAAGGTAAGCTGAAAAACACTGAGAAAAGACTAGATACTTAGGTTTTACTTACCTAAATCTTATTTACAAAGTTAACAATAACACTGTATTTACGGTTTCTAACAGGGCTTATTTCAAAAACTAAGAAACTCTGACTTAATTCCAGAAATCTTATCTTCATTAAATAAAATTTTCTTTATGGCTTCCGAGAATAATATTTTAACTCAGACGATTTTATCGTAGGCGTATTTCATTAAAATTCTTTATTGCAACGCAACGTTACAGTACCTATAGGCTTTTACAATTTTATTTACTTTTGTTTTGTAAAACGATATTCATATTTATTGTAACCAATCAGATTGGTATTTGACATACAATTTAAACCACAAATCTTTTCATATAGGTACTAACTACTACATAAAAATAACAATATTGAGGAAAAAGGTTTCAACAAAATATTTGTAATAAAAAAAACACAAACGCTGACACAAAAAGAGTAATAAAACGATAAGAACCATAAAATACGATAAAGAAAAGTAAATAGTAAATGGCCACAGAGAAATATTTTAACAAAATGAGCCGGTTAAAAATTTAGGTCTTTCAGAAGTACAATATTTATGTATCTTGTGTTTCGGTTTATCAAAATGCCCGCACCAATAATTTATTTTTATGAATAGCCACTGATGCTCAAATGCAGAAAAATTAATAATACAAAAAATAAAAATAAAACATAAAATAGCGTGGAGTAGACATCACAGTTGAAATGCCATCCAGTTGTTGAAATTTTAATAGTTGCCATAATATTATATTATTGTTGAAAAAGTTTCATAAAAACGAAATTCGACACTGGTAGAGTAATTTTAAATTTAGATAGAAAAGAAAAAGTGAGAGCTTGTGTCTATGGGCGATGGCGCCAATTTGATTGGTTTTTGTTTGTGTCAGCATAATAATTGAACTAGAAGTCTTTAGAGATATTTGAGTGAATTTACCATTTTGTGAATAGTGAAAATCACGAAATTGATACGATCCTCCCAAGTACGTACTTTTGCCTATTTGAAACAAACATTATAAAATGTAGTTTCCTCATCCCTACTTGGCTTGTATCAGGGAGAATCGCCGGGCACTCATGCCTCCCTCCCTGCTCTAATAACGGGTCCACAAGAAACCCTAGAAGGCTTAATGAGCTCTTCCTTTTACCTACACACTGGTTTTAACTAGCAGGGTGGGTCAATGTGTACCAAATCTGTGAATTTTTACGGATTTGAACTGAAGGGCGATTCCCGTATTTTTAAGAACGTTCGTATTCTAATCTCAGGCTCAATCTGTCAAAAATTGTGTAGCATTTACCTACATTTTTGACATTTGACTGTCGCTGAGATGAGATTGCGACTCGATTTTGAGCGTTTTTAATTACGGGAATTGGCCTGCAAATGACGACGTTTAATGTAAGGGTCCTGGTGTTGATCACAATTTTTTGGAGTTAAATGCAAAAGGTGTAATTTATTCGTTTTAGAACTAATTATCATAGTCCCGGCTGTCATTCGTGGATCTTTGACGGTCGTTACGGGTCGTCAGAAGCCCGAAAGCCTGACAACCAGTCTTAGCAAAGGGTATAGTGTTACCCTATAACCCTCCTAACTGGGTTATGGAGGTCAGATAGGCAGCCGGTCCACGTAAAATTCTGGTGTTCAGCTGCATCTGGTTAGACTGGAAGCCGACCCCAAAAATAGTTGGGAATAGGCTAGGCAAATGATGATTATGATACCATAGTAGACAAGTATTAGTATTATAGGCAGGTAGATAATGTCCATGTTTCTGTTGCTGTAGCAATTTGTTATGTTCAGTCAGTTTTTATTAATAGCGATAGGTAAGTCGTTTTTTTCTGCAACTGCAATGCAACACGGTGGCATAAATAAAATTCTTTTGGGTTTTTATAGTAACAAAAAACGCATTTCGCTTATATCACTCATAATACATTTTGAATGTTACCCTGAATACCATGGGCATCGTAATCATTCATAAAAAATAAAAGTGGATAGCCACTTATCCAATATTCGAAAACAACTTTTATCACCATTGATTTGATTGTATTTTAGGGTAATAAAGGATCAATAAATTACCGCCAGCGTCATCTATTGGATATAAAAAGGTCAAGTAAAGTGTCATAGATCGTCGTCGGGACCCACAGTTCTGTGGAACCGCCCACTAATACGTTTTTACAATCGTCTAGTGGTAATAAAACAAGGATGGGGCTCGGATTAAGGTCGTTTATCATTCGTTTTGATGGCCCTTTTTGCTATAATCATTCATTTTTCTTCCGTCGTTTTCTGCTTCCTTTGCGTTTAAATGCCTTTTGTTGCTCGCGCAGTAAACTCTTTTTATCAAATTAACTCACCTTAAGTTTTTCGCCGTTTATTTATTGGACTCGTAACCTTTATGCTTTATGCATGGGCGCAGAGGGCGGGTGTTCGCGTCACTAATTTTTGTGACTTAATGACGAGTCGCGTGTTTGCGGGCCGGGCCTTAAATTCTTCATGTCGTGGCTGTTAAATCAATTAGCGAGGCTGAGGACGTCTTAAAAGCTTTAATAAAACTAGTTTCTGAACAGAAGTCGACTTCAGTTCTGACGTAGAGAAAGCAGTAGCTTTTTTTGCTATAAAATTCGCTTTTTTAATTGCAAAATATTAAAACTTATAGTACTATAGCGTGTCGGTCGCCATGAAATTTTAATTGCTTCATTTTCATTGTGTTCGACTGTTTCTGTACGAAAGTATTAGTAGGTTGTTTTATACAATTATTATACAGGTACCTGTCACCTGGATTATATTTGACAGGCGAATGAAATATGTGAATGTTGAATATTAGAAAAGTACTATTTCAAAATGTTGTCAGCTTTAATTACTCCTTACCTACTACACGTCTGCTTTATTTTTGTTTCGTGCATTTAGCTAATATTTAATCCAGCCATATTAATATAAACTTCGGCGTACTCTAGTAATATTCAAATCAGTAAGATTCAAAGTAAACAAGTTAACTAACTAGTAATATTTTACTTTTAAAGAAAATGTATCTAAACTAATATAAAACTTACAAAATTAAATCAATCCAAAGCCCTCCTTCTAATAACAAGAATACTTACCTAATGGTTGGATAATCACTTCAATAACTTGTGTGACCGTCTAACCTGTAACAGCCGAAGTCAGTCTCCATTTACATTACGTCAAGTTTCAAAGTTAAAGTAAACCTTTTGGTAGTACAAAGTAAACAAAGAAAACCGTAGTGTCACGGTCGTGGAGGTCTCTAAATCAATTAGAGGCAAGTCGGTGCGTCCCCGGCGGTTTAATAAGAAGTTACGACGACACTGCGTCCACCCATAAAATGCTGACCACTGGATCCTAACAATGGACGCCCAGATAATGGAAAATTGTCTAAAGGGATTTTTTTATTATAACCACACTGTATCCACTCTAGTTTGTGACAAGAATTTGTGGTGATTTTCTAACATTGTCCTTTATTGTGTAAGATCTTTTTATTCTAAAAATAGTGACGTGTGGCGAGTACCTCGCGATCTGTCTTCTTTACAGCCTGGTCCCGTTTTGTATGGGTAGAAAAACCTTTACCCAGGCACCGTTACGAGTATGGTAATTAAAGTAATTATCCCTTTGTAGCTTAGTTACCGGCCACTTTAATGAGAAAAGCCCCTGCACCGCATTGGGACAATACTTACCATCTTGAGGCTCGGCCATTTTATCGTTAGCTGCCGTAAGGGTCTAATAAAAATGATTTATTTTAAAAGTTGCACTATAAGTTTATCCTACCTATACGGTAAGTTTGTACACTTTCAGAGTTCAGTCCGTGTAAAAAATATTTTGCTTACACTGAGGGGTTGTGTTTTTGTGTGTATTAAAACCGATTTTAGTAAAAAAAAAAAAAAAAAAACCTGTTTTTGTATTTCCCCTGGGTTTCTAATGATTAGTTACTCAACAAGATGCTTCTTTTAAAGCTAACAATAAAGCTTCTTTATTCAAGATTTTGAAGATACATACATCATGTCAATTGATGAAAAACTCAAGTTTTTCATCAATTGACATGATGTATGTATCTTCAAAATCTTGGCAAACAGTGTCAATTTCAGCATAGGTATTAATCAGTAATTCAAAACTTATATGGATACGAAGTATCCCCTCGGTAGTTTATCTCAAGATGTAAAGTTTATTATCTTCGTAAGATATCGCAGGTTCGCATCGCAAATCAATTTATGTGTAGTGGACCAAGATTTTTGTGAGGACTTAGTGCGTGCGTCGGCGTGAGGGGTCCGCAGTAAAGCGCCTATTTAACACCCCCGGGGACACTGTGCCTCCGAACGCTATAAAAACCTGTATAATTTTATTTTGCCTTCAGGAGTCGTGATAAAGCGTCGCCATTAGCCACAAGGCAATTTGTGAAGAGATATTTTTGTAAATGTAAACATGGAAGTACCTTGACACTTCTCAAAATATAAGTATTTCATCTTCAAAACATATTTTTAAATAAAATAGTTTGTGTAAATTGCTTCACAAAAAAAGCGAATCAAAGTTAATAAAGTGAGCTCATTAACTTTACTTTCCTATCGGTAATTAAGACAGTAGGTACATTTTTAGTTTATTTTGCAGTCAGCCACTCGTTCGATATATTCCTTCATGTTGAACATGTTAGTGCACGCGAGCTACTCCACTCACTTTATGTTTATCAACTGAAGCACTACATAAGCAGCTGAGTATTTTTTGCTCTCACCGACGGCCACGAGTGTTGAACTGTTTGCGAACAAACTTCTATCGTAATGAAAAGTAAATTCCTCCCGTCCCCGTTCACGAAGACATCAATAAAACTATTTCGCTTGACTCCTCAGAGGCTTTTGAAAAATATTTACTTATTCTACTGGCGCGGTCTCGGTTTTATGGGTGCCTAACTAGCGGATCGACGGCGATGTCGCTGTATTTTTCGATATTTCTTCAATTTATTGGACTTCTTTACGGACGGTGAACATTTTACAAGATTATAGTGCTGCGCAAAATGTACCTACAATATTTATTCTTTTCGTATTTAATTTGGCTTTCCAAATGTTTAACTTCAGTCCAGGCAGTGTGTTTTTAATTAAGTGAGTCTTCCAGAGTTCTGCCTGTGTTAAGTACCGTCTTAAACCACTTGTCGTCAGTTAGCCTGTATAATCGGTCTTAATTATATTGCCTACCTAGTAACTACTCGTTTGTCTACATTTTATGGCTTCTCATTCAAAATTATTTCTAATAAGTAAACTTTTCCTTATACACACTACACAATTTTTGTGGAATGCTTTGTATATTATGCATATTTTGTGAGTTCATGTATTATTTGGTAACATGTAGGTTCATTTGGTTTATTTATGTTAACAGAGATAGTGTACTTACTTATAAGCACTCAATCAGTAAGATACTTTTGTTAATATAGTCCACAGATACTCGAATTTAGTAGAGAGTGGTTTGCGACGTTGTCCCTTCTTTAGTGTCCATGAGGCTGGGTCTATATTACTAAACTTCGTTTGAGATTTCTTATCTAAGTGTCGATTTGAAGTCCGCTGGGATGCTATTTTAGAAAAGTGTGTTAAAAAAGTCTACACTGACTTTGAAACGTGACGACTCCTCAAGGGATTATGGATTGAGACACCATCTTTAAATTGTTTTATTAAATATTCTTAACTCTAGACTTTGCTTTCGTGTGCTCTGATTCAAAAGCGGACAGTCAGTTTCTCTAGTATTTTATATTGTTATCATAAACACGTAATACGTTTAACGTATATTGCTGCTAGACAATCATGATTCCTAAGCCGTCTTTTACGACGTCATTTAGAAGACATACTCATCCCTAGATGTGTATTCTTATCCTGCGAACGTATTGTGTACTGCATCATATTCTTGATTAAATGTTTACGATCGTAGTCGCCGTATGTAGCCTCTAAGTAGGGTTGTTTCCTTCGCGAAACCTCACAACCGCGCTCGCTCGTCGCGGCTAGAACCAAGACGGTCGGTAGATAATAATATAGTATAACCGTAAGCTTGTTATGTGTTACCAGGAAAGAGGTACAACACTCAACACTTATTTTTTTTGTATTCTCTGATAGGTATAAAATCAAACTCGACATGATTATGGTTTCATTATCGTTTGATCTACGGTCTATTATGTATGTAAGAATTTTCATTCCATGTGTTACCTATTGTGATACGTACAGCCTAGGTATGTCTACTTTATTCTTCATAGCGTGACCTTTTCTTCTGTCACTTTTATTGAACCCTTCTCTCCCAAATTATTCTATATCTCTAACTATGTAAAAGATCTCTTTCCAAATCCTACTAAGTGGATACACGCGTACATCTCTTACGCAAACCTTTTCAGTCAGCATAAAAACAAGTTGTTTCATAACGCATCTTCAACTACTAACCCTTACACCGTCACGTTATAAGTTATCCCTTATCACTCTTCCCATCGCTAAAACGTGATTTCCATCGCGACATGTAATCGGCGCAGGTGTAGGCATTATATTGAGTCAGGCTGTCATCGCTTCGCCCTTTATAAGGGCTCTTACGACCCGCTTAAGTCGCCGCCGACGCAGGTGACGACCACTTAACGACTCTACTTTTACTACATAATACATGGCATATGTAATAACTAGATAGTGTTAATGTATATACGCTAATTTGGGAATTATGTGAGGCGTAGTCTGGGAGATGTTTTCGACTTTCATTTTATATTGAAAGGTACTGATTCTTTGAAAATTAATACTAAGAGGTATGTGCTTATAAATAAGTTATTGGAGTTAATTAGTTTCAGATTTAAGAGTGCACCTACAAACTAACCAGCGACCTCCAAAAAAGTCGATTGACGTGTAAAAGTGTTTGTTCAAACCTACTTACAGAAATAAAATCATTTATCATTTACAAAACTTGTACAACAATACTAGAGTATTGTTTTACAAGTATTGTTGCTATCTGTGGAAGCTTGTAAAAGCTGTAAATGGCTTGTCATGAATTACTTCACTATTACTTTTGTATTGTTAGCTGTAAGCCAACCAAACACAATAAAAAAAAAACAACCGAATTGAGAAGCTCATCCTTTTTTGAAGTTATAAATACCGTTTTTTTAATCAAATCTCTTAGCGTCATGTTGATAAATCCACGAATATAGCTTTTACTATCTTCTTAAACAAGATTTCATAAACAAATCTAGTTACGAACTGAGCTCAAACAAGAAAAAGGCTTTTGTAAAATATGTATCACGATTTTTGATAGAAATATTATTTATGAAAAAGACGTGTTGCGCCGACCATAAATAATTTGGGATAAGGGCAGGAGAATTATGAAAGATTATTTATGAAAAAATCCTTATAACTCCTTACACGTGTTTGCACTCCCTAAATATACACCTCACCACACGGTACCCACACATGACATTGACGGAATTATTCACAATGTACTGAAAGAATCTAGCCGGCAGCTTATAAATCTTTTACAACTCTTGGAAACTTTTTCGGCTATTCTGTGTAGAATAAAACATGACAAGTCAGCTGTCGGCTCGCGGAAGTTACGTGAGGACGACTAATGCAATTTAATTTTCGTTTTGATCCTAACAAGAGTGGGTGTTTCCTTTTTAAAAAGGCTATAGTCTGACAAAATAGCCTACCACTAAAGTATTTAACATATATATTATTGAAAACGTTATATTGTGTGCCTATCTATGGTATTGTTTTTATGTCGATTTGACGATTTGGGACTGTTAATCATCGTGTAGAATCAGAGCCTGTAGTGTTGGTTGTTAAACATCACAGTCAATAGTCATCTAAGCGACTTTATAGAACTTAAGGCTGTTTATATACCTGAAAATGTGATGAACAAAAAATACCCGGAAACCCCTGAAAATATAATACTTATCTTAAAAGTAAAACTCGGAAAAGCTTATAAAATCTGTTTTTGTACTTTCGCTCTGATCTCACTGAACATCGGGTTTCGTATTCAGATGGAATTTCAAATATTTCTGATATTGTATGTAGGTAGGTAATGTGAAAATTCCGTTATAATGTTTTCCCTCGATTAATTTTGGTCGGTCCTTGATTTGGAAAAAAAATCACTCGGGGGTTCTAATAAAAACAACGTATTCTATTATAGACAAAAAAAAATAGTGTATCCAATATAGCGGTATGCAATCTAGTCAGTTGCGGATTCTGCGAATTGGATTAAACAAAACCAACCACAAAAAGTATTGTATCTGAATGAATATTATTATACATAACTAGCTGACCCCGCGAACTTCGTACCGCCTAACATTTTTTTTTAAATTTTCTCTCCGTATGAACCATCCTCGTACTTCAAGGAATATTCTAAAAAAATAATTATCAAAATCGGTCCATCCGTTCTTGAGTTATAAAATTACAACGAAAAGTGGCATTGATTTTTATAGATAATATAGATAGATTATGTAGGTATATACTCACTGTCCATAACCATTTGAGTTTTAGGATCGTCACACCTGCATGCACAGTCTACGTCAAAATATATTTTCCATTGTGTTTAAAATAAATAACCGCTCTCAAACAACGCACTAAGCAATATATTTTCCAAGCTTTTGTAACTTGAAGTAGGTACTGCCGGTTACACAAACTTTAATTGTACTGTTATAAGCCTAGCCGGAACCTTACAAAAGTGCCTAGACCCTTTGTTTAGTGACTTAACTCTGCACAATACAACTAATTAAAATGACTAGCAAACAGTCCTAGCATTCCGAGTACCTTCCTTCCATTTTTATGGAATATTGTATACTAGTGACCCCCCCTAGCCCCTGTTTTGCAAGGTTTTTACAACTTGACAAAACATCCAGGTTTATTTATTATATTTGAGTTTAATATTAATATATAATACACATAAACCATCCGGAAGAAAATCTCGAAATGATGGTGAAAACCGCATCAAAATCCGTTTGTATATCTTCGAAAAACTTCGCATTTCGTGTCTGAATAGAGGCACGAGGAACAGGATGTAAAATTCACTCATACCTCCATAGAAAAAGTGAGGATCTTCCGACCAGACGGGTGTCGTGTCTGGTGGGCAACTGCCCAACGATTGATGTCGGGAAGTTGTATATATGCAGTCGTGCGGTAAACTCTGCTTGCGCGATGCAGGACTTGCGTGACGTCAGTATGACGCGCAGCTTGCATGTTGCGATGTAGATACTGCTACATATGTATGTGAGATCACACATACAGACACAAAATGTGACTTTGATTTGTAATATGTATAGATTACGCAATTATAGGCAGATTGAATACGGCAACTAAAATATTAGTTAAACAATCTAATATTTCTATTCTTAAAGCTAAACACTTTCGTCAGGGATGGCACCCTTCTCCCGTTTCGGAGTCGGAAGCGATTGTGAATGCTCGGCATACAATGGCTGACATATTAAGTTTCACTTGTTTGTAGGGTAGCTTTTTATTGTGGTACTTACACTACTTACAAATACTTTTTGACACATCACATGTGATGCAGATTTGTAACAAGGGGTTTTAAGTAAATGCGGTGATTGGGTCTATTTAAACTATGACACTGTGTAATTATATCTTTGTTTTTGGGCGAAGAAAGAAAGAAATGTAATCTTTCGTTTGATGAAAGATTTCTGTATCACAAAAAAAAATTGCGGAATTTTATTGAGATAAAAAAACATAAGAAGACAACAATAAGCTAAACCTGTAAGCCAGTAATTGAAATTTAGGATAACGAAATTGCTAGTAACGTGGATACAGGAGCACAAACTCTTCGAAGTTAAAAATAATAAAACATTCCGCAATATTATGTCAAAGCTAAAAATGACACAACACAAAATTATAAAGACCATAATGTTTTAAAAAAACCTAAAACGGACTTAATCAAGCAAACAGACTCTTTAAAATGGTGCAATGAAACAAGTTGAATTGCGGTAAACTGTATCAATATTTCATCCGCGATTTTATTCACGATCAGTTAAATTTCGATTTCCTTAGTCAATGAACGAACAAACAATTCAATCGTAGACATTAAGTTAACCAACGGTAATTCTACTGACTACGTTTTCCTGTTTATTTTCGCGATTTAAGCGTAAACACAATGTCACTGTGTTACCATATAAAACCTTACATTTGTTGACAAAGGTTTCATAATTTAACAATTTGCCAGCGTATTTAATGTTCTAAACACGTGTTTGTACAAGTATGTCTGATACAGTCAGTGTTGTTGGGAATGGAATTTATGTTTCTTCTTCTTATTTCATATACAAAAGTATTTTTGGATGAGGCTTTGAGGTCAGTCTCACAATTTTTGTGCTATTGTAAAAAGCAACAAAATAATTAGAATACTTTAGGGCTCACGTAGGCAGAAGCGCTTGACTTGACCACAGACTGCGTATGTTTTTACAATGTTTTCTAAAAATATCGTAATAGCCTGAGTTTTGGTTTTTTCTTTTATTTATTTACTTATGATTTTTGAAGGTTTGTGATGCCAAAATAAAAAATAAATAAGATAACAAAAAAACCCGATTGCAGTAAAACGGAAAAGCTAAGCCATTTTAGTTTGAAAAATGTATTATTTCCAGCTTTATTGTTTAGTTTTTTTTAATTTTGTTATACCCAATCTCACTCTCACATTTATGACGAATCTAACGGCACCTCTCAAGCTGAAATCAATCAAGCCGTTAAGGCTACAGAGCGTGCCAAAGAAATATACATACATAAATAGATACATACATACATACACTCGAAAAACATAACCCACCTTCTGCCACAGTCGAAAAAAATAGAATTGATATTCATTATAACGCCTATAAAAATATACCTACTCTTAAGTTATGGTTACTGTTATTAGGTATCTACCTTACACCAAATTGCTGCTCGTATAATCGTATAACTAAGCTACATTGGCATTTAGTTCCTAATTCAGACTACTTTGTATACCTACAGAAATAGGGACATCAATTACAGACATTCGCACAAACGAAAAAACACAAAATAATTATAAAGTGGTACATTCACTTTTACACGACCGCATCCCTTCAAACAGGTTTTTTGGGTCACCGCCTTTGTCCGTCTCAGTACGAACAAGGTCTATACAATATATCGTAAGTCTTTGTTTAAATGGCCGCCCTGCCCAGTATCTGACGGTTTAATTGATTCATGAAGCATATGAGCCTGAGATAAGACCATAATAACGACTCACACGGCACTTAATTAGTGACGATTTTAGCTTGAATATGGGTTACGATAAGACTGGACACGGGAAAGCTACATGGTAATGGTCGCTCTCTCTGATAAAATTTGGTGTCTACCACGGATATTAGATAAAGGTACGACCCGCAAATTCGTGAAACTGTAGGCGTGAAATTCAAGTTTGTCTATTTAAATTTCATAATTAAGTATGTAGCCAAAGGGCAATTAAACTCGAACTGCAAGTATTTATTTCAATTAAACCAATTACGGGCGCTTTGGAATAGTCAAGTCGGTCAATCAGGTAAGATGAAGCTAGTTTGCCATACGAAAGCATAGTAGGTTCATATGGAGAAGAAATGTACTAAGTTGTAGCGGTTTCTAGATCGCCACATGCGAGCTGCGCGCCATACTGACGTCACGCAAATCCTGCATCGCGCAAGCAGAGTTTACCGCGTGACTAGCATATATACAACTTCCCTACATCAATCGTCGGGCAGTTGCCCACCCGACACGACACCCGTCTGGTCGGAGGATCCTCCCTTTTCTATGGAGGTATGAGTGAACTATACACCCTGTTCCTCGTGCCTCTATAAAGTGATGGTTAACGGGTGACGTAGACAAAAACATGTTTTGGAAGTAGGTACTTAATATCTTGTCTTAACACGTTCACTGTTCACGAAGTGGAAACAATAGAAATGAAGCATGCGTGAATTATCTGTAATTCACGAGACCGGGTAAGGGTTAGCGCCAAAATGAGCTTCTCGAGCTATTCCAGACTTACAGATCAAGCGAGATACTTTGAGAGCACGCAACGTGTACCGCTTGTTATCTACCCCTTCCTCCACATCTGAGGTACTTACATATTCTTATTACGATCCGCGATAATATCATTCATTTAGATGAGTCCTGCATAATTTCAGTGTATAATAGACTGATACACATTAGGGCAGTATAACCCTTTGTAAGATTGGTTTATAGCGGCAATTAAAAGTACCGTTGAACTAAACTGGGGGTACGGAAAGAAGGGTTGGGGAATGTTTCTGTTTTATGTTTTACTGTTAGTATGTGTCAATGGATGTTTAAGTGTGATTTAACGATTTGAAAGCGCCTAGCACCACTGAATACTGTTAATTATTTAAAAAAAAACTGCTTGAAAGTACGTCAAATGTCTATCTAATTTATTTAAAGGAGGAGGTTTTATGTTCAGCTGCATGAGAGTGCTTTTTTTTAATGTATGTTCACCGATTTCAATATCGAACCGATTTTGAAAATTATTTTTTTGTTTGATAGGGTATGCTCTCGAGGTGGTCCTAATATCACCAAGTCAGAATCTGATTAGGGGATCCCATGGAAATCGAGGGAAATCCTCAAATGTTATAGGCACACCTAAAGCGATTTGGGTATTTTTTCTTAGTAACTCGTGTGTCTGCTCCCGGAAAGCACCAATTGGTGAGGTGTATCTGATAAAGACCACAGGAGGCCAACGGAACCTAGGGCCCAACCCTGCCGGGAAAGCGGGATCATCCATAAGGGGTACCGCTGACCCGGAACATAAAGGGCCAAGGAAGGAACACGGGTGGGTTTTAGTCAGTAAGAGTCTGACACTCCCTTCCGCTCCACCCAGAGCGGGAGGGGTCATTTGATGATTTCCCATACTCAAAAAAAAAAAAAAAAAAGGCCACCGGAACTACTCAATAATTAATAAGTACTTCACGAGTTGCGATTCGATTAATTTAATACGGTTGCCAAGCAATTTATGCTCGTCCCATTGTATATGGTGAATTGGAGCTGACGATGGAAGCCACAGCACTCCTTAACTGTTAGGAGATAATACTGCAATAATATGTCGACAGATTTTCATCGTTCCTTTTCTCGTAATGATGTAACGGAATGAGCAGACCCTGTATCTGATGATGGTAAGGGCTTGTAAATTGACTGACTGGTTGGCGCAGTTGGTAGGGACCCTGCCTTCTGAGCCGCTGGTCCCGGGTTCGATCCCCGGACAAGTCAAACATTTGTGTGCATGAACATGTCTGTTTGACCTGTGTCTGGGTGTGTATATGTATATAAGTATGTATATCAGTCATCAGGTTACCGTAGTACAGGCTCTGCCTAGTTCGGGACCTGAAGACCTTGTGTGGATGTTGTTTAAAAAAAAAAAAATTGTCGAAGAAGCTTGTAATATGCCTATCTAAATAAAAATATTTCACTTATCATCACCTCAGCAGCAAGAAGTGATGACTCGAAGAGCGAAACACCTGAACGGAAAGATTAACACAATCGTCTTAATCTTTACGTTTCTCGTAACGCCTTTGCATCATGTGGTTGGCTCAGTAATTTATTTCCTTCTAAATCACAAAGTACAATACGATTGTTTTCACTCTACATATGGCAACATACAATTGATATTTGGCAAAGTTTTTCTTTCGTAAGTCAATTACAGCTTTCAAAAACTAAATGTGATATCGTGATATTCTATTTACAATTTTAATAGGTCTGTAATTCAATTTTAAGAACATTATTTCTGTTAAATTTTAATGTGTAGAAAAAATTGTTCATTTTTACCATTTTGGCAAATAAATGTCGTTGGTCATTGCGAGGCAAAAAAAATATTTTAACTCCGTTTCTACAAAAAGTTATGATTTATAAACCGATTTTGAAAATTCCTTTTCATTTGGTAGAGGAAGGTCGCGCGCTGGTCCCATGTATATTTTATTAACTTTGCTTGGGTAGTATTTGAGTTAGCTTCGATAATACATATTTAATGCACTGTGTGTCTTGATGATTGTTCGTCGAATTGATGAGCTCCTTAAGTTCTGAGTCGAGCTGCACGGTTACTGACGCGTGCACTGTCTGGACAGGTCCACTCAATCTGTGTGGTTCTTTTCTCAAAAGTCCATTTCAGACACCAATCTGCGTGGTCCTCAATGATTATGTCCGGATTTTTATATACACATTGACATTAATGAATTTTATATATACTATGACAAGAGTATTTACTTTGTAAAGTATTATGCTATTATTTTAACTATTGTGAATGTGAGAACTATGTTGGTCATTGCTTTCTTTTTTTTTTTTTTTTCTCTCTTAGTTTAATCATGATCTGGCAGTTTGAGTAACTTATGCGGCCTACTCAAATGTCCTTTCTTTGGTATTGTTCGTCGAATCGTTGAGCTCCTTAAGTTCTGAGTTGAGCTGCACGATTGCTGACAATTGCGTGCACTGACTGGACAGGTCCACTCAATCTGTGTGGTTCTTTCCTCAAAAGACCATTTCAGGCACCGATCTACATAGCCTTCACATGATCTGACCAAGATTCTGTCTGGACTTTAAAAGAGACTGTGACCTCTGAGTTTGTTTCGGCCTTTCTTCTCAGAGTAGTCAGACAAGTAACGCCGACCTCATCTAGTTAAAAAAAAAATATGATTGACGTGTAAAAGTGTTTGTAAAAACCTACTTACAGAAATAAAATCATTTATCATTTATGATGTTATATTACTTCCTGTCACTGTTGTTTACATAGCAAGTTACGAATTGGTGTGAGAGTGAAAAATAAAAAACATACTTAGAAAAAGAAAGCAAACGTCTGCAAAAAAAAAACACTACAGAGTGAAATATAACTTTAATTTCGGAAGTCGGTGGCAAAAAACTAAATTATAAATCCAAAAACAACCTACTTCCAAAAAATCACTACAAAGTGAAAATAACTTTAAAATCGGAAGTCCGTGTCTTTGGATCTGTATTTCAGTTTTGTGCCACCGACTTCCGAAATTAAAATTATTTTTCACCTAGTAGTGTTTTTTTGGAAGTCGGTTGTTTTTTTTAAACGTATACGTGAATAGACTACTTAATTTAATAGCCGAGGTTATCGGCACCGAAAGAGAAATACAATACACTTAAAGATAATTACAGTAATTTTATCGGCCCATCAACTTCAAAATACCTCCCGATATAGCTACAAATTCCCTTAATACCACTAGAATTAAACTACCCGGACCATAAAAGAGTTTTCGCGTAAAAAACTTCTTATCAGGCTTGCATCGTGATCAGAGTCTGCAGTACAGGATCGTCGCCAGGATTTGCGCGTGCTTGTGCAGAAAATCCACCCTCACACGAGGCGTTTGTTTTTTTGGCAAGAAATATTTTATCTCGCCCAAGGGAAGATAAGTTCACAGGGGAGTTTTATTAACGACAGTTTCGGAGTGGGGACCGCAAAGATTACGCGTTTCTATCATGTTCGAGTTCGCTCACTTATGTCAGACGTGATCACCGTTGGGGAAACGTTTACCAACGTCTTTAGCGAGTTTAACTACAACAAAGAAATGAAGAATGATAGTTGAGGATTGTTTAGGAAACACTAATGGTTTCTACATCAGTTTGCACTTTGCTAGCTACCGTTGTTCTCTAAGAATGTCGAAGGCGATATTTAAAATCAATCTTGAGTTCCGTATTTTCGCTTAACGTAATTAGGTCAGAAGGCTATAAATAGTTGGCGGGCGCTATAAAAAGCATCAATACTTTACCTGAGAGGCTCGAAGCACGTTGTTACCTTAGTTAGCCCTCCAGGGTATTTGTAGGGCCCATAAGTAATCGCCATGAAACAGGAGAGCCTCTGGTCGTTTATCACTTGGTCTAATAGAGGTTTTTACCTAATGCCTTCATTCTTTCCGAGGCTGTTTTTGCTCGCCTTCCCCTATTTGTCCCGTAGCAAGGAATTCCATTGAAACTTATGTCATGACCTTAATTAGTTTGTGTGTTGAGTGTTTTGTTTTGATATTATGATTATGAATTAATAATTCATGATAACTAACAAGTATTTTATGGATCTCTACGTACGGTATGTATGGTATGTATGTATATGTAGGTACTTCATTCAATCAAATGATAAGAACAACAAATTCTACATCAGAAGTTTTCATGTAAATATAAAACAACAAGAAAATCTTTTCGTAATACAGCTAATTGCCTCAACCTCAATCCATAACAATTAAGTTATGCTATATATAATCCAACAGCTTCCTCAACGAAAACGAACACCCACTTTCATATATCGTATATCTACAAACACAACTATACATAATCACAATACGCCGTCCGGAGTAAAAAGGTCGAAATTAGCGAACAATGCTGTCGTGGCCAGGGTAATAGTTAGCAACGCCGAAAATTACCGCCTCGAGTAACTAATACCCGTGAGACTCAGGTGGCACAACACTGGGGTAGAAGCTTAAACGATTTCCCTTTCCCCTAAAGCGTGTCGTGTTATTGCAGTAAAGCCTAGTTTCAGGTTAGAACAACACTTACCTGCTGCCGTAATAGTGTTGGGCGTTTTTAGCCGACGTCATCTGTTAAGGATAAGCTTTTTCGCTGTTTTCAGCGCTGTTTTAACAATTGTTTTCGTGCGTTGCGCCAAAAGATTTTTGAATTGGGAATTTTGTTGTGTTCTTACTGAGGCGAGGGAAAGAGGAGAATGAGTCGCTTCTTTTCAAAATAAGTCAAATGACGTTGGAATAATAATTATGACATATAAACAAGGTAATAATGGCACCCAATTATATACCTACATAAACAAAAATTGTGTGTACAACATGTCGCAAATCGCCTGTATAAAAATAAACCAGCCCAACAACAGATTTTCCGTTACATAATGCACCTAACATTCTATTACGTTTCCCGATTTTACAAAAGCATCCAGACTGACTAATGTTGGCTACATTTCTAACATATTTGGCCGGATCTCACCGGCAGGCTCGCCGGGAGAGGTGCGTAATGCAATGATGTCGGGTTCCATCCGGCAGGCAAGTCCATTCCGTGCGGCCGCATCGGCACCGGCTATTAGGTGTTAACTTGGACATGAACAGGAATGCGGTTTGTCTCCGACGTATAGGGACGCACTAATGGACAAGTGTCGGGAGCTGGCTTTAACTCGACGCCAGTCCGGCTTCGATTCGTTAACTTAACGTATCGAATTTGCGCGGAGAGTAATGTCCAGTTTCTAGTAACGGATTGTTATTGGTTATAAACATGACGTGTGTTTTCGGTAATTCTGTGAAGTTTGGTCTATAGAGCGTAGCTTAATCAAGGAAAATTTAATAATGGGTTTGGTGTGGCTTAGGTAATACTTTCGAGGAAAGAAAATGTTTCCCGGAAACGTTCTTTGGGAGCAGTGTTCCTTAACGCAAGCAATATAATTCATTTTATTTAGTACTATACCATAGTCAAGATCAGAGCCTTACGTGCATCGGTGACAATATGATATCATACGTTAGTGCTGACCCTATCTCCCTTTAATCCAAGCAAATCCTATCAGGATTCCACAAGTTTTTACACCAAAATAAAGCGAATCCCCCGAAGAGAAACACAGACAGAGCTTTCGATGGTCCTTTGTGCAAATCCCATTCGTGCAGTATCCGTAGTGAGCGCCCCCTGTTTCGGCACCATAAGTCATGGTGGCAAGACACATTGATCCCAGATTTGTCAAGTCCAATACGCTACTAATATTACAGGTGGTTCCGAACGTTCCTTCCTAAAGCCTTTGGAAATGGTCCAATCGACTGGACTTTTCTTGGCTCTCGATTCCTTTTCAAAACATTTGTGTGTTTGGAAAGTTGGTGTCTTTTGTGTTGTTTAAATATCTGCGATATAGACATGTATGAAGTTTAATAGCACATTGGCGTGGTTATAATTATTTCATTTATGCCCAGTAGTGAGTACTACTACTAATATAATTTTATTGTAATTATTGTGAACGTGAGAACTAGGTGTGTCAGTCATTGCTTTTTTGTATTTCTTTCAGTTAGTTTAATCATGATCTGGCAGTTTGAGTAATTTTTGCGGCCTATTCAAATGTCCTTTCTTTGGTATTGTTCGTCGAATCGTTGAGCACCTTAAGTTCTGAGTTGAGCTGCACGATTGCTGAAAATTGCGTGCACTGACTGGACAGGTCCACTCAATCTGTGTGGTTTTTCTGGTTTTGCCTCAAAAGACCATTTTAGATACCGATCTACATAGCCTTCACATGATCTGACCAAGATTTTGTCTGGACTTTAAAAGAGACTGTGACCTCTGAGTTTGTGTCCGCCTTTCTTCTCAGAGTAGTCAGATAGGAAACACCGACCTCAACTAGCTTAAAAATATATATGTTTGACGTGTAAAAGCGTTTGTACAAACCTACTTACAGAAATAAAATCATTTCTCATTTACAGTTTTTTTGCTTTCTTTTGTACTTGATTCCATAATCATTGTCTCTACTGTAACATATACTGATGTTGTTGGTTTAACCTGTTGTGTATAAAAAACCAACAACAAATAGGGTAATATGGTTTACTTTTATATCTCCCAACAGAATTCGATACCACAACACGAAGAACAAAGCTCAATAATATCTACAAATTCCAGCAACCGCATTTAATATCGCAGGTAAGGAAGCATTTCACTTATCGTAGTTATGAAATTTCCCCGCTGTATTGACTATACTCTGTGGAAGTCTCTAACAACGCTTCCAATAGGAACTTAAGATACAGCAAAACTATGCAACAATGAACTGGAACCGATTAGTGTTACAGAAACTCGCGTTGGTGACAATGGCGGCGTGTAACTATATTTGTAGATAGTGTTTTGGGGAATTGTATTGAGTTCTAGTTAATAAATACCCTGATATAATTATAAATAGTTGTCTAACATCAGTACTTTGTATATAAGTGTTGGTTATACAACGTGTAACAGAATAAACGCAAGTCCTGAAAGTAGTTTGCTCATAATTGACTACTGAATCGATTTCAGTAACTATTAATATAGGTATTTTGTTTTCAAATTTTAGGTATTTTGCAATACTGACCGGAAATCGAGCCAAAGAAAATTAAATCTTATTTCAAGGCAACAAGACTCAATTTGAAATGCATAAAGTAATGCTTGGGTCAGTACGATTTTCTTAATAATAAAATAGTTAGCATTAAAAAAAATGTTTTGGTCGTCATAATTATTATGGTTTTAACTCAATACTCTAATTGGGGTGTATGAGGTCTTGCGTTAATTATGTTACACGTTGTATATAAAATTAATCTATATCAGTATTTACGTCATTTTGAATAGCAACGTTCGATAACTAATCGAAAGTTCAGAAATATTTTCACATTCAACACATCGACGATTGATTCACACAAAAATATTTGTATCTAAACCCCGTTTCAGCAAACACGGTTATGTTGCGAAATAGTTTCATTACGACATAAATGTATTATCATGATGTTTGCAGAGGTCTCCCCGGCGTCTCGGCGAACTCGTAGCGAGCCGTCGAACATTCCTAGTATATTTCCCGGGTGTAATACCGAACTTGGGAACAAAGCATCCCTTGTACCGTCTAATGCCGAACATGGGTTAGTGCGTCGGCAGCCGGTTCAAGCCGTCACCGCTAGTACCGCTAGACACACACAGCCGCACAACTAATTGTTTGTGGGAAGCTACAACTTCGAAGCGGTCGTTGCTTTGAATGGCCGATTGTTTATTTCACTTGTCGATAAATAACACGCGTTTTATTTTGATGGATCTTTGTCTTTTTTTGTAAAAATATTGATTATCTGAGATGTATACAACGTGTAACACAATTAGCGTCATACACCCCAATTAGAGTATTGAGTTAAAAGCATAATACAATGACCAAAACTATTTTTTTTATAGCTAACTATTATTTTTAAGAAAATTGTGTTCACCCTAGCATTACTTTATGCATTTAAAATTGAGTCTTGTTGCCTTGAAAAAAGATTTAATTTTCTTTGGCTCGATTACCGGTCAGTATTGCAAAATACATAAATTAAAAAAAAATACCTATGCTAATAGTTACTGAAATCGATTCAGTAGTCAATTACGAGCAAACTACTTTCAGGACTTGCGTTTACTCTGTTAATTTTTTTTATATTTTAACGTAACACATTCTAAGTTAAAAGCCAACTGAGATGGTGTATATGTTTAATTAGGTATTAGAGGATGCTTCCCTCATATCCACTTTCATTAGCCATTATTATGAGTACCTATATGAAAGTTAAAATTTCCGCGCTAACTTGTTGAGCTACGACATAACACCGTAACTTCATTCGTGAAGCGAACTTGTGAAATTTATATTTAAGGCGCTACTAAGTTAAACCCGGCTCGCAAACTCCTCAGTTTTAGAGACAACGGTAGGGAAAACGGGCGACGGAAAACGGGACACTTTAGAATTTTAGAAATTTTGCACGGAAAACTTTGTAATTTCACAACGAGCGTTTTGGACTGAGCGCAACATAAATCATTGTACTTGTTTGTTTATATAGCGTTAACTTTATCAATCATGACGCAAACGAGCATCTAGGTACAGCACTTACATTTTGGTAATCAGCTGACGCACAGCTTTTTGTATCCACTGTTCAGGGGCCGTACTATGACGTGTTAATTCCATCATGATTCCGTTGCGAAAAAGAGATAGTGCTATCGGTCATGTATAGCTCCGTCACTCTTACACGCTGGAACAATGATGGAATTAAAACGTCATAGTACGGCCCCAGGACTATTCTATTCTAAGGGCCGATTTTTCAATAGTCAGATAACTTCTAACTGAAGAATAAATCTGACAGTTTGACATATTTTCTATACAAAAGCTGTCAAACCGTAATATTTATTTCTCAGATAAAAGTTATCTGACTATTGAAAAATCAGCCCTAAGTAATTTAACAGGCACATAGTTTAGGTATTTGCTATTTTAATCCCTATCTTACATATCATATACATAGGTACCTAGTAGGCTTAGCCCTTTGATTTTTTTTATTCATTACATGTTATAAATAAGGCCATCCAGATCATTGAATAAAACATGGCCGCCAATAACAAACTGACCAGACAAAAATGTCTAAATGGTTACAACGATATCTATTCCAGATTTTATGTAAATCAAATCAAAAGCCGCAACATTTAATTATTGCCGAACACTATTCACATAAAATGCCGCTTATTCAAAGAGGTTTCAATAAAATAGGCACAATATGAAAATACAATCTAACGTGGTACAATCATAATTTTAGAGGCTCAGGTGGCATAATACTGTGTGGTATTTTACGTAGAGAGCCGACCTATTCTCTCGTAAACTGTGGGATTTAGAGCGTAGCTCATACCTAAAACTTTTGTGTTCATCGTTAACTAAAAATTACTTACAATCTTCAAGTTTTATCATCAAAAGCGGTTTACGCCGCATATTTACTAGACTGCATTTGTTTTAATAATATACATTTTACAAAGACATTAATAAGTTTTCGTCTGAAATCTAATGTTTTGTTTTACTACTTTTAACTTTAAGCTGGGTATTAAAAGTGAAAGTTCGTCTAGAAACTTATTTTTAAAGCCCTAAACCAAAGCCTATAAAGAGGGCTAATTCATTGAGTAGGTAACAAAGAAAGTACATTTAAAGTTGACAAAAGCTTTAAATAAATCAATGTTTTATGAAATAATAAATATAATATTATGATTATGAGTAAGTAACATCGCGCTCGTATTATTTTACGAACCGGTTCAACGTTAGTTCCCTAGCAACAGTCCTGAATATAATTTATTTAGTGTAAAATTATAACGTCTTGAGTCCCGACGTGTTTATTTATCACCTGCTCAAAAATGTCAAATTATATATCAGGCAATCCTAAGCCGAAGCAAGTGGCTCTAGCCGGGCAATAATATTGTGCTGTATTTCATAATGACCCGCTGGTGCATGATGTGATTTTTAATATTGGTTTGCTCTTGACTCTAGTCTAGGTCAACTTAAAAATGCGTATTTGAAATTTTACCAAAAAATAACAAATTTGGCCAAAGAGTTCTCACTTCGTAGATTTTAGTTGTCATCGACGAACCAAATATTTAAAATACGTCACTTAATAGAGATAATTATTGTGGAATAATAAGTATCAAAAATGTTTATTCAATAAATAGGTTAAACAAAAATAATAACAACAAAAAATACAATTATTGTTTCCTGGAAATGATATCAAAAAATTTTGACTAAAGTACATTATAGACTCGTCCAAACGCTGTTTTTACATTATCTGTGGTGCTAATGGCGGCATGTCATCGCAACAGCTGATTGGTTGCTGTGGCGACACGTTATAAGATACGTTAGAATGTTGTATTTGGGATTCGGGATTGTTGGAATAGCGAATGAAACTGCACATAGCTAGGTAATCTCAGGTTATAACAGTTTCATGACCTACTAATTCAAAAATCTAATTGGTTTTTATTTCCTGGCAGCAGGTGCGAAAAGTAGAGTATTCTCATCGGGGATAGATAGTTGTCTCCGTCTTGGGCGAGCTTGAATCTCTCAATACACTCAGGATTCTAGTTTTTACTCCCTCGCTCCGCTCTTAACTCAGAGCTCCCTCGCCGCGGTCGGGAGCCCTAGAATCCTTTGCGCTCGAAATTCAATATAAAGTCCGTGACTTAAGATAGCTTTATCCCCTTACTTAATAATCTACTATTATTTATGCACAATTTATTACCTATACAACATAGGCCAATATACAATATAGGCCGCCAGTAACAGTCACAATACCCCCGTACTAGTTAATACTGTATTACAGTGGGGTATATCCCCCTACTGCGAGCACATCCTATTTAATTGTGTTGTGCATAATGACTTCGATGTACCGGAGATGGCCGCCTATAATAGTATCGAATGGTACATATACTCATGCATAACATATTGTGTGATGCAGCCCTCTGCAGCACAGTCAACATTAAATTAGGAGTTTGTTACTATAGTCACGCAGTTTTCTACCTAAGTGCAGTTTAGTCACACTGTGGCACTTGACTAACCACTTTTTTCGATTTTAGGAATAACGTAATAAGCAAACGAAAACCTCAAATTACCTCAGTGTCAAGTTTACCATTTACTAAATGAGCTAAGAAACGAATAAATGCGCAGTGTCAGTTGTATTATTTCCTTCTTTTCAAGACAAACTGTATACACACATTAAACGTGTCTAGAGAATAAGCACGTTTTTTGCTAGTTACTAAAAATCTGGTTTTTGAATTATATTTTTATCACTCTTATGGATACTTTTTTAGTAAATTTCGTCATTTGAAAAGGGAATAGTTTTTGAATTTCTTTCAATAGATTAAAATCTTCTGTAAAGTCGTATTCTTGTATAATCGTGCAACGGGTTTGAGGCCAAATGATCAGAGCCGTGGGAATATTGGAAGCTGGTTCTCGGCAACGTGTTGTGGCAATCGCTCTGGGCCTACGTAGAGTGTTAAGTATAAGTCGACTTTGGACACGTTACTGCATCACTGGCGATGAGGCAGAGCGACATGGAGGACGAGCTTGCAATCACCACACGCAGACAAGATCGTTACATACAAATTACAGCTTGACAAATTTGTACAATGTCCGCGATGATGTTGGTTACAAGGCTTCATAGCTCTTCAGGGATGTTAATTAATATGCGATCAAACCATAAGGAATCGCTTGCATGAAGTCAATTTCCGTTCTCGAAAGCCGCTACGTGAGCCCCGCAATCGCAGAGCCCGTTTACAATGGGCTCGTGAACACAGAAATTGGGCAGAAGACGAATCTCTATTTGGCTAGATACTAGACGTACACGGTATTGGAGGACACCTGGACGCCAAGAACGTTTAAAACCATGCCAGGAAGTCCATGCATACAGGGGTAGAACAATCATGATATGGGCGGGTATTTGGATCGGCGGAAGAACCGAACTGATTTGGATCAGAGGCAATCTCAATGCACAGATTTACGCTGAAACGATTGTATCACATGTTTTCATTCCTTTGCGGACCCAATTTGGTGCTTCATTTCTACTTACGCATGATAATGCACATCCACACACTGCCAGAATCGTTGCAAATACCTACATTTGCCGCAGCTACGAATATCCGTAACATCAACGTCCTAATATGGCCTGCTCAATTGCCAGACTTGAACTCCATTGAGCACGCATGGGATATGCTTCAAAGAAGAGCTCTGCTAAATGTGGATGTCATACATATACCAGAAAATATTTTTCGCCTGTTACAACGGACCAAGTAATGCTTGGGTCACCACGATTTTCTTAATAATAATAGTTAGCAATAAAAAAAAATGTGTTGGTCGTCGTATTATGCTTTTAACTCAATACTCTAATTGGGGTGTATGAGGTCTTGCGTTAATTATATTACATTCCGCTACGTAATTTGGAAGAACTCATATTGAGTAGGCCGAATCGTTGCGATTGTGTTATACGCGTCAACGGCGGAAATACAGACTACTAATTGTTTATTTTACGCAATATAATATATTTATCACATTTTAATGTCAGGATGAATAAAGGTGAAAAATCCGGTAAGCAAAAATCGAAAAGTATTTATTAATTCAAAAGCAGAGAGTACTTCGTGGATCTACACATAAGAAAACATTTTAGTTAATCAATCTAAATATAAATTTATATTTCATTTCAGGCAATAACATATTTAAAAACACGTTTGATGATAAAAAAAAAATGATCTTGTACATACCGACCATGTTACCAATAACAAAATGTTCTACTCAAATAAATCAATAATGTGTGGCATGTCGTAACATAAAATATATTTCTCTTGTAGGTCAAGGATCTTGAACCTTCAAGAGAGCGAAAATAAGCGAAGGAGCACTAGTCGCAGAATTCCACTATACTTTGTAAGGCCAAATAAAATATTGTACTTATGTAACATCGAATAAATGTGCGTGAAAATATAGCTAATGTTATGGAATTTAGAGAGGCTACGACCAAATAAAAATGTCTCGACATCGAATTTAATAAGTCAGACACAATTTAGTGTAGGTACCTATAATTTGAAAAAATTCTGTAGATAGCGTAAAATTATTAATGACCTGCATGTCGAATCTCTAAAGGCGTGAAGTGAACACTTAGGTGAAGTGAGCATGGAGTGAGCTGTCAGTGTCATCCCACTGTTGCTAGGGATTGACCAAGCATTACATTTACATTCATAATCGAGATTTTATTAAAAAAAATATGCTAATTCTGTTGTTCATTTTATATTATTTCAAGGCTAGTATTTAATTGGCAAAAAATTACTATTAAGTGGTTTTTTTTTATAAAACAGCAAAACAGAAATTCTGTCAGAAACTTAAATAAGTTATTTTTTTCCTAAACTAGTTTCTGACTGAATTTTGTGTTGCTGTTTTATTAAAAAAAACTATAAATAATAGTATTTAATCATTAAAATACTAGCCTTGAAATAATATAAAATGATCAACAGAACTAACATTAAAAAATATAATTAAAATCTCGATTATGATTGTAAATGTAATGCTTGGTCAATCCCTAGCATCAGTGGGGACGACACTGACAGCTCACTCCACGCTCACTTCACCTAAGTTTTCACGGTGAGATGGTTACAGAATCGCCATGCAGTACTTAACCCGTGAGCAGTGGTGGCCCAGTGGTAGCGGTCCCGACTTACGAGTTGTAGGTCGTGGGTTCGAACCTAGGCAGGCGCTTTACTTTGTGTTAATTATTTTATCACCACTGCTCTCAAAACGGCGAAGGAAAACATCGTGAGGTTCCACGGCATGTCCTAGAACCAAAAAATTCGAAGACATGTGACATCTACCTACCCGCACTGGGCCCGCGTGGTGGATTACGGCCCACTTCCTCTCACAGAGAGGAGGCCTGTGTCCCAGCAGTGGGAACATTACAGGCTGATTATGCTTATGCTTAACGCGTATAAAGAAAAATTACATTGTAGTAGGTACTGAATCGGCTCTTTCAGTTGTTTTTTTTAAATTATAGTAGCCATTCTAAATACTAGTCTCAAAACAAATACCTAATTGTTAATAATATAACAGATAAACAGGGTTTCTATTGGTAAAACTTATTGAGAATAGTTGTTGGTACTTGGTTTATTACTAATTAATATGTTAATGTACACACTTATCTAATAACAGTATCGGGCATGTATTTGCTGGTAACTAAATTCAATTAGAACATGCTCTATTATTTCAAACCAACCCATAACTGAATTAGGTAACTACATAATTAGAAGCCCTTACTAACAGATACATCGTAAACATCGATCAAATACATTTAACTTCGATAACTATATCGATATTTGATACACATTCGTAATAACACAGCATTGTTCTCATATTTGTGGAAACTGCATCAGACTATTTACGATGCCACAAAAAAAATACGTCAGAACAAAAAGTGGCCTGTAATATATATTTTATTTTTGTTGTATATATCGTGCTATCACGTTGTCAATAAATTCTATCTGAATGTTTTGTAGCCTGTAATTTCGGTGCAAACATACAAAGTCGGGACTCGTAGTCGGGGTAATAGGGCAAATACATAGATTTCCGGGTGATTGCAGACCGTGCGTGACTGAACGACCGACTGAACCCAATCCGCAAATATAACTAAATTATATAACACGATCACTGTTACTTATCGTCTTGCATTGAATATTTTTTTCTCGTCGTCTCAATATGCGTCTCAATATTTTATTCTGTATACAGAAACGCGTATTCCTGGAATTGTTAAAGGCTCAGATCATAATGATCTGAGGTTAAAGGATATTCAACGTGACTATATACGCTTATGAGGCAACAGCTAGAATTAATTAATGAACAGATTCTGTATAATTAGCACTCAGCTCTAAGCACATTTATATTATTTCTGCCATTTTATTATTTAAACACGATATTATAGTTATTAATTTATGTATGATAGAAAGTGGTCTATTTATGCGTAAAACTGTTATATAGATCCTTGAACTTTACATAATATCCAGACTTAAAACAAATATCAATAAGCCATACAAATATATTGGCCTTGTTTTAGGCATCGAACCCTTTGCGCAAAAGACGAAAGCTCCGCCAACGCACCACTTCGGTCTTCAAACAACGTTCGTGGAATAAAGTTTCTGATATAACTAAAAGAATATTGATCAATATTACTTACTAGCCGTTATCTTTAACTTTTACTTAACAAGAATCCACTAGCATTGTAGCTCCAGTTTCAGCGACTGTAATTGATAGCATTTGTCTTACTCCAACTAAGCACATTATTTATCTTCTTGGCAATAGTTTCGATAACTATTTCAATTCCAATAACTCTATTGTAAGTGAAGGAGATTCAGTGACTTGCTGCTGAACTTAAGAGCTTAACTGTTATTACTTATGTGTACATATTTATCGAAGTCATAGACAGCGATATTGTATATGAAATCTAAATCTACATTTTCTACAAGGCCATGCCAATAGAGAAGAGTGGACTGTCTTTAATTTCAGCCATTATCTTAATGACTGAAATTAAAGACAGTCCAATCTTCTTTTATTTTACGCGAAGTCTGCCATAAAAGCTGTTAAAGCTGTTTCACAGTTGTTGTCAAGCTGAAAAGGCTAGAATCGATTGTTAGTCGAACAATAGTTTGGTTGACAGTTTAAATGTCCAAGCTTCAATAGTGCTGCATACGTACGGCTCAATTAAACTGTCGTTTCGTGAACAAAATATAGTTCCCCAAATAGTTCGGACTGTCAGGCTCTGACTCCTGACAGAACTAAACCCGGATTTACGAATGAATAGAATATAACTCTTTACTCGTATTATGTACAACATAAAAGATACAGATATAATTAAATGTAGAAATTTTACATAGAGTGACACAATAGGCGGTCTTATCGCGAAAAGCGATGTTTTACAGACAACCTTTGGATGGATTAAAGGGAGAAGAAGAGACAATACTGCAGGTAGTCAGTGGGGTACCATTTACCTAATTATACAATATATTATGTAAACGGTACAACTTGTATTTACTATCCCGTATTTAGGAATGAAGTGTTTGTTAACTTTAATTTACTACATTCCTCGCTCTGTAACAATAGAAAACTTTATTTGGAACAAAGCTATCTGAAAATATTAAGTTTTTTAATTGACAACCTAAATATTATTTTGGTAAGTTGATAAAAACCGTTAGCTTATAATCTATCTCGCGAGATTGTAAACTGTCAAATGTGATATATTGTGAACACTGCTTACAATAGTTTATAATCTATCCATGTGAAACCGTTAAATTGTGAACGAACCTGCACTCAGCGACAGGGTTCACAATCTGTCCGATTTTATCACACGTAAAATTGTGAACCTTCGCTGATCTGTCGTTCCGAATTGGTCGCAGTAACTAAGCCAGGATACCACGACCAAATGGGTTAGGTTTGACCAACCGCGCGCGGGCCGAGCGTGCGAAGCGAGCTGCGGCAGCGGCTGGCGGGCGCTACTTCCAAGTTTGTTGCAGTTACTTGGGCAAGGTGCGATCCGTCTCATGCAAGATTGATACCAGTTCACAATTTATCGGTTTGACATGGACAGATTATAAACTGTAGAAAAATCATGCGTTAAATTGTAAATGGTTTGTGGCAGTTCCCAATTTTACGATAGCTTTAATTTCGTGAGATATATTATAAACTAACGATCTTCATAATTATAAGGTGACAAATACATTAATTATAAGAATTTTGCTAACACAGTGGATCTCATGATGTCCGAAAATAAAGAATTTATTATATATTATTTATTTATATAAGATGGGTTAGCTCTTGACTCTAGTCTAGGTCAGTGGTAACAGAGACAGAGTCGACGGTGTAGTGAGCTTACCCAGAAGAATCCTGATACCTGCCTGCCTGGTATAAGAGAATAATAATAATGATAATACCTCCCATACATACAAGAGCAATGGTGGCCCTGTGGTAACTGCCACGACTTACGAGTTGTAGGTCGTATGTTCGAACTCAGAGAGGTGCTTTACTTTGTGTAAATTATTTCATCACCACTGCTCTCAAAACGGTGAATACATCGTGAGGAAACCGGCATGTCTTAGAACCAAACATTCGAAGATATGTGACGTCTACCAACCCGCAACGGGTTCACGCGGGGTCCACGTGGTGGATTATGGCCCATTCCCTCCCACCGAGAGAAGGCCTGTTTCCCAGCAGAGGTAACATTATTGGCTGATAATGTATATTCATATATACGGCCCGAGGTTTATAATGACGCCGAAGAAATATACATAAATGAGACACAACATTTTCCGACCTATTCATCATAGGTAGGTATAGACTTTCTGAATAGATCTTATAGTGCAAGGGCGATGACCTCTATTGTCTTCGGAGGCGGAGGAACACTTTGAGGTTTACCGCACTATCTTTGTAGTGGTGGTAATATTAGAACTTACCGACCGAACTATACATAAGTTTTGCTTTGAATTGACTACGGACCATCACTTTATTTAGGTGAGCAAGTTAACATTGTATTCGTTCCTATCAAGTTAGCAGGTACAGGCACCAACATGTATTTCAGCACAAACTAGGAATTAATTTAAATTAAAGTTTTACAAACGCGAACTTTATAGTAAGTTTCTACTCAGTTGCTAATTTAATTTTTCATTCGTGTATCACAAACGGCCCGGTCGTGGGCTTTACGTTTATGGCTGCTCTATCCTATGTTAAATCTCATTTTCGGCTACCTAGCGAATGTAAAATTATATTGGAGTCAATTTTGTTTAATACCTGAGGGGATTTCTCTCTAGAGGTTAATTGGTTCACGCCGGGAAACTTCACAGGCCATATGTGGTTTTCTGGATTTGCCTACCCGAACGAATTTAGTAAGCAGGTGGGTCGGCCGCCGCAGTTGGCCCAATTTCCGTACCTTTATACTGCAATATGATATTATGTAACATTAACTCGAATTGATCCCATGTTCAGTTACATACTTTGTTAGCTAAATTAGATAGGTACAGTTTCGGTCTGTGGATTTCTATAGATATTCGGCTTTAAGGCAATCATACGTAACCCAGTTTAGCCGATCTAATGTAATTATGTCATATAGCTGAGGGATGTCTAAGTATCTAAGGAACATCGCTATTTCGGGGCGGTG
The DNA here is from genome assembly GCA_937001585.2 of Brachylomia viminalis. Classification (NCBI taxonomy): domain Eukaryota; kingdom Metazoa; phylum Arthropoda; class Insecta; order Lepidoptera; family Noctuidae; genus Brachylomia; species Brachylomia viminalis. The sequence goes on along the minus strand of OW443307.2, from coordinate 11,245,439 downwards.
CTTCAAGAATAGATATAATTTTATTTATCTTAGGTATCTAAGTGCCCTTACGAGTTAAGGCCACCTAGTGCCTAATTCAATTTGTGAATGTAACACTAATACTAGTGGATCGTCGCGAAGAAATGAAAAACATTTCACGGTGTGGTTGCTCTACACTATTATTTTATTATAACCTTCTATATAAGTGTTGGCAAATTCTGGGTCTAAGCGAAGTCGTAATTTAATTTAGAGTTACGCAACGAGTTGGTAGGGTTGTTGTAACTATTCTGTGATGTTTTGATTACAATTAAAGTGTAGCTCGTCCTCTGAGCGCAACTTAATTGCTCCACGTAGTCGAACTTTGAAGCCGCATGCGGTCGCTCCTCTAAAAACACTTTAATCAGGTGTAACTTGCAAGAATTAACAAGTTAACTTCAGCCACAGAGAGCCAATTTACTTACTTTACTACTTAGAATGTTAAATGTTTTTTTATCCCACGTACAAACATACATCGTTTTACTATCGAAAAAATCCTCAACGAATTTAAAATGTCTAAGCCGATTTTCAGGTGTACCAATTCGAAGATATATTGCCTTGATGATTGCCTGCTGTCTTCTCAAAATTACTCAATAGAAGAACCAATCAATACTTATCGGATAACCATTTTTAAATCTATGGCGTTGAATCTCTTTGTGCTTTTAAGTTGCCAAGATAAGTTTTTAATAAGTATTTTATCTTATTTGAAAGTTAAAAACATACTTAGATAGCAAATTAAAATTTTAGAACTTTCTGCTTAAAATACATAATTACGATCAATTAATTTGATGTCCTTCTACAACTTCGGAACGGAAATGTCACTTTGAAAGATAGAATTTTGTTACACGTTGAAATTAGAATAGACAATTTCCAGATACCTATTAAAAAAGTTGTTGGTAGCTTTACAAAGTTAAGTCTGAATTTTCGTCTCATGTCTGCATTTAGGACTTCACAAGAACTCTTTTCATTTTCACACTCGCAGTGGGGGCCGCCTCACTTTGCCACGTGGACTCGGCGTCAAGTTTCACAAAGGTTTTGAATAAAGACTACGGCATTTGTGCTTTTCGGTACAGAACTTTCTGACGCCCTTTCCTCGAATACGATTTCGTTATGAATTTATCGCTCAATTGATGCTCTCTTACGTTTGGTGCCTCTGTTACTATTGGTGGTTAAACTCATCTTTGGTTTATTTAGTTGTGTGTAGCATTAAAAAAAAATCACTCTTTATTTCTTCTCTGTCTTATATTATATCTAGACTGACCCGTGACGCTGATCGTCTAAAGTACCTACCTCCCAACTTTGGTATTCGGACGTCACGATCCAAGCCTATTCTCTCTTTAAGGTTCACCGAGCAAGTCAATTTGACATTATATTTATATTTAACCTTCCTTAGAACTTCACATCTGCTATCTTTTCCGGTTTTTCCTAGTCTTTTCTGGAAATATCTTCCAGTATGTTCCCGAAGTAAAAAAAATAAACATTGAATTACAATACCCAAAGGGTACCGTTAAACAATTTTTTATATTTATTAATTTAGTAGTTCACATACATTTTATGCATTTAAGTTGGTGCCAACATAAACTCATTAGAGCTAAAACGGTATACCCATTTCCGCGGTATTTTCAAGATGTATTTTCACCTTGATTTATTCCGTAAAAAATACAAAAGTTAATTGTTTTCGATTGAAAATCCTTGAAATAGTTTAACTTAAAGAATTACAAAAATAATCAAAAATTCATTGTTTAAAAAACATGATGCACACGTGCACTAGGTCCAAAATGTATTTCAGGGATGTGCCTTACAGGCGTTGCACAGGGGTGGTTCCGGAATTGGTCTTTTAAGAGGAACCGGGACCGCCCCTATGTGCTGATGGTGATCACCGGGGTGGTTTTAGTGAGGTAAAAATCCCACGCTCCCCGACCTCCCTCCCCGGAGGTCGGGTGCCTTTTGAAGGTTTCCCCCGAAAACAAAAAAAAAAAGGTCCAAAATGTATGAAGTTTGAGTTGGGACCAGCTGCCGACGCAAAAATAACCAATTGTTTTAAAACGTATACACGTGACTCCAGCCAGACCTTTGATAATATAACTGCGCAAAGTTATATTATCAATAGAATAAGAGCTCTTGCAGTTAAACAGAGCTTGTAAATCGCTCGTAAACGCAGTTTTTCTAAACACCTCAGTTTATGGTGCTAGTTTCAGATCCCCTTGGATTAAGGTCCCTTTACCGTAGTATAATAGCATATTTATTCATCATTTGTTTTAACCTTTGTAGGAATCACATCAACATTATTAATTCATATAGGTAAATTAAATAAATCAAATATTTTAAATGCATCCATAAAGTTAATCTGTAGAGCTACTTAGCATTACAATTCTCGGTCGGGAACAAAAACGAATATGAATAAAAATAATCGCTGAAAACTTTTCGGGTACGCTCTGTCACAGGCCTTTTCGGTCAATTAAAAGAGCGCTGAATTTTGAATTCCGTCGTTAGAAATTTTGAGGGTGGTTAATCGAGTAATCCAACTGTTAAACACGCATGAGGGGATTAAAGCCTATTATGTACCGACGAGTGGTCGTCGTTGACTTGCTTTTGGTAATGTTTTATTCTATTTGGGTTGTACGGTCAGCAGATTCTTTTGCATTTTGACGTTCAAAGATTAATTGCTCGAGCAGGATATTTGTTTAAACACTTTTATATTAAACAATCATTTCTACTGAGTCGAAATTGGTTATAGAAACGTTTTTTCCTTAAATCTATGTACAATGATCACGTACTTTTTCCGCTAACGGTACCGCTGGCGGGTGTTTGATCACATTGGGCGGATGTGAGCAGTCCACAATGGGTTGGGGCACTACGGCACAATTTGTTTACGGACAGATGACAAGGCGTGCGCCACGTTGCGCAACTTGACAGGCTCCTTTCAGCCAACTAAATGAAATGTAGCTTTGTTGAATGTTAAAATGGGTTCTTATTTATAATTAAGGATGTGTTTTGGTTTGTTATTGTTATGAAACTGCTTGGGATAAGTTTAAAAAGAAAGACACAGCGAACAGTAGTTTACTACAATTTGTATAAATATGGGTTAGACGGGCTGGTCCGCAATTCCACGTAAAAACGCGTACTTTGCATACTTTACTAACATACAACCTTATCCTTTTGATACATACATTTAATGACATACAGCTTCTTAGCAAAACGTTGTAAATTGATTAACAACGTAGATACTTCATGACTGTAGGTACACGCTCGCTGTTTTAGCGCTCAACATTATTGTCTGTCACTACATCACGAGGATCGATGTGCCAGCGAGACGAAGACTCGAGTCACATCACTAACGAACCGTGGACTTACCTACGCTTGTCAGCTCTTAACGAGCCACCAAACACTGTGTGGCTCACTGCTGCCTATACCTCACTGTCAAATGTTACCGAACTTCTGGAAAAACTTGACAAACGACCTGATATCCGCGCACAAGTAAAAGTATTCCTTTATGGACAGCAACTTGTTATTCGTATCAATAAAGTGTGGGCCCCTCAAACACGCCACTTTTTTCGGACCTCCACTAATCCCGTTGTCGTTCTTCCACTATATCAAATGCCCATTGAGTTAATGACTCCGCGGTCGTCGCCCCTCTCAGCTTACTTGTTCTAGCTATACATTTATATATTTCTTTAAACCAGGTTCTTTGTCACTGAAAACAGTAAAGACAATATTAAAAGCTTTTGTTTTCTTTCAAAAGTATACAAAGAAGAACTGAATAAATTGCTTATCAGTTTTTATAAACTATCTTGAGAGACTTTATTATTTCCTCTCAACCTAGTCCATTGTAAAATTACTTTTTTTTTGTTAATGTTTACTGCTATACCGAGTGTAGAATTTAATTAAAATCATGCAAATATACACCTTTACTAGAAACTCCCCGCGAGTTCCTTTTGAGAACAGAGTTTTTATTAAAATACTTGGTGAAGCTGCCAAGTTTGAATGTGACAAACATTGGTCATAATATCGTTCTGTATTGTCTCAAGTTAAATGAGGGTTTTGCGAGGTCATTTTGTAAGCTATCAGGCGAAGACTGTCTATACTGCGTATATACTTGATAAAAAATAGTTATTAGAGTTTAGTTTACGTAGTATTGGTAATAATCACCATTGTGTGGATCGCCCGGAGTACACGGTGGAGCAAACGGTGGATGTATGCTGCTTGGGCGGAGCACCGCCGTGTCCTCGTGCAGGCGGTGTCGATCTCTCGTGTCCGGCCCTGGTCCAGGCCATGGTACGGAGCGAGAGGGCATGGGAAGCCACTTCCTCCTTCTGCGAAACAGTAATGCTCGCGAAGGAGGAGGCGGAATGCGTGAGGGTGAGGCAAAATTCGCGCCCTCACCCCCCTAGCCGCCACAGGAGACGCCCTGGGCGTCGGGAATACCAAGCCGATTCCCGGCCACCGTAGGCGTGGGCAGCTCGCCGTGCGATAAGGACCAGGCAAGGGTCGACGGCGCGTTGTGTTTCACGCGCGCCTCAGTGAGATGTTAGCAGCAATAACGGGGTCCGCTAGGGCCGATGCCTGCCAGGGTTACGGGAAAGTCCGAAAGGGTTACCGTGGCCCCTGGCACAGGTAACTGAAGGAACACTGGTCGGCTTTAGTCAGTAAGCGTCTGACACGCCCTCCCGCTCCGCCTAGAGCGGGAGAAGTTATTTGACGAATTCCCAGCCACAAAAAAAAATATGGGTAATAATAACGCATACAACCCCAATCACTTCAAAGCGAGAGTGAACAGGCTTCTTCTGGATAAGCTCACTCCATCGTTGGCTCTGTCTCTGTCACCACTGACGTAGACTAGAGTAAAGAACAAACACACCTTAAAAAAAAACAAACAAAAATAAGTATTCTTCGGGAAGAAAGAGTTAGTTCATTGTCGGCCCTTTGCTGAGTAAAAATAGTGAATAAACACATCTTTGTACATATTCTATGACTGCGTGTGTGGACTGCGATAGGCTGAGTTCATTGATCGATGACAGATGTATGTAACTACTTAAATCATTGTCATTCAGATATTTATAAATAGGTACTTCGAGCACGTGTGCTTTACACGAAGAGATAGTGTTACACTTCAGCTGTTAGAATCTATGATAAAATAAAATAAAAACCCGGCCAAGTGCGAACTCACCTTGCGTGATTAATTCTCGTTCGTTTAAGCACCATATTTAGTTTTAATACAGTTACCGCTTGTTGCCTATTAAAGGAATTTACAAATTGTTTACTAACTATTAATGAAGTTGGTAAACAAATAATGTCCTTGTATTTTAAACTGTATTCATTACGAAACATTTAACCTTATTTTTTTCAGATACCTAACTTTCTGGTACTTACAGTAAAGGTCTTTTACAAAGACTTTTAAAGCACTTCAAAGGAATCTGTATTGTTAGATAGATAAGGGATACCAAGAATGTTTAACAATATATTTGTATTGATTTAGAGCCCCATTTCTAGTCTTTCGTTTTCAGAATATGACAACGTAGAGATTTAAATTGATGGAAAAAACACGAACTAGTACACCTAAATACGGAGATTAGGTACTATTCAACCGAATCACAAAAATGATACATATGCCTATATAGGCATAAGTATAATTTTTATGATTCGAGAGGTCTCCTGAATGTCACACCCGGCCTTGCCAGTCTATATCTATATCCCTATTCTGATGATAAAATATAAATCATGTTCTATTCGCTTTAAACGAAATTAATGTTTAACATTAAAAGTACCAGCAACTCATCAGTTTATGTTGAACGCTTGCCAAAAAGGACCGTGGCCCCGGAGCAGACAGTGAGTTGATTACAGTGAAGGTTTTTTTTGTTACGTTTAGAAACATAAAAGATCTTTTAAATAAACACAAAACAGAGCGATGGCATTAAAAAAAAGATGGCTTATTTTTAATAAATGTACGTTCCAAACGGATTCCATGATAAAAAAGTGAGCATAATTAATTACATTATGCGTGTAACACATCTCATTATCTTTCCACGTTATTAATTTAAATCATTAGTGCAATTAGGGCGAAAGCTATAATGTTACGTTTACAGCATAAAATGGAGTCACGCGAAAACTTCCCCAACTGGGATTGGCTATAGTATTGTTTCACCTGTTCCGCATATTAATTTGCAGTGAAAATAGTGAACTATTCGTAATTATTTATTCTGCAACGAATATAATATTTATTAAATGAGGTTTCGTGGTCAGGGAACTAAATGTGTTATTTCGTTTAGAGTCGATGTCCGGATTTACTTTCTGTGTCGTACCAAATTGACTGGTTTTATTTTGTGTTTGTAGCGGATTGTAACTTATTGCTAGCTCGAGCTACTGCTTTTTTTGTAATGAAATCAAAATAATGTTGTTAAGGAATTACGTAGGTACCTTAAAAAAAAAAAACGCTAGGATGATAAATCTCTAAATCTATTATCCTATCGCAGTTATGCTGGAACAGATTTCATTAGAAATAAGCATCACCTTTGTACCTATTTTTTTATTCTTTTCTTCGTGTCTGTTTATATATATAAGTGTGTACATCAATGGTTAAATAAATAAATAATATAACAAAGTACGATTGTTCTTTGTTGGGAATGGCCAGCTCTTAAGAGCTATGTCAGTCACAATGTAACCTTATCTCAGTAAAAACTGTTCAACCTAAGAATCTAAAGCACATCAAGACCCTCAGTGCAATAAATCCAATCTACCCAAAACAGACGTAGCCACTAAATCACATCATCTATCCAGATTGTCGGCTGTAACGCGACGCAGAACAAAGGTGGCAGGCTGAATAAAGTCCAGTCACGTGGACCCTCACCTTCGGGAGTGCGGTGGAGGTCCCTTGTGGCGCCGCTGACCGATTTCCACACACGAGACTCACTCGAATTGAATAATCGATTCAAGACACCGTGGCAAACGTGATATCGAATTGGTTTTACATCGATTTTGATTTGCGCAAACATTCTATTTTCAACGTTGTTCTAAAGCGAAACTCTGAATAATGTTTAAACAGGTTCTTCACTTATACTTGTGGGAGTAATCTCTTCATAATTTTCCATTTTGAAACATTAAGTGTGCAACAATTTAGTCTGTAATTAGGTGAGCAACAGAGAGACGCTTCTATTCATTTTAAGGACACTTACCGAGATTTAGCGTAAAAGCAAAGCTGTTTGAGAGTTGAACATCTTCGCATATCTTTTACTGCCACCTAAAATCTAAAGTAACGATGCTCATTTCACATAGATAAAATGCGCGTTTTATACAAAGAGAATATACGCTTTATTGTTTAAAACCGTAAACTTTTAGTTTAAAACGAATGTTTATGGACAGTAAGTATTCAACGTTTTAAATATGGCTTTAATTTCACATCGCACTGGATTTAAAATAATATTATTTTATGTAATATCGTAAAAGAGAGAGAGAGAGATGAAATCGGATATTTTATTTTCGTGAACAAAATATCTGCAGTTTGACAGGTATTGGGTTATTCTTTCAGGTTTTCAGTGGGATCGCGTGATCGAAGCCGTTTCATTCGCCACCCCGATACATGTGCCGACCCGCCTAATATAGGCACTATGTAATAAGCACCTTTGTTTTGTTTCGCTTAGGTCAATAGTTCGGCGTCCTGGAATGCTAGATGGTTTGAATATCTGCTGGTTGACTAGGGGTTGCATGCGGAAGGTTTCTTATTGAGACTTGTTCGTGTCGGCTACAGTTATAAAGTTTTTTACTTTTTACAAGAATAGTATTGACAAAAGCCAATTTATAGCTTAAGAGAAGTAAAAAGATTTTCTTCGGATAATCATAATTATCAAACTTTCGATATTGAGCTGTAGTCATTATAACGAAGTTTATGTTTCAACAAGAATTTTATTACGTAATTCATCCCAAATAATAGAAAAATACCATACATTGCTGGTTTCTCATTCGTCTCCGATTGATTAGTTACTTATTCAATTTGTCATTTAAGGTATTTTTAAAGTAATGTTATTCTGTTGTACAATTTAACATGCTAAACAAAGAACGTCCTAAAAGAAATTTAGCAATTTAATTCCGTGGATATAAAACATGTAAGAGGTATAATATAAGGATTTTGTTGGCGTTTTACCCTCGGATAGCAGTAAACGTCGGTATTAAACGAGAGTTAGAACACATATGAAGTAAATATACAAGACAAAGTGGATATTTTGTACAAAAAAAATGCAGCTATAAGACTATCCCGTTAGTCTAATGGTCTCAAGGAATACTGCTTAGCATGCAGTTTTGGTTTACATCAAGGTCGGGCATAATGGATTTGGGTGTTTCTATAAGGATGTTTTTATTATCAGTCCGGTATTAAGGTGTGTGTCCGATTTATGACAATAGGCTCGCCCCTGTTCCATCATGCATCTTAAAAGTAATTGTCGAAATGTTGGTTTTTCAGGGAATATAGGTATGAAGGTATTCCTTAAATTACGTCGTCCGCGACACGTGAATTTATAATTAGGGTCGACGTTAACCTATAATTAATTAACCTGATCGAAATGATAGGTCGTTAAATTGCTCCACTAAAAGCAAATGAATACCACCTCGTTAACCCCTTATAATTATATATTTTCGAAACTAAATTAATCATTATTAATTTGATAGTCTGAGCACTGTCTAGACTGGAAAAATAATTTTCCATAAGCATAACTAATAGAACGGGAATATTTTAATAAAACGACGTGAATTCTGTGAACGCTAATGACAGACAAGTTTTATTCTGGAACTTACATAGATCATAGATAATACACAATATTCTTTACAGCCAACCATCAAACCATAGTTTATTTGGTGTTGCCACGATACACCGATGCAAACGACTTTCTAACAATAACTATTATAGTCGATAACAACTTGTAATTCTTTTGTCTGGATTGGCTGACTATAAGAATATATATTTATATGTATATATTTTAATTGAGCTCAAGGCGTTCAGTGTTTGTCATTTGTTACACATTGAGCTTTTTTAAACTAGACCTCTGACCCCGCAGACGTTGTCCAATCCAAATATCAATAATTCATACAAAAAAGTACTATCAGTTTTTTCCGAATTTGATAATATTCTTTTCTCATTTTTATTTCCATAAAAACCGAATTCGGACTAATAATACAAACAATTTAAAACAACAAAATGCCAAATCGGTCCGGCCCTCCTGAAGTGATGCGCGTAGGAACATCATATCGTTTTTATTACACAGGGTTACTTCTAATTCGACGTATATCCGTCAGGAGCTCATAGGGGGGCCAAAATTAAACAAATTGAACCCCCCTGAATGAAAGTACAATATATATATGATATATATAAATACAAATAAAATAAAAACCTGAAAAAAAATGTTGTTTTAGTTATTTATTTATTAACTCACAGGATCTATCACTACAGGAATCTCTTAATTCAATAGTGTGTCCTTAATTACAGTTTCATTATTTACCATAACATTTATTATGTACATCGTGGTTACATTTGTACGATAGATCACCGATCATGGTAATTTTTCTAACGATACAGCATTTTTTGAAGCGTATAATGAAAATATTGGTACGATATTATACTTAAGTCGCTCATCATTTTAATTATTTTGCTGACTTAAGTACTTTTAATTATGTTCATAGCTTAATTGAAATGCAAGGTATAATATAATTTTTTAATGTTACCCATTCAATATGTGTTTTTTTTACGTGGAATTAAATTTCAAATTTTGGGTAAATATCAAAAAATCCTTAAAACTAAAATATCAGGAAAATGATTGAATTTCAGCCATACATATGCGGTTCAATTTGTTGCATTTTGGCCCCCCTGTCAGCTCCTGACGGATATACGTCGAATTACAAGTAACCCTGTATAGATTAAACAAGAAAATTATACAACTTTATTGTTTCAGTTATAAACCCGTACAACACGCTTACAAACAACAACAAGAGCTTATATCCATTCACGATCTCTATTATACTCTCACGAGAACAAAGAAATAAAGAACACAAGTGTATTATAAAATTATTTGTGTGCGCTTCATCACGTGCCGCCAAGCGTTTCGTGGCGCCGCCTCTTCCGACGGAAACGGCGCGAATTATCATAATGCATGCCTCGTCTCAACGGTTTGAGCTTCACGCAATAACGGATACCTGAAAAACGCGATTTCTGAGTAAGACATATTGACGGAATGACGTGAGTCTTTGTTATAATTTAAGAGTATTTCTTTTATATTCTGAGTAAGCGTGAAATGGTTTTAAATGTCGAACGCAAATATAGGCTAAGTATTTATATACATAACATAAACTTGTTCTCAACATTTAAATATTAAAATCGTTTAAAATAGCAAATAGGTGTACTAGTCCTACTGACCTGCCATGCATATGTCGGCCATGGCAGCCAATCTTAACGGAGACTAGCCATCGACGCGGGAGATATTAGAGTACAAGTGTGTGCACAGACACAGGGGCACTCACTCTCCCTCACTCTCACAGTTCAAATACAAATAAATGTATGGAGGTGGCATCATACATTTATTTGCTAATTTGCTACGACGTAGCTGATGCGTAGACGTATCGCTACGCTGCTACGCCGTAGCAAATATGCTACGCTATTACGTTCCTCTATTATGTTCGTCAGAAAATTTTATTAATGAATGCGTAATATTCACTATAATTATAAACAGCTAAGACCTGTTAATAATTATAATGAATATTACGCATTCATTAATAAAATTTTCTGACGAACAACAATGATCTGTGAGTAATAGCGTAGCATATTTGCTACGGCGTAGCAGCGTAGCGATACATCTACGCATTAGCTACAGCTATATTTAGATATAATCTTGTAAGTGGAACTACTCACAGGAAGTCCAAAAGTAATATTTTTTTTTATGAAACCTTGTAGAATTGCAAATGACGATAGTAATTTAATTGAACAGTAACGGGAAATAAAGTGATATATACTTGAATACCTCAACAAGACAAGCAAGGAAATTTTGCTGTTCATAATACAAGTGTTCTACATAACAATTAAAAGTGAAGACACCACAATGTACATATCGGGGGTCCACAACTCGGGTCGTAAGCTCCAACTTTAACTTGGAAAGTTATTATGCTTGTTATATCCTAGCCAAGTACATTAGGCTTAGTTCAAGGAGTTAACAATAACATAAATTGTTACGTTAGTATTATGAACTAAACTACTAGTTATGTGAAAGTTTTTATTGTTTAAAGTTACGAATATTATTTTACTGTGTTTTAGAAGTGTTTTACGGGATGTTTAAACTGTTGTGTTTATAATTTGTACAGGTTGTAAGTGTAACGCCTCTAATAGATATAATGTCTTCTATAGCTAGCAGAAGTAGTGACCTCTTTCAACCTCGTCTTTCAATGGTAATGTGCTCTCAATCATTTATCGTATCTCGTTTACTACGGCTTTAGAATAGAACAGAACATTGTTGTTCTGTGTGGTTAACCAATAAAATAAGTTAAAAAAAATATATCTTTTTAATTATAGTTTTTTTTTTAATTTAATAGTTTGTAAGCTCGCAATTTTACTAACAAATATGGATGTAATCTTAGGATGAACCTGAAATAAATGATTTATTTATTTAAATAATTAACATTAGTGGGTTAACAATCAATATTCAGGTAATCTGTACTGCTTTGTTATAGGTTCAAGTTGTATTCAATGCGTTATCTACATACATTATCACACGTTTGGATGATAACCCCTCAAATAACAACTCATGGAGTTACATACGAAAACGTGAATACACGTATGCACAAATTGACGGGTACATTCCCGAGAAATTCCTTACCCAATACTATTTCCACAAGCGGTGATGTGATAGAGAAGCCCTTTGTAACCAGCAATCGAGTTTTGTCTTCCCTTATTAGATTGATTCCCGAACCCAACACGTATGTTTACGCGTAACTAAATTGCCAAAAGAAATTTCGTACACCTAAACAGTCTGTAGACATGTATAAATGTACAAAAGGAAAAACACGGAGCCCCAATTAAGTTTGTCGAGATAAATGTTAGCCCTAAACAGTAGCACAGAATAGATAGGTACAGAAGGTTCATTCGAAATGCGAAAACGCACGCACACATAGATATGCTTCATGTACAGATAAACCAGTAAAGGCATGGGCTGCCGGAAAAGGTATGCGGTTATCTTGGTGTTTCCAAATTGGTCGTAGTTAAACGAAAAGGATCCACAACATAGTCAAAAATGAGTTATGTGCACCAAACTGATGCTAAATATCAATACTATCGGCCAGTAAAAAAGATTCAAGCAAAAGCAACACTGTCTATTACTTTTTATCAACCTCAGAACATTAGAATGGCACGTCAAAAAGACTAGAGCATGCGCTATGGGTACTTGAATTTAACGAAAAGGATCCAACTATATAAATTTACATATACCTCGGAAAATACAATACTACGCTTGACTATACTATTAACATTAAAAAAATTGTGAGCCGTCACGGGACGCCTGGCAGATGTGGAACATCGAAATTATTTTGTACAAGTAATATGCATAAAAGAACAGATTACGACAGGAACTAATATGGCATAATGTAAAAATAATATGTTACGATTTTTTTCCAAGAAAATTATTATAATAAACATTTATTTTAATTAAATACAATTTTTTTTTTCCAAATTGAGATTACTCAGTTCTTTTGATCAGTGAATTTGATAATAACGACGACAGAACGGCGTCGCGTCGCCAGGGCATGCGTCGCCACGCCAGCAATCGGTTTTACGTGCAGTTATAGATGTTTCACATCAAAAAAGTTTTATTATTCAACACACAACATCATAATTTCAGTTAATTTAAAAATGAATACCTACCAATGAAGAAATACCTATCTTCCAAACTTCAAACGTCAATATCTCTAAAGTGATTTTGTATGAATTGGATCCTTTTCGTGTGATTAAATCCAATTAGCACGAACGTCGCGCCACATAGTAACCGGGGACAGAGGAAAAGCTTCTAATCTTTGTGCTGCTATGTCTTGTGGTAGTGAACCTATCATAGCGCGATTGAATAAAGCGCACTCGCGATTGGCATCTGTTTGAGATCTTTGAACATACGCGTCTATGTGTGCAAGCGCCTGAGTTCATCATCAGCCTATAAATGTTCCCACTGCTGGGACACAGGCCGCCCCTCGGTGAGAGGGAATGGACCATAATCCACCACGTGGGCCCAGTGCGGGTTGGTAGACGTCACATGTCTTCGAATTTTTGGTTCTAGGACATGCCGGTTTCCTCACGATGTTTTCCCTCACCGTTTTGAGAGCAGTGGTGATGAAATAATTTACTCAAAGTAAAGCGCCTGTCTGGGTTCGAACCTACGGCCTAGAACTCGTTAGTCGCGGCGATACCACTGGGCCACCAGTGCTCACTTGCCTGCCTGTGTTCACTTGTATGAAACCAACCTTCTGTACCTATTTATTCTGTGACAGTGGGCAGTTGAGCCACAACACTTGGTCCATCCGACCTCATGGTAACGTTTTTAGTGACCCGTGCTACAATGAGAAAACGGAATACTTATGGCTTACTTTGTCATACATTGTGGTGCGTCTTTTGTTTTTTGGTAATTTTCGAGTTGTCACTGTACTTACTTGAAAAAACAAAAACCAAAGACATTGACTTCCGAAATGAAAGTTATTTTTCACTTAGTAGTGTTTTTTTAGGAAGTCAGTTGTTTTTTTTTGTGAAAACGTTTTTATTTTTCCCTTTTTTAGTTGTGGTACCTACCCCAAACAAAGTCGTATACTTGCAATGGTAATAATAGTGACAGGAAGTTATTACAACATCATCATCACTAAATGGAAAAAATACGTACCTATTATTGAAGCTGACTCAAAAGCCACTGATCGGATTTTATATGGGGCCAATCGGGAAGTATATCCTTTGAACAAAAAGAAGAATTTTATAAATCGATTTATAAGTGACGGAGTTCTTAGGTAACCAATATTAAAAAAAATACAGCCGAATTGAGAACCTCTTCCTTTTTTGTGATTCCCGAAGTGCAGCAGTTTGAAGCAGAGGTGAGAGATAGGAACAATATTTCGCCAGTTGTGTTCGTCTCATGTAAGACAACAAGCCTTTTGGCGATAGATAGGGAATCCGTTTCTACTGCTGAGAAATTTTTAATAAAATAAAACACGAAAACACATTGCCCGAGAAGTTGTGGTGGGAACATTCGGCATGCAGTTACGACCACAAATTATAACCAGCGAGCTCATAACGAACACCAACCTCAAAATCAACCACTGGTCCAGTCAACCAATCAAAAGTTAAACCCCCTTATTTAAATGCTGCATACCAACGTAACAGATTTGTTGATTGTACACCTGAAAATGCGTACATTTTACATTTCAGTAAAATTATTTGATTAATTGTTAGTCAATAGGGCGAATGTTTGGTCCTTGATATGTCTACTAAGGAAGCCATTATTTCCGCCAATCTGGTGCCGTTTAGTAATGGTAGCGTAGTTAATCAGACTCACCCAAATTTTATAGCAGAGGCCAACGAAAACTATAACGCAGGTACATTCAGTAGATATTTTTTTAAATACAGTTTCAGGGTTATCCATTATTTACGATAATGGATAACCCTGAAACTGTCGATCGGCCAGATTATTATTTATCATTTACCCCACTTACGAGTATATCGCCATGTGCCCATGGATGAACAAAGTTATTGATATTTTAAATATAAATCGTATTACTCTACAAAATTAGCTGTCATGGCTACAATAAATTGGTGACTTGTTCTCGTTCTGTTTTTTTTATGTCACTCCTGAATATTTGTATTATCAGACCAGTATCAAGATTTTTTATTACAATCTAAGATAACATTGCCAAAAATACTTATTCTTAAATTTTAAAAAAATCTACGGAATTATGCAATTTTGGGCCCTGTATCGAAAAAAAATATACGCGTGTGTAGGCGATATAAGTGGGATAAAGACAGATGATAATCTGGCCAATCGACAGTTTCAGGGTTATCCATTATTTACGCCACACCTTCTGTAATTTTGTAATGCTTATTTTTGCTTACTAAGCAATACTACGATTAAGTTTTCATGTTAAGTTTGAGAGTACCTAGTTTTTTCATATTGTATTAATGCTATGGGAAAACGATATCTGTTCGGTAAAGTCAAGCATATCTTTTTTTTTTTAACTTTGACCAACACTAGGAATTTCTCCTGTATCGTGGGTGCGTTTACAAACATTTAAACTCACATACACAAACAGCCAGACCCGGAACAACTACTTGCAGGTCATATACAAATATTTGTTCCGTGCGGGAATTGAACCCGCGACACGCAACGCAGCAGTCAATCGCTTAACCACTGCGCCAACCGTGCCGCATATGTACATTATGAGACGAAAGAATCTTTAGCTCAAATACGCTTCACAAGCACTTTACTAACAAGTCCAGGTAGTTATAAAGTTTGCGTAACTGCCTAGCAAAAATACGCGTCAGTCAGGCGCTTGTCTAACTTAGCCTCAAAGTTTCACTCAGCTGAATAGGCATTTTGTTTTCTGAAAATATAAAAAACTTTGTGTCACACTTTTAAATCTCTAATTGTACGGAACGCGATAAAAATGTGACAGTTCACTCTCAAACTGACTTTTCATTAAATTACTTTCGTAATGAATAAATGTATTACACCCGGGATTCCTTTCTTCAGTTTTGCTTCCTTATTTTGTTATAAACCGTTGAAAGGGTCTTATGCTCCGAGTTTTTTTTTTTTTTTTATCAGGGGTGTAATAAATTTTTATTTCAACGCCTGCTTTTGGATTATTTCTAAATGCAAATAGGCTGTCCTAGCCGCTGTCATCCTTTTGTAGTTCGTAAAATGAACTAGATTTAATTACAATGAATGAATATTTAAACTGTTGGTAAGTAAATAAAAATACTACACTGGTATTTAATGCTTCTTCTCCATAGATAGGGCTTCGTTCTAATTGCTAAACATTTCCGAAATAACACTTATTAGAATTATATTTTTATTTTTTTAGTTTCTTCGTTTCTGTATTAAATTATAATCTTAGAAGCTTTTGAAGACGCGTTCCTCATCTTAAGCTTTTTCTATTTGTTAATTGAATGCACAACAATTTCAAAGCTGTCGATAATCATAGTGAATGATTTTAATAACAATAGAGTTCTACAATACTTAGCTGTAAACCCCAAGATAATGAAATAAAAGCAAAATAGGTACCTCTAAATTGACGAAGTTCTTTGTATAGCTACTCCCTCTGCTGACGTAAAGATGACTAAGGATTAAGGGTGTGAAATGAACTGCAACAATCCCTAAGGGCTGCAGAGGTGTGAAAAAAATCACAACTCAAATAAATAAAGATTTTCAGGAGTCAATATTATTACCCTTCCTGCCTTATCGTGGTCAGGTTATAATAAAAATATCAACTTGTACCGAATTATAATTTTGCAACGCATGATACGTGGACGGTATCAATCATGGCACATTATACATAGTATGTACCGAATGGGATTGAAGTGTTTCTCTACACAAATAATCTATTCTCGAAACAACAAGACACTCATAATCATCGATATAATCTTATCCTTTGTACCCTGTAGGTATAAAGCAGTCTACCTCATAACAAACATCTTCGAATTCTGTACTATTTAAGCATATCCAATTGATACCTACATTATTTGATACAGCAGGACATTAATATCACCATCAAACACAGATACATACACGCCATCTCGATAAGACGGTCCTTGCAACTACGTACTGTTATTGTTGCACTAACGGCACGTGTCCATTGTTGCAGTGTCGACGGTGGACGTGGATGCGGTGCTGGGCCGCACGGCGTCGCTGCCGTGTGACGTCACGCCGGACACTAATGAAGACAGGGTCTATATGGTGCTGTGGTTCAGAAAGAGCGGGGGAAAACCTATTTATAGGTAAGTAAGGTTCAAAGCATGTAGAAGTTTTAGCTCACTTTGATGATGGATGTGTGTTTGAAAACATGCACGTCGATTCTAAACCAGAAGGTCGAGTTCTGTAATTGAAACCTGCTCGCAATCTCATCTCAGTTACAATCAATGTCAAAAACTTGTCTTAAATGTAGGAAAATTAGGGATATTTTTGACAGATTGCGACTGAGATTAGCACGCGATTGTTCTTAAATATCCGGGAGTTGCCCGACAGATTATGTGTGTTGCTCATGTTTTAAATCCAGTGATAATACATTAGTTAAAGTAAGAATTAATTAGGGTTTGTATGCCACTATTGGAGTACTTATAAGAAGTAAGTGGCAGTACCTAACGGGCGTAAAACTAAACCATCTTTCGCCTAAAAAAATGGTTAGTAGACATTTAGCCAGGCCATACTTTACGACAAGATTCAGGAACCCAGTGATAAATTCTGTTGAAAACCACCTTCATAATATGAATAATCCAATGGCTGTTACTTAGATATAACAGGAGACGATAATTAAAGGTAAAACCTGAAAATAAGCGTTCTTACCTTTTTACGTAACAGTTGTATTAAACGATCCTGCTAAATAATGAGAAGATAAGAAGTAAACATAAGTACGCGCGCTAAGGACAGCTTCGTCGCAGTAGATAGGGTAGCGAATTAACTTAATAGCTTATGCATAACTTGTTATCCCGGAAAAATTCTGCAAGGAATCGTAATTTAAATTTTTAGCTTATTAAACTGAAACGTCAGCTACAGTTGAAAATATGCTGTAATTTATTTTACAACTTGGGGAGTCTAAGGTATTATTCTATTAGAAGTTGCTTTAAAAATATATACCTAGTTGGTGAATAAGTAAAAAAAAATTAATAAGTTGTAAGTTGTGTCAAAATCTATTTAAACACTATGCTTACCTAGGGGACTACTGCCCAGTATCCTCTGGTATTTTTAGGACATACGACGGCAGACAAGATATTGACTATATCTTTGATGAGAAAATCATAAGATTTTGTTCTAAAAAACAAATATCAATGATAGACCGCCAGGGAAATTAACTGTTAATCGAATTGACGCCCTACGTCAATTTGCATTGTAATAGCCATTTCATACCACTGTCAATGAATGACAGTTGTATTGAATAAACGGACAATTGAAGTTGGTAGTGAAGTTCCTTCACAATTGACTGACCGGTTGGCGCAGTTGGTAGCGACCCTGCCTTCTGAGCTGCTGGTCCCGGGTTCGATCCCCGGATAAGTCAAACATTTGTGTGCATGAACATGTCTGTTTGACCTGTGTCTGGGTGTATTTATGTATATAAGTATGTATATCAGTCATCAGGTTACCGCAGTACAGGCTCTGCCTAGTTCGGGACCTGAAGACCTTGTGTGGATGTTGTCAAATAAAAAAAAAATATTTCTCTGACTAAGTACTTTTGTAGTTCACAAACCTACTGCAATAAAATTATAACAATATAATTTTATTGCAGTAGGTTTGTAGGTTTATACAAATAAATAATGAAGTATGAAAATCAGAGTAATCCAAACGATTTCAATAGTGAAAAACAAACCTAATTACATATTACAATCTCCAGTGCAAATAATGCAATCGGTATAAATTATAACTTATAGGTACTTAATTAATGGATCACGGAAAAATTGAGCATTGTGTGTAATGTTCTTAAAACAATAATTATGCATGCTTTTATGTAAATGACTGATGCCCACCTTTCCGCAAATTGAACGATAAGTTGCTTTATTTCATGAAACGAACTTTTTCATTTGAATTGACGCCTAATAAACTGTAGTGCTAGAGTAAATTTTGCATTATTATTTTCATCGGTTTTCTGGTAATTAATAAACCCATTAGTAAAGCAATAACAAAAATCAAAGAGTCAGTACTGTGTCGTCATCTTTTAAGGATACTTTAAGGATCTTTTAAGGATACTGCTTGGTATACTTTCATGGCTCTTCACACTGGGTAAAGTCCAAAAAAAAAACTTTTACCCATTTATATTAGTACAATGGGGGCTCGACAGGACATATCATCAAACAAACGTTTTGTTCAATAGAAAAAAGAGAATAGATTATACACACACAAATAGTTAGTTACTAAACATTGCGTGTAAATAATACTTTCAGGATTTTATTCCACACACAATTAACCAGTTATTTTAACATGGCTGATGCATGTGTTCATGCAAAACAGCTCGAACACAACAGTTATTAAAAAACGTGTAATCATCCAATGCCTGTTACAATGTCTACATCGAATGTACGACTCAACGCCGACAGACACTACGCCGACAGATTGAACACCGACAAGACTTTACTTCGACGGGACTCTTCGCCGACAGGACAACCTTTCTGTGAGCAACTTGGAAGTAGTGCTCGCCGGCAGCTGCAGCGGCAGCGCCCGCTTTGCTCGCTCGGCTCGCACGGGGTTGGTTACAATTATAACCTAACCTATTTCGCATAATCGATTTTCAAAGTAAGTACTCATTATTTATGTATATTATATTATGCCCCGTCAACGAAGAGTCCCGTCGAAGTAAAATCTTGTCGGTGTTCAGTCTGCCGGCGTAGTGTCTGTCGGCGTTTAGTCGTACACTTGTCTACGTCACATCGATGACATGCATGTATTGATCCTCATCATCAGCCTATAGCGGTTCAGTTCAAAGGATGCTGGACAAACGTCTCCCTAATTGCTCACCTCTAAGCTCGATTCTCGACTAACCTCACTCGCTCACACTATCGGTATTGAGCAAGCGATTGCTTATTGAGGTTAAACTAATAATTAATTCAAAATTATGCTGCCTAGAGCAAGCTTGAGTTCAAAATTAAACTGAAATGCACTTATTGGCAGAAATGGGTAGTAGTAGGTACAGACAGGGCAATAATCAGTATGCAAATCGACATCTTACTTCAATTTGTCGTGGTATAGCCATTTCAAACAACTGTCAAAAAAATTGCAGTTGAAATTTAAATATACGGGAAATGTAAGTTGGAAGTCTAAATATAATTTGCTTAGGAATTAATTTCCCTGATTTGACTCTCTATAAGAGCCAAGATCCAAGTAAATTCAAAATCGCAGTTTATAGGTGTTTTATAAGTTTATAATTTTTGTAGTATTTACAAATCTTTAGCCAATTTTGGCAGTAATTTTTCTAAATAATTCCATCTCCAAACTCAAACTCAAAGCATTTATTTCAAATAAACCAATTACAGGCACTTTTGCATTGTCAAGGGGTCGGTCAGTCAGAAAGATGAAGCTAGTTGCCCATTCCAAAGCGTAGTAGGTACCTATGGAGAAGAACGGGCAAGAAACTCCATGGACACTCTTTTAAATCAAAATATTGTTACAAAAAAGTGGTTACATCATTCATATTGTAATTATACATGTGAGAACGATGTAGAAAGACGTGCACATAAAAAGCGTCCGTAATAAAAAGATAAAAACAATTATGGAATTAAAATAAGCCGTGGCAGCTAAGAAATGACCAGTGCCTAATGAATGCGCCCAAAATAACACTTGACTGACATCGCACAATCTAACACTAATTGCAACGCAAAACATCAAAAGTCCAACATATCAATCCTCTGCATTTGTTATTAACAACCAAGTTAATAACAGCCAACCCAACTTGAGAAACAGACAGTCGCCGTAATTCTAGTTGGACAGTGCCTTATAAAAAGTTTGTGAATACGTATTTAATTAATAGCATAAAGTCGGGCCTAATGAACCGTTCGTTACCTTAAACGGATGAGCGGAAGCCGAGCACGACCAATCCAATTAACGTTAGGAACACAGCTAAAACGTACAACGAAACACACTTAAGATGTCATGGCGCTCGTTAAGGAAATCACACTTGACGATGGAGGTCCGAGGACTTTCCATCAATGTCCTTAAGCTGTGAGCTAGCTCTTGTCACTCATACGTAACCTGATTTGGATACACGTAGCTTAACTTGGACTTAGGTTTGTTTTATTCTTTTTCGTGTAGGGTTCTTTGTGATGGTTTGACTTCAGATATACTGTAAGAATTTTGTAGAGAAACATCAGATTTTTTTAAAATTGATTTTGTGAACAAGACAGAGTAACGAGACAAATAACGACGAGTTTATTCATTTCCTGTCTAAACTCAAACGAAAACTCAAATAAATATTTAAAGTAAACATCTATTTTAGTATGAATTAATTTGGCTCATCCTTTGCGCAAACCGGGAATACCGTACGTTATAAACTCTCAAAAGTAAACATCTGCTTACGTAACCAGAACAGTTTTGTAGATAAAATCCCCATTATATCCTTACAATTGTTTATAATTGCTATTTTATATCAGCAACCGGGCGAAACGAATACTTGGCAGAGATAATACCGTCATAAAGTGCGTGCTCAAATTGTTAAATTTACCTGAGAACACCAGGGTGTGCGATCAAATCATCTCTCTCAAAGCCTCTTGCTTTATAAATTAGGATGGAGGTCGGTAGATTGAGAAAATGTTGCCTGTCCGGAAATTGAAAAACTTCACCAGGTTGGGTCGTTCTTTTATTCTAGAATTTGACAGTTTTTTTAAGGAAAATAAATTTAGACGCGGACCATGTGGCAATTTACGCGCTTTCATTAGATTCGGCGGGAGACGTGATTGTTTTAGAGCTGATTGTACCTGGTTTTTGTACGACACTTTTTATGTCTGATTGCGTCTAATAAGGTTTACCTACTTATCATTGATGTATCAAAACTAGCTCTCTTATAAAATGGTAATTAATTTGTTTTAGGAAAGTAACTTGACGTCAAGGTGTATACAGAGCTTCCGAAATTATAAATGCTTTTGTTTCAGTTTTGACGTCCGTGGCCGGTCCTTCAACAAGGCGCTACAGTGGTCGGACCCGGGCGCGTTCGGACCCCGAGCATACTTCGCAACAGTCGCCCGACCGGCAGCCCTCACACTCAGCTCAGTACAACTAGACGACGAAGGAGTCTATAGATGTAGAGTGGACTTCAAAAACTCACCAACAAGAAACTTTCAAATCAGACTCACAGTAATAGGTAAGTTAGTTGATAACATCTAAGACACAATATAAAGAACCAAAGTCAAGCAAACAAAGCTTAATGAAACCAAGTAAATAGAATTAGCGCCAAACAAAAATACTAGATCAAAGTAACTGTATAATTTCAGGTGCAAGTTTTGTAAAGCAAAATTAAATCATTCTAGCTAGACCAGACTTTTGTTTTTTATCGTACACACAAAAACATCTTTCGGTTACCCTTCGACTGCTAATTCTGGGTAAACCTTTAGTTGTCTTTGATATTATTTCAAATACTAAACTTGAATTTGTTCATAAAACAGTTAATTTATGAAAGGCTATTATGATCTGAGTAGTACTGTTAAGTGACGCGAAACTAAACAATCTCATTCGCAAATGAAAATCAACTAAGATTAAAATGAAAATTTTATGAAGCGACAACTGAGAATCAATTTAGTCATTACGATGAATTGCTAGAGCCGCACGGTCGCCGAGTGATGACATCGCGCAGACATTTTAATTATCAACTGTCGACTCGGGATCGGCGAGGTTGCTCAGCTGCCTCGCTGATAAAAACGATACCCGCCGACGATGACACAGATAAAATCTGCAGGAGACAGGTTAAATTTAAAAGGAAATTAGATTTGAATAGATCAAATTGTCTGAACGTTATCAGCCCGCCGTACTGATCCCCTTTATTTGCTTATTAAAACCTTAGACGGAAAATGGTTCACTATATTATAAAATGAGTTACGAGCACTTTGTATTCATTTTTTGGTGAATGCTGCTATAATTAATATTGCGCAGTGCCGTGTTTTCATAACGTTATTTACCACTTCCACAATCCGTATCGATATGAATTATTGGCATTTCATATGGTTCCCACATCAATACATTCACTATGGATTTTATTGATATATTAACTTTGCCGAGTATTGCGGCAATTCCTCTATAATTACTCTAATAGGCTTATTCAATGGCAGCGTAACCGTATTCTTAAGAAATATTACCGGCGAAGAGCATAAAATATAAACATGGCCTATAAAAGCAAACTACCGTTGAGCTTTTCAAAGAAATTACCCTATTCAAGGCGACGAAAGACGTAGGCAAAGGAGATGAGGGAAGTAAATTTCTTTTGCGTAGAACAAAGCATTTAAAAGTAAGCCTACATCGCATATATGCAACTCCATTGAAATCCATTAGTCTGCTCGCGCCGAGAGGTAATTTGCAAGGAGCCTTTTGTTAGCAAAGGGACTGCTCACACAAAGAACTCTCTTACTTACATAATCAGGCATATTCATAACATCATAAAATATCCAATTACCATTGAGGACGGAGGGTGTTCATTAATGGCGTCAAATAATAATCAAATCTGGCGCTCGCGTAATATCGTGAACGATCACGCCCTCAGTTTTCATTCCCGTATTGAAATAATGATGAAGATTGTGAGATGGGGTATTAGTATAGAATCTAATTATATTCGCTTGGGTTTTTGTCGTAGTGCCTCCTCATCAGATGTTAATGTATGACAAGTCTGGCGCGGATGTGTCAGGCGTGGTGGGGCCTTTGGAGGAAGGAGCAGCGTTGGTGCTGGTCTGTGAAGTTCGGGGTGGTAAGTAGACTTAGATTTCCTAATAGAAATTACCCTTTTTTATGTAAGTTGAAGCCAACGCCAACCAAAACCTGGCTGAAGACATGAAATTTTCATCGAAATCCATGTAATTTTTTTTATTAATTTACACAGGGGTTATAATTTGCAATATATACAGACAGGCGCTTTACTTTGTGTAAATTATTTGATCACCATTGCTCTCAAAACAGTGAAGGAAAACATCGTGAGGAAACCGGCATGTCCTAGAACCAAAAATTCAAAGATATGTGACATCTACCAGCCCGCACTGGGCCCTCGTGGTGGACTACGGCCACTCCCACTCACCGAGAGGAGGCCTGTGTCGCAGCAGAGTGGTAGCATTATAGGCTGATTAACATAACATAATCAGTATCCAGTAGGATACTGATTCTGGAACACCAATTCTTTTTAGATACCTACCTACCATATTCGGCCATAGAATGTGTCCTTAAAGCTCACTTTTATTCAGTACCTCCACCTACGCTATACGCAAAACTGAACAGTGTTATGAACCACGTATCCACGTATTGACATTCTACAAACCTCGGTTCACCGCTCAACATTTTAATATCGCAATATATACGCGTACTTTGGTATAATATGTTTGTTAACGTCCGCCTGTACCATTTTAACTCTTATTGGTTATTTTATCGACTATTCTTTCAAAAGTCACTATACCTGAAAAAATGCTTCATCTGCATGATTTGAGGTATTTCCGCCTTAACGTACGACCTTAGTGTTTTTTCAGCTGCAATTAGACGCGTAGGAGTTTGCTAGAATATTTTTGTTTGTAACATAAATTACTACTAACTTAACGGTTGTCAATATACTTTCCTGTGTCAGTATCAGAAAGCAATAACATATGCAGAAATAATTTAAATGAATCAACTCTACAATTTCGAATCGCGGATTTAAAAAAACAAGTTAATTCACTTCGCAGCTTAACTTAAAGCGTCGCAAAAATATTGAACAGTGGGGGAGCTCAATTTTTTTCTATTGCTTGATTTCTTTTATGGAAACATTGGAAGAGATATTCCATTCGAATGGGTTCATTGAAAAGTCCGCAGTATGGCCGCCTGGCTTCGAGCCAGTGCTCGCAGCGGATTATCTTCAGCCGTGCGCCCACCAATTGTGATGATGCAGTGGGCTGGACAGGGGGGTTTAGGCTTTGACCCTGTTATCAAGCTCATACTTAATTATGTGACTGCAAAATGAACAATTTTATAACCTGTTGCTGAATGCTTTTAAATTATTTAAAACTTATGAAGGTCTGTTGTATAAACTAGTTATGAAGTATCTCAATGCTGGGTGTTCCGTAAAAAAGCTAAGCTTTTTGAAGATCAAACGACATGCAGTTATTTATTTATTTATTTAGGATCTCCAACAAAAGATATACACAATACATGACACATAAATAAAGAGTTACATCAGGTAATAAGTAAGTGTACTCCTTCACTTATAGGAGACCACAACATGCACAAAGTTAAACAACTAAGCTAACAAAGTTAAAATTTGGAAAAATTAATTAATAGACACAAAACGTAAACATAAAAAAAAAATTACAAGAAGATAAAACCTTTAGATATTGGTACTCAAACTGCATCTATTAAGAGCGCTTATACCTTATGAGTGGCAACGTCGCAATTTAGTGTCATATTTCGTGGTTTTCAATTTTTATCATTTAATCGGAGCTATATTTTAAAAATCTGTTTAATTAACTTTTTATAATTACGTGAAAGTGTTTAAAAAGTAAGTAATCGTAATGCTTACAGTTATTTTACAATGAAAATGACGCCCTGCAAGTTTCCAATGTATTATTTGCATATAAATAGAACTGTAAACGCAACGATTTCTTACCTTTTACACAGTTTTCACATAATTCTAAAAAGTTAATCAAACAGATTTTTAAAATATAGCTCCGATTAAATGATAAAAATTGAAAACCACGAAATATGACACTAAATTGCGACGTTGCCACTCATAAGGTATAAACGCTCTTAAGAGTTTCTTATATTTAGACAGAGACTCGCAGATGTCTCAATTCGTAGTTTTAGATAACACGTTGTATTGCCTACAAAGTCTTGGCACAGCGTTATCTAGTGTATGTAATGTTTAAAATTAAATACTTAGTCATAAATTTGTAAATACATACGACTAGCGACTGTACTGTACGCACACAGAATAGTGTAAAAACTTAGTTTATTTTCAACCCACAATATTTTTTTTTGGTTTTTTTTTCTAATCTAACAACGAGGCGGATTTCCTTTGAAAGATAAGCCAGCAATACCTTGTTATTTGCAACTTTAGTAATATCCGGCAGGTTTCTATTCTAAATTGATTTTGTTGAGTGGTATAAACAAGAAAACACGTTGTTATCTTTGTAACTGTTAGATGAACAGCCTTGCCTTTGTGTTAAGTAAAAGCCGTACTGAAAATTTTGTACAGATTTATTTAATTGAATCTAACATTGCATGATCAACGGATTTTACATTACATAAATTATACTTTATACATAATTTTATATTTTGTTTTATTGTTTCTTTTTGCAGTACAAAAGAAAATGTTTCATGTTTTACAACACACGACATTTTAGTTTGAAAATCATGAGCACAACATAAATGTCGTTGTAACATTAAAAAAAATGCACTGTGATTTCGATGAAACGTGTCATTTAAATAACAAAAAAACTTTAAAACACGTGTTGACTCGCCAAAATATTTTTTTGGACTTGTACCTACAATTGGTTTTTCCGGTAGACAGGCTATTTTAAACGTGTTCAGTATAGCTGTACATATTTGTTCTGTGGGTCATCAAACTCCTTTATCCAATTTTCTCCTAAAATGTATTTAGCTCCAATTTCGTTTATCAGGTCGTCCCGAGCCGACAGTGTCCTGGTGGATAGACGGGACACCAGCCTCCCAGTACATCGGTGTCAAGACGGACACCCACGTGATCGTCAACCGCTTGGAGTTGCAGCACTTGAAGAGAGAAGACCTTAACACCACCTTCAAGTGCAGAGCATCGAACACTAACCTGGTACCACCGCAGGAGAAAGTCGTCAGGCTTGAGCTTAACTGTAAGATTTCAGTTCCTTTATTTATACCCTCTAAGTTTAAGCCTATATACTTTTAAAACATCCATAATTTGTTACCATTGTCTAAGCTCTGGTCAAACTCGCGCGAAACCCGTGCAGTATGCGGGACGATATTCGCCCGCGCCGATTGTGTCAAATAACTTCGACCAAAAAATCGACGTGCCAAGTCGCATCTCGCGTCCAGCCCTTTTATAATGAATCGTATATTACTGGCCATGGACACTTCTCAATTTATGCAACAACATGAAAATACCATCATCTCTCAAATCGTCCAAACGTCGCAACCAACTTCTGATCACTATTCTACCATGCATCGTGCTTATACTAGCAGAGTTCACTGGCATTTAAGATTTGGCATTTCTTCACATTCCCAAGGGCATATCTGTCATCTTAGTACCTACCTACGTACAAAAGGCTAATGACAAACTAAGAATAGAGAGTTCGTTTTGGTTTTAGTATGTCCATCATCGTTCTCTTTGTGTAATGAGATTGTTAACTTTAAGTCTAACACATCTCTTCATGTCTAAGTATATTGTGTTGATTAAGATACTCGTACTATAGAGGCTTTTAGTTAAATTAGGAACAATTTCATTCAAACATTCTTGCCCAAAATAAAACAGGTACGTTAAGATGTCACTTAAATCTAACGTATTTAGTGTACCTCTTTTTATTGTTTTGTTCTGAGAAACCAAAGTAACAAATAAATCCACAGTGAGTTGTTGTTTCCTGAATTTCCGCTCAATCCGAACTAGGAAACGAACGGAGATGAAAATATAAGATAAGACGTTACTTTTATACACAATCTTTCACTTTCTCTAGAACATTTTCTAAACAGCTATAATTCTTCAGTCAAATGCAATTCAGTAGGTTTTTTCGACGTTGAGTTCCTTGAACTGTAATTTTGGTGCTCAGTTTTATACTGCGTTAAAAACGATTATTTTTAAATTTCTCTGAAACTAATATTAGCGAAACTTAATAACAGTCTTTTCTCACGTTTAAAATATGTAAAGATTCCATTCTTTGCTACACATGTATGTTCTTCCACAATGTAACGATTTAAAAACGTTAGCTTGGTATAGAATGGGCCGCACATCTTATTTTTTTATTTTAATTAAAAAGGGTTTGCTCATGACTCTAAGTCTAGGTCAGTGGTGACAGAGACAGAGTCGACGATGGAGTGAGTTTACCCAGGAGATGCCTGCTGGGCATAACAAAAGCCATTTGGAAACGCTTAGTGCGAATTGGTGGAATAGTATCTAGGTAAGGATGGTAACTTGTGCGTCTAGATGACCGATGGAAGAAGGGGGCCGGTGGAATGAGGTCGTTGATTTCATGGGCACACTCTCCGAACTCAAACTCAAACTCAAAGCATTTATTTCAATTAAACCACTTACAGGCACTTTTGAATTGTCAAGAGGTCGGTCAGTCAGAAATACGAAGCTAGTTGCCCATTACAAACCGTAGTAGGTACCTATGGAGAAGAACGGGCAAGCCATGGACACTCTTTTAAATTATATTGTTACATAAATATTAGTTACCTCATTAATGTTGAATATAGGTATAATTATATGTGAGAACGATGTAAATAAGACGTACACGTTGAGTGTCCAGTGTACAGCAAATATAAATTTAAACAAAACAATCCATAATAAAATAATTAAAATAAGCCGTGGTGGCTAAGAGATGACCAGTCCCAACTGAAAGCGCCCGTTCACGAACATGACGCATGGATCAGCACCATTCAGCTCAACCATTTTGAAGGGAGCTAAATGATCCAACATCCGAAGTATAATCTGTAGAAGACCGACAAGCAGGCGACCTTGCGGCGATGAGCCAAGCTTTGAAGCTTGGCATCCACCAGTTTTACGTCGCCAATGAGCCTCATAGCCCTGCGTTCCACCGAGTCAAGCGCGGCAAGTTAGTACCTTGCTGAGCCATCGCAAAGGTGACTGCAATACTCCATGCAGGATCGGACTTGCTCTTTGTAAAGGGTCAAAAGCTATCCAAGCGTAAATTATCGCTTCACTCTACATATTTAGGATGCCCAGTTTCGTGGCCGCTGTTTGAGCTTTTGAATCTGTAGTAACAAAACCAGTATTTGCTGGCCTCTTATTCTATTGGAACTCTGTACTACGCCAATGCGCTACGCCAGTTCAAGGCTTCAAGGTTAAGGTATTACCACTGACGTGCGGCCTACTATACATACCCGAGCTTTATTGAGCTGAACAATAGTTTATTAATTCTTTCCACCCCAGTCCACATCCAGCCTGGGGTAGACTTGAGGGTAGACTGTAATTTAAATGAATTGGTCTACGTCTAGACATACGTTGTAGACTAATAACGTGGTGTGTTAAATAGATGGTTCTTGAAACCTCTTTTAAACAGCTAAAAGGCTGGAACCTTTTTAAATAATGCAAATCACTACTTTCATTTATTAGGTATAGAACAAAGATGAGACTGCGAATGTTTGTACCTATATTTTTTATGAGCTCGAACTACAGTTTAATATTGAGAGCCCTATAGCAGGAGGCAGATGACAGATAATTATGTCGTCTGCCGCTTTGCGTTACAAGTCCTAGATTAAAATGGTATCATAAAACTGGTAGAGGTAGCCGGTAGGCCGGCCGGCTGGTAGCCGTTTTGCGTGGATGTGACGCATGTGTTTCCCCTAACCTTTTCATATTTTTTGTGCTTGTGTTATTTTTTGCGTCATGTTTACCGCAAATAAACGCATTTTCTTTCTTTCTTTCTTTCTTTCTAGGTACCTATATGACATCACCATTTGCGACAGCTTTTTATCGATTACCGTTTGTCATCCACTACTGCCAATAAGAGTGGCATTCTCCAAGTAGATAAGCCATTAAATTTTATTAGAGTACCGTGTTTCTTTCATCAGTGGTTCCATTATCGGTGTCGCTGCTGAACCGACCACAGCAGCTGCTGTCGGCTGCCGCAGCGACCCTACGATGCGTGTCTGAGGGCAGCCGACCACCTGCACACATAGCCTGGTACAAGGACAATAGAGGCTTCGATAGAAATATGGTAAGTTGTTGATAATTATTTAGCGATGTTCGGAAATGAAAAGTTTAAGAATAATTTATTTGCAAGAATACGATTATGTTTTATGTGGCCTACGCAAATGTCATTCAAGGACTAACATTACATCTTAATAATATATTGTTTGAACTTTAAACGACGCCATGACCTCTGAGTGAGTTTCGGTTTAAATAGTGACCAAAAAATTGACGTGTAAAAGTTTCTTAAAATATCTACTTACTGAAATAAACATCATTTCATTTCAATAAGTAGACAAATAGGTATATACAGGGCGTCCCACGGATATTCCACATGGAGGGAAAGTATCTTGAATATTATAGATGGAACATTTTACTGAAAGAAGACATTAATTGAATTTAAAAAACAATTTAAACTGCATTCATAGATATTTAAATAATTACATGGTTGAATCGGAAATCGAACCCGTTACATGAGATAAAATTCTTGGTCTTCTTTTTATTTTTGACACTATGTTATTTAGCATAAAACAATCCTTATGCTGAAGCCTTTCGATCGGTATGATAAAGCTACAGGATGATTATTTTTCTCATGTAACGGGTTCGATTTCCGGTTCAACCATGTAATTATTTAAATATCTATGAATGCAGTTTAAATTGTTTTTAAAATTCAAATAATGTCTTCTCTCAGTAAAATGTTCCATCTACAATATTCAAGGTACTTTCCCTCCATGTGGCATATCCGTGGGACGCCCTGTATAGGGAATTTCCGTCATATTCTAACAGGTAAGCACTTTGGGTGTGTTCTTGCGATGGAATGTAATCAAAGACAAATAGTGGAATCCGATGTTACAATGCGTAAAGAAGAATGGGGGTAATATCCTCCTGGTGGTATGAGGACTAAAACACGGGAACTTGCTTCATAAATCGTGGACTGTATTACAATAAATTAAGACGGAAAACAAACGATAAACAAGACTTGAATTGGCGAGAAAGAAATAGGTGTGCGGTCGCTCAGTAGCGTGGACGATGACGCAGTGCCGAGCCGGGCAGTGCGCGCCCGCAGGTCGAGCGCCCCCTCCGCCACCGCAGCTCCCGCCCGCGGTCACCCGGCGCGGCGGAACATTCTCGACAATGCGTATCCATTATATTAGGTCCTTACATATTATGAAATTGGCGTTTTGTATGGAAAAATCAAAAAACTGAATATTAAACTAAACTTAGTGCTAAACTAATAAAAAACACCACATCCAAAAAATTAATAAAAGCAAACCGATATTTTTTTAATGAAATTATTTTAATTAATCAATCAAAGTAGGTATGTATCATTGTTATCTATGCACTTTTGCCATTTTATAGGTAGTTCATTGATTCCTTTGCTGTAAAAATTGTAGGAGCGAGAATCAATAAAATCTTTGAAGGTGGTTTTGACAGCCTCATCGGAATTGAATATTTCCTCGCAAGAAGTTCAAACAACAAGCCTAAATTTGAAATAAATTTGAATTTGGAATTCCTAACCAAACGTCAGATAAATGAGATCAAAGCCAGTTTGACAAAACACCAATTTCATATGTAAGGACTATGGAGGGTAGAGACAAGGAGAACTATCTCTTATTAGGAGAAAGTTGAAAAAGTGTCCAACTTAATCAGTAAAGAATAGTTAAAAACACTCCAAAATGGCGCTAGCGTAGGCAAATTTTGTGGTATGAATGTAGCAGTTGTTATCGGACTAAAGTATGCCGAGTTAGAAAATTTACGGAATGAAGTAGGCCAAGTCAGAAAATTTTATATTTTCAGTGACTGGAGTAGTTAGTGATAATACAATATACCATACCTTCACAATTAACGTAGTCCAACATTATTTTGTAAACATAACCTAAAATTATTGCTTTTAAAATTTACCCGGTGGCTACTATAGCGCCACCCTTATGTACCACATTTTGCCGGACACTTTTCATACACAGAGATAGTTCTCCTTGTCTCTACCCTCCATAGTAAGGACCTAATATAAAAGCCATAAACATAGGCATTGTAATCGTGAGTTAATAAATATGCCAAATACTAAACTTACGCTAAACTAGGAACCTTCATAATTCTAGCATCTAAGCCAAAATTTGGCTATTTCAAACGAACAGCCCATTCAAATGAATAACAGCCTGGCCTGGTTAGGTAAACAGTAGCACACAATACTGTTTCTAACCGACTATATGCGCAGTGTCAATGCTCCGCTTAAAATAGCGTTGAGATCTAGCTAAATGTCAGGTCAGTTTGTTTGCTCTAGCCTGTTGTTGAGGAAGGCCCTCCACGAAAACTGGAGCAGATGCCATTAATATGTTATAATCATCAACTTTCACCTAACCTTTTCCCAGCTTTGTTGGGGTCGGCTTCCAGTCTAACTAAATGCAGAAAGTTAAAGCATTTATTTCAAATGGCAAATAAAAGGCACATCTGAACGTCAACATTAACATTATAATAGAAATGATTCTAGTCGCCCCTTCCAAAAGGTAGTTTCGTATGGAGAAGAATGGGCAAGAAACTCCACCGTTACTCTTTTAAAATGTGTCACAATATTTTGTATACATTAATTATATAATTATAATTACATGTGAAGACGTTGCACCTATAATAAAATTACCCTACCACAATAGGTAAAAAAGAATTTAAAAAAGTAGCAATGACAAATAAGTTAATTATGTGATAGATACATGGTGCTCACATATTTACAAACATTGTAAAAGTATATGATTTTCCAAATTATTTAAACAAATAATATGTCAGCGTGTGAGTTATAGTAATCACAGAATGTAAATCAATGTCATAAAAATAATAAACTATACAATTGAAGTAGCAACAAGTTTGATTTTGTCTAGACTCTAGATTCGATTTGTGTAGAGCCACTGCTTGTCTGACCTCCATAAATGGGAAGCGCGATAGTCTTGGTAAGACTGGTTGTCGGACTTTCATGCTACTAACCAACCTGTTTTTCACATATATTTATAACAGGATTTAACAATAAAAAAACAATAATTTTAAAAACCTCCTAAAATTCTGTACCTTCACAAACATTTCAATATAAAACGATAATAGAAAGGTTACTTTTTAATTTGGTTCTATTCACATGCCTGTCTTTGTATCTAGTTGAGTTGGTAAATCCGTTTGTCCGGAAGACGCCGTCCTCGGGCCGACTGTACGTGATCCCCCTTTCGAAGACCCGCCGTGATCACACTGACTAGATTCAAGGAACATTCTCCTATAATTAAGGATAAATAGAGGTTCTAAGCTATATTGTACATAGTAAATAATAAATTCATATGTATTTAAAACATAAAACACCATTTTAGCTCTCAAAATTATGTTTATCTTTATTATCATAAGAATACATTTCGATAAACAGACATTAATATCCATTTAAACCACCAGAACTATTGAAGGGCATCGAAAAATACACGGCATATTTTAACTTAAATAAAGAGGTTGAACGAAACTTACTACTACTAAATTTAATAGGCTGCGCCATTTATTCACATTATTCTCTAGTCTAAAAAGTTTTAAAACGTTAATCTTTTAGCAGTGAATATGACAAAAATTTGCTTCCCACAAAATGTACAGTTACTTGTAATTTGTTCAACCTCCAGTGGTCTTATTTGAGCAGAGCGCGGCAGGTAATCCCTCAATTAACTTCCATTCTAAAGCTAAGCACGCACTGTGGCTTTTAAATCGATTGTCGCGTTTTATAGTCGGATTCGGTCATTGATGGACTTTGATTTAGCGCCCGACTAATTGCACAGCGACCGTTCCAGCTTATACAATAGCTTACAGAAATGCCACTGTTTCGAATAGTCTGTTTGTGACTTTTTTATGGAGTTCAGCTGAAATATCGCGCACGTTGCATGTAAGCGTCTGATTTACAGGAATGTTATATAGAAAGTCTCGACGACGAATGAGTTTTCGCTCATCGCGTCGTTGAGAATCCAATACAGTTTCATTAAAGTGCAATATTCGGGTTTATTGCAGCTTCAGTCGTGTCTCGTATCGGTATGTTCGGGTTTAATAACATTCGCGTTGATTTTCTTTATTCAATCAAGATTATGGTTTGGAATATTTTTGATTAATCGGAGAGTGCGGCGGGCTCACTGCCACGTGTACAATTTCGTGTGTATACAATATTGCAAATTAAGAATCATTCGAAATCGGTCAGTTGTATCAATGTGTTGTCAGATTAAATGTGACCACTACCTACATTTACACGGCGTCTCTATTCATGAACAATAGAGCAAAAATAATGGTAATAATTGACTTCAAAATAAGACGGGAATAAAAAAATATATTGATGTTGTGAATTCGTTTTATGAAATTACTAGCTGTTGCCCGCGACTTCGTCTACGATCCAGGATGAAAAGTAGCCTATGTCTTTTTCCAGATCATGGTCTACCCATGTGCCAAATTTCATCCAAATCTGTTCAGCTGTTTTAGCGTGAAAGCGTAACAAACTTACTTTCGAATTTATAATATAAGTTAGGATGGTCCTATTTTATTATAATCGCTGGTGTAACTGATCTAGAATGGTGTGATCACCTATCAATTACAAAATGCTTGAAGAGACTTGATTAAAGTATAGCATATTTTTAAATAACGAAGTCTTTAATAAATCTACACACGATTTTTTTTTTTTTTTTATATTTGAGTCCACACAATGTCTTCAGGTCCCGAACTAGGCAGAGCCTGTACTACGGTAACCTGATGACTGATATACATACTTATATACATATACACACCCAGACACAGGTCAAACAGACATGTTCATGCACACAAATGTTTGACTTGTCCGGGGATCGAACCCGGGACCAGCGGCTCAGAAGGCAGGGTCGCTACCAACTACGCCAACCGGTCAGTCAAAATACTGTCAAAAATGTACCTGCCATGTTATCTTTCCACCACACTGGGTTGACCTAAGGCGTTAAGTCCACTTTTGTAACTAGTAGGAAATAAACACATATTTGCCAATCCCAAAAATACAGTATGATTTAATGTAGTTATGTCTTTCCGTAGGTAACAGGCCACTCCAACGACACGTGGTCGATCAGTACTCTGGTATTCAGCCCAAGTCCGGTAGACAATGGTGCTATGATCAAGTGTGTCGCTGCCAACCCCAGTCTACCAACCAAGTCCATTGACGATCAACTGCAGCTCAATGTTGTATGTAAGTATTACATTTCTAGTAGGACCTCACTTGTTTTTCCACAGCTTTTGTCTTTGTGTTTGTGACTGTATATTTGCAGGAAATTGCATTTTATTTTGGACACTATGTTTTAATATCCAAAAACTAAAGAGAAACATCGGAGATGTGAAAAGTTTGACTAAAGGATGGGTTGTGAAGGTCATATGCGTCTAATTAAATGCAGTCAGAGAAATTAATTTCTAAGAAAAACAGCCTACGTCACTTCGCCGTGTTACAATGGTCAAAGAATGACAGTTGTGATTTGAATATACGGACAATTTAAGTTGCTAAACAAAAACCCCCATATTTGTAAACTTTGCTTAACGTTATATAACGATTATCGTCTGCTTAGCCATACATCTTTAACGTTTAAACGTCTCCTAGCTTTAAGCAACGTTTAACAAAAACAGGGTTAATTTCCTTGAAGTACCTACCCATGTTTAACTGCATCTAATTGTTCCGTAAAACTGACCCCCCCAAAATGAATGAGAGAACATTACATAGACTGATTGTCACTATAGTGACCAATCCGTTTTCAAAAGTAAGGTCAAAGCACCTAGGTAACTGTTTAGAGTAGGTATTTATGTAATGCTTATAAGCACGCCATTTGCTTAACCGCTAAAATATGTCGTAAACCATAACACTGAACGTTTTATTAAATTGTATCGCAACGAAAAATTTCATTTCATCAACTATAACAAGGTTTGAAAGCAAACTTTAGGTATTTAGCGTGTACCTAATAACAAAGTACAAAGTAGTTACTTGTGTTCAATATTGATTCAATTTCTCATAATCCTTTGGCCCGGTCTAAAGATAATTTAATAATACATAACAGATTTCCAAGAACTTCTCTTTGATAAAATTGTGATAAATATCCCATAGGACAGTCTGGTATGATAGCTAATTGCGAATATCTACGCTTATTGGATTTTGAATTGATTTTTTTGAGCTATGTGACGAATTGTGGGACATTACCAAACATTTTTTTTTTCTCTTTGTTTGCAAATCTCTGTTAACGTACATTTAGTCAAAGCAAAGTAATTGTAACTAGATGTAAACATGTGGAAGCTTTTAATTAGCAAACTTTCCTACCTACGAATGATTTTTAATTGTGTTATTAGCAGAGGTCGCAATTAGGTAGAGTTATTTATGTACTTACACTGATTTCATACAGCGAAATAATTAAGTAAATAAATAAATATCGTCTGACATTGCACACAGCACCATCTAGTTCCAAGTTAAGCACTTAACACCTAGTAGTAGTCTTAGTAGATATGCCTCAAATCCCGAGATTAATTTTAAAGAGCAGAAAAATCCCGTAATTTATGAAATAAAAAATCTATTTACTTTTACACAATTTAAACCACTGCACGCGCGACGTTGCCAAACTTACATCAACGACATCGGATGTCCGAAGTTGCAAAATTCCAATGCGCAAAAATTGTATGTTAATTATCTTTGTTTTATTTGTCTGTCTATCTCTGAGGTTTTTATTATTATTTATTTGTAATAGTGTTGGCCACACGGGATTGTCCATTAGAAATCCCGGGAAGATCCATATTGATATCAACATTTCGATGCAAGTAGGTACTTATATAAATAACTCTCCTAATTCCGACCTCTGGTTTTTAGTCTGTAAGCTTCCTGTAAACTATAATAATAATAAATAAATATAATTAGTGATAATATTTTAAATATGTATTGGCTGTATCTTTAATTGAAAATGCGAAAGTAGCTATAATTAATAACATTGCAGAAAAAGTCGCATGTATCTTTCTTATATATTTTTGCGCTCAAGTAGTGTGTAAGTATGCAGTTTGTAGTATGCAGGTACTTATATACTTTACACCTACTTAATTTTAAAGGCATCGTTACTTCTACATAATTATAATAAGTTACAACAATCTTGTGTTCGATACTAAAAAATCGTACCTAATTCAAGCGTAGCTAATCCGTTAAACTATAGCCCTGCATATCAACACTGTAGCCCTGCGAGCCCCTAGCCGCCGCAGGTGACGCCCTGAGCGTCGGGAATCGCAGTCCGATTCCCGGCCACCGTAGGCGCGGGCTTGCAAACGGCGAGCAATGGGCAGCTCGCCGTTCGAAAAGGACCTGGCCCGGGTCGACGGCGCGTTGTGTTCCACGCGCGCCTCAAAGAGATGTCAGCACCAATGACGGGGTCTGCTAGGACCGATGCCTGCTAGGGTTGCGGAAAAGTCCGAGAGGGATACCGTGGCTCCTGGCAACTGAACAGGCAACTGAAGGAACACGGGTGGGTTTTAGTCAGTAAGAGTCTGACACGCCCTCCCACTAAAAAAAAAGCCCTACGAAGCAAAACTAGACCATTGTGTAGCAAGGTAAAACTTTACATGTGGCTCGACATATTCTGAAAGATTCGAATGCATTTGAGAGAGAAAAACATAAAGAAAGAAAATACGTTTATTTGCGGTAAACATGACGCAGATAACGAACACATACACAAAAAAACAAGTTTGGGGAAAATATGCGTCACATCCACGAAAAACGGCCGTCGCTCAGCATAATGCTACGATCCTATGCGAGACAGAGCCCTAGCGCTGGTTTTTAGCGACAGCCGGCACTGACGTGATGTCGTCAACCGGTGCGCGGTATAACAAACGCTAAGATACAATAATACAATAAGAAATAAAATAAATACACAATACCTCGTTCTATGTCTTTATAATAAACAATATTTATATAAAATCGTAACATTCTAATCTGGGTCAATAATTCTAGCTGTCATAAAACTATAGGTTTGACGTTTGACGGTGGTTTTATTTTGACAACATTAGTAACAAATAATAAGGCTCATGTTATCAATCCAGCACACGCCATTGTAGTCCTAACACAGTCCCTCGTATACCACATAATTAGAGACTAATCAGAAAACAGCGTTATAAATCCAAATACTACCCTTTGTACGTAATGTCTGCAATAATGTCAACTAATATTATAAATGTTGAATCCAGACAGTCCCCTAGTGTCGCTGACGCTCGGCAGCACGCTCAACCCGCACGACATCAAGGAAGGGGATGACGTGTACTTCGAGTGCAATGTGAAGGCGAACCCTAGGGAACATCGCATCTCTTGGTTCCATAACGTAAGTTATTAATTGTTGATTCTGTACTGTATTATGGATGCGAAATCACTAACATTTCGCATCGCTTACCCACTGGTAATGTGAAAATCCTCAATATTTAGAAAGGTATATATGTATATACCTTGCCTGCATGTGAAGTGAATTCAAGAAAATTAATTGTTAAGCAATTGATTATTCAAATCACAACTGTCATATTTTGGCAGTGATATGAAATTGCTATAACACAGCAAGTTTGATGTAGGGTGTCAATTTGCGTAACAAGTACTTTCCTTGAATCTATCTAACAAAATATCGACAAAATATATACTAAAATTTATCAAAACAAGGGCCAAAATAGCCAACGCATGCAGATGTATGGAAGGCTTTTTACCAGAAGTTTAATTTAAAAGAAGTGTGTTGAGCCTTCGAATTTTCTTTTGAGTGTTCTTTGATTTGTGGTAATTCCAGAAGCTATAGTAGAAACATCATTTCTACCACTAGACTTACGAATACTAGTTTCATTTTTCAAGTACAGTTTTAGTTGATTCAGCGCAATTTACTAAAGTTTTATGTAGAAAAGACTATTACAGTATACCGCACCCCTTAGAATCGTGTAATTATTTCTAGAGTATAGCTAAGCTATTGGGATTGACTTAAACATTTCTCTTGCTTACTCAGTCTATGGTCCTCTTTGGTGGTTGTTAAATTCGAGGCTCATAAACAGAATCTACCATAATTTTTATGACATTCTCTATTCATCACTTTTCATAACATATACGCTTCAATTTCCACAATTATTTTACTATAATAAAAGTAAATTATGGTTGATTGTTCAAGGCAAGACCTCAAATATAAATGGTGCAATGCGGAACATCTTCCAACCGTGCACGGAGTCGTAACTTTTATTTTCTGCACCTAAAAAATGTGTGGTCCTTTTTTATTGAGGAACTCCAATACTTTATTGGCACCTATAATTATGATACAGGCAATTCTAAAAGCAGAATATTAAAACTCTGCGTTTATTGAAGATATTTTAAATGGAATACCATTTACAATATATTCAATACCTCACGCAGAGACCGGCTAAATTAATAATCTGTACAGAATTATGTGATCAAACCTGCCGCGTATACTGCAACAAGTCAACATTTGCTAAACTGCGTACACAATTGTTTAGTAAACTGTTTATAACACAAGTGGGTAACCCTGCAGGACAGGCCAGTGAGTCAGAACATGACTTCGGGTATCATCGTCAGCACTCGGTCGCTTGTACTTCAGAAGGTGACGAGAAGAGAAGCTGGCAGCTACTCCTGCAAGGCGGCTAACGCGAGGGGCGAGACCTCGAGCAAAGTCGTCACTTTGAGGGTACAATGTGAGTAAATACGAGTAACTACTTATTGTAGTTTCTTTTAACCCAGAATTCTTTTATTTTATTTTTTTATTCTCTCTAGTCTAGTCTCTCTTCTCTAGTCTAGGTCAGTGGTGACAGAGACAGAGTCGACGATGGAGTGCGCTTACCCAGAAGAAGCCTGTTCACTCTCAATTTGAAGAGATTAGGGTTGCAAGCGTTCGGAAACACAGGCGCAGGTAGAGAGTTCCACTCTTTTGCTGTGCGCATAACAAAAGTCATTTGGAAACGCTTAGTGCGAATTGGTGGAATAGCAACTAGGTAAGGATGATAAGTTGCAGTGCGTCTAGATGACCGATAGAAGAAGGGGCCCGGTGGAATGAGGTTGTGGAGTTCCTAGGCACACTCACCGAAGTACAATCTGTAGAAAACCGACAAGCAGGCGACCTTGCGGCGATCAGCCAAGCTGTCAAGCTTGGCATCCACCATGTTTTACGTCGCCAATGAGCCTCTTAGCTTTGCGTTCAATTCAAGTCTAAAGTCTATATTTTATTATTAGTCAATTGTGAACCGCGTGACTCTTGTTCTGGTGTTGGCTTGTTATGTCAACTTCTCTGGTGTATAATACAATAAGTATTATGTCTCTCTTAAACTTTCACAACAAATAGCTCTTGTCGTTTGTGTCCAGCAGATTTTCACAACCTTCATAAGGTCGTCGGAGGCATGAAAGCATTTACGATTTAACTTGTTATTCATTATATTCAGTGCTATTATTCTGTAAAATAATTTATTTGGGAACGAGAGAAATTGCAGTTAATATTGCGAAGTTTACCAAGCGAGAATCTTCAACTTTATATTCTTTTTGTTACGTTTGAGCCGTGACTTTGGCCGACAAATACGAATTTACGCTCCCAGGCACTCTTTGTACTTTTTGTTAAGCCTGAGGGCATGCGCCCCTTTAAGCTAGTACGGTGTAAGGAAGCATCTCTTAATTTTCTTTTTATGTCAACTTTTGGAGCATTTTTCCGTTGTTAATTCATTTTAACAACAAATCGGAAGCAAAGGCTTTGACTTACTGTTTAAATTAAATCACTGTTTATATTTCTTTCCCGTTTGTTTGCATACAACATTAACTTTTAATTAGCTATTAGAGCTTTACTCTTACTAAACAACATTCTACCCTGTCAGACACTTAATGCTATTTACATTTTAATTTCACCCCCCAACAAACAGTGCTCACCGCGTGGGAAGGTAGCGACATCAAATTATAACGGGTACACACTAGACACTTCATTTGCATATCCCTAATCCCCGGTAATATACATCGGACACACAAGCATCCCATAAAATGTCACTGAGCACAGTATGAATTACTGGCCTATAAATACCGACGTGTCTGCGAATAGTATTCAAATGATTGCGGTCGGGATCGACGTACCAACTTCCTTCCGTGGCCGACCGTCCGCATAGTAATTGGCACGAGGGAAGGCGGCACCGGCGCGGTAAATCATCAAAATTATTGTCTAATATAACTACGATTCTCACCGTACCCTCTCAATCTGCTGTTTCGTGGCTTCACTTTAATTCGCGGCTTTGTTTCGTTTGAATAAATTGTACTCAAAGCCTTAGCATACATTTATTTCAACAGTCCGTAATATCTGTTCAGTTGTGTTTAAATTATTTTCTTGAAACAAATCGAGAAGGTATTCCCATTTCCCAGTAAAGATTTACTTATTGAATAAAGAAATCTCGTTACTACGTCTACGTTTTACCGCGAAAAAGGTGAATTCAAGTTAGGAGAGTAAAAGGACAATTTTGTTCATTACTTTTAATGGTTGAATACCTACTTATTTGATTTACTTTCTAATCCGAAATATTAATGGATATTTTGACTTGTTTCTCGAATCAGCGAGGACGATTAATACAATTTCGTTTTGTGTAGGAATTCAAATCAATTTTACTAATTACCAAAGTTAAATAAATTGTAAATAACAAAAACGTTGTTCCGAATTTTAGGGGTTCGCCGTATTCGAATTCAATAATGGAAGGTAAAATCATTTTGACATTTTTAGATTAAATTTTGTAAAGAGCAGCAGCAGCGTATGGATTTGGAAGCGGTTTGGCTAATGTAATTAATACAAAACTTTGCAAACGGATT
This sequence comes from Brachylomia viminalis, assembly GCA_937001585.2. Lineage (NCBI taxonomy): Eukaryota > Metazoa > Arthropoda > Insecta > Lepidoptera > Noctuidae > Brachylomia > Brachylomia viminalis. Next base: position 11,203,843 of record OW443307.2, on the reverse strand, counting down.
CATCGTACTGGGAAAACACACGATCCCATTATAATTAGAGGGTATATGTTGATTATACATGGTCGTACGTAAATCAACAAGAACGTCCGCAGCGTGATTTATTGCACAATTCTATATTGGCGCATCGAGGAGCTTCCTTCCGAGCCCCACTGGCCGACACTTAATTGCCGACGTGAGAGGGAAGACGAAATAATTCGTAACTGCCGAAATAATTGTTCATTTGATTTATATTTATCGCTTTATGACAGGAAAACTGGTCGTTGGAGTTTTTAAATTTATGGATATTTTATGCTTGTTATTTAGGAGGCCGTTGTGGGCTAGCGAAGTTAACGATGTACCGGGTATTTGCCTAGTATGCAAATGTTTCCAAATTGTAGTATACCCATCACGTCCGGCCTGCGCCCTTTCCAGTCGACGATATTTTGTTGGGGAATATTCGGACGATGCTCTGTTTATCGTTATTCCGATCTTAAAATATATTATGTAAAACGAAATAAGGAGGATATACACATGAATGTTTGTTTTGATTTCTTAACATCAGAGAGATACTATTACAAAATATCCAGACTAGACTAACAATATGATACCTAATTTTGTTAATGTGAGTTAAGAAGGAAATGTTTTGCAATATTTTGTCAGCGACTTCTTTTGTTCTCGTTATGAGAGCTTTTGTGCCTTAATGTCGGATCACAGCCCTTTTTTGTTTTTTTGAGGGTGTGTAATCATCAAATAACTTCTCTCGCTCTGGGAGGAGCAGAAGGGCGTGTCAGACTCTTACTGACTAAAACCCACCCGTGTTCCTTCAGTTGCCTGTGCCAGGGGCCACGGTAACCCTTTCGGACTTTCCCGCAATCCGGCAGGCATCGGCCCTAGCGGACCCCGTCATTGGTGCTGCTCACTGCCCTGGGATCTAGATGTCAAAAACCTTGTTATTACATCGGTGATCGGAATAAGGATGATACACTTAGCATATAATGGAAGAGGAGTGCAGTCAGTAGGACACTGATAGGAATTTGCCTTTATCTACATAACATTATGTGAATTATCAGGAATATTATTTATATTTAAAAAGGCAATAAAAGTAATTGTACAGATTTGTCATGACTTCATAATAACTGGAAGAAATAAAAACGACGATTGTTATAATAAACATAATCCGTCTTATTACAAAACACGATCTAACTTTAGCCCGAGCCTAAATCTTCGATTTAGTTTTTGTATTTGGAACTTTGTGCCGACTTTAGTAAAGTTCTTAATACAAAATAGACAATCTAAGACCAGACCAAGTTGTCAGTTTTGTAATAGGAACTATATTTCGATTTCTGTTAGGTTCTTATTTCAAAAACAGGTTCGATGGTTTAAACCATGTCAAAAGAAAAACCTTGTTTTGTAATAAGACCGAATAGGTCGCGGAAAAAGTTTTTTCGTAGATATTTATAGGTAAAAAGTTGTAACATCTCTTGGGCTGTACTGTTTGTATCTGGCTGGTTTTGCTACCATTAAATAGATGACATTAAAAAAATAAAAAGTAGGAATGTTTTCCCGCCATTTTTCAATTGTTCTTCTGTACGCCGAAATGAGTGAATCTAACGAAGAAATTCGATACATTTTGAATTTTTTTTACAAAACAGAGAAAAATGCGACACAAGCCGCTAAAAAAATATATGACGTGTATGGACTTAACGCAGGTAGTAAGGGTAGCACAAAGTTGGTTCACGCATTTTCAGTCCGGGAATTTTGATATCAAAGATGCAGCTCGCTCTGGTCGCCCTCTTACGGATAAAGATTAGCATATTAGTAGTTATGACACAGCTGTAAAGCTAAGCTATGGGTTGACCACGACATAACAGTTTTGTCCTATTAGTAAAAGTCTGGTTTAGCAAAAAAAGCTCGACATTTGGGTGCCACACGAGCCCTTATTCTTGAATTCGTATAATTATAAAATACGAAAGAGCTTGTTTCATTTACTAATATTATCAGTGGGTAGGAATGAATCCTTTGATTCTATTTTATAATAAAGAGTTACATTATGGTGGGTTGTCTACGCCAGCGACGACGTAGACAACCCCCATTATATCTCATTGCGTGATTTTCTAGCAGCAAAGAACATATACCTAAACATCATCACTTAACTATTCTACATACAGATGCCCCCGTATGTGGTGAGACGTCGCCTCAAGTGGTCGGCGCGGCGCTGGACGAAGCGTTGCGCGTGCGCTGCTCAGTGCACGCCGACCCTGCTGACGTCACCTTCCTGTGGCAGTTCAACAACAGCGGCGAGAGCTTCAATGTGTCACCTGCTAGATACGGTTAGTATATTTTATCATTAATGCAATGCATTTTGAAACGCAAAAAAAATGCAAATGCTTCTTGTAGAGGGAAGGAACTATCAATAAACACTGATTTGCACTTGAAATAACAAAAGAATGCTCAATTGCTTCTGGATTTCTATAAGAAGTTTAGACACTGTCGGATCATTTGAGATTTTATTAATTCAACGCTTACCGAGTTATTTTACGTTGTGTGAGTATACGTAATATAATAAATAATACAAGCCTGCAACTGTCTCACTGCAAGGCGAAGCCTTCCTCTCATACAGCGATCATTAATGACCACGCTTACACCTTCTTCAGTTTGCAGAAACCGTTATTTCTGTTCACATTTCAATATTTCGAAACAGTTATTATATTCCCTATAACTATCGGACATCAAAAAGTAACCCTAAAGAAAAAAATCACAAAGATCTTATCTCAAATCTTACTTATAAATAAGACTAGAAAGCAGAACTTACATTGTTCGTATAGTCTTTAAAATAAATTCCATTTACGTAGCGCGGTTCGTTACATATTCAGGGCGGTGTGGTACCAACATGAGGTGCTGATTGAACTGTCTCGAGTACTTGCTGCAAACATTCGACTAGCTCGGGACAGTTGGACCACTCGACTGCGTGTAAATTAACCTAATTACTTATGAGTGCTAAGTTGTCGATGTTCTTTCTGATGTTGTCTCTTTTGAACAGGGTGTTATTAGTTCAAAGTTAAATGATGATTAGCTTGAATATATGTTTTTAAGGTTATTTGTTTGCTTTATTTGAAGAAGCGATTGACTGATTTACCCCCAAAATTTATATAATAACCTAAGTCCCAACCAAAGTTTTTTCGGAAAAATGGAAGGCGCCCTCTGTCAGCGCGACCACGCGTTCAGGTTCGCAGAACAAAATGACATTAATGGTCGCGTGTTAGTGCGACGTTTGCTTTGGGTTAGTTAGATTTTTGAGGGGCAATTCCCGTATTTTTAAGACCGTTCGCATTTTAATCTCAGTCTCAATCTGTCAAAATGACTATCAATTTACATACATTTTTGACAGGTTTTTGACATTGATTGTCGCTGAGATGAGATTGCGACTTGAATTTGAACGTTTTTTAAGTACGAGAATTGGCCTACAGATTTTCAAAATTATCGTTTCCTGTCATTTTCACAGCAATAATTTTACAAAAGCAATCGACTTCAGTCATAAGGCGGATTGATAACTTTCCACTTACAATTTTATTTTTCTTATTGTTTCTTTTAATTACTAAAATCTTCATACAAAGGAATTTAAAAGTGGGTTGTTTGTTCAATCTTTTGCTGCCTTGTAAAGTTTAAGATGTCCCAGTTTTAGGTATCATAATTATGAGAACCTGTTTTGAAATTAATATATAATTAACATTTCTTAATTTTTGTTACACAGGTACAGTTAACGGCAGCATAAGCGAGCTTCGCTACACCCCCGCGAGTGAGCGCGACTACGGCGCGTTGACCTGTCGCGGTACCAACACCGTCGGCAGACAGGCGCAGCCATGTATCTTCCAAATTGTTCCTGCTGGTGAGTACCATCTTAGACGATTTGACGACGACTTTCAGACCTAGAAACACTTAAATATTTGCGTGTCCATTGATAAAGCAAACCTTGAAAATACATTAAAACATACAGATTTTTCAACATTCAAAATATAATGTTTCTTATAAAAAAAAAAACACAGACCATACAATGATAATTATGAAAATCTGCATTTAAATGCCCAGATCCAATCCTTTTTATTCATTTATACAGCTAGCTGTTTTTTACTAACATAAATCCCTTTAAAGAGTTTATGTAGACTCACGAGTATGAGCTTCGACATTGGATCGCATATTTGAGCTACACGAAACCTCGTTAGTAACTGTCAACAATGCCCAGAATATCTCTAAAGACTTCAACATTTTAATGTCTAAATTATGCGCGACTCTAGATCTGAACTAATAAAGAACAATTTTAAGCAAATATTTCAATTTCCTCTCAAAGAAGCAAGTTAAACATAGTCAATGAGACGAGTAACGTGAGGCCAAGTTTCCGAACCATTTTTGTTCAGAGACAAAATTATCTTTAGTCCAAATCCCCAACGACCTTGAAGTTGGGCCCCGTTCCCAATTGACGGGGTTGGAAGAAATAGATTTAAGTCATTTTGATAGATTTGTAGACGGAGTTCGGATGGCTAATATTTGGCAACAAACGAACTATTCGATGTTAACTTTGAGTTGGAGTTGAGTTGTACTACTTGAATGAGGGTAAAGTGATTTGGTATGCAAGCAGTCTAATACACGTGGGATTAGTACTTCGTAGAGGCTGCTAGGCTGTAGCTGAACTGCCCCGTTGGTCTCGTGGTTGCAAGTGCGACTGCTGAGCGTGGGGTCTTGGGTTCGATTCCCAGGTCGGGCAAAATGTTATTGGGTTTTCCCATTAGGAATTTCTCAGTAAAGCCCGAAGTTTGGAAGTTGGCGGTGTGACACGTGCCTCAGTGCGCACGTAAAGCCGCTGGTCCTGCGCCTGATCTCTCTCCGGTCGTGTCGGATTACATGCCGTCACATCGGATTATGAGAGTGAGAGAAGAGCTGTGTCTGCGCACACACTTTTGCCACAGATTACTAAATAGTTACTACGTAACCGATACTTCACTCAGTAGAAAATTTCCAATACCTATAATACCATATACCTATAATAGCCTACTCCGTCGCCTCAGCAACCACTGCATGCTAAAATGTGCCTAAATGCTCAAGCGTACAGTTGTGATTGCTTCGCACCGCGCGATCCTACAGCAATCGCAGGGCTGCCTCTTCGATAAAATTAAATTAATATAGCTTTTAGTGTCTGTTATTGAGAACTGTGAATATGTTCTGATCTGACTACTTCTGTCTAACTAAAGGTGGTACATAGTTTAAATTTGTATCGTTCATAAAATATTTTTTTTATAAATTGGTGCTGAGTGCTGACTGTGCAATACGTCTAGATAAAACATAATTATATAGGTCACTGTGTAGGTAAAATAAAAAACTTAAAATATTACATGTGTTTTATTTTTATATATTTTTTTATAAATTTCTTACCCTTTCTAAATTCTCTGTTATTAAATTTAAGTGTAGAAAAAATCCGGAATCTAATAAAAAGTTTTATTAGATATTGTTTTGGGAAACAAGGGCAGGCAGACTCAAAATGTATGTCATTTAAAATTTCATAAAGAGTACTACCACAGATTACTAAATAGTTCTTTTGCACTATAAAATCTCCCGCGCCGAAGGTTTGTTTCCGTTGAGATTGGCCACCATGGCGGAAATACGGTCTGGTGGACTATTACTACAATAACCTGACCAAGAAGCAGGGTACTATGGTATCTAGATTTGCTATTGACTCATTTTATTCCGTATCCGTCATCTTAGTTCACAAATGCAGATGTCACATACTTGTTCTTTTCATAGCTCGTCCGTCACCCCCACGTAACTGCACGGTATCATCAGGCAACGGTTCCAACTGGATCGAAGACTCAAGCCGGGAGGACTTTGGCGAACCTCTGGTGGTGCGCTGTGTCACCGGGTACGACGGAGGACTGCCTCAATTGGTCGTGTTGGAAGCCCTGGACTCTGACAGCGGGAAGATTCGGTTTAATGTTACTGCGAATGAGACTGGTAAATTAAACTTTCTTTTTTTTTTAGGCGTGCTTTGTCGTCACAATCCTCATGAATCTATCACAGTTTATTACTATGCGAAAAACGTGATCTTTCATAGTCTTCTTTTTAATCACATCATCTTTCTCACAATCCTTTCTTGGTCTCCATGCAAACGGCGTCTAGTGTCTTCTCCTTTTAAATAGAGTTTTTATATGGCTTGGTTTTGAAATTGAGGTTGAGATGTGTAGTCGAATAAATATAATAATATGGCTACTTTTATATGTATAAGCGGGCTTTCGAACTTTACAACTTTTAGAGACAAACAGTAACTGGGTTCTGGAGGTCAGATAGGCAATCGCTCTATGCAAAACACTGGTATTCAGCTACATCCGGTAAGACTGGAAGCAGACCCCAACATTGCTGAGAGAAGTCTAAGCAGATAGATTTAGCAGATCGTGGTACACACGTCTCACAAGTATGGTTTCATTTTAAAATAGCTATTAAAACTTTTGGTTTAGTGTAAATCCCTTAATACTGTCCGACCAAAAACCACTAAACACAATTCCATTTAAGACAATCGACAAACATTTACCCAATTTAACTACAGAACTCCAGTAGTTGCAATCTTCCAGACAATTAACCTCCCTCCCCCATTATATTGCAATCCTAGACGGTGTTGCCATATTCCTCGTGCCGGCCGGCGTGCTATGGTCGAGCGGCAGTGCGCTCAGAATGACGGTGCATTCGCGCAATGATAAGGGAGCTTCGGATCGCATCATGCTGCATGCACTTGCGTACCAGGACCCTGAAAGGAGAACAGGTGTGTGATATATTGATATGTGATGTTTTTATAGTTTTATTTTTCGTTGTTTTTATTGTTTATCTGAGTCAACCTATTTTTTTTTTAAATTACTTGTTTATTAATCACGGGTCTATTTATTATAGACTGACAGGCGACAAATTCACAATTCGAAAAAAAAAACAATATTTTTTCATACACATTTTTGTGCTTTTAGCATCTGTCGTGAAATGTTTAAATTTTCGACAAATATGTCGCATTGTCAGATAAATTAAATAAGCCCCCAGACCTGACTGTTTTTGACATTTTTGCGTTCACCAGTTTTGAGGGACAGACTTTTTGATTTATTCAAATTGTAATTATTGTCATGTAATAGTGCCCCTGTTTACTTTCCCTAGCACTGGATGCAAGTCACAAAATGTAAGCATTTAAAACGAGAACACTTTACTTTGTATCAAACTTCACAGAATTTGACGATAATTAATTTGGAAATATCTCAAACCCTTTTTGATGGCCAACAAACTAATTTCATGGCGTATTACGGCCAGCGCAATTTGCCATTGATAGGAAGACAATAAGCAAGCAATCTGCTAGATAGCTAGGCGTAAATTTGAACCTGCTTTATAGCGTTACACTTACATTCCATCTCGCTCATACCTACTATGTTCAAGGCTGTTAGAGTGAGAGAGAAGAATGTAATTACGCTAATTCACCGTCTGACATCCAATATCGTAATATTCTGAAGTAATAATAAGATAACGGGCGTCTGGTGTGGTTAATTTTCAAATATATACCTGCAGATATATTTTGTTAATATTACTGTACGTTAGTTCAATTATTTTATAATCGAACTATCAGTATGGTTTGAATAATGATGTTGCTTATAAATAGAAGCGTGAAGGAAATTCTAAAGCCGATTGTGACTCAGTATCTTTCTGTTTTCCTTTGTGCAGATTTACCAAATGTCTCCATTTTGATAGAACGATCGACCTTCTGATTTTCAAGGTTATTTTCGATTGATAAATTCTCTACAGCCTAACACGTGTAGATAATTTGGAATAATTATGTTGTCCTTATTACAAAATTGCCGCCATAAACTATTATTAAAACGTAATCAGTGGCCTGTTGAGTTTCCGAAATGAAAGTCACTAATATTATTTTCGTGGAGCGAGTCACCAAGTGGTACTCGTATATTTAAAACAAACAGCGTGATTATCACTATTTTTACAAGCTTTTATTTAACTTGCCTTGTTAGTTGGTTAGTTAGTATGTATTGGTCAATTCTTGTAAGCTGAATTAAAAGCACTTCCTCTTATCTTACGAAGTTGAAAATTTACTAGTTGATTCTGTTTCGAAGACAATGCATATTTGCATGGTATATGACCTGATCCTACACCCAGGATTGGCTCCTAACGAGGGAACTCCTTAACGGTCAACAATTAAACACGAAATTTTTTATACGCAAATAATTATGATAGTCCGTTCTAAACTATACCATGATCTGACTGCTGCACCTAGGGTTGGTTCCAGAAGAGGAACTCCTCAGCGGTGAACAGCATAGACACAACATTTTATTAATATACACACTCAATGATGATAGCTCGTTCTAAAGTTCACCATGACCTAGGTGCTGCACCCAGGGATGGTTCCAGACGAGGGTACTCCAACGGTCAACCACACGAACACTCATTTTTATTTACGTGTACCATGACCTGTGTGCTGACCCAGGATTGGCTCCACACGAGAGATCTCCTCAGCGGTCAACAGCACAGGCACGAAATTTTGTACATGCATTCAATTATGATAGCCCGTTCTAAAGTAAGCCTTGATTTGGATTGTGCAATTCGGTTGGCTTCCCACCATGAATTGTGTATAGGCGTGTTTGGGTTCGATGGATTTGTCATTACAAGTAGGTACCTTTCAAGTGAAGGTGATAGATAGAACAGCCGAGCTATTCTGTAACAATGTCACTGTGATAACTTAGGTGAAGTGAGCACCTGATGCTAGGGATTGACACTATCGACTACTCACTTCAAGCTCACTTCACCTAAGTTATCACGGTGAGAGTGTTACAGAATAGCTCGGCTGATGTTTAAACAAATTCTAATTATAAAAAGTACATAACAAAATTTAAGCAAAAATCTTTTTAAACAAGCCATTAATGAGCGTGAATGTCGTTCTTACTCTTTAAGGCCCGATTTTAACGGAATTACTAAACACGTTTAGCGCTAAACGAGTTTTAAACATCATTCTGTCTCTGTCATCTTCAAACATTTGACAGAAACAGAATTATGTTTTAAGCTCGTTTAGCGCTAAACGTGTTTAGTGATTGGCGGTGAAATTGGACCTAAGATTAGCCTCACTCAAGCGTAAAAATATTAAAGTCCTATGTTTACGTAAGTTTCATTTGGTACATTTGAGTTCAAAAAAACATTGTTTAAAAAAAAAGTTTTTACTAAAATTGTATTTATATCTTAAAATAAATCTAGGAATTCAAGATTGTGTTTACATAATATAAGTAATAGGTACGTAATTAATCTAGGGATTGTAGAACAGTAGTAAACATATAGAATCTATCAAAATTTGTTAGAACTAAAAGCAGTCCGACAAAATTAATAGGCACTAAATACTAATGAAGATAAATAAATAAATGATGAATTGCCAATTCAACAATATTGTATTGATATTAATCATTTACTTTCATGTGATTTGTGTAGTTCAAATATACTTTAGAATTGCTTTGGCACTATTGTACTAAAACTTTAACAGTGTACGCCTCATGTTCCTTCTACAGGGTCAAATTAAATTACCCAGCGAAACTCTGTAGACGTGATGGGTATCAATATCAAAACATGATAAAACAAAAATGAATTAAATTGATGATTTTTTTTGTGGGGACATCGACCGCAGTTAGTGTATTCACTTGAAATATCAGTTTAAAAATCAGTATTTTTTGTGTAAACTTCACTGACGTGATTGGTTTCGTTATCTAAAAACAATGAAGCATATTTTTTCAACTCATACTTCGGTGACCTCTAAAAAAACATCTAATCTTTTTATTTTTATTTTATCGTGTTTAGTTAGATACATACCCATCACGTGTGCGGAGTTTTGCTAGCTAATTTAACTTGACCCTGTATATTTGTATTGAGGTAGTATCAATTCGTTCGTTTGTTCGTTTTCGAGAGACCGCTATGCCGTGGGTCCCCCATAGCACTGTACCTATCATGCAGAGTGGAAGCCTTATTGGTCACAGTCACGACGTGCTGCTGACGATGATAATAAATCTGTTTTGTTTTTTATTCAAATTAACTTAGTTACCTTTTTATGTGACAAATAAGCCATTTTTTCTGTCTTTCTTTTCTTTCAATTCACTGGAAATTGTTTTCAAAAATGGTATTACACAATTTACGAGGTCGGCTACACATATTATTTGTTACTTCTATTTAATTATATATTTTGTACGTAGTAGATCGAGATATAAAATACACATAAAGCTGAACGTTTACCACAGACTGTGCTTTTTAAATACGGCTCATTATTATAAGGCTTTGCTAAAAAATACTGCGGATGTATTTTTACGTAACATGAGCATATAATGATGCAGTCGCTTAGAACACGCTTTTAAAAATCCTTTGGAGTACAAAGTACAAAGGGGTGAATTTAAATGCATAATAAGATAATGAATTTCGAAAATTGAGTGTTTTACTTTGGTGGGAACAATGTTTATACTTTCCAAAATAAATGAAAATGTACCTATACAGTGAAAAAAATACTAAAAAATTGCAATGTTTTACCGAAACGTCTCGCAATATTTTTATGTCTTCATGCTTGAACTATGAAATGTAATCGATATTGAGAACTAGTCATTCAGCTTTTATTGGTTTATGATGATAAGTGATTTTATTTCTGTAAGTAGGTTTGTACAAACTCTTTTACACGTCAATTATATTTTAAAAGCTAGATGAGGTCGGCGTTTCCTATCGGACTACTCTGAGAAGAAAGGCCGAAACAAACTCAGAGGTCACAGTCTCTTTTAAAGTCCAGACATAATCTTGGTCAGATCATGTGAAGACTATGTAGATTAGTTACTGAAATGGTATTTTGAGGAAAAACCACACAGATTGAGTGGACCTGTCCAGTCAGTGCACGCATGTGTCAGTAATCGTGCGGCTCAACTCGGAGCTTTATTAAGGATGTCACTTGTGGGGTTCTTTTTTCGAAATTTAAGAAACGATTATCTTCTATGCTACACAGTGTATGCTACACTTTTAATACACTGCTGGCATTATCGATACTTATTAACTTTTTTTTTTTAATAGAAGCCGTCCAGGTCTTCCTCGTCTGTCTAGTGGTCGCAAGTGCTACTACTGAGCATGAGGTCCTGGGTTCGATTCCCGGGTCGTTCAAAGTGTTATTGGGCTTTTCCAACTGAATTTTTTTCAGTGGCAGCCCAGAGTCTGGAATTTGTACCTGATGGTGGCAATAGGCTCGCCCCCTATTACATGGGACTTAAATATAACTGGCCAAGTGTGGGTGTACGATTGGTACACCTGTACCCAAACCTTTTCTTTTTTAATCATTGACCAACACTAGGAATTTCTCCTGTATTGTGGGTGCGTTTACAAACATTTAAACTCACATACACAAACAGCCAGACCCGGAACAACTACTTGTAGTTCATACAAAATATTTGTTACGTGCGAAATTTAACCCGCGACACGCAGCGCAGCAGTCAATCACTTAACCATTGCGCCAACCGTGCCGTCGTTCCTTTGTGGAACATGGGCGTTATGTCAATAAGCAGGTATTCTTAATAGAAAAAAGAAGCAGATAATTAACCCATTCTTTTATCATATGCTAGATGGTGGCAACAGTCTCATGGCCGGAGTCTCGAAAGCTGCCTTCTGGTCAATAATTCTAACTGTCATAATCTGCGGTTGCGCGGCCATTTTCACCGGATTCTTCTTACGCAGAAAGAGGTAAGACCTTTCGCAATAAAGTAAAGTATTCCTTCTATGTCACAATTCCATTAACTTTACTGTAACTCCTCTTCTTATTTTAATGATTACGTTAATGCTTAACGTGTAATATTACGTTTACGTTTAACGCCTTGGTTCATGAAAGCCTACACCACAATTTTAATTTGTTGGTCTCACCTACGAGAGGTGAAACTGAAAAAGTAACTTAATTATTTAAATGTGGAACGGCTTTAACATAAAGGCCCTGCCCGAACGTAGGACACGGAAAATGCTCAGTTATTGTCGTACAGTGTATTGGTGAATATTACAAGCCAGAATAAAATGGAGTGTATTCTCAAATGTTCAAAGAAAATCCTTATCCAAAATGATTTCATTAAAAAAAAATTGTATTGTGATTTAAAACAATCGTAAAACCGAGCACAGAAAAATATTTTTCATTATACATACTCGGAAAGTAGGTCTGAAGTTGCCTGAGGAGCGGGTTGAAAGTAATACTTTTCAGCCCTAGGGAGAATAGTTTTCAACTGAGAGCTGTCAAATTATTAAAAAAAAACTAGTTCTATTTTCACATTTCTATTGAACCATGTTCCAACTTCCTATACAGCCACTCAATTACAGCGCGATGTAAAATTGAAATAACATAAAGTTAAGTATTCATTGACGAATACATTTTTTTAAATGACTTTAGTATAATTTACTTTCAACTATTTCTTTAAAATAACATAGATTTGGGAAAAATATTTTCCATTTTTACAATGATGGAAATTAAAATTAATGGCTGAATAGCTAGTAGCCGGCCACAGAAAAAAAAAATAGGTGGGAAAGTGGCAATCTGATCTTCGTTTGTTTTTTCGAGTTCTAGAGTTTTGTTTAGACTACCGTATAGCAGAGATTTGTATTAACACGATCGGTCTTATTACAAAACACGATCTAACTTTAGCCCGAGCCTAAACCTTCGCCTCAGTTTTTGTATTTGCAACTTTATGCCGACTTTAGTAAAGTTCTTAATACAAAATTGACAATCTAAGACCGGACTAAGTTGTCAGTTTTGTAAAAGTAACTGTATTTCGATTTATGTTAGGTTCTTACTTCAAAAACAGGCTCGATGGTTTAAACCATGTCAAAAGAAAAACCTTGTTTTGTAATAAGACCGAATGAGTTCATCTGATTCAGTTAAGGATTTAACGCCTGATTTTATAGGAGAAGAGGCATTTTTTTTCTTTAGCTAATTCATGTTTTCATTTTTACTTTCTTTGTATTCGTAATGAAAAGCACAGTGTTACCTCGGGTTAAAGATTTATTTAGTCCCACGAATTAGTCTCGGGTCTAAATAAGTTACTTTCATCCCTTTTTTTTTATTTATTTTTTTTTGAGTGTGGGATATCATCAAATAACTTCTCCCGCTCTGGGCAGAGCAGGAGGATGTGTCAGACTCTTACTGACTAAAACCCACCCGTGTTCCTTCAGTTGCCTGTGTCAGGGGCCACGGTATCCACCCCTAGGGTAACAATGTTACTATTTCGTCGCATAGTTCTCAAAATTTTGAGCGTAAGCTTATCATATTATAAGTAATGATTATAAAGAGAATACAACAAACTTAACAAATATACCTAAACATTATTACACTGAGACGTGCATTAATTTTTTAATTTAATTAAAACTGCAAAATTGCTTTTATTTTGGTGGTCATTCGATTTAACTAACATCAAACGCTTCGCTGCGCTGCGCTGTTTTGAACCTTATTTGATGCCGCGACGCTTTATTGTCATTTACTTAAAAAAAAACTTCTTTCACTATTTTGCAATTAAAAGTTAAAATCAATTACAAATGAAATGTGCTAATTGGTCATTAGAATTAGTATAAACTAAGTAGGTACCTAACTCGATCAAAATCATTTATTAAATAACATCCATAATTTTATGACTAATTAATTACTTATGGCACCAACATTTCTATGCCTATTAGGCTGTACATAGACACATTGTACACCAAAGTTAATTTAAAATGATTCTAAAAATCGTGAATATTGTCAAATCAGTCAAATACTCAAGTGAATTAAACAAACTGTATTCTTCCCTTCGTCGCACCTACCTAAATTTTCCTAGTTTTGGCACGTCATTAAACTTTTCCAACTTGTGTCGCAAGTTCCAAGTTCCACACGTCCTGGCAATCTGAATAACGTCAACATACATGTTTGCTCGCATTTCGAGTCGCGAACATAGCTGCAACACTATAATAGTCACTGCAACTTGACAAAAGTCTAACTATATAACTATCGTAGGTACTCGTAGGTTCTTGTTTCACGCTTTTTAATATGTCATGTGTGACCTATTTTTTGGGTATTTACCCTACCTAGTCAAGTTATGCAGGCTAGGTATAGTAAAACAACAACAACTGAAGTCTTTGCATCAAAATATTGTTGTTGTAGATACCGATATAGTGCCTTTTTTGAGGGTGGGAAATCACCAAATAACTTCTCCCGCTCTGGGCGGAGCGGGAGGGCGTGTCAGACTCTTACTGACTAAAACCCACCCGTGTTCCTTTAGTTGCCTGTGCCAGGGGCCACGGTAACCCTTTTGGACTTTCCCGTCGACCCAGACCTGGTCCTTATCGGACGGCGAGCTGCCCTTTGCTCGCCGTCCGCAAGCCCACGCCTGCGGTGGCCGGGAATGGGCTTGTGATTCCCGACGCCCAGGGCGTCTCCTGCGGCGGCTAGGGCGTGATGGCGCGAATTTTGCCTACCGATAGTGCCTGTGATGGTCCAGTGGTTAAGACCTCACCTCTCATGCACGAGATAGTGGGTAAAAATCCGGGCAAGTACGCATATTTTTCAAGTCATATGTAACATTGTGAGGAAACCTGGATTCACCGTTAATATACCTACGGCTTGAGCAAGCGTCAAAATCAAAAGTCATTTATTCAGACTAGGCTGAGAATCAGCACTTTTTGAACGTCAAAATTACATAAGACAGTCCCTCAAAACGCCCGTCCTTCACCACTTCCTAGTGCTTTAGCTGGGAAGAAGAAGTAGCGCAACAAACTCCCCAGCAGCACCGATGTCTGTTCAGTTAGAAGAACTAGATTATATAAAGTAGTAAGTAATTAACATTACGAAACCCAAAACATTAAATTAAATTATTTGCCATATGTCAGCTAGCACACGCCATTATTGAAAACTATAAGTACTCAAGCCGAAATAAATAATAAAAACGTAAATAGAACTTAATACATAATAAAAACCTCCAGGCATAAAGGGCGTGCCCGCTTACATTTGCAATGCTGCATTATGTTGGTGTTGCGTGGTGATTAATGCTCGTTCCTTCTATGTATGAGAAGACGCCATTACCTGCTGTGGGACACTAATAGGCTGGCATTAATATAATATACAATATTATGTAACATAATTAACGCAAGACCTCATACACTCCAATTAGAGTATTGAGTTTTAAGCATAATACAATGAATAAAACATTTTTTTTTATAAACCAGGTAGGTATTAATATTAAGAAAGTCGTGTTGACCCTAGCATTACTTATGCATTTAAAATTGAGTTTTATAACCTTGTAATAAGTATTAATTTTAAAATAAATAACTATTAATACTTACTGAAATCGATTCAGTAATCAATTATGAGCAAACTACTTTCAGGACTTGCGTTTATTCTGTTACACGTTGTATACACGGGTAGCATTAAACCACGACCACCACACGTTGCTTGTGACTACGTTCAGTGCGGTGGTAGGTTGTATATTGAGGCTTGCTTGCACCATAAATCGTTTACTGTGTTTAGTGCTAAGTAATGTTAAGCATAAGTACCTATATAAAACATGTCTCTGTCATCTTAAAACAATTATCAGGAATAATACGATGTTTGCAATTCGTTTAGAACAGGACGCATTTAATGATTTGTGCTGCAAGCGACCTAAAAGTAACATGAAAAAGTTAAAAACTCAAAAACAGCAACATTTAAATCTTATTTGTTCCAAATTTGTGCTTTATGATAGTCAAGAATTTGCTTTATGGTGTTTTCAAAAAACCTGAAGCTACTCCTCAGTGATATAATTTCTATCAATATGTCAATAAATCCAGAATAAATAAAAGATTCAACACGCATTCATTCATTTCCAATATAGAAGTACCTACCTGGTTACAAATCAATGTGACTCAATCGAAACCGTGCGCTGTAAGTACGTATTTCACTTAACTGACAAGCAGTGGATAGTCAATGGCTCAATTTAACATTTTGAGGCATGATTAAATCAAAGGGAATCGATTTCGACTGCCATTCAAATTGTATGAGTGTAGTCTGCATGCTTATGTCAAAATTATAGCGTGGTATGTCATTGTTATGAAGGATCCTTTTGTGACATTTGAAATGGAATTTCGAGCGTATGCGGAAAGATATAAAGAATTTTCGTTCCTCATTCTTAAGGGACGGACGGTTATTATACCTACGTATTTCTGAAAAAGTACGAAAAAAGATTAGGAAAAATGGTTTGATCTGCACAAACAAGTCGCACAAATACTAAAACCGGCCAAATGCGTGTAGGACTACGCACAATGAAGGGTTCCGTAGTTAGGATGAATTTATCCAAAGAACAAACTTAACATGGTAGATGAAAAACATGTTATACATTGATATACCTCACGGCCAATTCTCCAACTGCAAATGTAAGTTCGTAAACGCATTTTGTTTAACTATGATATTACAGCAAATTAAAAATTTCCGGACTTTTTCCTTTACTTGCTTCTTGCCAAGTTTTATGATTCTAGGTCAACGGGAAGTACCCTATAGGTTTTGATTTACTTGCGAGTATCAAAATAGAAAGAAATAAAGAAAGAAAGAAAAAGTGTTCATTGCGACTCGTACAGGAAGTGCACAAAAAAAATTATAAAATAAAAACCAAACTGTATAAAAACAAAAAGTAACAAAAGAAAAAGGAAACAGAAATTCCTATACGAGGCCAAAAGGCCCCTATCTCAGCATGATGCTGAAAATGTGTCGTATAAATGTACGATTTTTTATTGCATTAACTTAGAATCTTGATTTTTTGAGTTCCAAGGGACCGTAGACTATTAGACTATTTAATATTAGTTTCGACATGATAACACCGCCTTCCTGAAACAAAAGACTTGACAGACTAACAGACAGACGGACGGACAACGATGTGATCCTATAGGAGTTCCGTTATTTTTCCTTTTGAGGCCTGGAACCATAAAAACACATAAAATACACATTGTTTGCTTGTTGCTTGCTTGCGCAATTGGAGCTAATTATAAGTACGTAAATTACCATAGTGTTATAATAACTATGACGTAATATTTTATACTGAACTAAAGTTCATGTATGATGCCGTTTACATACGATACCGCCAAGGAATGTGATACTTTTTATACATTTATTTATTATAATATATATTATCATTATTTCATTTTATCAAACACTATTATTTTAGATGGGCGAACTTATGCGCCTCCCACAGCTCATAATAAATGGAAAATCTGACACTTAGGTACTACCTAAGTGCTCTTCAAAACATCAAATTCAATGCACAGCTTCAGCCATATTTTCCTTAAGCTTTTCGCCATCTTCTAGCTTTAACTTAAATATTTTGTACCAGGAGTAATCCGCCGACAAAGCAGCAGTCGTCGGAACTCCAGCTCAACGCGGGCGACGGTCAGTACGTCGTGGCATACACATTAAAGCCGCCCAAGCAAGCGCAACCGGACATATTGAATCCACCGCCAGGTAAGCCCCTCAGATTCCAGTCTATATTGATTCTTAGGATATGAAATATTGTCTTGAAGTCACCATCAATCATGTAAAGATCTAGCTTTGTGGTATAAAATAAGGTCGTGGAATGGTTGTTAAAAATGAAAAATGTTGCGGCTGTAATATGATCTCAGAATAAGCTGGCTTTTTTCAGATTTTCCTATCTATGTTATACGTCATTTTATGTTATGATAATGGTCTGGTTTTGGTTTTCAAATACATTTTGATACAATGTAGAAAGCAGTACTTATATGACGTTAATTTCATAATTTTTAACTTTATTGAGTATGCAATAAGAAACGGGTAGGGGAAATATTGAATGAGATGGTTGGATGGCGAACCGCGGCGCGGTACAGTCTTTAGTTTTTTTATTTTATTTTGGTATTTGCCTCAGACTAAATACGAGGGCATCAATATAAATACTCGAAATATGGTCAAGCACCAAAAATTCCTTATCCTTGCAATTTTATACAAGCCCTTAAATCTTCTGTCTCCCCAATTCCCTATGCGTTTACGACGTCCTCGTCACACGGAATAAGTACAATCAGTACTTATCCGCAACCGACATACGTAAAAGCGATTTTATTGAGTGAGATTCCGCTAACAAGTGGAGTATAAAATGGTTTCAGTGAAGATAGCCAGGGTACTGAGCGACCCGTCGATCGTCATTTGTGGCTGTAGTACGACTATTCTGATGCTAATTGTTGCTTGGTCGCTGGCTAATTTTATTGGTGGAGTTACAATGTCTTAATAGCTTAGTAGATTTCTTCTGTTGTACGGATTTTAAGCAAGTCTGAAAATGTTTTTGTAGGTAAAAAAATAATCTGAATTCTCTGTCTTTGTAAATAACGCACTTAAGAGTTCCTAGTCATCTAGTTAAAATTAAAAAGTTTTAGTATTATGCCACTGATTCAGAATATAAGCTGGGCTAATGACTGACCGGTTGGCGTAGTTGGTAGCGACTCTGCTTTCTGAGCTGCTGGTCCCGAGTTCGATCCCCGGACAAGTCAAACATTTGTGTGCATGAAAATGTCTGTTTGACTTGTGTCTGTGTGTATATGTATGTATATCAGTCAACAGGTTACCGTAGTACAAGCTTTGCCTAGTTTGGGACCTGAAGACATTGTGTGGATGTAGTCTGAACAAAAAAAAAAAAAAATGTACCAAACTCTATCCGTCTTATTACAAAACAAGGTGTAGCTATCTTCAGAACCAGGTTTAAACTGCGAGTAAGGAGCAATTATTGAATTTCGGACTTTATTCCGACTACCGAAGACCTACACAAATAACTACTTAGAACTAAGCTAAGTGCTAAGTTAACTATTAAGAACTGTATTTCAATCACAGTTACGTTCAATAAATCAATCGGCAATAAAACTGACTCGATAGCTTAAATCGTGTAAAAATCATTGTTTTGTAATAAGACTGTATGAGATATACAGGGTGTAAAAACACACATCAAATGTAACATTGCATAAAAATAACTGCTGGGTAACGATTTTTATTTTTGGTGAAATTTGCTGTTTGCGGTATTCCGCAACAAAACACACGCAAATCATTGTGCTTATGGGTGCATGCAATGTAAAAAGCTTGTACTCGTAAAAAAACGTCAGTAAAAGTTGGAATTTGGTCCTTCAATATCTCCAGAACCAGAAGATTCCAGGAGAGACCATACCTGTACAGTACAAAAAAAAAATACAATCAAGACCGTCTTTAATCTATTTGAGACCCTAGGCACATTAGAATAATGGGGCTCCTATGGAGAATGCAGGCTGCAAGAGCGCGCGGAGCCTCGGATAGGATAGGTTTTCTTTTGACCATCCAAACAGATATAGGACTTACGTTGTCAACTTATGCAGAAAAGTTTAAGAACTAAGAAAATGTAAGATGTACCTAAAAGCGAACACAGCCAGATCGAACATTTTAGCATCCCGTCTGGGCTTTATTTAGCTTTTCTTTTGACAGCCTCTAGCTACGCCGCTGGCAGGAACTAGGGGCCCCATGGATCACAGGGCCCTGGGCACTTGCCTACAGTGGCCAATGGAAAACACTGCCCGGATTACAATGACGGGGAGTACAAGTGACTCTCGGCCTTGTTAAGTGTCTTTTTACACCCGGTATAATTCATTATACCTTTGGCACCAGATACGCACTGCCACTGCAATCTCACTCAGTTAAAGCCTTTTTCATTCAACTCTTTATTTAATACTAATGTAACTTCTAAAGGAACTAGTTCACTCACCTAGATAATTAATAGGTCTGTTGCTAGATTCTCAAAGGAATGAAACTAACGTTGCAAAACGAATGCCTTTCCCTTGTGTGTAATATTTTCTCAACCACTGCGGTTTCTTTACGAGCATTGAGCATTTTATATCGAAAATTAATGAATTAATTATCTTTCGCTTTTAATTCTTTTAAAACGTATGTCACCACTAGCACGAAGCCTTTTACTTCAGTTTATGGATAGGTATGAATGTATGGAATTTTTCCCGGCTAATGTTTTGATGAAAGTCAAAAAATCGCGTTAAAAATTCATTGAACGAGACACTTTCCACGTCGCCGTCGTAAAAATTATATCAATTTTTTGATAGAACAGTGAAGATTTATGAGAAAAGTTCAGAATTAATATCGTGCTTTAAAGCTATAATATGGTTTTAAACACATTTTTATGAAGATTAATACTGGTTTTACACCTGAAGTTTTCGAAGTAGATAATCTTTTTCTTTGTTTTTGTAATACTCATCTTAAAAGCTGTGATGCGACTTTCAACGTTAGTTTCGCCCATAAAATGGCAAGCGTAGGGTTATCGTCAACTCATCATTTAATATTTTAGTCTTGATCACTTTTGCAACTATTTCAACTTCAAGATTTAAGACAGTACGTTACAGAGTGGTGCAATGAGTCGATAGTTAATATTGCATTAAGAAAACCTTACTACGTAACCACAAGCATTTCTTTTCTTTCTCACCACAAGCTATTCTGAGTAAAATAGTCAAGCAGTATCAAACGCTTTGCACACAGACGGGGCTCCGCCGAGCACAAAGTGCGTTACAGAGGCGGCCGCGAAAAATGGCGCACTTCACCCCTCCGAGGAGTGGGGGAGTGAGCGCGTCAGCGCAGCGCTCGACGATCACCGATCTGTGAGTATCAAGTAGTTTTACTTTTTATTATTTTAAAGGAGTACAGGTGTTTCATAAATCACGAAATATAAGTATACTGAGGTTGGACTGACGATGAATCGGTCAAAGACTAAAGTTATGCCCGATGCCGCTAATTATAAGTTCAAGGTCGATGGGCAGTAAATAAACTTTGTCGACGAATATATCTGCCTGGGCCAGTGATTTTTTTTCCACAACAGACAGGGCAAAGAGATCAACCGTTGAGTCGAAAATGCCTGGTGGAACTTCTGTTTCATGAAGGCGCTAATGAAGGGCGACCTTCCTAACTCACTAAAGTGCAAGCTCATGGATATGCCTTTTTTTTTTGTTACCGGGAATATCCTCATGGATGTCCACTGCCCTGGGGCGGGCGGCGGGGTCTGTCAGGCTCTTACTGACTAAAAACCACCCCGGTGTTCCATCTCACACCTACGCTGGGGGTCGCGGGAACGTACGATCCTTCTGCAACCCCCGACTGGTGCCGGCCCGCTACTGCGGGGCTCTTCGGGTCTGGGGGGGGAGTGAGGTGTTTGACTCCCCCCGCGACGTGTAAGAGGGGCGCGCGTGGAACACTACACGCCACCACCTTGGGTCCTGATGTGTGGGGAGCGACGGACGTCCCCAAGTCCGTCGCTCCTGGACCCAATTAGGGGGGCTGGAAGAGGGCGTTGTCCGCCCTCCGCCGACGCCCGGTGCGCCTTCTGCGGGCCTGGTGAGTGGACGAGATCTCCCTCTCCCACTGCGCAGCCTCCTTTTGCAAGACGACTGTTTCGCAGAAGGAAACCACCACGTCCCAGGACTCTTCGCTGCCGACCATGGACTCGACTACGGCCGGCAGCGACAAGTCACTGCCTACTTCTGAGATGAGGGCACGGCGCGGCTCCTCCCAAGCGGCACACTCTACCAGCGTATGCCGCGCCGTGTCCTCCCGGCAGTCGACACAGTGGTGACACCGGGCGTCCGGCTCCCTATATATGCGACACAAGTACTTCCCGAAGCAACCATGCCCTGAAAGCACCTGCGTCGCCTGAAACGACAGGGAGCCGTGCCTCCTCCCGAGCCAGCGCTCGAGCACCGGCCGGACCGTCTCGATGGTGACGAGGCCAGCGGTAGGTCGTGAAAGCCTGTCCCGCCATTCTGCCACCAGGACCTCGCGAAGCTGAGACCAACGCAGCTTAATGTGTCGCTGCATCGGTGCCTCACCCCGCACCCTCGCTTCCTCGCGCCACCGCACCGATACAATGACGCGAGTACTGTCGCCTCGAGGTCCCAGGGCGGGGATTGGGGATGCCTATCCTAACCTATGGCGGTCAGACTTGGTCTCTGACTGGGGTTCAGAAATCCAAACTCAAGGTTTGCCAAAGAGCGATGGAGGAGCGTAGCATTTTAAAAATCAAACTCGCCGACCAAATTCGCAACACCACAATACGCTCCAAGATAGATATCGCCGATGTTGGCGATAAGTCTGCGAGGTTGAAGTGGGACTAGGTGGGTCACAACTACAGGGTGCACCAAGACGGATGGGCCAGAACCATCACACAGTGACACAGCGTGTGCCTGAAGAAGGGCGTCGTCACAGAGTCAGGCCTAAGAAACGCTGGCGTGACGAATAGGACTCGTTCCTTACCGATTGGACGGAGAAAGCACAGCATAAAGAAAACTGGAAAAATATGGGGAGACCTTTGCCCAGCAGTGGGATAACATAGGTTAACTGAAAAAATAAGTATAAGTACTGAAATAATCAGGTAGTAATCAAAATATTTTGTGGTATTTTTTATCAAAGACTGATTGACTACCGACTTATTTTCATTAGCATTTCGGTACCGTATTGAACGTTTCATGTAAAATGAAAAAGTATTTATTTATAATTTATTTAACTTTAATTCAGGCACATTACCCATACTGTGTTAGTATGACTTAACTAAACTACGAGTACGTTACTATAATTAATAAACACACAAATATAAACAAATCAAACACAATAATAATAATATATAACACAACTTAAGCAATTCTATATCTACTCGTATTATGCCATCTTCAGGAGACACCTGGTGACAATACATGCACTGCGCACAAGTGCCCCATCATGTGGCCTTTAGTCGTACTAGCAACAATGCTCAGGACACTGCCGTCGCTGTGTCGCATCCGACGCAACAGTGTCGCTTATCTTTTACGCATGATAGAATACACTACTACCATACAATATACAATATTTTGTATTGAATCCGTCATTAATTGAAAACAAAATGGTTTCTTTGTCGAAAGAAGCAAAAAGGTTTTATAAGATCGTATTACCAATGCAAGATCCTGCTATAAATACAAAAGCAGTTTTATATCTAAACACTAAGCTTTTTAGTAAGAGCATGACCCACATTCCGCATTTTTATTTGCACACCTAGACATGTTATTAAATTAAAAGCGCGCGCTAACCCGATGTGAAAAATGCAACTCATTAAAACGTAGGTTTAATTATGTCATAGACTAGACACTTGGCACATAATTATAGTAGACTAGCTTTTGCTCGCGGTTTCGCTCGCGTTAATTTAGAATTTGACAATCAATTCGGGTGGCCGTTGCACTCATGGGCTCGGAACAGTACGTTTTTTCTGGATGAAAGGTGGGTTATAGCTCTAGACGGGTAACTCTAGCGTTAACCGGTGGGTATAACTCTAGCGTTAAACGGAGCGCCTCGAAGACAAAGTATATGCAAAATGTCAAGATGATCGGTTCAGCGGTTTAAAGTGTGAAAAGGTATCAAGCAAATAAACTTAATTTCGCATCTGTAATATTATAGTTAGGAGGATGAAAAACAGGTCTATCGACACTCTAGACTCACTAAATGTATTATGTACTTAAATGGAAAAAAAAACTCTTAACATACTACACGTGGCGCCATCTATTATCATAAGAACGTTTTTGTTATTTTCCTCGGGAACAGTCCTTTTTTTTTATGTAATGTACTCTACGTCCGTTTTTGTACACCTGACAACGTATATGCAAAATTTCCGAATGATCTGTAGGCCAATTCTCGTACTTAAAAAACGTTCAAATTCAAGTCGCAATCTCATCTCAGCGACAATCAATGTCAAAAACCTGTCAAAAATGTATGTAAATTGATTGTAATTTTGACAGATTGAGACTGAGATTAGAATGCGAACGGTCTTAAAAATACGGGAATTGCCCCTCAGTTCAGTAGTTTAGGCGTGAAGAGGTAACAACACAGACAAACAAACAAACAAACTTACTTTCGCATAATATTAGTTAGGATACTTTTGGAAAAGTCTACTCATGAACTGTGGAAAAATTGAAGCAGTTTTAAAGCAATAGGTGTAAATAAATAATGCAATTTTACGAGATCGTCCATTACAAATTTTATAACCATTTTCATGATACTGCGCTTATACAGGAGCTGACAATTGATAGGAGATTAGGTCTGTATCAAATAAATGGTTTTTCGTTTTCAAACATGATGATATTTATACTAACAGGCTTAAAATAGTAATATGTACATGTATATAAAAAAATAGAGAAAAATTCGTCCGCATCACTTTAAACAGGAAATGTGCCCAAAAGGTTGTCAGCATTGCCACATTGTAAAGCTCTATGTGTCATTTAACGTCCGAGTACTGTACCTTAAACCGAGTGCCTACTTGGTTTTTCGAGACATCACCAAGTGATTGGTTGACTTTTGACGTGACCAGCGGGCTGGCTTATTTTTTGCCCAAAGAATCAGCATCGCCATACAATGTGGCAATGCTGACAGCCTTTTGGGCACATTTCCTGTTGACAGTAATGCGGATGAATTTTTGCACTGGTACGAGTGACAGAGACGTCGCTCTACAAGGCCGAACTGTTTCTAACCTCCATGTGCCATATTTACGGCTAGGACACATGACAGCGGGGTTGAGAGGTGTTACCACACCTCTCAACCCCGCTGTCATGTGTCCTGCGGTACTGCGCAGCGAGTAGCGCACTTCAGAACCGCCATAAAGTTTGACGCTTACGGCCTTAAGTGTACGGTTGGCCGTAAAAATGGCACATCAAGGTAATTCTTATTTAGATATTTTAATTTAACTTTTGTTTCTTTCCACAGGTACTGTCACCCCCGAAGGCAGTGTTAAGTAAGCCACCAATTGCATTAGGCACTATGACGTTAAGTAGGAGAGAACATCTTATAGCTGAAGAAATACCAGGACCAGAGAGTTGTGTATAACTGTGTATAGAAAATTGTTTATGTAAATAGAACAATCTTTTTAGACGAGATTCTTCAATAGTTAAAAACGAGATAATCTCGAATAAGTTGTGACAAGAAAACTGTGAAGAATCCTGTGAGAAAACTGGTATCCTTAATAACAATCTTAAATTAATTCATTCATTCAATGTCGGACAATGCGCAGCGTAAACTGCTGGGTCTAAACAACGAAAGCGAGCACTACGGAAGGATTTTTGAAAAATACTCCCATAAAAAAAAAAAGTAAGAAAATTCGTAATTTTAGCCGATGATAAATCCCATCAAATGTCTTGTTTTCCTAAGAAATTGCATTTTTCTAAAAATAAACTCAACAATGTGCAACATTCTGTCGTCAGGTCCAAACTCCAGCATTTGTTGATCAGTATTCTAAGAGACTACTGATTCTTCAGCTCGTTTGTTGCGTCTGCCTGCAGCTTACAAATTAAGCTTGCAACTGAAGCAGAACACAGCTAAATGAGAAATATCTTAGCTTGTGGTGGAGTCTCGTCTTAGCTAACGGTTTGTAGAAATTTTGTTCATTGTTGAAACCGAGGTAACGGTTATTCTGCAAGTTTTTTTTTTAATACATAAAGTTCTTTAATCTATTCAACATATTCGTGGGTGTTTCGTTTACTTTTAAAGTTAATAAATTATTTTGTAACACACTTGAGCATTATTGTATAAATGTTTTATTCAACTACAGTTTATCAAGGTTTTAAATATTCATTGTACAGTTAGTCCTTTTTTGGCAAAGATATTTTTGGCGAGTAGTATAACGGCGAATAGACTTTCTACAAACCGTTGCCATTTTTTTTTCTTTACACTGCCGGATACATTTAGTGGAACTCCAAAAAACGTTTACAACGTTACATTGTTCTGCATTAACCCCAACTACATGCCAAAAATACTGGCATTGAATTAGCACCAAAATAAAAATACAGCAAACAATTTTCAAGAATTTAGAATTACTTTGCTAAAGAACACTAGCCTCGATAGCTTAATCCCGCAGACATTAACACCAGACTTGGATAAGACTTGGCCTAAGATGACTATGTGACCTGTAGAATACTAATCGCCTGTCGGAACGGTTGATCTCGTAAACACTGCTATTAGAAAGAAATAAACGTCGGCAGGTATTCATTTACTTTTAAATGAACTTTGTCAACCTGATTTTTAAAGCTATTTTTACCGACATCAAAAAAGGAGGTGGTTCTCAATTCATCGGATTTTTTTATTATGTTTGTTCACCGATTACTCGAAGACGCCTGCACCGATTTGTAAAACTATTTTTTTGTTTTATAGGGTATACTTCACAGCTCCTATTGAAAATTTATCGAAATCGGTCGAGCGGTTGTAAAAAATTCAACAATAATTGAACCGACTTCAAAAAGGAGGAGGGTTTTTTTATGTTTGTTATGCCATATCTCCAGAAATGTTGAATCAATTTAAAAACAATATTTATTTAATGGATTGGGTATGCCTCAAGGGCGGTCCCATATAAATTATATTAACTTTGCTTGGGTAGTTTTTCAGTTAGCTTCAGTAATACGTATTTTTTCCACTTATTGTATGTTGATGATGTCATAATAACTTCCTGACACTGTTATTTACATAGCAAGGTAGGTACCGCAACTAAAAAGTGAATGAAGAACTGATTTGTGAAAAAAAATAACCGATTTCCAAAAAAAGTTTTTTTTAATGCGGCGAAGGCGTGATTGTTTTTTTAATATTTTTGTTTTGTTAAAATCGATGAGTACCCTAAATTTGTCCCGCAGTGAACATCTAGTTGTAAATGTTTGTAAAATAAAATGTTGTAAATAACTTTGTATGTATTGACTGTGAAATTGTGATAAATAATTTGTAAATAATATAAATTGAAACAGTTAAAATATAAGGAAATAAACTCTGTTAAGTGTGTAGTTGTTTTATTTTGCTATCTACTTTGTTTTGGAATATTATTTTAATCCCACGCTGGAGAGTTCAAACGACGGTAAAATGTTCACGTTATAATATAAAGGTGAGCAAATGTGTGCCAACAACAGTCATTTGGAACAATGTAAAACAGATTTTATATTTAAACCAAAACGTGCTCTTTGAGGAAAATACTTTAATGTACATTTTTATTTAAATTCTATCTTTAACTTCCGTGGGCAATGCGAGTGTTTTAACCTTTTGGAAACGAAATTAAAACCAGATAAACGTCATTTAAGTTAACAGTTGAGTTCTATTTCCATAGTATTTTCCTTTTATCAGCAGCTATATTCCTATCGCCAACCAGGTAAAAGGTGGGCAGGTACTTATAAGAAAAGGTTCATAAAACACATATTTTTGCTTCGTGCACAAAGCCTGGCTTTAATGGCGGACGGGCCTTCCAACCACATGTGACTGGTCGCATAATCTTAGTAAGCAGACTGCTCGCACAATTTTGTATCAGGTTTTAAGCACTGCAGCAGATTTATTTGTCATTTTCTTTCAGCCTGGTCTTCATGTTTATATGCACCTACAGTTTTAACAAAACAAGTGTAAACTGAAGGAACATTACATCGACTCGATTATAGCTTAACTGTTAATAGCGCGTTGATCAAATCTCAGGCCATGGCATGCTAAGACAGACCCCAGAGGTCTAACTGTGGGCAAAAAAAAAAAACTTGAATTACAATAATCTGAAGAGTCGATAAAACTGCTGCCTGTGGGTCAACTTCACTCAGCGGGCATACAGCGACCTACGCGTTCAATACAATAATGCACTGAGAGTACTGCTGCCGCTGCCGTGGCGTTGTAGTGCTTCAGGGATGTTTGCGGATAATAATATTAATGGTTTGCCGCCATTATTAAGATTTCTTGCATCCCTGATGACGCGTGTTCGCGGCAGCACCAACAGTATTTACAGTGTGTTCGCAGATCGGTGGGATGGCCCGATGATGAGGAGGTGGATGCAGCTCCACGCTAAATTTTTATTGTATATCTGTATCTGTAACCTACTAACACTAGAAGTTAAGTAAAATTGTTACTAACACTATGGACTCCGGTCTAAAATAAAAGTTGTCTATTCTATTCTAAAACAGACATATCTAGGTTACTCATGTTCTACGAGTTTAATAAACGAATGCGTGTGGTATTCCTTGCTCCAGGAAATCATAGGATAGTCTGTTTTGAAGCAGTTTATGCCGGAGGTTAACATACTTTCTGTTTCGTTCTGTAATAATATGTAAGTTAAAAGTAATGCAAACTTAAAAAATACCAGTTAGTTTTGGCTGTCCCAAAAATTGAGGATCAACGTCGAACGAAACCATGTATTAGAAGCACCTTGTTTACGCCGATACGCACGACGCATTATAAAAGCACCAATCTGTGGGTGCGCTGCACAACTAGTTTAAGTTAGTTCAACAAATCGTATCTAGAATGGAGGGTGCGCGTACGTAGCATCTCTATGTAGTTTGTTTGTGCGCACTATCAAAATGCACGAGTATCTCATATATCGCTGCTGCTCTTCAAAATAGAAGACAGCTATGTAGGTACTATATAAATGCTTTCTTGGAACTCTTAACGCTTTGGGTAACGCGCTGTTTCCCAATCGCTTGTGATCGCCCGCTCGTGTTTTGTGCTTCTCCATCATAATCAAATTGGTGGTAAAGGAGGCTCCTCATGTCACAAGGAAGACTAATTATGCTTACGTCGCCTTATTATTATTCGGTGTGAACACGGTCAAATAACATTCTTCCCCGCAAATTTAAATACCATACTAGCCGTTGCCCGTGACTACGTCTGCGATCCAGAATGAAAAGTAGCCTATGACCTTTTCCAGATCATGGTCTACCCATGTACTAAATTTCATCCAAATCCGTTTAACTGCTTTAGCGTTAAAGCGTAACAAACAAACGTACAAAAAATCTAATATTTTCTCTACAACGTGTCGTTTTACATCCTCGTCAAATTACAGGAGGCTGTTATGAAAGACATAAATAATCAAATAAAATTACGATCCTGCTCAATAATTAATACATACTTTTTTTTTTAAGTATTTAAGTTTGACAGTATTTCAGAATACTCCACTTTCAAAGAACAAAATCGCCCCGTTGCGTATGCGGTAGGCAGTGTCGTACGACTATGTCGCTGTGTGTGTGTGTGTCTTACAGCGCAGTTACAGGGCGGTATCACACGGGCCCTACACATGCCAATTTTTTAAAAATACTAAAAATATAAATAAATACCTACTTATTTTATTATTGATTCGTGTCGAGAATCATTAGCATAGTTACCTCCTCGAATTTGACGAGGATGCAAAACAACACCTTGTATATATTCGTTTAGAAAAGTTTCACCACAGCTAGACACGATACATGGATGCTTACAATAAACACATTGCGTACATATATCTACCTCCTACACTATCACACGCATGTCATATTCCACAATTTTATTAATCTCGGGTATCGAACGCAGCGTTACTTTAATCATGTCGCTCTCTCTCGCTGAGATTCTAGCTGCCGGTGCCTTTAATTAAAATGTCTGCGGCTTGTCATCCGTAGCTCATCCGGAACTTGACCGCCGATATAAAACCATCACAGTTTTGCTATAGCTACGTGTCTAAATTTAAAATGGATTCTCTTGGCTAGGACAGTGGTTGGGGCGCAGCTGAATCCGGAAAGGAAGTTTATATTTTGTTGGTGATCCGGCTTTTGCACTGAATGTGTTTTAATGTCGTGGATTTTTACAAAAGATTGTCATGTTCGTCCAATGTTTCATAAATATTAAGCTGATTTAATAACTAGGTATCCTACATACATAATCATCCAAATGATAAATAAATCAGTAACAAGTTTTTTGCGATATCAGACTTTTCTCGAACTCAAACCTCGGTCGGTGGGTCATCTTAGGGGCGGAGTTGGTCCAACATAGTTTTTTGGTCCTTATAAGTAACAGAGTGGATTGGCATCAACAAAAAGTTTTATGAAAATTGCCTATTTTCTTGATCTCTTTACATTTAAAAAATATCTGTGAATGCAGGTTAAACTGTTTCAAAAGTTAAAGACCGTCTCCTGAGACCGTTTTCTTAAACCCACAACACCCACAAGGTACCTGTCGTTACTGCCGCATCTCTTCCATCCTGTATACGACCGACAGGCACGATACCTAATTAAAAGTGTCCACCGCGAGGTTGTGATCTTTATTGATTCGAGCTGACTCCAACTACATAATATTATTCTTGTTCATTGAAAATAAATCAACCTACTGAATAAAAATGTTTCAAACAGTTTATATTACCTTTGGAACTTACGGAAGAAGTAGAAAAGCTAACGGCAACACAAAATCTGTGAAATCACACGTTTATACCAAACACAAGACATAAAAGCTGCTCTAGCATATGCATTTAATGCATTTAGCTTAATCGTGGCAACGTGAATTATGCAGCTGCCTCCAAGGGAAATCCCGAAAGCGCAATAATGAACATCCAACGTAATCCACCATCGGGTTGGTAAACCAATTAGGAGTGTTTTGTAACTTACATGTGTGCTTGTGTCTGTGGCTCTGTTCGCCGATTGTTAATCTGCCGGTTGTGACTGCAGTAGTAGATAAAATTGATACTGAATCGGCAACCAACTTTCCTTAACTAAGAATTGTAACGTTAGTTTCAGTAAATATTCATACAGTAAATAATAAAACTCCCTATAGCGATAATTCACATAAACAAAGACAATAATGGAAAAAAGAAGCAAAACAAAACGCCAAAAGGCACGTAGAGAGGCTCATAAAGACACCTACCTATACGAGCCGCAATGCCGACGCCGACGCCGGCAGACAATTCGCTAAAAGAGCGAAATTAAATTAATTCTTGTAATGAGCAGTATATTTCATTGAAATTACGTTCGTCAGCTTACATTTATCTAAGTTTAAGGGGCTTGCGTAAAGACGCGTTTCTTGCCGTTGGTGTGCCGTCGAGAATGAGCGAAAAATTCCCAAGCGTGTGCTCGTTTAGCTCGTAATTTTTCATTGAGCCTGAGAGTCGGCGGGAAAGCCTCCAATTAAGTTTCTCTTTACCGTTTGGCCCCGGAAAAAGGGGAAGAAAAATGAACATCAGAGGCAAGGGACAGTCGCCGGCCCGCCGCCGTACGCCGCCGGCGCCCTATGATGGCAAATGACCTTTTCCGGCCGCACGGGCGCGTTTTTGTTTTAATATATTATAATTCTTGTATTGCAGCTTTGAAAGTAGCCTGATATTGTAGTTTACATTCAAATAGCGCCGTCATAAACACATTATTTTTCACTGCGACGACTTTTTCCGTTTGCGCTAGCAATGTTTCTTTTTTCATTTTGCCATAAATCAAATGCTTGCAATGCAGGTATATTTTTTCTTCTTATTTCTTCCAACGTCCAGCTGTAATTATGGTGGTAAGGTGTCTATTTAATAGCTGGGTTACAATTTAAAATAATAGATGGGAGCCCACAGTGGTGTATCCCTCCCTCTCAGAATGAACACCAACACTTATGTTGATTAAAATGAAAGTAATTAAAAAAATATTGCCGAGCTAAATAAATTACTTTCGTCCGTCCGGGCGCTTATTTCTTTCCATATACACAAGGGCTCATAAAACGTTAGGCTCGGCTAATTCCATTCTAAGATGTAGGTGTAAATGAAAGATTATTGGCGTTCTGACAATAAATCTACTCACCTACAATGCTCGTAAAATTCGGTAGGTTGATTGAGTCAGTATTTTTATTGTTTTGGCCCGTGAATCAATGGCGAATGTTTGAGTAATAAAAGCGTTTTACGATTGTTTTCACGGGGAAGTTTGTGGCCCGTGAAATGCTCTTCCGCAGTCATTTTCTTACTGAACGTTTCTCTCAGGTGACACTTGACATTCTTTGGTTAGATGCCATTAATCGTTCTCACCTTTACTTACGTTTATATTAGAGTATCAAAGGAGCTGCTCACGCGTTTAACAAAATTCTCTCTCAAAGTAATTGTACTCACTTCGACCTCAAGTGATACATACTTCAGTTTAAACTTCTTGCTACATAAAACTTGGATTATAAGTGGCATTGAACTTTAAGTAAGCACCCACCTTAACGGTGTAGTGACAAGACTTCAAAACGAGTCAACTTCACGAATAAATTAGCTATGTAATTGTGCGAGATCAAGGGATTCCGAAACTGTGTTTGTTCTAGTATCGATTGGGGCACGAAAATTATACTGTGACTACAGATTAATGTAGAACAGACTGTCTTATTACGTAATTATTACCTATGAAGTCAATTATAACGAAAGTTATGAAGTTTGCACAAGCCAAGTTTTAATGCAGTTTTTCCTTTTCTTTCACCGCTCGCCATAGTTTTATTCTTTCGTTGAGAAGGCGCTGGTACAAGTACCTATCATCTACGTTGTCTTACTTGTATGCGAATATTAATACCTATTGTTTTCTTCGTTTAATGAATTCTTTCGGTTGATTTTGTAGCTTTTGGTAAAGTATAAAAGGCTTTTATAATTATTTGTTTATTGGCAAATTTATTATCAAATAGTTATCCAGTGGTGGCCGGGTGGCAACGGCCGTGACTTACGAGTTGTAGGTCGTGAGTTCGATCCCAAGCAGGCACTTTACTTTGTGTAAATTATTTCATCGCCACTGCTCTCAAAACGGAGAAGGAAAACATCGTGATACCAACCCGCAGAGGGCCCGCGTGATGGATTAGAGCACATTCCCTCTCACAGAGAGGAAGTTTGTGTCCCAGCAGTGGGAAAAGTATAGGCTGATTATGTATTATCACTAAATTAATAACAATCCCACAAAATACTGTAACCTACAAACCTGTCAGATCACCGGTAATTCACGTCATATCCAAAATATAAACAAGCAAGGTGTTCTCATAACAATTCCATGAAGCACTGTAATTCGTGGGCATCATACCCCCGAGCGGCGTAAACAGTGATTAAGTTAATTCACAGCGAGGCCGACGCCGCGCCGAGGCCGACGGCCGACGGGCCAGTGCCGGTCGTCGATCATCGGCTGCCGACTAATAATCCCTCACTATAATTGCTATGAAATCAGCTGTTATTTATACTGCATCCTGCTGTTTACGGTCCGCTGTTTTTCAGCCCGATAATTAACTGCATTGTGGTATTTAATGGGTCCATAATATAAATACGTTTCTTAATCCCGATCATAATGAGATAATAGCTTGTTTTATGTGTTCATTGTTTCTTTTCTCGTATATGGTGTAACAGGACGGGCGTGTACTGCCGCGGGCAATATCTTGACGGGTTGACGGATCACGACAGGAATGGGTAGCAGGCCCATCGCCCCGGGGCGCACTGCTACCCTTTTTCCCTTACATGACCTTTACACCTACAAAGAAAATATGTAAGTTTACTTACAGACATGTAAAACATAAAACATAAACCCTACCCATAAAATATATTCTTTTATCCTTTAGTCTAATTTCGTATAAAATTATAGTGACACAAAATATAAAGGAGAACCTATTGAAGATTTAGCGCAAGGACATCTTGATAGGTGGCTACATACTTTGGTGAGGGGCTAGATTTAGTCTTTGTTCGGGATAGCTCTATTTAGGCAGAAGAAAAAGATTTATTACCTTTGACGTTCACGATAGACGGGCAAAAAAACGAAGACATGACGACGGTCTGAAAACGTCTATTTTATGTTGAGTGTGTATAAATAGAGGTCCGAATACTTAGCGGTATATGTGATATGATTTTGCAAGGAAAAGGTTTTCCGAAGAATAACATTATGTAGGTACGAACATTTTTGCTCACATACAAAATGTTAGTTGGTAAAAGAAGGGATCTCGTGTCGTAGAAGGTTTTGCGAGGGTATACCATGAATGTTTACCTCCTGATAGGTAATAGACAAATGTAGAGGATATTAGATGCTTGTCAACTTGCGTAAGTTATAGGCCAACATATAAATAAAAATATGCAAAGTTACGCGTCTCCACTTTAAGGTGATCTGCCGCTGTAGTGTTCGGCTTTTTAAAATTTAACTCAGTAATTCTGTTAGTTACGCATTACATTTCGTTTATCAACATCGATCTACATACCTATCTAGATGTATGATTTTAACATGGATGATGTACTCAATATTTTGTAACAATATTTTTTATGTGTAGAGCATGGGTGTGTGTGTGTGGAGTTTCTTGCCCGTTATTCTCCATAGGTACCTACTACGCTTTGGAATGAACAATTCAAAAGTGCCTGTAACTGGTTTAATTGAAATAAATGCTCTGAGTTTGAGTTTGATGCTTGTGCTAGAAGGGGATCGTTTATAAGGCAACGGGTATCTTGGGAATCAAACTCACAACCCCTTGCTTGCCAGTTCACACATTAGTCGGCTGTTGAGCCCCAAG
Organism: Brachylomia viminalis; assembly: GCA_937001585.2. Classification (NCBI taxonomy): domain Eukaryota; kingdom Metazoa; phylum Arthropoda; class Insecta; order Lepidoptera; family Noctuidae; genus Brachylomia; species Brachylomia viminalis. The sequence continues at coordinate 11,169,573 of OW443307.2, read as the reverse complement.
ATGACTTCATCGTCAATAGTGCAACAATTGAGTCCGGAACTCACGACCCTTCACTCGGCTGTCCACCTTAACGGTTGATCTTATAATTATTGAACGACTGATTTGATAAAGTTATTTTCAATTTACCCAGATTTATATTATTTCGTTTATTTACTTTCATATATATTAAAATATTTTTATAAAAAACATTTAAAAATATAAAAATAATAGTCCGCCGGTATCGGGAGCAGGGTCCAAGCTACCGGTGGTTAGGGCTCCAGAGACAGGAACCTTCTCACGATACGAGCCGTATCGAGAAGTACTGCCTTCTGAATCAGGCCCTTGATCCAACCGCCTAACGAGAGCTTCGAGAGATGTTGATAGAGGCTTTTGGCCATCAGGCCATTGGCCAATTTATTTATTTATTATTGTTTCATTTACCCAAATGCATTACGTTTTAAGTATTTAATTCCGATTACTTATAATAATAATCATATCTTTTAGAATGAACTCATCAATAATGTGCTGATTATGGATTATTGTGTTGATAATTAATTACCTCGTCCCTGGCTCGATGGTCTAGTGGACGGAAGCGCTACTGCTGAGCATGAGGTCCTGGGTTCGATTCCCGGGTAGGGGAAAGTGTTATTCGGTTTTTCCATAGCAGCTTGAAGTTTGGATTTGTGTCCAGTTAATGTCTATAGGAGTGCCCCCTATTACATGGGACTTCAAAATAACTGTTAATTTGTAGGTCTACACTAGGTACACCTCTGCCATACCCTTCAGGGCTTACAGGCATGATGTTATGTTAATTTATTACACTGTACGTCAATGCAACAATATCTTGACTGACCGATTGGTGCAGTTGGTAGCGATCCTGCCTTCTGAGCCGCTGGTTCGATCCCCGGACAAGTCAAACATTTGTGTGCACGAACGTGTCTGTTTGACCTGTGTCTGGGTGTGTATATGTATATCAGTCATCTGAAGGCCAATTCCCGTAATTAAAAACATTCAAAATCAAGTCGCAATCTCATCTCAGCGACACTCAAATGTCAATATGTAGGTAAACGCTATACAAATTTTGACAGATTGAGACTGAGAATGCGAACGTTCTTATAAATACGGGAATTGCCCCTCTGGTTATCGTAGTAGAGGCTCTACCTAGTTCGGGACCTGAAGACCTTGTGTGGATGTAGTCTCATAATTATATTTTATTTATATCTTAAAATCATCCTTTAAAATACCACGTAAGCCACGAGACCCAGTCAAAAATCCCTCACAGATAATCGTGGTCCAGAGCCGAAGGACATGTCAGATGATAAATCTTCATTTGCCGTGTTCTCACATCCGACCCGCCTCCCCCAATTAGTTAGCTCGCCCACGGTAATACGCCCGGATTTCCGATGTGGTCACCTTTTCTGTTAGCGCGGTACGATTCGACCACGGGTTGTGTACCTGATGTACAATGTACCTGATTAGGAGTAGGTTTTATACTGTTGCGTGGAAATTGATATTTGGAACCTAATTGGGATCTGTGTGGTAAATGATAAATGATTTTATTTCTGTAAGTAGGTCTGCACAAACACTTTTACACGTCAATCATGTTTTTTATACTACGAGTAGATCTACGTGTTATTAGCAGAGGTCGGAATTAGGTAGAGTTATTTATGTACTTACACTGATTTCATACGGCGAAAGAATAAAGTGGATATGCCTCAAATCCCGAGATTAATTTTAAAGAGTACATAAATCCAGTGATTTATTAAACAAAAAAGTTATACAGTTATGTCGGAAGCGAACACTTCAAATCTTAGTGGTACTTTGAATGAATCGGAAAAGGAAAATGATTCTGATGGGCCGTTCGATACTGATAAAAATTGTATTTTAATTATTTTTGTTTTATTTGTCTGTCTATCTCTGAGGTTTTTATTCATCTTTATTTGTAATATTTTTAGACACACGGGATTGTCCATTAGAAATAGCGGAAAGATCCATATTCATATCAAAATTTCGATGCAAGTACATAAATAACTCTACCTAATTCCGACCTCTGGTAATTAGTTAATAGATACTCACTGCAATATTATTAGTTTAAAGTTATCTTGCTGCGCCCTAACAGGGTGATGTACTCACTAGTTTTAAGCCTAGCGTGTAACTATGGTTGTGTACATTGTGCATTAAAATAAATAAATAGATGAGGCCAGCGCTTCCTATCTGACTATTCTGAGAAGAAAGGCCGAAACAACCTTAGAAGTCACAGTCTCTTTTAAAGTCCAGAAAAAGCATGGTCAGATAATGTGAATATTATGTAGATCCGTGGCTGAAATGGTCTTTTGAAGAAAGAACCACATAGATCCGAGTGGATCTGTCCAGTCAGTGCACGCAATTGTAAGTAATCGTGCAGCTCAACTTAGAACAATAGGTACCAAAGAAAGGAAATTTGAGTAGACCGCATAAATTACTCAAACTGCCAGATCATGATTAAACTAAATGAGTAAAATACAAAAAAAAAAAACCAATGACCGACATAGTTCTCACATTCACAATAACTATAATAATATTATAATACTTTACAAAGTAAATACTCATGTCAATGTATATATAAAATTCATCAATGTCAATGTCTATATAAAAATCCGGACATAACCTTTGAGGAACATGTAGATTGGTGTCTGAAATGGTCTTTTGAGGAAAGAACCACACAGGTTGTGTTAACAATTATTGGTGGTGTGAAATTATTAATTCATTATTTTGGTTGCCGATTGGAATTTTATTTAGGGAGCTGAGTTTTGGGAAATATGGAATCGTATTAGTTTTGGGTTGATTAAATGTATGGTGGGTACGGATAGTTTATTTTGCTGATTGAATTTGGAAACCGCAATTTTATTAGGGCCAGTTGTTTGCTCGGTTTTAGTGCTTGTTAAATTTATAGTCACATGAATGAACTTGTCTGATCTCCAAGGTTGTAAACGCAACGGAATAGTATATTTCATTACAAGTGCGAAAAGGCTGTCATTGCAAAGAGTTCCGACAAATGTCTACCCGAGCCGAGGCGCAGTCGAAGGCGAGGGTTGACAGTCGGAACAAGTTGCAATGACGGTTCCGCAGGTGTACTGAACGACTATTTTTAATACAGTTGCGAAACAATGAAGCAATTTAATAAAATAATAAAACCACAATAAAAATGGCGCCAACCGTAGAATATAAGCAGAGTTTTTTTTTCTTCACCCATTTTGGTAGGCAAAGGGAACTATCCATACAGCTTAGTCTTCAGTATATTTTTTATTGATATAAAATGAAAATGAAATTTAATGAGACGAAATGAAACCTAACCTAACTCATTCAATTAGATCATTAAATCTGATATTGAAATAAATTAGTAGCTTCTTTTTAGAAATATACGTATTTGTATGAATCACAAAAACTCTTTAGTAAAAACTTCATGGTTGGATTTTCTTTTTAATAGACATTATTTTGACAGTTGGGAAAGAGACGCACGAGTTCGGGAAAGGTAAAAAAAGCACTATTATGTAATAGCCCACATCCCGAACGCTATACGTCCCTGCAATACACCACTTTTTGAGCAACTGTATTAAAAAATTTCTTTTGAGGCTTACAGATGTTACGTACAAGCAAATCAATTCCTTCAAATCACGCAAAATAAAAAAAAATATTTTGCGTACGCAATTTAGTTTCCAAACATGTAAACTAATATGTATAAATAAGTACCTGCACGTTTTTGCCACCGATTTCCTTTTGATATTATTATAATTCTTTACGCTTAATTACTTCATCCAGAATCAAACCGTTTAAGTAACCATGATATTATTTTCCGTCTAGAGAAATTATTAATCAATTTTCTAGATGGAAGAAATTAACAAGTTTGTAGAAACCTTCAAGCTAAAATCTAATTACTAGACCCAGTTAATTGAATGGTAGAATATTCGACTTGTTTTAGAATGTTGGTTTGTAAAGTAGGTATTTACCTACTTTATTCTATGTTTATTTTAAATAGTATTAAAGATAGCAGTGAGGTAGCAAGTCTGAAAGTAGAAATGATTTCGAAATTGTGTATTGTCGTAGGTAACTGAATTGAGGATTTCGTAATATCTATTTTAATGATACAAATTGTTTATCTAGAAATATCTAGTTATCAACTTTACAAGATACTAATTCAATACTAGCTGCTGCCCACGGCTTCGCCCGCGTGGATTTCGGAAATTTCATGGGAATATGCTATCAGGACAAAAAGTCTTATATACTCCTTATAACTTCAGCTATCTGTGAGTGAAAGTCCTGTCAAAATCGGTCCAGCCGTTTTGGAGACTAGCCGGAACAAACAGACAGACAATTAAAAAAAAATGATTTTGAGTTATTAAATTACGAGAGGTCGGAATTAGGTAGAGTTATTTATGTACTTACACTGATTTCATACAGCGAAAGAATATAGTGGATATGCCTCAAATCCCGAGATTTATTTTAAAGAGCAGAATAATCCTGTTAATTATTAAATAAAAAAGCTATTATGGTAAATAGCTTTTTTGTTTAAAACTTAATTTTTTTGTGTGCTGTGGTTTAATTTGTGTAAAAGTTTACACAATTTAAACCACTGCACGCGTGACGTTGCCAAATTTACATCAACGACATCGGATGTCCGATGTAGCAAAATACCAATGCGCAAAAATTTTATGTTAATTATCTTTGTTTTATTTGTCTGTCTATCTCTGAGGTTTTTAATATTATTTATTTGTAATAGTGTTGGCCACACGGAATTGTCCGTTAGAAATCACGGGAAGATCCATATTAATATCAACTTTTCGATGCAAGTACATAAATAACTCTACCTAATTCCGACCTGTGGTTATTACCTTATATGCTTTCATATGCATTTCAAAGCTGTTATTTTGACATTACAAACATACACCTCAATTTTATCTATTTGTATTCTATAGATATAAGGCCTACCTAAAATATATTTACCGATCTTAAGATGGAGGATACATAAGTAGAAAAGGCATGAGACACACTATTGAGACTTACCGACAGTATTCAGTGTGCTTGCAGATCGGTAGGATTCCTCGAAGCTGCGGCGGTGGATACAGCTCCACGCTGAATTTTATTGTACCTAAATCTGTGTCTGTACCTACCTAGGTACTAACACTAGATGTTAAGTAAAATTATTACTAACCCTTTGGGCTCCTGTCTGAGATAAAAGTTTTCTATTTTATTCTTTGCTTTTAGCCCCTCTTGATTCATTGTTAAGTTTTATTCGGGAAGCCCTAAAGGCTAAAACCCTTTAGGCAATAAAGGCTACTAGGCTTCAAAAAAAAAAACAATGAATCAACTGATCTTAATTTGATGAAGTGAGATTTTTAAAACGTATAATTTACCTACCTAGATTGAAACCACTTACTTATTTTATATTTTAAAGATACACCGAAGATCGTATATAAATATTCCTAAGTCTCCACTTCAATCCATTTGAAGATTTTAAACAAGTAGGTAACATCTATAATGTACTTCTGGCGTCAGTTATCCGCGAAGGGGTAACGATCGCCAATGAGCCATGTTTCCCATTTCTATGCTAATGGAATTTGGCCAATGAGCGCTGGCTATCTAGAGCCCGGTCCACGTCCTTCATGAATTTATTTTTCCTATTAGTGCTGTATTGCTTTCTTTGGTGGACCGCACTCACCATTTATGATTGGAAAATGTTTGTATACGATAAAATATTGTTGGTCAGAATGTAAGTTTTGAATAATGTTAGGACGGGGGGGTTAGGGTTTGGTAACCTTCTTGGTACTCATAAATGTTCTTGGTTTAAATGAATAATAACAGTGTAATCAATTCTATTTGTTAATCATTATTTTCACGATGATGTAAATAAAAATTATATCAGATATAGGGTCCTGAAAAATTATTATTTTTTATTTTCTTGAACACGAGAAACTTTCTAACTTCTAAATAAAAGAATACTTTTCAACAAAAATCTCGGAAATTAAAAGAAGCCTAGTGTATCAATACGATTCTTTTGATGTTGCCGCGCTTCAAGAGACATATTAGTACTTCTCCATACCTAATATCACCCATTTCAAGATATCAATAGGATTTTACGATACGTCGCGTGTCGCGCCTATTTGAAGGAGCCATTACGAAAAAAGAAACGAAAGGCTGTCGTGTTTTCAGATATCCCATAAGTCGCTCACAAGTAGGTACATGTATAGAATATGCGGAGAATTCCGACAGTCATTGCTTTGGCCCTTTGTGTACATTAATCTGTACTTTTCTAAGCATCTGCTTTGAAAAGTAATAAAAATCGGCTTAGCAAGACACGTATGGACGTAGAATGGAATGGGAATAATACTGGCTTGGCAATTTTTTTTTGCCGCTGGCAACACGTCCTCTCCCTTTCGTTACACTGTTTTGTAGGTGATTTTCGAATTTGCCGACAGAAAAAACATATTTGTCGAGACATATTCAGAGTCACGTCGAGTAAACACGTTTGAACATGCTCGCAGTTTTATTTCACGTCGGGGTAAACACTTTCTAAGATGAATTTCTCGCTTCACAAACAAAATGAAATATTTTAATATTTTTTCCCTTCACACTCGCGGGTACCTGTCGTCATATTCATATAAAATATCTGTGTAAATTTGAATTCGAAAGATATGCTCTTTTAGAACTATTTCCAAGGATACGTCATATATTTGAAACTGAACGTTTCATGAATTGGCTTCCATGAGTTATGTATGTACCTAAAATACCTGTAGCTAGAGAACGACCCCTTATAAAATGTAGTTCTCGACTGTGTTATATTTGTAAAGGAAATACCTATAATATTACGAGAAAAGATAATGGAAAGCAAGAATTTACTGGTTGAATTTCTGTCAGTTTTGGTAACAGCCGAGAGCGTTTTAAGAGCCCGCGGGCTGTAATGGTTACCATTGCTACCAGATCTCAACTATTTCACTATTAAATCAGAAACTAACAATAAATCATAAAATCCTTTTCAAATCTCACGAGCGATTCATTTTAACATCTTGACGTGCTGTTAAATGGCTCTCAACATTAATCACGATGCAAGGAGGTGTGAAGAATAAGGTCGGGACAAGACAAGACATACGAGAAAAGCACGTGACGACGGGGCGACGGATCGTGGACGGCACGGCGACGGCAGGGGGACGGCAGGGGGACAGAGGACGGTCATCTTCATCGCTCAAGACAGAGCATCCGACCGGATATTATGCCCTGACCGATTTAGCTAGGTATATAAATACTATGACGTTGAAAAATACGCGGCCCACTCCGTTTATTGTAGTTGGTAACATTATTTAGCTGGTAAGCACTATGTGATTTGGTTTTGTAAGTCGTTTTGAAACGTGTGGATGTCTTGCTTTAAGTACATTTTTTTAATAGCAACATCTTTAGGTGCAGCTATATGGACTAGATTATTTAAGTATATAGTTACAGGTTTAAAATCTAGCAAGACTTATCTAAAATATATTTTGTGCAGGGTCCTATTACCCGCAGTAGTTTTATATAAACTTTAGGCTTTCATTATAAGACTCGCAGTTATTGCACCCTCTAATAATTCATATTCCAGATAGTTTGAATACTCTACTCAAAATTTTATTAAACGTAAACGGTATTTTTTTGACACCTTGGACAGAAAGTTTAATACATTTCAAAGCAAAGTGAGTGGTGCCTACTTTAAAATGAATTAATTGCTTATTAAATATTTAATATATGAAAGTTTTAATTTACAACAAACCGTGATTAATACTTTCTGGAAAACTTAAAAAAGTTTTAAGCTCTTTAATTTTTTTCACCGTCTTGATTTATGAGGATTCTATCGGCGTTTTTTTAAAATATCTGTCATTTTTTAAAGTTTAGATTGAACCTTGAAAATTGATAAAGTATGTACCTGTCCAATGTGTTTTACAATTTTTTAAAGTCAAGACTCACATGCAGAGAAATCGCATAGGTACTTAAAAGACCGTTGCTGCTTCAGCAGTAAGGTATAGGCAGCTATGTGACATGTTGGAGGTCTGCCCGGCTTGGGCAGAGCACCGCCGTGTCCTCGTGGAGGCGATTGGCGGTGGCGATCTCTTGCGTCCGGCCCTGGTCCAGGCCATGGTACGGAGCGAGAGGGCTTGGGAAGCCGTCACCTCCTTCTGCGAAGCAGTAATGTTCGCGACGGAGGAGGCGGAACGCGTGAGGGAGAGGCAAAATTCGCGCCTTCACGCCCCTAGCCGCCGCAGGAGACGCCCTGGGAATCGGGAATCGCAGGCCGATTCCCGGCCACCGTAGGCGTGGGCTTGCGAACGGCGAGCAATGTCAGCACCAATGACGGGGTCCGCTAGGGCCAATGCCTGCTAGGGTTGCGGGAAAGTCCGAGAGGGATACCGTGGCCCCTGGCACAGGCAACTGAAGGAAAACGGGTGGGTTTTAGTCAGTAAGAGTCTGACACACCCTCCCGCTCTGCCCAGAGCGGGAGAAGTTATTTGATGATTTCCCACCCTCAAAAAAAAAAAAAAAAGCTATGTGACATGTATGGTAGAACAGTCATAAATACAGACGGACAGTCAGGCAGATAAACAAACTTGGGCTATTCTGACAATGTATATTATGTTAAACTCACATAGATTACTTATTGTCTGTTATTTATCCGGAAAATACAGGGTGGCCAGAATCGACGCGCAAGCTGTAAACATGAACTGAGCACAAATGATTCTAGACTTCCTAGCGTAGAAATTTGTCGTAGGTGATCCAAAAAGAATCTGCTGGTTCATAGAAAAGCGGTCAAAATGTATGGAACAACTAATTCCATTTTGGATAACCGACGAAAAATTTCTACGGTCAGAATCCTGCCAGGATTGCGGGAAAGTCCGAAAGGATTACCGTGGCCCCTGGCACGGGCGACTGTTGCAAATTATACTTATGTACAATCTGTATTCTCTAAGGGCATTCGCCGTAGTAAAAAAATTGCTAGCCAGCAAGGTGAAAGCTAAGTTGACTGCTCATGGTGCACCGGACTTATATTTTAGTTGCTGTATGTGCACGGCGCTATACCACAGAACTTTACAAGTCTACAATTCTACAAAGTTGTTGGAAAAATTGCGTAACACAGAAATTACAAATATGTATGGGTTACAATTTACAATCTAAAAAATTACAAATATGTATGGGTTACAATTTACAATGTAAAATTCTTTCGCATTTTTAAAAGCGTAACAAAATGCTATAATGATATAATGCTAGGGTATGCATAGATTGTAAATTGTTTTTTTTTTACAATTGTGTGATTTAGAGCTTTGTAGTACACGGACTTGTAAAATTTTCAAGGTCAATTACAATGCCTAAATTGTAACTTGTAAATGTAAAATTTTGTGGTACCTATAGGGCCCAGGTTATTTTAGTGCACCCCAAAATAATATTGTGAAAATGTAGTACAAGTAGCAATCAAAACTATACTCCCACATAGTCGACCTTTACTTCGAAATAGGATTATTTCCACTGAAGTAGTCGCTTTATTGCCCAGGTCAATAATATTTGGGCAAACCCAAAAATACCTAGAACCTGGTTTGCCCAGTAATTTAACTACTCTAGAGTGTAGTCATATTTCAAACACCGACCTTACCGGCCCCTTGACTAATTACTTATTATAATATACAATGTTGTATGGCGGCCATTTTATCGTGTCCTTTATAACGTGCATGCGACAATCAACTACGGGTTAACACAATTTTATTTACTAATGGAACACTAGAATTTGTTTATAGTGCACACGCTTGAAAGGCTTCGAGGAATAAAGCTTGTTTCATTGGTAGATTGGTTCTTAAATAAATAGGTTCTCCTATGACATAAGGTTTGGCCAGTTAGCGAAGTTGGTTGTGGGGCAGCACGATATAAACTATAGGTTTTTTTGTTAAAATAAAATACTGATGGAACATGGTCAGCTGTAAATGATGGTAGGATTTTGTTTTTTAAAGCGGCGAGTGACAGGTCGTAAGGTTGAACCTCACAATTTGGAAATATTGACGTAAATCCACATTTCTTTAAGAAGCAAAATAAATTAACATAAAAAAGTAATAGCAGGAATAAAATGAACAAAATCAATCAAAAAAAAAAAGGTACTACTGTAGCGATATGAAATCAATAAAAAACTGTCTCTAAAATAAGACAACAGAAAACCTCAAAAGCAATAACGAAATCTCATCCCGCTAACATCAGCAAATACAATGACAGCCATTTTCTTAACAACATTTCATATATCGACCATCATCCAGCAATAAGGTTAAAACCTTAGTGAGCGGAGATCGTTAAAGTGACGAGGGCAGTCATGACGATACAGGGTTCATATCCGGGTGCGGATGACCCTGCCCGGGTGATGGAACACTTTGCCCGGGCTTCCTGCCCAACAACTTGTGTGTTTGTCAATGATACATGATTTCTTTCAGTGGTCTGTGTAGCCACACTTTATTGCTGTCATTGTTGTTTAAATTAGACGTGTGATGTGTTTTGGTGACTGTGATTTTAGTTAACTTTCTAGATAGCCAGATTATTGCTTATTCATATAAAATAGGTATCATATTATATTATTTCATGATACCTATTTTATTTGAACCTAAGTACCCAACACACAATAAATATCAGAGATCGCAGAAAGCGATAAGGCCGCCCATTGTATGTTAAGTAGTGTTCAGTTTAATTTTTGTTGTTATGTTTTTTGTGGTGTACAATAAAGAATATATAAATAAATAAAAAAATATCAATAAAGTAAACCAACAAAGGAGTTACTATAATACATTTGTACAAGGTGTAACAAGACCCTTCACGAAGCTGTCACCTACGCATTCTGTACATCAAAAATACTTGCCGGGAAACGACTTTTATTTTTGGTGTGTAAATTTGCTGTTTACGGTAGTGTGCGACGCATGCAAGGCATTGCGTTTATGGGTACATGCAACGGTACAGCGATCATAGGAGAATTTAAAGTAAAGCTTTAACATTTAAAACTTGCTTTCGTAAAAAAAGTTTTTGACCATCAATATCTCCTTAACCAGAAGGGGTTCCCAGGTGTGGTCTGGTACAAAAAAAACGGGAACAAAAGACACGTTATAGTAGGTGTAGAAAATCAAATTTCAATACTCAATACTCAAACTTTATTTGCATTCCACAATGTGTACTTAGGTGGTAAATTAAAAATGAGATCATTATGGACCCTGTCGGGCACAGCAAAAGACAAAGATATAGTAGGAGAGAGGAAGCTTTAAAAATAGAAAAAAAAATATATATAAAAGAAAAATAATAATATATCTAAAATAAATCCAATAATACCATAATAAGAATTCTTTAAAATACACATAAGAATTTTATACATTATTAAATTATATTTTATCGTTTAAATATTCATTAATGTTATAATAGCATTTTTCTGTTAAAAATTGTTTTAGTTTTTTTATAAACATGTTTAATTTTTCTTCTTTTTTTATTATTTCAGGTAGTTTATTATATATTTTTATAGACATTACATAGGGGCTTGTTGAGTGTATTTTTAGTCGAGATTGCGGAATGTTTAATCTTGATTTGTGTCGGAGTGTGAAACGTGATTGTATATCTTCGCGCTTTGTGTAAAACTCTTGATATTTATGAACAAATTTGCAGGTTTCTAATATGTATATTTTGCAGCTGTCGGTTTGATTAATATTTGCCAGAATTCTAACTAATTTTTTTTGAAGGATAAATAGTGAGGGTGCATCTGTGCTATTTCCCCGAAGGGTAACACCATAGCTTAGCCATGCATAAGCATATGCATAGTAGGTTGTGAGCGCTGTTTGAAGATTGGTGGTTTTCATTGCGTTGTGAAACGGGTTTGTTGATATAATCATCCCTCATCCGAACAAACTGCATAGTGAAACGAAGTCCATGCGAGAATAGAAATGTTTTCGTGCAATTTGAGAGAATTCGCAAAAATTCTATTAACCCTAAAATTGCTAAACTATCGTAAAAATGACAACAGCAAAATTACGATTCCTTATAAAAACAAAGTTTGCGTCTTTCCCGCGTCCCCCTGGCTGGAGGCTTTGAGTTAGCTCGAAGGCACCACAGGATTGACCGGTTAAGCAGTCACGGCCTCTCAAGGCCAACTGCGAGATGCCATACAAAAAAAAAATAATAAACTTTCCTGCGTGACTGTACCTTCCTAATTAGTTCCGTCAGTGTACCACGCGCTGTCATTATGGTCGGTTGTCATCTGTGTATTGAGTTATAGCATGCAATATGTGCCTTGTGCCCTTATAAGTCGAGAAAAATCATAACAAGCTTGCAAGAAATGCAAAAGAGCCATACTATTTATGGCTGACAACATGAATAATGTTCCAATTGTCTAAAGTAAAAAATATATACTATTTTCATTAATATATTTTATGATCTTTTAAACCCAAAGAATGTAACTGTAACTTTTAAAATAATTCAAGTTTATGATTCTTCAATATATTCTGTTTTATTTCTGTTGTATTTTTTAAGAGTGTTTAGTAACAACGTCACCTGCAGGATAGTTTAGTAATCTAGGGTTAAATGTTAGTAACTTATGTTAGGTAATTATGTCAATATATTTTTAGGATCTTAAGTACTATTAATTTAATTAATAGAAGAGAGTGGTCGTTATTTTTAGTTTTTACGTTATGTTTGATTCACTGATAATCCCCTTACGTTTAGTAGTTAGCTAATTACTTTTGTTTAATGTTGATTGAGTAGGTATTGCTTTCATAATGTAGGTACATATTTTATTTAAAATAAATGTGATACAAGCAATATTAAAAATAGTTGATAGCACTAACGAATTAGCTCTAAGACCTGTAAAGAGAGTTGTAAGAGGTAAATAAATAGATAAATAATGCTTCTTATACAGGGTCAAATTAAATTAGGTAGCGAAACTCCGCAGACGTGATGGGTATCTAAACATGATACATTTAAAATTAAAAAGTTTTGATCGATATATAAACAAGATAAAAGAAAAAATAAATTAATTTGATAAGTTTTGGGGGCAGTTAGTGTATTCGCTTGAAATATCAGTTTATAAATCAGTTTTTTTTTTTTGTAAACTTCACAGACGTCTAAACACGATAAAACATATTTTCTCAACTCATACTTCAAGTAACAACACTACCAGCGGCAGCGGTCGTTGACCTCTCTAAAAATAAAACATCAAATCGTTTTAATTATAAATTTATCATTTTTAGATACCCACCACGTGCGTCTGTAGAGTTTTGCTAGTTAATTTAATTTGACCCTGTATACAACGTGTCGTTTTGCATCCTCGTCAAATTTCAGGAGGCTGTTATGAAACACATAAATAATCAAATAAAATTATTTTTTAGGTACTTAAGTTTGACAGTATTTCAGAATACTCCTCTTTCAAAGAACAAAATCGCCCCGTTGCGTATGCGGTAGGCAGTGTCATACGACTATGTCGCTGTGTGCATGCGTTACAGTTACAGCGCAGTTACAGGGCGGTATCACACGGGCCCTACACATGCAGATTTCTGAAAAATACAAAAAATAAATACCTACTTATTTTATTATTGATTCGTGTCGAGAATCATTAGCATAGTTACCTCCTCGAATTTGACGAGGATGCAAAACAACACCTTGTATAAGTTACCAACATTCTCGTTCAATCGCTCCGCCACACTCCTAGCTAATTCAGCCAACTAAACGAGCCAATAATAGCCTAATAATACCGAGATACTAATTAATATAACGAATATGTTCAACGAAAATATACCAAAAGCTTTGTAACGTCATCGGTGATCGCCCCGAGCAGCTCGCACAAAGGAGGCCCGCTTTCACAGTTCGATTTGCAACCAAAATCTACCCTGGTTATAATAATGCAAAGCCATACATTCCGAAACTAATTCCCTTCATAAAGGCAATCGGATGAATGAGGTATGAATAAACGCGCAAACGGGTCACGGGGACCAAATTATCCGGTGTAGTCGCCGAGCTGGTGTCGTAAGCCGGATAGTTATCGTTTGTTTTATGAATAAAATTGCGTATTATTTCTGTTTGACTATTTCTTGGCCAAACGTAACTCTATCATTGATAAAAAAGCATTTTATTTATATTTTCAGAGAATTTTCTTTGTGCATAGCAGGCATTGCATATTGCCTAGATTTTTATAGCACAGAAAATCTGATTCAGTTGGTTTTAATTAAAATATTATATGATCAAGTTATCGCATCCTCACGAAGCATTGTTTCAATTGTACCAACAACAATAACCTCCCAATCAGATAAACAATTTCATTCCCACCCAAACTCCTACACCACTGATACCGCGATAATACTGGTAATCATAGCATGGATTCTCACTTAATTGTCGCCTGGGTGCCTCCACCAGCAGATATCTAAACGGCTCTATTGAAAACTGCGCTTACATATTGTGAACTGGCTCGCTTCCAGCAGATTATCCGTAGCTCCGCTGCAATATTTGTGTCTCACGTACTAGGCACTATTCAGGGGATCGAAAAACTTTTCTAATATTCTGCTTTGAGACGAAAACACTTGCGGGGGATTCGAAGACTGATCAACGTGTGTACGCGTGCGTTTGGGTGAGGGGGTAAAAAATGTGTTCGAGAAATTGATATTTTGAGACAGTATTTTGATTTTAATGCGATCAATACTTTTTTTTGTGTATTAATATTGTGTGGCCTAATCTGGGTCAAATTAATTTATTTCCTCTTTCTTTTTACTTTCTATTGGTGTATTTTTAGAGTACAGCTCCTACAGTGATATTAGATACTTGAAGAATATTTTTGTCTGAATATATTGCTAACTATCACACCACTCCCTAAAAATTCACTGCTGAATTTGGGTTTTTCCTAAATTACGGTACCTAGGATATACCAGAGGTCATCACTAGTACCTATACTTATGTACTAGGACAAAATAGAATTTTGCTACCCATCCCCTTGACATCATTTTCTTAGTGAGTCTTCGCCGGAAACCAAGCTTATTAAGAAGATGATTCGAACAGTTGATTATTTCGTGTGAAATATTTCCTAAATCATATTTATTCACGATATTCCACATCTTTCCACTTCGTCATAGTTGCGTATATATTAATATTCTAGTGATTAAACATTTAGAAGTATGTATGTTTGTAAGTATGTAAGTAAGTATATTCTCGTATTATTTGTTTTATTTTATTAAGTGGATTGTTTTTGATTTTATGTATTTTATTTTCTCTTTTACTCTTACACACGCTGTTTATACTTATTTATCTACTCTTCTATCGCAGGTATGCTGGAATAGATTTCTTTAGAAATAAGCATCACCTTTGTACCAATTTTTCTATTCTTTTGTAGCGGTATCTACATCGCCACATGCGAGCTGGGCGTCATACTGACATCACGCAAATCCTGCATCGTGCAAGCAGAGTTAACCGCGCGATTAGCATATACAACTTCCCGACGTCAATCATCGGGCAGTTACCCACCAGACACGACACCCGTCTGGTCCTTCCTTTTCTATGGAGGTATGAGTGAACTTTACACCCTGTTCCTTGTACCTCTATACTTTTCTTCTTGTCTGTTTATATAGGTGAGTACATAAATGGTTAAATAATAATAATAAATATTTTTCTGTTCACAAACAAAGAACTCAACCATGCAGTTTTCCACTCGCGATATCGCAGTGAATTCGGTAAAACACGTCAGTTCTTAGTTCGCAACTCCAGCGTATAACGGATGTGTTTTTCAACTAGCACACAATTTAAATTTAAATCTATGACCCGTTTTAAACGTTGAAAAACATCGCAGAGACCGTACTTAGGTAAGTATTCTCCTAAAGTGGAGAATGAATAGTAAATAGTAATAAACAGTGAGGTGTGTCAACTTGTTTGTGTATTTGGTTCAATAAAGTTGACTAAGTGCTAACACTTGATTAATTAGTTAGTAAAAGAAGACTGAAAGAACACTATCTTTCCACTTCGTCATAGTTGCGTATGTATTTATTATTTTAATTATTCTCATATAATTTTTTTTATTAATTAGTCGAATTTATTATGCTAGTTGATGCCAGTGACTTCATCTACTTGTATTTTGTTTTTTATAATTTTTTTAATAACAAGATTCAGGATGAAAATTAGCGTCCTTTTGTCGTGTCCTTTTCCGGGAACCATAGCCTGGTTCCCGGAAAAGGACCACCACCAACCAGGCTACATATTTGTAAAATTTCATAACGACCGGTTCAGTAGGTTTGGCGTCAAATATAATATCAATATAATACTCGACAGCAGAGCCATCTGAGGGGCAATTCTCGTACTTAAAAAACGTTCAAATTCAAGTCGCAATCTCATCTCAGCGACAATTAATGTCAAAAACTTGTCAAAAATGTATGTAAATTGATTGTATTTTTGACAGATTGAGATCAGACTGTGAACGTTCTTAAAATTACGGGAATTACCCCTCTGGTATGATGTCATGTTTTTGCAAAAGTCACTTTATAACCAAATCGTATGTGTTTTGTTTTTTTCTTTCTTTCTGTCTAGGCGGATATATTTGTATCTCATTTAGTTGAAAATTTTGTTTTCGTGAAAATCGTCGTATATCCACAATACACTAGAACCAAACAGTCTGAACTTCATTTAAAATTTTATGATCGAGAGATAGGTAAGCAAAAAAAACTTTTTCCTAAAAAAAATGTTATACGTACGAGTACGTCTTGTATTAACGACTTACTCTTTGGCTCAAAAACTATTCGTCTATCAAGACGACAATTTTTTTATCAACGTCAGTCACAAGGACTGTCGTTGATAAAAAAAAAATGTCGTGGAACACAACTCGCCTTCGACCCGGGCCTCCTCGCGCCACTCCTATTTCTGCGAGAGGATTTTTGCCTCCAGATCCCATGGCGGTAATCTGGCAAGGAGGCTCGCCACCTCACCGGAGACCGTACGGTATTCCCGGACCAGCCGGGTGGCCATGACCCTTTGGGGCGAGCAGCCATGCCCCGAGAGCACCTGCGTCACCCGAAACGACAGGGAGCCGTGCCTCCTCCCAGGACGGATGGTGCCTGCCCTCACTTGCTCGGCAGATCACCCCCTGTCCTAACAACGGCAGCCACCACATCTGCCTCCGTCACCGAGTCGTCCAGGCCCAGGATGTGCATGTCAGCGCACTTGGTGGGCCTGGACACTCAGGCCTCGTCCGCATTTAATGACGCCCTAAGCTTTTCGGCCAGAGCATCAGCGGCCGGCCCGCTGGCCGCACCAGGGATCTCTAGCATCCGGGCCCCAGTCGCCGTGAGCCTTAGCCGGATGCCTTCGGTAGCGCCGATCTCCTCGAGGCTCACCGCCTTCCCCACCTTGGCTAGCACGTCGCGGTAGGACACGCCCTTCTTTTCCGCTTCCGGCTGTAGTGTAATCACTACAGCTTCGCTCTTTGCGCCACTGCCGCCTCTCCTTCGTTTTGGCCGTCCTTGCCGCCTTACCGGCCTTCCTCTTCTCCCCAGCTACTTGCCATTCCGCGCCAGCCGGAGGAGCCGGAGGTTGTGCGGCCGTCTTGCAGCCAGGGTCGGCGCCCTCGCCGTCTGTGTAGCCGCCCCGCCCTCCCTGGGCACGAGCGGTCCCGCGAGTTTCGGCAGGGGAGGGGGGGGGTTGATCTGCCCCGACGAGCCAGGTTTGGCCGCGGCTGGCTGGCTCGCCGCTAGTGGGGGGCGCAGGATAAGGGCCTCCAGGGCGGAAAATCGACTCTGGTCGGCAGCCAGCTTCTGCCGCACCAGGGTCAGGACCCAGTCTTCCTCAGGCACGGGCCGCTCCTGCCCATGCTGCTGCGCCCCCTCTTGCGGCACCTCTCTGGGGCCGGCTGCTCGTAGCCCGGCCAGGTCCACTCGAAACTCCTCGTTCTTATTTCGGAAAAGCTCCATGGCGACTGTCAAGCGAGCGATATCCACCCGCATTTCAGACTTTCTGTCCGACAGAGGCCCAGGTTGAATGGCCTCCGCTGCCGCCATAATGGAAGCTGTGGCCGCGGATATGGCCTTGTCTTTAGAGGACTAATCCTCTTCACGGCCACATCCTTAATCGCGGCTACCACGACCTCCACAAACCTGGCCGCTCGCTCTGAATTGGAGCCGCCAGTGGCGACCGGCTCACCACCTGAGGACTCTGAAATGGCCGCCCTGCGGCCGGTCACTCTTGGGTGGTTATCCTCCATGGCAAGCGTCTCGGCTCGCTGGGCCACCCGGCCGGCTCGGCTGGGCTGGCTCGGCTCAACTCCTTGTACCGTGGCCCCTAGCACAGGCAACTGAAGGAACACGGATGGGTTTACGGGTGGGTTTGGGTTTGGTTTAGTCAGAGTCTGATACGCCGTCCCGCTCTCCCGCTACAAAAAAAAGGGCAGGGGTTGCAACCACCTGATTTGCCTCTGAGTGTATATGCAACCTGACTGAATCATCTTTGTCATGCAATGCCCCATTTACTTAGCAACTCCCGGCTGCAATTTTATTGTTAACTAGCTATGTTTCTGTTTTTTCTTCTTTAATCCCTGAGTAAGTAGGTTAACTTAGTTTATCGATGATTAGAACAAAACGCGCAGTAAAATAAACCGTATTTTTTTTAAGTATAGACATCCACGTAAATACGATTTGCAAAATTCATAGTAAATTAAGAACAATTAGCAGGATAACTGTAAAATGATTTGCGAGAGTTCGAATCATATTCTGCTGCATGATGACAACTTCTTTTAGAAAAATAAATTAATATTGCAATTATGTTTTGGTGTGTCGAAAATAGACGAGCACATGGTACTGCACTCTATCCACGGAATGGTGGTTAGATTAACCGAAGCCACTCGTGCTTTAGCACACAACAACCTCACAGTGATATTTTGGTCCTAGTGATTCTCAGAACGTAAATACACGCAAGTCACGTAATCTTGTTGAGAGGTATCTACGAAACAATGCATATAATATGTTCTATGTCGCGGAGTGTTTCACATATAGCCACGGGAGCCAATTATCATACGGCAACTAACTACCGAGATAAAAAGTATCATATTAGGACATATGATCCAGGTCATGGTCTACTCGTGTGCCATATTTCATCCATATTTGTTCAGCCACTAAGGCGTGGTGATTAACAAACATCAAGCATACAGACTTTCATAATTAGTTAGAATATTATTAATCTTCCAAGTAATAAAAATCATAGATTCATTCACTGTCAGACAACGCATAGCCTAAATTGCTGGGTATAGAAGTATATAACTTTGCGCAAGAGTTCCTTATGAAACGAAAATGAGCACTATGGTAAGATTTTTAAAAATCATCCCCTAAAAGGGTTAAATATAGACTGAAAGTTTGAATTTAAGTTCGTCATTTATGGCAATGAAAGAAAAATAGTTTTATTTGAACTTGATTTTTTTCATAGAAACACGTGCATACATAAATGGTATAAATAATAAAGCTTTAATAATAAAGAAAAATAAAAACAAAATTTTCTATAATCACGAGCACAAAACAGAAATAGTCGACAGCTATGGCGGACCCACAGCACAGCGCTGATTTTATGTGGTTACCCGAAAAGGACGTACGAAAACAAAGTCAGGTTCAATGAATGGTACTATAACAAAATAAAATAAACAGTAAGCACTTAGAATACAAAGCAACTACCTAAACAACCAATTAATTTAATAAATGTGATTAAATAACATAAAAATGTATTTGTCGGCGTCGCATTGTAAACAACACGCGCATTGGGCTACGCGTTAGCACCGTAGCGAGCTACGTCATTCTCCTACCTCTTCGCTGCTGGGCGGATTTAGTGCGCGCTACGTCGTTGCCCCACTTGCAATATTATCGTATAAAAGGGTCCGCACAGCGGCGACAAATCAGCCAACACTACACAAAACAGAGGAACTACGTTTCGTATTCGCCGGCGAGTACCTTCGCGAACTAGAGTAGCTAGATAACCCCCCCGACCCTTGACCCCGCCCGCCCGTGCGGTGTCTGCAATTCCAATCCATGTCCCTAATAATAATAATAACACAGATCCGAGTCTCATCTCCATTAGTTCAGTGATCAGTAGCGCGCTAAGCCCAGGTTCGAGCCCCGCCATGGGGCGCCGTTAGTGACGCTACTTAAATCTAGTTAGTAATTTAAATTCTCTTTCAAGGCGAGAGGCCCTTCTGGCCCCGCTGACTCTAGGTTACGCAGAAGAGATTCCTTGGAGCCACCTGCAATAGGCGCGTATTAAAAAAAGAAAAAGAAAAGCGAAATGGCATTCTGACTTCAGGCGTCGCCCGGTGCACAGGTTGTATTGCTCTCAATTATTGTTACTCTGCCTCTCTGTTCATTGTTGCTCTTTTGTAGGAACTAAGCTGTTACTGTTACTGGGTGTCATGGCTATTTTTGTAAGGTGTTAAATTAGTTATTTTTTTTAAACTGATTAAGTGTAGTTTTGTGTAAACTTGTTGATTAAATAAATTATAGTTCCTTACTATTGAAAGAACCTCTTTTATTTTACAATATCTCTGATCCTGTGCCGTCATATTAATCCGCAGGTATTACCGTGAGTGCAATAATAATGTACCCACCCAAAACATTTATTACACAACAATATTAATATCCAGTGTTTTGTGCTTTGTCTCGCTCTCACACTCGCCATACATACGGCTTGTAATAATATGTAAAATTTTTTGCCATCTACAGTCTATGAATCTGCGTTTATGTAATCGACATAGAAATCGCTGATGATAACAGCTATACGCAATAATTGTTGGAGACATCGCGTACTCAGAATCGATGCAGAAGCAGTAGTTTAGGAAATCGTATTCAATTGAAGTACGTCTACTTATATGTTTCTGCCTACCACCATGCCACAGAATTCAATCAACAATTTCTTTATTCAGTACAATGTACATACATTTTAATTTTTTTTTAAACGTTGCGCCACTTTAAAACTACTTGCAGATCAAAAAATATTTGTTCCGTGCGAGGATCGAACCCTCGACACGCTGCGCAGCAGTCGATCGCTCAGCCATTACGCCAACCGTGTCGTCATGGATGGAAGAGGTTATAAAGACTTATTTAACAACAGAACATATACCAATCAAATAAAGCCAGTATCAAACAGTCTGATATAGAGCATACTAGCTGACCCCGCGAACTTCGTACCGCCTAACATTTTTTATTCTCTCCGTATGAACCGTCCTCGTACTTCAAGGAATATTCTAAAAAAAATATTATTATCAGTTATAAAATTACAGCGAAAAGTGGCATTGATTTTTTTAGATATATATAGATAGATTTAGGCCATAAGTTTGGCGTCATAAATAAGAAAGTTTTTGTTCATACGAGTCGATTTGTATTACAATAATGTAAGACCTATTTACAATTTTTTTTAGAGGAAGGATGTCATATCTATGCTTACGCAACATGAATAGCCATTGAAATAATATTTTTCCCGAACCATATAGTCTGTTGTTAACATACGTATAGTATATATTTTTACACACATTATTTATATTTTGGAACCAAATGGTTGGATTTATTATCCAGCAGATTTCTTCATTCAAATAGCATATTTTTCAAACCAAAAGGTTGATGACCACATAAAAATATCGATTGCAACTGGATCAAGATGGCATCGATGAGTATGGATTAATTAATTATATAGATATCTATCTACGAGGATATAATTCTCAAAACTCGTAGGTGATGTTACACATTGTCTGTGGTAGTTAATACAGCAAATGTATAGTTGCTATAACACGCGAAATTCCGAAAGTTTTGGTTTGTTTGTAACTGAAGAACAGCAAAACGGATAATCGAGTTTGGATAAATTGTAACATAGGTAGAGTAACTATATAAGATAATTTAATTTAATATATTTTTAGTATTTTTATTTTATTTAATAATCGAAATAAAAATAAAATTAAAGAGCTATAGTTTCCTTACACACTTAATCCTTAATTTTCTAATACTTCTCAGTGACAATCTTATCAAATCGTATGTTACATTAAATAACTAAATGAGAAAAGTTTTTTTTTGTGATGGTTTACAAAGACCGCTATCTAAAACGATAAAAGCCTCCTTCAGCCAATCAAAATACACTTATAAAAATTTAGTTTACACTTAGCGCCCATTCCAATCAATCCAAAAATTATTGAGTTTAATAAAGACAGTGTTTGAATAGAAATGTAATCTTCTTTATTACTCAGCTGTATTTAGGTGCCTCTTATAATATGTCAAAGCTAGTTCATTCAATTAGATAGATTAGGTCTGCAGAACTAAACGTTACAACTTAAATGGGTACGACAAGTGGACACATATCGTCGAGGATATTAAGAAATTACAAGACTAGTGCTTTAAATGTGTAGAGTATCTAGAATGTAGTCTTTCAACAGTGAACATTCAAAAAGAATGTATAAATTGTCCAGTCATGTTATAATGACGCCATAACTGGCACAATGGCTAATCATTATAAGCCGTACTGAGAACTTTTTTATGTTTGTGCGATTATGTGTATAGTATTTATATAATAGATAGGGATAAAAGGATAATAGGAAGGCCTAATTACAGATAAATTAATAAATCGATAAATAATTACGTTATCAAAATTTTCTTAGAGCTATAATGATTGTGTGGGTGACTCCTCCCGAGACTAGTAGGAACTTTAACAGACAGTTTTAAAAGCAAAATACGAGTAGTATGAACAACAACATAATGTTGTATATACTTGGCTGAAAAAAAATCTAGCTGTGAAAAAGCGGACAGTATTGTAAAATACAATTCAACCACGTCAGTCTGAGGTCGTCACCGCTGACAACCAATATTTTATAACTGGACCACACCACAAATAGACATGTATGTATATGGGTATGTGATAACTACAGATGCCAGCAGGCGTATCATGTTATGAACACTTCTATCTTTACTCTTGTAGCGGTATCTACATCGCCACAAGCGAACTACTCATCACACTGACGTCACGCAAAAATCCTGCATCGCGCAAGCAGAGTTTACCGCGCAACTAGCATATATACAACGTCCCGACATCAATCGTCAGCAGTTGCCCACCAGATACGACACCACTCTGGTCGGAGAATCCTCCCTTTTCTATGGAGGTATGAGTGACCTTCACACCCTGTTCCTCGTTCTTTAAGAAGCGAAGACAAATCACTTTCATAACAAAAAGTCATTCTTGACATCGCGCTGTAAAAATATTTCTACAATCTGTAATTTTGTCTTCCGTTTCTATAGTGGCCATGACGTATGCTGATACAATTCTAAAGGTGTTAATGACGTAATTTTTCTCATGTATACCAATATGATATTCTCTCACTCTTACCTATAGTTTTATGAGAGCTGCGCGCACAGATTATCAAAGGCGTCGTCAAAGGAGTCGTTGCCAGGAATGTTACGACTCTATAAATATTGTTTATATAAAGACTTATGTAAGCCTAATTAGTATAATGTACGTCTGATTAATATTATTCTATATATCCTGGAATTATTATACCTCTAAAAGATGTTGTATTTACTTTATTAAGTAGCAACACTGGAACAGCTAGGCAGATGTAACAGTTTAAATCATTTTTAATGTTTATAGTGAAATATGTTACAATACGAATCTAAATGATAATAATTAAATGTACTATTATTTATCAACTAATTGTAGATGAATAATCGTTTGTTAATAGCCAATAAGTTAAT
Source organism: Brachylomia viminalis (assembly GCA_937001585.2). Classification (NCBI taxonomy): domain Eukaryota; kingdom Metazoa; phylum Arthropoda; class Insecta; order Lepidoptera; family Noctuidae; genus Brachylomia; species Brachylomia viminalis. The sequence continues at coordinate 11,145,874 of OW443307.2, read as the reverse complement.
TTAAGATAGTGTATTTAAAAAGTCATAGCGTTATAACTGACAGTCGTTGCGATTGTCAGACATCGCGCAACCGTCGTAGAGAAAAAAGGAGAATTTTGTGATTAAAGTGCTGTGGAGATATTACTGGATTTTATTTCTGCAATACTTCTGAGGCTATCCCGATAACTTCAGAAGTGGGATCAACGAAAAGTATTAATCTTTTCGACTTACGCCTACGAGAAAAACGTAAGTACATTTATTTAAACCAACAACTTCATTGTTTGATTCGAATTTTATAACGTGAAAAATGTTGTAAAAAAAAAAGTATGTAAATCGAATTGAGGCTATTTATCTCTTGGTTAAAGTGTTAATTATAACGGGTTGCTAGTTGGTAAGAAAGTTTACTGTAAATAAGAGTATTAATTAACAAATAAACATACTGTTTCACAATAAGATAAATGGGCTTACTATTTATCTATTTGGCGCTTGTGTAAGTACCCACGCTTGTCGAAAGTAACGCGTGTTGTTTTTTTTTATTACTTGCTGTACAAAGCAAGTGACACAAATATTTTACAAACATTAGTGGTCGTTGTCCGCGACTGTCGAGGGTACTGGGGCCGATTCTTGCAATCGAAGAGAGTAAATGTTTTTTCCCTGTTTCTGAAACGTTTGTAGTACCTATTTCGAGTTGAATATTGTGTGGTGTGCTACAGTGGTAGTAACAGTACTATGTGATAAAGATCGAGCTTAATCAGGAGTGATTAAGTTACTATTAATCAACTATACATATATCTGCATAAACTTAATCTATCTTAGTGATGTTAAAAATAATGGTTTACTAGCTGTCGTCTGTCAGTTTCAGTGCTCGACATGGAGGGAGAGAAGAGTCAAGACCGAGATTATATGACTCTTAGTTCGGACCCAGGAGTACCCAGGTTTGAGGGTCAGGGTCGGGAAGCGGTAGACTTGAGGCGTGAGTCTAGCTACGCAACTTGGCCAAGAGTACCCATGTATGAGGGTCAGGCTAGGAGGACACATTCGGAACAACCAGGGGTATCACGGGTGCGTGATACTGAGGTTGATAATAATTGTGACAATATTGACGGAGAGCGTCAAGGACGAAGGGTGCTTCGTCCACAAAGGGCTAAACAGAGATTTCTTCGTACGCCTTCGAGGTCAAGGCGTAGCCGTTCGTCGAGCGCTGGATCCTATAGCCGTGAGGGTACCAGAGAGAGAAGTACGAGTCGACGAGGTAGGAGACCGGAGGACGATAGGGATTCGAGGTCGGGTTCCAGACGTGACCGGAAGAGGAGCCATCATCTTGAGCGAGGAGATGAGTGTGAGCAACAAATGTCATCTACTTCTAAGAAACCTATGAGTGTAGATTCCACTGAGAATATTTTAGATAAATTTTTGTCAATTTTGCAATCAGTTAAGAGTTCAGATAAGTCGAAGTTGCCTTTTAATACTAACATTGTTCCCGATTTTGATCCTATGACAAAGGACCAAACTATTTTGACTTGGTTGACAAAGGTAGAAGAATGTTCTGAAATTTATGGCTGGGAAGATAGAGAAATAATTCACTACGCCCTGCCGAAGTTGACAGGGGTAGCGAAGACTTGGTATCAAAGTTTGCCAACAATGATGTATACGTGGAGTGAGTGGAAAAAGAAGTTGATCGAATCTTTTCCTGTTCGCGAAGACTATGCTGAACTCTTGACTGAAATGCTTGGGAAAAGGGTTAAATATGGAGAGTCACTTGAACCTTACTATTATGCCAAAATCAATTTGCTAAACAGATGTAAGATCTATGGGCGTCAGGCTGTCGATTGCTTGCTATACGGCGTTGAAGATAGGGCTGTTAAAATAGGTGCACAGGCTGCACAATTCTCTGAGCCAGAGCAAGTGCTGAAATATTTCAGAACTGTGAAAATAGGGCATGGTCGTGAAAATCCTGATTCTAGTTTTAAATACCGAAACGAACGTAAGGGTACAACTCTTTTATCAAAACCAGCGGGTTTGAAAATAACGTGCTACAATTGCGATCAAATTGGTCATCCAAGTTTCCGATGTGATAAACCCCCAGCTAAGTGCGACACTTGCGACAAATCGGGTCATTTGTCAATTCACTGCTATAAAAACAAACGCGATAAAGATCGCGAAAAGGAAACTACACTGAATAATAACAAAACCGAAAAACAAGTGTCCCAATTATGTTTATCTGAAGACTAGACTGCTAAGTACATGCTTGAGATTAAAGTCAATAACCATAATTTAGATTGTCATCTAGATTTAGGGAGTCAATGTTCTCTTATAAAGCTAACAAAAGCTAGGGAACTCAACTTAGACATTGTAGTACCAGAAGATTTACCTGTTCTTAGGGGTATAGGCGCTAACCTGATCTCTCCAGTAGGTATGACGATTGTTTCCGTCGAAGTTCAGGGCATAAAGGAGACGATAAATTTATATGTAGTAAACGATTTCGTAATCAACCAGTCAGTTCTATTAGGACATTCTTTTACCGAGAAACCAGATATCATCATTACAAAAACGCCTACCGCTGTGATATTTAACAAAATTCCGAGCGTTAAAATGCGTCTTGTAACTAGCGACGATGCTGAAATCCCATCGAATACTTTACGCGCTGTGCAAGTTTCTACTGAGCCTAGCATAGATGCACGAGTTTATGTTAATGGTTCCTTGCGGGGTCCAGAAGGGAAGGAATACTACCTCCTTCCTGGAGAATATCAGGTAAAGGGTGGGCGTAGCGCGCTACTGATTCACAATGCATCACCCAGTTCAATCACGCTTGAGAAAGGAACCCTTTTGACACGAGTACAATACAAAGATGTTGACAATTCGAAAAATATCTTAAACTCGTGCAATGTCACAATCTGTGAATCCCGAAACAATGACGTTATGAACTGTAACGATGCTCTAAGTGAAGAAGATAAATTAAATTTAAAACAACTAATTAATAAATATAGTAACTGTTTTTCAAAGGGACTTGACGATTTGGGGTTCACAGATCTGACAGAGATGGTGATTGAGCTTGAGAATTCAGAACCAGTTGTTTATAGGCCGTATCGTATGTCTTACGCGGACCGCGTTCTGGTAAGAAATATGGTGCAGGAAATGGTCGACCACGGTATTGTTAGAGAATCTACCTCATCTTACGCGAGCCCTATTGTTCTGGTACAAAAGAAAACGGGAGATAAACGCTTGTGCGTTGACTACCGTGCCTTGAACCGCAAAACTAGAAAGGAACATTACCCTCTCCCTCGGATTGAGGATCAGTTAGATCAGCTGTCAGGGAACAAAGTTTTTACGTCACTTGATTTAGCTTCTGGGTATTACCAGAAAGATCTATCGCTGAAGAGTCACGGCACAAAACTGCTTTTGTGACACCAGATGGCCAATATGAATATAATCGGATGCCGTTTGGTCTGGAATTCCCTTTAAAATACTCACCGACTGCAACGCATTACGGGCAACGTTAATCAAACGCGATTTGATCCCACGAATAGCCCGGTGGTGGATACAGTTACAAGAATATGACTGCACCATCGAATACCGTTCGGGATTGCGTATGTCTCACGTCGACGCGCTGAGTCGCAATCCAGTTGATGGAAGCGAACCAGAGCCGACAACGTGTTTTGATGTCCTAACCATCGAAACTTGCGAGCAAGACTGGATTTCTACTGTACAGTCTGCTGACGAAGAGGTCAGGAAGATAAAAGAGACGTTGTCGGATCCTGGTTCAGAACAAGTGATGGTTATTCACAAAAACTATAAATTAAAAAAACAGTAGGGTCTACAGAATAGTCGGGGATGAAATAAAATGGCTGGTACCGAAAGGCGTTCGCTGGCAGATTTTAAAAATGAATCACGATGACGTCGGTCATTGTGGTTATGATAAAACCTTACAGCGAATCCGAAAAAAATTACTGGTTTGCCAAAATGCGCAAATTCGTAAAGAAATACGTTTCATCCTGCCTCGAATGCTCACACCACAAAACACCTGGTGGTAAGCGTGAAGGTGAATTGCATCCTATAGAAAGGCCAAGCGTACCGTTTCATACGGTTCATGCTGACCACTTGGGTCCATTCATAAGGAGTAAAAAGGGCAATTGTTATTTACTCGTTTTGGTCGACGGCTTTACAAAATATGTTATTGTAAAACCGGTTAGAGACACCAAATCGGCGACCACAATAAAAGTTCTTAAAGACCATATCAGCTACTTTGGTGTCCCAACACGCCTTATCACCGACAGGGGCACCAGCTTCACTAGCGGGGTTTTTAGGGAGTTTGTAATGCTATACGGCATTAAGCACGTTATGAATGCCGTGGCAACTCCCAGGGCGAATGGTCAAGCTGAAAGATTCAACAGGACCATATTAGACGCCCTTTCTACTTCAGCCCACGGTAAAGATGAAAAGTCTTGGGATGAACAAATTCTCGACATACAATTAGGTTTAAATACAACGACTCATAAGACGACACAAAAGACTCCATCAGAGTTACTTTTCGGATTCAACATTAAGTGTACGACTGAAGGCATATTGAGTGAGGTTTTAGATGACACCGTGACCGTAACATCGGCGGAGAAATTAGCAGAAGTAAGGGACGTAGCTGGAAAGAAAATAAGGGAGACTCAGATTAAAGATAGGGAAAGGTTTAACCGCCGTAGGAAACCAGCGACGAATTATTCAGTAGGAGACATAGTACGTGTAGAGCGACAGGTTCCTAACGATGGACAATCACAAAGACTGGTTGTCAAATACCAGGGTCCGTACCGGGTAATAAAAGTACTTCCCAACGATAGATATGACATCGAAGATACTTCCCTATCGCGTAAAAATAATCGTCGTTACGAAGCCGTCGTAGCAATCGACAAAATGCAGCCCTGGTTAAATTTTAGTAGAAACTTGGAAAGTAGCTGTGATGAAAGTGGTTCAGATGATGAGTAAAAAATAAATTTATAAATAAAAACTAAATAAAAGTTATGTTCTTGTTCTTTAGTGTTTATTTATATATCTAATATGAATAAATTACTATTAAATTGAATGCACTATGGCTAAATAACATTATTTCGATTAAATTAAATTGTGTATGTAATTATAAGCCTCGATCCGTGTAGATGTTTATGTCAGAACATAATACATTTAATGTTAAAAAAAATATTAATGATAACTAAATTATTAACGTTGTCATGTCATTTAGTATCAGTATGTGGCATTCAAGCTACAGGTTCTGTTTAGTTTGGGTCCTATGACCATGAACATAATTATTTTATTGCCAATTGTACAGTGGTATAATAATAACAGCAACGATTCCTTCTTCAATTAATTCATGTTGTAATAAACGTATAAAAAAAAAGATACTCGGCTTATCCCGATAATAGTAACGTCATTTATATTTTTTTTTTTTTTTTCGCGAAGGGACTCGCTTTCACAGGAAGGCCGAGCTGTAAGCCTAATTAGTATAATGTACGTCTGATTAATATTATTCTATATATCCTGGAATTATTATACCTCTAAAAGATGTTGTATTTACTTTATTAAGTAGCAACACTGGAACAGCTAGGCAGATGTAACAGTTTAAATCATTTTTAATGTTTATAGTGAAATATGTTACAATACGAATCTAAATGATAATAATTAAATGTACTATTATTTATCAACTAATTGTAGATGAATAATCGTTTGTTAATAGCCAATAAGTTAATTTAAGATAGTGTATTTAAAAAGTCATAGCGTTATAACTGACAGTCGTTGCGATTGTCAGACATCGCGCAACCGTCGTAGAGAAAAAAGGAGAATTTTGTGATTAAAGTGCTGTGGAGATATTACTGGATTTTATTTCTGCAATACTTCTGAGGCTATCCCGATACTTAGAACTAGGTACTGGGTATTTATGTTATTGCTTATTATGTTATTTTATCTTAGCGTTTGCTACACCGGTTGACGACATCACGTCAGCGCCGGCTGTCGCTGAATACCAGCGCAGGCTCTGTCTCGCATAGGGTCGTAGCATTATGCTGAACGATGGCCGTTTTGCGTGGATGTGACGCATATTTTCTCCCTACTTGTTATTTTTTATGTATGCGTTCGTGCTCTGCGTCATGTTCACCGAGAATAAAGGTATTTTCTTTCTGATTACCTAAAGCAAAGTACCTAAGTAAGTTTGCTATAATACTCAATTGGGGAACCAATCATAAACTTGGGATGATATATTTTGTCATATCAAATCTCGGGTCCATACTTATGATTGATTGTTGATATAGAAGTCAACCAATATTCAATAACTCCGCACTTACCTAACGATATCATACGCCGGTCCCTTGCCAACGCGCCAACGTGCCAAGTCTACTTGAGCCGACTGGTATTGCAAGAGACGACGGCAAGAGACCGGACGGTATGAGTTTGATACCATGGAAGATGGGCCGGGTGCTGGTATGGGATGCAACCTGTTCAGACACGCTAGCCCCTTCCCGTATACATGGAACCAACAACAGAGCTGGTGCGGCTTGTGAAGCGGCTGAAAAAGCTAAAACATGCAAATACAGGGGTCTAGGCTCCGAATATGATTTTGTCCCATTCGGTGTCGAGACCCTTGGTCCGTGGGGAGCCAAAAGGTTAGTCGACATCACAGGAGACCGAAGAGCTGGCAGCTACCTCATTCAAAGGGGGAACGCTGCCAGTATCTTCGGAACCTTGCCTAAAGGGACTCCTTTTAATAATATATTTTAGTTATTATATTATATTTTTCATAAAACTAAGTATTATAATATACATTATGTAATCTAATTTTAAATACGCGTTTATATTAAGTGCTAGTAATAAGTTATTTTTAATGTATTTTTATACAGTGAATTGATGTAATTTAACGATTAAAACCTTATTAATATACATAATAATAACTAAGTATAATAATATATAATAGGTAGGTTACTTTGTTTCGTTGGTCCAGGCTGTCATTGCCGTTTGATAAGGACCAGGCCCGGGTCGAAGGCGCGTTGTGTTCCACGCGCGCCTCAAATAGATGTCAGCATCAATGACGGGGTCTGCTAGGACCGATGCCTGCTAGGGTTGCGGAAAAGCCCGAGAGGGATACCGTGGCCCCTGGCACAGGCAACTGAAGGAACACGGGTGGGTTTTAGTCAGTAAGAGTCTGACACGCCCTCCCATTCTGCCCAGAGCGGGAGAAGTTATTTGATGATTTCCCACCCACAAAAAAAAAAGGCTGTCATTCGAAGATCTTTACAATCGTTATGGGTAGTCTGAAGCCAAAAAGTCTGACAACCCGTCTTACCTGCAAGGGGTATCGTGCTACCAAGTAACCGGGTTGTGAAGGTCAGATCACTCCTTGTAAAATACACCCGGCTAGGTTGGAAGCCAACCCCAACATATTTAGGAAAACTCTAGACAGATGACGGTAAACTTTATAACATTTAGCTGATTAATAAATCTTCAAATTAAAGGAATTTGATTATTTTATTTGAAACTGGGATAGTAACCCTTACCTCCCCAATTTTTACATAAAGATTAAACATCACCAAATGAAATATTTGCATCCAAATATCTCGGCAATGTGTCACTTTGTAGGGTGATCGAGGGATATGGTGATATCCCTGGATATTTATGTTTGTTGTAAATTTCCACGTTTGGTGTAGTGGCTACAGTGGCTAAGTGTAGTCAACGAAACCAAATGGTCCTGGGTTCGAATCCCGAATTCCCGAAGATCAAAAATTAGGGGCAAATGTTTGTATGATGAATATGGACATTTGTACCCGAGTCATGGATGTATATTTATAATATGTAAGTATTTACGAAAAAAAAAATGTATATAAGTAGTGTATCAACCATCTGGTATCCATAACACAAGCCTTAATAAGTGCTTAACTTGGAACTAGATGGTGCTGTGTGCAATGTCAGACGATATTTATTTATTTCTTTATTTCAGTTTCTCTGTGCGCCAGCACTTAGAACAAAAATCAAAATGGCGATGGGGTGACTGCTTGCCCTTTACTCACAGTGTAGACGAAAACCTGTAAATATTTAGGTAATGACAGCGTTAATACAAAAAGGGCTGATGGTCTGCAAAAATTACAGTTAGTAGAAATATAATATAAACTACCTATTGCCCGCTAATTCGTCCGCGTAAAATTTCTGGTTCCCCGGACCCACCGCATCGCATCGCGTTGCCCGCTCGCGCTTTTAATTAATTTCCGCTTAGCGTTCTTTTTGACTTTTTTCTTTTTGCTCAACTCCTAAGGGTTGTAGCGTGATGTTAAATAGCCTACAACCTTCCTCAATAACTGGGCTATCAAATGCAAAAATATTTTTGCTGTAATAAAATGCTGTGCAAAAATAACTGCCACCAGTTGGATTTGAAAAAATATTTTGCCAGAGATTTGCGCGTCCAAACAAACAAACTCCTCAGGTTTATTATAATATATAGTATAGATTGAAACGTGAACGAGGATAACAAGGTCATCAGAAGAACGGGCTAATACCAGTCTTCCTCCGTACTTCTAAAAATAGTTGGTGTTAAATATAAAGCGTGGGGTTCGTTAAACCTTGGCGTCTAAAGGTACAGATTGATGAAACTTAACATGAAACGAATTGTTGCTAGTTGTTGTGTGTAACACGCAACACCTAGCCCAATTTGTTTCAACGTGTGTTACAAACACCCAGTTTATGTTCTGTTTCACCAATATATATTATTATACTCGGCAAAAGCTTTTTGGAATGAAAACTGTGTTTTTTTATTACTTACATAATATTTAAAAAACATGATGCCAATTTAAGATATACATACAGGGTGTTTTTGACAGCCCTCCACAAAAACACAGGATTGATTCAGCTCCTTATTCTGAATCATATCCCACTGGAAATTTTCTCAGGAAAAAAAAATTATGCCGTAACGTAACGTTATTAATAAAAGACGCGGCCCAGGTGCGCCGGGGAGCGCGCGGGGGGCGGGGGCAGCCTCGCTCAAGCTCGCTGCGCTGCCGTCCGCTACGTGCGTTTCGCCACGGTAACGATACATTGCGTGTGAGGTAAGTGATCACGATGTCCCCCCATAAAACAAATCTGGTTTTTTGGATTCCCTTAATGTCCCTGAAAGAATTTCATGTACCGGTCATCTTAATATGATGTACTGAAGCCACCCTATCAGTTTGCGGAGGGCTGTCAAAAACACCCTGTATATTATGATAGCGCTGACAAATAAAAACGGCACCACAGACTAAAACAAACGTCATAACGGCTGATGACGTAACGGAAACACGAATCAGTGCATTACATAAATAACTGATTTTGTATTACATTATAAGATCGTATTATATGAAGTATTATTCATTTTAAGATCTTTTTTTATTTAAGTATTAATTTAAAAGTCTAAAAAGGAAGTTGGAGCACTGTTACTGTTAGTTAATTTAAATAAAATTATTTTTACCTACCTAAATTTACAATTAAAAGTATTTAAAGAGTGTCAATAAGTATTAGTCACACGTCAAATATTGTGCGCAATGACATTATTTTTACTAAATTAAATTTAAATTTTATTATAAAACAAATGTCACCGGAAGTCGTTGGTTGCTGTTTGACGTTGATAATTGTTTAAACGTATAAATAGTCTCGCGCTAGTCACAGAGCGAGTATTAAATTGTATTTTGAACGGTGAGCGTATATTTTACGTAGTAAAATTAAGTTGTGTGAATCATTGTTGGTTGTTGGTTGAGAGTGATCTATATGGTCGTTGAGAGTGATAGAAAGTGTTTACAAGATGTCTGATCGTTATCATTTGTGATCCCCGAGCCCTCTACAGGGTGTAAAAAAACCCTTCCATACAAAAAATAAACGACACTCGTGTTCAACCACAAAAATGATTGTATCTATAGAAAAATCAAACAAAAAAGAATTCAGTTTTTAGTATTCGAGTATTAGAAACACTCAAGTGAACACTAAAAATTAAAATGGTCGCTTGCAAAATACACCAGTGGCGGTTCAGCTATGTTAACTCCGCTGTTTTTTGCCAAACAAAATTGTACTGTTGAATTGAAAATATATTTTCCCATAAAAATCGAGCCGAACTGGTTTTATTTTAGTGTAGCGTTAATTAGTATGGTTTTTGCTTATGAGTTCACGTTTTAGAGATTTACAGGTAGTTGTTTTTTGTATGATAGATTTTGTTAGCAGGAATGATGCCTACAGAATCTTCAGAGATAAATTTATAGAGCTGAAGGAATGCAAATACTTTAGATGCTTTATTATTTTCTCGAGAAACCTTACATCGTACACGTATTATTTCTACACAAATAAAAGGACCGGTATACCTTAATAAGCTGATAAGATTACGGGACAAACACACAACGGTCCATGTCGGAAAATTTCAATAGCTATTGAATTACGTATTGTCGTCCAAGGAAGGGCAATATAACACGTGTCTCAGGGCGCATACCTCGGGGTCCAGACCTCTCGGGGGCTACGTGACCCCACTGCGGAATGCGCCGCTCTACACCTCCAACACTGATCTATTGAATCATTTCAAGCGATTGTGTGCACGATAATACCGCGCTACTGGTGTTATGACCCTCGTTTAAACTGATTGTCCGACCATGCTCCATGAATTTGTAGATGTAACTTGCATTTCAAGTTGCTGCAAATAGCTTTGTTACCAGTTGATATCATTGAATAGCACGACGCCTCGTAAAATTTAACAAGCGAGACCAAAATAATATATAGCTATGACAACTATGCTAACGAGAGCTCAACGAGTGTAAAACTTTCAAACAAAAATATAATTTGAAAACTTTATTTTCTAACTATCGAATCGTGAAAAGCTTAAACAAAAGCACTAATACACAATTTTATTGCCCGCCATTTAAAAGCAAACGGCGTCGGCGCGGCGAAAAACTAAAAATGCCCAGTTGCATTTCAAATTAACCCAGCCCGACCTTTTGGAAAGCGAATTCAAATTTTTCAGTGGACACAGTAAAAATGCTCGTGAAACAGCTAACCTCTTTGCGGGTGAGTGGGGGCGTCGCGTTTATTGGGACAATGAAATTAGCATAGTAATGAAAAATATTGGTCGCCTGTACGCCGCGGCCGCGCTTCCTCCGCACCCAATTTATCAGCGGTCGAGAGTAAAACAAAATTACATAGTATGCCCGTGTTTACACCGTGCACGGTCACTAAATTAAGTGGGTTCTGTCACGCGTTGCGGTTGCGGGTCCCATCACTATTTTATTGGGACAATCGATGAGTTTTTTGAGATTAACTGTTTCGAGTATGAGATTTATTTGCGAAAACAATGCAATTAATTTCTCAGAGTAATTGAGTTTATGGTTTAAACTGAATATGTTTCGTTGTTATTAAAATACAATTGTTATGTCGTTTTTATACGGAGTTTCTTTAAATAGGCACTGCTAACAGTTTCCTATGAAAACAGGCACTCCAGTTAGACGGAGCACTTAAAAAGAATCGAGCAATCGCAGCAAATTAAAACAAGTTTAAAACGAAGTAAAAAAACGTCTTTTTCCATTCGATGTGGATAAATTGAAGTAAAAGCTGGCTGAAGGTGAAACGGTAATTAAATTTGATCTTTGCAAAAACCTCGACAGGACGATTTTAAGCGAGTCGGAAAGCGAGAGAAAACTTATGGTTCAAAAGAAATTAAGATGTTCGTAGAAATAATTTGCTAATTATTTTTCATTGGCTCAGTTGCTAAAAACAAAATCTATTTTAGTGAAAGTTTTGACTAATACTATTAAAACTTTTAGTGAAAGCGACATAAAATACAAAAATTTTACATAGTTTGTTTTAATACTGTAAGAGTGCACTTTATTAATATTGAGCTTAAAATGTGAAAACACAGTATTTAAGTTAGACATGTACGAACGTACCGAAATTAAATACGCTTAAATAAGTACCTATTGAATTTTACTGTCTGACTCAATTTGTACTAAATGAATTAAATCATTCAGTCTACTGAGTAGTCACTCAGTATAAACTACCATGGATACTTGACCAGTTAATTGTACTCAACATTTTATTCAGCAAGCTCTTACTTAGCCGTTTTGAGTCAGCAGAATATCTCAGAGCTATGAATAATGTAGAGCGCACGGCACAATTTTAATGTATTCGGAATTTATTTATTCGTGTAAAACAAAGGGCTTTTGGGTGTTACGGGACAATTGAATATCTGTATTTTTTACATTTTGAACCAGATTTTTGAACATTCGCATTCATTTTGAAGGAACACTAGGATATAAGTATGTTGGGGTAAGTTCAAAACTGAGATAAGACCGTACGAATTAAACTCCCGGCTAATTTGGCAAAAAAATTAAATGCTGACCAAAATTTTCATTCGTACCGGTCTTATTCCAGCGCCAAACTTACTCCAGCATACTCTATTCTTCGAAATTTCAAATATCACAGAACTATAAAAACATTTCTATATATGTAGTTTTGTCGCCACGACACTCCTTAAAGTGACAGAGACAGCATTAGACTTTACGCCGTTATAAGCTTAAGTTGCGTTTAAGAATTCGGCCGTCTGCATCTTGACTAGTTATTTAGTTATTCTGAGTAAGTAATGTTTTTTCTACAATACCTATCATGTATAATTCATTAATATTGAGGAGCTGACTTAGTAAAAGGTTTTAACCGAAAATCCATGCTGCTTGGAGGTTCACTTATTTTATTTAAAAATATGTGTTGAGCTAGATAAGCAATTTATAGTGTGCGTATACAGACCTCCAAATTATCAAAACCACTCTATATTTGAGTCAGTAATGGAAGATGTTTTGGCAAAACTTGCAATTGGTAATAAATCAGTAATTATTTGTGGTGACTTTAATACCTACTCATATTTTGGATAATAATTCAAATAGCAGCCTCTTCAAATCATTAAATCTGTCAAATGTGTTGTTGGAACCAACACGAATAACTACGGCTACTGCTATATGTGTTGATTAATGTTTTTGTTGCCGCGATTATTAAGATATGTTTATAGATTGTAAATTATCTCCCTTCTGATCACAGCGGTCGAACCCGTTACTTTTGAGTCCAACATATCTACCAATACAAAAAGTGCAGATACAAAATAGACCAATAACATCGGATAACGTAAATAAGTTTTATCTTCACCCATGCTATAAATCCTCTATAAACGTTTCTGAAATAGTTAGCTTATTGCCAACATTAAAACAACCAGTGTCATATAAGTAACGATAATATCATCCAAATGAATGTTATAATGTTGTACTAAATTTCATTATGCAACTCGAACTCGATCCCTTCCTTACTCATCAAACAGCCACATTCTCACTACTCAATTCGTGGTATCTTTATGAATTACAAAGAAAGAACATTGTCATACACGCGCGTTTCACTACTACAGCTACCAATAAAACACAAAAAAAACTTATAGGTTATTAAAATTCACGTCGTATCCCGCCATTTTTGTTCGATATTAGTAGGTATTGTGAAAAATTATTACTTTGTTGTTTACAAAATAAATGAAGTGGTGAATATAAATATTCCGAGTACATCAGGATCTGCCAACATTCAAGAAGGTGCAAATATTCAAGTGCATTTCAATAATTGTACGATCCAAAATGTAAATAAATTATTACAATAAATAATTTTATAATTAAACTTACCATGAATTTACATAGGGTTCTTACAACACTGTACAACACCCTATGGTTTCAGAATCTTTATAGCGGATTCATATCATGGGTGCAGATAAAGTATTGTATGCAACTGTACATAATTAGGTATTAAAACACTCATGTGCTACTATTATCACACTCACCTTAGCCTCGTTAAAACCCACATAAACCCACATTCGAGTTTTAATACCCCTTATTATACAACAGTTGCATAAATAACTCAAGTTAAGTGCTCAGGGTCTAGATATGAATGATGGTAATATTTTGTATGAAGAGTTATGTTCATTAGTGCAAACAGAGTTCAATAATTATTTTAAGAAGAAATCTAAAACTATTTGCCCTCAGCATTTATTCTGTGACTGGGCAACTTAAAGCATCAGGAAAAGTAAGTTTGGTTCATAAACTTTTAATAAGTACGTTGCTACTTACTCTAAAACTTAAAAATATCTGCAAAGCAGCTAAAACTTCATTCATTAGCAACAAGGTTAAATCACAGACAATAAAATAAAGATAGTTTGGAAAATTATTAACGAAAAAATGAAGAGAAACAAAACACTGATGACACACTGGACACTTCTCGCGGTCTCATTAGAGATAACATCGATGTTGCTCAGGAATTTGCAACTTTCTTCACCAATATTCCAATTAAAATTACAGAAACTGTGAATTCCTCGCCCTCAATTGCTATTGTTTTATTAAGAGCGAATGTTTCAGCTTGTCCCATGGAATTTAAATTTAAACATATAAACCACGTGGTCGTCGTAAAGGCATATAGGCAGCTTAAGATAAAATTACCGAAGATCTATGGGGCATGTCTATTAAAGTTAGTTAATCTTTTATTGAGAAAATTGCACCTTAATTAGCTTTAATATTTATTTTGTGTGTAGACCAAAGGGTATTCCCGGATTTACTGAAGTACAGTAAAATTATTCCACTTTTCAAATCTGGGGACAGCAAAGACACTAATAATCATAGACCCGTATCGGTTTTGCCGGTTTTCAGCAAGATGTTTGAAAAAGTAATGTTAAATCAAATGCTCAATCATTTTAATCGTAATAACATCCTACACGATCAACTATAAATAATTTGGTATTAATTGAGAAGAAAACTAAATGCAAAAGATTCACGTTAACGAATGTTAGAACTAGTAGGTAAATGTGACGTTGTACTGAATAAGGGCATAATATAATTCATAAACATAATATGAACATTTGTGTGCATGAACATGTCTGTTTGACCTGTGTCTGGGTGTGTATATTTATATAAGTATGTATATCTGATAAATGATAAATGATTTTATTTCTGTAAGTAGGTTTGTTACAAACACTTTTACACGTCAATCATATTTTTAAAACTAGATGAGGTCGGCGTTTCATAACTGACTACTCTGAGAAGAAAGGCCGAAACAAACTCAGAGGTCACAGTCTCTTTTAAAGTCCAGACATAATCTTGGTCAGATCATGTGAAGACCATGTAGATTGGCGTCTGAAACGGTCTTTTGAGGAAAAACCATACAGATTGAGCGGACCTGTCCAGTCAGTGCACGCATTTGTCAGTAATCTTGTCTCAGTCATCAGGTTACCGTAGTACAGGCTCTGCCTAGTTCGGGACCTGAAGACCTTGTGTGGATGTTGTCTCATATTATTATTATTCCGTTTATTTATTTTCATACATATAAATACATTTTTAAATATTTTTATAAAAAGCATTAAAAAAAAACATTTAAAAATATAAAAATAGTGGTCCGCTGGTATCAGGAGCAGGGTCCAAGCTACCGGTGGTTAGGGCTCCAGAGACAGGAACCTTCTCACGATACGAGCCGTATCAAGGAGTACTGCCTTCTGAATCAGGCCCTTGATCCAACCGCCTAACGAGAGCCTCGAAAGATGTTGATCGAGGCTTTCGGCCATCAGGCCATTGGCCGATACGACAATCGGCACAACGACAGCCGAGCTTACATTCCACATGTCAACAACCTCGTGTGCTAAGTCGAGTTATTTAATTTGTTTCTCTTTCTCAGCTTTCACGAGGTTCTCGTCATGTGGAATGGTAACATCGATAATCATTGTGCGGCGCGCTAATCGATCTATCACCACTATATCAGGCTTATTGGCAACAATAGTCCTGTCAGTAATGATAGACCGATCCCAGTACAACGTGACTTGGTCATTTTCGAGAACTGGGTCGGGCGCATACTTGTAATACGGTACCTCGGTATCCACAAGTTTATATTTTAAAGCATGTTGCTGGTGAATAATCCTGGCTACTTGGTTATGCCTGTGCAAGTACTCGCCGTTAGCCAGACGAGAACAACCAGAGATAATATGTCTGATGGATTCACCTGGACGGTGGCATGCCCGACACACGTCAACCGTCCCGTCTTTCATAATATGTCTCCGGTAGTTATTCGTCAAGATAACTTCGTCCATAATTGCACAGACGAAACCTTCAGTTTCCCCGAAAAGGTTACCAAAACGTAGCCAGGATACGGACGCTAAGAAGTCTACACCGGGTTGATGAAGAGCCCGGTAGAAGCGCCCGTGAAGCTCCTTGCTTTGCCATACCTCCCTGCGGTCATCGGTAGTAGGTAAGTACTACAGGTTTGCGCCAGTTCTCTTTAGCCATGGAGAGCGGGGTGAGTCCCTTGTCTACTGCTACCACATCACGGTGCATACCCATTTCAGCTTTTAAAAAATATTCCCTGAGACTGCAGACCTCGCGGTTGTGGAGGGTCTTCGCATTTAAAAAGCCTCGACCCCCGCACTTCCGCGGGATGTACAGTCTCATCACCGAAGAACGTGGGTGATGCATCCGATTTGCGGTCAGTAGTGTACGGACCCTCCTATCCAGGGCGTCGAGTTCAGTCTGAGTCCATTTGAGTATGCCGAAAGAGTACATCAAAACCGGCATGACCCAACCGTTGAAGGCACGCACCTTGTTTCCGCCTGAAAGAAGACTATTAAGTACTTTTTTCAGGCGGCCAAAGAAGCGTTCCTTCAACGATTGCTTCATGTCAGTAACATTGATGCCTAAAGCTTCCGACATACCCAAATACTTATAGGTCTCGGATGCGGAGAGGGCTCTAAGGTTTGTGGAATCCGAGAGTTGGGTTATTATTATTATTATTATAATTCGTCGAAAAAGTGGTTTTCCTGGGGATCACGCTTGACTCAAAGCTACAGGGGGGCCATCACTTGCAGGGCGGCTAAGTTCAGTCGTTTACGCTGTTTGCAAAATCCGTCAATTAACATCTACATCCATTTACTGCATCTTACATACTGCTTTTGCCTCGTCATCAGCATCACCACTCTCATCGTCTTCTTACCCATGCTTATTATGGATACGAACTTAAGGTATACGACGATTAATTTTTCTTACTTCTTCTTTAAGTTACCATACCCACTCTACCCTCGCGTAGCTCATTGTTACTCGGCGGGAGTATAGATAAGGCCTCTCTTGACAGTGGCCAACGGTAGCCCTCCGGCAACCACCCGGCATCCACCCGGCGACCGCCCGGTGACCCCCGGCCCGATACCGTACCTCCGCCGGATGCATTTATCTTATTTTATTATGAAATATGTTACAATAAAACAATGGATCATTTTTTTGCTGATTATGTTAATTTTACATCATTTCCATGTTTGTTTTGTCATGTTGTTTGCTATGTGTATTTTTTTTCTTGTAAATGTTATGATATGTGTAACTGATTATAGTGAGGGGAACTTCCTATCATGCTGCGCCATAAAGAGGTCGTTCCGCGTTCCATATCCAGTACAATATTGACCCTTTTTTTGATCTTTAAAAGGGCCAAATATCCAAAAAATAGTGAGAAAGCAACACCTACAGGCAAGAGCTGTGGAAGTCACCACTAAGGAGTGGTGGCCTCCGCTGCGCATGCACATAGATGTTGTCCTCTTAGAAGCAACCTAGGGAAACTCTGTTTAGCAATTTAGTATGATAAGTTGAATTAGTAAAATGAAAAGTCTTCCATAAATATACTAACTGGTGAACATGAAAGCGTGAACATGAAAGGCTGTTTAAAAAAGAAAAATGTAAGGGCATTAAATATCAATTTGCATACGTTTACTACGAGCCATTTATCGGCGCCTTAAGAAAGCGTGTAAACATCGCTCTATAATTTTACAGCACGCGTAAAACTGCTCTAACCCTTAGCTTTTTATCGAAGCACACCAGAATCAATTTGTTGAAAATCTCAAAAGTCACGTTCTTAGCGCGGCTTCACGCATAATCCACAGATTCCTTTAATGAATGAGCTTCATAAAAGCTTTCTGGTTTATTGTAAACAAGGTAAGAATTCATTAGCCGCGCTGAAGTAACGGCGCGGGTCGCCTACGTGACTCTCAGGTGATAAAACCGGCAGACGACGTTAAGGGCCTGTCGTGGCCTTAAATTATTAAACGAAATTTCCATCCTGCATTTCATGAGATTGAATGTAAGACACTTGTGACAGATTCCACTCGAAATGTTCTGTGACTACTGCCACTCCCGCTCACACACAATTTAAGTACTTTACATAAGACGGTGGCGTGCCACACGACAATAACCTCTACTCTCAACTATTTCAAGAATTGTTTTTTTCAATCCTGTCCCTCTCCCATAAATGAAGCGGTAATCTTTTCCGCCTCGCTCAAATTGAATTTATAGTCAACAAAGCTGTTTCCTAGAGACCGCGAAAAGATAAACTGAGATTTGCCAGAGAGCAATTAAAACTTTACCTTAGAACTAACTTCGTTAGCCGACTAGTGTTGCCGGCGGGATTATAAACGCAGTCAAGAAATATGTCCGCCTTTACTTTTGAAGGCGAAAACGGTCGATCGAAGCGTCCAACTGGTAAATTAAACTGGAGACTTACAACTGTAATGAAAGTGTCTCATGTAAATTTACACCCGCTTTGAGGCCACGCAACAGCGAACTTTAAGCACCAAATTAAGCACATTGAAATTGGACTTCTTCAGGATATGTATATTCTAAATAACCTCTCGGTTTACCTTTGTACCCAAAGCTTATTGCATAAGATTTTGTAAGCAGTATGCCTGAATAAAAATGAGCATATTTTTTGGATTTACAAGCGTTCATCGCTATTCAAATAAGGAATCAATGGTTCGTTACTTCAATAGGTATTTTTTTCAAAGGCGAAAGCTTTATTCAATCCTAAATATGTTTCAGTGTTAGTGATGGCTAGAAGGGATCGCCACCACTTTATCTTCAGGGTGTTAATCCCGAACTGTACGGTTCTTATCTATCGGTTTCATAGTAGAACGGACTATAGAGCCTTTGTTAAAAAGGTTTTTCTCAGACGCAGCGAAATGTATAATTTTTTCTTTAGCTAACAATATTCTTTGAAGGAAATGACTTTGTGAGGCCGGCGCGCCCTTCTAATGCGTTGAACAAATTGTACCTACCTTTCACTTTCCACTGACACTAGCTATTTTCTCTCTACGTTTGTAAGTGAAATATTAAATTACGAGTCTAATTTCAACGTTGATAAAGCCAAATTGTACCAATTTTATCTTTAAGTCCTTTCGAGTTTCCATGAAATCGTTTTCAAAGATCAAATATTTTGAATCAGGTTATTATATAGGACGTTTCTTCTGTCAGATAATTCTTTGGAACTAACAACATAAAATGTAAAAACAGAATATACTATATAAAACTTTTGAAAACCACTTTTTGGTATACAACTTAACAAAAGCTAATTCTAAGAATCACTACTTAAGCGCTTGCTTTAGGGTGTGGTCCTATTTGTCGCGGAAAACAAATAAAATTGACTTATTTGACTTGTGGATTTAGTTTCTACATAGTATACATATAACGGCGGTTTTATAAATAACAATATCATACAGTAACAGTCCCATTACAGGTCAACAGGGAAATCTCACATTATTATATTCCATTCTTGTCTATATGATCTCGTTCACGATATTAGGACATTAACTTTTATGAAGAAAAAAAACTGTTTTTAAACAGCAGCCAGTTTTAGTCTTAAAAGTTTATATTAAATACCACAGCATTGTTAATAGTTTTAGTTTAGTTAGGATATAAAAAAAAACAAAAATAATAATATTAAACCAAATTCAATTGAATGATTGGAAGAGCAGCAGACCAATTGCGTAGGGTATAACCCTTTATAGTAGAACTTTTTATGTCATAATATTATTTAACATAACAGCGGATAGCATAAACTTCATTTCGCAGAAATCCGTTTCACTCATTTTTCAAAATTCATTATTTTGTAAGTCAGAATCACCTTTAGGCATACATTTCATATCGATAGTCATTCTTTTTATTTATATTTTTATTTAGGGGGTTTTTTCATAAAAGAATATGTCAC
Source organism: Brachylomia viminalis (assembly GCA_937001585.2). Classification (NCBI taxonomy): domain Eukaryota; kingdom Metazoa; phylum Arthropoda; class Insecta; order Lepidoptera; family Noctuidae; genus Brachylomia; species Brachylomia viminalis. The sequence continues at coordinate 11,125,858 of OW443307.2, read as the reverse complement.
CCCTATTATTGAAAACAAAAAAATCACTTAATATTTAACTTAAATAAACCTACAAAAACTAAGAAACAAGAAAACACTACTCTGACCTTAACTTTAAACCCACCATCACCATCCTAATCAGCATTTTGACTGCATCAGACAATGGTGAAGCCAAAATACTATTAAAGAAACCTACATTGCAGTACCTATTATTAAACATAGATCGCCTTTGACGCTCAAGCCGACCACACTCCGCTAAAATGTGGTCCGCGTCCTCCAAAATTCCACACACTGTACAATTAGGTGATTCTACTTTGCACATCACGTAATCGATAGTCATTAAAAGGCAGAACTATCATTTCTCAGGAAGTTAATAGTTAGAATCATCTTATAGCATACATTTCATAACCATAATAATTGAAAGACATCAAGCGACATCAGCAGCAGCAGGCATGGTTTCTGTCACGGCTCCGGCGCTGCGGGGCTCCGGCGGCCCCACGCGAGCTTATCGTCGCAGATGGTTTTAACACTCACCACCTGCTCCTCATCTCGTGGGCCGCCTCGTCCCTCTGCGCCTATGCGGACTTAAATTATTCTCTAGTGATAGGGCAGACAGGTGGAAGTTCGTGGAGCATTTACAACGTTTTCTCCCAGACTGCAAAGGACCGGGGCTGCCTTGAAGCGGCTCATACTCAATCTAGGGGGTCAAAACGCCTCCTGCCGGAGGCTCTACGCGGGGGTCTTGCGGTCCATACCCCTTTACGGGTCACCGGTGTGGGCCCGCGTTACTTGAGGTGGCGGCCAGCCTGCTGTTTGAACGCGTCCCAAAGAGTCATGGCCACCCGACTGGTCCGGGGATACCGTATGTCTCCGGTGAGGCGACGAGTATTACATTTATATGCTATTATGCCATATATTACACACCCGAAGGAAACGTCGTTTGTACGATACTCAATGTCTGAATATGTGTAGGTACGCGTCGGTTAGTGTGTTTAGGGTGTGTGTTAAGGTATGTGTAGTGGACATAGTTTGAACGTGAAATATAAAAAAAAAATATACTTCTTTAAGACGCAAAATAGTTAAAAATTAAGAATAAACAGAAAATATTACTATAAGACACGAAATAGTTAAAAATTAAAAGTAAACAAGACAAATATATATTTAGATGACAGAAGAGGCCTACGCTTTGTTTTTCTGTGCACGTTTTACGAACTATCATAATTATCAGCCTGTCTCTACTGCTGGGACACAGGCCTCCTGTCAGTGAGAGGTGTAGGCCGTAAATCTACCACGCGGGCCCAGTGGGGGTCGTTAAAAGTCACATATCTTCGAATTTTTGGTTCTAGGGCGTGCCTTGCCGGTTTCCTTACGATCTTTTCCTTCACCATTTTGAGAGCAGTGGTGATGAAATAATTTACACAAAGTAAAGCGCCTGGCTGGGTTCGAACAACCTACAACTCGTAAGTCACGGCCGTTACTACTGGGCCACCATTGCACTAAACTAGACATTCTTATACTATGTCATGATTGGCTGCATAACTCCTTAGAGGTTTAGCGGGATGATAATCATTTAAAATGTGTGGACAAATCAAATCAAAAGGCATTTATTCAAACTAGGCTGAGAATCAGCACTTTTTGAACGTCAAAATTACATAAGACAGTCCCCCAAAACTCCCGCCTTTCATCTATACTAACTATCTGCAGTGTTTTGGCACGTCTTTTTAATATGTGCGGTAAAATATAGAAGAATACGAACAAATTGAAATATTATTAGTCTACAAACTGACCAAACTTATAGGAAATATAGATGCAAAATTTTAACAAAATCTATACAGTAGTTTTTGATTGATTCTGGAACATTCAGACAATCAGATAAACAGACAAATATAAAAAAAAAATTTTTCGTTATTAAAATCGTTCCCAGATTTCGTAAAAATTACTTAAAACAAAACAATGTACAGTTTTTACTTCGCTACGATTTGATTTACGTATATAGAATAGAAGAAGATATAGATTAACGGTTTTTTTTTTCATCTGGAGACATTGTTAACCGAATTGACAGGGACAGCGCGTTTGATACGAATTCGACATTAAAGAGAGAACCTGGAATATGTGCTATATGTGTGCGTATTACTCCAAACAAATTACATACAATCAGATTTGTTGTAATGTCCCATCCATTTAACCAAAAGTGTAAAGAAAATTCACGAAGTCGTCCTTAAACAAAACACAAAGTGGAATTTAAAAGCAAGTTTACCATAATTACTATCGCCATCAGTGAGACCCGACCCATATTTCTGTACACACAGCAATACTACCTATTATACTCAGTTTATAACTATTTGACGGTAAACCACGTGCAATTTCCAACTCTAACTCCTTGACACAAAGTTTGAAATTTTCTGCCACGTGTCCTGAAACCGTATAAAAGTTGCTGCTCCATAGAGGTAGTTCACTCCGGCAATTATCGGCACGTGTTCGCAGTTTCTCAATGCCTTACTATTTCTAGTCTTGAGTGTTATTCAGAGAAAGTATATGAACCGCCTGTGTATACTGTACAGCCACGAGCACTAATATGTATACACTTAGCAACTTCTAAATGTGATTTTCTTCTACTATATTGATTGCAATTTTATGCTGTTATTAACATAGTATTATGGGACTTACACTGTTATGAAATACGTCTTATTTCAAAGTTGTAATAAATATTCCGCGAGAAAATCGCTTTTAATTTTTGCTAAGTGTATACTTATTTGTGCTCGTGACTGTACCTATAAACGGTATATACCATTCATTTCTTTTATTGGAAAAGTGAGCAAGTAATCGCGGTTGCTTCATGCAAACGATTTGTGAATCGGGGTAGGCAGAGGAGAGGTGGTTGAAACACTAACATATATGTTATCATCGTAATAGTATGTTAAATGAGGTGTTTTATGGGCCATCGCAATAGCATAGTGTCTTTTATTGAACCGTTGTCACCAATAAACGTTTGTTACAGGGTTATTAGTAAAACACCATCAACCTCTTAAGGGGGCATTGTACTCATCATTATGAACAACTTTTACTATGGGACCAAAAATGAAATAGAAAAAAAAAACAGACATTTATGTTTGCAGAACTCGTCAAAATGTAGGGACCAGCTGATTTTTTTTTTCGCGTTTTCATATTTAGTCCCATAGTAAAAGTTGTTCATAATGATGAGTACAATGACCCCTTAAGAGGTTGATGGTGTTTTACCAATAACCCTGTTTATATAAAATAATAATTCCTGCGTTTATTTCAGTGTAAATAGTTTAGTCATAAAACATATTACTACTAAACGATTTGCACATTTTATAGGTAATCTAACGGCAATACTTAATTTACAGTATTCTAAATTTAAATCTACATAATTATGAAAACTATTCACAAGGCTACAAAATAAAATAAACCAGACGTATCTAGACCAAATCCACATCATATTCATCCCAAAAAAAAATCATATTCGCATACACAAAACCAAATTTGTACACCTGCTCAACATATCTTAGCCGGTACACCAGCAGAAAACGGTATGCCCAGAGACAAGGCATGGGTACTTTTAGACACGTGTTGCCTTATTAGCTCTCGTAGTCTGTGGGTGTGGGGCCGACTGTACCTTATACAGGGTAGCTAGGGACGCTAGTATGTTATGTAAATGTCTCGCGATGATTTAGTAAGGTGGATAGATATATTGCTGTTTGCTTTTGTCTAGGATCCTAACTAATAATATATATTATTAATATCTAATTTTTTTCGTTATATACATATACATTATATTTTAAAATAATATAATATAAAAGCCAAGCTACAAGGTCAGGGCTCCAGAGAGAGGAACCTCCTAACAACGAGAGCCATGTCCAGAAGTACCGCTTTCTGAATCAAGCCCTTGATCCAGCTGCCCAGCGAGACCCTCCTCAGGTGTTGTGAGGCTCTTGGCTATTAAGCCATTGGCTGTCACGACTATCAGCACAATTATCGCTGAGTCCACGTCCCACATGTCGACAACCTCGCGAGCCAACTCAAGATACTTGATTTGTTTATCTTTCTCGGCTTTCACAATGTTTCCGTCATGCGGGACCGTTATGTCAACAATCTTTGCGCGCCGCTCTATTCGATCCACCACCACCATATCAGGCTTATTGGCAACAATAGTCCAGTCAGTGATGATGGATCATGGTATCCCGTACAATGCGATATTTCTATTTTCGAGAACTGGGATGGGCACATACCTGTAGTACGGCACTTCCGAATCCACAAGGCTGTATTTCGGAGCAAGTTGCTGATTGATAATCCTGGCTACAAAGTTGTGTCTATGCAAGTACTCTTCGTTAGCTAGGCGAGAACACTAAGTGATAATATGTCGGATTGATTCCCCCGGACAGTGGCATGTCCAACAAATGTCAACCCTGCCGTCTTTCACATTAAATCTCCGGTAATTGTTCGTCATCATAACTTCTTCCATAATCACACAGACAAAACCTTCGGTTTCCCCAAAGAGGTCACTGATCTACATCGGGTCTATGTAGGGCCCGGAAAAAAGTGTCCGTTAAACTTCTTACACTGCCGTAACTCCAAGCGATCATTAGTGTCAAGCATTACTGGCTTGCACCAGTTCTCTTTAGCCAAGGAGAGCAGGGTGAGGCCCTCGTCCACCGCGACCACGTCTCGATGCATCCCCTCTCCCCCGTCGCCTTCCAGGGAATATTTCCTGACACTGCACATCTCGTGATTGTGGAAGGTCTTAGCGTTTAAAAGCCTCGACCTCCACACTTTCAGGGGATAGAATAGTCTCATTACCGATGACCGTGGTTGATGCATTTGATTTGCAGTCAGCAGCATATGGACCCTTCTATCCAGGGCATCGAGTTCGGTCTGAGTCTATTTGAGTATGATGAAAGAGTACATCAAAACCAGCATGACCCAGCCGTTGAAGGCGCGCACCTTGTTTCCGCCTGATAGACTATTCAATACTTTCTTTAGGCGGCTAAAGAAGCGCTCCTTCAAGGATTGCTTTATGTCAGTAACTGATGCCTTCCAACATACCCAAATACTTATAGGTTTTGGATGCACAATCACAATAGCTATTTAATCAGCTAAATATTCAGGCTCACCACCATATTATTATATAATAAGGTATTATTACTAACCATTGTAGTGTTAATAACACAAGACTTCGACATATTACTTATGTCTGAGTTTATATAAAAAGGAAATAGCCTTGCTATTATCTGTCTAAAACTAACACACACTGACAATTGATGATTATTATAACACAACGACTTGAATACTTACCTTGAGAAGTACAATTTATTATTTTAATTATTGTGAATGTGAGGACTATGTGGGTCATTGTTTCAGTTTTAATCATGATCTGGCAGTTTAAGTAGGTTATGCGGTCTACCCAAATGTCCTTTCTTTGGTATTGTTCGTCGAATCGTTGTGCTCCTTAAGTTCCGAGTTGAGCGGCAAGATTACTGACAAATGCGTGCACTGACTGGACAGTTCCGCTCAATCTGTATGGTTTTCACATGATCTGACCAAGATTATGTCTGGAATTTAAAAGAGACTGTGACCTCTGAGTTTGTTTCGGCCTTTCTTCTCAGAGTAGTCAGATAGGAAACGCCGACCGCATCTAGTTTTTAAAATATGATTGACGTGTAAAAGTGTTTGTACAAACCTACTTACAGAAATAACATCATTTATCATTTAACAGACAGATACACAGTATCTGTAGTTGTTTTCAAAGTTTCCACAAAAGTGTTGGTGTCTGTAATGAGTATCTAAAAAGTGCATATGCTTATTAAGCATATGAATACCTATAATTAATTTGCTTTTGTAAATTTTTCAAAATATGGGAAAGCACACAATATACAAAACACTGTCCTCAGAGCGTCAGCGTGCAAGATCGACAGTCCTTTTAATGTGTACTGGGCAGGTGTACACTTGCACAGAAATAGAAAGTAGACCTAAGTACCTAACTATTGTATAACTTGTTTTGTTTCCTAAAAAAATACTAACAACTTTTATTTGTATTTTTTGTGTACTACTAACAACCCTTACTAACGCTATCGTTGTTAAAAATATGGACTATAAATGTGTCTGAAATAAATATATTATAAATATAAAATAATTATTATTTTACTATAACTTAACTTTAACAACCCAGTTATACAGTCAGTGATTTCTTCTTTTTTTACCTTAGCATTATTACCTACAAATACAGTCATAGTGGTTTTAGGATTAAATACCTTTCCTGTTACTGATGCTATTATTCGTTTGTAGGTTGACGCTGGCATACAATAATATTGTGGGTAGAATAACGCAGGTTGTTACTAATTAATTTAACATAACTGAATGATAACATTCATGACTACTGAAAGATGGGTGTCAAATGGATTTAAGAGCTTTATAGACCGTCAGTTAACACGTGATCGGCCTATAATTTTTGGGTACCGCGGTGCTACCTGATTTATGGAGCAGGTGGGTAACTCATTTTGTTAGCAAACCAGACTCCAAAGCAGTCTGCTACTGAGCCGCTAAGCGAGCGTGCGTCCTTTGAAAACATTTGATCCAGAAGTTTTGTAGCCCATCCGGCCCTGGAGACTTCCAGTTAGGCAATATATGGACTGCACGAGCTACATCTTGGGTTATAAGATCACATGGCATCATCATCCGGCAGGCACGTGTCAGCCACACCTTGGTCCGGTCGCTCCGAACCCATAAAAACCCACCTTTCATCGCTCTGGAAGGTGCGATTAATAATAATATGAGACAACATCCACACAAGGACTTCAGGTCCCGAACTTTTTTGCTGATCGGTTGGTGCAGTTGGTAGCGACCCTGCCTTCTGAGCCGCTGGTCCCGGGTTCGACCCCCCCAACCCCCGGACAAGTCAAACATTTGTGTGCATGAACATGTCTGATTGACCCGTGGCTGGGTGTGTATATGTATATAAGTATGTATATCAGTCATCAGGTTACCGTAGTACACGCTCTACCTAGTTCAGGACCTGAAGACCTTGGTGGATGTTGTCTCATATAATTAAAAAAAAAGTAAAAGTACGCGGGCGATGCGATGCGACGGGGTGGGTCGGGGTAGCAAGAAATTTTATGCAGACGAAGTTGCGGGCAGAAGCGAGTGGTGTATACGTACACACGGCTACACATCAAGCTATACATTTCCAGTGTAAGCTGATCTCACATTGTATAGGATTTCCGTACGATGCGAGACCAGCGTAAACTGGTTTAGTATAGCTTGATGTGTAGCCGTGTGTACAGCTTCTAAAATATAATCCTATCACAAGGAGTAAAAATTAAAACCTTCGATAGATGACGACACGTTTGGTGTAGTGGCTACAGTGGCTAAGTGTAGTCAGCGAAACCAAATGGTCCTGGGTTCGAATCCCGGTAGGGGCAAATGTTTGTATGATGAATATGGACATTTGTACCCGAGTCATGGATGTATATTTATAATAAGTATGTATTTACAAAAAAAATAAAAAATTAAGTAGTGTATCAACCATCTGGTATCCATAACACTAGCCTTAACTGTTAAGTGCTTAACTTGGAACTAGATGGTGCTGTGTGCAATGTCAGACGATATTTATTTATTATTTAAATTGCGCCACACCAAAACCTCTCAATATCTTTTTTTCCATAACACAATGACATTCCAAAACGATTAGACACTATTTGGAGGACAAAAAAACAATACCATAATTATTATAAACCGATTAGAACGTTCACAATGAATAAAATAACATTAGCTCTGACACATACATTATGACCCCTTTACTGTGAATAACATTACAAACAACATGTTATTGTAATGGACATTATGTGGTATCATCATTCTAACAAAATATCCCGTGGGGGACGTACAGTTGTGACGTGTTTAACATTTCATGAGCTAGATAGTAATTAGATGTATAAATTAAATGAAAATGGCGATAATGAAAGAAAGAAAAGCAATATTTTTATTTCGACTCAACTAAAACATAACATAAGCCATGTATTCTCGGAATTGTAAGGCAGAAGTGTACCTGTAGTAAAGAAAGAAAAGAAAGAAAGAAAGAAAATGCGTTTATTTGCGGTAAACATGACGCAAAAAATAACACAAAGTACACTCACATTTCGCTCAATTCCCAAGTAATTGGGGGCCATCAACCGGGCCCAAATACAGAGTCCGGACTCTGACAATTTTCAGATGGAAGAACCCAATAACCCTTACCCGACCTGAGAATCGAACCCAGGATGCCCAGCAGTAGCGCTAACGCCCCTAGACCAACGAGGCAGTACAATCATAACCTTTTTTTTTTGGGGTTTTTATCCACAAGGATACGTCAACCCCATTGTATATTGACTGACCGGTTGGTGCAGTTTGTAGCGACCCTGCCTTCTGAGCCGCTGGTCCCGGGTTCGATTCCCGGACAAGTCAAACATTTGTGTGCATGAACCTGTCTGTTTGACCTGTGCCTGGGTGTTTATATGTATATCAGTCATTAGGTTACCGTAGTACAGGTTCTACCTAGTTCGGGACCTGATGATCTTGTGTGGGTGTTATCTCATAGTATTGTCTCATATTATTATTATTATTATATTAAACAATATCACAAGCACTATACTAAAATGAATATAAAAAGAAAAAATAAAATCTAAGAAAATTCGGGGTTCACTAATGCTAAACTACAAAATTGTTTTGCTAGATCCGGCTTAGGGCGTGACAAAATCGTTTGAACTAAACCTATATCGAATCTGTTCAATGCATGTTCCCTTTCCAATTCTTCTATTTCTTTCCTATTTTTTTACACAATCCATCAGCAAATGTTGTACGTCCTCAATTTTGTTACGAGCATCACAGTTTGGCGAGTCGACTTTTTTCATCAAACCTTTAATTTAATTGCTGTGTTTAAATTTCTTTAAAAGCACATAGGTACAGTCGCCAACACTTCAGGTTATAGGAAACTGTCAAATTTCTCCAAATGATTAAGTTCAAAATGGAATGAGAAAATTTTACAGTTTGTGGTAACTTGACCTGCTGCTGTGTGTACAAGAATTATACAGCACACACAACAATCGTTTTAGTCGTGGACAATAGTTTTAGCTGGATTTTCACGTGGATTCAGTGTGTGACAAGTTGCGAGCTATACTGGCAAAATTCTACATTTTGAAACCTATAGTTCCATTCAAAATACTGCTCACCATGTATTTATTTATTTAACACTTTAAGCACAGAAATGTACAGAGGCAGACATAATGCCATAGGCATTTTCTACCAGTCAGTCAACTTTTGGTGGTACAGAACAATTTAAGAATAAATATTTAGGAATAAATATTTTTAAATCCAAATACACCCATAAACATATTAAGACTATAAATATAATATATATACTTAATTATATATAAATATAAGCACAAATAAATGTACATAAATACAAGAATATACTAAAAACAAATAAGACAAACAATGCACATTGCTTTAGGGGAGTCAATTATAGTAAACGGAATTACGAGCTTAACTTAACATATAAATTATAGACTGAAAGAATGTCCAAACTGCAAGTTAGACTTTTAAAACTCATCGTACCCAGAAAAATAAAACATCAATATAAAGATAACGTCGTCGAATTATTTAAATATTCTAATTTTTTGCCAGTACAGACTATACTCAACATGGGCGTCTTGATTGAGTAATTTATTAAAAAAAGCCCAGTTCACATAAAATAATCACAATAAGTATCACCAACAATAAACTAACAGTACTTCAGGCTAGACATTATTTAGCTCGCCGTCCGATAAGGACCAGGCCCGGGTCGACAGCGCGTTGTGTTCACTCGCGCCTCAAAGAAATGTCAGCAACAATAACGGGGTCCGCTAAGGCCGATGCCTGCCAGGGTTGCGGGAAAGTCCGATAGGGTTACCGTGGCCCCTGGCACAGGCAACTGAAGGAACACGGGGGGGTTTTAGTCAGTTAGAGCCTGACACGCCCTCCCGCTCCGTCCAGAGCGGGAGAAGTTATTTGATGATATCCAAACATCTAAAAAAAAAGGCTGGAATTAGGTAGGTGAAAAGTAAAATCGTAAATTTCTTTTTTTTTAACAATGAAATACCAAAATCTATAAAAAAATAAATAAACTTGAAAAACTATAAGCAAAATTACATAAAATACTATGACAACTACTTATATAGCTTACATTAATAAAATAAATTGCAAAAAAGAAATACTAATAAAAATAAATAAAAGCGAAGACACCTGTATAAGAATGTTTACGCTGACCAGAACCGGTCTTCTAATGAGCGGTCCAGTAGCAAGCAGCTCACATTCAAAACATTACATGTGACTCACGTACATACTTACTGATTGATGTTTAGGGCTTAAATAGTTACGTGCAAAATATTATTAATGAACTTACATTATTTGCTTATATTTTCTCAGCAATGATTAAACAGTGTTGTCATAGCGAATGTGAGTACCAATACAAACCATTTCTGGTTTAATGGTACAAAAAAAAAACACGAAATTGTACTAAGACTATGTATAAATAAATAAAATAAAATAACAAAATATACTCGTAACCAACTCCTTCTGAAGATGCCGAAGATTTAATTCTCATTCTTTTTTCTATTTATCGTCATGAATTGTTTAATTATTACGTGTATGAGTAATTATGATAGCAGTCTCTTACTGACGTGCATTAAGTTTCACGCATTATGTTGGTGTATTTGTATTTTTTTCTTACCGAACACAAAACTTCTGCTTAACAAAAAAAATGTGAAATGATGGGCACAATCAGGATGGTCACAAAAACGATGGACGTACAATAAGATTCGTTTATTGCTCTATAATCGGACAGAGTATCCACTTACTGTTTTTGCACTTGGTGACAGTTACAAAACGACTGACTCGAACTGCCTAACACATCGGCATTTATAGATTTCACTAATAACTTAATATTTAGATTGCATTACTAACTATAATCAGTAAAATTAAATAACAATTATTAACAAAGAAATAAATGAAATAAAGTATATGAATCTTAAGCAATCAGAACTTACATTATTTGCTTAAATTTGCTGAGTAGTGATGAAGCAGTGTTGTCATAGCGAATGTGAATACCAATATAAACCATTTCTGGTTTAATGGTACAAAACAAACACGAACCTGTATTAAGACTATGTATAAATAAATAAAATAAAATAACAAAATATACTCGTAACCAACTCCTTCTGAAGATGCCGAAGATTTCTTTCCCATTCTTTTTTCTATTTATCGTCATGAATTGTTTAATTGTTACGTGTATGAGAAATTATGATAGCTTACGGAATATTAAACCAGTCTTTCAATGACCAAAAAATTAGTTCCACATATTATTATGCTCGTGAATTTGTAATTTTTTCTTGCCATAAACAAAACTTCTAATTAACAAGAAAAACATACGACCCAAAATATTCGCTGACAGCCAAATATTTCTATCGTCACTAGTCATTACACACCCGTAATCATTCTTATCCGACTCCATAATCTGCAGCCGGATGTTTGTGAGCACACCCCAAAGATAAAGCATGATAAATGCTTGTAAGTGTCTAAAAAATGTCATGTGACATCACAGAACGGTAATGAGCGAGGGAATGAGTGAGTGAATGAAGTATTTTGCAAGGAACGAAGTTTTGATTATAGTTGACACGGTGAGTGAGCGGAGTTTGTGGCGGTCTTTTGTATGTGTTGCAGAATAAATGTGAGACTTTCTTTTAATCGGTTTTGAGTGTTCACGGTAATGTTGTGTGTAAAAGATTTTTTTGTTTGTTGCTGGAACTGTTTCGTGGTGGGTTTGCTTTTGTTGCATATTGTTTGAATATTTCTACGTAACACTAAACCGTTATCTTTTTTTTTTTTTTTTAAGGTTGGGAATTCATCGAAGGCGTGTCAGACTCTTACTGACTAAAACCTACCCGTGTTCCTTCAGTTGCCTGTGCCAGGGGCCACGGTATGCCTCTCGGACTTTCCCGCAACCCTGGCAGGCATCGGCCTTAGCGGACCCCGTCATTGGTGCTGACATCTCTTTGAGGCGCACGTGGAACACAACGCGCCGTCGACCCGGGCCTGGTCCTTAACGAACGGCGAGCTGCCCATTGCTCGCCGTTTGCAAGCCCACGCCTACGGTGGCCGGGAATCGGCCTGCGATTCCCGACGCCCAGGGCGTCTCCTGTGGCAGCTTGGGGCGTGAGGGCGCGAATTTTGCCTCTCCCTCACGCGTTCCGTCTCCTCCTTCGCGAACATTACTGCTTCGCAGAAGGAGGTGACGGCTTCCCAAGCCCTCTCGCTCCGTACCATGGCCTGGACCAGGGCCGGACGCGAGAGATCGCCACCGTCAATCACCTCCACCAGGACACGGCGGTGCTCCACCCAAGCCGGGCAGACCTCCACCGTATGCTCCACCGTGTCCTCCGGGCGATCCACACAATAGTGACACCCGGGCGTTTCCTCCCGCCTTATCCGGAACAGGAACCTCCCGAAACAACCGTGTCTGGTGAGGACCTGAGTCAGGTGGAAGGTGAGGACGCCATGGCGCCTCTCTAGCCACTCCTCAAAGAGGGGACTTATCGCTGAAATTGTGGCGTGCCCAGCGCTGGGTTGCGACAATCGCACTCTCCATGCCGCCCTGAGATCCCGCCGGAGCTCTGTCCGCTGTACCGTGATTTCTCGCGGCAGTGGAGCTACACCTAGGCGTTTCGCCTCCTCACTAAACCGTTACCTAAGCCTTAAACTGATGCTCCGCATCCGCCCTCCGGATGCGGAAGCGACGGAGGCGGAGCTGTACGAGGGATACAGAGCGGCGAAGACTGCCCTCCAAGAGGCTGTCCAGCGGGCCAAATATACGGCCCGCGAGGAGTTGGTGGAGACTCTGAACGGAGATCCATGGGGGCGCCCTTACAAAATGGTGCGGAATAAACTCCGCACCTGGGCCCCCCCGCTGACGCAGAGTCTCCGCCCCCAGCTGGTGGAGGAGGTGGTGAGCGCTCTGTTCCCTTCACGGGGGGAGCATACTCCCCCGCCCATGGCTCCGCCGCTCGCGGTGCCTGAAGCGGACCACGCGGACGACGACGACACACCTGAAGTGACCGGGGTAGATCTGAGAGTGGCGGTGGGTAAGCTGAAGGCCAAAAATACCGCCCCAGGACCCGACGGCCTGCCAGGGAAAGCCTGGGTCCTGGCCTCGACGGCTCTTGGGCCTCGACTGGAGGCGCTCTTAAGCGCATGTATGGAGAGAGGCCAGTTTCCACTCCGTTGGAAGACGGGGAAGCTGGTCCTCATTCGGAAGCCAGGGCGCCCTGCGGACTCTCCGTCCGCATACCGGCCCATTGTGCTGCTCGACGAGGTCGGCAAGCTCTTTGAGAGAGTAATTGCAGGCCGCCTCGTCGGGCACCTGGTGAGGACGGGGCCGGATCTTGCGGATAGTCAGTTCGGCTTCCGCAAGGGGCGCTCGACGGTGGACGCCATCATGCGCGTTAGAGCCCTCACGACGGGGGACGCGGTGTCTCGGGGCGGGGTTGTCGTGGCGGTGTCACTCGACATCGCCAACGCATTTAACACCCTGCCCTGGAGTTGCATTGGGGAGGCACTCCGGTATCACCGGGTGCCAACCTACCTCCGTCGAATAGTCGAGGCATATCTGACGGACAGAGCCGTCATCTACCCCGGTCGCGATGGGGAGTGGAACCGGCGAGAGATGTCGTGCGGCGTCCCACAGGGATCGGTTCTAGGGCCGCTCCTGTGGGACATCGGTTACGACTGGGTGCTGCGGGCCGACCTCCCTGATGGCGTCAGCGTGGTGTGCTACGCTGACGACACGCTGGTCCTGGCGCAGGGGAGGTCGCATCAGGCGGCGGCCGACGCAATGACACGCGGGGTTGCGATAGTCGTGGAGAGGATCCGGCAGTTGGGTCTCGAGGTGGCTTTGCACAAGTCCGAGGCCATGTCTTTCCATGGGCCCCGGAACAGGCCACCATCGGGATCCCAACTAACGGCAGGAGGGGTTCACATCGGCGTCGAGTCCACGATGAAATACTTAGGACTCGTGCTCGATAGCCGGTGGAACTTCGTGGAGCACTTCCGACGTTTGGCCCCCAAACTGGAACGGACTGGGGCCGCCCTCAAGCGGCTCCTGCCCAACCTGAGGGGTCCAAACGCCTCCTGCCGGAGGCTTTACGCGGGGGTCGTGCGGTCCATGGCTACATATGGGGCCCCGGTGTGGGCGCGTTCACTGCGGCGGAGAGCCGCCCACTATCTGAACGCGCCCCAAAAGGTGGTAGCCGTAAGGCTGATCCGGGGCTACCGCACGATCTCGGGCGAGGCGGCAAGCCTCCTTGCCGGACTGCCGCCGTGGGATCTGGAGGCGATAGTCCTCGCGCGCCTGTATGAGTGGCGCGCGGAGGCACTACGCCGGGGGGAAACCCCGCTTCCGCGGCAAATCGCGGCGGAGCGGACGGACCTCCGGCGCGATCTCATGGCGGCATGGAAAGAGCGACTGTCGCAACCCAGCGCAGGGCACGCCACGATAGCGGCGGTAAGACCCCTCTTTGAGGAGTGGCTAGAGAGGCGTCACGGCGTCCTCACCTACCGCCTGACGCAGGTCCTCACCGGACACGGAAGTTTCGGGAGGTTCCTGCACATCATCAGGCGGGAGGAAACGCCCGGGTGTCACCACTGCGATGATCGCCCCGAGGACACGGTGGAGCATACGGTGGGGGCCTGCCCTGCATGGGCGGAGCACCGCCGTGTCCTCGTAGAGGCGATCGGCAGCGGCGGCGATCTCTCACGCCCGGCCTTGGTTCAAGCCATGGTCCGGGGCGAGGGGGAGTGGGAGGCAGTCGCCTCCTTCTGCGAAGCAGTCATGCTAGCGAAGGAGGTGGCGGGACGGGAGAGGGAGAGAGTCTCCCGTCCAAGCCGCCGCGGTGGACGGCCGGGAGCCGCGTGACGACTCCCGGCCACCGTAGGCGCGGGCCTGCGGGCGGTGAGTAATGGGTAGCTCACCGTCCGATCAGGACCAGGCCCGTGCTGGACGGCGCGTACGTGTTCCACGCGCGCCTCAAAGAGATGTCAGCATCATAGAGGGGGCCCACTAGGGCCCAAGCCTGCCGGGAAAGCGGGATCATCCAAAAGGGGTACCGCTGACCCGGAACATAAAGGGCCAAGGAAGGAACACGGGTGGGTTTTAGTCAGTAAGAGTCTGACACTCCCTTCCGCTCCACCCAGAGCGGGAGGAGTCATTTGATGATTTCCCATCCTCAAAAAAAAAAAAAAAAAAAAAAAAAGCCTTAAACTGATTCATGATTAGCTGCTTGGGCTTAATTACGCTGTAACGGAAAATCTTTTGTCATTCAACTATTAAAGTATTCATCATTTCATACACACTAACACTCATCACATACACAGTCACTCTCATCACACACATACTTACACCCATCACATACATAGGTACATACATTTGGTTACCTTTTCAGTCCTAAGTGAAATTAATTATACTTAAACTGTTGCGTTTTTTAACTTATATTATATATTCATATTCATATTATTTGTCGAAAGAGAATGGATCCTGCGACACAGGGTATCCTAGTGCAGGATTCAGTGTCATAGGTACCTAAATATTGTAACTTGTTTATGAATCAATAAAACTTATTACATACTTAATTAATAACATGTTTATTTTTTTATTAATCGTGTTCAGGATATATTAGTGTAAGTAGTTTTGTAGACTTAGAGAAGAACAATATTGAGAAACCGAACGCTATCCTAATAACTTTTATTTCCCAAATATTTTTGTTGGAAAGTTAAGTTAAAACAACAGCAACTGCTCTTTTATAACCCCCGTAAACCAATTGCAGGCAAAAAAAAATCAAAACCATAAAAAATTACGTCAAAATTGCACCTAACACGAACAACACATCATTTTAATTTACTTCTTCCAAACTCTAGTCAATATTTCATTTAAAAATGCATACACGGACAAATTCAATGCAGTGTAGCTTCGTGCGTGCTTTATATGGAGGCAATTTCAACCCTCCGCGCGCCGCATCCCGCTAACTATTTGTCACAAAATATGAAGCCACAAAAATTCATGAAATCGAGGTGGCTTGCCGACTTTCATGCTATGTTTATCTCTAGGAGGAAGGAAGAGCGACCGGCGGCAATTTCGCTGTGTGAAAAATAAATTCAAGCACTCTCCCTAGGCTATTTTTAATCCGAATTTTCTTTTGAATTATGTGATGTATCTGCAGCAAGGTGAGGGTTGATCGAAGGTTGCTGTGGTGTTTTTTTTTGTGGTTGCAGGTGAATCGTTAGCGTTGAGTTGGTTGGTAATAAAATAAAAAAGACTGTTTATTTGGTTCGCAATCGTTAAGGAAAAATACAAAAAAATAATGAAAACCGGTACCTATTTGTTTATTTATCGCCTAAAACATATTTAGAAATAGGTATTCATTTACCATCTTATGCTACAAAATATATCGTCATATTCTTGAAATTGAATAAAAAAAGAATTCATAGAATTTACTGTTTTAGATAGGTACGTAGCGTTGGAAGGCCTCCCACAAGGTGGACAGACGATCTTGTCAAGGCCGCAGGAACCCGTTGGATGCGGGAAGCACAAAAGCGGTCGAAGTGGAGGTGCTTGGGGGAGGCCTATGTCCAGCAGTGGGCGTCTTTCGGCTGAAATGATGACTGTTTTAGGTGACTCCAAAACAGTAAATTCTATGAAAAGCTTAACAGATGCCAAAAATGTTAACATATGGAATTCTTTAGAAATACATTATTATTATATATAAATAATAATGTATTTCTAAAGAATTCCTTATCTTTATAAATTGCAAAGAAATTTTTTTTTGTAGAGGTGCTACGTCGTAGCACTCAATCGTACCTTGCTACGCTACAGCGCGCTGTCGTAGACACAGCGTAGCAGATTGCCACTACCACTCGGCAATGGCAATATTTGTATTAAACATGAACTTATTATTTAAAAAATCTTTTATAAATATGTACCTGAAGTAGCACACTTTACTTATTTATAGCTTAGCGGTCACCAGCACTAACCACACCCACAAATAACTTAATCAGTGTAGTAATATGAAATTTTATTTAATAGTATTTCATGAAACGGTTGTATTTAGCTCAGTAATGATGGTCGTGATAACAGGTTCCGAATACAAATAATATACGAGTATGTGCCGGAGGTAATTGTACGGCAGACGTGCCGGCTGTCCTCAATCGATGGCTGCTGATATTTAATTATTTATTTTATGAGGAAAATAAACAGTAGTATATTAAAAATATACAAAGTGTCTTAAACATAATGACTTAACAAGTATTCTACCCTCTACATTTTCCACAATATTAATGTTCTAGTGTTATTTATTTTAGAAGTATGTATGTATGTTTGTATGTATGTATGTATATTCTCATATTATTGGTTTTGTTTTCTTAAGTGAATGGTTTTTTATTTTATTTTCTCTTTTATTCTTACACACACTGTCTACATCTCTTAATCTACTATCCTAACGCAGGTATGCTGGAAGAGATTTCATTAGAAAGAAGCATCACCTTTGTACCTATTTTTCTGTTCATTTCTTCATGCCTGTTTATATACGTGTGTACATAAATGGTTAAATTAATGAACATTTTGTAAAGATTCATAACACAGCCGGTCTATTCTGTAAAAACCCCACCGTCAATATTGTCAATCCATCATTGAACGTCAGCTCATTTGAAGGTCACGTCACCTAAGTTTTAATTGACAGCTCACTTCACCTTAGGTTTCACGGTGACTCGCAGTTTCCCAAATAGATCGGAGTATTGCTATTGACCCCTGAAGTTAAGCTATAATAGGCGATATGAGGGGCTCTGGCAATATTTTTACTATAGACGATAATCGGCATATTTTTACTATAGACGATAATCTTTAGTAGGGAAATTAGTCAGACTGACGTTGCAGGCTGGGTATTTTTTTGTATAACATGCCATCAATAGAATCCTCAAACGGTTAGGCAGACGTGCACCTATAGTACACCCACACTTCAACAAACAATTATTCTATTTAATAAAATCAACAAAAAAAAAACGTTCAGTTTAACATGAGTTTTTATTCCACTAGTACTGACTTTTGAGAAAGAAAACGAAAGACGAAGAAGAGAAAAAAAATGCGACTTTTCGTTAATAAATCCCAAACGCCAATTCAAATGAATTTATAGTGTATATAATTATTGATAGTGATGATAGTGTGTATAAATGAATAACGCTCAAAAATCTTGCCTCAATATATACTTACGAGAATTAATGAATAATTAATTAATCAAAAACCTAACCAGTTCTATTTCAAAAATAGAACTGTTAATTATACCACAAATAGTAGAGGGCAAAATTAATAATACATTACGTAGCTTTAGTAACACAAAAAAATACATATTTATTGTTATTTATTCTACTACATACTACAAAAACAAATAAACACGCTATATCGCCACGCTATTATCTTCGAAGGGGATCTCACGAAGGGGTAGATAGAAAGTAGGTACACGGAGGCAAGAGACAATTATTTTCTTACAATATCAATAAATGGAAGATTCAACTGGATTAACTGCTCTAATAAAGAACGGAAGGGTTATACTCGTGAACGGGTGCTGCTTGTGGTGACAGGTCATCTTGCTGACTATGATTTTGTTATTAGTAATTAACTGTTTCTTTATTATACTTCGAAAGGTCCTAGTTTATCATTTGTGAATTCAAGTAACAGCTATATAAACATAATACAGCATTGCAAATGTAAGCGGGCACGCCCTTTATGCCTGGAGGCTGTTATTTAGTTATTAAGTTCTGTTTACGTTTTTATTATTTATTTTTGCTTGAGTAATAGTTTTCAATGTTTTTGTTGGTAGGTATATTGGCGTGTGCTAGCTGACATACTCGTATATGTGTTGAGTTTCATAATGTTAATTACTTACTGTTGTAGAGAATCCAGTTCCTCTAACTGAAAATACAGCTATTCTACTGGGGACTTTGTTGCGCCACTTCGTATTCCCAGCTAAAGCAGTTGGTGTTTTGGGGGACTGTCTTATGTAATTTTGACGTTCAAAACTGACTTACTGAAGACAGTCTTGACACCCAGTCAAGACTGTCTTCAGTAAGTCAGTCTGGACACAGAACTCTGTTATTTAATACTAGCTTTACCCGCGTGAAGTTCAAAAACTATCCCACAGAAACGCACTACCGGGATAAAAAGTATTCTGTCCTTACCCAGGTCATGGTCTCTCCGTTTAACAAATTCATACAAATCCGTTCAACTGCTAATGCGAGAAAGGTACAGCTACGGTTTCCTAGGAGAGCGGTGGCCGCCACATTACGATTGCAGTGACGGCTGTCATGAAAATGATAGCACGGGGAGTTGACTTTAAGCTGTCAAAAAACACTTGCTGTACATCGCACTCACCTCCACAGACTAGGCAACTCATTCATTGGTCAATGTGCTTTTACAATAAACTTCCCATTGACATTTGAAACTTAACCATTTAACGATTAACGCAAAAATCAAACTTCGTAAAAAAGGGTACTATAAACATTCCAATTATTTAGAAGACAAAAAACTTGGGAAAGAGCTGCTCGCTCTGCCAGGCCTTGAGTTATAACCAAAAAAAATTAAATTTTAATTCTCATGCATAATCATCTTTGTACACCACTTTAATATAGGTAGGTACATCGATGAATATTATATACAAAATGACATGAATATTTACTTCTAATGTATTATTTTACTTTCATTATAGTGATTAAGGACGATGTGGGTATTTTTTTTCTTTCTCTGTTAGTTTTATTAAGAGCGTTCATACCTTATGGGTGGCAACGTCGCAATTTAGTGTCATATTTCGTGGTTTTCAATTTTTATCATTTAATCGGAGCTATATTTTAAAAATCTGTTTAATTAACTTTTTAGAATTATGTGAAAACCGTGTAAAAGGTAAGAAATTGTTGCGTTTACAGTTCTATTTATATGCAAATAATACACTGGAAACTTGCAGGGCGTTATTTTCATTGTAAAATAACTGTAAGCATTACGGTTACTTACTTTTTAAACACTTTCACGTAATTCTAAAAAGTTAATTAAACAGATTTTTAAAATATAGTTCCGATTAAATTATAAAAATTGAAAACCACGAAATATGACACTAAATTGCGACGTTGCCACTCATAAGGTATAAACGCTCTTAATGGTCTGGCAGTTGAGTAATTTCTGTGGCCTAACCAAATGTCCTTTCTTTGGTATTGTTCATCGAGTCGTTGAACTCCTCAAGTTTTGAGTTGCGCTGCACGATTACTGACAAATGCTTGCACTGAATGGACTGGTCCACTCAAATCTGTGTGGTTTTTTCCTCAAAAGACCATTACAGGCGCTAATCTACCTCGGACCTACCTCATCATTTTTTACTCTTTTAGTACATTATCTACATAACTTTAATCTTTATTTTCAATTAAACAGTTTAACTCCAAATATTTTTTTTTTTTTTTATAAATTGACGTAAATGTGATTCCGTTAACGTATACAGAGTAAACAATTTCATTTCATTTTACTCTTACTTTCATAAATAACGTTTCAGTGACGTTACGTCATTCGACGGTAAATTGCGGACGCTATGTGGCGGCCACCGTAGTCTTAGGAAACCCTTTTTTTGTTTCCGGGGTGGAAATTCCTCATGGATGTCGCCGCCCTGGGGCGAGTGGCGTTGTCTGTCAGACTCTTACTGACTAAAAACCACCCCGGTAACAACCACCTACGCTGGGGGTCGCGGGAACGTACGATCCTTCCGCAACCCCCGACTGGTGCCGGCCCGGTCTGGGGCCCCAGTGAGGTGTTTGACTCCCCCCGCGACGTCTAAGAGGGGCGCGCGTGGAACACTACGCGCCGCCACCTCGGGTCCTGGTGTGTGGGGGTCGACGGACGTCCCCGAGTCCGTCGCCCCTGGACCCATTTAGGGGGGCTGGAAGAGAGCGTTGTCCGCCCTCCGCCGACGCCCGGTGCGCCTTTTGCGGGCCGGGTGAGTGGACGAGATCTCCCTCTCCCGTTCCGCAGCCTCCTTCTGCGAGACGACTGTCTCGCAGAAGGAAACCACCGCGTCCCAGGACTCGTTGCTGCCGACCATCGACTCGACTACGGCCGGCAGCGACAAGTCACTGCCTACTTCTGAGATGAGGGCACGGCGCGGCTCCTCCCAAGCGGCACACTCTGCCAGCGTATGCCGCGCCGTGTCCTTCCGGCAGTCGACGCAGTGGTGACACCGGGCGTCCGGCTCCCTGTGTATGCGACACAGGTACTTCCCGAAGCAACCATGCCCCGAGAGCACCTGCGTCGCCCGAAATGACAGGGAGCAGTCTTAGGAAACCCTAGCATAACAAACAGGCAACAGGGTTACTTTTAGTATGAATTCTGAACTAGTATGAATACCTAATAATTTATTCGCTCAATTATGAATATATGTATGAATATATATATATTATCTATTTGTGTATTGTGCAAAGCTCTATAGAATTAACAAACCGTTCAATGTGTGGTGTGCAAATTAGCTTTAGTTCAAGTAAGTTTAAGGTTAGCAATGTTTTCATTAAATTCACAATTGAAGCTTAGTCCAATAATAATCATATTATTGATATTGGTTACATAACGTTGCTATTATGTGGTCAGGGAGCTAATTAATTCTATTACTATTCTTTACAGAATATAAATTACTAGCGTCACAATATTAATAAACTCAAACCAATTATGAGTTGCCTTCATTACAAAATATCAATATTTTGTTTACTGAACATTATCTCTATAAATGTTTAGTTATTCGATTAATATCAAATAACGATGGACACATAATTAGGGTCATATTAGTCTGGTTGTATTTTCAACATCGAATTACTTGATCCCTTTCTGCTAAACAGTTTTGGTTATATTCATACGCGTCATTTTAGTAAACTTATTAGCATAATCCTATTTCATTATATAACATTCCAAACAAAAAGCCACAGGATTTACCTCTATTAAATTCGACAAGTTAATTATGATATCAAGAGATCATCGTACATATTTTGTTTGTAGCTGTAAGAGTTATTGTTTGTAAGGACAAGTGATCAACATATTAAACAAAACTGACGAAATCGAATTGTTATGTTTATAACCTCCTTTAATTAATATGACATAAATCACTGCTGCTGAAATAAATATTTTAATCCTCCTAGAATCTGGTAGTGGAACGTACAAAACGAATAATTGCTCTGAATTATATAATGGCCACTTTTCGCTAACCAGTGCCTACTTTCAGGACATTCATTTCAGAACTGAAATTTACAAAGAAGTAACCCGGCCAGGCAATAAAATTAAGTGAAGAAAAACTTTATTACAAATCTCGTCTTAGTTAGCGAAGTGGCCACGGTTGTACCCTGTGGCCACAAGCTACACGCTTAAGCGACACGCGTCTTGCAGCAGCGACTGCGGAGAAAACAAATTACAGAAGTTGTTTAGAGCATGCCGCGATTCACCACGATGCGACTTGCGACGCGACTTGCGTTAAGCAACACCTCGACGCAAGTCGCATCGCTCGTGGTTGTGAACAGGGCTTTAAGCAGAAATTCCGCTGACCTGCGACTACTGAATAGTAGGTATCTCCATGAATTTATAGTGCCACAAGCAACTTTAGGAAGGAACACTGCCTCGGATTCTTAAGTCCACAAAAAGAAATATAAACTGAAAATTATAAAATGTCAGCACCAGGTGAGTTTTTGTGTTCCGGGGATAGTAAGCTATTTCTATTTTTATTGTTGTTCTGAGAAATATAAAGTCTCCTTTGGGCTTGTAAATTACGTTGAAATAAAATGGAAACAATGTTTCATGCGGCTGCAGTAGGTAGAACTATTTTTCATAACGTGACTATGTATTATGAATGACATTCATGTTTTTTTTATATCAGTGTGCGCGGATTTCTACTAATACGAAATTTAAAAAAAATACATATAACACAGTAAAACAATTTTTGTAAACAGCTCGTTAGAAGACTCATTTACAATAGGACAGCGTTTCGCCTCAATAATGATGAAATGTTATAGGCGCTCTGTCCTAGTATAAGCAATCGTCGCGCGAATACGTGACAGTCGTGATTATTTATTTGGCGAACCATGGGCGAAACCGAACAAATAAATGCATAATAATTTATTGCATAAACAAGGATTTACATTGCACTGCATACATTTAGTAAAACCAGTGACGAAGCGGTACCTAAAAACGTACATAATTAATATTAGGGTTAATATTAGTGAAGGGTAAGCGTTTTGGGGGGACTGTCTTATGTGATTTTGACGTTCAAAAAGTGCTGATTCTCAGCCTAATTTGAATAAATGACTTTTGATTTTCATTAACAATAAAAACTAAAGCTATGAAGGTATGAACCGGTTGCGTATATTTGGGTGTGTGTGTGTGTGGCGTTGAGTGTGATGTATGTGTAAATAAACGCTATGATCGTGTATTTGCACGACAGTTGCTTATATTGCACTGACGTTACGTAAAATCCTGCATCGCGCAAACAGAGTTTACCGCGCAACTAGCATAAATATACAACGTCCCGACATCAATCGCTGGGCAGTTGCCCACCAGACACGACACCTGTCTGGTCGGAGGTTCCTCCCTTTTCCATAGAGTATGAATGAACTTTACTCCCTGTTCCTCACATCTTTATAAGTGTCTGGGATCCTTTAAGAGGTCTGTGTTTAAATTTCTTGTGTATAGATGTTACTACTCCATCACTGAGTTTACTACTGAACTGAGATTTGACGATTCTGATTTAATAATTAAACACTTATGATTTTATTTATTTAATTAGTATGAATGTGTTTATATATCTGAAATTGTAACACATTTTAAAAGAGTTTCTTGCCCTTTCTTTTCCATACGAAACTGCCTTTTGGAAGGGGCGACTAGAATTAATTCTGTTTTAATGTAATTTATTGACATGCCACCTTAATTGTAATTATTTGTTTTTGTTAATGTTGTACGCCATATATTGGCAAAAGATAGTGCACATATTTTAGACAATATAATATCTGTAACCAAACCTATGTTTAACAAAATAAATGATTGATTCGCCGCAATACTGACGAAAATCTTACTCCATGTAAAGAAATCTTTATAAACATTGAAATTAAGCACAAAATTCAATTAACCCATTGGCGGGTTATCATAGTGTCACCCAACTGAAGAGTAGGTATTAAAACGAATTACCGCTAAAACTGAGAGACGGACGGTGTTAGGGTATTTATGCCGATCAGTCGAGCTCGTTGCTACGTGGTCGGAATGTAGGCGTCACAAGAATTATGCAGCCGTGCCGCCATTTAACAGCTGGCAGATAGTTGATGCAGTCGCGTGTATTGATGATCACACCGACGTGACGGTCACAAATATAATTTTCTTTAAAGACCAAGAACTTATAATTTAGAAATTATGTAATGTAGAGAAATTTGAGGCAATTGGTGTTTGTTTCAAGTTGTAGAAATCAGGTAGGCTGGTAGGTAAACAGTAATTCAAGCCTTTTGAACGCTCCTACAATATTTAAAATGTTCGTAGATGGCCAGCATGAGTGACAGTTTTTGATGACGAAATGAAAACCTGCCTGCAATAACATAATTCCTAATGTTAAAATAGTACATTACTGCAGGGGCCAGCATAAGAGGCATTGATGGACGAACGTGTCAATGTGGGCCGAGACGAAGCCGAGGCATACATACGTACCTAAGCCCATCAATGCCTAGTTGTGGCCAAGGCTTGTATAGTACTTTTCTCAAATAATGCGCGGAAATTAAAATACAATTCAAAATCAATGACGAACAACGAACAACAATAATTTTTCCCGCGTTAAAGTGTTCATTTGTTTTTTTTTTATAAACAGCTTTCTATTTGCAAGCCAGTTGGAATTTAAATAAAACCTTTGATAAATTACCTCCTTGGTCTACATGTTTTGGAGTAAAAGTGTGTTCCATTTTTAAATTACACTATATAATATATGAGTTTACTATGTAATTTATTTGGCCGCTAAACTACGACAGATATGGATTTTCATACAACTTTTGCCGGCCGCTGCTCGGATGTATTTGGCCATTACAGCAATTTCGATTTATCTTGAAGAAGGTTGTCAAAATAATGCTCAAATTTCCAAGCATGTTTGAGAAAAATATGTTACTCCAATCAGTATTAGAACGTGACTTCGAATAAAACCCATACCCGTGTAATCAATAATACCCGTGTTATTAATTCTAAGTAAATCTAACTTGAAAATGGGACAACTCGACATTGCTACTTTCCAGTTATGATTTAAAATTTATCGGAAAAATCATACACTTTTTATTCAATCCGCAAACGTATCGAGTAACCTATAAATATTAACGAGTAAGCATCGACGCTTACAAATCCGGGGGGAGAGCAAATGCGTGTACACCACAATAATATTTTATTAACAACAACGTTATATTAGGCAATATCGTCCCGTACGAATTTTTCGTACGATTTTTTGTCACATCGCAAACTGAACACAATCGGATATCATTAGGGTTATTTATGTGTGTGCCGTGCCGCGGACGCAGCGGGGACGCAACGGGGACGTGACTTCAATTCTCAACGCCTGTTATCTCGGACACTTACTTTTTCATTGATTGCCTTTTTTAGATTTTCCTCTTTTCCCTTTTTTCCGGCAGTTGTCCCTTGATGTATGGCGGTGTTGAAAATAATTTGTCGGTAACGTGGGCCGGGTACGGATGTTATAATGCGGACAATTATCGCCATTGTCCACGGACCTAAACGATTGTGTCGTCCAATATTTTTTTCAGAAAGTGTTCGGGCATTTTCGATAACGTTTTCAATGTTCTGTCCTTCAATAAAATTGAGGACAACAGGCGTAAATAGGCGCAAGAATACAGAATACTTCTTTCGTTCTTTTCTCTTTTTTTATAGAACGGAATATCGATATTTTTTTCTTATTAGGATAAAGAAATATATCAGTTTTCTATTCTAAGTAAAAACAAATAGGTAAAAAGCCGGTACAGTCCTAGCCATATCATCTTTTTCTTAGAAATTCAAACGCTATTATCATAATAGTGTCTGTAAAATAGCCCTACAACTCGTAAAGATGATCTTAAATAAGATTAACAAGAGGCCGCGAGCTCTTCATAATTCTGAGTTCAAAAAGTCAATACTAGCTCATTGGGGATTCTTGCAACGTGCGATAAAATAGTATTACGGATACCAGCCTTCCCGTGTCGAACCACACTCAACGTTACCGAATCGTTTCGCGAAATAGTGTATATATACTATCCGAATAGTTTGTTTTATTTCGTAAGGTTAATTTATATTTTGTGTAGTTCTAGTATGGTTGTCATCGCTTTAGGATTCGAACTCATGACTTCTTGATATGGTGTGAGGCATTAGAGATAAATATATAATTATGAGACAACATCCACACAAGGTCTTCAGGTCTCGAACTAGGTAGAGCCTGTACTACGGTAACCTGTACGAGATGGCGAGCTATTGCTCCTTCAATGACTGATGTGAGCTATTGAGAAAATTTCTAATATTAAACCAAATAAGTTTGTATCAAAATCATTAAATAAAATCAATCCACATAGGGAACCTTCTAGCAACTCCGTACATGTCATACAATACGACCTTTAAATAACTAGGTGAACAGCCTCTTAAATCAATAGTCAAATTAAATTCAAGTAACAAAGCAAAACAAACGAAGCTCGCCTAGTATCTGCGGATGTAATCAAATTATTGAGAACCGGTCAATTGCTCGAGACACACAGCAAACACTGTGCCAGCCCTAACCGATCACAGACCCTTTGTGACAACAATGACTCGAATGTTAAGCGCCTTTCGACCCTCCACAAATATACACAAGTACTAAGAACATTCCTTTTAGCCCAGTTTGTATAGTAATTCGTAGAAGCTGAAAGGCGAATGACGAAATCAAATTGGGTAATTATTTATTGAGAGTTAAATTCTTTGAAATGCTAATATCAAGATTTTTGGCATGGTATTTTGAGTTGAACGGCGTTATTGAAATAATTTGAAGAGCTACAAACGGTAGGCACAAATACTCCGAAAACATAAATACTGAATCATTGCCATGATTGTACTATATAAGTAACGCGAATCCAGTAGGTACGAGTATTTTTTTTTTTCTCGTTGTCACTAGGAAATTCTCCTATACAAGGTGTTGTTTTGCATCCTCGTCAAATTCGAGGAGGTAACTATGCTAATGATTCTCGACACGAATCAATAATAAAATAAGTAGGTATTTATTTTTAAATTTTGTAATTTTCGGAAATCGGCATGTGTAGGGCCCGTGTGATACCGCCCTGTAACTGCGCTGTAACTGTAACGCATGCACACAGCGACATAGTCGTACGACACTGCCTACCGTATACGCAACGGGGCGATTCTGTTCTTTGAAAGTAGAGTATTCTGAAATACTGTCAAACTTAAATATCTAACAAAACAACTATGTATTAATTATTGAGCAGGATCGTAATTTTATTTGATTATTTATATCTTTCATAACAGCCTCCTGAAATTTGACGAGGATGCAAAACGACACGTTGTATTATGGGAGCGTTTACAAACATTTAAAACTCACATACACAAACAACCAGACCCGTAACAAATACTTGTAGGTAACTGCGCTAACCGTATCGTCTTGAATTTAAACTTATAGTCACTTTTCATAAGATATTTATATTCCGGGAACCATAATTCCGGTTGTTCATTACAAACTAACTTCCACGAAAGCATAAACTAAACGATCGTGAAACTAAGCAAAACCGCAAACCAAAGACTAAAATTTCATAATCTCTTCCTCACAACACGGCCCACCCTACAGAATGAAAGCCTGATTGAAACCAAATCCCTTAAAACCGAGAGAATATGTGACAGTTAAAGTACGGTGCAGACACCCGACTTAACGTGGAATTCATCAACAATCCACCGATTAATAAAGGTGATCTTTTAACCGTGATTTTCATCAATCTTGAAGCATTAACATAGTGTCTAGTAGTCTCGCCAGCACTATCCCTGGTGACCTGAACAAATGCAGGTGCCGCCTAATTACCAACGTGGGGGAAGGAGACGGTGATATAGACTTTAGAGTGTTAGAAAAGGAGGACGAGCATCGGAGAGTCAATCCGTCACTGTCGTATTGGGTAATCTTGTAAAGCTAGTGATAAATCCGAGTGAGGCGTCGATCCACCATGATTTTTGCGTTTGCTATTATTAAATTCACAAAGGCTCAGATACGTCACGTGGCGTTTGCACGATAATATATTTAGCGTTATTTTCTTTGATTTTGTTGTGTGTTTATTGAATAATAAGTTTAGTATCTGCCGCCGAATAAAAGAAATTTATCCGAGAAGGAATATTTATATTGTATTGATTTACGTAATCTTGAAGTGAACAAGTTTTGTTACAATAGCAACACCATACCTACTTATTATATTCGAATGATATAAAATGGTTCTGCTTGACATAGGTAATGCATTATTTTATACACTTCATTATTAGCCAAGCAAGCTAAATAAATGAGTTCAGTAATTTGAACTAAAAGTGCACCCAAATTCGTCTCGACAGGCACGTAATCACGACAAAGTATCAAATCGGTATTAGCACAATCAATAAGCGTATATATCTGGTATATTGCATTGCCAATATTGGGCTCGATAATTTAAGCCTGTGTCACAAAGGTGGATCGAAAGGTACCTGTGTATATCGACGCTACTGTCTAGATTAGGCCTTTGAATTTAGATCTGCGTATGGCATATTGAATATCGAAGCGTTCAATAAGCTCATGGCTATAGTCGTTTGTTTTGGTAATACAGAAGGCCGCAGCCCGAAGGTCAGTGGTAATTTTTTGAGTTTCATTAGAACTAGAGGCCAGCTTATACTGGTTTTATTGTCTACCGTACCTATATTATTTTAATTACTGTAAATGTGAGGACTATGTGGGTCAATGCTTTTTGTTTTTTTTTTTTTTGCGCAGTTTGTTTTAATCATGATCTGGCAGTTTGAGTAATTTATGCGGCCTACTCAAATGTCCTTTCTTTGGTATTGTTCGTCGAATCGTTGAGCTCCTTAATTAAGCTCTGAGTGGAGCTGCACGATTACTGATACATGCGTGCACTGACTGGACAGGTCCACTCAATCTGTGTGGCTTTTCCTCAAAAGACCATTTCTGACACTAATCTACATAGTCTTCACATGATCTGACCAAGATTATGTCTGGACTTTAAAAGAGAGTGTGACCTCTGAGTTTCTCTTGGCCTTTCGTCTCAGAGTAGTCAGATAGGAAACGCCACCCTTATCTAGCTATTAAAATATGATTGACGTGTAAAAGTGTTTGTACAAACCTACTTACAGAAATAACATCTTTTATCATTATCATTAAAATTGTAAAGGAGCACCGCTCATTTTTACAAAAAAGTATTAAGTTTCATTCTATGATGTGAGTCGTTTGTGCCCACACACAATTCAAATTACCAAGCTAGATTTAAAAAAATTGTAACACAATATCTCAATTATACTTTTTTAGACATGGGCTGCAAACCCCCCCTGGGCCTAGAAAAAGTTTCATTCTAGCAGCGATAACGATACTGGCAAAGTGAAAAATTAATTGGATTGATAGAAGCCACTAAAGTCTTTGTAGAAACACGAAACATTTTGAAAACGATTGCCACCTGTCTAGAACCGGTCCTCATAATCAATAGCCGCAACAGGAAAAGTGACCTTATTTTAAAGGAACCAATCGCCAAGCTTCCCTGTTTTTTTATCATTCAGGATGTGTTATATCATTGCTTGTATCCGAGTCTATAACATGTCCCTGATATTTATCAACAAAAACATTTTCTATATTTTTACAACGCACTTACGTCGTCATAGCTTTCGTATTCTATGCCAGAAAAATGTTTTGGACATTTAGAAAAGTTTATGCATCTAAACTACACTTTTTATTTCAAAACGAAAGCCTGGAATAAAACATGATAGATTTTAATTAAAAATCATACCTCTCAGATTTGCTTTAAAATTTTATTTGCTATGAAGTAATTAACAGAATTCCTGATGATCAAAGTTGGTAGTTTTAAAACTTTTTCGTTTATAATTCAGTGCTGAGTTTGCAGATGCAGCGGTTCGCGAACTGAACTTTTAAAAACATCATTATCGTTTCGCGATGTAAAGCTGTACGTAAACAAGTCAAATTGAGATAGAGTAAATTATAATAATAATAATATGAGACAACATCCACACAAGGTCGTCAGGTCCCGAACTAGGTAGAGCCTGTACTACGGTAACCTGATGACTAATATACATACTTATATACATATACACACCCAGACACAGGTCAAGCAGACATGTTCATGCACACAAATGTTTGACTTGTCCGGGGATCGAACCCGGGACCAGCGGCTCAGAAGGCAGGGTCGCTACCAACTGCACCAACCGGTCAGTCAATTTAGTTTATTCTATTTAGTCAATCAAATCAAATTTCCTAATGAGTGTGTTTGAGGGGGTTTGTATCAGTCAGCTTGGTAAATATATAAACGCAAACGAAACAAAAGGAGTACAGTCGCTGTCAGATATATTGTAGCAGACAAGGTGACCAAATACTTCTGAACAATGTAAAATGTCAACAAGTTCCACAAGTAACCATTAATATCTGAACATTCATTACTTCATTAATATTTGAGCAGATGCTTGTCAATTATTTCTATACACACAACTAACCAAAAATATCAGAACACTTCCAACGAAAAGTGTATTTGCGCGTCAAGATCTATTTTTTTTCAGTAGTTTGTCATTAACATATCAGCTGTATCCTATACAAATGATTCTCTATAGAATTTTTATTGCCCTTTCATCGTTTTTATACCACAGATAGTGTTGGTTTTTGGTTCGTCCTTTATATCACACAGTAACGAATTAGGTATGCTCAGTGTTGGTCTGCGTAAATACACTTGAAGTTGTAAGTCTTCAGATATTTTTGATTAGTTGTGTGTATAGAAATTATTGACAAGCATCTGCTCAGATATTAATGAAGTAATGAATGTTCAGATATTAATGGTGACTTGTGTAGTCAAAAGAACTTATTGACATTTAAAATTGTTCAGAAGTATTTGGTCACCTTGCCTGTTACAATATATCTAACTACGACTGTATGTAAGGATCGTAGCAGATGGCGTTCTACAGTTTCTGCCTACCATGGGGAAAAGGCGTGAGGTTATGTGTGTATGTATGTTTTGTAGAATCTGCAAGGACTGTTTTCATGATGGTCAACAACCGTACATTGATCGCGCACAATCGTCATGTGCGTAGTGGCGATCCAAGACTACTAAGTCCAGCAACCGGAGTGTATAACATACTCGGAAAATTATTTTCAATTTTCCCTAAGTCAGCATTTTTGGGTCTATGATTGAATAAAATACTACAATTTCATACCTGAGCCAACGATATATAGTTGCTACGGCGTAGCAGATGCTGTCGCTACGCTGCTACGCGGGCGTAACAGATAAGCGCTACGCTGTCGTAGCAGATAAGCGCTACGCTGTCGTAGCAGCTAATTGTATTGTTACATTTATGTTAAAATGGAACTTGGTTGGCTTGGACTTGGTTTTATAATTTACCAGCTAATGGCCAGCATGCGTTGCAATGCTTTTTTGATAGGAACCTTCTCTGGCGCGCACACAACAACTTAGCAAAAATGAATCACATTCGGTCGAGCCATTTTCGAGTTTTTGCGAGACTAAAATGCACGGCAATTGGTTTTTTATATACAGCGTGTAACAGAATAAACGCAAGACCTGAAAGTAGTTTGCTCATAATTGACTACTGAATCCATTTCAGTAACTTTTAATATAGGTATTTTTTTTTTTAAATTATGTATTTTGCAATACTGACCACCGATTTAGCCAAAGAAAATTAAATCTTATTACAAGGCTATAAGACTCAACTTTAACTGCATAAAGTAATGCTAGGGTCAATCCGATTTTCTTAATAATAATAGATAGCTTAAAAAAAATTGTTTTGGTCATTGTATAGTGCTTTTAACTCAATACTCTAATTGGGGTGTATGAGGTCTTGCGTTAATTATGTTACACTACGTTTAACTATGTTAACTATGTTACCTATATAAAATAAATATGTTACACGTGGTATAAAGACTAGCGACTCGCCCCTGTTTCGCACAGTTTGTACGACTTGTCAAAATATCGAGATTCCTTTATTATATGTAAGTATAATGTTAATGTATTACACACATAAATCTTCCGAAATACATTTTCTAAATGATAAAAACCGCATCAAACCCCACAGGGTCGTTTAGAAGATTAACGCGGTCACACTGACAAACTCGAAAAACGACTTTAATTTGTAATATGTATAGAATGGTCTGTTAATTGCCTAAGCTTTTTCAGTACGGTACTAGAACTTTTCTAAGTCCATAAAACATAAATACTACTCCAAAATATATTTCAAAAGGTGATCCATTTCCCAGTGAAGGTTTAATTACCGAAATAATTCACTTATTAGTAGGTTATGGACATTATTTGATTATTACAACTGTCGCGCTAAGCCAACCATCTGTTCATAATTCAATAACACAATCTAAATTATTAATACTCAGAACTATGCCAGTAATAATAATGCAATTGGCTTAAATTTTTGAGCAAACTGTTATTATCTGTTCGAACTCACTGTTGCAAATGACTTATAACATAAACATTTGTTTACCAAACAAAATAAGCTGTACATTCCTTGTTCACTTGTTACAAATATGCTTGGTGAAGGATTTCTTCAAGAGGAAGGCATTACGGGTATGTATTTAGGGTTATCTTGTCGTTCGTGAATGATAATTCGGTCGATTCGATCAGTCGGTTATCTTTTAAAGTGAAAGCACGTGAACATATCCGTCAGAAGTTGGCTGAAACATCCCAGCGCTGAGTTGCTGGATTCGTTTTCTCCTCTACCGATCGCTATATTTCCTGACCAAGGTTTATTTTGTTTATGTGTATGTATTAGTATTTATTCTTGTATTTTAAAGTCATTTCCGAGCTATCTATCCCGTATGTTGCACCTGCCATGGTTTATCTCCGCATCACCGTAAGGTTGACTGGTAAAAAATGCCTCAGGCATTAAGTCCGCCTTTGTACCTACAGTATTTTTTTTTGTCGTGCATAAAGTTTTAATAAATAATTCTGATGATTCTGTAAATTTCCTTCATTCTTTGATTATGCCAGTATCATCTGTAGGGATTGACAGAAGTGTAAAGTTCCAACGCGAACGCCCCCATTTTGCCAGTCCCACGTAATAGACGACGTGTTGGTTACTTTTCAGATAAAATATATTTAAAAAAAAACATCATATTGGGTATAATGCTGTTTTCACATGCTGATAATATGATGACGATAAAATAAAGATGATGTATAATTTATTTAACCTCCAGCTACTTCATTGGAAGTCAACCCTTAGAAAATAGGCCGTCAATCATTATATCAAAAAAAAATTGAGTAAACTGTGAGACATCAAAGCCGTGTCTAAATTATTTTGATCGTTTTATCTTTGCCAAAGAGTAACTTTGATCATCTATTTCGTTTTTTTTTCATGATTTTTTTCGCAGTTCGCAAAAGAAAATATTTGTCGATGCTATCTAATCTTGCGTTAAGTCATCAAAGTGTTTAACGAGGGATTAAATTATGAAAGCTCGAGTCGGAATTGAACTGCAAGGCTAAGCTACGTTTGACGAGGTTAATTTGTTGATAGCTGACCTTTTTAATCTTATCTTATCGTCAAGTTCTGAATTAGGTATTCAGAACTTGACGATAACTTATTTTTCATTCAATTCACTTGTGCACATTCTAATTAATATTACGTAACATAACATCAGGCCCTGTTTCCCCGAAGGGTTGGGCAGAGATGTACATAAAGTACACCCACTGTCGGGAATCGAATCCAACACAGCACGTTGTACGCGGTCTACATGCGCAGGCAGCATGATCAGCGCGTCATCGGCGAGTTGAGACGCGGCGCGGCGGTGACACGACTCGGCCCGATGACCACTCGCTTCAACGGACTCCACCGCGACGGACGATACTTTATTAACTATTTGCCCGGGAAAGTTATACATTGTTAATTTAATCGGCAATACAGCAAGCCTATATCTATAGAGTTCACTCTTTTATTGCTCCCCGCGCTAACACCCACATTTGGCCAATTATATTTATACTACACCTGCTTGGAAAGTACCTTGATACTTTATCAAATTTACGGTAGAAAGTACGTCATTGCATATCGAACAAATATGCGGGGAGAAAACGCATCTGAGCGGGAGAGAAAAGTGTATGAAAGTGGTTTTTTTATTTTTAATTTTGGGTAAGACTATGCGCCGGTAACCTAAATATCAAAAGCCAAAAAGTTTTTACAGTGAGTTTTTATCTCCAAGTTCGCAAAATGACACTGGCCACTAGCTGTGTGTTGGATGGTGTCGGGCTGGCAGTGCGACCCTGCGGCGGCAGGATAAACAATTTGAAAAAAGAACATGTGAAAATTGCAGACCCAGCTATTCCTCCTAATGTATCTGTATCTGTATATTCTATTTTATTCTGTGAAGCAGTGATACTCGTGAAGGAGGAAGGGAAACACATGAGGAAGAGGCAAAATTTGCGCCCTCATTCCCCTAGCGGCCGCAAGAGACGCCCTGAGCTTCGGGAATCCCAAGCCGATTCCGGCCACCGGAGGCGTGGTCTTGCGGACGGCGAACAATGGGTAGCTCGCCTTCCGATAAGGACCAGGCCCGAGTCAACGGCGCGTTGTGTTCCACGCGCGCCTCAAAGAAATGTCAGCAACAATGACGGGGTCCGATAGGGCCGATGCCTGCCAGGTTGCGGGAAAGTCCGAAAGGGTTACCGTGGCCCCTGGCACAGGCAACTGAAGGAACACGGGTGGGTTTTAGTCAGTAAGAGTCTGACACATCCTCCCTTCACCCAGAGCGGGAGAAGTTATTGGATGGATTACCCACCCTCAAAAAAAAAAGGCAGCTACGGTGAAATTCCAAATAGAAAAACCCAATAACACTATGGTAATAATTGTATCTATTGTTAACTAATCATTTTTGGGGCGTCGATCAAAAATGAATGCATCAAAATAATCTGCCTGATAAGATAACTTATCCGGAGCAGTACAGCTCGCGCGATAAGAGTTTGGCTTTGACCTTCGGATTTTTGAACTTTTGATTGTACAACAGGAGTGCGCGGTACGTCGTATCGATGCGAGAGGCAGGGAACGACTGGAGCGCCAATCAGAGCACCGCGTGCGCCTACACACCCGCCCCGCACCCCGCTAATTGCCCGTTGATACCCAATTTCTGATTTCTGCGCAATAACGGTCAAAGCCAAACTCTTATCGCGCGAGCTGTACTTATGTCGATTCTGTAAAAATCACACCGTGAACACTTAGGTGAAGTGAGCGTGGAGTGAGCTGTCAGTGTCACTCTACAGATGCTAGGGATTGACCAAGCATTACATTTACAATCTTAATCAAGATTTTAATATAATTTTTTATGCTAATTTTATTGATCAGATTCGGCTAGATGAAGTGAGTCGGTGAGTGAAATGCGTGAGTGTCGTGATCTTATCACTTCACCCGATTCTCGTTGTCATAGTAACCATCCGATTGGGTCTTGTTGGGATTGCGTTTATTTAATCAGTAAAAAATTGGTCCATAACTTAATAAGAAATAATGTCCATGCGCATTTTGTTTACTAGTTACCTTAAACGTGAATGTTTTCTTTTATTTGTCGTTTTTGCGTTCGCGCTACAGGCTATTTATGGAATAGCCTAGCAAAAAAATATTAAAAACAAAATTATTAAAAAAAACTAATGCTTATACACTTAAATACTAGCTTTGAAGTCATATAAAATTATAAATAGAATTAGCATGAAAAATTTTATTAAAATTTCGAAATGTAAAGCTTGGTCAATCCCTTTTTTTTTTTTTTTTGAAATAACTACTCCCGCTCTGGGCAGAGTGGGAGGGCGTGTCAGACTCTTACTGACTAAAACCCACCCGTGTTCTTTCAGATGCCTGTGCCAGGGGAAACGGTATCCCTCTCGGACTTTTCCGCAACCCTAGCAGGCATCGGTCCTAGCAGACCCCGTCATTGGTGCTGACATCTCTTTGATCCCTAGCAACAGTGGGATGACACTGACAGCTCACTCCACGCTCACTTCACCTCAGTTTTCACGGTGAGAATTTTACAGAATATCAATGCAGGTCGTTGCTATGACTACGAGAATCGGGAGAGTTGGCATACAAAATATTATTAAAATCTCGATTAAGATTGTAAATTTAATTCTTGGTCAATCCCTAGCATCAGTGGGATGACACTGGCAGCTCACTCCACGCTCACTTCACCTAAGTTTTTACGGTGAGATGGTTACAGAATCGCACTGCTGATGAAACAGGTCGAAATATTGTAATATGTCTGTTAAATGAATAAAATATAGGTAAAGCCCGTTTGTGAATCGAATGACGTATTTCAATATAATTATACAAAGCGTTGCTGTTATAAAGGCCAGGCGTGGCCGATTGCAGCTCTTTTTTCCATCTAAATGATAAATGCGTGAGAGACATGTTATGCAAATTCATTCTGAACATAATTGTGCAGTTTATTGTTGATGTTTGTACTTTTTTTTATGAATTTGATTAAATTGCACTCTGCATGATTACGTAGCGTAGTCAGGGATTTACACTAGGTAAATTTTTCGCCGTGCTGCTGGTCGCTTACCAAATCGCCTCACAAGCCAAACGCCCTCTCATTTTCAGGTCGATAAAAATCGCAGTTGACTAGTTCATATGCATCAAAGTGTCGACCTTCATGTGGCTGGTGACCGCCTGCGACTGAGCATTTTCACGGTCAATGTTAGTGGTTACTAACATCGACCGTGAAAATGCGTCGTCAGTGCCGTATGCGACCTGTCGCCGCACGACAAAAGTCGAAACCAACTCTACTTTGGACCTTGCTATTTTAGTCGCCAGCGGGCTATCTGAATCGCAATTTAGACAGTCGGTTTTTGTACGCCTAAATCGTGTGGCTAAAGTCAGCTGTGTACAGCTCGCGTCATAAATTTTATAGGAATGTCTATATTTTTAGATTTATGATGACTTATCTTATTATATCTATAAATATCAGCTGAAATTTGTCCCACTTTAGGGCTAAGGTACCTTTGGCTTTTTGTGGCTTTTTCTGGATTAGAGCCTAGGGGCTCTCATCCAGAAAAAGCACATGTATAGACTTCTTAACATTATTTTAATTAAAACAAAATATTAAGCATTAAAACTGGTATTTACGACCATCCCGACCATGCGATTTTTCCTTTTGCCTAAATACAGGGTCAAATTAAATTAGTTAGCGAAACTCAAACTACGAAAAATAAAAAAATAAAATGATTTGATGTTATTTTTTGGGGGACCGCTAGTAGTTTTGTGACTGGAAGTTTGTGTTGAGAAAATAGGTTTTCTTGTGGTTTATCGTATTTAGATATCGAAACCCATCACGTCTGTGAAGTTTACAGAAAAAAAAACATATCTTTTTAACTGATATTTCAAGTAGTCACTTGTTTGTAGTAGTTGTCATTGACTACGGTCGATGTCCCCCACAAAAAAAAAACAACAAATTATTTATTATTTTGTTTTATCATGTTTAGATATCGATATCCAGCACGAGTGATGGTCTAATTTAATTTGACAATGTATATATGTTATGGACCAAGAAATAAATAGTGCATTAATCATAATGCGTGGGGGCGACATTAATAATCATAATCTGAACTTCCTTATTTATTTATTTAACACTTTAAGCACACCAATGTACGGAGACGGACTTAATGCCATAGGCATTTTTTCCCGTCAACCATTGGGTGATACAGAGATAAACAGTGGTAGGTGCAATTTATAATGATAATTTAGGAATAAATATTTTTAAATATAAAGACACGCATAAACTTATTAAGACTATAAATATAATACATATACCCAATTATACATAAATATAAGCACAAATAAATGTACATAAATACACGAATATACTAAAAACAAATAGGACATACAATAAGGACACATTACCGCTGTGACGATACTGCGAGCTTCTTGCGAATGTGCTCGCGAACTTTTGGTTTAAAGGATAATCGGTTGGTTGCCATCCTAATTTCTTGGGGAAGCGCATTCCACAGAGAGATTGATTGAACGAAGAAGGAAGAGTGAATGAAGTGTGTGCTGTGAGTGGGATATTGAAGAAGACGATTGTGTGATGACCGTAGATTTCTATTGCGCTTATCACATTGCCCCGACATTATAAATATTGCCGTGTGGTCTTTGGGAAATCTGTTAATACACAGATACATTACACGGAGAGGAGAATAATCGCGTGACTTGCGCTGACCAATTAGGGATTGAAGTTGTTGAAAGCGAACACAGATCGACGAGGAACTTTAAACTTTCGTGATTCTGTTTCAATTTATAGTGAAAGACATTTGTTATTGTGTGATTGGGTAATTAGTTCGTTGGGTACCTAATTAGTTTGCCATGGATAAATCATAATTAGTCGACATGAATCGTCGATTTGACGAAAGATTAAAAGAATTGGTATCACTCAAAGGAAAAATACTCAGTCGTTTAGTAACGAAACTTATACAGAGATGATTAAAATAGTGAAATCGTCGAAATCAAAAGAGTCAAATAAAAAAACAGAAGATTATCAGCGTTTGCGGAGATTCGATGTCATGACTATTGGAGAGGCAGAGAAATTAATAAAATTGTTCCGATCAAAGAAGGCAACACAATCAGATATTACATGAGTCAAAACGAAATATTTCCGATTCTACACGACACCTACCTAAAAATTGGACATGTTGGAATTAACCAAACGGAGGAAGGCGCTATAAAATTATTACGAGAGAAATGATTGTCATTTATTTAAACTTTTGTGATAACTCTGAAAAAAAGGATTATTAGTCAAACCTATAGTTAGCAGCAAAATTAATGCAAGATGTCAAAGTGGACCTAATTAACATGCAGTCCCAAGAAGATGCCCTGTATAAATTTATATTGGTATACCAAGATCATCTAACAAAATTTGTTCAGCTCCGTCCGCTCAAGACCAAAAGGACCGAAGAAGTAGAATATAATATGCTAATTGACATTTTTACAATATCCGGTCTTCTTCAAACCGAAAATAGTAGAGAGTTTGCGGATAAAATTGTCCAAAAAGCTTCTAGCATGTGGCCCGAATTGAAAATTGTACATGGCAAATCGAGGCACTCTCAAAGCCAAGGGTCGGTAGAGAGGGCCAACCAAGATATAGAGAACATCCTCAGTACGTGGTCGGAGGATAACAATACTAATAAATGGTCCGAAGTATTACGGTTCGTTCAATAATGAAAAACAGAGCGCATCACACAGACATTAACTGGATTCTATATTGCGAAAACTAGGACTCAAAAGCTCTTCTATACCAAATGAGGCCTTGCTTGATATTCATTCAGAAGAAGAATTCGAAAAACTTTATTCTACCGAACGCACTGCTATCGAAAATAATCAAATTGCGTCCAACGAAAATAATCAAGTAGAGACTACTGAAGATGATCAAATGGAGTGCATCGAAAATGAAACAGGCCATAGAGAATCCATTGAAAATGATCAAGTAGAGTCCTCCAAAACAAAATATGTGGCGTCCGCTGACGATGCTACACATTTATGTTCGCCACCTATTTTAGATGT
The DNA here is from genome assembly GCA_937001585.2 of Brachylomia viminalis. NCBI lineage: Eukaryota > Metazoa > Arthropoda > Insecta > Lepidoptera > Noctuidae > Brachylomia > Brachylomia viminalis. The sequence goes on along the minus strand of OW443307.2, from coordinate 11,085,984 downwards.
TCAGTGTGAAGAAACTTTGAATTTAAATTCAATATCTGTAGACAAAGTGCCTTCATCAGAACAAAACGTGAAGCGTAAGAAAGAAAATGTTATGCGACTTAGGAAATCGGCTTTAAGTAATTTGCAGAAACAAGCTAATAAAATGTTGGATGTATCTAATGCTAAATATCCCGTATACAATGGTGGCGACATAACGAGGGTTCGTGTTCCAGATGTTGATCGAGCTTGTAGTGATGGAAGAAATGCACTTACTACTGTAATTGAAATAACACCCGCTAATCTTTATAAATTGGGAACAAAACAATTGTTGTGTATTGTGGTGTTTTCAATCAACTTCATTCGAGAAACCAGTTTACACTATGCAAGGAAAGATTTATTTCGCTTGCAGATGTTCCGGAGACAGAAAATTTCACTGAGAGAAGTGTAAGGTTGTCGCCTAAATGTGGCGGGTAAGGATACAGTCGTTGTACTTGCAAAGGTGGTTGTAAGTCCGACAAATGCAGCTGTCGCAAAGACAAGGAACTATGCAACTGAAAGTGTCATCAAAGCAGCAATAGTTGTAACAAATAATTATGACGTTTATTTTGTATAAATCGTCATTTGTTTAAGTTTTCTTCTAAATAAAATTATGAGTATGATTATTTATTATTGTTTTTGGTACATTTCCTTTTAAGTTTAAAGATTATACTTCTGTGAGTCATAGCATCTATAAAAAGAAAAGAAGTTTTATATTTTTTCAGATTAAATTTTTGTTTTTGTAACCTATACATTTTTTAAAGTTTTTTTTCATTTAATTGTAACCAAAGTTTTAACAACCGTTTAACATTGAATTATGGTAAAGTCCAGTCAATTTAAGTTTTTATTGTCATAGGTCAGCAGAGTGTCTATCAATGGAAAGATTTTATTTGTTTTTAAATAATGATCCTACGTTTGAAATAAAAATAGCAGTCATAAAAACTGGTTTCAATTGTTGTGCCCTTAAGTGAATATCGTTATAAAAAATGCCTGGTCGATTTGATTATTTCAATAGTTGTTATCATACTGTCCTCTTACATTGGGCATATTTCAAACTGCACTTTTTCAAAGGTCCTAATAATCACTTGGTTCAAAACATATATTACACCAAGAATTTAAAAAATAGTGTGTTTAGTCTACACTTATTTCTTAAAGTTACTACCTAGATACTGAAGTTCATGATATAGCCAATATCACAAGAGGAAATCAAAGCATACCAACCAAAATATCTGAAAGACCTTGAACAACAAACAATGCTTTGCAATATTCACTGCAAACTCCACGTACGTATGTCCCTATAGTACGTAGTAACTAGTTGCCACTTGAGCAACTCTTGCAATAAATAATATTACTTGAATGTGTCCAATTCAATAGTATTGTTGTTATACTTATAGTTGCAGGTCGGTAGATCATTGCAAAGTTCGTTATTGTATTACTTTAGCGGAGGTAACGTTAGAGTCTCGATGTCTAAGAGTTTATTTCTGTGGTGTTAAGGTAAAAGGGGATAAGTCATAAACGCAATAATGTGATGAGTAAACTTAACTTTAAATTCTTTTAGTATTTTGCTGTTTCCTGACTTGACTCGATTTGCAATTTGAGTTGTACGAAATTGTAACACAGATGCTGACTTATCTCATTTTTTATCTTAATAGATCTTAATGTTTAGTATCGAATTATGCAAATAACTCGTTTTTCAATATTTGAGACTTATCCCCTTTTACCTGAACACCACAGATTTTTAACTGTAAGTTAGCCTGGTAAGTGGTTTCTATTATTTTAAAGGTTTCATTTCAGTTTGGTACCGATACGTAAAACAACAACCTTTTACAGGTTCTCATCAATAAGATGTTGAAAATTACTTTCATTTTTATAACGTCGGGTTTGAAATAAATCAAGAGTGTTTTTGAATACAGCAAACTAAACTATCTAAAAAACTTTTTCGGTTCGGTCGGTGGCAAAAACTAAAATACAGATCCAAAGACACCGACTTTCGAAATTAAAGGTATTTTTCACTTTGTTGTTTTTTTTTTTTGAAAGACGTTTTTTTTTGTAAAAAAAAATATTTTTTTTACTTTTTAGTTATAGTACCCTATCCACACCAATTTGAAAACGATCGCCGTACACGTTCACTCCGTTAAAAGGCGGTTTTTTTTTATTTAAAAATAATTTATTGTTGATATTTTTAAAACCGGTCGACCGATTTCGATAAAATTTGAATGGGATCACCTGGGAAGTATACCCTTAGAAACAAAAAAGAATTTTCCAAATCGGTTCAGGCGTCTTCGAGTAATCGGTTCCGATATGGATAAGATAGGAAGTAGAATTGAAGATGAAAATGGCTGGGTATCGATGACTCCTACTGTTGCAACATTTCAGGCAACAGAAGGATACGGAGACATTGAGCGCCGAATGTTACCTTAGGTTTTATGTTGGGCAGTTACGGTTCACAAGTTACAGGGAACTACTCTAGAAAAAGCTGTTATAGATCGAGGCAAGAAAAATTTCGCTAAAGGACAGGTGTATGTTGCTCTGAGTCGTGTTAAAACCATGGAAGGAATAGCGTTGTCTGACTTAGATTCAAACAGATTATTGAGTAGGCCACACGACGAAAGAGCATTGCTAGAGATAACGATAGATTGGTCATTGCTTTTTTTTTTTTGTATTTTTACTCTTAGTGTAATCATGATCTGGCAGTTTGAGTAACTTGTGCGGCCTACTCAAATGTCCTTTCTTTGGTATTGTTCGTCGAATCGTTGAGCTCCTTAAGTTCTGAGTTGAGCTGCACGATTGCTGACAATTGCGTGCACTGACTGGACAGGTCCACTCAATCTGTGGGGTTCTTTCCTCAAAAGACCATTTCAGACACCGATCTACATAGCCTTCACATGATCTGACCAAGATTCTGTCTGGACTTTAAAAGAGACTGTGACCTCTGAGTTTGTTTCGGCCTTTCTTCTCAGAGTAGTCAGATAGGAAACGCCGACCTCATCTAGTTTAAAAAAAAAATATGATTGACGTGTAAAAGTGTTTGTAAAAACCTACTTACAGAAATAAAATCATTTATCATTTATCATTAACGCGATTACGCAACTTAAATTCAGCGACAAAGTGAAGCATCAGCATGCCTGGTAGGTAGTGGTATTCATATGTAAAACTTCAATCTTAATTAGGTATTATTTTGGCATATTGAACCGTATGAAGTAAGCCCAACAAAGATAACTGCTGTAAGTCGTGGAGGAATTCCCTCGACTGTCTATGGTCTCCATCGTCAGACCTGTAATGGCACTTATAACCCATATGGGTCCAAAGTTCTCATCAATAGAAATGAATTAAGTCCAAACACAAGGTAATTGCTGTAAATCGTTGAGGAGTTCTCTCGACTGTCTTTCGGCTCCATCATCAGATCGACTCCAGACCTTCATTAAATAGTAGTACTTTAAAATACTTAATGAAAAAAATTAACAAACGCACTAGTCGCCACTACGATTTTCGAAGGTTCCCCTCGATTTCTCTGGGATGCTATTATCAGATCCTGGTTTCCTTATCATGGTACAACCCTTGGGATATCTACTTTCCAACAAAAAAAGAATCATCAAAATCGGTTCTTATACGACGAAGCTTTCCGCGAACACATATAAAAAAAAATATATACGGTCGAATTGAGAAACCTCCTCCTTTTTTGAAGTCGGTTAAAAATAACCGAAAATGTTAATTTCCCCAATTGGGAAATTCTCGTAGGCCTAGGTATCTTACTAATCAGGTTCTCAATTCAATTTTACTTGCACGTCGTTGCTTGGGAAAAACATGTTTTTCTTTTATATGGGATACTCCGTAGACCCGTAGTCAACAAATCCATCTGGCGGCTTATGGTAAGGTTATCGTGCAAAACTAGAAGGGATCTCTAGCTTTGCCCGAAAGCTCAAACTTTTTTCCTAAAAGGGAAGTGTCTAACTGTTTATTGATATATTCGTCTAATCTGTTTAAATAACTACTACATACAACTGTTAGTTCCAGGCTAGCCATTTGTCATTAGCTTAGTACCGCTATTGAATAACAGATGGCGTTCCGCGAGGTACGTGCCAGACGTGCTGGACATCGTAGTCCACCGAGGGCTACACTGCCAGATCACGCAACAAGTGATTGACGACGAGTTACAGTCCGACCACCAACCTGTACTCGTCGTCCTATCGGGTGTGCCGGCCCGACTGAAGCCACTAGCGCCACGTCGATCAACAGACTGGACGAAGTTTGTAGAGAAAGTAGAGACCACCACGCCGACTCGGCCTGTTACCACCTCCGCGGACGTGGAACAAACGGCGGACGACGTCACTGCTTGCATACAAAGCGCCTTACAAGCGGCGACTAGCACGCAGCCGCAGGGGAGAGTGCTATTGCCGCCCCTGCCGGCGCGCATCAATGCAATGATCGCCGACAAGAGGCGCCTTCGCAAGCAGTGGCAGCAGTTAAGATGCCCTACAATCAAGACGCAACTCAACCGTCTCGCGGAAAAGGTAAAGGCCGAGCTTCAGGCTCACGCCGCCGCGGGCTGGGAGGAACGCATAGACGCCGCAGCGGACAGCTGGCCGTCTGTACATAAACTGTGCCGCCAGCTGACGAACACCCCAGCCCCGGTGCGTCCGCTGCTCAACAGCGACGGGGCGCTCAAGTATGTAGCGGAGGACCGGGCGGAGGTCTTCGCCGAGCACCTGGAGCGTCAGTTCCGCCCGAACCCGACCAGCGACACCGACCATGTCGCAGCAGTCGAGAAACACCTGGGAGACTACTTCGCATCACCGATAGCTCCCGATGAAGAGGCCATCTTTTTCTCGCCTGGCGCAGTTAGACGCGCCATTCTAAACACGAAGCCTAGGAAGGCCCCCGGTGCCGACGGTATCACCAACACAGTGCTGCGCCGCCTGCCGTACCGTATGGTGGCGGCGCTGGCGCGCCTGTTTACGGGGATACTGCGCACGGGGACCTTTCCCGCCGCGTGGAAGAAAGGGCGCGTCATTATGCTGCCCAAGGCGGGGAAAAATACGCTGAAGCCGGAGAGCTATCGGCCAATCACGCTGCTGCCGACAGTCTCCAAGGTGTTCGAAGCACTCCTGCTGCGACACCTACAGAAACACATCGTGCCACGGCCGGAGCAATTCGGGTTCCGGGCGGAGCATAGCACGACGCTCCAGCTGTCGAGGGTACTGCACCACCTCGCAGCCGCAGCCAACAAGAAGGAATACTCGGTGGCAGTATTCCTCGACATGGAGAAGGCCTTCGACCGTGTGTGGCACGAGGGCCTTATATATAAGATGGCCACGTCCGACGCGCCCCGTCGCGTTGTAAAGGTGGTCTCTGATTTTCTCTACCACAGGACTTTCAGGGTGGTGGTCGACGGCGCGCTATCAAGCGCCCGCCCGGTGCTAGCGGGTGTGCCGCAGGGCAGCTGCGTGTCGCCGGCGTGTTACTCACGTTACACCGACGATATCCCCACTACCTCGGACGCGATGCTCGCGCTGTACGCAGATGACGCCGCGTACATTACTACCTCGCTTAACGCGAAGTACGCGGCGGTCAAGATGCAGCGCGCATTGAATCTGCTTCCCGAGTGGCTGTCGAAGTGGCGGCTGTCGGTGAACGTGGGTAAGACGCAGGCGATGGTCACCGGCTTCGCGCGCCTCCCACCACCCTTGAAACTTCAAGGAGCCGACATCGAGTGGTCGCCCCGGGTCAAGTACCTGGGTGTCACCATCGACCGTCGGCTCACGATGGGGCTGCACGTCCGCAAGGTCGCCGCACAGGGTAGGGTCGCCCGCAACCTCCTTAAACCAGTGCTCTCGTCCCGCCTCCCGGCGCGCGTCAAGTTGTGCGTGTACAAACAGTACGTGCGCCCAATCTTGACGTACGCCGCCCCCGCTTGGTTCGCCCTCACGAGCGAGTCCAACTTGAAGCTGCTCCGCACGCAACATAACAAAGCGTTGCGGACAATAGTAGACGCCCCTCGCTTCGTGAGGAACGATGTCATCCAGCGGGACCTCGGGATTGAGGGCCTGGATGAGTTTGTGCGGCGCCTCGCGAAAGGAATGTTCGCGCGTGCCGACGCATCTGCTTGGCCCCATGTCAAGCAGATAGCGCCCTGGCATGCGCGCCCCCCTGACGCGAGACCCCTACCCCGCGACCTGGTAGCGGACGACGACCCCATCCCACCGGACTGACTCCCGAGTAAGCCGCATCCAGGTTACACGCGGCTTACTCGAAACAACTGAACTCCACAGCACCACATACATCCGTTGCGTAGCGTGTGCTAGGTTAATATAGGCACGTTACGTAAACGAAATACAGACACCCACCTCTATACAGGCGCCTAAACATACACGTGAATGCGCGGCGCGGGCGGCGATTCACGTAGACACTGAGCGGTGTTACACAGTACAATACCGCTCACACGCACACGACGGCTTCTTAGCCCGGACCGTGACCGGCTAGCTCTGGAAGCGGGACGGGCGGGAGCCACACACCCTACTCTGTAGGAGCGTCGAGTCGGCACCTTCGTCGCTGGTCGTCCCCCGCCGGGCCTCCCCCAGGTAACTGGGGGTCTCACCTGGCGGGGACAGACCGCCGAGGTGTCGTGAAGATAGCGGCGCTGTGAAACAGCGCCGTGGCGCGCCTACAGAAAAACACATAGCAACCACTCACACGGGCGCGTGTAACAAACACGCGCCCGACCGCGGCTAACAAGCCATATTGTAGCGGACCTAATGAGAGGCCCGTATTTACGGGCCGCCGTACTGCATCCGCGGCCGGGGGGCGAAGCCCCGGAACCGCTAGCCGCGCCCTCTTACGGGGACGCAGCGACTTCCCAACATGAACCGTCTTATTTTAGACAAGCTTGTTTTATTTCTCTGCGAGGTATTTTTGGGACATTGCACAATATTAAATTTTGAATTTATTTTATTTATCCAATTGATTCAATGAAGAATTGCATTCTCTATCTTTAAAGTTCTTCAATAGTGGATAAACTGGGAGCTCTATAAGTACCTATTTATCTAACTTTTAGTTTAGAAAAAGCTAGGCTTAAGCTTATATCAGTTCAAGATATTCTAATCATATATATTGTAGTCTTTGATTCTAATTTCTTTCTACCTTACATTCTTAAATTTAAACAGACATACTGATGAATAAAGTCCCAGACAAAGGAATCAAGTCTTCTAAATTAAGTTAATTTTGTTCAAGCGATGATTTAATACATAGTCGTTAGGAACATTAAATACTGCAAATCTGATTACAGGCGAGACGCGAACCGTGCTAAAGATTCCGCATACGTCTTCGCAGAAATGCTTCAAATATACGTAATTATCTCCTTAGGAGTTGCGTTTCAGAGAATCGTTTTAATCTGAATGTTTTGGGCTTAAAGTAAGTGTAGCCTGATTACCTATGAAATTCTATGAAAATGCTATTTATAACTTGTAAATTCTATGAAAATGGTATTTAGTGTTGTCACTCTGCAACGTCTCAAATGCTAAAGAAAGACATGCGCTGAGAACTGCTGTCGTGTGGTTTTAGTTTGTAGGAATACATTGCCCTCTACGGTCCGCAGACTAAGAGTGTCCTTAAGGATTGTCACACGGAAACAATTATTACAGTTTTGTTACCGATAGCGTTTTCTCACCGAAAATGATTATCCTTGTAGGAATTACTGGCTCTGCAGTTTTCTATAATATATAAATATATGTATAATTAAGTAAAGAAAAACCACTCTGAACTTAGAGCATTAAACCCTCTGAATGAACACTGCTTTAATCAAGTAGTTTTTGTTCAGTTTATATTTGCCGCGTAACCGCAGACACTTGACAGTTGACAGATCAATGTCAATAATTGACATCTAATGAGAGGTTAGGTTATGCTTCAGCCATGAGGCGATAATTGTTGTGACTTGTAAGTGATAAATAGGTAAACCTGAAGAAAGGGCATTAAATGTTGTTTCTTGTTGTTTTTCAGGTGAGTATTGTTTGCTTATAATAAAATGTAATGGACAAAACGTCCCGAGTAAATTTGTAAATAAATCTTGTTGTTTTTTCAGAGAAACGCCATTTCATCTTTTCTTTATTGTACATTATAAGAAGCATTATAAATATTTAGAACAATGCACATTATAATTACTAGTTATTCATCTGGGACACAGAATCTGACCATTATCAACCACATCATCGTGCGTTACCTTTCTTTTTTGAGTTTGGGAAATCATCATCATCAAATAACTTCTCCCGCTCTGGGCTTTGGGCGGAGCGGGAGGGCGTGTCAAATCCTTACTGACAAAATTCCACCCGTGTTCCTTCATTTGCCTGTGCCAGGGGCCACGGTAACCCTTTCGGACTTTCCCGCAACCCTGGCAGGCATCGGCCCTAGCGGACCCCGTCATTGGTACTGACATCTTTTTGAGGCGCGCGTGGAACACAACGCGCCGTTGACCCGGGCCTGGTCCTTATCGAACGGCGAGCTACCCATTGTTCGCCGTCCGCAAGCCTACGCCTACGGTGGCCGGAATCGGCTTGGGATTCCCGACGCGCAGGGCGTCTCCTGCGGCCGCTAGGGGCGGGCGTGAGGGCGCAAATTTTGTCTCTCCCTCACGCGTTCCGCGAGCATTACTGCTTCGCAGAAAGAGGTGACGGCTTCCCATGCCCTCTCGCTCAGTACCATGGCCTGGACCAGGGCCAGACTTGAGAGCCACCGCCAATCGCCTGCACGAAGACACGGCGGTGCTCCGCCCAAGCCGGGCAGACCTCCACCGTATGCTCCATCGTGTCCTCCGGGCGATCCACACAATTATGAGACCCGGGCGTTTCCTCCCACCTTATTCGGAACAAGAACCTCCTGAAGCAACCGTGTCGGGTGAGGACCTGCGTCAGGCGGAAGGTGAGGATGCCGTGGCGCCTCTTTAGCCACTACTCAAAGAGGGGACTTATCGTCACAATTGTGGTGAGCCCAGCGCTGTGTTGCGACAATCGCACTCTCCATGCTGCCCTGAGATCCCGCCGGAGCTCTGTCCGCTGTGCTGTGATTTCTCGCGGCAGCGGAGTTACGCCCCGGCATTTCGCCTCCTCGCGCCACTCCCATATGTGCGCGAGGACTTTTGTCTCCAGATCTCATGGCATCGTGCATTACCTACAATCAGAAAAGGTCAAACGTGAACCTATCAGATAAAGAACACTAAACTTCATTAAAACAATTATCTATTGTAAATAGACACAACACAAAACACAAACACCTTTTTATCTAAAAGCCTTCTACGAATATTCGCTGCATTCCAAAAGCCTTTGTAACTTTAAAACAGATTATTTGTAATAAAGAAGCGATAAATTAAGCGGCTCATTTGAGCGAATGAATGGCTCGGTAATTGACTGAGACTGTCGTCGACTCCCCCACAAAAGAAAAGTAGGCGAAAATCGTTTCTTTGTTCTTAGTAAATCGAGTATTGGAGTCGTTTGTCGGCCTTATATCACCCTGATTCGACGTTTATAGCCGACCTGGAGCGTCTAACTGCTTCGGTTGATTTGGGAGTACTCGATTACCTTATTATGTTTCACATAGAAGCTTAAGTATGTTGAGGGTTAATATTTTATCTGAAGCGGTGGAATATGGCGAATTTTTGTTATTTTATTTGGATTTTCTAACATTATTATTATTATACATATCCACCCACAAATCCATCCATCTCCTCTCAGTGAAAAGTAGGGGACTGCAATCTACCACGCGGGTCCAGTGCGCGTTGGTAAATGTCACATGTCTTCGAATTTTTGGTTTTATTGGTTTTAAGACATGCCGTTTCCTCACGATGTTGTTCTTCTCCTTTTTGAGAGTAGTGGTGATGAAATAATTTACACAAAGTACAGCCCCTGATTGGGTTCAAACCTACGGCTTACAACTCGGTAAGTCGCAGCCGTTACCACTGGGCCACCACTGCTCACTTTTGGTGTTGAGACAATAATAATATTAAGTATTAGATTTTATATTTTTTTTCTCTTTTACTCTTACACACGCTGTCTACATCTCTAAATCTACTATCCTATCGCAGGTATGCTGGAAGAGATTTCATTAGAAATAAGCATCACCTTTGTACCTATTTTTCTGTAATTTTCTTCTTGTCTGTTTATATATGTGTGTACATAAATGGTTAAATTATTATTATTATAAATATCATTAGTCTTCTACCTAATTTGTTTGTTAAAAAGAAGTACTTGGCATATGAAATTGTAAGTTTTGAGTTGAAATTGCACCTGCCAGAACGTGGGCTCTTTGCCGCAGTGAAAATATTTTTGAAGTGGATTTATTAAGGAATCGCATGAGTGAACCTTTTGCATAGTCGGTGTTTATTAAACATTATTGCTCTTGCAACGTTATTACTGTAGATACTTTTGCTATATTCATATCTTGTCAAGCGCGAACGTTATAAGACTTGTCATGTAATTTAGGGATTTGAAGTACCTAAATAGAATATTATAAAATAAAATAAAGCTATGCTTTAAGTCAGAACTTCTGGCACTTATGCATGCGACTATTTTATTTACATATGCAAATTATACTCTGTAAGAGAGGTTTTCGTGGTAAATTTAGATACTTTGCGAAGTTTGTTCTGCATTTATGATGGAGGCACTCTGCAATGTTTTTTTAATAAAAATATTTTTTGTCCCCAAAGTAATTTTGAAGAACAGTCCATAAAAATTTGAAACTCGCATTTCTATACTTTACATCTATATCTGGAAATACATTTTCTAAATTTGACGTTAACGTCAAATCGTAAAAAAGAACCGCAACGAGTGGGATGCAAAGTTATTACTTTTGTGTGTACCTCAAGTGGAAATACGGAGTCATTTCTCCAATTTTGGCACAAAACTGTATAAGTCGAGTCGAACTTTGACGACGAAAAAAAACATGCGTCGGCTATCAGTCAAAGTTTCGACTGGCGAAATAGAAATTAATCGGTTGAAGGACACTGAACGAGACACAATAGAAGTTTTATTGTTATTACGCCTACGGGTGGTGTTTAGTGTCCCTCAAAGTGTTAAAGTGCAATTTCTTGCTTCGTCGGTTGAATATTAATCAAGCTACATATCTAGAAGGTTCACCAAGTATGTGATTTATGAAGTGAAAATTTTTATCGAAACAATCGACGTCGTATCGATCGTCTATAGACGGGCTGGGTGCGTCAAAACAGTCATTTATCATAGTTATCTCACTCAACCACCCGCATTGTCTGCCGAATGCATTGGACCTCACACAAAATTCGTGGTTAAAAACTCTTTGTGGTATATAATATAGGTTTGCGTTTGGCTAAAAGCGGGTAGCTAACAATGTTAATAGCGCAAAACTTTTTAGCGTTAAAAGTAATTTGATACACACTCATGTGGTATTTTTATTTACAGTGAAATATACCTAATATGTATGTTATAAGTACCTACAAGCTAATACAAGAACCTTATAATAATTATATTATGCTACATAATATCCCTATTTTAAGTTTTTTTTAGATGTACGTTATGTATAAAAAAAAGGGAATTGGACATAAAACAAATTGTCCGCATATTATGACTGCCAAAGGGAAAAGTGCCCAAATGGCTGGCAGCATTGAAGGCGGGGTTTTCCTGGACTGTAGGCCTTTGAAAGCTACCACCTCTCTCAAATGCGGGGCAAGGTATTTACGATGCGCCGCCAACCATTTTGCGGAAAATCCCTACTACAGTATAAAATATTTGCAGTTGATAAACTGAATTAGTTTTTCTTAGGTTCGATTTCTTTTCCTTAGGTTTATATTTTATGGTTTTTTTAGTTCACTATACCGTAGGGTAGTGGGTATACCACAATTGCGGCGATAAGTCCCCTCTTTGAGGAGTGGCTAGAGAGGCGCCATGGCGTCCTCACCTTCCGCCTGACGCAGGTCCTCACCGGAGATGGTGATTGCGGGAGTTTCCTGTTCCAGATAAGGCGGGAGAAAACGCCCGGGTGTCACCATTGTGTGGATCGCCCGGAGGACACGGTGGAGCATACGGTGGAGGTCTACCCTGCTAGGGCGGAGCACCGCCGTGTACTCGTGGAGGCTATTGGCGGGGCTGATCTCTCGCGTCCGGCCTTGGTCCAGGCCGTGATACGGAGCGAGAGGGCTTGCGAAGCCGTCACCTCCTTCTGCGAAGCAGTAATGCTCGCGGAACGTGTGAGGGAGAGGCAAAATTCGCGCCCTCACGCCCATAGCCGCTGCAAGAGACGCCATGAGCGTCGGGAATCACAAGCCGATCCCCGGCCACCGTAAGCGCGGGGTTGCGGACGGCGAGCAATGGGCAGCTCGCCGTCCGATAAGGACCATGATAGGGTCGACGACGCGTTTCGATACCGATATAATTATTATCGACCCGATGATATTGGTGATACCGATGACCATCGCAACGCACCACACAACCACAGTACTAAGTATAGATGTCTCGAAGTCGGCAGTGCGTAAAAGTGTGTTCAAGTGAAATAATGCCCATTATTCCCGATATCGGTGTCGGTCGCTGTTAGGGACGATATAGGTGACAATAACAACACAATGTAAAACCGTTTAGTAGGTCCTAACGTATGCGATTAGCTGACTTCCGATATCGTGTCGGTGTTGGGTCAGTGTTGTTATCGGCTAATAGGCTGTGTTGTAACAATCAACTAATTTTATGAATGTAACAGAAGCAGAAATGTATTCTCATCCAAAACTTGCTTTTACCTGCGGTCTGTGGCATACTTTTTCGTCCTCCACGCAGGCGCCCGCTAAAATTGACGAAAATGATCCCACAATATCATACTACCCAGATAAAAAATATTCAACAAATTTCCTGGCCCTGGTCATGGTGTGCCATAGATAATCAATGATAGATGATTTTATATCTGTAACTAAGATTGAACAACGATTTTTTCTAACAGCGTATGCTGTGGAGCTAACCTTTTTGACAATTTATCTATATGTGGGCCGCACTGAAGCTTAGCATCAAAAGTTAAGCCGTAATGCTGTGCTACTTCAGGATTCAATTATTTGCCCTTTATCAATACATTTGTCTAACCTGTCTAACGTGAGATAGCGTAAACTTAATGCATTTGGTTTTCTTTTTCATTAAGATTGAGAAGTAAATTACTATTAACAGTATTCCTATTTTTTCTTACATTAACCAGTGAACTACTTTTGAGATCGCGCTATTTACACCGTCAGTAAGCAGCTGCTGACATTTAAGTTTAAACAAAAGTGAAGTGTCATCTGCAAACAACACTATATCATGATTATCCTATAAGAGGTAAGGCAAGTCATTAGTATACGAGTAAATAAGAAACAAGAAAGGACCAAGAATTGAGCCCTGTGGCGAAATCCCTTAAGACGTGAAAATGTAACAAACAGATAGAAAGACATACAGAGTTACTTTCACACATCATTCGTTCGCATTTGTAATATTAAGTAGTAACTGTAGCGGTATCTACATCGCCACATGCGAGCTGCGCGTCATACTGACGTCACGCAAAACCTGCATCGCGCAAGCAGAGTTTACTGCGGAACTAGCATATATATACAACTTCCCGACATCAATCATCGGCCCCCTGGCTGGAGGCTTTGAGTTAGCTCGAAGGCACCACAGGATTGACCGGTTAAGCAGTCACGGCCTCTCAAGGCCAACTGCGAGATGCCATACATAAAAAAAAAAAAACAATCATCGGGCAGTTGCCCACCAGACACGACACCCGTCTGGTCGGAGGATCCTCCATTTTCTATGGAGATACGAGTGAACTTTACACCCTGTTCCTCGTACCTCTATATATCTTCAGCAACTTCGTCTGCGTGAAATTTCGGAACTCGACCCCCCGCGTCGCATGCCATCGCCAGCCTGCGCTGTTACTTTGTTTTCGCTTAGAGCTCTGTCTGGCTTTTTTTCTTTTTACTCGGCTCCTAAGGGCTCCTAGTATAATGTAAAACGTTCCTCAAGAATTGGCCTATCAAATGCACTAATATTTTTTCAAATCCGACTGGTAGTTCTAAAAATTAATGCGTTCAAACAAAAAACAAAGAAACAAATTTTTCAGCTTTATTATTAGTATAGATTGCTACTGAAGGCTGCGAGTTTCGACCTCTGGACGAGCTGCTTCTCACACGGACAGCTGTACGTCGCTTGCTTCCGCATCACCAGTTTGACTCTCTGTATATTTTGGCTGCTGAGAGCAAATCTATGTGCCGGATGGTATTTCCATACAAACTATGGTCTACTATTTAACGTCATAAATGGGTGAAATTCCAAAAAATCCTTAATATTTGATTTTATTAAGTAGAATGGACTAAACATGTCTCGCTTTTACCCATAGTCTTTTGTTTTTGATATTTGCCACCAGTCCACCACTCATGAAGATCCGTAAATATTGACCGCTACATAATTATGAAGGAACAATTCTCTGGCAAATTCTCTCTCAAATCTGACCAAAATTCTGTCTGGACTTTAAAACAGACTGTGACCTCTGAGATTGTTTCAGCTTTTCTTCTCAGAGTAGTCATATAAGAAACGCTGACCTCTTCTAATTAAAAAAAATATATGATTGACGTGTAAAAGTGTTTGTACAAACCTTCTTACAGAAATAAAATCATTTATCATGTATAAAATCATTTATCATTTATCCTGTACTTTATTTTTAAGTGAAGTACCTACTGCTACAGCTATAATTAATCGAAGCTATTATGTTTGTACATCAAAATTATTTTAGTATATTTTTCCACTGTCCCCGGTCATGTCGGATAGCCGACCCATCGGCCTATTTACCGAAACAAAAGTGGCAAGTATCAATATGTTAAAAGTTACAAACCAACAAATGTGGCGGAATTGGATCTTGTGGACACCACTGTGTTCTTAGGTATTACTTTGGACTCGAAGCTACAGTGGGGCCCACATATAGCCAAATTGTCGAAGCGGCTTAGCTCTGCAGCCTACGCGGTCTATAAAATCCGTCGTTTGACTAATGCAGAAACCGTTCGATTAGTGTATTATAGTTATTTCCATAGTGTAATTTCGTACGGCATTTTGCTGTGGGGAAATGCAGCCGACATTGAGGCTATATTTCTGCTGCAGAAACGAGTCATTCGAGCAATTTATAACCTAAGTTGTAGCAACAACACAGCAAAATTCATAAAATAAATACTAGAAACAAAGATTTATTAATTGTGCCCACGACTAGGCTTCAAAAAAATTGTAAATAGTTTAAGTGCCAAAGTATACGTTTTTACAACAAACTTCCAAGCCATGTTAAAGAACTGAGCTGAACTGAACTTATCAAACAACAACAAACTATTTGGTACCATTAAGTGTTTTGGAATTAATAATGTCGTTATTATTGATTTACGTGACATAACTTATAATATTTTTGATGATATTTAAATAGAAAACTGACTGTGTATGTGAGTACCATGCAAGCTAGATAGAATTCATGACTATATAGCTGTCTGGCAGTTTCGACTATTTTATACACGGCCTACGCAAATATCCTGCAGTTCTGGTAGCGTTGTGTGACGGGTTGTTGAGCTCCCTAAAATAGGGTTGAGCTACACGATGACTGATGCATGCATGCCGCCTGTTAGGACAGGTCAACTCAAAGCTGCAATGGCTCTTTCTTCAAAAGGCTCTTCCAGACATGGCCCTGCGTTGTTAGACTCACATAAAATCCTAATAATACGAGTACAATGTTTGGTCTTTAAAAGAGACCGTGACTTCTGAGTTTGTTTCGGCATTTTTTCTCAGGGATCAGATTCATAAGATACAGATTCTTAAAAGATCTACTTACAGAAATAAACATGTCATTTCATTTCAAAGATACGATACGTCAGCGGCGAACTTGTTTTGGAACATGGACACCGAGTTATACGGTTACCGCCTTACCACCTATCTATTTTTCAAGTTTATAAGATACCATAATATTTTATCGTTTACAGTTGTAGCGACAGGGACTTTTTTTATTAAAAACTGAAAGTTGTTCACACAGAGCCAATACGATAACATCACGGATTCGAGAAATGTCATTACGATTTAATCGTGCGCCATACATTTGATGTGTTAATAGAGCACTTTTGTTTAAAATAAAATAACTATGTTTTTCTCATTTTCAGTGTGGTCGTCAGAGTGAAAGTTGTTTATATTATTAATATTCAACCGAAAACCGGACACATTGTGTAATACTTAATAACGGATATGAAAGTAGCGAAGACAGTTCGATGGAGAGTGAATATAAATAATATTAAGGATGAATCTGATCAAAATATTAGAAAAACATATTTTACTAAAACGTTTCATAAACGAAGACACAAAAATTATAGGTATACGACTCGCACTGGACTATAATTTTATCGATAATAATTTGTAATTTGTCTAACACTATTGTAAGATGACAATTAAATGTCATTATCATTCTGCATAGAAATAATCACATTTTATTTGGTTTTTTCTCTGTGAAAATTATTTGCGCTGCTTTCTTGTAACTTTTGTGACTCTAAGGCATTATGTCACGTCGTTTTCACGCGTTAAACACGCGGGAAGAGATGCTTGTGGCAGGGGGTATGCTGGAAGCAGGGCGCAGTCAACGTGAAACTGCTGACGTCAAAACGCAGTGCAGCGTAATTTGCAGATTATGGGCGCGTTACGGGGCTAAGATGTTGCTGAACGACACCGAGGAAAATACAGGGTCACTACTCAGAGACAAGACCTCTTTATATAAAATACTGCGAGGAGGCAGCCCCAAAGCACGGCTCGCCTGCTGGTAGGAAGGCTCCAGTCTAGCACCAAGTGGTCATCAGAGACCGTCAGTCGGTTAATCTTCACGCTTGCAGACCACTTAGAGTTTTAGCTCTTCGACGCAGAAATCGAGAACGTGGATTATTGTGGGCTAACGCTCATTTGCACTGGGCTGACCCTTAGCGGGCTCGTATTCTCTTTCTGATTAGTCGCGCTTTAGATTTCATTCCGATTCAAGAAGACTGCGTTTTTTGTGAGTTCCTGATCATCAGAGTCGACTCCAGAATCCTCAGGCAGTTCATTCCGTACCAGGGCGAAAAGATTATGATGTGGGCTGTTCAGCCGTTCAGGCAGTTTGCCGGGGTGGAAGAACGGACCTAATTTTTATACGAGGCAATTTAAATGTGGAACAATACTGTGACTAGATTATGCAACCCATCGTCATCCCTCACCGACAGTAGTATGGCCAAGATTTCTTGTTCATGCAAGATAATGCACGTGCACACGCAGCCGGGCTGGTGATGAATGTGCTCTGCGAGAAGAATATATCGCTTTTAGATTGGCCGGTTCTGTCCGTTGATCTCAATCCCATAGAGCATGCATGGGATTTGATCGGGAGAAAAGCGTGCAGTGACCTTGCCCAAAATTTGAACACGGAAGAAGAGCTTTTTGCACATTTCCTATATTCCACAGGTGACAATAGACTCCCTGTTACTCAGCACCCCACGCCGATGTAGAGCCGTCGCTTATGCCTTGGGAGGTGTAACATATTATTAAAAATATGCTAGCTATGTTTAATTTTATTTGGGCGTTAGTTTTTGTTTAATAAACAAAACAGTGTTTTTTTCGTTTTGGCACCATTTTAGATTTTCTTAATCACTTTTTATTTTTTCACTAAAACCCCGTTCTTTAATCAAATTATTTAAAGCTGTATACGCTCTACTTAATTGATATAAAATTATGTTACCTAAAAAGTGTTAAAATAAAATAATTACTATGAATACCCTTGTTTCCTAGACTTTGTTGAGTAGTATTATTACGAGATATTTTTTTCTGAACTGTCGCAATTTCATAATTATATAATGTGTTGTTCTTTTATTTGATTTTTTTAACAACGTCAGGTAGAGCGAATTTAAAAAAAATTACGCATGAACACTAAATAAATTGCCAAATAAAACATCTTGCTGTATTGACAGCACGTCATCACAATAAACTATCGGCAAAGTTCACATTATATTTGTTTCAGTGATTGTTAATATTTTTTTCATCAGTTTGAAAATCACAGGTAGGCCTCAAAAATTTATGTTTAATGCAATTTTCATATTATTTTGTGTTGTAATTAGGAAATAGGATAAGTAACGAAAATTGTTTTAGAAATCGACTCTGTTTCGGATTTTTTTCCATCGAGAAAATTACAATCTTAAGTGTTTGAACCATTAATTTCCATAAAACAATGATGTATCTATGACATATATTTTTTTCTAGACAGGTTAGGTTAGGTGGCTTCTTTGGCCGAAAATTAGGCCAGCCGAAAAGTGGTAATTCAAATATAAATATGGAACATTGTGCTACAGTTTCTATTCATATTTTTGTGAATTTAGGCTCAATAACGCTGAAATCAAAGTTAATTTTAGAATGTTTTATACGCGAATAAAGCGACATACGATCATAGCAGCCAACGTGATAAATGATAAATGACTTTATTTCTGTAAGTAGGTTTTTACAAACACTTTTACACGTCAATCATGTTTTTTTTTAAACTAGATGAGGTCGGCGTTTCCTATCTGACTACTCTGAGAAGAAAGGCCGAAACAAACTCAGAGGTCACAGTCTCTTTTAAAGTCCAGACAGAATCTTGGTCAGATCATGTGAAGGCTATGTAGATCGGTGTCTGAAATGGTCTTTTGAGTAAAGAACCACACAGATTGAGTGGACCTGTCCAGTCAGTGCACGCAATTGTCAGCAATCGTGCAGCTCAACTCAGAACTTAAGGAGCTCAACGATTCGACGAACAATACCAAAGAAAGGACATTTGAGTAGGCCGCACAAGTTACTCAAACTGCCAGATCATGATTACACTAAGAGTAAAAAAAAAAAAAGCAATGACCAACATAGTTCTCACATTCACAATAGTTAAAATAATAGCATAATACTTTACAAAGTAAATACTCTTGTCATAGTAGGTATATGTATATAAAATTCATTAATGTCAATGTGTATATAAAATCCGGACATAATCATTGAGGACCATGCAGACTGGTGTCTGAAATGGACTTTTGAGAAAAGAACCACACAGATTGAGTGGACCTGTCCAGACAGTGCACGCATTTGTCAGTAACCGTGCAGCTCGACTCAGAACATATTCATGTCATTGTATATGTAAAACGTTATAGATACTTATAGCAAAGATTAAAAGTACAATAGTTAGCAAAAAAAACAAAAAAATAAATCAACGTTCCCTGTGTAAATTTATTGGAACAGCTCGCTCCCAAGCCTTTTTGTCCTCAATAAAGTATTTGACAGTATAATAGGCTTTCTGGCATAGTTTCCTTTTTATAAAAGATTTGAATTTATTAAGGCTTAGTTCTTGAATGTGGCTAGGAAGTTTATTATAAAAATGTATACATTGACATCTAAACGAGCCACCTATTTTCTTGAGCCTGGTTGTAGGAACAACAAATTTGTGTTTGTTCCTAGTATTTATACTATGGATATCACTGCATATTTTAAACAGATTAATATTTTTATGTGCATACAAAAGATTTTCATAAATATACTGAGAAGGCACAGTCATTATATTAATCTCTTTAAATTTTTCTCTGAGGGAGTGTCTGGGACTTAATTTATAAATTGAACGAATTGCCCTTTTTTGTAAAACAAAAATCGTCTGAATATCGGCGGCATTTCCCCACAGCAGAATACCGTACGACATTACACTATGAAAATAACTAAAGTATACTAAACGGGCTGTCTCTAAATCTGTTAAACCACGAATGTTTCTAACAGCGTATGCTGCAGAGCTAAGCTTTTTTGACATTTTATCTATATGGGGGCCCCATTGCAGCTTGGCGTCTAAAGTTATGCCTAAGAATACTGTGGTATTTTCGGGTTTCAACTCTTCCCCCTTTATGAGAACACTTGTTTCTACCTGTCTAACATGTGGTAACGTAAACTTAATACATTTAGTTTTTTCCTCATTAAGAAGAAGGTTATTAACGTTAAACCAGTTAACTACTTTTGCGAGGGCGCTATTTACATTGTCAGTAACCAGCTGCTGACGTTTGAGTTTAAATAAAAGTGAAGTGTCGTCTGCAAACAACACTATACCATGTTTATCTTTTATGAGGTAAGGCAAGTCATTTATATAAATAAGAAATAAAAACGGACCAAGAGTTGAGCCTTGAGGGACCCCCATTCTTACTACCGATCCGGGTGATCTTTTTCCGTTAACATCAACTCTCTGAATCCTATCACTTAAGTAAGAAGTAAGAAGATCCAGAGAGGTGCCACGGATTCCGTAGTGGTGCAGTTTCCTGATTAATGTTTCATGAAGAACACAATCGAATGCCTTGGACAAATCGCAAAAGATACCCAACGCATCGCATTTGTCCTCCTATGCATTATACACTATACATGCATACGTGAACCATTATTGTAAGCGATATCAGCTAAATAATGCATAAAGGATATTTTCCACTAGCACCCACGCAGTGTATCATGGATTCGTGGATAATGACGTAACAGACACCTGAACACAACAACAATACACACGTGTTACCTACCTACGCTCATTTGAAACAAATTGTGAAGAAAATTTAAGGCTGTAGACTTGCAGAGTAATTGAAGGCTGTAGACCTGCAAAGTAATTGAAGGCTGTAGACTTGCAGAGTAATTGAAGGCTGTAGACCAGCAGAGTAATTGAAGGCTGTAGACCTGCAGAGTAATTGAAGGCTGTAGACCTGCAGAGTAATTGCGTATAACACTCACTATCCCAATGCCTTTTATTTTGACCATTCAATCATATTTATGGCGTTATTTACGTTGTCGTGCTTAAACACTTTTCAAACATATGAAGCGATGGATTATGAATTTTCTTAAAAACTCCCTGGATTTTAATAGAAAGTGTGTTACATTTGGGGTGCTGGGATGGTTAAAGTCTTATCAGCTTTCACATGGCTTGAATAAATGATGTGTATAAGGTGATGCTGATTCGACTCCTTTGGTTGAATGGTATACTCGTATTTTTTCTGGGGAATACTTAATTTGATATAGTTCGAATGGCACTTCAAGTTGCAGACGTCATTTTAATTTCATGCATTTATCAACGAGTGAGATACATTTTGGGTTCAGAATCCTACAACACACGAAATAGAGCTCGCAAAGCGGGGCAATGTATTACCTAAATTGTAATAATACTTTGCTTCCATCTAAATCCATATTTTTTTTAAGCTTGGAAGGAAATACGCAAACTATATCTAACAAGCCGATACCATACTTCCCGGATCTTCAAACTAATCATTTCCTAAAAGCGTCCCAAAAACTAGATTAAAGGAAAAACCTCATTTACCGCCCGTCCAATGACAATGAGTTTATTTCCCGACAAAAACTAATAAACGGTAAGAAAGAGGACATTTCCTTTCGGACATGTTTCGAGTTGGTAACTATGGGGCAAAATAGATAGGTGCAGAAGGTCTGTTCCATAAAACGGACGAATATGCACGCACCCTAGACGCTTGCGTACAGGGATCTCAAGCTGTCCCTCTAGCGGTATCTATATCGCCAAATGCGAGCTGAGCGTCATACTGACGTCACGCAAATCCTGCATCGCGCAAGCAGAGTTTACCGCGCGACTAGCATATATACAACTTCCCGACATCAATCATCGGGCAGTTGCCCACCAGACACGACACCTCAACCTCGAGGATTCTCCGACCAAACGTCGTAGGATCCTCCCTTTTCTATGAAGGTATGAGTGAACTTTACACCCTGTTCCTCGTACCTCTATATCCCTAACCTCGTGTTTATACCCATAATACAAGTTTGGATACCAGATTTCACCAAGTCCTTTAGTCCTATTTGTATAAAATTAATCGTATGAGCGTTTTGGAGGTCAATTCTGTTAGCTCATAAGACATATTGAATAAATAAATAAATAAAATAAAATAAGACTTTTCTTCTATAAAACATTTATCACACATGTATATATTGACGTTGTCTCAGACATGTTCTGTTATCTATTTGGTCACCTTTTTAAGCTTTCAACAAGTTTTGTAAATACAACTAGTCTTTACAACTTGTTTTAGGTGTAAACGGTAATCGAAAACCACATCTATACATACTATAATCAAATAGTACCGAACTCAAAACCGTGCATCGTAAATATTTGAAAAAAGTAATTGTTATGGTGTGGGAACTGATGCCGAAAATATAGTTTTTAGAATTTTTGTCCGTTTGTTTGCATGTATATTCTAGATTGGCGCCAAAACGGCTGAACGGATTTGGATGAAATTTTGTACACAGATTGTTTATAGCCTGGATTACCACATTACCTTTAAACACGGTAGTACGTTCCCGTGGGGTATTTTCCGACATCTGGCGAAGCTGCGGGCAAATGGAAGTTTACAATACATGTTTGTATCTTGTGTGTAAACGCGGGGTAGCAAATGCCATGCACGAGTGCGTTTGCACTCGCTCTACGTGAACCGTGACAATGTGTGTGCGCGCGCTTTCGTTCGTTGTATGGAGCTAGCCTTCTGCAATCTATTCTGTGTCTACGGGACCGTAGGAAGGCCGATCACGTTCTTGTTTTGTATTTTCTGTAGGACATCATACCTAGTTAGTCTTCTTGAAAGGTTATTTCTTAGCTTTACGGCTAAAGACAGCTTTTGTGTGAATGTTTGTGACACATGTTATGGAGGTGTCGTCTTGTCAATTCCATTTAAAAATGTGGTTTTTACTCGCGTTTCCTTTTATTTATTTATGTACACACACTAAAATAGATAAGATACGACACATTAGTATTGAGTACAAAGGTATTGTTTATTTCTTAAGAAATTTCTTCTAGCAATCCTGCGAAAGGGATATGAAAAAGAAATGTAGACAATAGTGTGTAAGAACAAAAAGAGAAGAATCAAATTGTGTCACCTCTTAAACTAGAATATTAAATATACCTACATATAATACAAAAAATTAACATATAAGTACTTAAATAAATACATAATGCTATAACAAATAAACGTTTATATAAAAAATATATAAATTCTCACAGCTAAGAGGAAAGGGCTCTTGCTTGCTCTTTTTGTTGATTTAGGTCGATATTTTTTGGGAAACTAAATAGGACCTGTGATCCTTTGAACAACTTGTAAAGAAACTTACATGAAACATCTTAAAAGCTGTGTTACATACGCTTGCTTGGTACCTACCTATGCTATTGAGGTCAGAATACTTCATTACTTTTATGGCTTTTGACAGAGAATAAATTTAGTAAAAGACACAATAAAGCTTCCTGAAACGACTTGCGAAATCCTAGTTTGTCCACTATAAATACAGGGTCAAATAAAATTAGCTAGTGATGACGTGCTGGGTATCGTTATCTAAACACGATAAAATAAAAAATATATTATTTGATGAGTTTTATTTTTGGGGTCACTTGAAATATCAGTTTAAATAAAAAAAAAGTTATGTAAACTTCACAGGCGGGATAGGTATCGATATCTAAACACAAATAAAACAATAGAAAAACTCATACTTCAGGTAAAAACACTAACCGCGGTCGTTGACCCCCTAAACAAAAAGATCATTTATATTTCTTTATTTGATCGTGTTTACAATGTGTAAACACGATCAAATAAAAAAACTAAAAGATTTATGATTTTTTCCCATCACGTAGGTGGAGTTTTGCTAGCAAATTTACTTGAACCCTGTATAACATCACCTGACAAAATTAACATCAAAATACTATAAAAACTCTATTCCTATCACCCAACAAACCTTCCACGCAAAATGATGAATTCGACACTTTCACAACACAAATAACGTTGACCGAAGATGTCCAGAAGTTGATAAGAGACAAATTTTCTCCTCCGTTACCCAAAGTAGGTCGCGATAAATAGCCCCGTACCCTTCCCACCACTGATACTAAATAAACAATTCCTTTGCAATAATTCGCATAAAACTAATGGTTTGAAAACGTGACAACTCAACCGAGAACTTGCGATAAAAGTAATCAAAGTGTCGTTAAAATTATTTTAGTACGCCATCATTTGGGAACAATCCCTGTACTCATTCGGATGATCAGCCTATATAAACTATATTTAACTGGGTTCCGTTCAATAGGTTAGGTATGTGGCTAGTAACTTGTGTAATTACCCTCAATTATTAAAAAAAAAACAGATCGGTCTATCATTATTCATCATCAATCAATCTGCTTAAGGGGACTACATGACCTAAACGCAGGTTTTATAATGCCTAAAAGTATATGATCCACTGCAGTAAACAAAATCAGAAAAATATATGACATTCGTCAGGATATAGGCTAGTTAGATAGTGTGTTGAAAACTTAATACAACACATTTTTGTACGCTAGAAAAAGTCAGGAAGATACCTCTAAAGATTTATTTTAACGATTAAAAACCATATTAATATACATGCAATCGTTATGTTATTTTTTTCAGATTGTTCTTAAAGCAACATATTAACGTGATAGTGTTTTCATTTTTTAGTCCAATCAATAGATTTTTTTGTAAATAGAGAGTTGTTTCATATTTTGCAATAAATTACCAGCTTTGTGTCATCGCGCTTCTCTTTTTTCTATGCAGTCCGCCAGTGACCGCGCTTTAGCTGTTGTCAGCCCCTTAATTATTTGACTTGTAACTGGAACCTTATGGGAATCTGCAGAACGATTCTATAAACATCTCACCGTGAAAACTTAGGTGATGTGAGCGTGGAGTGAGCTGTCAGTGTAGTCCCACTGATGCTAGGGATTGACCAAGCATTACATTTACAATCTTAGTCGAGATTTTAATTATATTTTTTTTATGTTAGTTCTGTTGACCATTTTATATTATTTCAAAGCTAGTATTTAGTGTCTAATTATTATTAATTAGAGTTTTTTTTTATAAAACAGCAACACAGAATTTGAGTCAGAAACTCACTGTTGTTTCTTTTTAAATGAAAATCAAAGATAAGGTAAGCCATCTTTGATTTTTATTTTGACATCACTTTCGGCTTTAGCAACCTTGAAAACCATGAAAACGACAACAATAGTCACATCAAACAGATAAAAGACTTAATTAGCTCGCTCGTCGGCGCCCAAAGTAAAGAGCTCGCATCCATATCCAACAAATTGCAGGAGTTAACCGAGTCTAATGCTAAAATTGACGCGGCTATTTCACTCTTAACTGCACAAAACGAGGAGTACCGCAGCAAAATTGCAATCCTTGAAGATCAGACTAAAAAAGACCGGGAGTACATTAGTTTACTGGAGGATAAAGTAGAAGACCTCCAAAGAAAGTCGCGCAAGACCTGTGTAGAAATTAAAAATGTCCCAAAAAAAACCTCAGGAAACCAGGGATGATTTAATACAAATGGTTGTAAATCTCTCAAAAACCATTCATCTTGGCTTTAATGGATGCGACATTAGCGACATTTTCCGCCTGAAACCCCGAGGAGAGGGTGAGAAGAAACCTACAATCGTGGTGGAATTACGGTCAGCAATACTGAGATCCGACCTCATGAAAAAGGTGAAAGACTTCAACATTACAAACAAGACACGACTACAGGCTAAACATCTTGGCCTCACAAGCAACGAAGACTCCCCTGTTTTTATAGCTGAACAACTTACTTCTAAAGGGGCTCGTCTATTTTTCTTGGCTCGAGACCTTAAAAAGGCTGAAAAATTTAAGTATTGCTGGACCTCTATGGGAAAGGTTTTGGTCCGTAAAGATGAAACGTCTAAACCTATCCATATTCAACACGAAGCACAGGTGCAACAACTAATGCAAGAACAATGACTAAATATGGGTATATATATCTCGAAACTGTTTCTCCTACTTAAAAATGCTTACCTAAGCCCAACACCTAATTTTTTAAATAATATGTCAAATGTCTACTATACAATAATACACGCACAGAAATCTACACACAAATTTATACATGTCTACACACTTATACACTTCCACACACCATGTGGCCTTTATCAAGCTGGGTATGAGTTGCCCAGCTTGATAAAGGTAATATCAAAAGTCTACTATATACTAGAATGCTCTAAGAAAACTATTTACAAACCCTTATATACCTACACACCTTTATACCGCAATTACAACTACCAACTTTATATCCCACATACACATCACTTGACCTCTGACAAAATACATAAACACGCTCAAAATACAAACATATCAACATACTTACACGCCGTCTACAACCTCAGACACAATAGTTCTAAACCTTTATTAGTAGAAATCCTGTATAACTTAGATGTCAAATATACAATTTGTTACCCCCTGTTTTCCCATAAACAAAATGTTGAATTCATCCGTGTATACTTGCACTTTCTGGAAACTGATCTGCTATTATTTATACCATCTAACTACCCTAGTTGCAACCCTGAGAGTACTAACTTGACATGTTCGAATGGATAATTTCGATACACTAAAGGAAATTGATCAGATTAAACCATCGGATTCGATAAAGTGTAACATACAGGAACTAAAATTGAACGCGGGTAATTCTTCACACAATTTAATTATTTTAACTCAAAACGTTAGAAGTATATACAAAAATTTTGATGACTTGCAACTCACCCTATCACAATTACAATACGAAATAGATATTCTGATCCTCACAGAATGTTGGCTAAACCCTAAAAAAAACATACCACAATTAGTGAAATACACATCTTTCCAAACAAAACACCATATTAACCAAAGTGACGGGGTAGTTGTATACATCACAAATAAATTGTCAGTAAAATGTAAAGAACTTAACCTTGTAAATGCCACTGGACTCGAGTTAAATATATCAAATTACACTATACTGGGTATCTACCGCTCCCCATCATTTCTACACGCAGGCAACTTCATTACATCCCTTAACAATCATCTTGAAAATATGACTCCTAGTAAAAACGTTCTAATCTTAGGGGATATTAATATTGACCTAATTATTTCCCCTACTGAAACAAATATTGAAAGAAATAATAGACTAACCTACTTAAATATGCTATCAACACATGGACTTTTACCATCTCACAACCTTCCCACGAGGGGGGATGGGTGCTTAGATCACGTCTTCCTGAGTCTTGATAAACAAAAAAACACAGCTTTTACAGCGGTTTTAAATACAACCGTAACAGACCACTGCCTGATTCTGTTATCTCTCGAGACTAAATATTGCCATAATATTCCTAATAAGCACAAAACAATAGTCAACTACGAAAATGCTTACAATAGTCTACTACGTATTGATACCTCCTTTTTTAACATTTTCAAAGACCCTGATACTTACGCCTTCGCGCTTATACACATGGTCAAGACAGCTATACTTTCGAATTCTAAAACTGTAACTATCACGAATAGCAAAAGATCTATTAAACCCTGGATTACAGCAGGTGCCCTACGGTGTATTAGACTAAGGAACTCAATTTATCTTAAACTTAAATCGAACCCATATAATCAAATTCTAGTGATAACATATAGACGATATCGGACCTTCTGTGGAAACCTTATAAAGAAACTAAAAAATAAATATAACAGAGATAAAATCAAAGCATCTGCAAAAAATCCTCGCGCATTGTGGTCAACCATAAATGACATCACAAATTATAAAACACCCAGGAGCTCAAATGGCGACCTACTTAAGATAAAATCATGCCCCCAAGACTCAGTCAACTATGTTAATAATTATTTTATTAACATAGGACAAACTCTAGCGCAGAACATCCTAAATAGTTACGTACCCCAAACATCTTATAACACAGATCGCCCGAATTTGTCCTCTTTTGTTCTCCTAGACACCACGCAGGAGGAAGTTGAAGGTTTCCTGATGTCCTTGGACTCTGGGAGTGCACCAGGTTGGGATGGAATTCCTACCCTTTTCCTAAAACAGGCCAAGAAGATCTTAGTCCCGCTGATCTGCGACCTGGCCAACCTATGTTTTAACACTGGTATCTTTCTCTACCTTTTTAAGCGGTCCGTTGTTACTCCGGTGTATAAGAGTGGAGATAGACACGACGTAAACAACTATCGGCCAATTTCTGTGTTGACTTCCATTTCTAAAATCATTGAGAAGCTCTTGAACTCTAGAATAGTTAGCTACCTGACTAAGTATAAGATCCTATCTTCCTCTCAGTATGGTTTTAGGAGGGGAATGTCGACCCAGGATGCTACTGAGGAGCTTGCAACGGTAATAACTAAGGAAGTGGATAAGGGGAACAAATGCCTAGTGGTCTTTCTTGACCTCAAGAAAGCCTTTGACACCGTCTCTATTTCTAAGCTTATACACAGGCTGGAGAACTTAGGATTTCGAGGTTCTGCTCTCTCCCTTCTCAGCAGTTACCTTCGAAATAGAAAACAGGGGGTAAAAATTGAAAACCAGGTTAGTTACGAAGAGAATGTGACGTATGGCGTCCCGCAGGGCAGTGTCCTCGGCCCGACGCTCTTTTTGATTTATATTAATGAGCTTTGCAACCTTATTATCGACGGTGCGAGGATACTGTCCTACGCGGATGATACCGCTATTATCTTCTCTGCCAAGACATGGGATAAAGTTAGGCTTGAGGCTGAGAGGGGATTAGCTGGAGTTAGTAATTGGCTAAATGAAAATCTACTTACGCTTAATACCCAAAAAACAAACTACGTCTGCTTCACTAAATACACAAACTCTCAGCCGGCGCCTGACTATAATATTAGAATACATTCTTGTCCTACCCCAACCCAATCTACCTGTAGTTGCCCTATTATTCAGAAGGTAAATTCCATCAAGTACCTAGGTATTGTAGTAGACCAAAGATTAAGTTGGTACCCACACCTCGAACTAACTATAGGGAGGGTAAGAAAACTCATATGGGTTTTTAAATCTCTGAGACATGTTATGAGTACAGAATTACAGAATAAAATTTATGTCGCACTGGCCCAGTCTGTAATTATTTATTGTGTCTCGGTATGGGGTGGAGCAGCTAAGACGTATTTTTTAGATCTAGAGAGGGCACAGAGATCCTTGATTAAAGTCATGTACTGTAAGCCCTACAGGTTTCCTACTGAATCTCTATACTCAAGCTCTAAGCTGCTCTCCGTCAGGAAACTCTACATCCTACACCTTGTACTCAGATACCATAAAATTCTACCCTTTAGCCATGCCAAACTTAAAAAAAGACGCTGTGTTATAGTAGCCCCTACATATTCAGCACGTTCAATTTTTGCTAGCCGCCAAAATGTAGCTCAAGCCCCACGCGTTTATAATAAAGTAAATCGCATACTTAACATTTACCCTATGCAGCTGTACGAGTGTAAGAAGATATTGAAGGAATGGCTCTTCACACTTAATTATGATGCCGTGGAGGACACTTTGGTTACACAGGGTTGAACGTCACGCATACACACACACTCACACACACACCATCTCACTCACTCACACACACTCACATACACCCTAACTCCCACACACACACCCACACACCCACTCAAACACACACACATACACACAAAATATACTTTCGCACGCACATTAATAACACACATTTACACATTCCTTCCATAAGCATGATTTAATTCATTTTCATTTTTCTTTTTCTTTTTTTTGTTTTTCTTATTGGTTTGTTTTACTAGTTTTTAATTTTTATTGGTTTTAAAAAATGTGTAACTTAACTTATACCTAATTAGCACAACGAAGCAGTTGAACTAATCGAGGAAGAGCGAGGTTTATCCCATCACAAGTATCTTCGGATTACTTTCTGGGAAGCCCCGGCAACTTAATTGTATCTAGATTTAAGATAATAAACACATTTTATTTTATTTTTTTAAACAATAGGTCCACAATAACAAACAAATGGACATTATTTGTTATTATGGACCGCATTTTATTTAGTTGCTAGTTTAGAAAAAAATATAAAAGAACTTATTTGAGTTTCTGACTGAATTGCTGTTTTGCTGTTTTATTTAAAAAAAAAACGTAAATAGTACTGTTTAGCCACTTAAATACTAGGTTTGAAATAGTATAAAATGATCAACAGAATTATCATAAAAAAAATGATAATCTTGATTATAAATAAATAAATAAAATAAAATCCGTTTATTTCGAGTAACAAGACTCATATACACACAGATACATAAAATGACATAAAATAGAATAGAACAGACAGGATAACAAGCACAGACAAATACGCACACTCACGAGGCCACAACATGTCTGCTACAGCATTGCTGGATGTAAGGGCAATCCAGTCTGTTAGCAATCATCGCCAGGACGGTGTTGGTGCTGCCCCGCACCCTGCGCACCAGAGACGCGCACCGCTTGCGCATCGTCGCATGAAAGCAGTCGGTGCGCGCCTCCGCGAACATGCCCGAGGCGCTGCAGTGACGGGGCAGCCCCAACAACGCCCTGAACGCGTTATTGAACTGGACGCGGAGGGCGCTGTATGCTGCACGAGTATACTTTGCCCATAGGCTGCACGTGTAGAGGGATGTACAATATGCTCTAAAGAGCGTTATTTTTACCTCCCTCGAGCAACGCACAAACCTACGCGCTATCATATTTCCTCTGACCGACAGCGCCCTTCGCTCCCGCTCAATGTCCACATCGTCTTTTAGGTCAGCTGCAACAATGTGACCTAAGTACCTAAACTGGTCAACCCTCTCAAGCGGTGCATTATTTATATACACTGGAGGTACACTCTTCATAGTTCTTAGACCAGCCCCAAACACCATGAATTTACTTTTCCCTGCGTTGTATTTCAACCCATGGCTCAAGGCATACTCTTCACATGTCCCCATTAATTTCCTAAGACCGCAGACCGATGCGCTCAGCAGCACCATGTCATCAGCGTAGCTCAAATTATTAACGCACACTCCATCCACATGGCAACCAACATGCTGGCTGCTGAGCCCAACGATCAGGGCGTTCACATAGAGGTTGAAGAGCGCAGGAGAGGTCAACCCCCCCTGTCTTATGATTGTAAATGTAATGCTTGTTCCAGCCCTAGCATCAGTGGGATGACACTGACAGCTCACTCCACGCTCACTTCACCTAAATATTCACTTCACGGTGAGATTTTTACAGAATCGACTCACTGTTGTTCTTTGGTTGAGGAAAGCGATAAGGCCGCCCATTGTATATTAAGTAGTGTTCAGTTTAATTTTTGTTGTTATGTTTTTTGTGGTATACAATAAAGAATATATAAATAAATAAATAAGACTATCCGCTCGTGATACAGTTTTATACGAGTACAAAGGGATAGGGCGAATCAGTCCAAAGACAACCAAACCATTTTTACAATCTACAATTTCACATTCTCCAACTGTTTGACCTGCCTAAATTGTATTGTCAAAATAACTTTAAACGATTTCTGTCTATCCTGGGTTTATTATTAAGTTACTCTGTATGGTTGTCTTATATTCATGAATAAAGATTATTATTATCTATACATAAAATGAAACAAAGTTGAATAGTAACAAAGAATTTTCGTGTGTTTTTGTGGATGTAATATGTCCCGGATTGGCGCAAAAACGGCTTAACGGATTTGGCTGAAATTTGGCGCACAGATAGTTTATAACCTAAATTTACACTCATGATACTTTTAATTTTGGTAATCCCTTCCCGTGGGATATTTTCCGACAACCACGCGGGCGAAGCCACGGGCAAAAGCTAGTTTACTATACAGGTTGGTCCAAATAGTGAAGTTTATATAAAAATTTTTGATTCCTCATACCTAGGGGTATCCGAAAATATCCCATGTATGTTCCGCGATTTTTGATAGTTTAGGACATATGAATATGTTTTTAATTTTTGGGAAAACTCTTTAGCGACATCTTTAAAAATTTATAACGTTTTTTCTGACAAATGTTTCAGGTTCTAGTAGTAATTTTTAAATTCTAAAAACAAAATCAACTTTTAATCGTATGAATGTAAAATTCTCACTTTCGTTAAAAAATAGTATCTTCCACTAATGTTCGGAAGATATTTTTTTTATACATGAAAGGGTATTTCATCATAGACCCATTGCAAAAAAATATAAAAATGAGCTTGTCGAAATAAAGTTATAAATTATTAAAGATGTCCCCGACCACTTTGGGTATTTATTTAAAAAAAAAATCATATCTCCTAAACAATCAAAAATCGCGGAACATACATGGGGTATTTTCCGATACCCCTAGGTATGGCGAATTTAAATTAATTTTATTGACGTCACTATTTGTACCAACCTGTAGGTATATATTTTTAAAAGAGTACCTAACCGTGAAATATCTTGCCGGCTCTTCTCCATAGGAAACGACCAATTTGAACCGTGCACCTAGCTTCATAAGTTTCATAAGTGCCCATGTAAATTTTAAATGTGAAATAAAACTATTTTTATATTTATTACCTGTAGCGTGCATTTACATGTTAATAAAACAGAAAAATTCGACGAAACCTTTTGATAAAATATTTTGTAGATTCTCACATTCCATGACATTTTCATTATTCGTTTTGCTTGAAAGCGATGCTACTATTAAAAGTATTGGTTTTGTTTGACGGTTTTCCCAGAAATTATGATATCGTTCATTAGTTTAATGGATGTAGCTTTTCGGTTTGTGAATGGAATTATAAAAATAACTGTGGTGAAACATATTAATCACCTGGGTACAGTAAAATGTTATTCATTTTATTATTATTGACTGACCGGTTGGCGTAGTTGGTAGCGACCCTGCCTTCTGAGCCGCTGGTCCCGGGTTCGATCCCCGGACAAGTCAAATATTTGTGTGCATGAACATGTATGTTTGACCTATGTCTGGGTGTGTATATTTTATTCCATTTATTTTATATTATTTATTTTAGGAAAACTTACAGCTAAGCTAAGTACAATGTGTAAACGATGGCCAATTACAAGCTTCCACTAACGATTAATGTGATTAATGTATATTAAGTATGTATATCAGTCATCAGGTTACCGTAGTACAGGCTCTGCCTAGTTCGGGGCCTAAAGACCTTGTGTGGATGTTGTCTCCTATTATATCATATTATAATTACCCGGTGTTTGATTTTATGTAACTTTTTTTAAATAGCGTAACATCACGCCTGTATTCCCCGAAGGTTTGGGCAGAGTACATAGTATATAGGGACCTATAGTACACCCAGATTTCGCATGTTATGTTTTAAGTTTCATGTAATAGGAGGCGAGCCTGTTGCCATCAACCGAGCGCAAATCCAGACTCTGGGATGCTATTAGATGGAAAAACCCAATAACACTTTGTCTAAATCGGAAATCGAAGCCTGGACCTCGTGCCCAGCAGTTTGCTTGCGATCACTAGACCAACGAGGCAGACAATAGCTAGCTTACCTTTAAAATAGGGCTCGAAATATATGAAATCTAGATATTATAGTTCTTGGTCCACGAGTTCCATTAAGTAACTCGACTAATCTCTTCTGACTCACGCCACTGAACTAACACTCGACGTAACTGTAATTTTACTTCGATACAAATATTCATCAGGGAACAATTTTGTTTAATTTGATTTATGTAATAGGTTTTGGTAACCTACCTTAAAGTTTCAGCCGAAGAGCTGGTTGCTGTTCAGTCGAGTAAACCTTGAACATTATCGTCATTAAAACAAAGTTCAAGGCAAGCAGTGAGTTGGTTTCTTAAGATAGTCACAAGCTACCTAATAATAGGCCTAGGACTAGCGCCGGTTCTAACCATATTTTATTCATCAATCACTTGGCTGAGTGGGGTCACAACCGTTTTATTTGTCACGATGAATTTTTCAAATGGGCACTTTATTAAAAGGTTTGTGTTGGCTTTATTAAAAAAATGCAGAGCAGTGGTGGCCCAGTGGTAACGACCCATAATTGCAAGTTGTAGGTCGTGGATTTGAACCCAGGCAGGTGCTTTAATTTGTGTAAATCATTTAATCACCACTATTCTCAAAACGGTGAAGGAAAACATCGTGAGGAAACTGGCATGTCCTAGAACCAAAAATTTATAAGAAAAGACTTGTGACATCTGCCAACCCGCAATGGACCAGCGTAGTAGATTACAACCCATTCCCTCTCGTAGGGAGGAGACCTGTCTCTATAGGAACATTATGGGCTGATTATGCTTATTAAAAAAAAATCCTAGGTATTTATACTTTAAGAAGGAACTTAATTTCATAAATAATTGTGTCTGTATGTATTCATAGCCCATTCCCGAACATATACATTCTTACTATACAGTGCGATGCTCATATTCATAGGCAATTTCGTTGGGTTTATGATCGCTTTTAACTCGATTCTCTTGTAAATAGTCGTAAATTCATGGTGGCTCTACGCGCGCCATATCGAAGATCGGTCCAGAGCGAACGTCAAATATTTGTTTCATTTTTTCGCTTTCACGAAACAGTTTTCAAATTTATGACACTCGACTTGTCTAGTGCCCTGGCCCAAGGGGCTTAACCTGAAATGGACGCGCGGTCGCCGCCGAGGAAAATATATTTCCAAGTTTACTGGTCCATAAATAACTGTGGAGTGACAGGGCGATGATAAACTCCCGAGCGAGAGTTCATCTCACGTCGTCGGTTACTGAATATTGAACGAACACCAGCCTAATGTAATGTGCCGACCGTACATACAATAATTGCGCTAATTATCTATGTGTGGACACGCTAGCCGAGCGGGTAATTGGACGGATCACGGCACCAATGATCGTAGTCATTTTAGATGCCCATTGAAAGCTGTTCCATGAGATGATAATTAATTTAATCACCAATTAATAAATTAATCTTGATGTCAGTACGTTTAGATTTCAGCTTTTATAACAAAGGTCAGGGCTTTTTGGCGCAGATATTATTATTTTAATACATCATAAATAACGTGCAGCTCTGCAACTAAGTTTCGTTTAACATTTATTTAAATGTCAGCGTCTGTTTCCACTAAGGACGGGCGCAACTCTTAATAAGAACGAACCCAAAATGTATAAATGAATTTGCTTACAATGTTGGCAAACAAAGATAACGGAGTCAAACAATCCAAACAGAGCTATGAGCCGAACAAAATAAAACTATTTCGAATAAAGTTAGTTTTTATTTACGCGCAACGGATGTATTTTGCAGCTCCCCAAAGAAACGGAGTCCACTGAAAATCTGCACTAAATACTGTTTTCAAGTAAAGTTCCTTTGTCTTGGCACTCTTTGTTTACTTTACAATTGTGAGTGGAACAATACAAAAAGGTCCAAAATTCGCTAACAACCTTAGCCGCCGTGGAAGTTTTAATTGCTTCGGAATAAGTCCACACGTAACCGTGGTCTGGCCGGGTTGGACAAGTTCTCCAGAAGAACCTACGAGTAGCTCGATCCCATTTGCCTAAAATTGTAGGCTGCTCTAACTTGTGACTGTCGGGACTTGGCGGATAAAAGGCACGATTCCATTTGGATCTCGAGACGATTTGAACTGTACCAATGTTCCTCTAAATATAAGCTTAAATTTAAAAAATATTTCCGGGCCTGAGTTTCGTAATTTAAAAATAAGAATTAAGGGATTATTGTGGCGTTTTGACAAGACTGTCCTAACATATTGCGATCTATATCTGTCGGACGTCGGTGGTTACGTTTTCCTCCCTCTAAGACCATGCATTGAAGTAGTAGTCAATGAAAGTATAACATTCTGTAGAAAACTGAAACAGGCTCACATACAATTATGTTTCACTGATTATCTGAAAATAAATTAGGTACGTCCACATATCCACATAAATTCTAATAGCAATATTTATAATTATTTCTTTAAGCACCTAATCTATCACAGCTCCTAAATCACTGTTATAAAATCACAACTCTAATAAGCTCACACAACCCTTGAAATAACAAAGTATATGGACGCCGCAGGTGTGGTACAGCAATAAATTCCTAAGTAAATAACTAGTGCATTTATTAACACTAATAAACTTGGTAACAATTTACCGTCGCCTTTACGACGAAGCCGTCGACCTGAGTTTTGCAATTGACGTACAAAAATACTACGTTATTTGCCGTTCCTTGTAACAGTGCCAACCGCGGAACGTTTTGTTA
The DNA here is from genome assembly GCA_937001585.2 of Brachylomia viminalis. Lineage (NCBI taxonomy): Eukaryota > Metazoa > Arthropoda > Insecta > Lepidoptera > Noctuidae > Brachylomia > Brachylomia viminalis. The sequence goes on along the minus strand of OW443307.2, from coordinate 11,049,974 downwards.
TGAACTGTTACTTTGTTGGAACCGCACTTTTACTGGCTGTTGTGCGGTTTGAAGTTCGAATGCGAATGTTTGTGTCATGCGTGGATCTTTTGTGGTGCATATATGGTGTATAGAATCGTTGTAGGTCATTAATAAATATGAATATGTCTAATAACAGTTGTAGTTATTAAAAAAAACGTGTAGCTATCACATTTGCATGTGTTGTGTCAGTGTGGTCCCTGAAAAAGCATAAACATTCTTGTCTCATCAAGACTTTTGCACTTATTCCGATTTTACAACATTATAAAAGAAAGCTATTTCAGAACTTTCAAAAATTTTTATTAAGTTTTAGTTCATCTATCAAATTAATCTGAATAATACTCGAGGTTTTTCAACGAGTTATTCTAAAGATAATCAATCTTTACCAGCCACTAGTGTTCCAATTAAAATTATCTCTGCCGTTATTCTACTTTTAAAACATTGGTAAATGATAAAGATCTTCAAAAGTCCAATCAATTGATAATGGAATCTCTCTCGCTGTCAAAATCTAGACTAATAATACTTCGGGAATCATTTTATCATTTTGAAAAGTTTTCAATTCCACATATTTTATGCGGCTTTAACAAATCCAGCGGACGGACTGACCGACCTCTGCCATTTCAACGACCTAACATTGCAAGTTTTCAAACTTATACCTGTAACTATGACGATAAGTTAAAGAATTAAGAAATTGTAGTTTTATCTTTCAAAATCAAAAGTCATTTATTCAAACTAGGCTGAGAATCAGCACTTTTGAACGTAAAAATTACATAAGACAGTCCCCTCAAAACGCCCGCCCTTTACCACTTTCTAGTGCTTTAACTGGGAAGAAGAAGTGGCGCAACAAAATCCCCAGCAGCACTGCTGTCTGTTCAGTGAGAAGAACTGGATTCTATACAGTATTATGTAATTAACATTACGAAAAATTAAATAAAATTATTTGCCATATGTCAGCTAGCACACGCCAATATTGAAAACCATGCTCAAGCAGAAATAAAAAATAAAAACGTAAACAGAATTTAATACATAATAAAAGCCTCCAGGCATAAAGGGCGTGCCCACTTACATTTGCAATGCTGCAATAAGTTTATATATGTAGCTGTAAATTGAAGTCACAAATGATAAACTACAACCTTCGAAGTAAAATAAATAAACAGTTAATTACTAATAACAATAACAAAACCATAGTCAGCAAGATGACCTGTCACCACAAGCAGCACCCGTTCACGAGCATAACGCAGAGATCAGTGACTACCCCCCTCGCTATTAATGTTTACTTTGGTTTAAAATGAAACTGAAAATTTCTTATTCAAAACTAGCGACCCGTTTCTATGGCTAGCCAAAACATCGACATTTATTTAATACTATGTAAATTTAATACTATTAATGTATATATATAAAATACTTGTAAACCTTCTGGAGTAAATTCTCTAAATTAGAGATTAGTCCGATATCATGTCAGATGATTATTTTCATGTCATCGAAATTTTAAAATCATTTCATTATGTGTAATGAATGACAGCGACAAAATCACTAATGCCTAAATCATTACTTGAATGAACGTGAACTTCGGTGATTCGGTGATTGCGAGGCTGCGGGGCACGCGTAACTAATGATAATTCTACTCAGCCGTTCCGCGATCATTTCAGCACTCACAATTGAGGTGACGTGATCTTATACTCAACTAAAAATCATTGATAATAAATAAACCTAGATCGGGTGGGTCGCTGATTTAAACTAATTCCGAACCATTATTAATTGCACCAGTATTAGAAATAGTTTAGATTTCGTTTATTAATAGGCCATTAGAATTGTATAGGATTTGTACTACTGTTTGGCTAAATGTACACTTTTGTAAACGTTTTTATTATTATTATTATTGATGACTTTGTCATTGTTCCCGTCATCGATATTTTTTTATCATTGTCATACAGTCAGAAACATATATACAGAAAAATCAACACTCAGCCCATCTCTAGTCTAAATGATGGTGAAACCGCATCAAATTCCTTTGCACAGTGTAGAAGAATAACGCAGTCACACAAACAGTCACGGTAATTCATAATTAAAGATAGTCAGTTCACATCATCCATATGTTAGAAATATTTAACCGCGCAATAATAAATAATTATCTTTAGAAAACGCCCTCTGCCTTATTACAAAACAAGGTTTTTCTTTAAACCATCGAGCTGGTTTTTGAAATGAGAACATAACAGAAATCGAAATGCAGTTCCTTTTACAAAACTGGCAACTTAGTCCGGTCTTACGTTGTCAATTTTGTATTATGGGGCTGACAATACCTAAAGCGCGGTCACTGTCGGACTGCATAGAAAAGAAAGAGAAGCGCGATGACACAAAGCTGGTAATTCATTGCAAAATATGAAGCGATTCCCTATTTACAAAAAAAGCTATTGATTGGACTAAAAAATGAAAACACTATCACGTTAATATGTTGCTTGAAGAACAATCTGAAAATAAACAGAATGATTGCATGTATATATTAGTATGATTTTAATCGTTAAAAGTAATTTTTAGAGATAAGTTCGTGACTTTTTTCTATTGTACCAAAGTAGTTTCAAATTAGTTAGTGTTTTCAACACACTATCCTAGTATATATCCTGAAGAATATCATATATTTTTCTGATTTTGTTTACTGCAGTGGATCATATACTTTTAGGCATTATAAAATTTGCGTTTAGGTCATGTAGTCCCCTCAAGAACTTTACTAAAGTCGCCATAAAGTTCGAAATACAAAAACTGGCTCGCAGCTTTAGGCTCGAGCAAAAGTTAGACCGTGTTTTGTATTAAGACAGCCTCAGTTTAGATTTATGCAATTTTAACGTCACTGTATCTACGTACCTACTTACACAAGATATGTGAGATAGGTAGGTACGATCATTGTACTGCAGACACGAAGAGATGAGCACGAACCACGAACTATCCCGTAGGACATGAATTAAAGACGCACCGTCATGCATACCTGTCATTACAGCTGCGGCAGATACCATACTACCCACTATTGTTGAAGGACACGTGTATTAGTAACGTTCGAATTCGTGTGAGGGAGAAACCGTATCTATGTATTGGTATATCGCCAGATGAAAATGCTAGACGATGCATGATGTCAACCATCGAGCGGTTTAAATACCTACATAATTATGACGTTTTGTTTGTGAGGAAGCCTTTGAAAAGTGTTTAATTGATGAGGTGTACTCTTTGGCTGCCTAAAGCATAAGCTTAGAAGCTCCGAAATCCGTAGTGGAACAAATCTTTATTACATCTTCTAGAGACCTCAGAGAAGACTAACTAACTTTGTACCTACTATATAACAGTACACCAAATTTGGTGTACGGTCAAATGGGGTTACTTTGATACTACGGGGTTACTTTGATAACAACTTTAGGCTTATGAAAAACTTAATTTTATAATATCTACAACACCAGTTAAAAAATAAACTATCAGTACTTGGCACTACTGATAGTTTCTTTGTATTATAGCGTTGTAGTTATTATAAAATTAAGTTTTTCATAAGCCTAAAGTTGTTATCAAAGTAACCCCGTAGTATCAAAGTAACCCCATTTGACGGTACTGTCAAAAAAAAACTGTGTAAAATTTTAGCATAATTATGCTAAAATTTTATTAGTAAGTACTTCATTAACAAGAAGGTAATTGCTAAATGCCCAATTTCTCTGTGAGACTCTCTACAAAGTCACCAAAACCTTTTGGAAACGACAAAACTTCGTATGCGAAATAAAAACGTTAAGGCCTAACACTTAGTTCCTACTCGCACAGGTCTTCTCTTTATTCTTTTATTTTATTGTTTTCATGATTTTGTTAGATTTAATGTTCTTTTTTTATTTTTTTTTCTTTTATTATTATTATTTGTATTTCCAAATAAAATATTTTTCTTTCTTTCTCTTTCTTTCTAACACTCAACATAACGTCCCATAAAAAGAAACAATTCTCCTTACTTTCTCGCAGTCTAGACTTTACAATTCTCTTTTTCTTCATAACAATTACAATAGAGAATCGGAACTGCTACATTCAGTACTTAAGACTGGCAGGTTACGACTGCCAGCCAGCTGTGGTTCACACGTCCCGCAAGAAATACAGCCAACCTTATTAGTCAATATTACTCGGATTTTGTTCCGTGTTGCCAATATACTTAGCACTGCGTCGCACATGTGTTAGTAAAAGACGAAGTATGGGTTGTCGTTATGGATTTTTCTTGGAAATTCAACTAGGTGTAGCCGTGGCTTCAGTCGCGTTACCTGTCATTTTCTCGGCACCAAGCTACGTCTTTTGTACCTGGTAATTTAATCCTGAAAGTTTTTCGAACAGACGGAGGATGGTTAAACTAACTAATGTTGTTAGTTTTAATTTTTATATTCAATGTTCTATGTTATGAGTTTGGTTTCCGCACTTAGTCCTTCAAATGGACCATTGTGCGTAGTTTTTATATTTTGTTTATGTAAGTACTTAACTACTAAACTAATTACCTAAGCTATATAGCTTAGGTTGTTCTTAACTGTCGCATTAGGGTAAACCCTGTAATGGTAGTTAAGCTGTTATAAATAAATAAATAAAACTTTCAGATTTATAATATTAGTTACCTCATCGTCTCACGTTTACATCAGAATGGAAGCATTTTTTGTGCAATATGGTTTTTTTTCGGAAGGTCAAACAATAGGTACACAGTACCTACCTATTACACAAAACACATAGTCTTCGTGAATTCATACTTATTTATTTTTCTCGTTGTCCTACAAACACAAGTAGAAGAGGCGTAGGTACAAGAGTTATCTTTAAAACTAGGTATTTCACGAAAAAAACCACCGACTTCCAAAAAACACTACAAAGAGAAAAAAACTTTGACTTCAGAAGTCGGTGGCAACAAAGGAAAAAACAAAGACACCGACTTCCGAAGTCAGTTTTTTTTCACTTTGTAGTGTGTTTTTTTTGGAAGTCGGTGGTTTTTAAAAAGTTTTTATTTTCCGCTTTTTAGTATCTACCCCAAACAAAGTCGAATACCACTACTTGCAATGTAAATAAATAACAGCGATAGGAAGTTATTACAACATCCTCAACATACATTAAGAAAAAAAATATATTATTGAAGCTGACTCAAAAACTACTCATCAAAACTTGACCAAATGTATATGGGACCACCTGGGAAGTACCCTTTGAAACAAAAAAAATAATTTTCCAAATCTTCAGGCGTCTTCGAGTAATCGGTAAGCATACGTAAATAAAAATAAAAAATCCGACGAATTGTGAACCTCCTCCTTATATGAAGTCGGTTAAAAAATACTTATAATCTATTAAGTTAATTAACAACCTGAATACTAGCCAAACTTTTCTTGTGTATAAAAATTGCCTATTTGACTACCTATGTAAAACACGTGCGTGAAAAGTTACAACGCGAATTTGACAATAACGAACGAAAATAAAAGCGCTGAAATGCGAATGTGTTCGTGAGTTCGATCCCCAATTCTCCACCCGTTGCATTATAAATAAAAAAATACATTTATTCCACAAATAAATACAAATGAAAATATTTATACATAAAGATACTTAAAAGTATTATACATATATACAACGTGTAACAGAATAAACGCAAGTCCTGAAAGTAGTTTGCTCATAATTGACTACTGAATCGATTTTAGTAACTATTAATATAGGTAGTTTTTTCAAATGTTATATTTGGTTGCAATACTGACCGCAACAATACTCAATTTTAAATGCATAAAGTAATGCTAGAGTCAACACAATTTCTTTTTAATAATAATAGTTAGCTTAAAAAAAAATTGTTTAGTTCATTGTGTTATGGTTTTAACTCAATACTCTAATTGGGCTGTATGAGGTCTTGCGTTAATTATGTTACACGTTGTATATTTTTGTGGGAGACTGGTGCCTAAACTAAGCCGAAGCCTGTATTTTAGGACACCAGGCATAGATAAGTTTATGTCTATCCTAAGCATGGGTGCTTATGAAAGACAAAAAAGAATATCTACTAAACATATTATTGCCTCTTTGGTCTAGCGACACGACTGCTACTGTCACCACTGCCAGCATGAGGTCCTGGGCTCGATTCCCATGTCAGGCAAAGTGTTGTTGGGTTTTTCACCAGAAATTTGTCTAGCAGCGCAGATTCTGGATTTGTGCAACTGGGCAATAAGCTCTCCCCTATTACATGATACTTGAACACAACTGGCTAAATGTGGGTGTACTATTGGTACTCCTCTGCCCATCCCTTCGGGGATTTGAGGCGTGATGTTATGTTATATTAACACATATAAAAAATATATATATATTATTAAAAAAAACCCTGCCGTAGCTCTCTAAACAAAGAGTAAAAAAAATTCGTACGCGGTCGCAACACGCCTGGAATACTCAAAATATTATTTTAGTCCTTCCTCTAGCACGAACTAGGTTTCCATTGTAACTAGATAAGGCGCGCGAACCGTACTTTTTCCATAGAAAACGTTGAATATTGGGTGAAAAATTTTGCCGAGCAACCTTTGTCTGGAACACTTTTTGTTCAATGCATTTCTCCCCCAAACGCAGTACGCTAAACAATCAGCTGATTTCGTCACAATTTTTTTCCCTTCATCAAAATATTCTAGGTAAGGACAAAAACCCACAATAAGGAGATACATCTAACCAGAGAAGTTCTTTAGTGGGTCAATGTACTCGCGTCACGAGTTTGGGACACGATACAGATGGAAAGAAGTAGTCTAATTAAGAACAGTCTTCGTAAACTTATAGATATTTTTTTCTTCATTTTGACTCTAACGCATCAGGCCTTATGTTGCCGTCAGTTGTTTTGTTAAATAAATCATGTATTTTATGCAGAGATCGGATATTCGGATGCAAATTTACCGAAAGTTAATTTAGGCTATGAAAGTATGGAAGCGGCTTCTTAAAATATATTTTTGTAAAAAACTACCCGGGGTGCCAGGGACACCGGGAATGCATAACTAGTCGGGAGTATCTGTACGGAAGCGACTTCTAAAAAAAATATATAAAAAATAATACCTAGGTATTTAAATAAGTACATGAATTATTCTAAAATTAAATATAATATGTAGTCTCGGTTTGGTATCTACCTTCCTACTTTACAATATTAGGTAGGTAGATGTGCATCCGATTCTATAGTCAGAAAAAAAACACTAAATTAGCTGATTCCGGAATCGCGGCATTTTTACGATCGATACAAAAGTGCATTCTTTACAAACCAACATTTGAAACTAAGTGAATATACACCCGATTCTATAATCAGAAACCTAAAGTTATCGATCCCGGAACCGCGGGATTTTATCGACACAAAAGCGCATTCCATATTAGTCAACATCTCAACTTTAGGTGAATATGCATCCGAATATCCGATCTCTAACTATAAGTGTTGAGAACATCATGCCCAAACACTATAAAAACTACCTACGACTCAATCTTCAAAAAAAACAAAAGACATTGTTTTTACACACATAACATCACGCCTGCAGTCCCGGAGGTTTAGGCAGAGGTGTACTTATAGTACAACCACATTGTTTTCATGTTATCAAATTCTTAAATATCATTTTTTCCATGTGCTGGGACAGAACAATATTTGGTCGTAATAAAATGTGTGGAAAAAAACAAAGAAAGAAAGTTTTATTATCACAGAAACGTGTGCATTAAAAAAAAATACGATAAGTTGCTTTGAGTAATCATTATTTCGCATCTCCTTCGAATTGTTCGAGGAAACTTGTGAAATTACACGTATACCTACATCGAATACCTCAGATCATATATATAATCTGAGTCGAATACCTTTATTTCTTCTTAAATCCTCATTTCGCCCGAAAAAGTTCTTGCATTTTTTTTTTTTTAATAATGCTAGCTAAACTTTCAAAGCCACTTTTTTTCGCACAAAGTCTACTTTGAGACATATTTAGCATATCGGTATATTAACTGAACAGACAGCTGTGCTGCTGGGGAGTTTGTTGCACTAGGAAGTGGTGGAGAGCGGGCGTTTTGGGGGACTGTCTAATGTAAATTTAGGTAGATTTTTTCAAAAAGTCATAATCTCAGCCTAATTTCAAAAAATTTCTTCTGATTTTGATTTTCAAGTGAGACTTCTGTCTTACGGGCAGGCTTTGGTTGCGGTGGAGCCAGTAAACATAGCTGCTTTAGGTTCAACAATAACGTAGCAAGTTGACTCGTTTCCGCTTTCAAGAAACTTTTCCGAGTTACTGGTACTGTTACGGCAGCATTACCCACCTCGGATTCGAACTTGCTACCTTTTATTTTGTTTTGTCTGATGCGTTACCTAAAATGGACGATACTTCTTCTTCTTTGTCTTTGCTTGCCGAATACTTTACTAATTACACATTGAGACTTTGTAACTGTGCCTCTAAGGTTGACAGCGCAATTCTTCTTTATTCTTTTTTAAAAAAACGTTGCCCAAATATAACAATACAAATATTTGTTCCGTGCGGGTATCGAACCCGCGACACGCAGCGCACCAGTCAATCGCTGAACCATTGCGCCAACTGTGCCGTCAAACCAAAACCCTTGGAGTTGAAAATAACTGTGACGATAACACGGTAACCACTTACTGTACACTGCACTATCAGACTGTCTCCATCTAGTAGCTTTGCTGAGTTTTAGTTTGAAAGACTAAACCGTACTAACAATGAATAAATTGCCAGTGAAGTTGCAGGCGCATGAGACATTGCAACTTTGCCTCTACGATGGCAACACTCCTGCGATGGTTCTTACCATCCGGCGGTCCACATGCTCGTCATATTTGCTATCAAATACAACGTGTTGTTTTGCATCCTCGTCAAATTTCAGGAGGCTGTTATGAAAGACATAAATAATCAAATAAAATTACGATCCTGCTCAATCATTAATACATACTTGTTTTTTTAGGTATTTAAGTTTGACAGTATTTCAGAATACTCCACTTTCAAAGAACAAAATCGCCCCGTTGCGTATGCGGTAGGCAGTGTCGTACGACTATGTCACTGTGTGCATGCGTTACAGTTACAGCGCAGTTACAGGGCGGTATCACACGGGCCCTACACATGCCGATTTCCAAAAAATACAAAAAATTAAAATAAATACCTACTTATTTTATTATTGATTGGTGTCGAGAATCATTAGCATAGTTACCTCCTCGAATTTGACGAGGATGCAAAACAACACCTTGTAGGTACCTAACATGAAAATTCAAAAATCTTTACTCTCCGAATAATGCTTTTCTGAAAAAACTGTGTGGGGAATGTGTTGAAAAGTTATAAATGTCGGTTGAGAAAATTGGTGCGATGTAACCCTTGGTTACGGACACCCTAGTAATTTATTTTCTTCCGTTGTCTCGTACACATTCCGTAAGATAAGTTGCAATACATTTACTCTATTTGTTCAAAGGTTACAAGCGAAAAGAGTCGTGTTGTGACCAAGATTGGCGAATAGTCACTTAAGAAAAAAACTTTTTTTTTGCGTAAACATGTTTCGTGATATGTAGATTATGATAAATGATTTTATTTCAGTAAGTAGGTTTGTACAAACACTTTTACACGTCAATCATCTTTTAAAAACTAGATGAGGTCGGCGTTTCATATCTGACTACTCTGAGAAGAAAGGCCGAAACAAACTCAGAGGTCACAGTCTCTTTTAAAGTCCAGACATAATCTTGGTCAGATCATGTGAAGACCATGTAGATTGGTGTCTGAAACGGTCTTTTGAGGAAAAGATTGAGCGGACCTGTCCAGTCAGTGCACGCATTTGTCAGTAATCGTGCAGCTCAACCCAGAACATGGTTTGCCAGTAGCAACAAGACTGGGATCAGCAGTTATAATTATCTAGCAAACGTGATGATTCTGGCAATGTCAAAATTGAGGGATGTTAGCTGATCTTATATTCTTATAACGTTTATAAATACCATAATGTTTGCTAAGTTCAGTGATTATAGCCTGATATTTTCTTATCTTTTAGCCAAAAAGGCTGGCACTATTTCAAGTTACGCACTGATCACAAGCGAAAAAAAAGAAGGGAGTTAAATTTTTAAAACTGGCAAATATTATATGATTATCAGTTCAGTATTTTTACTATTCCATTGTATGTAGTTGTAGCACGTGACCAAAATTGAAACTAGTGCCGCCATATTGTTTTTACCCGACTACGGCGAAGCAAAGAGGAGGTCAAAATCATACATTTTGACCGATATGAATGTATGTGGGTATGTGTGTATGTTCATCTGTTCCCTCATAACTTAAGAAATACTTATAATAATTTGACAATTGATGTGGTATCGTTGGAAACGTCTTGATCGTACGCTCGTTGAATCCATATATTATTAAAAAAACCAACATGACCGCTTATAGCTGATGAAAAGTGTTGCCAAAAAAAAAACATCGTGCGGTTCAACACCGACGTGTGACTGGAGTTTACTTCTGAAAAACGAGTCTTAAAATATATACTATGGGCAAAGGATGTAAATTAACCCATATAATTATTTATATTGATTTGATAATATACCTATATTGCATCAATCATATTACTTAATAAAAGTACCTACTTTCTTCACAATGAGTGATAGGCACTATCAATACTCGAAGATCAAGTACCTACAAATGATACGCCTGTACGCAATACCATACATCCAAAACCATGAAAACGACACCGATAATGTTTTTTTTTCTCGGCCGTTATCTTCGATTTCCATTTTGACATCACTATCGGCTTTAGCACCCTCGAAAACTGTGAAAACGACACCCATGACGAAAATTTTGAATATTTTCGTACCCGCCATCTCGGGTTTACATTTTGACCTCACTATCGGCTTTAGCTATTTAGATAACCATGAAATCGACACCGATGATGTTTTTTTTTTAATTTTCTCGGCCTCCATCTTGGATTTCCATTTTGACATCACTATCAGCTTTAGCACCCTCAAAAACTGTGAAAACGACACCCATGACGAAAAATTTTAATATTTTCGTACCCGCCATCTTGGGTTTACATTTTGACCTCACTATCGGCTTTAGCAATTTAGAAAACCATGAAAACGACACCGATGATGATGTTTTGTTATTTTCTCAGCCGCCTTCTTCGATTCCCGTTTTGATATCACTATCGGTTTTAGCACCCTCGAAAACTATGAAAAAGAGACGAAAAAATTAAAAAATATCGCAGACGTCACCTAGGATTTACATTATGAGTGACAACCATAGCGCTCCAAAGGAGCGTATGTAATTATTTCAACAAATAGGCCTAGTTTATATATTTATATTTGCTGTACTCTGGACTCTCATCGTTTACGTCGTATTTACATCGTTCTCACATATAATTATACACAGTGACATTTGAATCACAGTTTTGCTAGAACAAACGTTGTTCAGACCATGGTCTACTACTATTCTACAGCATCAAATATGTTATTAAAACAAACTAATCTAGGAGTTCTCAAATTAGTCAAACGTGTAATAATGTTTGAAACATTAACCGTGACATCAAAGTACTCATCATGGTAACGATATTCCATTCAAGACGCGAGTGCCGCGCGTCGCAGCCGCAGTGTCTGTGTTGTAGGGCGTAACGATAATCCCGACATTTTTAACATTGCCTTTTTTCTGTTTTTTTCGAAAACCAATGACGTTTTTTTTCTATTGGATGCTATAGAATGGTTGTAGACCATGGTCTGAACAACGTTTGTTCTAGCAAAACTGTGATTCAAATGTCACCGTGTTTATTTAACATCAATGACGTAAATAATTTATAAGTACCTAACAATATAATTTAAAAGAGTGTCCATGGAGTTTCTTGCCCGTTCTTCTTCATAGGTACCTACTACGCTTTGGAATGGGCAACTAGCTTCATATTTCTGACTGACCGATGACTTAACAATTCAAACGTGTATGTAAATAGTTTAATTGAAATAAATGCTTTGAGTTTGAGTTTGCCTAGTTTCCATACTGTCCATTTATACTGTGGCCCTGAGGAGCGGGGAGCGCTATGAGTTGCGCGAGTATTTTATGCAGAGGAAAACCATAACGGCTTCACTTTTTGTTAACGCTTGATTTTACTACCCATCATTTTTTTATTCCGTGCGTTATAAGAAACGATTCAAGGAGTACCTAGACATAAACTCCAAAAAAATATATTTTATATATCGTTTTTGGCATTAAAGCGTCTTAAGGAGTACATTCTGCAGTGCGATTCTGTAACCATCTCACCGTGAAAATTTAGGTGAAATGAGCGTGGAGTGAGCTGTCAGTGTCGTCCCACTGATGCTAGGCATTGACCAAGCATTATATTTACAATCTTAATCGAGATTTTAATAATATTTTATGCAAATTCTATTGATAATTTTATATTATTTCACCTCTAGTAGGTATCTAAGTGTCTAAAAAAACAACAATGAGTTTCTAACTGAGTTTCTGTTTTGCTATTTTATTTTAAAACCTCGAAATAATCATGTTTACCCACTTAACTACATACTCGTAAGTGCTTTGAAATTATATAAAATGACTAATAGAATTTGGATAAAAAATATTATTAAAATATCGGTTATGATTGTAAATGTAACTTTTGTCAATCCCCAGCATCAGTGGGATGTCACTGACAGCTCACTCCACGCAAGTCTTCACGGTGTGATTTTTACAGAATCGACCGACTGAAAATATATAGATTATCTATAACTCTATTTACTTATACTCCAAATTTTACTGTTCAATTTTCGCAAACCAAAAAAGTAGGTAGGTTCATAGGTTTGGGATCAATGAGGGTAGCCTCAATGATCCCAAAATAATTGAAATAAAAATAAAAGTTAGTAAAAACTAAAACCCCACTATGACAAAAACAACAACTAAAAAGGTTTAAACAAGACAACATACCTATACGAACAAATTAAAATCCGGACCCTAAACTGTTCGATATATGTCTTCAATACATGACGGTGACTCCGGATTTTTTATTTTTCTTTCAGTGATGTCTTTTTTATACCTTTTTAGTTGTTGTTTTTGCCGTAGTGGGGTTTGCATTAAATTTTATTGAAATACAATTTGTGACGATTTCACAAATTGATGTTTACCAACAGCGCCCCCCTGTCAATGTTATTCAAGCGCCAAAAGATCCTCCTAGCACTGTAAATGAATATTATTGTAACTATAGAACCATACAAATATGTAAGATTAATAATCCGGATATCCTTTAACATCTCAAATAACGCAGCAACAGAAACAATTAGCCGATCTCTCTGTTGTCTGACTAAACACTGATATTATTTGACGGCTAGCCAGCGAACGTTCATAGTCTGAAATATTACTTCAGTATGTAATTGATATTTCTAGCTATGTTTCTGATAGTCATTAATTAGTGTCTTGTTATTCTACAGAATGTAGCTTTTTTTTGTATTTTTATTACGGCTTTGGTATTCCTTTAATAAAACATACATAGCCTCCCGCCTATGTACCTCTGTACATTTGTGTGCTTAAAGTGTTAAATAAATAAATAGACATACCATCACGCCCATGATCTCCGACGGGTACGGCAGAGGTGTACTTATCTATTGATATACACTCGGCGTCAAAAAAATCGCACCTCCGCGAAAATAACTTTTAAGCGTTATTAACCCTTAACACGCGCATGTACCCCCACCAATATTGATGGCATTTGAAAGCCCATTAAATAAACTTTAAAAAAAAAACATTTCATTTCATTAAAAAAAAAAGCTTGATACCACAAATGTGACTTTAAAAAAAAATGGCAATTTTGCTCCTCACAAGGGGCACAACTTGCGCTACCTTTAGTGGGTATAAAAGGGTTAATACAGGTTCAATGGAGGTCATTCGCTATCCAACCGTTGAAGAGGACACACGAGAAGAACTTTCACAAAAAAAACCACCTTGAAGATGGATACCACTGCTGATGAAGCCGCTCAAGTGATTGCACTACTGCAATCAGGGATGCGTCAGTGTGATGTCGCTCGGCAACTGAACTTGAGCCGTTTTTCGGTTCGAAGAGTATACCAGCGGTTCCTGGAGACCGGTGGCCTTGTCCGGAGGCATGGGTCTGGTAGACGTCGCTGCACCTCGGAGAGAGACGACCGATTCATCGTATCGACATCCCTAAGAAATCGGTTCTCTAATGCTGTTGAGTTGCAACAGCAGCTCCAGGCCGCTCGCAGAACAACCGTGAGTATTTCTACGGTTAGACGAAGATTGAGGGAGAAGAAGATAGCGGCACACAGAGCTGCTACGGGTCCAAAATTGACCGCAGAGCATCGGCGAGCCCGCTTGCAGTTTGCTCGCGACCACGTCAATTGGACCCTTGACCAATGGAGAGCTGTTCTCTTCTCAGACGAGACGAGAGTGTGTCTGTTTTGCAACGATAGACGCAGAAGAGTGTACAGAAGACAGGGGGAACGTTTCGCCCAACCCTGCATCCAGGAGACGGTGGAATACGGGGGCAGTTCCTGTATGTTTTGGGGCGGCATGTCGGCCGACGGCAAAACCGACCTTGTAAGCGTCTCCCGGACTGGAGGTGCTCGCGGGCAAGGGTCGCTGACTGCTCACCGGTACGTCACAGAGATCCTGGAAGAGCATGTGGTCCCCTATGCCGGTTTTGTTGGCGAGGGGTTCACATTAATGCACGATAACGCTCGCGCTCACACTGCATTAATTGTGCGCGACTACCTTCAAGAGGTTGGGATCTCTGTCATGCAGTGGCCAGCGAGAAGTCCAGACCTGAACCCGATAGAGCACCTTTGGGACCATTTGAAACGCAAGGTTCGGTCTCGTGATCCCACTCCCACGACTCTCCAGGAGCTCGAAGAGGCTGTTATTGGGGAATGGGCCAGTATCCCTCAAGAAGAGCTCCTAAAATTGGTAAGATCCATGAGGGAGCGTATGGAAGCCGTCATCCGGGCAAGGGGGGGTAACACTAGGTTTTAGGTTAGTTTTAAGAAACTTTTTGTATTTTTTTTTATGTTTATTAATCTGTTTTTAATTAAGGCTTAGTTAAGGATTTTTATTGTTTTGTAAACTTTATTGTTTTTTGCACTTATCCAATAAAAAATAAAAATTAATTGAATTGTTTTTTTAAGTTTATTTAATGGGCTTTCAAATGATACCAATATTGGTGGGGGTAAATGCGTGTGTTAAGGGTTATAAACGCTTGAAAATAATTTTCGCGGAGGTGCGATTTTTTTGACGCCGAGTGTAGTACGTCCACATTTTGCCAGTTGAGTTTGAGCCCCTTGTAAAAGGAGGCGAGCTTATTGCCATCAACCGGGCACAAATCTCCACTAAGAAATTCTAGATCGTAAAACCCAATAACACTTTGCCCGGCCCGGGAATCGAACCCAGGATTTCATGCTCAGCAGCAGCACTTGCAACCACTAGACCAACGAGACAGCATACTTTATTATGTCATAATCTTAAATACGAGTGTTTTTTTGGGTTTGCTCATGACTCTTGTCTAGGTATGTGGTGACAGAGACAGAATCGACGATGGAGTGAGCTTTCCCAGAAGAAGCCTGTTCACTCTCACTTTGAAGAGATTAGGGCTGTATGCGTTCGGAAAAACAGACGCAGGTAGAGAGTTCCACTCTTTTGCTGTGCGCATAACAATAGACATTTAGAAGCGTTTAGTGCGAATTGGTAGAATAGCAACTACATAGGTAAGGATGGTAACTTATAGTGCGTCTAGATTACCGATAGAAGAAGGGGGCCGGTGGAATGAGGTCGTAGAGTTCTTAGGCACACTCTCCGAACTACAATCGGTAGAAGACCGACAAGCCGGCGACCTTGCGGCGATGAGCCAAGCTGTTAAGCTTGGCATCCACCAGTTTTACGTCGCCAATGAGCCTCTTAGCTCTGCGCTCCACCGAGTCAAGCGTGGCAAGTTAGTACTTTTACTTTACCTCACTAATACCATCCCGGTGATCACCATCAGCACATAGAGGGGGTCACGGTTCCTCTTAAATACCAATTCCGGAACCTCCCTGAAAGACTGAAAGGCACAACCCTGGGGATACTGTAAAGGGGCCTACCCTGAGAGTGCCTAATGCCCCTAAAAACAGCAGGTTATTCTCTTCCCACTTAAATGATTCGTAAAGAGATAGGCAGCAGCGTCTTGTCAGCTAAAAAGTATATCATGCATCAGAAGAGTCACGAGTACGGGATGTCATTTGATAACGAAACGCAAGTGTGAAGTTGGCGCGCTTCGACAGAGGCTAGCCTGACATTCGTGCCAGTCGACGAGAGCACTACAGACATCGTACGTACCAATGCTTAGAAACTGTCCAACGTTTCGTTTTATAAATTTTGTGAAGTTCAAACATAACCTAAAAATCAATAATCATCTTCAGAGTTTTTCTTCTCGCCTGCAACACACATCTACGCCCAGTAATAATTTTAAACGGTGAAGAAAGCCAGCTCCAATCGGCCTCCTGTCCCGACATATAAGTATATGATTACCAACTCACCTGCCAAGAGTGGTATTTAGGCGTCCGAAATTGTAGCGACCAGGCTTCTCCACCGCATATCTTTATGGTTTTATGGCCTGACAATTAAGATTTTTTGTTGCTGTTATTTACATAGCTCCCCGTTTACTATATTTATAACGTTCACCCCTGATCGAAAAGCAAACATAAAGGTTGTCAGCCCCTGCCTATTGTTTCGGAAAGATGAACGGACTCATTAGAGCAAGTCACGATGATCTCTGTGAAACCACTTTCTTTTCTCAGTGACGTACCCTGACGTATCTATAAGAGAAATTGTCATGAGTCAGCGTCTATAAACGTAGAGTGACTAAAGAAAGTAGATGCCATAAAGAGAAAAGGAATTTCAGTTTGTTAGGTATGCTGCACAAAAACATGACATACCTAATCTAACAATAGTTATTTGTGCAACAAGAGAGCGAACTCGTTATTTGCTGCGAGTGCTGATTTTGAATCCTGAGCAAGCGAAGGATACAACGACTGAATCACGATCGTAGCGAGTGAGTCTAAAGTTGAATCCTGAGTGTGGCGAGGGATTCAAAGGCACGAGATGCAGAAAACTTTGCTCTCGTGTAACACACATAACTTTTCACTTCAGCAGCGAGAACACTTTAGGAGATAAAATAATAAACAGGAATAGATCGAAAAAAACTATTTATTGTGAATCAAAATAATTAACACTATAGGTAGAGGTACCAATTCAATAAAATTTAAAAATGAAAAGTAAAATTACTGCAATTCTGCAAATTAAAAGTAACAGATTTATTTGGCAACGTTATAGTTGCATTGAGTTGAGTTTGATTATCTGGGGATAAGGTTTCTGTTTCGGTGGCGGATTGAGAAGGAACAACGGTGGACGCTGGTGACTCTGATCGGCTTTCTGTATAAGTACACTGTGCGTCGTTGGAAGTGGATGGGCGTGGGTGAGACCAACGGTCCGAGGTCGAATTTAGACTTATTGTTTCCACTATACGCTTACAGATTTTCGACTTATTTTCTATTGAGTCTTCAATCAAAAAATCAAATCAAAAAATAGCCTTCTGCAAACCGTATTTGACTTCCACCAGCCGTGACATTTTAAAGTGGTGAGATCGGCTCCGGAATCAGCCAAGAGCGTTGCCGAAGTTCTCCGAAAGCAGTGACCCGTGTATAGCTGAGGCTCTTCCAGTTTTAAGAAAGTGGCAATTTCTCGCGGTATTGCACCTATTTTATTTACTCCCATAGGCTGTCTTGAGCATTTATTATTATGGTATTGTATGAAAAATTGGTCAGTTTTTATATTGGCTGGACATAAATTTTGGTATTTTTCTATTATAGTTACATATTCTTCGCGTACGACAAAAGACCTGTCAAGGTTCGTCTTCGTATTTTTAAATTTTACTAACAGTAATTTATCTGAATGCTTTTCGATACTATTAACTGTTAGCTGTAATAGCTCTTTATTGGGACACGCTCCACTAATTCCTATGGTCAGTACAACCTGTAATGAAAATATTACATAATTAATATGCATAATTTAACATTTACAGCATCTTTTACATATCGTAATAAAATTTTTAACAGTATTGGTAAGCCAGACTAGGATTCATTGCGCCTCCAAAAATTAGTAGTAGGCAATAAGTACCTTTATACATAACAGTCTACATACAAATTTTAATAACTAACAACATAGAGTCATAAGTACCACTTACTTTAGCGGCAAGACAATTGCAGTCCGGAGCTTAATTAAGAAATTATTCTATGTTAAGGGCCGTGACAATTTTGGACTTTTTAGCCTTATGCCCAACTGACATTATTTTTAGAAAAGATACGAGTTTTGCGTATGTTTCAATATGCACGTTGTATTTTGTTTTTAAAGTAGCTTTCTACATTGAGTAAATACTCCGCATTGTAGATGATCGCCTCGCCTGTGATAAATCTAAAAAATAAGATAGCAACACCGTCTCCGAAAAGCTGCTTGCGCCCTTTGTAAGTCTCCATTCATTGAAGACATGGTATGCTTTCAGATATTTCTCGCGAGACTTTTCAGGTAGGAAACTTAATTCTGCATTAATAACTTGTTGTTTTAACTCCTCCGGTGTTAAAATATTGTTCTCGTCGCTAGTTTCACTTATATTTTAATATTTTTTAACATATTCAACTCTTTATGCCAGCCAGGATTTTTTTTTTTTTTTTTTTTTTTTTGTTTTGGCTTCGCACGGTTTGTGCATTTAGCCAATGTCACGTTTAGTTGTCGAGAACAAAGGTAGGGAAACGAAAGAAAAATAAAATATTTATGATCAATTGTAACGGGATTTAGGATTGGACGATTTATAGGATCAGTGTATTTTATAAAGGTGAATACTAATAGTGAATAATGAGCAAATTACAATGGCGACAATTTACAACTTAATATTATTTAATGTGATGAATGAGACTATACATTTATAAACAGGGAAGCTATTTGTACAAAGTAAAGAAAGTATTGAGGTAGGAAAAGGAATACGGAGAGATAAGAGGGTACGGAGAAAAGAAGAACGGTCATATAGGGGACAGGACAAAATAATGTGATTTATGTCACCTACGTCTGTGCCACAGGAGCAAATGGGGTCGTTAATGATATGTAGTTTGGCAAGATGGGCTGGAGAACAAACATGACCCAGTCTCATCCGTATAAGAACCGAGGTCTCCATCTTGCCAAATTTTGCCCTGCCAAACCATGGTTTTTCCGGAATGTCGGGTTGTATACTTGAAAAGTAACGGCCCTTCAATTTACTTCCGATACCCCAAGCTACCTTCCAGGTGTCCCGAAGAAAAGTCTTTGGTAATGTCATCAGGTCTATAGTAAAATTTGTATAAGGAACTAAGTCCCCACACTGCACCGCATCACCAGCAAGTTTATCAGCCACTTCATTGCCATGGATTCCAGCGTGGGACGGAATCCACGCAAATTGCAGTGTATTACCCTCAGAGATGGTTCTGGACGCAAATTCTCTTATTAAATAAATTATATGTAACTGCGATTTGTGTTCGAAAGGGGATTTATTGATGGCTAGAAGAGCACTTTGAGAATCAGTAAAAATTACAGTTTTTTTGAGCTTTAAAACACGAGTATATTCTATGGCTTTTAATATGCCGAAACATTCCCCCGTAAAAACAGAAGTCTCCGGAGGCAGTTTGATTTTTTGTACGATGTTGTATTGAGAATGGTAAGTACCTATCCCAACACAACCCGTCGGAGAACGCTTGGCAGCATCCGTAAATATATGGTGGTACTCTAGATGTTCAGCCAAAAAATGATTAAAACTTGAATGGCAATCGGGATCTGATTTACTTACACAGTATTTAATGATGGGGCTGAAATGTAAACTCTCATAACTACTGTTAAATAGGGGAAGTTTATTGGAACGGTGAATAGGAGAAGAGAGTGAAAGAAATTTTTTATAGCTTACAACTAAACAAGGAGCACGTTTATGGGACCAGTAATCTGAAGATTCAATCTGCAACACAAAAGAGTCCAGTTTAGGAATGAGAGGATGAGTTGAGAACTGAAGAATCCGGAACAAATATTTGTCAGATAAGAATTGTCTTCTAAGATATAAAGGAGGTTCCCCGCATTCAACTTGGAGTGCATTAATGGGACTAGACTTCATGGCACCCGAAATAATTCGTAATGCTTTAGACTGGATGCGATCCAATTTCTTAAAAGCCATAACACTACCAGGTTCTAGAATGAACAATCCATAATCCAGAGTGCTTCTGATGATTGCGTTGTAAATAAGTTTTAATGAAAATGGATGTGCACCCCACCACACACCAGAGAGGCATCTAAGCATGTTTAGGTGATTTTCACATTTGTTAACAATGTAATCACAATGAGGAACACTACTTAATTTACAGTCAAGTATTATACCTAGATATCTGAACTTATCTTTAACTGAAATAGGTATTCCCTTAAAATAGAGGTTTACTAAGGGAATATTTCTCTTCCGGGTGAATAAAACAGCCGCGCTTTTAGACGTGGATAAATCCAAGCCGTTTAGATGTAGCCATGACTCCAAAGTAGATAAAGCAGAATTGATAGCATAGCTAGCCTGTTCAACAGATTGGCTTGAAGAATATAATAATAAATCGTCGGCATATTGAAGAACCTTAACATGGTTAGTTAAGGATGAGTCTAAATCAAAAGTGTAAATATTGTATAGAAGGGGACTGAGGACAGAACCCTGTGGGAGACCTCTCCATACAAGATGAGATACCTCATGATCTCCTATTAACATGTTAACAGAGCGTTCAGTCATGATATTAATAATGAAATTCGACAAATTCAATGGAACCTGTAAGGCTTTTAATTTATTTTGTAAAACTGATAATACAACGTTATCATAAGCTGCATTAATATCAAGGAACACTGCAATGGTGGAATGGTTATTAGAGAAGGACAACCGAATATCGGCTGTTAAAATACTTAAACAGTCAGTGGTACTTTTACCTTTTCTAAAGCCATATTGTGATTCTGCCAAAAAACCTTTACTTTCAACATACCATTCTAGGCGGTTTTTAATTAAATGTTCCGCTAATTTCATCAGAATTGAAGATAAAACTATGGGACGGTATGAGGAAGCATCAGATGGAATTTTATTTGGTTTAAGGAATGGCAGCACCGTTTGACGCTTCCATTCAACAGGGATGTTTCCTGTAATCATGATAGAATTAATAAGCTCTAAATAATAACTGAGGACGTCATCATTTACATTAGCAAAAAAGGAATACGGGATGCCATCAAAGCCTGGTGCAGAATCCTTAGTATTATGAATTACACCCTTTAATTCAGTGAGAGTGAATGGAAGATCTAGCGTCGTATGAGTGTTTTGGTTATTGGATACGAATGACAGGTTAAGGTTAATAGCCTCGGGCACCCAAGGTGGAGCTAATTTATCTAAAAATTCACTGGCTAAAGAATCAGGAATAGGAGAAGGGTTGTTATAAATGGACCTAAATCTACGAATATTGCGCCAGACAATCGTAGGGTGAGTATTCGGTGTAATTGATGAGCAAAAGTTACGCCAAGATTCAAATTTTTTCTTCTTAAAAAGTTTACAAGTATCACTAATTAAGTTCGTAACGATTTCAAAATTAACATCAGACATATCAAGGTTATAATTATATTCAGCCTCTTTACGTTTGTTAATAAATTCTGTGCACTCAGAGTCCCACCATGGAGGCGAGGGAATTTTACTAATATTGTTATTTTTTACAGGAAAAACTTCATCTGCCGCTGCGATTAATATGAGTGCTAAAGCTTCAGCACAACTATTTTCATTGCCATCAGAAATAACAGGCAAGGAGCAAAGCTTACTGTCAACAATGTTTCTAAATTTGTCCCAGTCATTATTATTTCTATTTGGTAGTTTATGTTTTAAGTTTGATCTCCTTAATGGTGCATTTGGTTTGGAAAGAGGATAAGAAATCACTATTGGAAAGTGGTCACTACCATAAGTAGAGGTTAGAGTATGCCAAGTTA
The DNA here is from genome assembly GCA_937001585.2 of Brachylomia viminalis. Taxonomy (NCBI): domain Eukaryota; kingdom Metazoa; phylum Arthropoda; class Insecta; order Lepidoptera; family Noctuidae; genus Brachylomia; species Brachylomia viminalis. The sequence continues at coordinate 11,027,964 of OW443307.2, read as the reverse complement.
ATGAAGAGGCTAAGTTTGGGGAACAGATGGAAAGGTCGATTGCACTTTGGTTTTGGGTGGGATTTGAACGACGTGTGGCAACTCCTGAGTTCAATATGCATAAGTTATGTGAGTCTATTATATCTAGTAATTCATCACCATAACAATTAGAAGTTGAACAACCCCATGATTGGTGATGGCAATTAAAGTCCCCCAATATTAAGAATGGCTTTGGAAGAAAAGAAAAGAGATTGTTCATCTCTTGAAGAACAGAAGAGGAAGGGTGAGGAATGTAAATAGAAACAAGACAAGTGTGATTCACTTTAATAGCTACAATTGAAATTTCCTCACTATGAGGAGGTAATGTAATGATAGAAAAGGGGATAGAATTCTTTATAAGTATAGCTACTCCACCATACCCATCAGATCTATCCCCTCTAATGGTTAAATAACCATTAATTTTAAAAATATGATTAGGTTTGAGCCAAGTCTCTGCTAAGGCAAAGGCAAATGGCTCATATTTGTTTAAAAGATAAATAATATCACTCTTTTTGTTTACTAGACTGCGGCAGTTCCACTGGATTATTTTGGATGTGTGGTCCATTATGAATGGATTGAGATACATTGAAAGATGGGGCAGCGTTGGACGGTGAAATGTTGAACTGAGAGAGAAGATTGTGTAATGCAGAAAGAAAATCGTTTATGGAAAAATTTGTGTCATTTTTATCATTATTAGGATTATTAGAAAAAGCACAACCATTTGGTGGTTGGGGAATGTCGAAATCTTTAATAATGGCATTGTGAGCCTCTTTATTATATCCTTGTACAGATTTGGGATGGGAGCGTGGTTTGAGGAAGACAGTCTTTTTATAGCTACTTGAAGCAGGCATTCTATTAGGTGAAGAGATTGATGGAGTTTGTGAAAAGTTTTTGGAAGGAGAAGATAAAAGTGTATCTGCATACGATTTAGTTACTGGGGGATATACTTTTGATGCTTCAGCATAAGATACTGAACTTTGTGCCATGTATGTTTTAATTAATTTTTGCCTAGAAAATTCTGGGCAAGACTTATTAGTAGCATAGTGAAAACCAGAGCAAAGGCAACAAGATGCACTTTCTTGTTCTCTTTCACAATTGTCCCCAGTGTGGCCTTGGCCACATTTATAACAACGAGGTTTGGACCTGCACTGAATTTTAGTGTGACCAAAACGACAACAATTAAAACACTGTACGGTAGGGAAAATATATAAATCTACAGGTAATGCATTATAGCACATAAAAATTCTTTTCGGTAGAATCTGCCCATCAAATGTAACAACTATGGATTGGGATGGTTTCCAAATGGATGTACCATCAACTATGGTTTTAAAATTGAGGCGTCTGACTTTTAAAATTGGCCCGCAACCAATTGGTACAGTTACATTATCAATAACTTCCTCCGGAGACCATTCCGCAGGAACACCACGCACTAAACCCATTCTGGTAACATTAAAAGTAGGAATAAAAGCTTTGTAATTATATGTCTCTAGACTATTATGCGTAATAAAGGAATTTGCGTCCAGGAACTTGGAAAATGATAAAGAAATTTTATTGCGGCCGATTTTTTTGACGCTACCGTTGATAATATTTTGGAAGGCGTTGTGTTTTAGAAACTTTCCAAAAGTAATTGGGTGCAATGTCGTACCATCATCTGGTGAAATCATTTTTTTTTGGACATGAATGACATACGGTGCGTTGTCCGTTTTGTCGTATGTTTTTCGACCTATCGGAATGGGAACAACGGATGGAGCAGAAATTTTACCTGCAATTTCGTTAGGAACGATAATTTCGGGGCAGTTAGGCACCGGTGTATTATTTTCTAATGTAGCTGTAGAGTCCGTGCAGTCACAACCCGAAGACACGGAACCATGGTTTTTGCGAGTACGGCGGCGCTTATTGCAGTGCTTGCAAACATGCATACGGCTTCTTTTAAGTTGACGAGCCGAAGACGACCCATCCGTATCCATGCCGGATTCGTTAGAGATTGTTACATAATTGCCTGCCGGGGGAACGAAGTCCCCCGGGTCAGGCGGGTCGTTCATTTTTGGCACTATATAAGCAAAGAAAACTTACCTCTACCGAAGAAAATATACAAAACTAAAATTACAAGTAAAAGAAAATAGAACACTAAAAACTATACTACTGATCTTATATTACAGGATTTTAAAATTTAAAATTTTTATTTAAAAAAGGACGCGTCCGCCAAGTTTAGAGTTTCCCGCGCTTTTTCTAAATGCCAGGAAATTTTATTCCCGCTCTTTTATTTAAATTAAGGCGTGTTCGGAAATAGCACCCACGATATTTTATTATTCAAAATATATTACGTAACATTATTGAAACTAGAAATAAATATTTACAGGTTAAATATCAGTTTTATTTGCAGTAAATACTTATTTTCGTTTAAATACAACAATGAGTTAAACAGTCAATAAATTATATTAAAAGACGTAATTTTATCTTTTTGCTTTCTTTAGTTAGTACGAAATTCCGAACGTGTTTGTCTTTGAGGTCGAATTCAAAATCGGAACTTCGAAAGGGCTGGTTTTTATCTCTCTCTCTTTCTAATGGCGAGAAAGAGATAAAGTGTGAATGTTTCGAGCTGTATGATTAACCCAAGGCTGAATAAGATATTCGCGGCTTTCTGAAAAAAAATAAAAAAGTTACTTGGCCTCACTCGGTGAGCAAAATCGCATTTTGCTCACTGATTTCAGGCAGCAAAACCTACATGTTTGAGCTACTGAAGTGAAAAAATAATTATGTCACTTCTGAAAACACAGCAGGTACTTTCGCGGTCTCGAGCGGTGAACCGGATTTCTGACAAATGCTTTGAAATAAACACCAATCTATTAAAATCTGTATTTTAATTGCTGCTGACTGCTCATTGATATCTATGTTTTCATTTTGATGGTTACTATTAGAGCCGTTTCTCATTGTTATTTATGTTTACCTAGTCTAGTTTAGGTACCTACCTATTACGAAGTTATATTGTTAATTAGTGAATTACCGATTTAATTGATAATTATTAGTTTAAAAATGTGTTACTAATATGGAATTTATGACTATCTGAATCCAAGTAGATAGGTAGGTATTTATTTGTTCGATCTACAGCTTTTATTCCTGATCCCATAAGATCCCGATATAAATAATAATATAGAGATAAGAATCCTACAAATATACGCAGTTAGTAATCTAGCAGCTTTACCTCTTCTTTCGAGAGAGACTTCTATACTAGTTATACTAGTTTACATACTACAAAATATAACTCAAAATAAAAACCACAATTCAGATAATTATACTTATTTGAGACTTTAACGTAATTATGTAGTTAAAGTGTAGTTATTATAAGCTTATTAAACACTTACTTACATAAGCACTGACTGAATGTTTTGTATAATTTACGATTGGAATTCTTTTTTTTCGTCCCGCTTATTTTATCAGAGAACCACACCCCTAATTATAATTATATAAATTTAAATACCTGTTTATAATGTAAAGGATGGCTTCAAGCCGATCCATATTAAAATAATTATATAATGACAATATATCAAACATAAAACAAATAATTGTTTTTTGCATTATATTATGTGTAGGTATATTTAATATTTTAGCTTTAGACTTCACACATTCATATTTTTCTCTTCTAGTTCTCACACACTATTGTCTACGTTTCTTTTTTACTTCTCCTTTCGCGGGTCTGCTGGAAGAAATTTCTTAAGAAATAAGCAGTACCTTTGTACTCAATTTATAATTATGTCATATCTCTTGTATTTTACTGTGTGTACATAAATAATAAATAAATAAATGTTGCGCACTTAACAGCTTACAATAATTTGTCTTCACAAAATAATAAACTCTGATAATTTTCTACAAAAACCACTTAGGTCTATAGATGTGATCCTAAATTCCCAATACTTACATTCTCGATGGCTTATCGACTCGCATAGCATTAACAAAAATAAAACCGAATAATTTATGAAGAATGGCTAACCGATATTACATATCACGCACATAAATTACAGTAGAAACACAGGTATTTGTAGTGTGTGCGTAGGGAGCGGGGCTAGCACTGCGTTAGGACGTCGGGTGCAAGCGATAATGGCCTTAAGGGTGAGTCACCGGAACTTTCCGCGACTGTACATAGTTAGATAATTTTTTTTTTGTGATCCAAGCACTTTACATGCTGTAAATAAGCCATACACATAAATAAGTGTTCCTGTAACTTCTTTTGATCAATTTAAGAAAAACAAATCTCAATACATAACGTATAAAATATTTTAACGAATGCCTAATTAATGCAGGACGTAGTACCTACGTACACTTGAAAGAATCGTAACCGATTATAATTACTTCAGACAAAATAGCAGACGTATTTTTTCCTCATTAAAATTACCTAGTAACGTCATTCACTGCACTGCATGAATTCAAAAACATTAGGTATGTCAGAGGAAATTTACATGTATCTATAATAATAATAATAATTCATTTATTTCAGGATTTTTTTTTCTATGGTGTCAGGAATTCTTAATCGGAGCCTTTATGTGAAACGTATGTAATCCACAAATTCATAGGAATGTGACCTAGGTAGGCTTTTGTCATCGTACTGAGAATCGAAAGTAGCACATAGCAAGTAGTCATTGTTGAATTTAAAGATCACAATAGTAGTAGGTATAGTTAATTGCTTGAGAGATCGCAAGCCGTAGATGCGAATACGTCGATTCTATCGCTGACAATGACATTATAGAGGCACGAGAAACAGGGTGTAATGTTCACTCATATCTCCATAGAAAAGGGAGGATCCTCCGACCAGACGGGTGTCGTGTCTGTACATGTCATTGGATTCCATATAAAATTCCCTATTCCCTGAAGTATCTGTATCAGCTATATCTGAAAACTTATTTCAATGAAAATAGAAAAAATATTACCTATAGTTTTTAATAAAAAATGTTTTACAAGTTATTTTTCTTGAAAACTACTGAACATATTTTAAAACTTATTTCAGATACTTCAGGCTGGTCTAAAGACCCAAAACAATTTAATAATTTAAACGTTACGACTATATTTTTCAGGGCGTGACGCACCCTGAAACGATGATTAACAAAATAAAATATCAACAAATAGAATTCTATCGTAACATGACACTTAAAACTCAATTATTAAATGGGCTTTTCAAAAGGACTAGATATGTAAAAGTTAGGTCCAGGGCTAGGTCTTGCTCTAGGTTACCTGGACGCACCAAAAAATCTATAAATTACGGTTACATATCCCACTCAATTGAGGTAGATCGGTTTCGTACTTACGGTTTTATGTAGCAAACAATATTTTCACCACTGTTTACATATTTAATTAACACTATGAATTTAAGTTTATATAAAAAACACTTTGTATCACTGTTCGGTGACGTATCGTCACGAACAGGAACTCCTCAACTTATAAAGATAGTCCTGTTGTTTTGGACTCGTTGAATTTGTCTTGTCAAGTAACTTACAAGTGCAGGTGATTGTTCTATTACCTCCACTTGTAAGGTACCTGTTATAGTACCAACATCTCGACTTTGGTTTAATATCCGGGCGCATGCTCCCTAAGTACGAAGTCCATCGTTTCGGCTGAAGCTACGGACGTTTCCTACTTAGTATCACTTACGGACATAAGATAAGTCCGCCGCCTGAACTAAAAATTGATGACAAAACGTTTGACAGTTGTCCTTACTCCCGATGTGTTTTTTCCCGTCCAGAAAAGTTAATTAATCGGGAGTAGGGTTCACTTCTAAGTATCGAACTATTTTCGGACGGGCCCGTATCCTCGTTGATGAACTTAGAGAGTAGGTCCCCTGTTCAGATATTTAACCAAATATCTGATCAAACTCAAACTCAAAGCATTTATTTCAAATAAACCAATTACAGGCACTTTTGAATTGTCAAGGAGTTGGTCAGTCAGAAAGATGATGCAAGTTACCCATTCCAAAGCGTAGTAGGTACCAATGGAGAAGATCGGGCAAGAAACTCCATGGACACTCTTTTAAATCAAAATATTGTTACAAAAAAGTGGTTACATCATTCATGTTGTAATTATACACGTGAGAACGATGTAGAAAGACGTGCACGTTAAAAGCGTCCGTAATAAAAAGATAAAAACAAATATGGAATTAAAATAAGCCGTGGCAGCTAAGAAATGACCAGTGCCTACTGACGGCGCCCGTTCACGAACATGACGTATGGATCAGCACCATTCAGCTCAACCATTTTGAAGGGAACTCAATGATTCAATATACACGCCACCACCAGCGACACATTTGAGTGAGCATGACATCATGCTCTCATTTATGTTTTATAATTTTTGTTGGTTTTTGGTTAGAAGGGCGGAGACGCTCGCTGGTTCCTCGAGAATGTGTGTGAAAAGGCCGCCATGTGGTGTCATAAGCCACGGAGCGGTGCGTGTCGCATTTGCGTCATAAGGTGTAAAAAAGAACACCAGAAAATTCCATAGTTTTTCTCTACTGGGAAAAGTTCTAGAAAGTGGAGCATTCGTGCTTTTAAAGGAAAGTTGTTTTTGTTTTTGTAAATGTATTTACTCAACGTTTCTCTCCATAATAGCGTTTTAACCTAACCGCACTGGAATTTGAGCAACTAAGATATTTTGTTGAAACAGCCGAATGGGGTAAAAGCACTGGGGAAATAGTACCTACGCACTTCATTCTGCGAACGATAAACGATATGCAGCAGAATTAGTTTTTTCTTTTAATTCCCTAATGTGTACTTATTTCCTTCATGCGTACTTTTACCAACTTACATTACCGCATATTTTTACCCACAAGTAGGGGCAAAAGTACGCAGCCGGAACAAAACACGTTTTAGCTTAATATACAAAATACCATTTGATCTATTGTCTAATATTTTGTGCGTTGAAGCTTAGTTTTGCTACAGATAACACAAATAAACGATCCTAATATTTTAATAGTTTCAGTTCAGTGGATACAAATAAGAAAAAGTGCGTAGTTTTGCCCTGAATTACTCTACTAACATTTTGAATATGGAATGGGTTGTTCCGTAAAGATAATGCCGAGAAAAATAATCAAGTAACAATTAATCTCATCACAACATAATAATATACATCTATTGCTTACCATATAACAATACCGTATCTCTACGTTAACGTCGTGGTGGGGCTTGCGCGCTCCGAACTCTAGGTATGTGCAGGTAAAGTTAACTTTGCCGAAACAAGTCTAGGGGCAGGAGCCAGACAAAGAGAGATACATAAACCCGCAGGGCAGCATGTGGCGAGCTATTGGGCAGTAGCGACCCCACAGACCCTATCTCCGGGGAGAAGTCATGTTCCTCATCTCTGGCTCGCCTTTATTGGCCGACTGGAGGGAACACTGACGAGGAACTGAGCTCCCACCTCATTCTTGTCTTTATTGGCCGGCTTGAGTGGAGATTCGCAAGAGCAAACGTGCTCAGAGGAAGAAAGTATTCCAGTAAGATGCTGGTAGGTATCTTGACCGTACTTCCGGGATTGTCCTGATAGCCGTGGAATACCTTTCCACTCCTCAAGCACCTCAGGAAGTGTCTTGCTGCTACGTCACTTTGTGCTAGCGACTATTTCCGGGGGCCCATTATTGAGTGTGCAAGTCACCCCCTGCCATTTTATCGGTGTATTGTATGTATAAAAAAAAAAACATTGGTCAGGCAGGGGCCATAGTCTTCTCATAGTTGTAGGTAACCAGTCCACTTAAGCCACTCAAATCCATAGTCCAACACCTTTATTTCCCATATCCTGCAATAGCTCTACACCAACCGGGGGTTGTTCTTGGGTGCACTTGCCTCTGCCGGGAGGACACGGCGCGGCATACGCTGGCAGAGTGTGCCGCTTGGTAGGAGCCGCGCCGTGCCCTCATCTCAGAAGTAGGCTGTGACTTGTCGCTGGCGGCCGTAGTCGAGTCGATGGTCGGCAGCGACGAGACTTGGGACGCGGTGGTTTCCTTTTGCGAAACAGTCGTCTCGCAGAAGAAGGCTGCGGAAGGGAGAGGGAGATCTCGTCCACTCACCCGGTCCGTATTTCAGCCTTGGCGGCTAATCTCATCGGAGACTAGCTTTCGGCGCGGGAGATATTATAGTACCTACACAAGTGTGTGCTCACTCTCTCTTCCTTCACTCTCATAGTCCAATGAAACGGCACGCAATTCGGCACGTCCGGAGACAGATTAGGCGTTGGCGTTGGTCCTGCTAATCATAATACCTCTTAAACATGCTGTATTTAAGTTTCATAGAGGTCATTTCCATAATCGCCAAATATGGAGAAAATATGAGTTTTTGTTTTGTTTGTTTTTTTTTATTTAAACTTTGCCCCACACTCGGAATTTCTCCTGTATTGCGGGTGCGTTTACAAACATTTAAGCTCACATACACAAACAGCCAGACCCGGAACAACTACTTATAGGTCATACAAGTATTTGTTTCGTGCGGGAATTGAACCCGCGACATGCAGCGCAGCAGTCAATCGCTTAACCACTGCGCCAACCGTGCCATAGCTTGAGTGATTGCGATAGCTTTGCATGAGAATGGCATGACAATGCTACTAAATACTAAGGGCATTAGAAAAGGTGACTCTCTCTATTAGCGATAATGATGATGGAAAAGTTACAAATGTATTAAATTGACATAAGCTACCGAAAAGCTTTTTAATCTCGTTGAAATTCGTTGAAGAAATACGAAAACGCATTGCAAACGACTGCCCTGTTTTTTACCAGGAGCTATATTCCTAAGTCTTAAGTGTAATAATATTCTGTTATCGTTTTAATTTGTCACGGCCAGTTGCTTCTATATTATAACCTAATATAAACAGTTAAGACTGTGGCCGAGACAGTGCAATATACGTATTTATGAACAATAAACAACAGCACAAATATTACGTTTTTCTTAATAAGGAGTGTGACTTGAAGGCGCAACATTCTACTTATTTTATATTAAATTTTGAAGCCCTTGGTTAATTAACTAGACCAAAGTCTAGACGTAATAAAAGCTAGTTAGTCAGTTGTTTATTAAAAGATAATAATATTTTTAGATAACACCATATTTTCGTTTTGTACTAAAACGTTGGGCTAATAATATTACGAAGCTTTATAAAATTACGTGAAACAATTGTTATTAAAGCCTAAAAATTAAGTTACTCTTAATTGGAAGACAAGTTACGAACTATAGAAAATATATATCGAGATACTTACTCGTACCTACAGAAAACATAAAACTATTTGGTATTATTAAGCCAGCAGTTTTAGCGTCGTGTAAGTTCAGCACTGAATTTTGTGAGCAGAGCAATGAGATACAAGAATGTACCATTTTTTTTCCTGAGGAAACCTTCAAGAGGCTCCTGACCTCCGTGGAGGGAAGTCGGGGAGTGTAGGATTTTCTCCCCACTAAAACCATCACCATCAGCACATATAAGGCGTCCCGGTTCCTCTTATAATACCAATTCCAAAACCCACCCCTATGCAACGCCTGCAAGGCACATCCCTGGGAAGACTGTAAAGGGCCCTCCCCTGAGCCTCGCTATGCACGGCAGCACGTGACAACTGTGCCACCGTCTTCCCTGGGGTCACTCTGTGCGCGGACAGAGTCCCCACTCTGTGCGCCCGCGACCCTAAAGGTCCACCTACCTTGACTGGTAAGCGGGTTTCGGCGTATTAGGCGCAAAGGCGGTTGCCTCCCCAAAGCCTCCTTCTCCAAGCACAAGAATGTACTTACATTATTTTAGGATTTACCAAACACACGAACTGTCACATAACTAATCCTTCTATTCATAGTGTTTATCAGTCTGTTTGATTTTGCATTCTTGACTCAAACAATACTAAGCTAGACAATTATACATGTTTGAAGCACTATTTTATTAATTTATAGCCAGCGACCAATCCAACATTTTATTCATTCTCTTCTTATTTCAACTAAAGGACAATGGGAAATGAATGTATGGAGTCTGGGCCCACCCTTCAATAGTAACATCTGATATACCGTTGGATAGGGCTTTTTAAGTGGAACATTAGTTACTAATATAACTATGGTCAAATGTTAGTACTTTCGGAGATACGACGTCTTAAAGTCGTCAGTCTAACATATTCTTTATGGATACTTATAAGGTAAAATAGTAATAATAAGTACACTTTAAAAACAAAAGAGATTTATTATTCGTCTTGGACATCAAAGACAATTACATCATTTAAAAAACCCACGGGGGCCACGAATGGTACTGATGTCTCCCAACCCCTAGGTACCAAATCAAAGAAATAGTGTGAGCGCAACTTCCTACAGTTCGCCGTCCGGTCAAGCAAGAGCAATAATATTGTGATATCGCGTTTCTTCCAACTTGGTTTCGATCAATTAATATATAGCAATAGTATATTCTTGCTCTTACGTGGCGTGACTGTATCCTACCACGCAGCAACCACACATTCTCTGTTGGTATATTTTATTCTATTAAATCATGTAAATCGTTTTGTCTGTATATTTCTATAACGTATAAACCGTCTCGAAGATGTTCACTGCAATATGACTGATCGCCATTTGCAAATGCGCCTGGGCATGCGGCGGGCGCAGCGGGTAGGGTGGGGGCGCAGGTAAGGTGCAAGCAGATAGGTGCCGTCCGTTTTGAGTCTGGCCATAGTTTATCTTATAACGAAGTAAACTACGATCACTTTTATGGATTATGGCAGTATAATACGTAGTATAACTCCGAAAGTACTGACTTTTGACCTTAGTCGTAATAATAAGTTTTATTCTGCATAAACATACCTATTCATTTATGAGTGTCTTATTCCTATTGAGAGGTGGGCCCATCATTACTCATTCTCCTTTATTTTAAACCTTTTTTCTATTCAAGTACTATCTCATTGACGGACAAAGATCAGTGGTGACATCTATTACACATTATAAACACATACGAACTTCAACTGACGGATCCTACATTGCGATATCAGAGTTATCTACGCGATTAACATAAATATAGAAACGCGACAGCAAACGTCGGGCAGTAGCCTACCAAACATAACACCCATCAGTTACTATTCAATGGAGGATGAGGAACTCTCCACCCTATTCCTCATACCTCTAAAGTTCAAAACTCTTCCACACCTCTTTCTATGCAAAACAAATCTCATTCAACAAAAATAAAGGATTAAAAAAGCAGCTCGTTACAAACGTTCTCCCCTGTCAGCTTAACAATGCTCCAATTAAGTTAAAAACAGAATTAAAAACAGTCATGTCATAAATTTCTCGTCGACGCTTGCGATGTATTTCATAGACGGAAAAACCTCATATATGATAGGAAATTGGAAATAAATTCCTTTAAGCTTTCAATTACCGCAATCGGGAATATCGAGTTTCCGGAGACATACATTTAAATCCGTGTACTGGTGTAACTTTAGACGTGGCGTGTTATGTGAAAAATTATTGTATTTCTAGCATTTTGTTTGTATCATCATCAGCCTATAACGTTCCCACTGCTGGGACACAGGCCTCCTCTCGGTGAACGAGAGTGGGCCGTAATCTACACGCGGACCCAGTGCGGGTTGATAGATGTCACATGTCTTCGAATTTTTGGTTCTAGGACATGCCGGTTTCCTCACGATGTTTTCCTCACCATTTTGAGAGCAGTGGTGATGAAATAATTTACACAAAGTAAAGCACCTACAAATAAATTACCGCTTGCAATGCTTCACATACGAACAAAGTGTTTCACAAGCCATCAATGTTAGCAGCCTGGTGCAATAAACCAAGTTACTAACATGATACTGACTTACAAGTCAGTATCTTGTTGGTGACTTGGTTTAATGAACGAGCTTCGGTGGGAGATGTCTTTATGTATCTGAAAATCATTGCTTTAAGCTTGAATAGTTTACCTTATTTTTTTTTTTTTTGCGTGGGAAATCATCATATTATAACTTCTCGCGCTCTGGGCGGAGCGGGAGGGCGTGTCAGACTCTTACTGACTAAAACCCACCCGTGTTCCTTCAGTTGCCTGTGCCAGGGGCCACGGTATCCCTCTCGGACTTTCCCGCAACCCTGGCAGGCATCGGCCCTAGCGGACCCCGTCATTGATGCTGACATCTCTTTGAGGCGCGCGTGGAACACAACGCGCCGTCGACCCGGGCCTGGGCCTTATCGAACGTCGAGCTGCCCATTGCTCGCCGTTTGTAAGCCCGCCCCTACGGTGGCCGGGAATCGGCCTGCAATTCCCGACGCCCAGGGCGTCTCCTGCGGCGGCTAGGGACGTGAGGGCGCGAATTTTGCCTCTCCCTCACGCGTTTCGCCTCCTCCTTCGCGAACATTACTGCTTCGCAGAAGGAGGTGACGGCTTCCCAAGCCCTCTCGCTCCATACCATGGCCTGGACCAGGGCCAGATGCGAGAGGTCGCCTACTATTTAATAATGTATTAACGTTTGTATCAAATATAACATCACGCGTGTATATCCCCAAAGGTTGGGCAGAGGATTACCTTTAGTGCACCCAAATTTTGCCAGCTATGTTTAAATCCCATGTAGTAGGGGACGAGCCTGTTGCCATCAACCGGACACAAATAATAAATATGTAATTAAGTTATAAATAAATGCTTATATACATACACTAGGTACTAAATAAAGTACTCTATAATATAATATAATAATTTAATAATAATAAATTTAATTTGAAAATATTGTAAAAGCCTATTATTTTTAAAAGAGTGACCGTGAAGTTTCTTGCCCGCTCTTCTCCACAGGAAACGACCAATTGGAACCGTGCACCTAGCTTCTGACGTTTCATAAGTGCCCATGTAGGTTTATGTGAAATAAAATATTTTGATTGGATTTGAACTAACTATACAAATAAATACAAAAACAAAGGACACTTAGGCGTCGAATTGCCTACCTAAATGTGATATCTTCTTGGCCTATGTTGTAACGGTTCTTCTGCATTTGGACGTTTATAGGTTTTGAATGAATAAGCAAAAAAATCAAACCACAAAAAAGTTATCATTTGTTGACTATAAATAAATTGTATGTGTGTCAGTTGAATTTTACATCGTTATTAGGAAAAAGCAAGCCTGAATCAAGCCTATGTGCAAAACCTCTGCATTTTCAAAAATTTAAATCGTTTATTTGCTTGAAATATGGTAAGTAGGTACAAAAGACGTAGTGGTAGACGTGGTAGTCGTAGTTGTAGTAGTGTTAGTCAGTTAAACAATACAACAGACAAACTCATTTTCACGTCGTCAAAGCAATTCTTTGTTTTCTTGTATCAATAGATACAAGAAAACAATTTTACTACAGATAGGAATTTATTTGTACATGGTATTGACGTCTTTTTGACGAATTTTACATCGTAGTTGTAGTAGTGTTAGTCAGTTAAACAATACAACAGACAAACTCATTTTCACGTCGTCAAAGTAAATCTTTGTTTTCTTGTATCAATAGATACAAGAAAACAATTTAACTACAGATAGGTATTTATTTGTATATGGTATTGACGTCTTTTTGACGAATTTCACATCGTAGTTGTAGTAGTGTTAGTCAGTTAAACAATACAACAGACAAACTCATTTTCACGTCGTTAAAGTAAATCTTTGTTTTCTTGTATCAATAGATACAAGAAAACAATTTTACTACAGATAAGTATTTATTTGTATATGGTATTGACGTCTTTTTGACGAATTTTACATCGTAGTTGTAGTAGTGTTAGTCAGTAAAACAATACAACAGACAAACTCATTTTCACGTCGTCAAAGTAAATCTTTGTTTTCTTGTATCAATAGATACAAGAAAACAATTTTACTACAGAGAGGTATTTATTTGTATATGGTATTGACGTCTTTTTGACGAATTTTACATCGTAGTTGTAGTAGTGTTAGTCAGTTAAACAATACAACAGACAAACTCATTTTCACGTCGTCAAAGTAAATCTTTGTTTTCTTGTATCAATAGATACAAGAAAACAATTTTACTACAGATAGGTACTTATTTGTATATGGTATTGACGTCTCTATAAGCTGGGGCCTTCACCAAGTTATTTTGAGCCCGTTTTATAGACTGGCAATAAAAATATCATAACATTTGACAGCTCGGGGCGCTGTTTGAAAATATTTTATTGATGAATCGCTATAAAATATACTTTATCAGTTAGCAGATGAAATATTACATTCGCTCAAAAAATGTACTGACGGTAAATGTGAAAGAGATTAAGTTATGGATGTATCCCTGAAGTTTTCTAAAGAAACTTGTTTTTGAGTAAGTAGCCTATTGCATGCCTAGAGAACTCACAGGATTTTTTTTTCTTTAAATTCATTGTTTGCCATAAAGTATTCTCTCATTTTTTATGCACACTTACTTTTCCATTTCACATCTGACATAGACAGCATTATTGACATTTTGCTTGCCATGTCAGAAAATAAAATAGACTTCTCTCGCGTTCTGTTATTTAAGTCTTTTACAGACCTACATAATGTAGCTTCCTTAAAATGTTTGTCCATAAATCTAAGGAGATAACTAACAGAATGTCAATTCCTATATATATATAAAGGTCAATTTACATTGAACAATTAACCAACAAGAAATTAACTTTACGGCACGGTTGGCGCAGTGGTTAAGCGATTGACTGCTGCTCTGCATGTCGCGGGTTCGATTCCCGCACGGAACAAATATTTGTATGACCTGCAGATAGTTGTTCCGGGTCTGGCTGTTTGTGTATGTAAGTTTAAATGTTTGTAAACGCACCCACGATACAGGAGAAATTCCTAGTGTGTGGGTCAACGTTTTTAAAAAAAAAAAAAACTTTACCGTGCTTGTACATATTAGAAGTAGCTTTGTTTGTTAAGTCGAATCCGTATTACTATAAGCGTCTAGCCGACATATTCCCACGCAATAGACGTGACAATGGTCAACTTTGTCTCCAATTCGCTAAGACGGCCCTAATGCCAAAAAATGTATACTGTATGGCTCCAGTCTTTTATAACAAAGTACCTAAAATTTGGAGAGAACTACCTCAATCTATGTTTAAAAATAAACTCAACTGACGTAACTCAACAACTCGCAACTTAACTTAATGAAAAGGAATTTGTCTTGACGTAAGTAATTAATTATATTCATTTGGAGCTACTTATATACCTAATAATGTTGATTTACTCTATAATTTTAATAACCCATTAATAATTAATTATGACAACTTTTAATATTTTGTATATTGTTTTTATTATTTTTAAATGTATAAATCTATTATTTTGCACGTCACGTAGTGACAAACATGTTTGCACTTAATTCATTTTATCATCTTGTATGCACTTTCTATGTATGTACACACACATTTTTAAGCAAATAAAAATCTAATCTAATCTTTTTTACACTTCACGTTTGTGAATGTGAGACGCTCTCGGACTTCCCGCAACCCTAGCAGGCATCGGCCCTAGCGGACCCCGTCATTGGTGCTGACATCTCTTTAATCGTCGCAACCCCGCGTGTCGTTAGTTCGGCCGCCGCCTGGTGCGACCTCCCCTGCGCCAGAACCAGCGTGTCGTCAGCGTAACAAACCACGCTGATGCCGCTGGGGAGGTCGGCTTGCAGCACCCA
Source organism: Brachylomia viminalis (assembly GCA_937001585.2). Taxonomy (NCBI): domain Eukaryota; kingdom Metazoa; phylum Arthropoda; class Insecta; order Lepidoptera; family Noctuidae; genus Brachylomia; species Brachylomia viminalis. Next base: position 11,012,366 of record OW443307.2, on the reverse strand, counting down.
GTCGTAGCCGATGTCCCACAGATAAGGCCCCAGGACCGATCCCTGTGGGATGCCGCACGACATCTCTTGCCGGTTCCATACTCCCTGGTGACCAGGGTAGCTGACGGCCCTGTCCGTCAAATAGGCCTCGACCACACGACAGAGGTAGGTCGGCATCGTGTGATACCGGAGTGCCTCCCTGATGCAACACCAGGGCAGGGTATTGAAGGCATTGGCGATATCTAGAGACACCGCCAAGACGACCCCACCCCGGGCCACAGCATCCCCCGTCGTGAGGGCCCGCACGCGCATGATGGCGTCCACCGTAGGAGAACGTAGGCCTAACTTGTCAACTTAAGATTTGTAGACCATTTCCTATCTTGTTAAGTACCAGGTACCTGTTGACAGGCCTACACTGTCCTTCCGTACCTATAAAAACTGTAATTTGAAAACATTGTAAAGGCCAATTATTTTTAAAAGAGTCCGTGTTAAGAGTAAGTTTCTTGCCGCCGTGCTCTCCATAAGAAACGACCAATTCGGACCGTGCACCTAGCTTCTGACGTTTTATGAAACGTCGGTTTATTATTATTGGAATTAAATTTTTGTTAATATTATTGTTACGCATGAAATACCAAAAATTATTTGGTTAGCTGTGATTGTAAATATTCTTTTTGGCTTTGTAATATTATGTAAAACCATAAATGATGCAAGTTGTGTTAGCCTGTAAGTAATTGTTGCACGTATAAACGTGTTTTTAAGTAAATAATTTTGAATGTATTGTGTAAACAATTGTTGGCTAATAAAAAAAAAATATAAATGTGAAATAAAATATTTTGATTTGATTTGACTAATCGCAAGTGTGTCTCAACGCTAAACAAAATTACGTAATTAATACGACTTTGGGTCAGAAAACCCTCACAAACCCCAAATCGAACGCTCACAATATCCTTGGGGTCAGCTTCATGACTAGCCAAAAAGTTTATTCCCCAATTTAGATGCACGAGTGATTCCTTACAGCAATTATTAATGACACGCATTATGTAAGGTATATACCTACTCATGTACCTACATAGAGTAAAAATATACAGAAACGAAACTCACTGCGAACGCATTTTGAATGTCTATACTTTCAGGCCATTTCGGAGTGTCCAACGCAACGTAGTCAAGGTTGTAATGGTGCGTACAGACAGCGTGCGGCATGTACATCAATTAATGTTAAGCCACACATGGAATGAATGCCTCAAGATGAAGCATTTGACATATGAAAAAATGCATTTGCACTGCATGCTCCGCACTGCTCTGTACACACCACAACATCGTTACTTGCAACGCACACCGTCCACGTTAGGTTAAATGATAAATGATTTTATTTCTGTAAGTAGGTTGGTACAAACACTTTTACACGTCAATCGTATTTTAAAAACTAGATGAGGTTGAACGCTATGAAGCTTGGTACTCAGAGTCGTTACCTAATATTAACCAATTATAAACTTTATTTGACAAGTATACAGGGTTTATAAACTTTATTTGACAAGTATACAGGGTGTCCAGTAAATGGCCGACATACTGCAGGGGGTGATAGCTTGGGTCAATACCTACCAAAACAACACAATATGATTTACAGTTTTACAAAATTTTCCGATATATCGAAAAAATCTCTACCTTGAAACAGATTCTTAAGCACGTCGTAATGAAAAATTCCTTTTCTAGTAAAGGTTGATTTTTTTGCTGGTATCCATTTGGCAACACTGTTTTTGACAGATCACGCGTGAATCGTGTCTTGTGTCATTGTCAAACTTGTTCAGTTTGGTCTATAATTTAACCATGAATCGACTTACGAACGAACAACGCTTGCAAATTATTGAATTTTACTATCAAAATGCATGCTCGGTTAAGAGAGTGCATCGCGCACTTCTTCCAATTTATGGGCAGTTTGGTCGGCCTACTGAGGCAGCTATTCGGAAGCTTGTGACTAAATTTCGAACCCAGTTTACATTATTGGACATTAAACCACGAACACGCATACGTAGAGTGAGGACCGAAGAAAATATTGCGGCTGTATCCGCCAGTGTTATTGATGACCGTGAAATGTCGATTCGCCGCCGTTCGCAGCAATTGGGCCTCTGTTACTCCACTACGTGGAAAATTTTGCGAAAGGATTTGGGTGTAAAACCTTACAAGATACAGCTGGTGCAAGAATTGAAGCCACACGACCTCCCACAACGTCTAACATTTGGTGAATGGGCATTGGCAAAGTTGGAGGAAGATCCACTTTTTTATCGAAAAATTGTGTTCAGCGACGAAGCTCATTTCTGGTTGAATGGATATGTCAATAAGCATAATTGCCGCATCTGGAGTGAAGACCAGCCAGAAGCATTGCAAGAGCTACCACTGCATCCCGAAAAATGTACTGTTTGGTGTGGATTATGGGCCGGTGGCATCATCGGGCCGTACTTTTTCAAAGACGACAATGGCCGAAACGTTACTGTGAATGGCGAGCGCTACCGTGTGATGATTGGCGATTTTTTTTTGCCCAAAATGGAAGAATTGGACATGCCTGACATGTGGTTTCAACAAGACGGTGCCACATGCCACACGGCACGCGAAACAATTGAGAGCCGCCTTCGGTGAACAGTTTATCTCACGTTTTGGGCCCGTCAATTGGCCGCCTAGATCGTGTGATCTAACGCCTTTGGACTATTTCTTGTGGGCCATGTTAAGGCTTATGTCTACAGGGATAAACCAGCAACGATTGACGCACTGGGAGCCAATATTGAAGCATTTATTCGTGATATACCGGCTGATATGTTGGAGAGAGTGTGCCCAAATTGGGCCTTGCGAATGGGCCATCTAAACCGGAGCCGCGGCCAGCATTTGCATGAAATCATCTTCAAACATTAAATTATATTGATCGTTCTATCGATTCCAATAAAGATTTCATCAAATTTTTCAATTTTTTTGTGTTTTTTATTAAAATCAAATCCTATACCTCTTAAAAAATCACCCGTTATTTTTTTACATCAAATTATTCTTGAATTTAGTTACTTTACTCATTGATAAGTCTTTTTTCTATCAAAAACCAGAATGTTTTCAAGAAATACAATTTTTTGTTTAAATTTTCAAAGAAGTATTTTCTTATCGCTTAACTTTAACCTACAGTGGTGAAAAAAAATCCGTAATATTTTGCTGAACATATATTGTGTTGTTTTGGTAGGTATTAACCCAAGCTATCAGACCCTGCAGCATGTCGTGCTATTTACTGGACACCCTGTATATTGTAACGCTATCAGTTTAAAATATGACAGATTTAGTATTGCACTTTTGTGGACGTGTGGATAATTGCTGATAATGGTGCTGCTCAAACTTGATTATTATTTTTAGGTTATGTCTCTGAGTGCCGGTTTGGTGGTGATTGGCAGCATCGGTGTACAGTCTCACGACGCAGTCTCTGCATCCTATTTTTACATTCAGCTATTGCAATAACCACAGGTAACTTCACAGACACAAGATCCGTGGCGAGTAGGTACCATTAGTACCTACAGATGCAAAGACATGAGTTTCGCTTCTATACTTTGTATTAATCTACGCCCTATGCCACCTTTGTTGCTTAGTTTCAAGTAAAAGGGAACACTGCAGGAGTCAGGCCCTCAGAACAGTTCAAAGGGGTCACTTGGTAAGGAAATGTCAGGAACACACATCAATATTAAGTCATCAACTTTGGGTTTAGTTACATAAGTTTGGCCGTCTCAAGTGAGATGTTGACTTGTGTGTTTTACTTAGGATTCATCAAGGGTGCTTAAGCTTGTGATATATGACGCCTTATTTTGTGGTTTGGTTTTAGTTTATAGGTATATTTCGAAATACTGACGATATTAAAGGAATTAATCATTTTATTGTTTGTTTTTATTAAATTCAGGAATATTAATTCTTTTTGTCTACTATAGGTCTACCGGAATCTCATAGCAAATGGGGAAATAAAAAATTGTTGTGGGAAATACTGGGGAAATTGCATTAAACGATCTTCATACTGTTTAATTTTTATTTATGTCTTTAGTATTAATGAATTAGGCATGTGTATGAAGCATGTTGTTATACATCAGAGGGGCAATTTCCGTATTTTTAAGACCGTTCGCATTCTAATCTCAGTCTCAATCTGTCAAAATTACAATCAATTTACATACATTTTTGACAGGTTTTTGACATTGATTGTCGCTGAGATGAGATTGCGACTTGAATTTGAACGTTTTTTAAGTACGAGAATTGGCCTACAGGTTCTTAACATAGGGATATATGTCATAAAAAATAAATCAATCGTACATTGCTTTATGTAGGTACTCAGTTATTATACAGAGTTGATACGACAGAGGGGCTTTCCTTTAAACTGCGTATACTAAATACCATTTTCAAGCTCTGTACTGAAAATCATTTAAATAGGAGCAGTAGTTTAGTCGCAATTGATTTTTTAAGTTTTTGCCCCGTTTGAACACGATGTATCTTTCCTAACACCTGCTTATGTCTATACGCATAGGTCATGCACCTTAAAACGATAAATCTGAGTATAACCTACGATGCGTTGTTGCCGCTCTGACGCAAGTCACAAGTACAACCAAATATTTTCGCTAAAATGATGGCAATGCATACACACACACTTGCACTTTCATTGCAAAGGGTGGTTGCGTTTTACTCTGATTTGTAAGCTATTTAATTGGTTTGATAGAAAAAAAAACTCCTTTTTGGTGCTTTTTATTTTTATACCGTATCGAACTAATACTAAACATGTATAGTATACGTAGTGTAATTTAATGCCCCTCTGTCATATCAACTCTGTGTTTAATTGAAATCACACTGATAACTTAGTATAACTTATAACACCTCATTCAGAACTAGAAAATGATTCCAAGAACTCCAGTTGTATTTCTTTATCTTCATCAGATGATGAAGATAAAGAGGTATTTATTATAAATTGCTCTTCCAGCATTTCAATAATTCTATCATTATATCTATTATTTTAATAATTCTATCTTGCTCGATGAAATCATTTTCAATTTACTTTACATGTCCATAACATTTTCGCCACTCCTCTGCACCAATTTGTGAGAAAGCTTCTACTGTTTATAATTTAATGTCACTTGTAGGCACAATTACAATTTTATCAGCTACTTTTTGCTTCATTAAACCCCAAATCATTTCTATGAGATTCAATGTGTAATGATAAGGTGGGAGCCTTAAAACTTCGTGACCGTGCGATTTTATTACTTCATCTGTCTCATATAAGGGAGCAGACATGTTTTGTTTCACTACTTCAAGTGGTTGACATTTAAGCCAAAGGTCATCATAATGTACTATCGAGGAAGTTCATATCTATGCACCTTTAGGACTATTTTTCCCTGTAGCGCTCGGGCGCTAACAGTAACTAACGTAAAACAGATGCGGTCATCGTGTTCACGGGATTTTGTTCTAAAACTGCTTAGATATGAACTTCCTCGATAGTACATCATTTGCACGAAGCGATTCTTTTATATCAGCGATACGGTTGGCTTGTGTGGGCGGTTTGTTCATCCGTACGGAATGATAACTAGCATTATCCATAACAATTAGTGATGGTCTTGTCAGATTTAAATTAGCTTTTCTGTCACCCATTTTGTAAAATCATCCTTATTTATATCGTGGTGATCGTTAACGGATACACTTGTTGACCTGTTTACCAGACAACAATTTGGTACAAAGCGCTCCAAGTGAAATACTTTTAGATGTATCTGCAAAATCTTTGCTTTCCCAGCACTTGGTCACAGCGCATGAATCGTGAATGTAAGTCTCATCTAAATAAATCATATCCAATTTATTATGCTCTTTAGCTTCGCAAAAACTTGTATTTTTGTAGTTATGTCATCTCTCTCGCATCAAAATGGTCCTTTTTGATTCGCAATTAGCTTATTCAAATCCAATCTCCTTATGTATAAGTCTGTAAAAAATAATAAAATGTATCATGTTACTCAAACGATAGCTTAGTCATTCATCATCATCATCGTCAATCTATATTCGTCCCGCTGTACGGCACAGACCTCCTCTTACGAGTGAGAGTGAGAGGGATTATTACTTAATATTTTTCTTATCTCAAAGATTCTCTCCCTCCGTTGAAATCAATATCTTGTCGAATAATGTATAGAATTCTTTTACTTTATTCCTAATCAACTCTAAATCGAAACTGTCCAAGTTGATTTTCTTCTTCGCCGCTCTCCTCTTTTTACCAGACGTGGAAAATACACCATCATTCGACGTGCCCTCACCTAGTAGTACTGGAAATCCATATAAAGAAGCTAGCTTATTTTTCAAGTAAGAAAAATATAAAATAAACTAAAAGTATCGAAACAACTCAGTCCAACTTACCGGTCAACTCCACGAAGCGCTTTAAAATCAAAGATTGAATTTGATTTACGCCTTCTTCTTCCCTTATTTTACGATACACATTGAAAACAATATTTCTAGCTTGAGATCGAAGTGGCTTTTTCGTCATTTTCACAAAAACAACAAATTGTACTTTTGGGTTCATTAAAAGCTTGTTTTTATAACGGTTTTTATTTAAATTTCTTTCCTCAATAACCCTTAACCTATTTATTTAAATATAAATATATTAGACCCTCACGATAAGCCCGTTCATTTAATATTTCACACAGTACAGTATGCAAAACTTTTTGGTAATTTAAAATTTGCTACCCAAAAGAGTTCAAATTAATTGTTTGGGTCACAGAAATTCCTTTCAACTTAATCGGTCCATAAGATTCAGAGCAAATTGGCGGATAGACAGATACACGAGTGATCCTATAAGTGTTCCGTTTTTTCATTCGAACGTACGGAACCCTAAAAATCTACTAAATACTTACCGACAATTTCGATAGTTAGTATAGGCTAAGTAAGTACTAGTAAGTAGTTCACAAGTGTTGTTTGTGGCATCCTTGATGTTTACTGTTAACTCTTCAGAATTACTGAGGCTCACAAACGTAATTCCATCACACTCGATTAGTTTCAAATCTGACTGAAACACGCTTAATTAGTGTATGCGATTTATAAGAAACTCATACACAGTAATTTATTCTATACTAATATAATATTAATAATAACGTCACTAAGTGCTAGCGACCGTTTACGGGGGCCCATTATTGAGTGTGCAAGTCATAGTCCTGCACCAACCGGGGGTTGTCCTTGGGTGCCTTGCTTAGAGCATACAGGGATAATCGTCGGTTGGTGCCTCATTCCATTTAAAATTGTCTAGGAGGCCTCTACAAGTTGGCTTCGGCCCCTCGTACGCCTTCCAAAGGACCGGGACTCCATGGTCCCGAGATACGTAAACTTATAGACATTATAATAATAATAAAGCTGAAAACTTTGTTTGTTTGTTTATTCAAACGCGCTAATCTCTGGAACTGCCAGTCGGATTCGAAAAAATATTTTTGTTTTTGATAGCCCAATTCTTGAGGAAGGTAGATTAGTAGTTTTTTTTTAGTAGATTAGTAGCATTAGTAGCTAGGACCCTTAGGAACCTAGCAAAAATAAAAATAAACTGAAAACCCGCTAAGCGAAAACGATGTAATAGCGCATGCTGGCGATGCGATGCGACGTGGTGGGTCGGGGCCCGAAATTTCACGTGAACGAAGTCGCGGGTAGAACCTTGCCTCTCATCTGAAGATCGAACTGATTAAGTTCGGTAACAATAGAAAAGTAATTGTGGTTCATTAACGACAGTTAGCCGATTAAAAAAGAAAAACATTAGCCGGTGAACCAACAATATTATTGTACGGGTAAGTGAAATCAAATGTGTATCAAAGTGACACACTACGTCAATTTGCCATGACAAAATCATTGCATAAAGTTGTCAATGTATGACAGTTGTACTTTAAATTGGTAGTCAATTTGATAACCAGTTAATTTTCCTGACTTTACACGAACTATAATCAAATGGTGATCACAGTTTATTCTCGTTTACAGACAAGATGATGCAGCTGCCCACGACGTTTTTGATAATAGTCACCCTTTATGACCAAAATGTACAAAATAACATGTCAAAAAGTTATATAGAAATTAATCGAATAGCGAAGGAGATAAGTTATAAATTATCGACGAAAACATGATAGGACCTGTTATGTTCTACACCAATACAACTATATTTTCCACGGTTATATTTCGTATTTACTCGCAAAGAACTCGGCATAAACACACAGAATGCAATCTCAACGCGACTACACGTATGAGCGACTTGCATTAAAGTTTCCACCGCGTAAACAAACAACATATAGATCGGGAAGAATTTATGTAAAACTAGCACGAACGAACTGTAAACAAGTTGACGGATAGATTTGTTTACATAGCAACCTCGTACCATTACTTGTGGGCACGAAAGTAGGTAATGCTGAACAACAAAAGTACCGCGTTTTGTGAAGCGCCTTCAATTATGCGGTGAAAGACAATTTAGTTGCAGTATTGATATAGTTAAATCTAATTTTGGAGCTATTAAATAGCTCCAAAAGTAGATTAGTTTAAGTGCAGGTATTTTTGGCAACACAACAAACGGCGGCGCGCGATGAACGAGCGTACCTACTATGTAGCTATTCAGCTACGCTTGCCACGGTCACTCCGCGGATGTATGATATGTGGCGACTCGTGCGTCTTTTGAGTATAAACGTTATGCGTTCGATGGTTTTAGAGTTTTCCTTGTAGCAAAATCATGTTTTAGAAGTCCGCAGCAAATGGTAACAGTTTGTAGCATCACTTCATAATCTGATTGTGAGTATCCGTTTGGAAGATGTTCTAAGAATAATCCGCAAGAAACTGCAAACGTAAACCTGTGCTTACCACTTTACGAAGTTGATAAAAGCACCTTGATAAACTTGATACGTTTTATGATGAACCGTATCAAAAAACGATTGTGTCAATGACTATATAATCGACCGTATCGGCTTCCATGTCCCATTTCAGTGATACAAAAAGAGTGTTTTTGGTTCGCTTCTCACATTATACTGAAGTGCACGGCAGTTGGCGGACAGACACTGAGTGTCTACTCGCCCGCCAGTTACAAATAACACAACGTGTTTCGTGAATTTGGCACAAGTCACGAAGCAATGTCTCTAATTAAACCGGGATCAGATGTAGCGGTTACATCGGCCCACTCGATGCTGCCACGTTTTTGGTTTCAAGCCAACATAGCGAAACAGCTTCTTGTTTAAATGATTCGCTTGTTAAGTTTTATGTTTTATTCGGCTCCGACGGCTAATTATGGAGTTTAACTCTTTCCAGTTTTGCAGTTTTTTCTTCGCCGCCATTGCGAGCGGATTTGCATTTGTAATTGATACGTCACGAGCTACGTTGCGTGGTTTTTGAATACGAGTTGGCGGTTTGCATTTGCATTACAAGTTGTGTTTCGGTTTAAAAAAATGTTAACATAAAGTATACAGAACAACATGACGTACAAATTAAATACATTTAACATTGTTCGGACAACGGTGGTCAACATTTGCAATAAAATTGGTAGGTTTGTAGCGAATATTGTACAAAACTCAATACTATATTGACGTCCCTATACTTTCATATTGAATACGATATTGAGCTGATACTTTCGAGGACTAAGGATGGTTTGTTTACTTTGTTTATTTACATTGGCTATACAATCATTATTGTAAGTAATCACACTGGTTTCACAAGTTTTTCAGTTCCATTCGTTTTCACCGTCACCAATGAGCGGTATCTGAACTCTTTTTACTTCTCTGGAACCAGGTCTTAACTCCAGTCTACAGATTCAGAACTTATACTCCTACTATCGGCGCGTTTCTGACCTCACTCTGGCGTTTAACTAGGACCTAAAAGTGCGACGGTGCTATTAAAACTGGAGGCAAGCAGCGGTCGTTAGACCACTGTACTCGATGCAGAGTACCTTAGGTACACTACACACGATCATGAAGTTCCACAAACTACCCTAATGGGAACAATAAAATACACACAAATAGCTGGTAACAACATCATGGATACATAGCTTTATGAGCTCTGAAAGTCAGTTGAATAGCGCGATCGTATGAAGAGACAACTTTGTTGTTGTCCAAAATATTGTTTATTATGAAAGTTTGTTGCAGTTCGTTGGGGACAGTTTATGAGGGTGGTGATAGTTATTGCCCTACCTGTCGTGTTGTGCAGTGGCAACATATGGGGCAATCGTTCATCGAGATGACAGTGTACGGATGAATATTTTGTACTGCGTTAAAATCATGAATAAAATATTTTTTTGGACAATATCGTTAGTGTTTGTAAGCAGTTTTCCAAGTTTTTTTTTTTTAATAATCTTCTATGAAAATGTACTTAGGTAAACTATTCTTCTTCTTCTCCCGCTCCGCCCAGAGCGGGAGAAGTTATTTGATGATTTCCCACATACAAAAAAAAAAAATAATAATAAGGTAACCTATTCAAGCTTAAAGCTATGATTTTCAGATACATGAAGACATTTGCCACTCAAGCTCGTTCATTAAACCAAGTCAAAGTCAAAGCATTTATTTCAAATAGGCACATAAAAGGCACCTTTGAACTTCAACATTTACATTTAAATATAATTGATTCTAGTCGCCCCTTCCAAAAGGTAGTTTCGTATGGAGAAGAACGGGCAAGAAACTACACACATCAAAAGTGTCTAGGGATCAACATATATTTTTGCAATAACTTTTCTCCTGATTGATATTAATTAAAATTTTCTTTAAGGATTCATAAAATAAAGTGTTTTCGTTTGTCACAGTAACGATAAACCGAGTCACCTTTGCATTAATAAAGAAATTTGCCATTTTCCTAATAAAGGGATTTTTGACATTTGAACCACTAACACAAAAGTTCGAAAAAAAGACTGAAATAACAGTTTTCTTTAAAATTTTATTGGGTAACTTAAACAATTAATAATCCGTGTTTCTACCGCGAACACTAACAACACAAGAACATCGGTTTGGCATACTCAAAATGAGTTCATCCAAATCACGCTGTGGAATGGCCGCCCATGTTCGTTGCAACAACAAAAAAAGGTCTTCTTGCGACTGGATACCCTCCATATTCGGCAGAGCTCTTCTCTGTAGCATATCCCATGCATGCTCAATCGGGTTCAAGTCTGGCGACTGAGCAGGCCAGGGCAGGACATTGATGTTAGCTGCGGCGAGAGTCTGTCTTACAACTCTTGCGGTGTGCGGTCGTGCATTATCATGCATTAACTGAAATAAGGGACCGATTTGCACTTGTAGAGGAACGATGACGTCTGATACAATCGTCTCAGCATAAATTTGAGCGTTGAGGTTGCCTCTGATCCAAATCAACTCAGTTCTTCCGCCGATCCAAATACCCGCCCATACCATGATGGTTCCACCACTATAAGGATGGACTTCCTGACAGGATTTTAATCGCTGTTGGCGTCCAGGGGTTCTCCAGTGTCGTATACGTCTTGTATCCGGTCTCATACCAAAACGAGACTCATCAGAAAAGCACACGAAACGCCATTGTTCTTCTGCCCAATTTCTGTGTTCAAGAGCCCATTGATATCGAATCCTACGATTGTGCATTGCTATAGGTGGTACCCGTAGCGGTCTTCGGGAATGAAGGTTCACTTCATGCAAGCGGTTTCTGACTGTTTGGTCGCTAATTAAGTTCCCTGAAGAGTGATGAAGCCTCACGGCTAACATCATGGCGGTTATTGTTGGAGCTCTTCGAGTTAAGATTTGAATGTATCGGTCTTGTCTCCGTGTGGTGCAGCGATACCGTCCTCCATGGCGCACAGCCACGGTACCAGTGCTTCGGTAACGTGTCCAAAGTCGACTGATAACACTCTGACTTGTATTCAGAGCTAAAGCCACAGTACGTTGCCGGGAACCAGCTTCTATCATTCCCACGGCTCTGAGCATTTCTTCCCTGCTTAAATGACGTCGCCGCTCCATAATAACGTTGGTTTTAATCAGTAGTAGGGAAACAGTAGCACTAATAATGTCTTCAATGCGTTGTATGTTTTTATAGGGAAAATATTGACAGCTGATTTTGATCTTTTACTCGAATTTGATTCACAGTTCCTGATTCAAATTATGAAATGCACCAAAAAGGATCCATATAAATTTATAAAATCATAAATTTATTACAAAGCCACATCTTAATCTCAAGAAATCCGCATAAAAATGCTTGATCCCTAGACACTTTTGATGTGTGTATAATTTTAAGTGAAGACGATGCACCTATAATAAAAATTACCCTACCACAATAGGTGAAAATAATTTAATAAACGTAGCAATGATAAATAAGTTAATTAAGTGATAGATACATGGTGTTCACATATTTACAAACAGTGTAAAAGTATACGATTTTCCAAATTATGTAAACCAGTAATATGTCAGTGTGTGAGTTAAAGTAATCACAGAACGTAAATCAAAGTAGCAACAAGTTTAATTTTGTCTAGACCCTATATAGATTGTCCTATGGAGCTGGACCAGCATGTTTCCAAGCATTCTTATCTTGGATATAATCCTCTAATTTGTAATACGCTTGTTTACACAGTGCACTTTTTAAATGAGTTTTAAATTTTCTTTCATTTAATTGCAATTGATATATGACAAGGTATTTTGTTGTAGCATTTAACATAGTACCCCATAAAAGATGTATGTACTTTAGCTAATCTGAAAATTTTTTGATCTATTTTATCTTTATTTCTTGTATTAAAATTATGTCTATCACTTATTTTATAAAAAAGATGTAGATTTTTTCTTACGGACATAATATTTTCATAAATGAATTGGCAAGGTACCGTCATAATATTAATCCTTTTAAATAGTTCCCTGAGAGATTCGCGGTGACGTAGATTATAAATGGCTCTGACAGCTCGCTTTTGCAAAATAAAGATGGATTCAATGTCAGCAGCCCGACCCCACAGTAAAATGCCATACGACATAATGCTGTGGAAGTAGCTAAAATAGACCAAACGCGCGGTTTCTACATCTGTTAACTGTCTTATCTTTCTAACAGCATAAACGGCCGAGCTTAGCCGCCCCGCAAGAGATGTCATATGAGGTCCCCATTGTAATTTCTCGTCTAGCGTGATTCCCAGGAAAACCGTGTGATTAATAAATTCCAGTTTTTCTCCATTCAACATAATGTCACACTCGCTACTTCTTACATTCGGTAATTTAAATTTAATGCATTTGGTTTTTTTTACCAACATGAAACTGACTTGTAAGTCAGAATCATGTTGGTAACTTGGTTTAATGCACCAGCCTGCTAAGATTGATGGCTAGTCAAACACTTTGCTCGTATGTGAGGCATTGCAAGCGGTAATTTATTGGTCAACGCACGTGTGCTTCTGTTTCGTAAACTGTATACTTCATGAACGAAAGGTGTTGGAGGGTGGTGTACCATTCTATAATCTAGCCTTCTCAATTTGAATAGCCTATTAATTAAAATATGTCATTTACATGGCAATAAAATGGGAGGACCATAAAAATTGCTTAATTAAACATTGTTACAACTGCAAGGTTTTTAATAAACGACAGCGAATATTAAGAATAAACTGGCCATTTTCCTATATTTATAAAGTCCCGAAAAATTGTGGTTCAATCTCCAGATGGAAAATAAAATGTTATTGGGTATATTCGAAATAAGTAGTGTTTTTAATATTGTGTCCAGTAAGAGGGAACAGCGCACATCCAAACCTGACAAAATGTGTCTATGCAACAATTTAATTCTGCATATTACTCGTAGTTAATTTATCAATATTACTAAATAACATTTTAATTTATGCACTTTAGTACAAACTTTGATCATGGATGAATTTACATAAATCCTTCCCTAGTGCTTGTCTTCACTAAATAAGGAAATCTTGTGCAAAATATTTCGTACTTCTAGACCCAGCAGTTTAAGCTGTGCGTCATTCTCTCATTTAAAGTCTGTCAATGGATGAACGAATTTAAGCTTTTTATTAAGTAGGTTTTAGGGCTTCCACACAAAACTACGATGCGACGTCGCATCGTAAAAATCTGTGAGCTTGGCGCTTAATCAGTAGGTTAGCGAGCTCGCAGATATTTGCGATGCGTTGCGAATTCGCAGTTATGTGTGGGAGCCCTAAGTGCACTACCGAGCGATATTAAAATTTCATAATAGGTACCTATGAAGTAGCCGTTTTACAATACTGGCCAATTGAAACGTAATTTATGTATGGCTGCCAATAAATTCTAAATTCCAATGAATTTTATTTTAAAAATATGGAACTCTATTTTCAAATTCATTCATTTGTTTATTGATTACTGTTTTGTTTTCACTACATTTGTTTGTAACAGTCGTAGACAAAGACTCTGTCTACGGTTACAGTTGTTTTTCCTCAATATGAACACGATAATAATACGTTTTTTTATTTTTTTCTTTAAAACGTTGGAAAATTTGTTAGGTTAAATTATGGAATACGAGTTCTGTCGCGGTAGCAATGCTGCACAAACGGCTCGTAACATTAATTACGTGTACGGAGTGAACACTACAAACGAACGAACGACTCGTTATTGGTTTGAACGCTTCCGACATGGAAATTTTGATCTAAAAATGAACCCCGTGGTTGCCGAAAAATTAAAGTCAACAACGACGAACTTAAGGCGATAGTGGAAGCTGACGATACTCAATCTACGGCTGAGTTAGCAGCAGCTTTCATCGTAAGCATCAAAACAATATTGGTCCATTTGCGTCAAATTGGCAAGGTAAAAAAACTTGATAAGTGGGTGCCGCACGAACTGAACGATCGCCAGCGCGACGAACGCGTTAAGGTATGCCTTGCGTTGCTTAACAGATACAGAAACGAAGGGATTTTGAACCGCATTGCAACCGCAAAAACGAAAACTTACTCCTTAAAAAGTCATGGTCACTGTTTGGTGGTCCAGTGCCCGTATACTTCATCACAGCTTCTTACCAAATCGCACCAACTTTACTGACTTACGGATTTACATCACATATTACCAGCTTACAGATGTGTACTGTGAGGAACTGGACACAATGATGAAGAAGCTTGTAAATCTCCCGCCAGCCTTAGTTAATCGCTCGTCCCCTCTGCTCCTACACGACAACGCTTGACCTCGTATGGCATAACAGACGGTCTCTAAGCTACAAGAGCTAGGGTTGATAGTTTTGCGTCATCTACCGTACTCACTAGACATAGCGCCGAAAGACTTCTACTTTTTCTAAAATTTGGACAACTTCTTGGCAGGGAAAAAATTCAATACCCGAGAGGCAGTACAAAATGCCTTTGAAGAGTTTGTTGGCTCCTGTAAATCAGACTTCTTCAAGAAGGGCATTGAAAAATTACCACTGCGCTGGCAGAGATGCATCGATAGCATGGGTGTATATTTTGATTAAAAGAAATAAAAAATATGAAAATGACTTTAACTTTCTAGGTAAAGACTAATATTTTAATTTAGTAATATTGATAAGCGAATCAAAACTGCGATATGTTTGACAGCTATTTGTACGGTACTCAATTGGTTTTAGACTCAACTGAAGCTTTCGTGGTATTTTCACGCGACAATACTTTGAAACGGCCTGCTTAATTAAAAAATGAACACGGAGGCGTGTTGCCTCTATAAAGCTTAAAATCTTCAAGTGGTGTTTGTAGCCAGTCTAAGTGGGTATCTAGGGCCTACTGTATCAAAGAGCTCCGAATTGTTCGGTATTCAAAAATGTATGTAAACCTCCTTTGTACTTGCGTTCTATTCGATTTCAAGCGATATCGATTTGAAGTGGTTTTCGATCGTATACTGTTTTTAGTGGGTTTTGAAAGTACTAATTTGATCATAAGTGAATCGTTATCTACTTGAACTAAAGTAATAACTCCATAAAATAAAATCTATGAAATGGTTAGGCTACCTTCTTTATTTGTGTTCGTTTTGGTGCTCAAAATATGAATTGGAGATTGGAAATTGTACGCTAGGCTACCTACGCTACGCTCCAAGTACAAAGCATCCAAGTTAAAAATATATTGAAAAAAAAAAATTAAACCGTATTTGCACCACCCATCAACCAAATCCCATCGTCAAAAATCGTCAAACCAGCAGAGCAGTATTACATAACCCGATCCATATTACTAGTGCAAATAAAAATGGTTGCCAAATAAACAACAAAACATTTTAACTTAACAATGGCGGGTTAATACGATCGCGGATCCAGCTGCATTTTAATAATAGATTAACCTTGGCCATAGAATAGATAGGTACAGAAGGCTAACTGCATTCTACTAGCAAAAATAGACACACACATATTGACGTGTATCTACGTACGGAGATCTCAAACTGTCTAACGCTGAGAAAATAGACCCAACGGGCGCGTGTGCGTGCGTTTTCGCTCGTTGTATGATGCCAGCCTTCTGTACTATATCTATTATGTGAGAATAACCTCCACGCAAACACGGGCTGGCCATGTAATCTTTAGTGTACACATAAATTTAATTAATTCTGCTATGACATGAGCACATAAACTCGCGTTTGACTGATGAAACAGTCACGGTATATAGTTTGTAGTCACTTTGTAGGTACCTAGTTGTTTTAGTTATTAAATTTGCATTCTAATAGATGATTATATTGGTCTAGTGGCCGACAATGTGGCTGAATTTAAGCTTTTCGGTTACGTCCTCAAGTTAGTGGTCTTTAATGAGTAAACATTTAAGCTACACCTACATTGTTTTATTTCGAATAGAGGCTCTATAATTAAGTTTTTTTATCACTTTTAGGAATTTTTCCATCAGCAATAATTTCGAACTGCCATACAAACTTTCATCCTCATAGTTAATTCCTTTAATCATCATAGTTAGTAGGAACTCTTGCGCAACATTTTAGGCTTTTAGACCCAGCGGTTTTGGCTGTGAGTTGTTTGTCAGTGAATCAAAAGTAGATTTGTATCTAGCACCCCAGGCTATTTTACAATAAAATAATATTTTTTATACTACACCTGCTTGGAAAGTACCTTGATACTTTATCAAATTTACGGTAGAAAGTACGTCATTGCATATCGAACAAATATGCGGGGAGAAAACGCATCTGAGCGGGAGAGAAAAGTGTATGAAAATCCATTTCTTACGTGGTTTTTCTTTTTTAATTTTGGGTAAGACTATGCGCCGGTAACCTAAATATCAAAAGCCAAAAAGTTTTTACAGTGAGTTTTTATCTCCAAGTTCGCAAAATGACACTGGCCACTAGCTGTGTGTTGGATGGTGTCGGGCTGGCAGTGCGACCCTGCGGCGCGCGGCGGCAGGATAAACAATTTGAAAAAAGAACATGTGAAAATTGCAGACGCCATTGGCGCCATTTCAATTAGTAAAGATTTAGTTTTTTATTTTCCTCGTAGGTGTAGTATAAAGCACTATGTATCACTCGAGAGAAAGTTCGATTCCCGATCTCGGGTGTTTTAAAGCCCTCGCCTACGGCTCGGGCTTCAAACGACACCCTCGACGGTAATCGGTCACTTTCTCCTCTCGGTGAACAATGTACTATTGTTAATCACTCTATTCTTATTTTAAACTTAGGTATTGAAAATTATTTTCTACTTTTTAGTTCGGTTATCTACAAAAGCGTGTATTTTTAGTTTTTTAAACTATTATTTTTTAAGTACGAGAAATGGACTTCTGTACCTACATTGTTGGCAGTTATATGAATCTGAATCTGATGGATGTCATACGGATAGGCCATGGTTTGGGTTAGGACAAAGTATACTTTTATCCCGGTAGTACGTCCCTGTGGGACGATATCCGACATCTACGCGGGATAAGCCGCGTGCTATAGCTAGTAATTATATGCGTAATTATTCGTGGTGCGCGTACCGAATTATTATCTGCCCGTCGTCATGGAAGAAGACTTTTGGCCGCAGGACGTGGTGTTCCGTCGCTTCCGCGGACAAGTACCACAGGACAGCTCAAGGAGAAGCTAGTGAAGTGCTACTAACATAGTTTTAAGCTATTATTAACACAAGTTTAGTTTTATTTAAGTACTTTATATAAATGTTAGTTTCTAAGGTATGTCATGTCTATGGGCCATTGTAGCCTGGAATAAATGGTTTTATTATTATTGTTATTATTTACATTCAACTTCGTTGAGCGGAAGCACATGACTACAATGTGGCAAACATCAGCTAGTTACAGGCTATGGGATTATAAACTTTGCACACACACGTTATTTATGTTAACTTTAAGTACGGCAGATGTTCTTAGCTTTGTTAAATTTTCACTTTAAACTTGTATAATAATAATAATAAATTCATTTATTTCAGAACTAGTCCTTAAGCATACATGTGAAATTATTATATAAACATTACAAAAGTCATCAATAAAAACATAAATTAAAATTTTACAATAACAAAAATATTAAAATACACTAATTATATGTTTCATCGTCTTTTTTAGTATACTTACCTACTATTAAGTAATTTTACTGTGTAATCCTTGTTGCTATGCTGGTGAGAAATAAACTATTTTATTTTATTTTAGTATTTATTTTATCTTAGTCTAAATTTTGGTTTGGATCCGGAATGCTCAATATGCAGCCTGCTCCAGTACCGCATTATTGGGCAATCCAGATCCAGGTTCATCCTCCATGCGAACAGCTGAAGGTAGCGGTTCGAACTGCCTCGTATACAGCGCATCAGGGACACAACTATCTTGCGAATAATGGCCGCAAATCCATCTATATTTGCGTCCGCAAACATACCTGACGCGCTACAGTAACGAGACAGTCTCACCAGCGCCCTGAAGACATTATTGTAGAGAACACGCAGGATGTCATACGATTTTTTCGTATGCTTGACCCATAGGCTGTATGGTTAAGTTAATTGAAAATGATGTTACCTTGTCATTCCAGCAATTAAACCAATATGTACAAATTGGGACGCCATTTAGCGTAAGATAAATAGGCCTCTGTGTTAACAGTTCACTTAATTATAAACTAAATTAATATTTATTTTAAAGACCCAATTATATTTATTAATTATAATTAATAACTGAAATTCTTAAAAACATGGTTCATCGTTCTTCTTACAAACGTCACGAGCAGACAAAGAGATGCTAAACAAAATTAATTTTCTAATCTCCTTTGTCTTTTGTTACAATAATAATTGAACTTCATCTAGTTTATTAATTAAGTTAATTGCAATTTAAACTAGCAATTACAGCCCTGTCCCGCCTGCCTCCAGTGTTGCGTAGCTTAAATGATGGTGACCTAAATAAACAAAAATATTAATTGCGTATTAAACAGTATGTTATCTTATTACAAAGATGATGATCAACTGGAAGTGCCGTCGTAACTCCGAGAACTTCAGAAGGCTGATATTGAACTTGCTTAAACTTTAAGCATAAACCTTTGTTTATTGGGTTTATTACCTCGAGATTACTTAAGTCTTAAAGGTTGTATATCTAAACAAACTCAAAAGAGGCGTATAAAGAACATGGTGGCGTAAATCCTAAAATACGTTTTCATTATAGACTTTAGCAGCAGTAACAGTATATTTGCAGATAAAAAAAGTTCTATAAGAAGTTGCATGAAATGGAACAGCGAAACCAAATGGTCCTGGGTTCGAATCCCGGTAGGGGCAAATGTTTGTATGATGAATATGGACATTTGTACCCGAGTCATGGATGTATATTTATAATATGTATGTATTTACGAAAAAAAAAAGTATTTAAGTAGTGTATCAACCATCTGGTATCCATAACACAAGCCTTAATTAAGTGCTTAACTTGGAACTAGATGGTGCTGTGTGCAATGTCAGACGATATTTATTTATTTATTTTATATAACTTTCCTAGAAATACATTTTAATTTATCATAGAGAATGTTACACGAAAGGGAAGCAGACAACTTTACCGTCAATTTGGTTTTGTTTACTTGACAGTTTGGTATACCCATTTTGACCCCCTGCTGAGTAAAGGTCTGCTCCACTAGAGAACTACGTCTTCTGCTCCGCACATATGAAATTGGCGTTTTACTGAACTGGCCACTTTGATCTCAAATATCTGGCGTTTGGTTAGAAATTCCAAATTCAAATTTATTTCAAATTTAGGTTTATGTATTTGTGTTTGGAATTTACTAATTCATTTGTTTTCGCGCCATTTGTATTTTCTTTGTATTTCATTTGTTTTTTCTTTTTTTTGACATCGTTCTGTGCGCAAGCACAGAAAGAACGATGTCAAAGAAAATACAAATGAAAAACTTAAAATATCGCGTTATTTACGAATACGAGTTCCACCGTGGCACCAGCGCTGCAGAAACAGCTCGAAGGATTAATTAAGTGTATGGGGAAGCTACTGTAAAAGAAAACACGGTTCGTTTTTGGTTCCAACGTTTTCGTTCTGGAATTTTTGACCTACAGAACAAACCCCGTGGACGGCTGGAGACCTTAAGTAGTTGATAATGAAAAATTAAAGGTGATCGTGCAAGAGTTAGTGTAAGTGATCTTAGTGAAGAGTGAGTGGCTTTGGTGTAAGTGATCAAACAATTTTAATAAACTTGAAATAAATTGGATAAGTTAAAAAGCCCTAAAAATGTGTACCACACGAATTTAGTGAAGCACACCAACAAACACGAGTCAAGTGCTGGGTTACATTACTCAACCGTCACAATAACGAGGGGATTTTGAATCGTATCGTTACTTGTGATGAAAAATTGATTCTGTACGTTAATCTTAAACGCTCATCACAATAGTTGAACCCAGGAGAATTGCTAAATCCTGCCCCAAGCGAAAGATGAATCAGAAAAAGGTACTGGTAAGTGGCTGGTGGACCAGTGCTGGTATCATCCACTACAGCTTCCTAAGATCTGGCCAGACGATTACGGCAGATCTGTATTGTCAACAATTGTAAACCATGACGGAAAATCTAGTCGTTAAACAACCGAGACAGGTCAATTGCTCTAGCCCGCTGATACTTCAAGGCAACGCTAGACCACACACTGCACAATAGACGGTCGCTAAATTAAAGGAGCTGCGATTGAACACCCGCCAGACTCCCTGGACCTTGCTCCAACAGATTACCACTTTTGCCGGAATGTGATCAATTTCTTGCAAGGAAAAAAATCTATTCCGATGAGGCAGTCAAAACCGCCTTCAAAGATTTCATTGATTCTCGCTCCCACAATCAAGTATTTCAACAAAGGAATCAATGATACCTATAAAATGGCGAAAGTGCATAGATAACAATGGTACATACTTCTCCATAGAAAACAACCAATTGAAACCGTGCACCTAGCTTCTGACATTTCATAAGTTCCCATGTAAGTTTATGTGAAATAAAAATAATATTTTGATTTCATTTGATTGATTCAATTTATCAAAATTATATAATTGCCGGGATGATTAAGTAACTCTATCATTATCGGGATGATTAAGTAACTTTATCATCATCGGGATGATTAAGTAATTCTATAATTATCGGGGTGATTAAGTAATTCTATAATTATCGGGGTGATTAAGCGAACACATTAAATACTCCTGAAATATCCCACACATTCAAACACGTCTAATTAATCCTATAGCTACGTGTAATGTCCTGAGTAAAGGCAGATACAGCCTATTCTATTGTCCATTCATTACGGACGTAATGTGTTCGCATTGAGTGTTAAGTGATCGTCTAGAATTCTAGATTAATATCTAGAATTATTGTAGATACGTACCTGAGGGGCTTGTGGCTAAGTAATAAAAGCCGCATGGTCGATTGATCAGGTTAAGCTACGATTACCGCGGTGGGTCCGTGGATGGGTGACCATCTTTACATGCCAAGACCCCTCCGTGCCTCGGACAGCACGTTAAGCCATTGGTCTCGGCTGTCATTCATGGATCATTGACAGTCGTTACGGGTCGTCAGGAGCCCGAAAGTCTGACAAACAGTCTTACCAAGAGGTATCGTATTACCCAGTAACTGGGTTGTGGAGGTCAGATATGCAGTCGCTCCATGTAAAATACTGTTATTCAGCTTCATCCGGTTAGACTGGAAGCCGACCCCAACTTAGTCCGGAAAAGGCTAAGCAGATAATAATGATTCTAGATACCTACGAATTTCCGTATAAGCAGATAACGACATTTATAGAATGAACATAACATGACATCACGCCTATGTTCCTAGAAGGCTTAGGCAGAGGTGTACCTGCCTCAAAGAGATGTCAGCACCAATGACGGGGTCCGCTAGGGCCGATGCCTGCTAGGGTTGCGGGGAAGTCCGAGAGGGATACCGTGGCCCCTGGCACAGGCAACTGAAGGAACACGGGTGGGTTTTAGTCAGTAAGAGTCTGACACGCCCTGCCACTCTGCCCAGAGCGGGAGAAGTTATGAGATGATTTCCCACGATCAAAAAAAAAAGAAGGCAGAGGTGTACCTATAGTATACCCAAATCATGCCAGTTATATTTATGTCCCATCTAATAGGGGGCGAGCCTATTGTTACCAACCGGGCACAAATCTAGAATCCAGACTGCTACTGAAAAAATCCTGATGGAAAAGCCCAATAACACTTTGCCCAACCAGGGAATCGAACCCCGAACCTCATAAAGCAGAATGGCTTCCGTCGACTAGACCATCGAGCCAGGCACTAGAACAACGTGGCAGGAACGAGGTTCTTAATAATTATCAAGTGCATAATCAGCACAATAATGATGAGTTCATTCTAAAAGATCTGATTATTATTATAAGTAATCGGAATTAAATACTTAAATCTCAATGCATTTACCCAGATTGAAAATAATTTTATCACATCAGTCGTTCAATAATTATAAGCCCAATGGTTAAGGTGGACAGCCGAGTGAAGGGTCAATGTCAACCGGGCACAAATCAAGACTGCGGGCCACTAGTAAAAAAATCCAGATGGAAAAACGACGGCACGGTTAGCGCAGTGGTTAACACTGTCCAACATGAGAATCAAACGCAGGACCTCACGCTCAGCAGTAGCGCTTGCGACCAGTATATATTTTAGATACGTACCTACGAATTACCGTTTACGCAGATAACGACAGTTATAGAGTGGAATGCTGTCATCATGATAGGTACAGGTTACTGAGAAAGCTTTTAACCTGTCACAAGGTTTTAGAATGTGTCAGAAATTATTTTCTTTATTTCTTAAGGGGCTGACTACAGCTAAAGCGCGGTTACTGTCAGACTACATAGAAAGAAAGAGAAGCGCGATGACACAAAGCTGGTAATTTATTGCAAAATATGAAGCAATTCTCAATTTACAAAAAATATATTAATTGGACTAATAAATGAAAACACTATCACGTTACTATGTTGTTTGAAGATCAATATGAAAAAAAAACAGAATGATTGCATGTATATTAGTATGGCTTCCAATCGATAAAAGAAATTTTAGAGGTATCTTCGTGACTTTTTTCTATCGTACCAAATTAGTTGTATTTCGTTTTCAACACACTATCTAACTATCATATATCCTTAAGAATATCATATATTTTTCTGATTTTGTTTACTGCAGTGGATCATATACTTTTAGGCATTATAAAATTTGCGTTTAGGTCATGTAGTCCCCTTAATGTTCTAAGTGGCGTAGGTCCGTAGAGCGCAAAATAATCACAAGTATCGACGTATTCAATAAACAGTGTCAGAACCTACTTCTGAAAGATTTACATATTTATTTATTTATTTTATTAAAACTTTATGCACAAGTAAAAAATAATACTGTACAAAGGCGGACTTAATGCCTGAGGCCTGCCTTAATGCATATTATGTATTATACTTAAGAAACAAGAAGTGTGTTCAACTGTTTGAAATTTTCATAACTGGGACATAATTGTTTTCTATTTATTAAATAAAAAGTTAAAAAAAAACCCGTACGCGCGTGTCGTTAAAGGCGACTAATGATTTCCGTTCAGAGGAGTGGAATTATGTCAAGAGGATGACCTAGAGCGCCCTCTTGTCTGCTAATAAATACAAGTAATTATCGCCGAACCGCCAAACGTCTGCCAAAGCGGTTAATACAATTTCCCATTTGACTGACCGCCCAAGCTTAACATCAGCTGTTTTCAGAACCATGAAGCTAACATGAATCATAATTTTTATATTGGGCTACCTAAATGATTTATTAATATTTAATCGAATTCTTCATCAGGTGGATATTCTACAAGGCACTAAAAATCTTGAAGTCATGATGCAAAGTTCCCATCTAGTAACAACGTAGCTTTGTAGCACCCTCGTTGTTGGGCTAGAGTGGCGTGTGTGGGCAAGTACACAAAAGAGCTAATTGTTAGCGACTAGGAGGGCATCAGCAAACAGATACAGAACACTGCCACAAGCGCTTTTGTTTGCTTTTTATTAACCAAATTCATCCTTATCCGGGCAAACATGTCGCCTTAGTTGACAGTTTGCCCAGAAAGCCGCTTATAGATAATTTATTAATAGCTTTTAGCAGGTTTAAATTGGTTTACTTTCATAAATCTAATAGTGGACCTACGCTTTGACTAAATATTATTTTGTTCCTTTTAATTAGCGACTTGAACAATTGCGCAAAAAATATTTAATTCAAATTATAAATAACAGAACAAACTTTTAAAATTTTACCGCTCTAATTCACTGGATATATTTCAAAAAACTCAAAGCTATGACAAACACACTTCACATTCGGTTGAACTCGCAACGAAATTTTCAAAAACACCTTTTTTACGGGTAATTCTTACCCTGGTCTCTAGTTTTTTAAAACTTCAAAGCCTTGTTCACAACACCAGCTTCAGGCAAAACAGTTCTATGTGTTAAAATATTAATATTTTCACGTTACGGGTTTCTTAATTAAAACATCAAATGCAAAGTGTTTTTATAATACTTTGATTTCACTTATTCACCTTCCACGAATAAACTTTAATTATCAAGTCCTTTTGGGAGGCGAATGATTTTTGTATTAAATTTTATTTCGCCTACATTGATTTCGCAACTGAATATGAAAGTTATAATTGAGTTCTAAAACACGAATCCAGGTAAATTTGAATCCAGTCGTGGGGTTTAAGGAACTTAATCATAAATTTTCAAAAGTCTCCACCTATAGAAGTTCGGTCCAGAGACTACTATAAATTTTCATCACATAATTAGAGTAAAGAAAGACAAATGACTCTCTTGTCGGGGTCCTTGTACCGTTGATAGCTGGTCCCGCCCGCGACCCGTTTCAGTAGGTACTTATAGCTAAAAATAACAAATGATAGATTTAAGGGATACCTACTTACTGAAAACTGATGAGATAAGATCATAATGTTTTGTTTGTTTGGTTTTCTTACTTAGTTTTAGGCATAGTCTGGCAGTTTAAAGTAATTTATGCGGCCTACACAAATGTATTTCCTTTGGTATTGTTCGTCAAATCGTTAAGCTCTTTAAGTACTTAGTTGAGCTGCATGATTACTGACAAATGCGTGCACTGACTGGACAGGTCCACTGAATCTGCGTGGCTATTTCCTCAAAAGATCATTTCAGACACCAATTTATATTGTCTTCACATGATCTGACCAAGTTTATATGTGGACTTTAAAAGAGACTGTCACCTCCGAGTGTGTTTTGGTCTTTCTTCTCAGAGTTGTCAGTTATGAAACGCCGACCACATCTGGTTTTTTAAATATGATTGACGTGTAAAAGTGTTTGTCCTTGTTTGTTTGTTTGTTTATCCTACAATTTGTGTAATAATATACTGTGTGTGTATATTTATGTTTATATATAGTATTGCATGTTTTGTTTCTTTTTCTTTTTCATCCTGTATTTTTCAACCGTTTTTGTTTTTTATTGGCGTACTTAACATAATCTGTAATTCATATTTAAGGGGAAAACTGGCTCCGGTAATACCGTGAATACTAGCGCAGGAGCCAGGGAATTCTTTACAGAGTTTGTGTCAATAAATAAATATAATATTATTATTTTATTACAATACCTAGTTTTATTAATGATGAGATGAGAAGATATGAATAGATCGTAGCGATCACTGTAATAGGGATTAAGAGAGGGCCCAAAGCAAAACAGCCAATCATAAAGATGTTTCATGAAATTGATAAGACATAAATATAAGATAAAAATAATATAAGTAACTACATGATATTTCCAAGAAAAATAAGACGGTGTTGCTTCTAAGTTCTATTCATTTTCGAAATAACAATATTGTTAAAAAATACAGGTTTTTCCTAATTACTAGGTACCTAATTAGTTTAGGATTAGGATAGGTTAATTATATGTTGTATTTTAAAGCACGATTGGATAGTTACTAAAATGATGATATTCTATTTCAAATCGAATCGGTTGCTACTTAGTGTCCACTGATAAATGATAAATGATTTTATTTCTGTAAGTAGGTTTTTACAAACACTTTTACACGTCAATCATATTTTTTTTTTTAAACTAGATGAGGTCGGCGTTTCCTATCTGACTACTCTGAGAAGAAAGGCCGAAACAAACTCAGAGGTCACAGTCTCTTTTAAAGTCCAGACAGAATCTTGGTCAGATCATGTGAAGGCTATGTAGATCGGTGTCTGAAATGGTCTTTTGAGGAAAGAACCCCACAGATTGAGTGGACCTGTCCAGTCAGTGCACGCAATTGTCAGCAATCGTGCAGCTCAACTCAGAACTTAAGGAGCTCAACGATTCGACGAACAATACCAAAGAAAGGACATTTGAGTAGGCCGCACAAGTTACTCAAACTGCCAGATCATGATTACACTAAGAGTAAAAATACAAAAAAAAAAAGCAATGACCAACATAGTTCTCACATTCACAATAGTTAAAATAATAGCATAATACTTTACAAAGTAAATACTCTTGTCATAGTATATGTATATAAAATTCATTAATGTCAATGTGTATATAAAATCCGGACATAATCATTGAGGACCATGCAGATTGGTGTCTGAAATGGACTTTTGAGAAAAGAACCACACAGATTGAGTGGACCTGTCCAGACAGTGCACGCATTTGTCAGTAACCGTGCAGCTCGACTCAGAACTTAAGGAGCTCAACGATTCGACGAACAATACCAAAGAAAGGACATTTGGGTAGGCCACATAAACTACTCAAACTGCCAGAACATGATTAAAACTGGAATAATAACCCACATAGTCCTCACATTCACAAAAATTAATTAACACTAAGAATGGATTATGATGAAAACGAACAAAACATAAACATCAAATGAATCACAAACCTACTTTCGTTTAATTGTCCGCTAGTGAGCCTCCACCAAGCTATGACACAGCATAGCAGTCTTGCAAGTAAACCCTCGAAGACATGCAAAATTCCACCTTATCACCAACTTAAAGACGAAAAACTTCCAAAGGGTTGAATGTTGTTGATTTTTTTTCGGTTTTATGGCTGGATGTTTTGAATGTGCAAGAAAGGAGGCCGTTTATCGCCGCCCCACGTGGGACGTACATGTTACGTATTATAGCCACAGTATAACGACTACTTACAGTGGTTCAACGGGAGCGTTTTTGTGCTGAGGATCGGGAAGGTAAGTGGGTGGAGCTTATTTCCTGAACTGCCGTACTGCAGTTTGGGACTAACAGTTACTATGGTATTGACAAATGTCAAAAAACCGGACCAGTGCGAGTTGAACTCGCATGGAGAGGGTTCCGTACGGTGAATATGTTACCCGCCAAAAACATTTAATTTATAGTAGGTTGCCAAGACTTATATTCAGCTTTCACTGTTAAAAAGTTATCAGATCCAATGTAGAGCCAAGCACCTAACTCTACAAGGCTTAATTTACAAACCTTACATCTTGGTCAAAATGTACGGCATGGCCGTTTCGCGGCCATCGCACAGACACTCCTATGGGCATATGTATGGTAAGAAATTAAGTCACTGGTATTTAATGTGTGTTATGCAATAGTCCAATGGAACGGCTAAGCCATACATTTTGACCAAGATAATAAGGTTTATAGTATAAGGCCTTATAGAGTTAGGTGCTTGGCTCTACATTAGACCCGATAACTTTTTAACAGTGAAAGCGTTATGTAAGTCTTGGCAACCTACTTTACATGAAAAGTTATTAATGGAATTTATTTATTTATTTAACACTTTAAGCACACAAATGTACAGAGGCGGACTTAATGCCATAGGCATTTTCTACCAGTCAACCTTTGGGTGATGCAGAGACAAACAGTGGCAGATGCAATTTATAATGATATTTTAGGATTAAATAATTTTAAATATATAGACACGTATAAACTTATTTAGTCTATAAATACATATACCTAATATATATAAATATAAGCACAAATAAATGGGATTCCATTTCTTTTTGTAGGGTGCTTTATTTGTTTTTAATTTAATGGTGATATTGTACTGATAGTACACATAAATGTCGAAATCGTAACATTTACTTCTAGCATAGTCAAATAACAAAAGTGTTTTTTTAAGCCAGTTACTTTCTTCATAGCCAATGAAAAAGAGTCTCTTCTTCGTTGTTTCTGTACGTGCTAATCTAGCTTTCATAACTAATGGAAGTAGGTTTACCCGATTCCTTTTCTATTTCTTAATTTTTTTTGTTGTTTGTGTGCAAATCCTAGCCTGTATACCAAACTTCAGCTTTCTAGGACTTTGGGAAGTACCGTAGAGGTTTAATTGTATATACAGACCCCCCCTCCGCCCTGAAAAGTTGTAGAGATTTTTGTTTTTTTTTGTTGTTTGTGGAAGTTTTGATGAGTGAGTGAGTGAGTCAATTAGTGACGAAATCGACGTATTATCCAAAGCATAAAAGCTTGACGAAATAAACTCTGTGTGTTTTATAAGTCTGCTAACTACATTTATTTTTATTCTGATATATTGTGATTTCTCTGTGATTATCCAAGACGAAGCTATGAGGGTATGAATTATACGATGAAACACTTCGAGAAAATGTAGCTAGTGCCCCTGTTTTTTTTAGTTTTTGGCGCATCTTGGCGGGGATGTCTACTATCGTACATTCTGAAACACAGGTTTGAATAAACCTAGATCGGGTGGGTCGCTAATTTAAACTAATTCCGAACCATTATTAATTGCACCAGTATTAGAAATAGTTTAGATTTAGTTTACGGGCCGGTCTGGCCCGTGGTGACGTTCAAGCACGTCACTTCGCCCAGGCCGTCTAGCCCGGCTGTCCAACATGTTGGACAGCCGGGCTAGATAGATATAGATATAGATAGATAGATAATATGGTCTGTTTATTCACGAAATCAAAACAGTTTACATTATGAGCCTCAAGTGCATACAAACAACATTGTCAAGGTCAAGGTCAAACAAGGTCAGAATGACGTCACACTTTCGGAATGCCAGCGGGCCTTAAGGGCCTAAGGGCGTCATCGGCGCGTAGGGCCAGGCCATTAGAATTGTATAGGATATTTACTACTGTTTGGCTAAATGTACACTTTTGTAAACGTTTTATTTTTATTATTAAATAAATTATTATTATTATTCATACCCCAGGAACAAACTTTGTAGTTATAAAACTTTATCTCCCATATATTTCAGCTGCAATTGTAAGTTCGAACGCACAATATTCAAAGATTCACCATAATACTTTAAGACCATAGACTTCTTTTTGGTTTTCCTGTGATCTGTAAGCAACGAATCAGTATTTTTTTTTCAAAATTTAAGGGGCCAGGGAATGGTAAATTTTCATATATTTTCTTAATTAACTTCAAAACGGTTTATTATTTAATTATACAAAAACTTTGGTTTTTAATTTTCTAGTTTGCCCCCCAAAGTGAACCCCATATTAAACATAATTTTTATACGTTAAAGTCCGTGTTTCGATCCCACAAATTGATGTGTACCAAATGTTTGTTTCGGAGCGAATTGGCTGTGACAGACGGACATACAGACATACACGAATGGTCATATATATAAGGGTTCCGATTTTTTATTAGGACGTACGGACAAAATGGTCATTTATCTGGTCCTATCAAAGCACAGTGGACGGGCACTTTCAGACTACCACCCGTCTCTAGACACTGCCGGCGCGGTGTTTTTGTGCTCTGTGTCTGTCGAATGTATGGGCGATGAACTACTGAAAGTAGCTACACTGTGGTACTATAGGTAGTAATGTACGAGCCGTGAAAGGTCTACGTACTTTTGCGTGCTGTACCTGCATATTGTGAATAGTGTTATGGTGGAAGTTTCCTGATGAGGTCCGTTCGATGTTAGGTTTGTTTTTTTTTCCTTATGAGTCGAACAAAGTTATTAGGGTAAGCTATGTTGTTTGGGAAGGGCGGCTCATGGTACAGTCCGAGTTGAGAAATAAACTGTCTAAGAAATATGGCAAGAATTACGAAGGTTTCTCTGAAAATATCTCGAAATTCGAGGCTACATTTTTAACGTTTAACAAAAAAATAACATACGTACTTATTTGCATTTAGGACTTTTTGATATGGAGGGGTACTTTCTGTCTGTAAAATAAAAAATCTTGTGTAAAATGCAAAACACGGCAAATAAAAATGGTCAATACAACTTTTAATCGTTTTTTACACTCAGGAGAATTGAATGGAATGTTATGCAATAATATAGGTACCTTAGAGAAAAGCTCCATAAAACTAGTAACTTCCAATAGGCAGGATTCACCTAGGTAGTATTCCACGACTCCACAAAAGACCTAAGCATGTCAACAGTGCATACCGTGGATGAAATCTAGCTCTTAAATTTAGCTTTCTAGGTCACAGAGACCTCTCCGAGTCCTTTCGCTACTATGTAGAAAATTAGTAGCCTTTATGAAGCTAATCAACTCAGCCTTTAGCAGAGAATCCTGTCGGAAATATGGCTCTCAAAATGGATACTCATGTGTTAATAGGTGACATACAAAGTGGGGTTTTTAACTAAACAGGCTGGCAGAGACATCAAACTAACATGTATTCAGAACATTATTTTAAACATCCTAGCGTAAAAAATTTCGTTATTTTAAACATCCTAGCGTAGAAAATTTCGTCGTCTATCAAAAAAAAATATTTGCTGTTTCATAGAAAAGTGTCAAAACGAATGGAATAGCAAATATTTTTTTTAAAATAACTGACTTATAATTAGAACGCAGGGGGTACAGTACCCGGGTGTCACCATTGTGTGGATCGCCCGGAGGACACGGTGGAGCATACGGTGGAGGTCTGCCCGGCTTGGGCGGAGCACCGCCGTGTCCTCGTGGAGGCGATTGGCGGTGGCGATCTCTCGCGTCCGGCCTTGGTCCAGGCCATGGTACGGAGCGAGAGGGCTTGGGAAGCCGTCACCTCCTTCTGCGAAGCAGTAATGTTCGCGAAGGAGGAGGCGGAACGCGTGAGGGAGAGGCAAAGTTTGCGCCCTCACGCCCCTAGCCGCCGCAGGAGACGCCCTGGGCGTCGGGAATCGCAGGCCGATTCCCGGCCACCGTAGGCGCGGGCTTGCGAACGGCGAGCAATGGGCAGCTCGCCGTTCGATAAGGACCAGGCCCGGGTCGACGGCGCGTTGTGTTCCACGCGCGCCTCAAAGAGATGTCAGCACCAATGACGGGGTTTGCTAGGACCGATGCCTGCTAGGGTTGCGGAAAAGTCCAAGAGGGTTACCGTGGCCCCTGGCACAGGCAACTGAAGGAACACGGGTGGGTTTTAGTCAGTAAGAGTCTGACACGCCCTCCTGCTCTGCCCAGAGCGGGAGAAGTTATTTGATGATTTCCCACCCACAAAAAAAAAAAAAAAAAAAAGGGTGTACAGTATGGGACCGGATTTGGCGGAGAGCCAGTTTGGCTTCCGCAGGGGGCGCTCTACGGTGGACGCCATCATGCGCGTGCGGGCCCTCACGACGGGGGATGCTGTGGCCCGGGGTGGGGTCGTCTGGGACTACCTGGGACTCGTCCTCGACAGCCGGTGGTACTTCGTGGAGCATTTCCGACGTTTGGCTCCCAGACTGGAAAGGGCCGGGGCTGCCTTAAAGCGGCTCCTGCCCAATCTAGGGGGGCCAAACGCCTCCTGCCGGAGGCTCTACGCGGGGGTCGTGCGGTCCATGGCCCTTTACGGGGCACCGGTGTGGGCGCGTTCCTTGAGGCGGCAGCCAGCCCGCTGGTTGAACGCGCCCCAAAGGGTCATGGCCACCCGGCTGGTCCGGGGATACCGTACGGTCTCCGGTGAGGCGGCGAGCCTCCTTGCCGGATCACCTCCATGGGATCTGGAGGCAAAAGTCCTCCCGCACGTTTGGGAGTGGCGCGAGGAGGCGAAACGCCGGGGCGTAGCTCCGCTGCCGCGAGAAATCACGGTACAGCGGACAGAGCTCCGGCGGGATCTCAGGGCGGCATGGAGAGTGCGATTGTCGCAACCCAGCGCTGGGCACGCCACAATTGCGGAGATAAGTCCCCTCTTTGAGGAGTGGCTAGAGAGGCGCCACGGCGTCCTCACCTTCCGCCTGACGCAGGTCCTCACCGGACACGGTTGTTTCGGGAGGTTGCTGTTCCGGATAAGGCGGGAGGAAACGCCTGGGTGTCACCATTGTGTGGATCGCCCGGAGGACACGGTGGAGCATACGGTGGAGGTCTGCCCGGCTTGGGCGGAGCACCGCCGTGTCCTCGTGGAGGCGATTGGCGGTGGCGATCTCTCGCGTCCGGCCTTGGTCCAGGCCATGGTACGGAGCGAGAGGGCTTGAAAAGCCGTCACCTCCTTCTGCGAAGCAGTAATGTTCGCGAAGGAGGAGGCGGAACGCGTGAGGGAGAGGCAAAATTTGCGCCCTCACGCCCCTAGCCAAAGAAAAGGGCCCCTAGGAAAAGTCCAAGAGGGTTACCGTGGCCCCTGGCACAGGCAACTGAAGGAACACGGGTGGGTTTTAGTCAGTAAGAGTCTGACACGCCCTCCTGCTCTGCCCAGAGCGGGAGAAGTTATTTGATGATTTCCCACCCACAAAAAAAAAAAGGGGGTACAGTATGCGTTGTGTTCCACGCGCGCCTCAAAGAGATGTCAGCACCAAATAACGGGGACCGCTAGGGCCGATGCCTGCCAGGGTTGCGGGTAAGTCCGAAAAGGTTACCGTGGCCCCTGGCACAGGCAACTGAAGGAACACGGGTGGGTTTTAGTCAGCGAGAGTCTGACACGCCGTCCCACTCCGCCCAGAGCGGGAGAACTTATTTGATGATATATCACCGACAAAAACAAAATAAAACAAAAACGGGGTACAGTATCATGTACTGAATCCGTGCTAACAGGTGGCACGTAGAGGCCCAAGCCGCCCTGTCACATCGAACTGTGAGTGTGAGAGGGAAGAGAGAGTGCACCCGTGACTGCGCGCGCACACACTTGTGCACTAAGTATAATATCTTCCGCGCCGAAGGCTAGTCTCCGTTGATATTGGCCGCCATGACCGAAATGCCAACTGCGAAATAGCTCATTGTAAAGAGCTCGTTCGAGGAAGTTACCGCCATACACAAAACAGCATTAATCTATCCTGGTGGGAAGGGGATAGAAGGTGGTGTAATTACAGCTACATGAGTAGTTTAAATAATATCACCGACAATTTTTTCAGCCGTATTTCATCCGTTTTCTTAGTTCGATAAATAACATTTGTTTAGCTCCGTTTTCGACGTCACTGCATAGTGACTACTTCAAATTTACTTTAATTACTCCAGTAATAATGTTACTCGCTGACCTGTGTCAGATTGCTCCAATTGTTCATGTTGTCTATTACAGGCTCTATTACGTGCAATTAAACCTGGTTATGCATATAATGTTTAATTACCCCTCTAACAACAACTGTGGGTACTAAAGTGTAGATTGTGTCATCAATTTGTGCAGTATAATAGATTTAAATCACTTTGAGGTACAATAATTAGGTGGCTAAGTATTAACAGCCGCATGGGTTGATTGGTCAGGTTAAGCTACGATTGCCGCGGTGGGTCCGTGGATGGGTGACCATCTTTAGATACCAAAACCCCTCCCTACCTCGGAAAGCACGTAAAACCGTTGGACCCGGCTGTCATTCGTAGATCATTGACAGTCGTTACATGTCGTCAGAAGCCCGAAAGTATGACAACCAGTCTTACCAAGGGGTATCGTATTACCCAGTAACTAGGTTGTGGAGGTCAGATAGGCAGTCGCTCCGTGTAAAATACTGGTATTCAGATGCATCAGGTTAGACAGGAAGCCGACTACAACTTAGTTGGGAACAGGCTAGGCGGATAATGATGAATTAGGTATGTCCCTGCTATGTGGACCGCTGATCTGGTGAAGGTCGTGGGCATCCGTTGAATGCGGCATGCGCAGAAGCGGTTCAACAAGCATAAAGATGCTTGGAGAGGCCTATTTCCAGCAGTGAACATCTTTCGACTGAATAATGAAATTAGGCCCCTATTTTATAGTTTCAGCTCGGTAGTCAAAAGGGAACATGTCACATCTGAGGGGCAGTTCCCGTATTTTTGAGTGCGGTCGCATTCTTATCTGAGTCTCAATCTGTCAAAAACACCTCTAGTTTACCCACATTTTTTATATAAGATTGCGACTAGATTTTAAACGTTTCAAAATACAGGAATTAGCCTTCAGGGCATCAGTCGCTCTGCACGATACACACAAATTCTTGTCCATAACTATAACATGGATTATGTAACTCGGACGGACACGCTCTGTGACAGAAAACGCGGTGCATGACATGTTTGCAACACACTGTATCATTGTGATAACCGTTAGTTTATAATCTATCTCGCGAGATTGTAATCTGTCAATAAATTGTGAACTGTAACAAACCAGAGGGGCAATTCCCATATTTTTAAGAACTGTCGCATTCTAATCTCAGTCTCAATCTGTCAAAATTGTATAGCGTTTACCTACATTTTTGACATTTGATTGTCGCTGAGGTGAGATTGCGATTTAATTTTTAACGTTTTTAATTACGGGAATTGGCCTTTAGTTGTTTCATGATCTATTGGCACGTATTTAGTCATATTTGAAGTTTTATAAAATGAAAGCACATGTTGGTCTGTGAAAGTCTCCAAGATAACAATGTAGGTACCTACAGTGGTTGAAAGAAGCTTTCATCTGGGCGTTAGTTGTCCTTTTTATTATTATCTCCTTTATTTCTCCTCATACTTATTAAATACATTTTTAAATATTTGTATGAAACATTAAAAAAACATTTTAAAATAAAAAAAACATGTGATCAGCTGGTATCGGGAGCAGGGTCCAAATTACCAATGGTTAGGGCTCCAGAGACAGGAACCTCCTCACTATGCGAGCCGTGTCGAGGAGTACTGCCTTCTGAATCAGGCCTTTGATCCAACCGCCTAACGAGAGCCCCGAGATACTTTGATCGAGGCTTTCGGCCATCAGGACATTGGCCGATGCGACAATCGGCAAAATGCCAGCCGAGCTCACATTCCACATGTCAATTATCTCGTAAGAGAAACAAATTAAATATCCCGACTAAGCAAAGTCGGGATATTTATTTTGTTTCCGGACATGGTCATTTTCGAGAACTGAGTCGGGAACATACTTATAATATGGTACCTCAGAATCCACAAGTTTATATTTCAAAGCAAGCTGCTGGTTATACCAGACCGAAGAAAATTCAATCGTAGAAAATCACGAAAACAATAAAAGAAGAACATTCATGCCTTAAGTATAATAATCTAACAAAATAGTGAAAACAACAAAGAATAAAGAGAAGACCTGTGCGAGGTCAAAAAGGCTCCTATCTCAGCATAGGGCAAACAGTGTTAGGTCATCCATGTAAAGGAGGTGAGATATTACCTGAACTCTCCTCAGCTGATAGCCGAGACCTCCAGCAGCAGTGGTTTCAGGGCTAAGCAGAACCGAAGGAGACTCAAACTGTCACCCTTGAATATTCCCCGTTTAATATATAGAGGCTCATCATCTCCCTGGATCTGTCGACATCCTGGGGCCGTACTATGACCTTATAACGCCATCATGATTCCGTTGAGAAAAAGAGATAGTGCTATCGGTCATGTATAGCTCCGTCTCTCTTCCACGCTGGAACAATGATGGAATTAACACGTTATAGTACGGCCCCTGGATAGCGGAAAACCGCCCTTCATTGCCCCACACACGAGTTAAGGAAGGAGCGTAGCAATGCATCTATCTTGTACACCTCCACCGACCCACCACCCTCATGAGCCATATATGTGGCACCGAGTCATAGTAGCGCGGGACCCGTTCCTACAACCATTGAGAGGCAGGCATAATCCAGTTACTGTCAATGTGCGTATAAATTTTCGCTCTTAAATTGGATGTATGAAGTTTATAGACCGTCGAAAAACACGCGATCAGTCTATGATTCTTGGGTTCCGTGGCTTAGGGAGCAGGTGGGTAACGCCAGTTGTTAGAAACTGCGGTAACGACCCAGAGTCTAATGATCGGATGACTGGGACCAAGATGTCAGGCAACTGTGTGAACTAATTAGCCATTTCGATCAAAATATGTGCAATCCATCTGCCGGTGGATTCTGTAAAAATCTCACCGTGAATACTTAGGTGAAGTGAGCGTGGAGTGAGCTGTCAGTGTCATCCCACTGATGCTAGGGATTGACCGAGTATTACACTTAAAATCATAATCGAAATTTTAGTAATATTTTGTATCCAAATTGTATTGATCATTTTATATTATTTCAAAGCTAGTATGTAGCTAAGTGGCTAAACAAAACTATTTTGATGGTTTTAAAATAAAATAGCAAAACAGAAATTCAGTTAGAAAGTCAATGCTGTTTTTTTTTTTTTTTTTTTTTTTTTTTTTTTTTTTGTGTTTGCCTTAGGCGCGTACCTATATACGCGTTGTTAACGCACACGTTAACACCTCAAAGACACACATGCGTCATCAAGCAGAGGGGAGCGGGCGGCGTGGTAGCAGCAGCGGCTCGACGACGGCTCGCGCGCCCTCGAGAAGACACTCCTTTTAACAACGCGACCACGATCGCATCGATTTTAATAATTAAATTTTGACCATTGTACAATACCTAATATAACCTAGAAATACAGTCCGCTTCTCATTCCACCTGGACCTATCTACGCGTATATGCAAGTATATGAAAGAAAAACCCAACGAACGCAAACACGCCTTTACACAACTCATGGTGTGTAACCCAATCTACACGCGCGCGAAGAGCCGAGGCGAACGCACGTATTATAATTAGTTAATATTCTGTTCTTAACTTTTTTTTCATCTACCCACGTATTATCGTATTATCCAAATGTTTACTGATAATGGATAAAGTGACGGATTTCGGTTGTGAATCGAATGGGAGTGACAGTGTAGAGGAGGAAATATTAGAAGAAAGTGAGCAACAAGTTAATCCATGCATAATAGAGAGGAGCTGTAGTGCTCCAATCGAGAGTCAGAGGGTTCCAGAGAAAAGCATTAGAGAGGATAGTGAGGAGATTATAGAAGACGAAGATGGATTTATAACCGTTAGGAGAGGACACAAAAAGCTAGCAAGAAGATTATCTAAGAAATCTGATACTAGTGTGAATGGTGAAAGAAGTGTACAGTCACAGGGCAATGTCATGAGCATTACGGGAAAAGACACAATATTGCCAAAACAATTTGGTTTAGCCAAGTTATTAAAGTCAGAAAATATCATAAACATAAGCAAAATACAGTATAAAAACGCATACAAGGTAATTTTAGAATTTGAAGACAGAGAGAATGCTGAAAAACTGGTCAAGTGTCAAAAGTTTCTAGATATGGGGTACAGGTGCCAATTTGTAAATGAAGTCAATTTATCTTATGGAACTGTTAAACAGATAGATTTGAACATAGATATAGAAGAAATACAGCAGAGCCTAGAAAGTGAATATGAAGTTGTCAGTGTGAGAAGATTAAAGCGCCTCGAGATGTCTAGAGAATGGGTGGACAGCGAGACAGTACGAATATGTTTTAAAAGTTCCACTTTACCCCCATATGTGTCTATATATGGGTGTCGGTTTAAAGTGGAACCATATATGTTTCCAGTTACGCAATGCTCGGGTTGCTGGCGTTTTGGACATTTAATAAAGTCTTGCCCAACAAAAATAATACGCTGCCCAAAATGTGGGGAAAATCATAGCAATTGTGACACTACAAACTATAAATGCATAAATTGCAAGATGCCACATATGGCATTAGAAAAGTCATGTCCCATGTTTATTAAAGAAAAGAAAATAAGAGAAATAATGTGTGAGAAGAATACTACATACCGAAAAGCCCTGTCCACATATTTAGAAGGAAGAAAAGCACCAGTTGAACATCAGACTACAGAGAAACTAACGCATAAGGAATTAAATAATCTAAATAATTATAAGACTTCGTACAGGGACATATTAGTCACAAAAGCCCGTCCAGATAAACATATTCCGGAAATAAGTGAACAAAATAATAATAGTGAAGACAGAGAAGAAAGTTTGGAGGAATCGGTAAATTCACTCATTCTGGGTAAATCTGTAAGAAAACAAAAGAAAAAGGAAAAAAAGTCAGATCAGAGTCTAAATTGTACAATTGATAATGAAGAGGAATCCCATCTACAACAAGAAAGTATGGAAAGCAAGAAAGAACCCACAAAGCGTAAGGTAGACTTTAAAATGTTTTTTCATAAACTAAAAGAAGTGTGTTTGTCCGATTGTAGTTTCGATGTCAAAGTTAAATTAGTATGTAATTTTATATTTGAGCAATGTTTTCAGTTAGTTTGGAGATTACTTAAGGAAGGAGATGTTTATAATACAATTATTTCTGTGTTTAAAAATGGCTTCTTCACGTAAAAATATCAATTTAAATATAATACAGTGGAACGCACAGAGCTTGAAACCCAAACTAGAGGAATTTAAATGTTTATTGTTGCAGGAAAAAATACATGTAGCATTAATTAGCGAAACTTGGCTGAAAGAAGAGGTCTATGTAAATACTTATCCGTACAATATTTATAGAAAAGATAGAGAGGACTCTTATGGTGGGGTTGCTATCGTTGCTCATAATTCATTAAACGTACAGGAACTACAAATAAATTCAAATAATCCGGGCATAGAGATATTATGTATTAAACTTAAAAATTGTGGCTATATTAAGCATATAATTTTAATTTATTGTCCTAGTTCCGTTCATACTACACAATCAGAATGGGATAGAATTTTTTCTTTGTTTCCGAATAATTGTATAATAGCGGGAGATCTTAACGCTCATCACACGAATTGGTCGTATAAAAATGATAATAGAGGTAAACAAATTTTTGAGTCGGCATTAGAATTTGGTTTTACATCACTGAATACAGGACAGCCCACTAGGATTAAATTAGTGAATAATATCTTGCAATCTTCTTCACCCGATGTTACATTTGCATCTGTGGATATCGCCATTAATTTTGACTGGAATGTTATGAACGAAAACTTAGGTAGTGATCATTTATTCATTAAATTTAAAGTAAATTACTACGAGGATGTTTACTTCCATAAAAAACGCAACTACAAATTAGCCAACTGGACTGGATACAGGAATGGTCTTCTCGATAGTTTTCCTCCTTCTGATGCGGACGGTGATGTTCAGGTTTTGTACGATTATTTCACCTTTCAAATAAATAGAGCAGCTGATGAGAATATTCCACTTATTAAATTTTGTAATATACCAAATAATAAGTTTAAGCCGAAGGGATATTGGGGTCCAGATATATCTAAACTGGTTGCAGAGCGTCGACTAGCACTTAAAAAATTTAGAGGGAATCCAACACCAAGGAACCTTGCATCACTTGAAGGAAAAACTCTTAAGGCTAAACAGGCTATTCAAAAGGCGAGATCTAGTGATCATAAGAAATTGTGCGAAGACATTGATTACAAAGTTTCAGCTTCAGATATGTGGCGTCGACTGCGATGGGTGAAGGGTTATAGGAAATCTAATATTCAGTGTCCTCAGGAGTTAAAGAGAGAAATGTTATGTGATCTTGCACCAGATTATGTCATTTCACTAAAACCTATCTTTACATCTAGACATGTGTTGCTCGAATCTGAGTTTACATTGCAGGAGCTGAATAATTGTTTAAAGAAAAAAGATACTGCTCCAGGCGACGACAAGATAACGTATTCCATGATTTTACATCTACCACCTTTTGGTAAATTGTTCTTACTCAAAATCTATAATATTATATTAAATTCCGGTAATCTTCCATCGCAGTGGCGTGATATTAGAGTTATCCCCATACCAAAGTCTGGTGCTGGCACAAATGCTAACGGCAAACCAAGGCCTATTTCATTGATATCGTGTACATGCAAAATTTTTCATGCCATGATTACTAAAAGGCTCGAATGGTATGTGGAGAAGAATCGAATTTTGTCGCCAAATACAGTCGGTTTTAGGAGAGGACAATCCAGCTATGATTGTCTTACACGGTTAGTGAATCAAATTCAGATAGGCTTTTCAAATAATCATTCAACTCTGGCTTGTTTTCTTGATATTAAAAGTGCATATAATAATATATTAATAGACAAGTTATTACAGGTTCTTGATAGCTTGGGTGTTGGTAAAAATATTTGCCAATATCTATGGAACTTTCTTAGCGAACGTCACCTTAAAGTTGCTGATGAGTCAGCAATTGATATGGTCAGATATACTCGAAATGGCTTAGCCCAAGGTGATCCCATCTCTCCGTTACTTTTCAATATAGCCACTTACAAGTTTTGTCGGGATATTGTTGAAGTGTATTCATGCCAGTACGCAGATGACTTCGTATTGTATTTTACATGTAAGGATATCACAGAGGGTCAGAATAAAATTCAAAATGCTTTAAATACTTTTACAGTTTTATTGGACGAATTAGGACTAGAATTATCCATAAGTAAATCGAAATATTGTGTGTTTAGTAGGGGATTTAATCAACAGCAAATACAACTTCAAATAAATAATAATAAACTTAACAACGTGTGTTTCTATAAATATTTGGGCGTTTGGCTAGATAAGACATTACGCTGGGGTAAACAAATCAACGAAATAGTCGAAAAAATTCAGAGGCTTCTCAATTTACTTAAAATTCTTACGAGTCCCTCTTGGGGGGTCCATCAAATTCATCTTCGCAGGCTCTATATAGCTTTAATTAGAAGTAGGCTAGACTACGGGTGCTTCTTATATGACAATAGTGCTAAAACAAACATTTACAAACTAGAAAAGATACAAAATCAGGCTTTAAGAGTAGTAGGGAGTTTTATAAGAAGCACACCGATACACGTTATGGAGTGCGAGCTCTGTGTGCCTCCACTGCACCTTAGGAGAAGATGGTTAGCATTCAAATATTGTTTAAAGTCGAATTCTATATCCGATAATGTAGTAATAAAACAGCTATCAGAGCTTAGCGCTGTTAGGCACACCAGATATTGGGCAAATAAAAAGCTCCCCTTACTTGTTATTGTTTTTGAGGAGGTTAGGGAGGAAACTATAACTTCATCTCCGATTTTAGAAATGTTTTCATTGGATGTATGGGTAACTAGGATTAATACCCAAAATATAATAAAGATTAATTTGGACTCAATTAAAAAACCTAAAAAGACGTATGACGTCAACTCAATGAAAGCCGAAACTTTGAGAGAAATATCGGATAAATATCAAGACTATGATAAAATATATACTGATGGGTCTAAGAGCGCTAATGGTAATGGCGCTGCTTACTATGATCCTTTGAATTCGGCAAATACCTGCTTTAAAATAAATAATTATGTGTCAGTTATGTCTTTGGAGCTCTTTGCAATTTCAGAAGCGCTTACGTATATTATAACCATTGGAAATAATAGAAAAACAGTAATTTTTGTAGATAGCAAAAGTGCACTACAACATATAGCTCGATGCGCCTCTGGTTACAGAGGTGCACCGATAGCTTATGAAATTCTATCCAAAATACACTATCTATCTGAAAGAGATATAGATCTGAAGTTGCAATGGGTTCCCTCACATATAGGTATAAAGGGTAATGAGGAGGCTGACCGTTTAGCAAAGTTGGGTATTGTTAGTGGAAGAGAAAGAAACATTGGAACTAATTATATAGAAATATTGCCTAGGTATAAACGTAAATGTCATGAAGTTTGGAAAGAGTATTTTAATCAAAGATCGAAGGATAAAGGGATTTGGTACAGGTCTATAGTTTCGGAGCCTCCTCATATACCGTGGTTTTGTAACTCTAGGCTAAGCAGAAAGTTTATAGTTACAGCTCACAGGCTGAGATCTGGACACATGCCGCTCAATAATTTTGGATTTTTAATGAAAAAAACTGATTCACCAAATTGTGAGGTGTGTGGCACATTCGAGGATATTTTACATTTACTGACGGAGTGTGTCAGATTTCAGTCTGCTAGACAGGATTTAGTTACAGAGCTCAAGATAAATGTGAACGATGTTTGTATGTTCCATCATATTTTGTCGACACCTAACTCCGGAGCTGCTTATAGTTTATTTAACTTTGTATTATTACGTTTTGCGCTATAAGGTTCAATAAGTTTGTTTATTATTAAGTAAGAAGTACTATTACGATATAAGGTCCGATGGGACTGGCATATACAATTGTATAAATATCCCTAATAATAAATAAAGAAAAAAAAAAAAAAAAAAAAACCCAATCTAAAACATTTCCATTACGACTCTCATATCGACCACGACCAATAATTGCTCTGTTCCATAATTGAGAATTGTCAGCCATTCCACAAATTGCTTCAAATATACTACGAGCTCTGCCAAATTAATATTTTTATTCCTCGAAACGAATTGCCAAGTACCACCCGTGATATGTCAAACATCCAATTATTTCTCACTAATAATGTTCAAAGTCTAAACGTTACAAAAGAAACTGAAGTTCTATTTTCAATACACAATTTGGTCTTACTTTACAGGAATATGATTTTAATATAATATCCTTTCTACGCTTCCCATACCCGACGCCCACACAAAGATGACGGCGGCATGTGAGTAGGACGAGCTGTTCTGAGAAAAATTGCAAGCTATTTTCAATGCTACAATATCAACGTCTTAAATGTAGACATAAGGTGTGTAATCGTTTGTACTTGAGGACGCACTACAAAGTAGGTTACAGACCGTATTTGGTAATCCTAGGCTGTATAGAGTATCTGTGTTCAGCCGGCCGTATGCGGCTTTGTTGACAGTGTACAGTTACGGTCACTCGGGTTACCTGAAATCCTAGTTAAAATTAACAGTTATTAATAAGTACACAGGCGCTGATAACTATTTATTGTTTAAGGATTGGCTAGAATTGCTAGCTATCCTGTCTGATGTCATCTTTGTATGGAATCAAAGTATTATTGTTATGATTTACGTTTTACTGTAAATGAAGATATTTACA
This sequence comes from Brachylomia viminalis, assembly GCA_937001585.2. Classification (NCBI taxonomy): domain Eukaryota; kingdom Metazoa; phylum Arthropoda; class Insecta; order Lepidoptera; family Noctuidae; genus Brachylomia; species Brachylomia viminalis. Next base: position 10,969,149 of record OW443307.2, on the reverse strand, counting down.
ATATTACATTCATAATGGGAACAATTTTTAAAGGGTAAATTGGTAGCTGATACATTTTCGTTCAAATTGTTGCCTTATTACTAAAGATTTTTTTTATTATGAAACGATACGCCTTTTCAGTACGAATATTTCTGTATTTATATTCTTGCACACATACAAACTTAGTATACTCGTAAAGCAATATTTAAACGAAATGTTTAACTAGGTACTCAATCCAATATCAGTATAGAGTTTAGACTTCTTGAAGACAAACTTTAGGTTTCGGGGCTCGAAGAGAACTTACTTAGAAACTAGGCAACTCGACACTCCAAACATCATGTTTCCATGCCGTTCCGATAAAAGAAACCAGTACTTTTACGTTAACTGCCAAATAAGATACTTTTTAACTTCATGACTACACTGATACAAAAATCATTTAAGGTTAATCACATACTTTCAATTTTATATTTATTATTTAAAATTACTATTAATCTTATTAATATTTGGAGATCCTGACACTCGGCCATCCAATACTGTGTTACCTCCTGGCACACATACAACAATCATATTTTTCCTAATAAATCATGACAATTAGGTAATATTATTATTATTCTGTTATTTGATATTTAGTATACATAAACTGTAACAACTATAAGGATAAATAAATTTAAAATATATCTTTCACGTGAAATAATTAGTTGGAGTTAAATTGCTTATTAGTCTTTCAAGCTAGATTGTAATCAATTTATTAAATTATATAATATATATATATATATATTATATTACATCACAACAGAAAATCTACTGACTTACATTTCTTAAACTCAAACACACTTAACATCTCCCCTAACATCACATGTTCACACCATACATCACACTCAACACCACAAACACACACCCACCCATATATCTGCAACCGGTTCATACCTTCATAGTTTTAGTTTTTATTGTTATTATTAATTATGTACGTATTTAGGTACCGCTTCGTCACTGGTTTCACTTGTGGTTGTCTTTTAATAATTCTATTAAATTAGTCGGACTCAATGACTGAACCCTATCTCCTAAGATACAAGCCAGACCTAGTTTAAGGGATAGACTTTATAATTATTGTGCACCTATGTTAACGCTTTAATTGAATATGTCATCTAAATCCTTGTTTATGCAATACATTATTATTATTATTAAAAAAAAAAAGGTAATATTCGACTATATCTTGAGAAATACGGTTTTCATTTACTTTAGTATTCTTATTATATGTTATTGTTTATTCTATTTATTAGTATTTTTATAAGAAATTATGTCCTTTAGTGGGATTTATTTTATGTCCGTAGGTGTGTCCAATCACCGGTAGGAGGGGTTCACATCGGCGTCGAGTCGACGATGAAGTACCTGGGACTCGTCCTCGACAGCCGGTGGAACTTCGTGGAGCATTTCCGACGTTTGGCTCCCAGACTGGAAAGGGCCGGGGCTGCCTTAAAGCGGCTCCTGCCCAATCTAGGGGGGCCAAACGCCTCCTGCCGGAGGCTCTACGCGGGGGTCGTGCGGTCCATGGCCCTTTACGGGGCACCGGTGTGGGCGCGTTCCTTGAGGCGGCGGCCAGCCCGCTGGTTGAATGCGCCCCAAAGGGTCATGGCCATCCGGCTGGTCCGGGGATACCGTACGGTCTCCGGTGAGGCGGCGAGCCTCCTTGCCGGATTACCGCCATGGGATCTGGAGGCAAAAGTCCTCGCGCACGTTTGGGAGTGGCGCGAGGAGGCGAAACGCCGGGGCGTAGCTCCGCTGCCGCGAGAAATCACGGTACAGCGGACAGAGCTCCGGCGGGATCTCAGGGCGGCATGGAGAGTGCGATTGTCGCAACCCAGCGCTGGGCACGCCACAATTGCGGCGATAAGTCCCCTCTTTGAGGAGTGGCTAGAGAGGCGCCACGGCGTCCTCACCTTCCGCCTGACGCAGGTCCTCACCGGACACGGTTGTTTCGGGAGGTTCCTGTTCCGGATAAGGCGGGAGGAAACGCCCGGGTGTCACCATTGTGTGGATCGCCCGGAGGACACGGTGGAGCATACGGTGGAGGTCTGCCCGGCTTGGGCGGAGCAACGCCGTGTCCTCGTGGAGGCGATTGGCGGTGGCGATCTCTCGCGTCCGGCCTTGGTCCAGGCCATGGTACGGAGCGAGAGGGCTTGGGAAGCCGTCACCTCCTTCTGCGAAGCAGTAATGTTCGCGAAGGAGGAGGCGGAACGCGTGAGGGAGAGGCAAAGTTTGCGCCCTCACGCCCCTAGCCGCCGCAGGAGACGCCCTGGGCGTCGGGAATCGCAGGCCGATTCCCGGCCACCGTAGGCGCGGGCCTGCGAACGGCGAGCAATGGGCAGCTCGCCGTTCGATAAGGACCAGGCCCGGGTCGACGGCGCGTTGTGTTCCACGCGCGCCTCAAAGAGATGTCAGCACCAATGACGGGGTTTGCTAGGACCGATGCCTGCTAGGGTTGCGGAAAAGTCCAAGAGGGTTACCGTGGCCCCTGGCACAGGCAACTGAAGGAACACGGGTGGGTTTTAGTCAGTAAGAGTCTGACACGCCCTCCTGCTCTGCCCAGAGCGGGAGAAGTTATTTGATGATTTCCCACCCACAAAAAAAAAAAAAAAAAAAAAAAAAAAGGTGTGTCCAATCACAACGGGCCCTATCAGAATACCAGCGCTGCGGTATTTGTTTGTTTTTCAAATATCGCAGCATCATGCTGAGATAGGAGCCTTTTTGGCCTCGCACAGGTCTTCTCTTTATTCTTTTTTTTTAATTTTTCATGATTTTGTTAGATTTAATGTTCTTTTATTATTATTATTTGTATTTCCTGTGCGTGTCCCAAATAAAATATGTTTCTTTCTTTCTTTACATTAATTTACGAAATTTATACACAGTTGTCCTCAACAGTACCATTGAAGTCTGGAACATAAACGGTCCAATAGTTCGTAATACCTTAAGGTTCCAGCGACATGCGTCCATTGCCACCCGAGCACAAACAGTACAAAACCTCAGACCCTTTTGTATTCATAGCGCACTGCCAAATGCCTCTCCTGATAAGCGAATCCGAATGATACGCACTGCACACCTCACTACTCCACGCAATATAAATTAAATATATCATTTTTGGAACGCGTGTTTTTTTGACAGGTCCGCTTTTTCCTTCAAAGAGGTACCTACGTCAAGGTAAATGGTTCAATAGTGCGGAACCATAAGGTCCGGGGAGGCCGGGCATATGTAGCACCACCTCACAATCTCAGGATCCTTTGTATTCATATCACAGCGTGCCGAACAAGCCGGATTCGGGTAAGCCGATATAAATGGTAACGTGGTGTACACTGCTAATGTTTTCTCGACCAGTGTAGTTATTTTTGCTAATCAAGTGAGGGGTTGGTTCGTTTTTTGTATGTTCATCAAGATGAGGGAAAATGGATTGAAGGATTTTATCACCCAATTGTAGACAAGTAATGAGTTTTTTTATAGCATAGCCGTGGAATGAATACAGCTAATTACTGTAATTATCTCTCAGTAAAGTTCTTGTGGTGACCCAGAGGTTAATGGACTCAAGAGTTACAGGCACTTTTTATGATAGAAACTTTCCAAATTAATCATGGATAGGCCAAATTTTCGGCAATGGAAAACATAGTAATTTAGATTTTCGTCTGAAATCAACAACACAAGGCGCGATGATCAAAGCTCTTTCCTTTTCTTTATGAGAAGAGGCTTTTGACTACCTGTAACACATTATTATATCGCACACAATTGTTTAGAACCTAACATAGGCTAAGGGGACGAGAATATAACTTTTAAAATGAACTTTTCCGATCTTTTCCGTCTCAATTCAAAAACCTTTTCCCTTTACCTCATTCCCCCTCAATCTTGTAAAATCTTTGCCATCGATATGCCCCATTGATAAATATTCCATTCATATGCACGTTATATTGGTAGGCAGCAGTGTATTCCCACTGGAACGAGTTTGTGTGTATCATGACGTGTGGTAGGTATCCCGTTGATTCAACGTCTGAAGTTAGGCGTGTCTGAACCGTCATGAGACGATTTAATCTTGCGGCAGTGTTGAAGGTAAAGGACGGAGTGTTCAGTTTACGAAGATAGTTTTTAGAACATAACGTAATGATAAGAAGTTTTACTTTTGCACAACATTGCCTTGTATTACATGAAAAAAACTTAGTCTATGGCTAAGCGGTAAATTAAAAATAGCCTCATCGAGTGGTGAAACTAAAATCTACGTAGAACGTAGAGGTCAGGAATACTACGTTGCTGACCGGCAAAAATTTGTAAAACAGTGGGCTGTTTTTCAGTTTGTGCATGAGAGGTGATCGATTATGTCGATGGTTATTTATGCAGCCTACCCTAAATTTCAAGGGTCAAAACTGCATACAATCAGAAAATAACGTTTTTATTTATTATTTATATATACTTTATTTTAAAGAGTTATATTTATTTGAAAGCATAGGTGACCCAGTGGTGACTTACGAGTTGTAGGCCGTAAGTTCGAACCCAGACAGGCGCTTTACTTTGTGTAAATTATTTTAACACCTGCTCTCAAAACGGTGAAGGAAAACATCGAGGGCAAACCTAGACCAAAAATTCGAAAGACATTATGTGACATTTACCAACCCGCACTGGGCCCGCGTGGTGGATTACGGCCCACTTTCTCTCACTGAGAAGAGGACTGTGCCCAGCAGTGGGAACGTTATAGGCTGATGAAGATGATGATGATATAGTTTATCGTACACCAGAAAATACATTAAAAAATACATTTGACACTACAAATAGACAATGGGCGGCGTTATCGCTTTCTGCGATCTCTTCCAAGCAACCTTAGAATGGACAGTAATTACGTGGACATAAAAATGGGGTTGTCTTTGGTGCAAAATAATAAGTACCTATATAGATACAATACACTTTAATATAGACATAGATATACATTTATAAATGCTATGTAATTGATACATAAATACTAAATATCTAAGAAACGAAAATAAATGACGACTACAGATTATTACAGCTACGACAACAACGAGTAATGTTCCTTCACGAGTCTCTTAAATACATGTAACGATTGAGCGCATTTTATTTGAACTGACCATGCATTCCACAAACGAGCGGCCTGGACAGAAAAGGATTTGTCGAAGAAAGTTGTGGAATACATTGGCATTTTAAGCTTCAAGTTATCTGATGACCTCAAATTTTCGTGTGGGAGTCGCGAAGATACTCGAAACGTTTTTGTAACTGGAAATCAGCCTTATTGTTAACGTGAATAAGAAAACCGTAACTACCCTACCAGTCTTCACTTAACAACACCCACACTTCATGGACCTAAGTTTAAAAAACGTAATCCAATATGGTTGTCACCGCAGCTACGTTCTCTCAACTCCATTTAACGAGTAACAGACACCAAGCAAAGTGTTTTCAAATACGTCATCGCCTCATTAACTCTAACTCTTCCATCTAAGTTTTTCAAGCTGTTTTTAATGATGATTAAAAGGCACAGTTGGCATGTTTATAAATTTTGGGAGCACTGGTGGCTCAGTGGTCACGGCCGCGACTTACGAGTTGCAGGTCGTAGGTTCGAACCCAGACAGGCGCTTTACTTTGTGTAAATTATTTCATGACCATTGCTCTCAAAACGGTGAAGGTAAACATCGTGAGGAAACTGGCATGTCCTAGAACCAGAAATTCGTTGACATGTGACATTTACCAACCTACATTGGGCCCGCGTGGTGGATTACGGCCCACTTCCTCTCACCGAGAGGAGGCCTGTGTCCCAGCAGTGGGAAATTTATAGGCTGATTATGGTGTTCAATATTTAATGAACGTACGGAAATTAATTTACTTTAATTTTAATTAACTAGATAAATATTAACTGCTAACTATTTACACTAGATACTAAACTAAATAACTAACTAAATACATAATATCAAAACAAAAGGTTAATCGTACACATTCAGATAAATTGTTTTGTCAAATATTGTATTAAAAGTAAAAAAAAACAAATAGTTTTTGTATTAACTAAAAATTTTGATAATGTAAGTATTCTTCGATTATTATCAATTTTAATTTAAGAATTATTTGTTTATCGGTGTCTACCTAAAAACGCGTTCGTGTCTACTGATTGTATTGACATAAGAATATTTTAGCTAACTATAAAAAAAAAACATAAACTGGTCTTTGCTGTGGTGCAGTCGGGTAAAAAGATGAAGGCTTGGTTTCTATTAAATTAAAAATCTGTTCCGCATGGGAATCACGGAGGCTTTTGATCCTCTACATCAACAGATCTATCCACTCTTTTTATTTCGGAAGCTCCTACATTGATGCTGTGCCTAAAAACGTGTCCAATTAAACTTAGACTTCCAGTTTCAGGGTTCCTTTAACAAAGGATGCCTGGTGCCAACAGAACCTTGTTCCTAAGCCTAAAACTATTTTCATTATTTAACTTGGAACAATTCCAACTATCCGTTTCAAATGTTTAGCTGAATGTTATGAAAAGCTCTTTGAATATTAATGTACACCGAAATAATGATGGCTTCTGAATATAGATGACTTTCTTCTTCAATAGTAATATTCTGACGAGAGTTAAAATACAGGTTTTTTTAATTTAATACTTATTTGTAGTTAGGTGTGCTCGCGTTCCTTCTGCGAAGCAGTAATGTTCGAGAAGGAGGAGGTGGAACGCGTGAGGGAGAGGCAATATTCACGCCCTTACGCCCCTAGCCGCCGCAGGAGACGCCCTGGGCGTCGGGAATCGCAAGCCGAGTCCCGGCCACCGTAGGCGCGGGCTTGCGAATGGCGAGCAATGGGCAGCTCGCCGTCCGATAAAGACCAGACGAGGCCTCAAAGAGATGTCAGCATTAATGACGGGGTACGCAAGGGCCGATGCCTGCCAGGGTTGCGGGAAAGTCCGAGAGGGATACCGTGGCCCCTGGCACAGGCAACTGAAGGAACGAGGAACACGGGTGGGTTTTAGTCAGTAAGAGTCTGGCATGCCCTCCCGCTCCGCTCAAAGCGGGAGAAGTTATTTGATGATTTCTCACCCTCAAAAAAAAAAGTCTACGCTCACGTAACTGTGTATACTTTTGGCATTAAAAATTGATAGGAACTTGAGGTAGATCGCAAACAAAATAATCCCTTGACAGATGTCCTCGTTAATATAAACTAGAACTTGTTAGCACATCTTTAGTTTCAACGCCTCTATGAAAATTGTATAAATTCACACAGTCTCTCGGGTCCTGGAATTATTATTCGTGTAATTATAGATTAACTTAAACGTACCTTTAAAATATTTAGGGATGTATTCCTAATATTCACAAAGCCATAATCAACCTGTGATTTTAATTAAATATTAACCAACCAACCCACTATCAAATTCATTACCTACGTGTTTAAAGTCTTCCACGAATAAGTTCAAAACTAAATTAGTGATAAGATAGCACTCCTGGGTGTTGTAAGAGAAAATAGGTAGGTATTTAACAATTAACTAAATAAGTACAACATACTAATATAATCATCAATTACGATTCTACCGAAGATCGTACGTATTGAATAAAGAAAAAAAAGCATCACTTTCGGAACAGAATTTTCTACTTTATGCTAAATATATAAATACATCAAATAACACACACACTGCAAGCATTTGTCGCAGGTAAAAATAAAGCAACACGTACACAGGCAAGTTATAACTATCATTAACTAACTCCAAGAGCACACAACTTTCAACAGCCACCGCAGATAAAATAATTACTGCGATATCAGTCCGGCGCACACTCAATGGCCCATGAGTGGTGACTACAATAAAAATAACATCCCAGGTTCCCGTAGCCAACTATTTTCTATCATCAGACTCAGCTATTGGAAAACTTTTTCGATCTACTGAATAGTGCTTCGTACGTGGGACATAAACGGTACAGATGGGCTCTCTTTTATTATTCCACACACAATGCTTAGGCAAGCTGAACTGTTTTATTGTTTCGCTTTGATACATTTAAATTGATTACTATTGTTCCTGATACGGTTAATGTTCGTGTTTTATTGCTGCCCAGGATTTACTTTGTGGGAGTTACGGACATTTGAAAGTCGTTTAACAGTGCGAAAATTCTAACCCTTTATCGTTTTTGAAAACTACTTTTTTTTAATATTTTGACGATTTCACATCAATCCCCAATAATTTTACTCTAGTTAAATCATCAGTGTATAAGTAGGAACAACTTAAGGACATTGACATGCAACACGTAATGTATTGCGTAAGCGATGTTGTCGGCCACAGCGTCAGGTGTCCCCGCCACGTGCATGTCATTAAGCGTGCTTCATTTGTGTCGATGCCTTCAATTGCATGTGCACGCCAGTGTAATGGCTCATTTACATTATGCGCTTAAACGCCCTCCGCGATTACACCTCCGTATACATACAAATGACTCATGTAAACGACCGCTCGTTTAACAAATCGAAAACAGATTTCTGCATTCACCCAAACCCCAATACCGACTTAATAGAGCTGATACAGGCACCTCCATCTTAGCTTGTTTACTCCCCAGGGACACCCAAATATCGACTCATAGTTCACCAATGCTGGGGCTGAAATATTTAAAATTATAATGCTACCGCACTTCTCTGAATATTGCAAGCGATTCCCACACTCGTGAAAGTCGTTAACGAAATCTAACACATGCGGGACAACGTATAATGTAAATGAGCCATTATGGTACTCGCCTTGGGACACTAAGCGATGCTATCAGAACTTACGTCCGTGGATTAGTCGTAGCGATCGGTAACTATTGCTAATATGGCCGCAAGGCGCCTCGTTTCGTTGGGTAAAAAGTAAATCTTTTCACAATATGGTATTACGGGTCGTAAAGTAAGATGTTTCATTCTGAAACCTTACCTTTAGGGAGCCCTGTGTTCTTGGGAATGCCAAGTTAGTGGATGCCGTCGTTTTCAAACCCACTGGCGCAAATAACATTAGCATAGTTATCGAACGCGCCGGGATGAGACCTTCGTAAAGGTCCCGCCGGGGCTGGGACGGCTCTTAAACCCGCTTTTCCGATAATGACTATCGATGATTCTACCCCGAATGCGGCCCGAGCACAATATTATTACGTAGTTTGGCCGTTGTGGGGAATTGCGAAATATAACATGCCCCCGGTATTCAGTTATTTGAGCTGAAGAATTCCTTTTGCGTATCCCGCGGAACAAGTGCGGCGCTGTTTACCTGCGAACGAATATTTTTTAATTATTACTGGGATTTGGGTAATGTACTCGTATGATTAGTTTAACTTGTGCAAATTTGTGAATTAAAACTTTTCATGAATAGTTTGAGTGGTTTGGCAATCAACTCATCATCATCATCTCGTCATTTCTATCCGAAAGTCAGCAAATCTATATAAATAAAAAGAAAAGTCCTGACTGACTGACTCATCAACGCCTAGCCCAAATCCTGGGACCTAGAAAGCTGAAATTTTGCAAAGAGGTTCCCTTTATAATGTAGACAAGGAATAAGGAAGGATTTTTGGAAATTCAACCACTAAGGGAGTTAAATAGGGGGTGAAAGTTTGTATGGAAAATCGTCATTTTTGTAGTTTATAAACCATGAAAATTGGTGTTCATTCTGGTTAAAAATTAAAAACCACGTGTTTCGGTGTTTTTTGGAAATCAGCCCCTGAGTGCGTAAAATAGGGGATGAAAGTATAAATTTATTTATTTATTCAGATAACTTTGACCCATACATGAGACATACAACTAGTACAAAATAGTAAGCAGGGACTTGGTCCGCTGCAATGGGAAACCCGTTAGTTTTGTAGTTCAAACCATGACAATTTTTATTTAGCCTTTCGGTTGGTAATTAATAATCACATGTATCAGCGTTTTTGAAAAATCATCCCAGAAGAGAGTAAAATAGGGGATGAAAAATGTGTATAGGAAACCCGTAAATTTTAAAGCTAACCCATAAAATTGGTATTAAAAGCCTTTTGGCGTTTTTGTAAAATCATCCCCTAGGCGGTTAGAACCCCTTACTAACTCATCATCACTCAGCCCAACTTTCGCAATCGCCAAAGACACCTTAGTAATTCTGGGGCCGTACTATGACGTGTTAACGCCATCATGATTCCGTTGAGAAAAAGAGATAGTGCTGTCGGTCATGTGTAGCTCCGTCTCTCTTTCACGCTGGAACAATGATGGAATTAACATGTCATAAGACGGCCCCTGAGAACAATAATTTAATACTAAGGGATCCAATGAGTAATAATATTTAAATTATTACGTAACGTACGTACGTAAAAATTATCTAAGGTCTAAAGGTGATTATCTTCTCCTTGTCTCTAGACAAGGAGAAGATAATCACCTGGTTTATTTCCGCTCCCTTTTTTGTCAGTGTTTGGTTGACATGTACGCTAAAATAGAGACGGAAAGGTTGACCTATATCACGAACAACCGGGGGCAGCTCAGGTCTGACCGTTATGTACACTTGAGGGATGTCATAGTGAGGCAGGACGTTGATGGTGAGCACCTGGGTCAGAAGGTGGTGCTCCCGTCATCTTTTACCGGGGCACCACGCTATATGCACCAGCGTACACAAGACGCCATGACATACGTGCGCAAATACGTCGAATGAATCTCCGATGGAAAGAAATCACAGATATACTTTTACAAGTCAAACGGTCGCTACGAAATTACTGCCAGGGTTTTCCACATAAAGGTGAAAAAGATGATCTCTTCTAACCATAGGCAATCTGTTTGGGGGGATGCTTTGCTTTACATACTCAGTGAAATGGCAAAACGAGGTCTTCCGCACATCCACATCTTGCTATGGCTAGAGCAGCATATCAACCCAGATCAAATCAACAATGATATTTGGGCAGAAATACCTGACCCTGAGCAAGACCCTCTCCTTTACGATATTGTGAAGGCCAGCCTGATACATGGTCCTTGCGGTAGTTTAAACCACAAATCACCCTGCATGAAAGATAGTAGGGCTTGCATTAAGGCGTCAAATATTTGGCCCTTAATAAAAAAACCTACATAGCAAATCCATGGAGTGGCTGTGCGAACGTGCGATTCTGACACCTAAGAACGATCAGGCTTCCGTGATTAATGACACTTTTTTGAAGTCGTTCGAAGGTGCAGAATACCGATACAAGTCTGTGGACACTGTAGTGCATACGGATGATGTTGTACATTATCAAGATCTAAGCCTTAATAAATTCAAATCATTCATTAAACGTAAGTTGTGCCAGAAAGGCTTTTATACCGTTAAGAATTATATTGAGGACAAAAAGGCTTGGGATTGAGTTGTTCCAATTTTCTGCATACTGATGTTTTTTTTTTTATTTCTGTTACATACACTGATAAATTGATAATTATTATAACAGAACGACTTGAATACTTACCTTGAGAAGTACAATTTATTGTTTTAATTATTGTGAATGTGAGGACTATGTGCGTCATTGTTTCAGTTTTAATCATGATCTGGCAGTTTAAGTAGTTCATGCGGCCTACCCAAATGTCCTTTCTTTGGTATTGTTCGTCGAATCGTTGAGCTCCTAAAGTTCTCAGTTGAGCGGCAAGATTACTGACAAATGCGTGCACTGACTGGACAGGTCCGCTCAATCTGTATAGTTTTTCCTCAAAAGACCGTTTCAGACACCAATCTACATGGTCTTCACATGATCTGACCAAGATTATGACTGGACTTTAAAAGAGACTGTGACCTCTGAGTTTGTTTCGGCCTTTCTTCTCAGAGTAGTCAGTTATGAAACGCCGACCTCATCTAGTTTTTAAAATATGATTGACGTGTAAAAGTGTTTGTAACAAACCTACTTACAGAAATAAAATCATTTATCATTTATCCTGTGGAGTTCTTATATGCACTCAACCCACCTGGTCTACCGTCTCACAAACTTACCCTCAAAGTGGGTGCTCCAGTAATGCTACTATGAAATCTCAATCCACCCAAGTTGTGCAATGCAAATTTCACACGCAACCTGCTTCAGGTTGCGTGTGAAAGCCTTACATAAGAACGTGTTATTTACTGGCTGTGCTCGAGATGAGTCGGTGTATATATCGCGGATACAACTAATACCGTCGGAGTACACATTCGAGTTTAAAAGGCTGCAGTGCCCCCTTTTTTATGGTATGTTTCGCAATGACGATTAATACGTCTCAGGGTCAGTTACTGGCCCCTACAAATTGGTGCGTGAGAAGCTCCGCCCATGGGCTCCCCCGCTGACGCAGAGTCTCCGGCCCCAGCTCGTGGAGGACGTGGTGAGCACTCTGTTCCCTTCTAGAGGGGACCATATCTCCCCGCCCATGGCTCCGCCTACTGCGGTGCTGAATGCGGACCACACCGCCGACGACGACGACGATGCTCCGGAGGTGACCGAGGTAGAGCTGCGAGTGGCGGTACGTAGGCTGAGTGCTAAAAATACCGCCCCAGGACCCGACGGCTTACCTGGGAAAGCCTGGGTCCTGGCCTCGGAGGCTCTCGGGCCTCGACTAAGGGGGCTCCTAAGCGCATGCATGGAGAGGGGCCAGTTCCCACTTCGTTGGAAGACGGGGAAACTGGTCCTCATCAAGAAGCCGGGGCGCCCAGCGGACTCTCCGTCCGCTTACCGGCCCATCGTGCTGCTCGACGAGGTGGGCAAGCTCTTTGAGAGAGTCATTGCAGACCGCCTCGTCGGGCGGCTGGTGCGGGTGGGGCCGGATTTGGTGGAGAGCCAGTTTGGCTTTCGCAGGGGGCGCTCTACGGTGGACGCCATCATGCGCGTGCGGGCCCTCACGACGGGGGATGCTGTGGCCCGGGGTGGGGTCGTCTTGGCGGTGTCTCTAGACATCGCCAATGCCTTCAATACCCTGCCCTGGAGTTGCATCAGGGAGGCACTCCGGTATCACCGGATGCCGACCTACCTCTGTCGTGTGGTCGAGGCCTATTTGACGGACAGGGCCATCATCTACCCCGGTCACCAGGGAGTGTGGAACCGGCAAGAGATGTCGTGCGGTGTCCCACAGGGATCGGTCCTGGGGCCGCATCTGTGGGATATCGGCTACGACTGGGTGCTGCGCGCCGACCTCCCCAGCGGCGTCAGCGTGGTTTGTTACGCTGACGACACGCTAGTCCTGGCGCAGGGGAGGTCGCACCAGGTGGCGGCCGAACTAGCGACACGCGGGGTTGCGACAATCGTCGAGAGGATCCGGCAATTGGGACTCGAGGTGGCCCTGCACAAGTCCGAGGCCATGTGTTTTCATGGTCCTCGGAACACGCCACCGTCGGGTTCCCAAATAACGGTAGGAGGGGTTCACATCGGCGTCGAGTCGACGATGAAGTACCTGGGACTCGTCCTCGACAGCCGGTGGAACTTCGTGGAGCATTTCCGACGTTTGGCTCCCAGACTGGAAAGGGCCGGGGCTGCCTTAAAGCGGCTCCTGCCCAATCTAGGGGGGCCAAACGCCTCCTGCCGGAGGCTCTACGCGGGGGTCGTGCGGTCTATGGCCCTTTACGGGGCACCGGTGTGGGCGCGTTCCTTGAGGCGGCGGCCAGCCCGCTGGTTGAACGCGCCCCAAAGGGTCATGGCCATCCGGCTGGTCCGGGGATACCGTACGGTCTCCGGTGAGGCGGCGAGCCTCCTTGCCGGATTACCGCCATGGGATCTGGAGGCAAAAGTCCTCGCGTACGTTTGGGAGTGGCGCGAGGAGGCGAAACGCCGGGGCGTAGCTCCGCTGCCGCGAGAAATCACGGTACAGCGGACAGAGCTCCGGCGGGATCTCAGGGCGGCATGGAGAGTGCGATTGTCGCAACCCAGCGCTGGGCACGCCACAATTGCGGCGATAAGTCCCCTCTTTGAGGAGTGGCTAGAGAGGCGCCACGGCGTCCTCACCTTCCGCCTGACGCAGGTCCTCACCGGACACGGTTGTTTCGGGAGGTTCCTGTTCCGGATAAGGCGGGAGGAAACGCCCGGGTGTCACCATTGTGTGGATCGCCCGGAGGACACGGTGGAGCATACGGTGGAGGTCTGCCCAGCTTGGGCGGAGCACCGCCGTGTCCTCGTGGAGGCGATTGGCGGTGGCGATCTCTCGCGTCCGGCCTTGGTCCAGGCCATGGTACGGAGCGAGAGGGCTTGGGAAGCCGTCACCTCCTTCTGCGAAGCAGTAATGTTCGCGAAGGAGGAGGCGGAACGCGTGAGGGAGAGGCAAAGTTTGCGCCCTCACGCCCCTAGCCGCCGCAGGAGACGCCCTGGGCGTCGGGAATCGCAGGCCGATTCCCGGCCACCGTAGGCGCGGGCCTGCGAACGGCGAGCAATGGGCAGCTCGCCGTCCGATAAGGACCAGGCCCGGGTCGACGGCGCGTTGTGTTCCACGCGCGCCTCAAAGAGATGTCAGCACCAATGACGGGGTTTGCTAGGACCGATGCTTGCTAGGGTTGCGGAAAAGTCCAAGAGGGTCACCGTGGCCCCTGGCACAGGCAACTGAAGGAACACGGGTGGGTTTTAGTCAGTAAGAGTCTGACACGCCCTCCTGCTCTGCCCAGAGCGGGAGAAGTTATTTGATGATTTCCCACCCACAAAAAAAAAAAAAAAGGGTCAGTTACTGAAACCAGCGGGAATTGATCTTAGAGGGGACTGCTTCTCGCACGGCCCGTTTTACGTGGCCTGCTCGAGAGTGAGCTCATCTAGCAGCCTGGTTGTGTTAGCACCTGAGGGCAGAAACTGTAATGTAGTATATAAAGAGGTACATTAAGAATAAATTAAAAAAAAAAAATGGTCCCAACCCCATGTGAATAACAATGTAAGTAAAAGCGTAATTGGAATTATTTAGGTAACTATTTACGTTAACTTCAACTTTTTTTTTTAATAGGTTTTAAATTTCCGTTTTAGAATTGCCTTCAAATTTGGCAATCAAGTAGGTAATTTTCCGTTCCGTTGTGTATTCCGTTACTATTGTTAGATTTTAGGATTTGTTATCCTCCAGCAATCATATATCAATCCACGCGTCGTACCTTGCATACACATAAGCAGTGTGGGGAAACATTGTTTACGTGGATTAACACATATAATATTTTTTAAAAACGTTGTCTCACACTAGGAATTTCTCCTGTATCGTGGGTACGTTTACCCGGTAGTACGTTCCTGTGTGTAATTGTAATGTGAATGCTCAATCTTGACAATGTAGGTATTTTTTTTTTCCTCAAATTTAATCATTTATTTCTCTAACTTAAATTTGTATCCTATTTATAATACCACTGTAATATGAATGCTCACTCTTGACGTGTTTTTTCTTTTTCTCAAATCCCATAATTTATTTCATCTTATTTTGTAAAAAAAAAAATATCCTTTTTATACCTAGTTATAATTGTGTGCATGCTGTGGTCTCCTATAATTGAAGGAACACACGTAAAAGACCTATTTTATTATTGTGATTTATATTGTATATTGTGTATCCTTTGTTGGTTATCCCAAATAAATAAATATATAAACTGTGAATTTTACTGAGACTTTAGTTTTGCGGCATTGCAAAAGCCGTACGGTCGATTCTTATTATAAACTACACTTCCTAGAAACACTAATAACCAACTTAGAAACTCCAGCATTGTATCCAAAACCATATCAGAAAGTAGAAATTAAACAATGCCTACAATCTTCACGGAGAATCCTCAGGGTATACCCAGAAGCGGGCATAAGCAGTGTTGTACGTTCATAACTCTTTGTAAAATAGGTCCGCTGTCAAAATAACTCGTTCATCTAAATTATCGTGTTTGATTTTACGTGTTTGTAACTGAATAGGGCCCTTGGGCAGTTCATTTTGTTTACCCATTTGCATTAGCCTCGTTCGTCTGTATTTGTTCACTGTAATCTGAAACTGAACACTATGTGGTCGTTGTCGATTTAGTGTTGTGCTTTAAACTATTTTAAGATCATTTGGTGTTGCCTAAAACTTGATATTCTTATCTTCAAAAATGTTGTTCCTCGCGAGAATCGAACGCTGATCAACCCAATCGCTTTTGTCATGATTTCCAAATATTAATAAGATTTGTAGGGACTTTAAATATATATACTAAATATATAATTGAAAGTATGTGATTTGCCTCATTTGATTTTTGTATCAGTGTAGTCATGAAGTTTAAAAGTATCTAATTTGACAGTTACCAAAAAAGTACATTATGTCGATTCTGTAAAAATCTCACCGTGAAAACTAAGGTGAAGTGAGCGTGGAGTGAGCTGTCAGTGTCATCCCACTGATGCTAGGGATGCTAGGGACCAAGCATTACATTACTACAGAATCGATCGGCAGGTGGAACGATAACTCACTTCACGTAAGTTATCACGGTGAGATTTTAACAGAATAGCAATGCTGGTTTTATAACGAAACTGAATGGAAATAATTATAATTGTTGGAGCATCGCCTAGTTTTCTAAGTTAAATCTCTTCCGAGCTTCGAAATAAAAAGGTTGTTTTAAAGAATTCTATATCAAATTGATATTATGATGAGTACAATACTGCTATAAACCGGTCTTAAGGATCAGAAGCCTAATTAAAAAAAAAAATACAAAACGACCTACAACCATTTATATATATTAGAAAAACCGTTACAAGAAAATAGTTCAGATCACTAGCACGCGTCCGTCCCATCCGAGCTCCACAGCAAAAGTGGCCGAGGCGAGTGAGTACACGGCTTATGGTGTATCACCCCCTCCACTGACAGCGTCATCGCAGCAACGTGATGGCCCCGCCCTCTCAGCTGTCAAATCCTCTAAGACCGGTGTGTATGGTTTGTATGTGTGCATGAATTCAAATACAGAAATTTTTATACCGGAAAAAGGTGTGTTCATTTCATTTTAGAAAAAAAATATCTACGTACCATTTTGGTTTATCCCACACCAAAATGGTACGTAAATATTTTATTTTTATTTATTGCTTGTAATAAATGTTATATCAAAAATGTTAAACGCTCACTTTTGGAAAACTTACCCAGAGGCTTATACAACTAGGTACCTACAAGGATTATTATATATTATTGTGTTTTGTTTTATATTGCTATCATTTTGTCGGCTGCATGATGCTGCACATCAGGTCAGGGCAACTATCTGATGGTGTGTGGTGTTTTGTTGTATGCGTTGTCTGTAGTACTGTGTGTGGGTACGTGGCTAGGGCTACACTCTGGCGGTACCTTTTTTTTTTTGAGGGTGGGAAATCATCAAATAACTTCTCCCGCTCTGGGCGGAGTGGGAGGGCTGGGAGGGATTAATGCCAGAAATCTTATTATACTGTCAAAGTTCTTATTAAGTGATTGGGCGACTCTAGATATTCGTAAAAGCAGAGGAAAACTTTTTGAACTTTATGGCCTAAAGCAACACATGAATAATACAAGCTTTGAACAGTATGTTGCAAAATATTCTAAAACTTTTAAAAGTGTGTGCAGAATAACTAAAGCTCTTTATATTAGCAATAAAATAAAATCAGCAGATGATAAAATAAAAACTACTTGGCAAATAATAAATAATGAAACAGGTAGGAAAAAACATCGTAATAAGGAAATTAATTTAGAGACTGCACATGGCCTCATCAGCTCAGATGTAGAAATAACTCAGGAATTTGAAAACTTTTTTCGTAGTATTCCCCACAAAACAGCTGAAGCTTTAAAATCCTCGCCCGCGCTTTCTGCTGCCTTACTTAGAACGAATGTAAAGGCATGCCCTTTGGAGTTAAGGTTTCAGCATACAAACCCCCAGGCTGTTATAAACGCCTTTAAAGATCTAAAAATTAAATCCACTGAAGATCTCTGGGGAATGTCTGTAAAAGTCTGTAGATCTATCATTGAAACCATTGCGCCCTATTTAGCATTCATATTTAACACCAGTGTAGACCAAGGAGTATTTCCGGATCTCATGAAACATAGTAAAATAGTTCCTTTTTTCAAATCCGGTGATAGTAAAGAACCCAACAATTATAGGCCTGTGTCAATTTTGAAAAGTTGATCCTCAATCAAATGTTACGTCACTTTAATAAAAATTCCATCTTTCATGAACAACAGTACGGTTTCACCAAAGGGCGTTGTACCACTGACGCTGGTGTCACCCTAATAAAGAACATTTTTAACGCCTGGGAAGAAGCACAAGATGCCATTGGAATCTTTTGCGACCTCTCTAAGGCGTTCGATTGCGTAAACCATCAGACACTTCTGCTGAAACTAGAGCACTATGGGATTAGAAATACAGCTCTTGATTTACTAAGATCATACCTGAAAGATAGAAAAGTTACAGTTCAAGTAAACGGCATAAACTCATTAGGTTCTGAAATGGCAATGGGCGTTCCTCAAGGTTCTATATTGGGTCCATTCCTCTTTTTAGTTTATATTAATGATTTACCCCAATTACTTCAAAATCAACCGAATACGGTGTTATTTGCAGATGACACATCATTGATATTTAAGATAGACCGACGGTCACAAATCTTGACGACGTGAATAGCTCTATTCTTCAGGCCCATGATTGGTTTACGGTAAATAATTTGGTACTAAATGGTAAAAAAAACCAAATGCATTAAATTTAAATTACCGAATGTAAGAAGTAGCGAGAGTGACATCATGTTGAATGAAGAGAAACTGGAATTTATTAATCACACGGTTTTCCTGGGAATCACGCTAGACGAGAAAAAACAATGGGGACCTTATATAAAATCTCTTGCGGGGCGACTAAGCTCGGCCGCTTATGCTGTTAGAAAGATAAGATAGTTAACAGATGTAGAAGCTGCGCGTTTGGTCTATTTTAGCTACTTCCACAGCATTATGCCGTATGGCATTTTACTGTGGGGTCGGGCTGCTGACATTGAATCCATCTTTATTTTGCAAAAGAGAGCTGTCAGAGCCATTTATAATCTACGTCACCGCGAATCTCTCAGGGAACTATTTAAAAGGATTAATATTATGACGGTACCTTGGCAATTCATTTATTTTATGAAAATTTTATGTACGTAAGAAAAAATCTACATTTTTTTTAATAAAATAAGTGATAGACATAATTTTAATACAAGAAATAAAGATAAAATAGATCAACCATTTTTCAGATTAGCTAAAGTATGTACATCTTTAATGGGCAAAGAGAATATAATAGTCTTTGTTTATGGGGTACTGTGTTAAATGCTACAACAAAATACCTTGTCATATATTGCAATTAAATTAATGAAAATTTAAAACTCATATAAAAAGTTCACTGTGTAAACAAGCGTATTATAAATTAGAGGATTATATCCAAGATAAGAATGCTTGGAAACATGCTGGTCCAGCTCCATAGGACAATCTAGTGTTTAGACAAAATTAAACTTGTTGCTACTTTAATTGTATAGTTAAGTTAGTTATTTTTATGACATTGATTTACATTCTGTGATTACTTTAACTCACACACTGACATATTAATTGTTTACATAATTTGGGATATCGTATACTTTTACAATGTTTGTAAATATGTGAACACCACACACACTTAATTAACTTATTTATCATTGCTACGTTTATTAAATTCTTTTTACCTATTGTGGTAGGGTAATTTTTATTATAGGTGCATCGTCTTCACATATAATTATATAATTAATGTATACAAAATATTGTAACACATTTTAAAAGAGTAACGGTGGAGTTTCTTGCCCATTCTTCTCCATACGAAACTACCTTTTGGAAGGGGCGACTAGAATCAATTCTATTTAAATGTAAATGTTGACGTTCAGAAGTGCCTTTTATGTGCCTATTTGAAATAAATGCTTTGACTTTGACTTTTGACTTTGAAAGACTATATGGAGGACAAAAAGGCCTGGCATTGAGATGCTCCGATAAATTTACACAGGGAATGTTGATTTTATTTTGCTAACAATTTTAGTTTTACTATTTTCTATAAGTATCTATACCTTTTTACATAAAGTATCATATTATTTTAATTATTGTAAATGTGGGGATTATGTGGGTCATTGTTCCAGTTTTTATCATGATCTGGCAGTTTGAGTACTTAGTTTATGCGGCCTACCCAAATGTCCTTACTTTGGTATTGTTTGTCGAATCGTTGAGCTACTTAACTTCTGAGTTGAGCTGCACAGTTACTGACAAATGCGTGCACTGACTGGACAGATCCACTCAATCTGTGTGGTTCTTTCCTCAAAAAACCATTTCAGACACCAATCTACATAATTTTCACCAGATCTGACCAAGATTTTGTCTGGACTATAAAAGAGACTGTGACCTCTGAGTTTGTTTCGGCCTTTCTTCTCAGAGTAGTCAGATAGGAAACGCCGACCTCATCTAGTTTTTAAAATATGATTGATGTGTGAAAGTGTTTGTACAAACCCTAGTTACAGAAATGAAATCATTTATCATTCAAGCAGTAACCCGTTAGGTGTTTTTTTTTTTTTTTTTTTGTAATGGCATACATTAAACTTATGAACAGTGTCTTTATTAATATTATATTAACTTTCGTTAAAATTTGGACATCTAGGTACTTATAGAGCGAGATGAGCTCATTAATTATGTTACACAACCATTGTTTTTGATCATGGATCTAATATTTACGTACATAATATTCAGGTTAGTTCTATAAATGGAAGGTAAAAGCTAATTAAAAACTTTAATGTTTGCACAGTCAAATAATTCTTGGCGATCGGGAGAGAGATCCTAGGTAACTTAATTTAAAACTTTTACCGATAAATATTTTGACTTCCTGCATGCGTTGTAGTCAAAAGGCGAACGATGGCCATTTTGCTCCCTACGACAGTAGTGACGTCATTTCTTTCGTCTTTTTTTATTGTAATTCCTTCTTAAGGA
Organism: Brachylomia viminalis; assembly: GCA_937001585.2. NCBI lineage: Eukaryota > Metazoa > Arthropoda > Insecta > Lepidoptera > Noctuidae > Brachylomia > Brachylomia viminalis. Next base: position 10,948,353 of record OW443307.2, on the reverse strand, counting down.
TTTATAAAGTCACTGAAATTCTAGGCAATGGCCGTTATAGAATAATATATTTCCTTTAATATTGTAATCATAGAGGTTTTACTAAGAATGGCAAACCTTATAAAACTGTCATTGCAGTTGTTATAGTTATTTATGCAACTGTTGTATAATAAGGGGTATTTAAACACGAATGTCAGTTTATCACACGAGGCGAAGCCGAGTGTGATAATAGTAACACATGAGTGTTTTAATACCTCTTATTATACAACAGTTGCTTATAAGACTTTATCTACACCCATGATATGAATCCTCTATAAAAGATTCTGAAACCAAAGGGGGTTGTACACTGTTGTAAGAACCCTATGTAAATTCATGGTAAGTTTAATTGCTGAGTATCTGTTACAAACAAACTTAGTTATGTAAAACACAAAGTGAGTGGTGCTGTGTTATCAAAGCTTATATCACTCATTTTTGTAAACAACAAAGTAATAATTTTTCGCAATACCTACTACAATCGAACAAAAATGGCGGGATGCGCCATGAATTCGAACAATCTATAAGTTTTTTTTTTTAAATTATTATCCGTTGTAGTGAAACGCGCGTGCATGACATGTTCTTTTTTTTTTAAATTCGAGTTGCATAATGAAATTTAGTACAACATTATAACACTCGTTTGGATGATATTATGGTTACTATGACACTGGTTGTTGTAATGTTGGCAATAAGCTATCTGTTTCAGAAACTTTTATAGAGCATTTTTAACATGGGTCTAGATAAAATTATATAAGTTCTAGTAAAATGTATTGTCATGTTGTATAATCAAATAAATATCGTACCTTAAGTTTTGTTGTTCTAATGTTCAGGTAAATGTATTGCAACGCTTTGTCTATTCGATAGGAGTTAATTTTCATTTTTTTATTTCTTTATTTATTAAGCATGATTTAAGTATTAAAAAAGTTGAAATATATGATTGTTGTGTATGTGCCAGGAGACAACACTGTCGGATGGCCGAATGTCATAATTTCCAAATATTTATAACATAACATTTGTAGTGATTTTAAATACTAAATATAAAATTTTAAGTATGTGATTTGCCTCAAATGATTTTTGTATATTCAGTATAGGCATGAAGTTTAATAATAATTAAATTTAAAATTTAAAAAACCCCCGACACAGGCACATTTGTAGAATTTTGGTTCTTCCATCCCCACTTTAACCCACCATAACTCTTTAACGGCTCAATCGATTTTTATAAAACATAGCTAAGAACACTCTCGATTAAGTCTCCTTTCATCCAAAAAAAATTAAACTGAAATCGGTTCAGTGGTTCGAGCGCTATGATGCCACAGACAGACAGACAGACACACAGACAAACAGACACGTCAAACTTATAACACCCCTCTTTTGCGTCGGGGGTTAAAAATGTCTCCTTTGACAGTTACCGACAAAGTACTGGTTTTATAACGAAACGGATGGAAATTGAAAGTTTGGAGCATCGCCTGGTTTTCTAAGTTAAATTCTCTTCAAGCTTCGAAATCAAAAGGTTGTCTTCAAGAGGTCTATATTGATATTATGTTCAGTACAATATTGCTATAAACCAGATTTGTATGTGTGCGAGAATTGAAATACAGAAATGTTTATACTGAAAAAGGTGTGTTCATTTCACTTTCGATGTCAATAAAGCCAGTAATATACCATAATAATTGAATATTTATAAAATGCTTAATATTTTAATAATTTCAGGTGGGTATGTCATTAAAACACAGCAAATTATTGCACTGGACAAACAAGCAGGAGCGGTTGATTATAGAATATTGTTGTTTGTCATTAATGCATTAATATTTATTTAATTAATCGATTCGCTTTACATGGTCCATAGATATTAATAGATGATGAAAATATGACACAACTGTATTTTGTGTCTAACATAAAACGGTATGACGCCTTTCTTAGAATAAAAAGTTGTAAGTGAAAATGAACATTTTATTAAAGCCTGCGTATAAAAAAGTGTTTTTATTATAAAAAATGAGCAGTGGTGGCCCAGTGGTAACGGCCCCGACTTACGAGTTGTAGGTCGTGGGTTCGAACCCAGGCATGCGCTTTACTTTGTGTAAATAATTTCATCACCACTACCTGGCACTAAACCGGCATTTCCTAGAACCAAACATTCGAAGACATGTGACATCTACCAACCCGCACTGGGCCCGCGTGGTGGATTACGGCCCACTCCCTCTCACTGAGAGGAGGCCTGCGTCCCAGCAGTGGGAACAGTATAGGCTGATTATGATTATAAAAATAAATTATTTGTCAGTCGGCAAGATGTCAGCGGGGCAGACTGCCCAGGGTCCTTTACACATAAAATTAAGCATTGCCTTTCGTTGAGGCTATATTAAAACCATTCAGTAATACCGCTATTAGTGAACATCCCTAATTCATGGTACCTTTAACTCACGGTGCGTCAATCACAAGATAGAACAACAAACAAAACAAAACGATTCAGAAACAAAATCTTTGCTTTTGACAAATCCAAACAGATGGTCTAAAACGCTTCTACTAAGATGGAAAATTTTCGATTAATAATCTTTTATTCGCATTAAAGGGAGGCGATGAAATAAAGGATTGAGCCGGCGTGAGATTCAATTTGTTACAATCCTTCAGGAAATGCTTTCAAATGAAACATTTTGTGTTCACGAGGAAGTTAAATTGTATTTCTTACAAGAACCTCGTTGGTAGGGCTTGTTTGTATCGGTGGAACTTAACGTAAGCTCCTTTAATACTAAATAAATACTTTGAATATATTTTTGTAAGTCGATTTAGAATGTTCTGTTTGAAGTTGCGGAATAAACGTAATACCTTTTTCATTTATTTTGTCAAGTAAAATAATTGAGTAAATAAATGCAATGAATTCCTAAAACCGTGTTTGAATATCAATAAATAACGTACGCCTGCAATTTTCCAATCATCGTTTTGAACCTCCCTTCCAATGTTAGCGAAGCGTGAAACGTTGTAAAATATTTAAATATAATAAGACTAAATCTGCGACCATTTCACTGCTTGTTTGATTAAAATGCGAACACATTTGCGATTCAAATCTTTCTTTTTACTGATCATAAAGAATTCAAATGTTCAAGTTAATATTTTCGACACGTCGGTTGTCGGTGGCGGCATTTTTTAATATATTTTTTGTTCTTTTCTCCCAACAGGCGCGCGTGATTTATTCCCCTGTACGCTTCATATTACAAGTGTAGTGACATTGAAATTATTAACGCCTATTTAATTATAGCATAATATGTGAACAGCAGACGTAATTTTCTTGTCGTTCTGAAATGATTTATTAATACGTGGCACCATATTTGGGAGCACTTAGGTCGTTTGTGGTGATAAGTTAAGTATTTAACGTTTGCTTTATTGATGTTGAGTGGGTTTTGAATTTGTTTTAGAAGCATAACATAAAATTCTTCGCAAAAAATAGCTATATTTAGTAAGTCGTTCTATACGTAATGAGTTACATATTTACAAGCCAACATCGATAAACGTACCAATAACACGTAAAACTAAACGCCTCAAAGCTTACCTATCAAGACGCAATACCATAAACACACTGACCCTTAAAAACATAAAAAAAACTAATCGTATTTTAATCTTGTTTATGCGAAACAGATACCCCTCGTATAATGTTTGTATCGAGAGCAACAAATGCAATACCTCTCAAGCAAGCACGCACTCAGAGGTTATTGCCGGCCCTCCCGCCCCTCCGCACTCTCCTCTCGCTCGCCTGTTCGATCGGATGAATATGGCCCGAAGGAAATGATGAGAGTGCTGGCCTGCTATCACCGGGCCTGTCGCGAGGTAATGTCATCCAAACATCATCGTAACGTGGAGCTAGGAAGTAAGCGGGATTGGGAAGAGTTAGGTAAGATATTGGTAGGTATTTATTATTTATTTATTTTATAGGCTCTCATGCTATTTTTGGGTCTATCTGTGCTATTTTATTCGTTTGATAGCCTCAATATCGGTAGCCCGTCCCCATAATAAAATACCGTAACACATGATACTATAAAAATAACTGAAACAGACTAGCCTCGCGGTATCTACATTAGTAAATTGACGGATTTTTCTTACAGCATCTGCTGCTGAACTTAGCCGTCCTGCAAGAGATGTTAAATGAGGACCCCATTCGAGCCTTGAGTCGAGCGTTATCCCCAGGACAACAGTTTTATTGACGAATTCTAGCTTCTCTTTATTCAATACTATGTCACAATCTCTACTTTTAACATGTAAAGCAAGTCTTATGCATTTCGTTTTTTTCCCATTTAATACTAAATTATTAGCAGTGAACCAATTGTGTACCTGCAGTTGGGCATTATTTCCGTCGTCAAGATTTGATGCACGTCTATTTATCTTAAAAATTAAGGAAGTATCGTCAACAAATAACAACATTTGTGGTTGTTTTTTTAATGAATAGGGTAGATCATTAATATATACTAAAAAGAGGAAGGGACCTTATATCGAGCCTTGTGGAATGCCCATTTTTACTTTTAAGTTAAGTGAATTGACACCATTTGGACTTTTTGCTGTCTATCATAAAATAAGATTTTACTAAACTAAGTGCGAGTTTACCTATTCAGTAATGCTCAGGTTTTAAGAGCAAGGTTTCATGATCAACGCTGTCAAATGCCTTGCAGAGGTCACAAAAGGTCCCTATGGCTTCTTGGGCCTCCTTCCACGCTGTAAATATGTGTTTTAATAAAGTGACACCGGCGTCAGTCGAACGACGTCCTTTGGTGAAACCATATTGCTAATCGTGTAAGATTTTGTTGGTGTAAAAATAATTGAGCATTTGATTGAGTATTACCTTTTCAAACACCTTGCTGAATACCGGCAATACGGGTCTATAATTGTTGGTGTCTTTGCTGTCCCCAGATTCAAAAAGTGGTATTAACTTACTGTTTTCCATTAAATCCGGTAGGACTCCTTGATCTACACACAAAATAAATATTAAAGTTAAGTATGGTGCTATAGTCTCGATTATGGATAGACCACGGAGCTTGTTTCTGCTCCGTGGGATAGACATTCCCCATAGATCTTCGGTCCATTTGATATTTATTTGCCGAAAAGCTTTTATAACTATCATAGACTGTCAACAAATGGCTTATAAACCAGTGATTGTTCAAGAAAAATACACTCGGAACAACAATAAATACATATAATCGTGAACTCCGTTGAGCGCTTACATGCAAACATCTTCTAGTGCGCAAATTAGTAGTATTAGTATGACGGGTAGGTATTCGCAAAAAAGAAAAAAATATGTGTAGATTTTCTGTATAAAACTCATTTTAGCCCACTAACCTATTTCAATACCACAGTAAAAGGTAAATCTGACCTACATATTGTTTAATTTGAGCGACTATCAAAACGAACAACCCACGTTAGAACTAACACAGTTTGTCAAACACAGACTTGATAAAATGTAACATTTGAAGGTTTTAATAAATATCATATTTTTGTACCTAGATTCGGCATGTGCCACATAATGAGGTTAAACGTGTCACGATAAGGGGCCTAGCTACCGAAGGTACAGAAATTATTGTTATGTAAGTAAACTAAACTCAATACAAACCACATTAAGCCATGTGAAATGCAAAACCGCATTAATGAAGAAAAGTTTCATTGGTATTGCTCCTCGAGTTTATAAAATACTTTTTTTTTTCCGTGGTGGAAGATCTTCATGGATGTCCGCCGCCCTGGGGCGGGAGGCGGGGTGTGTCAGACTCTTACTGACTAAAAATCACCCCTTTTTTTTTTTTTTTTTGTTTCCGGGGTGGAAAATCCTCATGGATGTCCGCCGCCCTGGGGCGGGCGGCGGGGTCTGTCAGACTCTTACTGACTAAAAACCACCCCGGTGTTCCATCTCACACCTACGCCGGGGGTCGCGGGACCGTACGATCCTTCCGCAACCCCCGACTGGTGCCGGCCACCTCGGGTCCTGATGTATGGGGGGCGACGGACGTCCCCGAGTCCGTTGCCCCTGGACCCATTTAGGGGGGCTGGAAGAGGGCGTTGTCCGCCCTCCGCCGACGCCCGGTGCGCCTTCTGCGGGCCGGGTGAGTGGACGAGATCTCCCTCTCCCTTTCCGCAGCCTCCTTCTGCGAGACGACTGTCTCGCAGAAGGAAACCACCGCGTCTCAGGACTCGTCGCTGCCGACCATCGACTCGACTACGGCCGGCAGCGACAAGTCACTGCCTACTTCTGAGATGAGGGCACGGCGCGGCTCCTCCCAAGCGGCACACTCTGCCAGCGTATGCCGCGCCGTGTCCTCTCGGCAGTCGACGCAGTGGTGACACCGGGCGTCCGGCTCCATGTTTATGCAACACAGGTACTTCCCGAAGCAACCATGCCCCGAGAGCACCTGCGTCGCCCGAAACGACAGGGAGCCGTACCTCCTCCCGAGCCAGCGCTCGAGCACCGGCCGGACCGCCTCGATGGTGACGAGGCCGGCGGTAGGCCAAGAAAGCCTGTCCCGCCATTCCGCCACCAGGACCTCGCGAAGCTGAGACCGACGCAGCTCCATGTGCCGCTGCATCGGTCCCTCGCCCCGCGCCCTCGCTTCCTCGCGCCACCGATACAATGACGCGAGTACTTTCGCCTCGGGGTCCCAGGGCGGGGATCAATAATAAAATACCTGACTCAACTAAATGAAAGCCAGTACAGAAGTTAAAAACTACCCTACACCAGCTGCTGCTTAAAAAATGCTATTACTCATTAGACGAGTTTCTGAACGACAATAATTATGATTAACCGGAAGTGTAAAAAAAAAAAACTTTTTTTTTAAATAATGTGACTTATTTAATTTACTAATTTTAAATATAATATATTTTCTTTATAATTAACAAATTAGTAACATATTTGTATATCATTGTTGACAAAGCATCGCGCAATTTGTACTATTTATAAGATTTTTATAATGTCATTACCTATGTTTGACAAATAAATTATTCTGATCCTGATTCTAAGCAACTGAATAAACAAATGTTATTTAGATGGATTGGATCACCATTCTCTTATCCTAATACCAATTTATTTGAGGTCAGTGTAGCATGTCATCTCCTTCTATATTTGTCTATCAGTCGTCATCACAGTCTTCTTCTTTGTTACACTGGCATGACTTTTCTCAGATCCTGTTGGCCCAAAACTTCGCCACTTCCACGGCGTCGTCGGTGGCAGCGCAGAGATCATTTTGACTGCAAGTTTTAGGACTCAGAGGGCAGGAATGACGGTGGAGCGAGAGTTTGCGAAACAGCTCCACATCCACACCCTGCTGCCGATCCGTCATTCAGTAGTCACTTCCTGTCTAGCCATATCATCTTTCACACAGTCCGTCCATTTCTTTGGTATTTTTAATCAATAACAAAGACGCAGTAGTGGCCCAGTGGTAACGGCCGCGAATTACGAGTTGTAGTTCGTTGGTTCAAACCCAGACAGGCGCTTTACTTTGAGTAAATTATTTCATCACCACTGCTCTCAAAACGGCGAAGGAAAACATCGTGAGGAAACCGGCTTGTCCTAGAACCAAAAATTGGAAGACATGTGACATCTACCAACCCGCACTGGGCCCGTGTGGTCGATTACAGCCTACTCCCTCTCTCCGAGAGGAGGTCTGTGTCCCAACAGTGGGAACTTTATAGGCTGATGATGAACAAAACATCTGTTATTTATCTATTCAAAATATTTATTTATTTAAACCCATGCAGCCGTAGTCTTGACGTTTCGTAAATTTCTGTTAACTGTTTGTTTTTAACTAAACAAAGAATTGACACTTGTTTAAAATAATTATAATTTTAATTATCACAGTCATAATAGAAAGAAAGAAAGTTTATTTGCAGTAAACATGACGCAAAAAATAACACAAACACAGAAAATATGAAAAGGTTGGGGGAAACATGCGTCACATCTACGCAAAACGGCTATCGCTCAGCATTATGCCGCGACCCTATGCAAGACAGAGCCCCAGCGCTGGTTTTCAGCGACAGCCGGCGCTGACGTAGTGACGTCGTCCGGTGAGGCAAACAATAGTTAGGACGCTGTACCAGTACAGCGTACTTACGAACGTTGCACTTAAATAAAAATAATATAAATGTTATAGAATATACTAAACAGACATGTAAAAGGAAATAGACATGCTACGAGAATATCATCATGGCCCCCCAAACCCCCGTAAAACCCCCTTTCTTTCCGCATATTTAATGACCGTATCGTGTACATTCAAGGCAGTGTCTTTTTGATATAAATATGTGTTGTTTATTATTGAAACATAAGTAGTTGGCAAAAGTCTAGGCAGATTGATTTATTAAAATAAATATACTACATTTTATTATAAATAAAATAAAATTATGGTTGACACTGTATGTTTTTGTCCGTAACTTGCATCCCTTTATACAGTCTGGAAACTTATTTTATGACATCACTATGTAATACACCTACCTTAGTTCTTTCATAACGGAAACGTGTATCTTATTAGATGTCCTCAACAGTCAAAGATTTTCTCATGCAATATTGAAATACGTGAACCAAACTTTGGCTACGGCGTTACTGCTACGAGCTTGCTACGAATTCCGTAGCTCTTGCTACGAATCTCGTAGTGCTTACTATACGGCGCGGCGCGGCGGTTTGTTACTGTTTCACATAAACAAAACTGCAAATGGACCTATATTTACCAAATATACATGTAATATAAATATTTTCATGTATATTTTATAGTAATTATATTTTGTATTTAAAAAGGGAAAATTTAAATTGCAAAAGTTACAAAAAAAAAAAAAAAAAACAGAAATCTTGGTTTTAATTATGTTGATGAAAGAAGCATATATTTATATAACACGAATAATAACAAACGAGCTACGGGTATTGTGTGGTTTTTAATTTGTAAAAACTTGCAATCACCATTACTAAAAATCTTCTAAAAACTTTCATTATTATATTACCTACTTCACCTATCGCTCCACAAAGAACATAAATTAATACAACGCTCTAATAAAACACTTTTACTTTTAATACTCATAAGTATAATTTCAGCAGGCGTTCACAGCTCGCTGAGCACAATATAGAGATGCCTCGTAGTATCAAATTAGCGAAGTCTTGCAGCAATAATTAAACGCTCGCAGCCAAAGTGAGGAAACTGCGTTTGACTAGTTCAAATTAAACTAAGTTATAGGGAACAAATTAACTTGTACAAACTATCTGATATATCTTTGACAACGTATTAAACCTACTTTGTAGGTTCTAGGTAATCTTGAGTTCGTATTTTTAATTAACGTTTAATTTTAGGTTTGAAGTTAATTATATATCTTGGTTACCATGTCTTTTACTAAAACTAAGTTATAGGGAACAAATTAACTTGTACAAACTATCTGATATATCTTTGACAACGTATTAAACCTACTTTGTAGGTTCTAGGTAATCTTGAGTTCGTATTTTTAATAACGTTTAATTTTAGGTTTGAAGTTAATTATATATCTTTGTTACCATGTCTTTTACTAAAACTAAGTTATAGGGAACAAATTAACTTGTACAAACTATCTGATATATCTTTGACAACGTATTAAACCTACTTTGTAGGTTCTAGGTAATCTTGAGTTCGTATTTTTAATTAACGTTCAATTTTAGGTTTGAACGTTTAAAAAAAAAAAAATATATATATATATATATATATCTTTATAAAAAAAAATATATATATATATATATATATATATCTTTGTTACCATGTCTTTTACTAGTTATTTGGTGATAGTGGCAATTCCCTTTAAACTGTTATATTTTATTGTAGTTGCCCGGTGCAGATAAGTCAATTGATGGGTAAATAAATTGCAGTATTGACATTTTCCTGCTTTGGAATTTTACACACTTTTTAACAGGTTTGGATCTCACGTGCCTTTGATATCGATAAAAAAACGTTAAACCCTTATTATTTTTTCATAGAAAACTCTTCTACTCATTCACGATTTTTACGTAACTAAATTGATATATTATTACGGCACGACGTGGCGGCGGCGCGGAACGTGACATTCAGGTCCGCGCTGCCCAGCTGCGGCTGCACCGACAGCTGCGGCTCCCGTGCTTCGCGAGGTAGAAGCTGACACAAACGAGCCCCATGTTCACATTAACTCACATAGTCATCAGAAATAATATTACTACAAGCATCGTTACATTATTATAAGACATGTAGATATGTACTTACATAATCAGCTTATAATGTTACTAATGCTGGGACACAGGCCTCTTCTCTGCGAGAGGGAGTGGGCCATAATCCACCAAGCGGGCACACAAGTCTTCGAATTTTTGGTTCTAGGACATGCCGGTTTCCTCACGATGTTTTCCCTCACCGTTTTTAAGGTCAGTGGTGATGAAATTAAATACACAGAGTAAAGCACCTGTCTCGGTTCGAACTCACGACCTACATTTCGTAAGTCGGAGCCGATAATACTGGGTCACCACTACTCACCGCTCGGTGCGGAGGCGGTATCCCTTGGTAGGACTACTAGTATTTAGCTGCGTTCGGTTAGACTGGAAGCTGACGCTAACATAATTGGAATAAGGCTAAAAACATGTCATTTTCATCACCACAATAATTACTACACTACAAAGTGCAACAATGAAAAACACGAGAACGTCACGACGAGATGTCTTGGACATGCCGGTTTCATCACGATGTTTTCCTTCACCGTTTTGAGATCAGTGGTGATGAAATAATTCACGATAGATACTAACTTGTCATTAATTCCGAAAAACTTATACACGGCAGTACTATGTACTCGTACCTATACGTGCACGTCTTTCTACGTCGTTCTCACATGTATAATTTCAACATGAATGATGTAACCATTTTTGTAACAATATTTTGATTTAAAAGAGTGTCCATGGAGTTTCTTGCCCGTTCTTCTCCATAGGTACTTAATACGCTTTGGAATGGGCAACTAGCTTCATCTTTCTGACTGACCGACCCCTTGACAATGCAAAAGTGTCTGTAATTGGTAGTATATAGTATAGTAAATAGTATGTATGTGTATAGGACTTATTTATATATTTGTGTAAATTATTTTGATAGTTTTTTTTTTTTTATCATTGTTAAACATCGGTCAAATCAATGCTTTCCTTTCCTTTCAATTAAAGCACCTGCCACCTAATCTCTTCACCACCCTTGGTTGACTGGTAGAGAATGCCTAAGGCATTAAGTCCGCCTTTGTACCTTTTGTGCGAAAAGTTATAAATAAATAAATAAATAAATAAATTGGTTTATTTGAAATAAATGCTTTGAGTTTGAGTATATGTACATTGAGCTTCCCCATTGGTCTTGTGGTTGCAAGCGCGCTGCTGAGCGTGGGGTCCTGGATCCGATTCCCAGGACGGGCAAAGTGTTATTAGGTTATATACCCCGTGCCTCGGAAAGCACGTAAAGCCGTTGGTCCTGGGCCTCATCTCTCTCCAGTTGTCTCGGATTGCCGTCCCACCGGACTTTGAGAGTGAGGGAAGAGAGAGTGCACCTGTGTCTGCGCATACATTTGAGCACTATAATATCTCCCACGCCTAAGACTGGTCTCCGTTGAAATTGGCCGCCATGGTCGAAATTCGGTCTAAAGGACATGTACATTGAGTATATAAACAAGATACCTGTACCATCTCGTTATCTTAAGTAAAGGTCAGGGTGTAACTGTTCACTGTGTATGGAGTCCAAACCAATTTATATTTATCGTGGTATGGTCCGCAGCAAAAGTAAGTAAACATAAAAAAGTATGAAAAAAAATTGTTAGAAATGGGAATATGCTGATTATATTAATACAATAGAAAGAATCCTCTTTATTATTACATTAGAAAATTACAGACATACATGTAGGAATTTTACATAGGGTTGCACAATGGGCGGGCTTAATATCTCTAAAAGCGATCTTTTGAAGATAACCTTTGGATGTATCTAAAAGGAAGAAGTAGAGACATTACTATATATGCCTATGTAAAGAGAAAAAATAAGTGTGTATCATTTATTTTATATCACGCCATGACCCTTAGAAGCCGAGCATAAAGAAAGAACAAGTCAGAAGGAACGCTAAGCGAAAACGAATCAAAATGGCTTTTCGCGACGCGACGCGGGCAGAAGCTGGTATGTTTTAATCTCAAGATTTATTTCAAACTATATCTTGTACTATCCTTATTTAAAATAAATGTCCGACATGTCCATGTATATTTAAAAAAAAATAAGGCTTCATGAAAAAGTCAAAGATTTGATGGGCTGCGGGCACACGGCAGTCTTTGCCCCGCCTCGAAAAAATTCTAGATCCGGGGCTGGTACAGACCATCAGACTGAACAACTTTCTCCCTGGGAACAATATCGTAATCGCAAAAAAAATCAGCCACACCATACATTTAGGTCGAGTAGGTATTGAAGTTTTGTATGGGAAAGTTGATAACTTTTTCAAACCACCTCAAACTCAAAGCATTAATTTCAAATAAACCAATTACAGGCACTTTTAAATTGTCAAGGGGTCGGTCAGTCAGAAAAATGAAGCTAGTTGCCCATTCCAAAGCGTAGTAGGTACTTATGGAGAAGAACGGGCAAGAAACTCCATGGACACTCTTTTAAATCAAAATATTGTTACAAAAAAGTGGTTGCATCATTCATGTTGTAATTATACATGTGAGAACGATGTAGAAAGACGTGCACGTTAAAAGCGTCCGTAATAAAAAGAAAAAAAACAATTATGGAATTAAAATAAGCTTAAATACCCTTAAATACGCCCCCCCCTTACCCTTATTATTATTAATACGACCACACCTTACTAGCACATGCTGTATAATTGTGTTGTGAACTGTACTAGCTTAGAAACATTCAGATCTGGTTTCTTGCTATTAATTCCGTATTTTTCCGGCCTATCTGCCCACCCATCATACCCGCATTAGATTGAATTGGGTCTCATTCCATTCAAACGTACAACGCGTATAGTTTCCATGTTTATTTTTCCAAAAGATATTCATTTGGATATTTATTAAATGGGTGCTTTTTATCATACTGTGTAGTCGTATTCTGTATCTACGTATACGGAAAATACAAACGAATGTTGAAAATTCAAAGATGACTATGTTTTACTCTTTGGCTTCGGATTCACAAAATGGTAAAAGATTTATGATACTTGAATGCATAGCAAAATGGGCAATAATTAAAATAAATTTATTTCGCATAGAAAAAAAAAACGCCGTGAAATTAAAATTAAATGTTGCATTAGGTATTTTGTTTCACTGTAACAGAAATCATGATCATCATCAACTATGTTGGGGTCGGCTTCCAGTCTAACCGGATGCAGCTGAATACCAGTATTTTACATGGAGCGACTGCCTATCTGACCTCCACAACCCAGTTACTGGATAATACGATATCCCTTGCTGGTAAGAATAATTTTATTGTTAGACTCTCGGGCTCCTGACAACCCGTAACGACTGTCAAAGATCCACGAATAACAACCGGGACCAACGGCTTAACGTGCTTTCCGAGGCACGGAGGGGTCTTGGTATGTAAAATCACCCATCCACGGAGCAACCGCAGCAAGCGTAGCTTAACCTGATCGATCGACCCGTGCAGCTGTTATTACTAAGCCACAAGCCAAGCCAGTAACAGAAATATGCACAATAAATTAAAAATTAAAGAACACATAGCTGATGATAATTCACACAGCACTCATCATCAGGCACCTGTCCCAACGCTGGCGAAGCCACTAGTTATCAACTATTTTATCGCCCAAGAAATATAAAAATGATTATAAGTTCCGTGTAAGTAAAACAGAAGCATAGATTAGTACCTATTTGATCGGTGCCTGTTCTCATAGAGGCACGAGGAACAGGGTGTAAAGTTCACTCATACCTCCATAGAAAAGGGATGATCCTCTGGTGGGCAACTGCCCGACGATTGATGTCACGACGTTGTATATATGCTAGTTGCGCGGTAAACTCTGCTTGCGTGATGCAGGATTTTGCGTGACGTCAGTGTGACGCGTACCTCGCATATGGCGATGTAGATACCGCTACATTCTCACCGGTGCGCCGGTGAGTACTGGTTTGTCGCAGCGACAAGAGCTATCAAAGAGAGTACTCGCCCAGCAACGCTCGCTTGGCGGGCAGAACACTAGCTGAGAAACTGACGCTTGGTACATATGCATACCAGCGAGTTATCGCTCGTCGCAGTCCCGCAATCGCTATTCGTTACTTGCTAATTCGCTTTTAGTTGCTTGCTCGACTCGCTTCTTGTTATCGCTGGCGGTCGGTCCGGTGCCTTGATTAAAATTCGCAGAAACCGCCTTCTACGAAATAAAATATCAGGTACAAATATGGAACTACGAGTTCCGTATTACTTTTCACCAATTATTTTTTTAAATAATTCTTTGTAGTAGTTAAAAACAATAGGTATCTAAAAAAACTTTTAATTCTAACAATTCTGTTAGAATTAAAATCTGACAAAATGAATGAACGTACACGAAGCAAAATGAGTACCTATATAAGGTACGATCCTTATATAGGTACTCATTTTGCTTCGTGTACGTTCATTCATTTTGTCAGATTTTAATTCGCAGGTGGCGTTCTTTAGTTTTAGCCTTCCCCCATGGGAAGGAGGCGGGACTTTATGTATGTGTGCCATATGCGAACTATGAATCACGCTGACGTCACTGACGTTATTTTAAATAAAATAAGTAATAGACATAATTTGAATACTAGGAATAATGATAAAATAGATCAACCATTTTTCAGATTATCTAAAGTACATACATCTTTTTATGGGGTAATGTGTCAAATGTTACAACAGATTTCTTTGTTATATTAATGTAATTAACCCTTTGACCGCGCGTGTCGCATATATGCGACAAATATTTTCGTGTCCCTATCGCGGGTGTCGTATTTCTGCGACAGAAAACATGCATGATTTTTTCGTTCTATTTTCGTCCTAATAACTGTGTGGTACAACTAAAACGAAAAAAAAAAAATTTTTCGATTTGTAGCCGCGCGCTAGGGGCACGGCCATTGATATTTAGCCACGCGCTTAAAGGGTTAAATGAAAGAAAATTTAAAACTCATATTATAAGTACACTTTGTAAACAACCATAATTAAAAATTAGAGGATTATATCCTAGATAAGAATGCTTGTCCTAGGACAATCTAAGCTCCTAAAGTCTAAACAAAATCAAACTGGTTGCTAATTTACTTGTATAGTTTGTAATTTTTGATGACATTGATTTTACATTCAGTAATTACTTTAACAAACACACTAAATAGTTACATGTTATTTTTTTTTTGGAAAATCATCTACTTTTACAATAAGTATTTGTAAATATGTGAGCGCCATGTAGTTATCTAACACATAATCAATTTACCTGTCATTACTTTATATTTAATTATTTTTAGTAATTTTATTCTAGGTGCATCGTATTCACATATAATTTATATAATTAATGTAAATAAAATATTGTAAAACATTTTCAAAGGGTAAACGGTGGAGTTTCTTGCCCATTCTTCTCAATACGAAACTACCTTTTGGAAGGGGCGACTAGAATCTAATCTATTTTTTTTAAATGTTGACATTCAGTAACTGTTTGAAGTAAATGGTTTGACTTTAACTTTGACGCAAAATCCTGCATCGCGCAACTCTTGTACAGTTTAGCACACAAATAGCATAAATATACAATGTATTTACATCAATCGTCAGGCAGTAGCCCACCAGTTTGGTCTGAGGATGCTCCCTTTTCCATAGAGGATGAGTGAACTTTACATCCTGTTCCACATACCTCTATATACTCGTATGTATGATTCTGTTAGATCAAAAACAGCACAGTGTCGTAATACGACGTAATTATAATTTTATTAGAGTCGTCCAAGAAAATCTATGAACATCATCACCAACGGCTTAGCGTTTTCACAGCTATGTTAGGGTCAGCGTCAAGTCTTACCATAGGCAGCTGAATATTAAACACCAGTATTAACCACAAACAGAACTTATATAGGGCCTTACAATATTGTAAAAGTCATTGACGCATAATTTGTAGCAATAAATAGTGACTTATTTGACTGTAGCTTTACTATAACTTTAAGCATTGATTTACTTATTAAATAAAACGGCCGAAGCGAATTACATTTAAACATATAATTTATTTAACACAATCATGCATTCTTCTCACCAAAATTCAAACATTCTGACGGTATCATCTTCCATTCATTCGCAAACATATAAAAAGTCTATGTTTGAGTTAAGGAGAGCGTTAATAGCCGCTAATATCCGAGGAATAGGTGACTTACTACTTACTTACTATAGTATAGTTAAAATCTCGCTGCAGACTTGGTCATAAATCATAATCGGAGTAGGGATGTGCGCTAGTTGCGCGCGCTCAATGCCATTATCGATGATGACTCAGACGAAGAATTTTAATTTTCTATTTTTAGTTTTATATATACGTTCTTTTGTTTATATATTTAATATACTTTGTAGTAAATTTGGTAATAAAATAAAAAAAAATGTGTATTTATTTCTATCACCCATTTATAAATATATAAAACTATCGATATCACTCATCGACTGCAGTAATACACAGGACTACGTGTGGGCGTGGCCTGCCCATAAGGCCCGTGAGTGGGAAAGAGAGCGAAACACTCGAATGATTTATGACCGAGTCTGCAGCGAGATTTTAACTATACTATAGTACGGCAAGTTGAAACAGCCAGTAAGCGGTGTTTTCTGCCACGACAGTAATTGTCTGGGACAGATATATTGCATATTTCATTATGCAGATCAGAAACATCATTAGTACCCCTAAGAATTATAAATATTAGAGTCATCAGTTAAAACCCACTGGCACATACCAGCATACAGTGTGCAGAGGTATTTTTAACTTTTACTTGAATGTAGGCGACCTTGTCTAAACCGAAGAAGTATAGATATAAGATCGTCCTGCACTGTAGGACCCACCATCTGCACTTAAATCAGTCCATTGTAGCTGGCTTACTACACATGGATCGTGCGACCATTTAAAGACAAAGTCAAAGCATTTATTTCAAGTAGGCATATAAAAGGCACTTTTGAACGTCAACATTTACATTAAAATAGAATTGATTCTAGTCGCCTCTTCCAAAAGGTGGTATCGTATGGAGAAGAATGGACAAGAAACTCCACCGTTACTCTTTTAAAATGTGTTACAATATTTTGTATATATTAATTATGTTGTAGCGGTATCTACATCGCCACATGAGCTGTGCGTCATACTGACGTCACGCAAATCCTGCATCGCGCAGGCAGAGTTTACCGCGCGACTAGCATATATACAACTTCCTGAAATCAATCATCGGGCAGTTGTCCACCAGACACGACACCCGTCTGGTCGGAGGATCCTCCCTTTTCTATGGAGGTATAAGTGAACTTTATACCCTGTTCTTTGTGCCTCTATATTTATTATTATATATGAAGACGATGCACCTATAATAAAATTACCCTACCACAATAGGTAAAAAGAATTTAAAAATATAGCAATGACAAATAAGTTAATTATGTGATAGGATACTTATAGAGATAGAAAATTGAAACTTAAGCAACCCAACAGGAATTTAGGCATTATTATTTGGTTATTTACATTGGCATGAGGTCCTGAGTTCGATTCCCAGATCGGGCATAGTGTTATAGGGTTGTTCATTTGGAAATTTCTCAGAAGCAGCCGAGAGTCTGGTTTCGTGCCCAGTTGATAGCAAAAGGCTCACCCTTTATTACATAGGATTTACACATACATACAGGTACACCTCTGCCCAACCCTTCAGGATTACAGGCGTAGTGTAATGTTATATTACTTGACTTTATTCTTCAGCCATTTGTTCACTAAACTAATTAGAAAAGGATGTATTTTTTCTTTTCTGTCCATGCTGTAAGACTGTGGAATGCACTCCCGCCTAGCATTCGTGATTTAAATACTATTTATCTATTTAAACTTCGATTAAAAGACCTTTCCTCTATACTGTGAGTATTTATATATATATATGCTTATATATTTTAGCATTATGTATTTATTTAAGTATACATGTTAATTATTTTTATTTTGGTATATTTAATATTTTACCTTTAGACTTCACACATTCATATTTTTCTCTTCTTGTTCTCACGCACTATTGTCTACGTTTCTTTTTTACTTCTCCTTTCGCAGGTCTGCTGGAAGAAATTTCTTAAGAAATAAGCAGTACCTTTGTACTCAATTTATAATTATGTCATATCTCTTGTATTTTATTGTGTGTACATAAATAATAAATAAATAAATAAATGTATTACCCATTCTCTGACCAGAAGACTGACCGGTTGGTGCCGTTGGTAGCGACCCTGCCTTCTGAGCCGCTGGTCCCGGGTTCGATCCTCAGACAAGTCAAACATTTGTTTGCATTAACATGTTTGTTTGACCTGTGTCTGGGTGTGTTTATGTATATAAGTATGTATGGTTACCGTAGTACAGGCTCTGCCTAGTTCTGGACCTGAAGACCTTGTGTGGATGTTGTCTCATATTATATTATATTATATATATATATAAGGAAACATCCCAGCGCTGAGTTGCTGGGTTCGTTTTCTCCTCTATCGGTCGTTATATCTCCTGACAAGGTTTATTTTGTTTATTAGTATTTATTTATGTATTGTATAGTAATTTTCGAGCCATCTATCCCGTATGTTGCATCTGCCATGTTTTATCTCTGCATCTTTATTAAGGTTGATTGATAAAATGCCTCAGGCATTAAGTCCGCCATTGTATATTATTAGTATATTTTTGGTCACCTTGTGCTTAAAGTTTTAATAAATATATAAAGCCATTTGACACAGTAAACACCAACGACCTTTATAATCTAATTCACCAAGTTCATTGATTCGATTTGATAACACAATTTTATAAGTTACTAGTTACTCTCGACGTCCGCGTCATCTCGATTCTCAACTGGAAGGTTGGTATGGTTTAGGTATCATAACGAGTCAATTATCATTCATTCGTCTGTGTTTTGTTTCGATTTATACTTCATTTTGATTATAAATAATAATATGATATTTAAATTAAAATTACCAGAGTTTGGGAATTGAATAGTCGCTATAGTCCCAATAGTATTATCAACAACAGAAGCCCAATTCTCATACTTAAAAAACGCTCAAATTCAAGTCGCAATCTCATCTCAGCGACAATCAATGTCAAAAACTTGTCAAAAATGTATTGAAATTGATTGTATTTTTGACAGATTGAGACTGAGATCAGACTGTGAACGTTCTTAAAATTACGGGAATTGACCCTCAGGTGTTATCCCAAAACAAATAATTGATAGTTTTAATGCACTCAATCTATCTAAATACACATAACTACCTAACACTACAAAAAAATACCATATTAAACATTTGCCGCATATTAAGAATTTTGTTACAGTTAGACTTGGATAATAATTTTACTGCAGTACAGAGCAATTTACCTTCTCAGAATAGTAACTAGAATCTCACCTTGGTTCACATCCGTAAGATCCTGAAAATACCAGGTATCAGATACTAACCTGAGAAATTTTAGATTAAAAACCAAAATAATAATAATAAATATCCCCACCGCCGTCGTATCTCTACGTTGACGTCGTGGTGGGGCTTGCGTGCTCCGAACTCTAGGTCTGTGCCGGTAGAGTTTACTTTGCTGGAACGGGTCTACGATGAGGAGCCAGACCAAGAGAGATACAGAAAACCGCAGGACAGCATGTGGCGAGCTGTCGGGCAGTAGCGACCCCACGGACCCCATATCCCGGGAGAAATCTTGCTCCTCATCTTTGGCTTGCTTTTATTGACCGCCTGGAGTGCACACTGACAAGGAACAGAGTTCCCACCTCTTTCTTGCCTTTATTGGTTGGCTTGAGTGGAGATTTGCAAGAGAAAGCGTGCTCGGAGGAAGAAATTATTCCAGTAAGTGCTGGTAGGGATTTTGACCATCTTCCGGGCTCTGGGACTGTTCTTCCCAGAGCCCGGAAGATGGTCGAGATCCCTGATAGTCGTGGACCTCAGGATATGATATCCCCTTGTCGCTACGTCACTAAGTGCTAGCGACAGTTTCCAGGGGCCCATTAATGAATGTACAAGTCACACCCTGCCATTTTTTCCGCGTTGAAACGCTGATTAGGCAGGGACTATAAGTCCTTCCATAATTATTGGTAACCAATACACTATAGCCACTATAGCCCAATATGTTTTGTTCAATGTTCTGCAATAGTCCTGAACTAACTAGGGGTTGTTCTTGGGTGCACTTGCATAGTACATGCAGGGATAGTCGCTGGTTGGTGCCTCAACGCTTAAAATGGTCTATGGGGACTCTGTGAGTTGGCTTTGACCCCTCGTACGCCTTTCAAAAGTCTGGGACCCTTGGGTCCCGAGATATGTCAAAAAAATATAATAAATATTATATTTTTATGAAAACAAGCCTGCAGGCAGCAACTAGGCAAGTTTCGATTTAAATCACAAACTATTTTGAAGCATAACGAATTCGTAACTAACTATTTTTGACAGCATACAATTTATCATGCTTTATTAGTTAGTGCTAAAAAGAAAACATCAAAACATTTCAATTTGGTATTCCAAATTGAAACGTTAAATCCCACCAAAAAGTTACTTTATTTTCCTCTTGACCTCCGACCACTCCATAAACGAGAAAACACAAAAAGATAAAAAACTCAACTCATTTTTATTTAATTTATTTAATTACCTCCCTAAACATCTCGGTCAGAACATCTCGGTGCCAAAGATAAAAGAAAAAAACATAAAAGAGAACGAGCGCATAAAATTAACATAGAAACGTAGAATAAGTACGTTCGGACAGACAGACAGACTGCGACCGGTCAACGCTACGGTCGAAAATCTAGACCAGGAATGGTAAACCTTTGTAAATCTAGGTAGAGTATGTTTGATGATGACTAAACTAATATGACCAGGAAATAATGCAGTAAGTAGTCGTCCAAACAATAAATCAACGTAAACTACCCATTGGAGCACATACAAATAGGTATCTCAAAAATGTATATACCCGTAAATATCAGTTCCGCACATATTTCTAACGGGCTATCATAGATAATTGCCGTTGTTTTTACTAGTTTTTTTGGACCATGTCATACACAAACAAACAACATGTGAATTACCTATAAGTTCAAAATATATTGTGTTGATTCATCACGCATCATCCACTTTACAAGGAACTTAATCCTCAAATATATACCGGTAGATAAAGTAGATTTCTATGTATATAAAATAAATAAATAAATATTTCTAGATTTTTATATCAAATATAGCAATGTTTTCTAGACACATTCATCATCATCAATGTTTAAGTTTCGAATGTTTTTGACAACAGGCAACACCACAACTTAGTAAATTTTAACAACTAAGTAAGTAAACTAGGTAAGTATCGCAGAAAGCGATAAGGCCGCCCATTGTATATTAAGTAGTGTTCAGTTTAATTTTTGTTGTTATGTTTTTTGTGGTTTACAATAAAGAATATATAAATAAATAAATAAATAAGTACAGCTACTTAAATTGACCCACTACCCACAATTTCATGTCGTGTCCCATTAGTTTGCCATCCCTGACCTCAACCATTACTGTTAGAAAGGCTCTTTGTAATCCATCTATCTCTAATTAACTATCTCTGGGCAAGCCAAAATGCTTTAATTAATTTCCAAACCAACAAGCTATAATTACAAATTAAGTCAAAATACGGTCTTATTAATCTTGGAGGGTTAGACGGTGCCCACACTAGATACAAAACAGTTATGTCTTTTATTGACACAACTAAAACAATGCATTGCTTTATGGTAAGTAAGTACATCATAACAATCAAGGGTTTTTGACAGAGATTTATAAGTGGAGTTGTTGGGGCTGTGATCTCGTCCCGGTAGCTTGGGTAGTGTGTGGAGATAAATGATGAATACTCCGCTCTGAATGACTGGTTTATGCATATAGTAATGAAATGAGTACAATGTCGGACCGCGACGCGACAAAAAAAATAGCGATTCGCTCCTAATGGCTGCTGCGGTCGTACTGGCGGTCGCGCGCAGCTAGCGGCGCAGGCGACGGCGGGCGCGCGGCGCGGGGGCGCGCGGGTTAGCTATCGCTCTCCTCCCGCGTCCCGCTCATGCGTGGTCGGGGCGTGTATGCGCGCCAACAGGCTCCCCCCGTTGGAACTCGTTCCAAGGTCTGAAGTGGGCAGCAGGCAGAGCCTATTGTAGGCTCGTCGAAGTACTCCCGAAGCCGTCCTGACGTCAGCGACGCGTGTGATGCCGTCGGAGCCAGGGTGCAGCTTGATGATGCGGCCGAGGCGCCAATGGTTTGGTGGGAGGCGGTCATCCTTGACCACAACCAGGTCTCCCAGCTGCAGCAGCCCCTGGTCATGGCGCTGCCATTTTGCACGTTTCTGTAATTCTGAAAGATATTCTGTCTGATATCGGTTCCAAAAATGAGCCACCAAGGCTTGTGCTCTTTTATATCGAGGCAAAGTACTGATCTGAGTCTCTTTTTCTGTGTCCACCTGACTGGGCAACATCATGATCGTTCGTCCAATTAAAAAATGAGAGGGAGTCAGTGGAGTCATATCGTTGGGATCAGAGGACAATGCAGTAAGAGGGCGTGAATTTAAAATCCCTTCAATTTGGATTAATGTTGTGTTTAACTCTTCGTAAGTTAAATGGGCTAGGGATAGAATCCTTTTAAGAAGGAGTTTAACTGACTTAACTGCGCCTTCAGCTAAGCCGTTGAAATGTGGGCTATAGGCAGGAGTGAATTTGAAATTGATTGCCTGCTCTGCTGCACTTAAACTAATGTCATTACACCTTGACCTTAGAAAGGTCGAGAGTTCATTGTAGGCTCCTACGAAGTTAGTACCGTTATCTGAGTATATGTTAACAGGCCGACCTCTGCGAGCGATAAATCTGTTTAATGCAGCTAGAAAGGCTTCAGTACTTAGATCAGTGACTAGTTCAACATGAACTGCCCTCACTGCCAAGCACACAAATATACAAATGTATGATTTTATAAGTTGGCTACCCCTACCCTTTCTGTTGGCAATTAGAATAGGCCCAGCATAATCGACAGCTGTGTTACTGAATGGATGCTCACTATGAACGCGTTCTTTAGGCAGATCCGCCATGATTGGTTGAATAGTTTTGCCGGCGAATCTACAACACTTATGACACTCATGTGTGATTTTTCTGGCAAGACTGCGACCACCTATTGCCCAGAATCTTTGTCTTAATGTAGCAAGCAGTAATTGAGGTCCTGCATGCATTAATAATGTATGATAATGTCTGAATAAAATTATTGTAACATGATGAGAAGCATGAATAAGAATAGGATGTTTAACATCATAAGTATAATTTGAATTTGATAATCTACCTCCAACTCTTATTACATTTTCATGTGACATGAATGGGTTAAGGTTTAGTAACTGTGACCTTTTTAATGACTGGCCTTTCTTTAATGTAGAGTATTCATCAGAAAACAGATCTAGTTGAATAAGTTTACATAAAAGTAATGTTGCTGAATTTAATTCACAAATAGTTACAAATGTTGTAGATTTATTATGAGGATGTCTACAGTTGTTTATGAAACGTAATATGTAAGCAGTGACACGTTGCAATTTACTAAAGCTTGAAAACTTATGAATAAATTTGGTCTCTTCATGAACAAGATTGCACAGTACTTTAGTTTCTGGTAGGTTGATGGGTATGGTATGGGTTTGAGTTGGCCATTGTGGTTTTGGTTGTGATAGAAATTGTGGTCCTGCCCACCACAGTTTAGAGCCTTCCAGATGGGTGGCATTGCAACCTCTAGAACCTATATCTGCTGGATTTATTTTGGTAGGAATGTAATGCCAATCCTTTGAATTGGTAGCATCAGTTATTTCATTGATTCTATTGCAAACAAATGCCTTTAAAGATGACTTTGGTGTTTGTATCCAACCCAATACAATTGTGGAATCACACCAGAATGTCCATGTATCAATGTTTAATCTGAGAGCATTTTTAACCTTGGTTGCTAAGCGAACAGCTATTAAAGCTCCACTAAGCTCTAACCTTGGTACAGTCATGCCCTTTAGAGGCGCTACCCTGCTTTTAGCCATGACAAGATGGACCACAACGTTGCCATCCCTTGAGACTGACCGAACATAAACACAAGCACTATATGCTTGCAAGGAAGCATCACTAAAGGTATGTAGTTCATAGCGTACAGCTTGGTCGCATAGAATGAGCCTTGGTATAATAATGTTAGTTAATTGTGACAGTGACTTCAAAAATTTCAACCATCTTTCTGCTAATTCAGGTGGCAATGCATCGTCCCACGCAATTTTTGAAGCCCACAATTCTTGCAACATTACCTTGGCCTCTAAGATGCAAGGGTTTACAAGACCTAATGGATCAAAAACCTGTCCCACTGTTGACAACACAGATCGTTTGCTTATTTTATTCCTTAAAGGGTCGCTAACTGTTGCAAAACTCAAAGTGTCAGCCATACAAGACCATCGCAGACCTAATGTTTTAGCATGATCATCATTGACTAATTTGAGCAAATGATCATCAATGTCACCTTTATTTATGCTGTTTAATATAGACATGTTATTTGAACGCCATTTTCTTAAATGAAATTGACCTTTCCTTAATTCCTTAATGACTCCTTGACACATTTGTAGCAATTCTGTTTCTGAGTTGTAGCCTGATATAAAGTCGTCCACATAGAAGTCGTGTAATATTGTTTCACGTATTAGAGGAGAAGAACACTCCTGACCTAGTTGCACTAGACACCGTGTAGCCATGTATGGAGCGGCTGCAGTGCCATAGGTTACCGTATTTAGCTTGTAAGTATCTACTTTGTGAGTGGCGTCAAACCGCCACAAAATTTGTTGAAGGCATCGTTGCTCTGGTGCTACCAGTACACAACGATACATTTTTTCGCAATCAGATGTAACAACATATTTGTGTTGCCTAAATCGGATTAATATATCTATTAAACTATCTTGGACTGTAGGTCCCACATACTGTATGTCATTAAATGACAACTGTGATGTAGTCTTTGCTGACGCATCGAATACAACTCTTAATTTAGTAGTTAAACTAGTGTCTCTAACTACACCGTGATGTGGCATGAAATATGAACATTTATCGGTACTATGATTGGCTAAAGACATATGACCGAGGTCAATGTACTCTTTGATGAAATTTGAGTATTTTTCTTTGTACAATGAGTCACGTTTGAACTTTCTTTCCAAAGACTGAAACCTAGATAATGCTTGTTCGTATGAGTCACCTAATGTTTCTGGTGACTGTTTTAAAGGGATTTTTACAACAAAGTGACCATCTTTCTCACGAGTGGTTGTTTTTATAAAGCTTTGTTCACACTCATTTTCCTCCTTTGTTGTTGTACGGGGTGATGAAACGGATTCTAATTCGAAAAATCTATCTAATTGTTGTTGAAGGTGGCCATCATTTAAATAATTGCAGTGAGCTGTGTTTGAGTAGGTGGTGGGCTTATTCCCTTTAGTTTCTTGTTTATGCATCACACCTGATACCAACCAGCCCACTCTTGTATCAATGAGAACTGGTTTGTTCCTGCCTAAAGACATACGTTTTGTACCTAATATGTTCCAAAAGATTTCAGCATTCAACAATATGTCTATTTCTGAAGGAATATTGAAACTAGGGTCAGCTAATTTTAAGTTCTTTGGAATGTTCAGCTGTGAGATATCAAAACGTGTGGTAGGCAGTAATTGAGTTATCCCTGGTACAATAAAGCAATCAATGAAGTTTATGTATGACTCGGTGCGTGAGGATATAGTCAAACTAGAACGTTTAGTTACATAAAATGATTGACTTAAACCTTCCACTGAAATGGAAGTAGACTTAACTGGCAATTTAAGTTGGTTACTTAGCTTCTCTGTTATAAAGTTAGATGTGCTGCCATTATCCAGTAAGGCACGGACAGTGTGTTTTCTACCATTACAATCAATAATGTCTATGAGTGCTGTAGACAGCAATACGCAACCATTATGTGTAGATGACAAGACAACGTCAGTTTGAATTGTTGGATCTATATTTGAGTGGCAATCTTCCTGTGAAGCTAACACAACACATTTGTCTTGAGACACAGTAGAATCGGACTGCTGTGGAAGTGCAGGTTCGTCAGTGTGCAGTGTGGTGTTATGTTGTTTGCTACATACTCTGCATGGCCCAAATTTGCAATCCTGAGGTCCATGTCCCTGTCTTAAGCAATTGTTGCACAGGTTGAGCCTTTTAACTTCTGCAATTCGACCCATCACAGACAATGACATGAACTGAGGGCACATATAGATAGGATGGTTTTGCTTGCACCGCGGACATGTGAATGGTTCCGTTGTTCGTTTTGTATGTTTTTGATTAGCAATGAATGTTTTTGGTTTAGCATTTGAAGGTTCACTGTGCCTACGAGTGTTCCTATTGGTATAATCGATTGTTTCTAAAAGTTCAGCACGCCTTTTAACAAAATCGATAAATAATTCTAAAGTGGGTATTTTAATTTTTTGAATGTTCAGATGTTCTTTCCATGTCCTGTTAGTTGTACTGTCTAATTTTTTACACATAACATGAATAATGATAAGATCCCAATTTTGAATGTTGACTTCTAACATTTTTAAAGACCTAAGGTTTTTATTTACAATATCTATGAGGCTCCTCAATGATGAGGAAGATTCCTTTGTAATGGTTTCAAAGTCAAGTAATGCATCAATGTGATTGTTAATAAGCAAGTTGTTATTTTGATAACGTTCACATAACAATGACCATGCTGTATCATAGTTATTTTCAGAAAAATCCAAAGAGGTAATAACGTTCGCAGCCTTGTCCTTTAATGCTGACCGTAAATAATGAAATTTACTAATTTTAGGTATTGTACCATTAGCATGAATTAGAGATACATAAGTGTCATGAAATTCTAACCAATTTTCATATTGCCCAGAAAAGGTAGGTAGATGTATCGTAGGTAATTTTAAGTTTAAGCTTGGCCCACCTGCAGTGAGGACAGAACCTGTTACTGAATCCTCCAAGTTGTGCTCCGCTTCCACAGAGCTCGGCCTGCCAAGCACCTCTCGAGCCTTGCCAACTGCCGCGAAGTACTGTGTCTCGAAGCGCTCGCGTTCACTATATTCATCTTGACACTCAGCATCTGTAATGTCCGGCAAACTTTCGATTTGAATCTGTATGGAATCATATTCGCCATAGCATTCTTCAATCTTTTGCAACCTGGCACCAAGCTCACTGAGTTGAACATTACTAGGCTTGTCACATGTGCACATGATTAACAGATATTTCTCAAACTGTGTAAGTTTAGCTTTATAAGAAGCACGTTTCTTTCTTAATTCCTTTAAGTTAGGCATTGCGAACAGTTAATTAAAATGATATTGATAACACCAAGCCGTAGGTATGCACACAATAAAACGTGAAACTCTCAAAGTAGGTAGGTGTAATGACAGCAGGTTATACTTAAATGCAAGCGTGCAGATACAGGCAAGAAGCGGGTAGGCACGCTCGGACAGGCAAGCAGCCACTGTCCGACTTGAAAGCAAGGGCGTAGCCCCGGTGCAGGCGAAACCAGCAAGCAACGCGCGACACGTGGCGTCGTTGCTCTGCTCGGCGCAAGTCCTGTTGGAATGCGATAAAAATAATGATAAGTAGGTATAATGTTAATTTATAACGAGTTCCTAGCTAGGGACGGGGTAATCACAGTTTTTAATGAATCTATAACGTCTCTAATGCTGAGAATGCTATAGTGAGAATAACAGTCACGTAGGTACTGTGTATGAAACGCAATGATCAACAAATTAATGACTGTTGACGGTATTATGGGCTAATTAATGCGATAGCCACATTATGATTTTAACTTTGAGAAGATAATTGGAACGAACTCACAAGAATAATGCCCTCCAGGCTATAATATTGCTCGTTGATCCACGTGTAGGTACTCCGACGTCTTGTCCTGTCACCACGTTGGCACGGCGGTATTCTGTGACGGGCTGACGGCGCGCGGCGGGCTGGGCTCGTTTCGCGACAATGCCACGAGGCACGGTCGGCAGTTCGGCACGCTAGACGGACTTGACTCGTTGAAACACGACGTGTTGACTCGAAGTCTCGCTCGAACCACGGGATGCTAGCTGCTGCCTTGAGGTTCCACGTTGTTTTTCCAATTCTCTTCAATATCTGGGCTTCGAAGGACCAATGTTGGGGCTGTGATCTCGTCCCGGTAGCTTGGGTAGTGTGTGGAGATAAATGATGAATACTCCGCTCTGAATGACTGGTTTATGCATATAGTAATGAAATGAGTACAATGTCGGACCGCGACGCGACAAAAAAAATAGCGATTCGCTCCTAATGGCTGCTGCGGTCGTACTGGCGGTCGCGCGCAGCTAGCGGCGCAGGCGACGGCGGGCGCGCGGCGCGGGGGCGCGCGGGTTAGCTATCGCTCTCCTCCCGCGTCCCGCTCATGCGTGGTCGGGGCGTGTATGCGCGCCAACAGGAGTTATTCCGGAATTATAGCAATATAGATATGCTTTGTATGACAGAACATTGGCTAAAAAGCCACTAGTTTATGTTCAATTTTAGGCATCGGCGTGGGGGTAGTTCGTTCAGCAGAGTAAATGCTATAGATTCTTGCTCATTAATTTTAGTAAATAACCAGCTTCCATTTAAAGACCGCAAGGATATTGTGAGCCTCTCTGTTGAGCAGACAATCGAAATAGCCTGTATAGAATCAGTTCATTATATTCATAGTGTTCAGATCTTCTTCAGGATTGTGTGATTGTTTCGGACAATATTGATCACTATTCCAAATCCAAACAAAAAAGTTACTAAAACATATGTCACTGTTAACCCAAAAACTAATATAATCGCTTGGAAGCATTTAAAGCTAAACTTTTGAGTAAATTACCATTTTTGTCGAATAATGATGACCCTAATAAACAATTTAATGATTTTTTTCATACGTTTTGCACAAAATTTGATTCAATTTAATTCAAATTATTTATTTGTAAAACATAGGTACAATATAATAAGATCTAATTCTAATGTCAGGATCGATATGTTTAACCTAATAGGTATACACATTTTGGATAGGTACATACATTATTATTATTATTCAAATTAAATTATAAAAAATTGATTAATAATAAAATTGAGCAAAAATAAATTATTGGACATTTGACTCACAAAACGATACATCCAATTATTATATATTTAAATTGTCTGCTAAGTCACTAATGCAATAGTACGCTTTTTTAACCATAAAGTGCGTGTGCGACACGGTTGGCGCAGTGGTTAAGCGATTGACTGCTGCGCTGCGTGTCGCAGGTTCGATTCCCGCACGGAACGAATATTTGTATGACCTAAAAGTAGTTGTTCCGGGTCTGGCTGTTTGTGTATGTGAGTTTAAATGTTTGTAAACGCACCCACAATACAGTAGAAATTCTTGGCAACGATTTTAATACAAAAAAAAAGTCTGTGAGCATTCTTTTGAATTTGTTAACATCATTCTCAGCTCTTATAGTCGTGGGTATCATATTATAGATTTTTGGTGCCATTCCCAGAACGTTTTTTGCGTATAATGCTGTTTTGTGAGGCATAGCGTGAATTTTGTCCCGGTGACGTTTGCTAGTTAGGGTTACAAATAAATTGAAATGTTTTTTAACGAACATTGCTACTTCAAATGCGTATATATATGGAAAAGTCATTAGTCATTATTTTTAGCTCAGTAAAGTGTGGTCTACAATTATCAGTAGATTTAATTTGGCACACTGCTCTTAAACACTTTTTTTGTACCTTAAAGACTAGCTCCCTATCTGATGAATTTCCCCAGAACATTATGCCATAACGTAATGTAGAAGATACTTACCTATGCATGATGAGTTTCGCGGCTTGCTATTTTACTGAGATTATTTAGAGCGTAGTGGAACTGATTTAGTTTTTTTTTATTATTTGTTCAATATGTATACTCTATTTCATATTCTCGTCTATATAGAGTCCCAGGAACTTTGTGTGCTTTGTTTCTTCTATAACTTTTCAGCGTGTTTAATATTAAGTTTAGCTTGATTAATTAAATACACTGACAAAATGATTTGATGATCGTGATTGATAACACGTTAATTTCAAACACATTATTGGTTAATATTAACGCTTCATTCCTCGATTGGGCCACCATTGAAAAATTATTTAATTTCTGTAGGTAGGTTTGTACAAACACTTTTACACGTCAATCATATTTAAAAAACTAAATGAGGTCGGTGTTTCCTATCTGACTACTCTGAGAAGAAAGGCCGAAACCTCAGATCATGTGTTTATATGATCTGAGGCCGAAATAAACTCAGAGGTCACAGTCTCTTTTAAAGTCCAGACAAAATCTTGGTCAGATCATGTGAAGGCTATGTAGATCGGTGTCTGCAATGGTCTTTTGAGGAAAGAACCACACAGATTGAGTGGACCTGTCCAGTCTGTGCACGCATGTGTCAGTAATCGTGCAGCACAACTCAAAACTTAAGGAGCTCAACGATTTGACGAACAATACCAAAGAAAGGACATTTGGGTAGGCCGTATAAATTACTCAAACTGCCATTATCATGATTAAAACAATGACCCAAATAGACCTCACATTCACAATAATTAAAATAATAATATTATACTTCTCAAGGTAAGTATTCAATGTCAAAGAGTATGTAATAAAAAAAAAAGACATTCAGCATAAAAAAAACTGGAGCAACTTAATCCCAAGCCTTTTTGTCCTCAATATAATCTTTAACGGTATAAAACGCTTTCTGGCACAACTTACGTTTAATGAATTATTTGAATTTATTATGGCTTAGATCTTGAACGTGCCTTGAAGGTTTATTATAAAAACGTTTACATTGGTATCTGAACGAGCCACTTATTTTTTTGAGCCTTATGTAGGTACAACAAAGTTTTATCGAAATCCGTTCAGCCGTTATGGCGTGAATATCCAACACGCAGACCGAGTTACATTCGCAAATTATATTATTAGTGATAATAAATCTATAGGAAATACATATAGTGAGATTATCGTCCATGCTCTTCCGAAAGGTCAGGTGCGTAATAATCGCAATCGGCGTGCGTGTATGATCAGATGTATGAACGAAAACGACGCCAATGGAGTATGTAAGGAAAGAAAGAAAGAAAAATAGATTTATTTGTCACAGAATTACGTGCATACAAAAAGATAATTATTAGCTCTAATAATTAAGAAAAAAGTAAAAATAACAAAGAGATCTCTAATCACGAGCACAAAACAGAAATCGTCGACAGCTGCACGTCATGACTGTGACAAGAAGGCTTCCACTCAGCATGGCGCTGTGCTAGGGAGACCCACAGCACAGCGCTGATTTTCAGTGGTTACCCGAAAAGGACGTACGGAAACCAAGTCAGGTTCAATGATTGGTACTACTTCTAACAAAATAAAATAAAACAAACAGAACTCACTTATATACAAAGCAAGTACGAGTACATAAACAACCAATTATTTGAACAAATATTATTTGATAGCATCAAAATGTATTATTAATCCGCAGGTATTACCGTGCGCGCACAATTACGTAGTAGCTGGTGACTGTGTGTAGTTTCTGCCTGAGAAGGCGTGAGTTTAAGTGTGTATGTATATCCATAGTAAACTTAAATCTATGTAAATTAGTAAAATATGTTTTGTTTTGTAACTTTTAGTATTTTCTTTAGTTTTTGTAACTCTTTTGTAACTGCATTTCCTACTCCTATGTTTAATGCATGCCGTGGCAGCCTTTAATTAAGGCTACACTATAAAATGTCAAAATAATATGGGTATTTTAACATGTATCTTTGGTGTATGCTTTGTTAGTTGTCCTTATATAAATAAAAATAAGGCCTTGTGGCAAAGCAATAACTGCCTCACGGGTCGATCGTTCAGGTTAAGCTACGCTTGCCGTGGTCCCGGCTGTCATTCATGGATCTTTGACAGTCGTTACGGGTCGTCAGAAGCCCTAAAGTCTGACTACCAGACTTACCAAGGGGTATCGTATTACCCAGTAACTGGGTTGTGGAGGTTAGATAGGCAGTCGCTCCATGTAAAACAATGGTATTACTAACTGACCTGAGTACCGCAGTCATATCCTTAGGAACAAAAATGGTTTAATATGAAACTGTAACTATTAAATACTGAAAGTACGATTACTTAATAATTAAGCTACTTATGTTACTTAAACATCGGATTCTTCACCACGTTTTCCAATAATTGCCTTTGTCATTTACAGTAACTTAACTGCTACGATATATTTTATTAAGTACCTCTAAATATTATTTAATAAATAATCGTATAAGCTTCATTATTTCTATTTATTAAATATATCCTTATCTATAAAAATCAATGCCACTTTTCGTTGTAATTTTATAACTCAAGAACGGATGGACCGATTTTGCTAATTCTTTTTTTAGAATATTCCTTGAAGTACAAGAATGGTACATACGGAGAGAAAAATAAAAAAAAAGGTTAGGCGGTACGAAGTTCGCGGTGTCAGCTAGTATAACTAACTAATGAAGCTTTGTCAAGGGTTTTATTAAGTCAATATTCGCAATAGTGGTCCCATAGCCCGATAGATGGCGTTGCGCTGTTTAAATTCGCGCTATGGTTTCGTTACACACGATTAGCTAAAAAATTATTAATAAGAAATTATCGCGCCAAAACACCCAAAAACAAATCAGCATCGCCTTGTTTTATTGCTAAAATGCCTAGCACAGTGAAGCAACTTGTTACGATTTTGTACAGTTCTTTGTTCGCGTCCTATGTTACAGACCACCACAATACTTGTTATAAAATGAACTATTCAAGATGATATTGAAAAAATAAAAATCGTCATATGAACAAATTAATTTGAATTGAAGAGCAGGTTAAGCTGTAGTGGTTACGCGTAGTCCTGCCCGAAATCCGCGAATGTCTGACAACCCAGTATTGCCCAGTAACTGGGTTATGGATGGAGGTCAGACAGGCAGACGCTTCATGTAAAATACTGGAATTCAGCTGCATCCGATTAGACTGGAAGCTGGCCCTAAGATAGAAAAAGGCGAGGCAGATGATGAATCGAAATCCTACACTGTGGTCGTTGTTCGTGTAAGTAATTATCAGGCGAGTGATTTAAATATAATTAATCAACACTTTGAAATAATATGTAGGTAATGAAAATCTAACTGACACCTTTCTTTCCATTTTTTTTAAACCGAAGTTTTCCGCAATAACCAAACTACTTCCTTAATGAAATTTCATTAAAATCGGTTCAGTAGTTTAGTCGTAAAACCCACGAAGTTCTCACTTCTCCTCTTATTATAATATTGGTTGGACTAGAAATACTTCAGAAACATGACTTAGAGAGCATTATGAGATGGTGTAGGTAAAGTTATTTTATGTTTATTCATGTTTTAGTATCTTTTGGGAGTAATTAATCTAAGTTGAATGTTACTACCTAGTGAAACGGTATTATTCTCGTCGCTCAAGCTATCATTTTAAGTAACACTCACTAACCTTTATTGTGTACTTTAAAAGTTGCAAATTCGACCTTATGTTGTGCAGGCTGGCAGAAAAATATGTCTGGGTGCATTCGACCATACAAGCGAATTTAGAATAAGCTTTCAAATGATTTTGATTACGTTTTTGTTTAAAAAAAAAAACAAGAGTGACATAATATGTGCGTAGATATAAACACGTTGCTTTGGAATAAACGGAATACATATAAAATAGTATCATTTACTAGTCCCTATAAGTGGTGGAGGCACTGGGTTTGAGCATTCCTATAGGCAAAAAAGCCTGAGTGTTTCGAATATTATAAATTAAAAGTATTGTTTGGAATCAGTTTTATTTTTTATAAATGGCATCTCGCAGGTTAAACTAGGAGGTTGTCGGCTGGGGTGCCTGGCAGAAAACCTCCCCGAGTGCTCAGTGGCTGCTGGTCCTTTTGATTTCCTGAGGACGAGCAGGCGCTGGGCCGGTGCACCCTGGGTACGGGCAACAATCTTCTCCTCGTGAGGGGTGGGAAAGAGGAGATTGTTGTCCGTGGCGAATTTCTGCCGGAGCGGAGGAGTCGCTCCCGAGGGCTCTCTATCTGCGCTCTGCAGCTGCAGAGTGCACGACTAGGGAGCAAGGTGGGGTAGACCGCGGGCCGTCTTACTGTCCGCGGTCTAGGGGTCTCCGCGGCGTGTACGTCGCGGTGACCGAGGTGGGGAAGACCGTGGGTTGCACCTCAACCTGCGGTCTAGGGGCAGCCGTGGCGAGGTGTTTGAGCCACGGTGCCGGGTGGTGGGTAGGTTAAGTTAGGTATAAGTTAGTTTAGGGGAAAAAAATATATATATATATATATATATATATATATTAGGTTAGTAGCATTAGTTTGTAGATACCGAGCAGCGGGCGGTATATCCTGCACCGGAGGCATCCGCGGGCCTCGGGTGGATCAAATATCCTCCCAAAAAGAGCGGCCGCATCGCCTTGGGGAAGTGATGTGCGTACCACCCATTCGTAATATGGAAATGTCAGAAATTATTAGAGATTTGTCATGCGACCCGGCTGACGCCCGGCGCTCGCAGGTACCCGGGCCTGCGAGTGATAAATTGGTTACCGACGGATGCGCAGGGGTAGGCGACCAGGCCCCTGTTGCTGATAATATTACTGGAAGCAGTAATTTAAAAATTATTGACGGAGGGCCGCGTGGACCGTCTTCCGTTAGGAAACGTCCACGCGACCCTGGTCTGGTGGGAGGTGGGTCGGTGGATCTTTCCTCAGATGAGGAAGGCCTGCTGGCCCCGAAGTTGTCGACCGCGAGGAGAGGTCGGCAGGCTTCGAGAGGGGTAAGTGCTTCACGGCCGCGGAGGGACGCACAGGGTAGGTTCGTGCGCCCCAATACTCCGGCGGCCAGCGAAGCAGAGAGTGACTTGGGGGTCACTACCGAGGACCCTGGTGGCGAGAGTTGTGCCTCGCTAGGGAGCTCAAAGGCGGAGCTCAACGCCACCAGAAGAGAGCAGCGCAAAGCCGTCGCGGCCGACGAAGTGTCGGAAATGGCCCGACGCGCACGCGAGCGACGCGCTGCTCTAGCGGCGGAAGGGGGGGAACCATCTGCGGTGGCCCTAAGTCAGCTTGCCTTGGACGGGGTGGACTTAGTCCTGAAGGTTGCCACCAAATCCGGCAGCCTGAAGGGCACGTTCATCCGCGGTCTGAAGGAAGCTGCCGCGGACATTAAGGAGGCGGTTGGCATCCTCCTCAACAGGACGGCCTCAGACGAGGTCGCGAAGTTGCAGGAGGAAAACAGCCGTCTCCGAAATGATTTGGAGGACCTCCGGCGACAAGTCGCTGCGCTGAGCGAGCAGCAGCAGCGACGCACGTCCACTGATGCCGCATCGGTAGTGGCCCCGGCTCCCGCACCGAGACCGGCAAGCGCTCTTACCGACGACGAGGTCGAGCGCATTGTCCGGCTCTGCATGCTTCAGTGCGGGAGCATGGTCAATGCTCGTATGGAGGCGATTTCTCGGCGCCTCCCTGCGGAAATCCTCCGTCCGCCCCTAGCGGCCGATACACGGCGGAGGGCTGAGGAGCCGCCGAGACCTGCGCCTCGGAAGGGGAAGCCCGCGGAGGGTGTTAAAAAGCCCGTGGAGGGAGCCCCATCGAGCGATCAGCCCACGACTGTCGGGTCTAAGGGTGAGACCTGGGCGACAGTCGTGGGCCGCAAGAAGGCCCGCAAAGCCGCCAAGGCGGCCACAGCAACAGCGCGCGCCCCCGGACGAACCGCAAAGGCGGTTGCGCAGCCGGCGCGGCGGACTGCCAATGGCAGTCGCAAAGGACCGGCGATACGTGCTCCACGTTCCGAAGCTGTGACGCTCGCGCTACAGCCCGGTGCTACGGAGCGCGGCGTAACGTACCAGTCGGTCATTGCCGAGGCCAAGGCCAAGATCAAATTATCAGATCTTGGTCTTCAGTCCGTCACCCTCAGGCAGGCTGCCACGGGTGCGCGGCTGTTCGAGGTGGCTGGTGCTGCGAGCGGCAGTGCCGAAAAGGCGGACGCTCTGGCCGCCAAGATGAGGGAGGTCCTCAGCCCTGAGGACGTCCGGGTCTCCAGGCCAATGAAAACCGCAGAAGTGCGGATTGCTGGTCTGGACGACTCCGTGACCTCTGAAGAGGTGGTGGCGGCCGTTGCCCGAAGCGGAGAGTGTCCGCCGGACAAGGTGCGGGCCGGCGATATACGCACCGACGCCACCGGACTCGGCGTGGTCTGGGTTCGGTGCCCTGTGGCGTCGGCGAACAAGATCGCCTTAAGCGGCAGATTGCTGGTTGGCTGGGTTGCAGCGAGGGTGAAACTCCTGCAGCCCCGGGCTTTGCGGTGCTTCCGGTGCCTGGAGAAGGGGCACGTCCGGGCAAAGTGCACCGCTGAGGTTGACCGTAGTGACCTCTGTTATCGCTGCGGTCAGCCCGGCCACAAGGCGGCCCAGTGTTCCGCGGCGCTCAACTGCAGCTTATGTTCGGCTGCAGGGAAGCCAGCGGGACACAAAGTGGGCGGAGGGGCTTGTGGCGCGCCTGCCAGCAAGGCCA
This sequence comes from Brachylomia viminalis, assembly GCA_937001585.2. Lineage (NCBI taxonomy): Eukaryota > Metazoa > Arthropoda > Insecta > Lepidoptera > Noctuidae > Brachylomia > Brachylomia viminalis. The sequence goes on along the minus strand of OW443307.2, from coordinate 10,911,709 downwards.
AGAAAACGAAGAGCTCTAAACCTGCCGGGGAAACCTCGCCGCCTCCGCAGGCTAGTAGCTCCACGGTCGACTCCCGGCCCAGGACCGTTGCCGAGGGAATGGAATGTCAATAATGGCACAATTCCATTTCCTCCAGGGCAACATCAACCACTGTGCCAGAGCTCAGGATCTTTTACTCCAGAGCATGGCAGAGTGGTCGATCCACGTGGCTGTGGTCGCCGAACCGTACTTCGTCCCCGCCCGAGACAACTGGCTGGGGAGCGCTGACGGTTTGGTGGCCATTATTGGCGAGGCTCTGATCGACCCGTCTCGGGGCCGCGGCTGGGCTGCTGCGGTCTCGGGCGGCATCGTCATTGTGGGGGCGTATTTCTCCCCCAACAAGAGTCTCGCCGACTTCGAGGGTTTCCTTGTCGAGTTGGGCGCCGTCGTAGGCCGCTATCACCCTCGTCCCGTTCTGGTGCTCGGGGATCTCAACGCCAAGTCATCGGCGTGGGGATCTCCAGTCACTGACCCTCGGGGCGAGGTGCTAGAAGAGTGGGTGGTGACGACTGGTCTGGTCGTCCTGAATCGGGGTTCGGAATACACGTGCGTGCGGCAGCGGGGCGGGTCGATAGTGGACGTCTCGCTCGCTAGCCCCTCTGTCGCCAGCCGAGTCCGCGACTGGCGTGTCGCCGTGGGGGTGGAGACGCTGTCGGACCATCGGTATATCCGGTTCGACGTCTCTGCCCAGACCGCGAGCGGCCGCCATCCAACAACCCCGATTAACGACGGCCCGCGTTGGGCGCTTAAGCGCATCGACAAGGAACTACTCGAGGAAGCTGCCATAGTCCAGTCCTGGATTTGGGAGTCGACGACGGACGGCCCCATCGACGTCGAAGCGGTGGCGCTGTGGTTTCGCGGGGCGATGACGCAGATCTGCGACGCGTCCATGCCCCGTGTCCGCCAACAGTCCGCAAGGCGCCAGGTGTACTGGTGGACCGACGAGATCGCGCGGCTGCGCGTTGAGTGCGTTGCGGCTCGCCGCCAGTACACACGATACCGGAGACGACGTCGACGGGAGCCCGTCGAGGAAGACGCGCTGTATGAGGTGTACCGCGCGTCCAAGGAGACTCTGTGGCTGGCCATCGGCGACTCTAAGTTGCGTGCCAGGGAAGAGCTGCTGGGGTCCCTAGATCGGGATCCGTGGGGGCGCCCATACCGTTGGGTACGGGGCAAGTTGCGTCCCTGGGCGCCTCCACTGGTGCAAAGCATGCAACCCCAGTTGCTAGAGGCGGTAGTATCGGCCCTCTTCCCTGAGCGAGCGGGACACGTTCCCCCGGCGATGGTTTCGCCCTCAGCCACAGACTCTTCAGAAGAGGAGAGCACCGATGTCCCCGAGGTGACGCAAGCAGAGACGAGAGCGGCCGTGTCGCGACTCCGGGCTAAGAACACAGCGCCCGGACCCGACGGAGTTCCTGGTCGAGCTCTCGTCCTGGCTCTGAAGGAGCTAGAGCCCCAGCTGAGGGGGCTCTTCACGGCATGTCTCGAGCAGGGTCAGTTTCCCAGTGTGTGGAAGGAGGGGAGGCTGGTCCTGCTCAGGAAGGAGGGGCGCCCAGCGGACTCGCCGTCCGCGTATCGGCCCATAGTGCTGCTCGACGAGGCGGGCAAACTTTTTGAGCGCATTATCGCAGATCGCCTCGTCAGCCACTTGTGCAGGGAGGGGCCGGACCTGGACGACAACCAATTCGGTTTTCGTCGGGGGCGCTCCACCATAGACGCCATCATGCGCGTGAGGACCCTGGCGGAGGAGACGGTGTCCCAGGGTGGGGTGGTGCTGGCGGTGTCTTTAGACATCTCCAACGCATTCAACACCCTACCCTGGAGTTGTATTCGGGAGGCACTGAAATACCATCGCGTGCCTCCCTACCTCCGCCGTACGGTAGGGGCTTATCTGGAGGATAGATGCGTCACTTATCGGGGACGTGACGGTGCCGGTCGGCACCTCATGTCGTGCGGTGTTCCACAGGGATCGGTCTTGGGACCGCTCCTGTGGAACATCGGCTATGACTGGGTGCTGAGAGGCGAGCTCCCGTCGGGCGCCGACTTGACGTGTTATGCGGACGACACGCTTGTCGCTGCCCGGGGGAGCTCGCACAGGGAAGCGACGTTGATAGCCACGGCTGCGGTGTCACAGGTGGTGAACCGCATCCGGCGCCTGGGCCTGGAGGTGGCCCTAAACAAGTCGGAGGCCATGGTGTTTCATGGCCCCCGACGTGCGCCGGCGCCGGGATCACACATCGTGGTCAGCGGGGCCCGGATAGCTGTCGAGTCCACCATGAAGTATCTGGGATTGGTGCTCGACAGCCGATGGGGATTCGGGCCCCACTTCCGGCGGCTGGCGCCCAAGCTGATGGGTGCAGCGGGCGCGCTTTCAACGTTGCTTCCTAACTTGGGGGGCCCGAGCGCCGCCTGTAGGCGGTTGTACGTGGGAATCGTGCGGTCCATGGCCCTGTATGGGGCCCCTGTGTGGGCGATGGACATGACGGCCGGCACTCTCGCCATTCTGCGTAAACCGCAGAGGGCGATGGCCGTCAGAGTCGTCCGCGGGTACCGCACGATTTCCTACGAGGCGGCTTGCGTCCTAGCCGGATCCCCGCCCTGGGACCTAGAGGCGAAAGTACTCGCGTCATTATATCGATGGCGCGAGGAAGAGCGGGCACGCGGCTCGAGGCCGGTGCAGTGGCAGATCGCGCTGCGCCGAGAGGAGCTCCATCAGGTCTTGGTGGCGGAATGGCGGCTAAGGCTTATGCGCCCTACCGCCGGCCTCGCTACCGTCGAGGCGATCCGGCCAGTACTCGACGACTGGCTCGGGAGAAGGCACGGCTCCCTGTCGTTTAGGGTGACGCAGGTGCTGTCGGGGCACGGCTGCTTCGGCAAGTACCTGTGTCGCATAGGCAGGGAGCCGGACGCTCGGTGCCACCATTGCGTCCATTGCGGGGAGGACACGGCGCAACACACGCTCGCCGAGTGTAGAGCTTGGGAGGAGCAGCGCTGTGTCCTCACAAATGAAGTAGGAGGCGATCTGTCGCTGCCGGCCGTAGTGCGGAGGATGGTCGGTAGCGCAGAGTCGTGGGACGCGGTGGTTTCCTTCTGCGAGGACGTGATGTCGCAGAAGGAAACTGCGGAACGGGAGAGGGAGATCTCGACTCCCTTCCCCGGCCGCAGAAGGCGCACCGGGCGCAGGAGAAGGGCGGACAACGCCCTTTTCCGGCCCCCATGAATGGGTCCTGGGGCGTGGGACTTGGGGAAGTCCTCGCCCCCTATTTGATGGACTCGAGGCGAAGGCGCGCGCGGGTGTCGGCGTGCGCCTCTGAGGCGATGCATGGGGTAGTTAAACACCTCACTACCCCGTGCAGGAGACGAGGCCCGGACAGACCGGGCCAGCACTAGTGTGGGGCTGCGGAAGAATTTCGATTCCCGCGGCCCCGCGCGCACGTGCGAGGAGACACCGGGGTGGTTTTAGCCGGTAAGAGTCCGGCACGCCCCTCCGCCTTTTCCCCAGGCGGAGGTAGTCCATGAGGATTTCCCCCCGTAAAAAAAAAAAAAAGGAGGTTGTCGGCTGCTCGGGAGGAGGCACGGCTCCCTGTCGTTTCGGGCGACGCAGGTGCTCTCGGGGCATGGTTGCTTCGGGAAGTACCTGTGCCGCATAAACAGGGAGCCGGACGCCTGTTGTCACCACTGCGTCGACTGTCGGGAGGACACGGCGCGGCATACGCTGGCAGAGTGTGCCGCTTGGGAGGAGCCGCGCCGTGCCCTCATCTCAGAAGTAGGAAGAGACTTGTCGCTGCCGGCCGTGGTCGAGTCGATGTTCGGCAGCGACGAGTCCTGGGACGCGGTGGTTTCCTTCCGCGAAACAGTTGTCTCGCAGAAGGAGGCTGCGGAAAGGGAGAGGGAGATCTCGTCCAGTCACCCGGCCCGCAGAAGGCGCACCGGGCGACGGACTCGGGGACGTCCGTCACTACCCACACATCAGGACCCGAGGTGGCAACGCGTAATGTTCCACGCGCGCCCCTCTTAGACGTCTCGGGGTCAAAAACCTTACTCCCCCCCAAGACCCGAAGAGGCCCACGGTGGCGGGCCGGCACCAGTCGGGGGTTGCGGAAGGATCGTACGTTCCCGCGACCTCCAGCGTAGGTGTGAGATGGAACACCGGGGTGGTTTTTAGTCAGTAAGAGTCTGACAGACCCCGCCGCCCGCCCCAGGGAGGCGGCTATACATGAGGATTTTCCACACCGGAAACAACAAAAAAAAGGAGGTTGTCAGCTGCTTAACCAAGCTTGCCTGTGGTTGCCTTAATAAATTAAGGCCTCCAGCCAGGGCTTAACAAACTTATAGATTATGCGACTACGCGCTAAGGGCACCCCCTGTGGGATACGGACCTCGGCTTAGGGCGTCGCTGGGGGAGGCATCAAGTGACAGGCTGGATCGGAATAATTATTAAGGGATGAATTTAAAGCTACAGGCTCAGCGGCGCGGGCTTGCTCGAGCAAGGGTCGGGGGTTAGGGTTCAGGGCTGCGTCGATCCTATTATTCAAGGGTGGGCGTAGCTCACTTATAGGTTATCTGCAAAAGTCGACCTTATGTTGTGTAGGTTGGCAGAAAAATAACTCTGGTTGCATTCGACTATTCAAGCGAATTTAAAATAAGCTTTCAAATTATTATGTTTAGGATTTTGTTTCGTAAAAAACAAGAGTGATATAATAGGCGCGTTGATGTAAACACGTTCCCTTGGAATAAACGGAATAAATATAACATTGTATCATATAATAATCCCAATAGTACCAACCGTAGGTATGTGTGATATCATGCCAATTACAAAGGTGATTGTTTTTGTTTGGTGTTTATTTTTCCCTAGTTTGTGCCTGCAACTTCGTCCACATGAAATTTCATTTTCCCTGACGCACTGCATCGCATCGCATCGCCTGCCAAGTCTATAGCTTCGATTTCGCTTATCGTTCTTTCGGACGTCATTCCTTTTTGCTCGGCAGCTAAGGGTTGTAGCGTGATATCAAATAAACTAAAACCATCCTCAATAATTGGGCTATCAAATGAAATAAGAATTTTTCAAATCCAACTGGAAAGTCCAGAGATTAGCTCTTTCAAACAAACCAACAAACTCTTCAGCTTTTTTATAGTAGTATAATATTATAGACATAGTAGAACGAAAATATACAATTTTAATCACGAAACCCCTCTTTTACCTTGACTTATTTTACGTAGAGAAGATGTCACTTCCAAATTACCTTTCGTAATAGTGTAACCCGTAGTAAGGGCCATAGAAATAGCAAGGTCACTGTAAAAGTCACCGAAGTGGAACAGTTTTGGAAGTTCTCATCAAATCTCGGGCGAAGCCGAGCGGTTGACCCAGTCAAAGAGACGCTTTGATAACATTTGCCGTCGACGAACCGTGAGCTTAATTTGAATAAATCAAATTTGCTGTAATTTAAACTATATCCAGGCGAAATGTACATTCATTGGGAAGCACTAATATTGCCAAGTTACCTGGCTAAAAATGTGCCTAAATGAAGAGCTAGTTAAGTTTAATATTGCTCTACATAGTCTTCATATTTCTGACTTAATAATATATTTTGGAATGATTTCAAAGTTGGAATCTGTCGGGCTTTACCAACCTTGACATCGTGTTAGCTTTTGGAGCAGGTAAGTTGGTACCTCTGTACGTGGCTGACATTGAATTTCATTTGATGTTGCAAAGCTACGAGAATAAGTTTGTATTATGAAGGGAATATTAATCTCGTGCATATTTAACTTCAAATCTTGAAAAGGATTATACGGAGAACCGGACTGCCATGTCCCTGGAGGAGGACATTTTGAATAAAGTAAAACCAGTAGTTTCCGACATAGATTACGTCAGTTTATTTAGCCGTGGGACTATTTAAGAGGGAACAGGGATTATTTATTACGTCTGGGCTACAACATACTTTTTTCTGCAATTTATAATTGCGTCAACATTATCTTTGTCAGTAGTAACAATAGTTGTTTCAATGTGATGTAAACCTTATCCTAATTAATATTACAAATGCGAAAGTAAGTTTGTTTGTTTCTTACGAAATTTGTTTATAATGTCATCATTATAAACAACTTTTACTATGGACCAGAAGGTACATATAGATTGGTGGTGTTTAAAATTACACCCTTTATGCTCGTAGGTTCTTCCTAGGAAATAGTTGCAAAGCGTGTTTCGTCATTCAGTATCACTGACATACCATAGGTTTTATGTAGAGCTAGCCGACACAATTTCCATCAGCGAACCAGTTACAGATTGCCGTATCCAATGCATTCACTCAATTCCATTTAAAAAAGTCTTACAAGATGAAAGTTACAAAGACTTTCGTAACAGTAAAATGGAATCACGTAAAATATGATTTTGTCGAACGTGTCCCGGAATGTACGGAATACACCAGTTTGTGGAGGTACCTGCACCTGCAAGTGAAATGCGCTTTGGAGTCACGTCACACAGTCCGGACCGCGATAACGATTCCCGGGAAAAAATGCAGAAACAATTTATTTTAACTTAGAAAATTTTACGTGGGCGGTTGAATTGATGCACTTTTAGTGTTATGGATTTGGGGTATTGTAGTGCTTGCAAACGTGTTTATTTATTTATTTGTTAACGAAAAACAAACGGTATTACATGAATATATATCGAGACCTTAAACATAACAAATATACTCTCCTCAAATTTCTCCAAGTATTTATAGCTAGTTAGACAGATCATGTAAAGTAATTCGGTGCTGAAGGTGAGAACATCCATATTATAGTTAGTTACTGGCCAGAGAGGGGACCGTGCTAGCTATTTCAAAGCACACCTTCTGCTGTTTATACTACACTTGGGAGCAAATAAATCGAGCCAATTCTTTTTTCACTTTTAACGCTTATTATTTTTGGTATTATGGAACGTATCAATTCAAAACACATATCGCCTAAGAGGTTATTTAATAACCTTTACAATGAGGGTAAATTATTGAATGATAAAGTATTGGCTCTGAAAGAAAAACGGTAATTTTGATAGAAAAATGTAGGGTTAAAATAACACAGAAAAAAAAAAAAAACAAAGCCCCTTACTAACCTTTTACTAATGGAGTACAATCAAAATGTTATAAGCAAATTAAATGCGATAATTTTAGTCAACCCTTTAAACTTTAAATTAAAAATGAAAAGTTGACAACAAACTAATAAAATAAGTGATAGACATAATTTGAATACAAGAAATAAAGATAAAATAGATCAAAATTCTTTTATGGGGTACTGTGTTAAATGCTACAACAAATTACCTTGTAATATATTGCAATTAAATGAAAGAAAATTTAAAACTCATATAAAAAGTTCACTGTGTAAACAAGCATATTACAAATTAGAGGATTATATCCAAGATACGAATGCTTGGAATCATGCTGGTCCAGCTCCATAGGACAATCTAGGGTCTAGACAAAATTAAAACTTGTTGCTACTTTAATTGTATAGTTTATTATTTTTATGACATTGATTTACATTCTGTGACTACTTTAACTCACACACTGACATATTAATTGGTTACATTATTTGGGAAATCGTATACTTTTACAATGTTTGTAAATATGTGAATACCATGTATCTATCACTTAATTAACTTATTTATCATTGCTACGTTTATTAAATTCTTTTTACCTATTTTGGTAGGGTAATTTTTATTATAGGTGCATCGTCTTCACATATAATTATATAATTAATGTATACAAAGTATTGTAACACATTTTAAAAGAGTAACGATGGAGTTTCTTGCCCATTGTTCTCCATACGAAACTACCTTTTAGAAGGGGCGACTAGAATCAATTCTTGTACATGTTGACGTTCAAAAGTGCCTTTTATGTGCCTATTTGAAATAAATGCTTTGACTTTGACTAACCTAATTATAAAGATTAATAAATAAACTTTAAGGCGGTTATATGTTACGATTTGATACGTTTCTTTAGACCAGAAATAATAGCCATTATACGCGAAAAAAGGAAATGGCTCGATTTATTTGATCCCAAGTGTATTTGTAAATATAAACACGCAATCGCTATTTCAAGACTCAAAAAAATGGTCATCTTTTTAAAGGATTGCTTCAGCTGATGATAATAACATTTTATGTTTGAGAATCAACAAATCCTACCGTCAACAGGGGCTAAAACGCTTTGCCATTTCATGATTAAAATAGTAGATACACGTCTCACGACACAAACGGAACACAAACGTTTCTGACGACGGACATGACTTCTGTCACGTTCACATCACGTCTTTGTTACGTTCGCAGTGTGTGATTTGTTACCGAAACGACAATAGTTGCATCTTGTACACATATTCTGATTATGTTACCCACACATTTGGACAAAATGATCGGCACTTCAGGAGCATCTACTCGTATCACATAGATAGATAAACCATGTATTCAGTGCACACAAAAAACGTAGCACAAAAGCACAATTAAATTATAGCAAATGACATAAATATAAAAACAAGGTGCCAACATACAAAAAGTAAAAAATCTAACATAATTATAGATATTAATTGACACTATGACATACTACAAATGAAAATAGCGAATATACACAGTGCGGTGTGCGTCTCAAGGTTGCACCAAATGGGAGTCCAGCTCAGCATGTGTCAGGCAAATGTACCTGACGCTGATATTCTGCTGGACCCCTGCAGTGACATACGGACGTCGAGCGGACGAGATAGATAGGTGTTGTGACAAAGTGTTATGTGCGAAGTGCAATATAATAAAAATGAAATGATGTTCGTTGCTGAGAGCAACACTTGAGAACAGCTGGACCGGCTTGTTTATTTTTTTATTTTAAAATGTTCGTAATAATCCGAATTAGGTTTTTATGGAATTAAAAATTGTAAAATTTCCCGAAAAATGTTCAAACTCGGGAAAAACTGAAACTAGTTTTTCCTAAGGGATTTTTGTATGAAAGGAGAATGGGCACCGGACTATGGGTTTCTGCTCTGAAGTCCAATAGCCATAAGATATATTCCAATGGAAAGAGGTTTTCAAGTAGAACTTTTGCTACTATCACGTCTTTCGAATATTGTTAGTCATGTTCGTGAACGGGCGCCGTCAGTAGGCACTGCTCATGTCTTAGCTGCCATGGCTTATTTTGATTCCTGAATTGTTTTTATCTTTTTATTACGGACGCTTTTAACGTGCACGTCTTTCTACATCGTTCTCACTTGTATAATTTCAACATGAATGATGTAACCACTATTTTGTAACAATATTTTGATTTAAAAGAGTGTCCATGGAGTATCTTAACCGTTCTTCTCCATAGGTACACACGGCTACAGATCAAGCCATACAAATCCAGTATAAGCTGATCTCGTATCGTATAGATTTATGTTACAATGAGAGATCAGCGTAAACTGGAATTGTATAGCTTGATGTGTAGCCGTGTGTACCTACTACGCTTTGGAATGGGCAACTAGCTTCATCTTTCTGACCTACCGACCCCTTGACAATTCAAAAGTGCATGTAATTGGTTTATTTGAAATAAATGCTTTGAGTTTGAGTCAGTTCGGATGTAATGACCTAAGTATGTGACAACTAGGGCACCGAATTGAAGCAATTCTTGGTGCCTAATAGCCATAGGATTAACATCACTGGAAAGAGCTTTTAAAGGAGAACCTATGCTACTAACACGACTTCTACCAATTGTTAGTCAGTTCGGAGTTAAGGACCTAAATATGTCACAACTTGGGCACCGTTCTGCCGTCATAAGAAAGAAAGCCGCAACTAACAATTTTGTCAACTAACAATTTATTAAAATAATCGGAATCAGCAAACAAAATGCTATCTTATGGTCTTACACACAAAGCTGTAACCCGTATTAGGATAGAGATATCTTAACCATTTTAGCCTTAACTACGACATAAATTCTGTTTTTTTAAATCGGAAAAGCCTTAATTACACAATAACGGCCTTTGTGTCAATTTATAGTTCAAAATAAAGCCTTTATTTTTTCACGTCTTATAAAACAAGAATCACTAACTAAAACCATTCAGTGAATCGTAGTCAATGTTGTATTATGATGCGTGAGAACATTTTGGCTAAAGAGGTATTTTTACCCCTGTAGCCGAAATGCAGTTGTACAATACATGTCTACCTATCTTTCGTGGAATTCAAGCGCAATATTACGTGTGTCATATAATAATGATGATGTTTACAAGTTACTGTATAGTAATTAGCTAACCTATGACGACAATTAAAATTTTAAAAATAAGTCGACCGCTACTAATTTAATGATATTCACGAATCACTTGTTTAATAATATGGATGTAAGAGTACAAACAGACGCCGTCTATACAGACTTCAATAAAGCATTCGATAGAGTTGATCACAGAATACTACTCGTACTTAACAAGATTGCATTCAACGGCATCAGAGGCAACTTGCTGCGCAGGTTTCAGTCTTATATCTATAACCGCAATCAAACTGTAGTGAGCAATGGGTACCATTCTGACACCTTCCTTGCTACCTCCGGTGTCCCGCAGGGATCAATTCTTGGCCCATTGTTGTTTTTAATTTATTTAAATGACATCGGAGACTGCTTTCATAGTAGTCATTTTCTATTGTATGCTGATGACCTCAAGGTTTACAGGAAAATTGTAACGATCGATGATTGTTATCTTCTACAACAAGATTTAAATAGATTATCTGACTATTGTGATATAAATAAATTAAAATTAAGTATAGCTAAGTGTAGGTATATGAATTTCACCAAAAATAAAAACATTGTTAGTTTTAATTATTCTTTATGCTATTAATTACTTATAAGAGACACTCAAATCAGTGACTTGGGTATTAAATTGGATTGTAAACTGCACCTAAATCTACACATTGATAAGATTATTCCTAAGGCATTTCAAATATATCACCTTGTAATGAGATCATCCGTAGATTTTAAGCGACCAGCCACTTTGCTGCATCGCTTTAATTCTTTACACATCTTTACACATTTTCACATTAAGTACGCCTGCATGATATGGGATCCATATTATGCTAAATACAATCTTGCTATAGAAAAACTTCAGCGCAAATTCTTGAGATCAATGAAGTTTAGATGTCATTTGGAACGAATCTCATACACTCAGTCCATACAAAAGTTTAACCTTCTTACCTTGGAATCAAGGCGACTGTTGCTTCAAACCATGATGCTTCATGATCTGTTGCACAACAAGATTGACTGCTCAGACCTAGTTAATAATATACGTATTTTATGAAGTGCCCAGAACAATTATTCAACGGGTGGCACGCGTTTATCCGCTTTTTGCCACGACACCTTGTCGTACCAACGCGGGTGAACGGGCGCCTCTCCATAGACTAGCTAAAATTTATAATGAACATTTTATGAATTTGGATATATTCGCTTTGGATCGCCTAAAATTTAAGAAATATTTAGTGAATTGTCTACATTTGCGTAACGTTTAGTGTATCTTCTTTTAGTTTGTTTTCGTAATTTGTTTAAGTATTAAAATAAGTACAGCCTCCTAATTCTCTTCCTGTCTTCTTCTTTGTGCTTGTGTAACTTGAATAATGTGTCTTCACTGTATCATTATCATAGGTAATCTGTGGAAACGTCGTGGATTGTGCATTAACCCACTTCCAATGTAATCTTAGATGTAATATATAATGTACAATTGTTTGTTTTCCCTAACAAAATAAATAAATGAATAAATTAAGTATTGATGTTCGTCACATTTAGGTATTTCGATTTAACGCCGAACAAACTAATAAGCGAGACCTTTTCAATGAAATGTATATTGACGGTATTGAGAGTTTCGGCATTATGTCCGATCGACTTTTAGAAACATTGTTTTTAAACGGCATACGAGTGTAGGAGGCCATGTTTTAAAGGCTGATGGACTTAAAATATGACGTTCACAAGGCACAGGAATAATGACAGTAAGATAATTGACGAAATACCTGAATTTCAAAAATACTTAAGTACTCATATTTAGAGCTCTGTAGCTCCTCACTGACTGACGGTCGAGAGAAGTCGTCATAGCACGAAACATTCCCCTTGAAGAGATCTTTCCATTGGTATATCTATATCTTACCGCTATTGGGAGATGCGGCAAACTTAACCTTCTATCCAGTCGGCCGACTCCTAAAAACATTGTTCCTAAAACGGCATCTAGGAGGCAAATGTTTTAAAATATCCGTTTAGAGGCTTATAAAATGATGTTTGCAAGGAATAAAATTAATGAAAGTTAACTAATTGACCAAATACCAGAATTTCAATGATACACAAATACTCACATTTAGAGCTCTGTACCTCCTTACACCAACAATCAAAAGAAGTCGTTATAACAAGAAGTATTCTTCACGATGAGATCTTTCCATTGGTAGATATCTTAACGCTATTGGGCTTCGGGGCAAATCCGCCTAATCTCCTTTGGTCAAGACAACGTCTGTCGGGTCGGCTAGTGTTTGATAAAAATGTATTGAGTATTACGACTTATAAGAAAACCTGATACTATATGTGTTGGCATCCTAGCTTCTTCTTTAGATAGCAGGCCCAATACTGTTAACACGTTGCAGAAAAATCTCATGGTATTATTTTTGACATACATCGTATAATTTATTGATCTTCTGTTATCTAACATCTCTTAGTTTAATCATGATCTGGCAGTTTGAGTAATTTCTGTGGCCTACTCAAATGTCTTTGTCCTTCCAAATATTATTCTTTGGTATTGTTCGTCAAATCGATGAGGTCCTTGAGTTCTGAGTTGAGCTACACGATTGCTGAAAATTGCGTGCACTGACTGGACAGGTCCACTCAATATGTGTGGTTATTTCCTCAAAAGACCATTTCAGACACCGATCTACATAGCTTCCACATGATCTGACCAAGATTCTGTCTGGACTTTAAAAGAGGCCTTTCTTCTCAGAGTAGAAAGATAAGAAACGCCGGCTTCATCTAGTTTAAAAAAATATGATTGACGTGTAAAAGTGATTGTACAAACCTACTTACAGAAATAAATCAGTTATCATATTGCTATTTTAAACAGTGTTGTAACCCCCAGGATTAATCAATTGAATCAATTTTGAAAAAGAATTATCTCTTCTTACCACTCATGTCAATGCCCTTATAAAATGCCCCCAAATACAATCTTACAAGTGTGAAGAGCCCCACATTAACCAACTTTAGGACTCAAAAGAAAAATACTTGAAAGATAAAAAAACAGAGGACTCCGCACTGATTGAATTGTACAGCTGTTGGAAGTCCTTGACGAAATTATTTCTATTGGAACATTTTGTTCGGCGACAAAGTTAAATTGGATTTCTTATGGTGGAAGTGTCTCATGAAAGTGGCAACGGAGCGGTTGGTTTTATTCAGCTCGGGGTGTTTTAGGTGTATTATGACAATAGGCACTTTTTACCGTCGAATGTCGACTGCCAGAATTCGGCTTATTTCTGACGTCATGTTTTCTCCGGTCAATTTTCTAAGCATCCGAATCCTCAGAATTGTTTACTTGGCTTTATCAAGCATAAGTTTTTATGTTTGAAGGGATTTGAAAAATCTTTTCTTAGTACAAAAATAGAATAGATTTTTGAAAGCTCTGCTGGTGGAAAGGCTGAGTGATTGGCTTTCTAAGAATCGCGATTTCTATTCACCCACATAGCTTATATTTGTATGATCTCTAGATAGCTTCGGGTTTTGTCATTTTGTGAGCAGATTTTTAGTGTCATTCTGTGCTAAAATAGCAATTAGGTATGCGTTTTTTAATGATTAAGTACCGTTAATTTTTATTCTCAAAACTGATATTTTTTCCGTGGCCTGATAAGAAAACAATAAATATTGAACAATTTGGATTGCCAATAAATGGCAGTATCTACAATAAAAAAAAATTCAAATGCAAACAAGCTACCAAACAAAGTAAAATACAACGTCACATTCAACTTACAATAAAAAAACTGCAAGAATTGCAAACCAACACAGAAATTATGGCACTACATCTTGTACCAAAACCCCTACTTTTTTAATTTAGCTAACTTGTGACAATTTAATTGAGCATTGTCTTAGGACGATATAAAGGCTTGGATACACTGTACACAAAGAATGGACATGGGACAAATGTACATACAAATATTCATGATTGTGCTTGTGAGTTCTCGGGTCAAACTGTGAGGAATCTCCTCACTTGTGTTGCGGTCACTTCAAGGAATAGAGAGCACTTTGAACGTGGGCGTACGTGTTTGTATTGTACAAGGTGAACACTGAATGTAGATATTCGCTAAATATCTAGGTGATAAGTGTATGTCTTTTTAGAGATCTGAAAACCATAATACAGAGATGCACTTATAACCTAACTTGATCTTACTATTATTAATTTGCTCCCACATCAAACGTCTAACGACTTTTATTAGCGACAAGATTTTATAAAAAAACACGGACTTCACCGACCTATTTCATAAAACGAACTTGATACTCTTTTTTTCTTAGATCAGTATTTTACTTACATTGAACACACTAATGAACAAATTTTAAGAAAATCTCAACCAACCCATTTTTTCTTGCAACGCAAAAGTGCAAATGAAGCTCCACCACATGTAACAAGTGAAGCTGCATGCCCAAGCCTCAAGCCTTAGTATCCGAGATACAAATGTCCGCCAGTGTGTACCAGCCGCAGCGAGTAATTTTTCTTTAGCAGCGAGCTCTTAGCTCAGAATCACGTAAAGTATGAATTCACTGAAGCACGCGCAGTCTCTTGGACTATTCACTATTTTTACGACTTCGCTTTACGTGCTCGTCTGTGAAGCAAGTTATTCGTTTAGAGTCAACAAAATACGATCCTCATTATTGTGAGGTATGTTTGGTGTATGTTTCGGAGTTTTATTAATTTCGTAAGACTTTGTACCTATGGTAGTTTGCAGACAAAAATATAAAATATAATAACCTAAACTAACTAAAACTATTAACAAATTAAAATATGGCGTCGAAAAATAGTTTGCAGACACCTATAATTTCATTCGATAATTATGTCTGTTAAGGCACTCCGTATCCTAGACTTGCTCTGACTCCTAATGTTCTTATTTCATTTAAGATATCCTAACGTAATGGACCTGTAGTTAATTGTTTATCGTTTTTAAATATTTCCAATTGA
The DNA here is from genome assembly GCA_937001585.2 of Brachylomia viminalis. Lineage (NCBI taxonomy): Eukaryota > Metazoa > Arthropoda > Insecta > Lepidoptera > Noctuidae > Brachylomia > Brachylomia viminalis. The sequence continues at coordinate 10,896,523 of OW443307.2, read as the reverse complement.
ACATTTTTGTTATAAATTAAATTAAATGAAATATTTATTTATATATGGCAACTAGGCTCAATTGTTAGTAACATTGTTCTTAAAGACTATTGTTAGTAAACAGACACAGAAACAAAAACAAAATAGAAAATTGGAAGTTTAGACGAAACCTGGAAGGTTAGCTGTGGGGGTCTTCTGACCTCCACAGCGTGCGACAACCGAGGTGCGTCGTACTTTTCTGCCAACATAATTAGGATGCATGCCGTTAGAACTACCGCCGTTGCCGTTGCCGTTAGACTCTCGGTTAGAGCACTTGTCAGGATGGAATTTGTTTTTTTGCGCAGTATGGCGTAAAAATCATCGGTATGCGCAAATGCGAACATACCGGACGCACTACAATAGCGCACTATAAAGATACATTTAGTTCATAACAACATACATACATTCAAACCAATACCATTATTAACTAATTAGAATTACGAACAAATTATATACAACTTTGTTTGAAGTCGATGCGACATTCACATTTAAAGTCGTCCGGTGCCCGAAGTGACATAAACGAAATTTAAAACGGGTAGGTAGAAAATTTAATCAAAAATTTTAAAATTAAACCGCAGTAAAACGAACCGACATAGACGGAGAAGTAATTAAAAGTTGAAGCATTTCGCTGACGCTTATTTAATTCCCTTCTATAGTCGATCAAATAATAAAGTACAGGGTCAGCGCATATGTAGAGGAAAGGGAAGCGAACCGTTCAATAAATTGTTCTACAACTTCCCACAAAGCAGACAAATTCAAACATTTTGTTGCTTGTTTAACATAACGAGTAAATACATCAGAAACAAAAGTCATTCGTGAGATTCCATTTCAGAAATTCTAATTAAATTACGAGCTCACAGGGCTGATACACAACTACAGCCGCCCTTTATCTAAAGTTGCAGAGTTATTTCGACAAATCTGAAGTATTTGTTGGAAAGTCAACCGGATTGTATTAATGCTGGGACATGCGCTGAATTTATAGGATTATACTGTACATATTTTGGTCTAAACCTACGACGAATGTTTGCTTGTTATTTTGTAATTTACATACCGAGTGCTCAATGAATCTGACAAAGAGAAAATATAAATATTTATCGATGAGTTCGCTCGAATGATCCGCCCAACGCACACTTTACCCTAGTAATAACTGCAGACACACAAATTCCTTATAGATATTCGCCGTTTGCCAGCACATATTGGCACATCACAACAACCGTTAACACGCCCCATTGTAGTTGATTCCGCACAATTGTGGCGGGCCCTTAGTCACTCGTCCAGCCTGGATGTGGTAGGCACTCGAACCGGGTCAGATGGGCAAGCGATACGGCACGACTCCGGCCGCGCCTGCACTATGACACTCCGGTAAGGAAGATGGATGTTTCTGACGAACATCACTGCACTTAGTATAATTTTGTTTAAACGTCACGTAATTAGAAGTGTAGGTTATAATGTCGTTTTAAGTTCTAGATAAGTAACTTGTCGAGGAAAGAAATGAAAAATACACAGAGGGCGTCACGATCTGACTTGAACTTTCGAAAATTCTAATTTGTAGCGAGACTCGTTGATTAGTTGAAGACAAGAACAATGTGCGCAATAGACAACTCGTTTTACGTAAACATCCTGATCCCTGATCAAATTACCTCACAAATTGAGGGACAAACTCCTTAGCAATTTAGATCTTCTCACCTTCACCTGCGTCGTTCTTTAATTATCGCAGGACCGTATTAAAAATTCAAAACGAGAAGTCCCTCCCATTTCCTGTACTGTAAATAAATTTAGTCTGTTTTCAAGCAAGAGTCGAGAAACTTTCACTAATTGGCTACAGAACAAATTGGCAGCGTACGTTAAACATTGCTCTGCATCTTCGCTGAGTTTGCTTGACACGGCACACGATAATAATTTATCGTTCTCACAGACGTTTTCCAAATATTTGAGTTTGGCTTTAAAGTTACCCTCGCGACAAAGCCTTGCCGCTTAAGGGTTGGATCCGAAGAACCGAAATCTGTTAACAATTATACATTTTATGACGAGATTTCGCAAATGCCTCCCCAAATTGTGTCGTATAATTACGTAATCATTTTAAATTATATGAAATAATATTTGAGATTGCAATCCGTTGACAAAATAGCTAAAATATTTAGACGCATTTGTTGCTTGTCAAAATATAAGTCGTGAATTGTATTGCCTATTAATCTTATAACTTTGAATTTACGTTACCAACCAATCCATCATATTTTTAGTTATATTCTGTGAACAAATTGGGTTTTTTTTTCCTCGACAAAATAGTTGATTGTACGGCTTGTTTGATTGAATCTGGTGAAGTTTAATCCCTAAATAAATCGTTCAGAAGCGTGGAAAAATAGGTCGAGAGCTTCGGCCTGGTGACCAATTTAAATTCAAGAATGTTTGTGTAGTAAACGGGAGATTCAGTGCACATTTTGCTGGCTCGCTTTGTTCCAACATGCCGTTGTAAGAATTGGTTCACTTAATGTTTTTTTATCTCGGAGCACAATGGCGAGTTTTTTATGGACTGGTACTTTAATCAAATGCTTTTGTTTTACTTTTCTAATATAATATGTAAGTTACGAAATAAGTCTAATGTATGTTTCAAGCTGATATTTACGGTTCAACACACAGAGTAAAAATCTAGCTCTTATATTATTATGAATAGTAATTCTCTTACGTGATTCTTAAATGAAAACCCAATACTATAAGAAAACATGGCCCTTCATGTACTGGTAAATTGATGTCTTACAAACTTTTACGCGAAAATAGCTTCTTCGAGCAATTCACGTAATACATTGAAAATTACGGTCTAATGCGTTTTCGAATTAGCTAGTTTCGGCCAAAGATAATTAACTTATAGATGTCCATTACTTGATAAGCTTCGCCAAGTTTTCGAACTCAAATCCGACGACAAAAAAGCCGATAACAGAGTGTCACGTGTAAAAAAAGTTAATCTAACATTCGATTCGAAAGATAATTCGTTCGGCAATTAATTCGGACAGACGCCTCTTTTGGACCGCAGTGAAATTTAAAATTCGTTCAGTGTCCAGACTTGCAAAAACAGCAGAAATGCATTGAATTCCCCTGGTGGCGCTTAAAATGGTCAAGTGTGAGTAGATACTGTGAATAAATATCTTTCTTAGAAGAAGAATTTCGTTTTTGGGTAGTAGAAAGAAGAAGAAAGAAAAGAAAAAATGTTTATTCTGCACAAACAAAACGCACATTACAAATAAAAAAAATAATAAAAAAAAGACAAGTATACACATCCAACGTTATCAAAAGCCTCATATTCAAGCATACATATTGCCGACAATTTTGTCCATTGCTTGATGTGTCAGTGCCAGAGACCAAAGACAAGACACCTTAGTTGACATCTCTAAGTAGTATGTGACATTGACAATACAAATCAATCCAGATGCGTCTGCGACACTGACAGTTGACAACAAAAGTTGCAAAACAATCACAAACTATTATATTTTATTACTATTATATTTAGTATTAGGTAGTAAATACATATCTTCAAGTTTCAATTTAAATGTACTAGTTTACAACTATTATTATTAATAATCTTTACATAAGTTCTAAAATAGCTCAATAAAAAGTTTTAGCAGACTTTTATTCTGCGTTTATTTGATTAATGTTGTTATCCTCGGGCGACAGAACAATTTTATTATAAGCCCACAAACAAATAGTCTTATCTAGAATGTTAAGTAAATATCGTGTCTACAATCTTAAAATTCGAAGAATAAATCCAAAAGATGTAAATCTGAAACCGTCTTAGATAAAACTAGATATATTATTTGTCAAGTTGGATTTAACATTTTATTTTTCTTCATTTTATCATCTGAGTCATTATAGTGTTCAGCAGTCAACAGATAAAATAATTACGATGTCCTTTATAAAAAGCTAGCTGTGCCCCGCGGTTTCACCCGCGTAAGAGTCGATTCTTTGGGAAAATTTCGGGATAAAAAGTTACCTATGTTTTATTACAGAACTCCAGCTAACGTACAAAGTTTCATCGCAATCGTTACTGTAGTTTTTGCGTGAAGAGGGGACAAACATACCTACATACTAACACACACACCTTCACAATTTTAATATTAAAGTAAAAGAAGGATTTTACAATCGCAGAAGCAATGTACAATGTCATGGAAGACTCAATGAAAATAGTTTTGACATGACTCAATAAATCGACAAAAAAAATTTTTTTGGTTACCAAAGCGAAAAAAATATTACCTTTCTGTAGTCATGTAAAAATAAAGAAAATGAGAGTAAAGTGTAAAATCATTGCAAGACTTCTCTGTAAACTATATTTGAAGTGGTATTCGTTTGAAGCAAAATAAATTGATTTCGAAGACCCATGCGGGACAGGCTAACATACAATAGCCCGCGAGGAAAGCACTCTTTTTTCAAGTCGATGCCGACCAGTGAAAATGTTTGTCCTTTTTTTTTTTTTTTTTTGAGGATGGGAAATCTTCAAATGACCCCTCCCGCTCTGGGTGGAGCGGAAGGGAGTGTCAGACTCTTACTGACTAAAACCCACCCGTGTTCCTTCCTTGGCCCTTTATGTTCCGGGTCAGCGGTACCCCTTTTGGATGATCCCGCTTTCCCGGCAGGCTTGGGCCCCCTCTTCGATGCTGACATCTCTTTGAGGCGCGCGTGGAACACGTACGCGCCGTCCAGCACGGGCCTGGTCCTGATCGGACGGTGAGCTACCGGTGGCCGGGAGTCGTCACGCGGCTCCCGACGCCCGGAGTGTCCACCGCGGCGGCTTGGACGGGAGACTCTCTCCCTCTCCCGTCCCGCCACCTCCTTAGCTAGCATGACTGCTTCGCAGAAGGAGGCGACTGCCTCCCACTCCCCCTCGCCCCGGACCATGGCTTGAACCAGGGCCGGACGTGAGAGGTCGCCGCCGCTGCCGATCGCCTCTACGAGGACACGGCGGTGCTCCGCCCATGCAGGGCAGGCCCCCACCGTATGTTCCACCGTGTCCTCGGGGCGATCATCGCAGTGGTGACACCCGGAAAGGTTTGTCCTTGGGACTTATTTGTTGTTAAAGCAAAGAATCTTTAACCGGGAATTGCAGCCTCATATACGAAATAGGCAAATCCGTCGGTATCATTGGAATACGTGGAATGTGTGCGAGCTGTCCGGCTGCGGGTCCGGTGATGATGGTGGTTACAGTGACATTGTCTCGCAATTCTTTGAAAATAAATAGTCCTGGTGATGAAATAATTTATTTGGATAAGGGTTCATACCATGACGCGGATGGAACCAACCTTTGTTCCTACCTACTTTGTAATTAGTTTTTATAACACAAAAGCTGTTATTGTGACTTAACTATAATAGATGGATATGTGGTCTCACCTACTTTTTTTTAGACATTATTAAGACCTATAAACCTGTCGTACATTATTTTGTTCTATCATTAATGGTTTTCGCAGCGCACTCAAAAACCAATTTTGGGTTTTTTACCTTGGGTTACAATATCGTAATTTTCTTACGGATCCCTAATTATTTTTAAAATTAATTATAGCCTATGTTATTCCGTAATAATGTAGCTACCTACTGGTGAAAGAATTTTTTAAATCGGTTCAGTAGCTTTGGAGCCTATTCGTTACAAACATAAAATCAAACAAAAACATCTTTCCTCTTTATAATAATTTAGTTTAGATAATAAAGCCGAGTATTTTTCTTAGTCTCATATTAGACAAACTTAATAAATGTATATTTTGTTAGTGTTTTCATGCGCTGTAAAAAAGTAAGATGACAGAATAGTGAAAAGCATGACATGCCTTTTATTTGGGTGGGAAATCATTAAATAACTTCTCCCGCTCTTTGCGGAGCGGGAGGGCGTATCAGACTCTTACTGACTAAAACCCACCCGTGTTCCTTCAGTTGCCTTTGCCAGGGGCCACGGTAACCCTTTCGGACTTTCCTGTAAGCATGACATGCTTATCGATGTAAATGCGTAGTGACCACATTATTTTTATGTTAGTTTGAGAGCAATGTTGGCCTTGTGGTAACGGCTGCCACTTACGAGTATATGGTCGTGGGTTTCAAACCCAAGCAGGCACTTTACTTTGTGTAAATTATTCCATCATCACTGCTCTCAAAACGATGAAGGAAAGGATCGTGATGAAACCGGCATGACCTAGAACCAAAAATTCGAAAGAATGCGACATCTATCAACCCGCACTGAGCCCGTGTGGTGGATTACGGCCCACTCCCTCTCACCGAGAGGAGGCCTGTGTCCCAGCAGTAGGAATATGGAATATGGCTGATTATGCTATGTATGTTTGATTGAGCTAGTTAAAATTTGTGATGTTTGAGTTGTTTTTTAAATTTATGAATACCTACTGTAACACGGTTTGACAAAAATGGTAATAATTCACTGCTCATTTTAATCAACTTCAAAAAAGGAGGAGATTCTCAATTCTATTGTATTTTTTTTGTGATGTTTGATAAGACATTTTAAAAAAACCAATAATTATGGTTACAAAATGGGATTTTGCGTAAGTAAAAATTTTAAAAGCTGAACAGTAGCAGATTGAAATTGAGAAGCAGGATGTACACGATTCAGGACGCAGGGTTGAATGAAAACACGAACAAGATGAGTGCACTAAATATTATATTTAAACTTCAACGATTTTAACACTGATTCAACAAGATACTTTTACATTAAAGTCACACACTTATACAATATTTACATTTAAGACAATTATCACGACTTGAAGAAGACTGTTGTAGGAAGACTGTTGTAGGAAGACTGTGTCGTTACGCCCGTGGGCGCCCATTTTATTTCCCCCAACGTAAGCGCAAGTAGTGGTCGGTCCCCTTATCACGACCGCCCACTATCCAATGGCTAGTGGGAGAGTCGATTATACCCTACCCCGCGCTCCCCGCTCTTCACCCCTGTGACCTAGTTTGATCGTGGGAACCAGGATGTGGAATACAATGGGCGCCTTTCGACCAATCAACGGGTTTGTTTACTCTAACAGATAGAACTTTGTCACATTAAATTTACTCGTATTTCTTGTTATAAGAAGTTACAAGGTGATACATAAAAAATAGGTGTGTAATGCCTACTGGTGACATTTATCTATATAAAAATACGTTAGCCAAGTCGTTCATCATTATTTAGCACCTATCTTAACAGATTTAGAGGGCTGTGCTTTTCAACAATTATTTAATACCTATCTAGACAGATTTAGGGGGCTGTGCTTCTCAACATTTCCACCCCCTGTAGAAGGGTTCATCCGACTACATTCCCGTCTGTCGGAAGCACAACCACCTTTACAACAGGTCGACGCAGGACCCCATGATTTGTTCTTACGTCTACCACTCTTATTATATTATCCGCGCCAGGATATACACTTTGGATGACCCCTTTGGTCCACTGGTTTCGTGGCTTATTCGCGTCTGTGATCACTACCACGTCACCCACTTTCACATTTGGAACGTCACTGAACCACTTATTACGGCGTTGGAGCGTCGGCAGGTACTCGCGCAGCCAGCGCCTCCAGAAGAGGTCGGCCAGCGCGTTCACCCGTCGCCACATGCGGCGGGAATCCAGGTCGGCGGCATGCCGACGCGTGCACGGTGCATCTCCCGCGGCTGTGCCCAGCAGGAGATGGTTGGGGGTCAGAACCACTGGTTGCTCGACGTCGCTGCTCACGTATGTGAGAGGCCGGCTGTTTACGATCAGCTCGGCTTCGGCAAGGAGTGTGTAAAGTACCTCCTCGCGAGGGGCACGCTCTCGTAGCGTTGCCTTTAGTGCGTTCTTGATTGAGCGCACTAGTCGCTCCCAGCACCCGCCCATATGTGGAGATGCCGGGGGGTTAAAGTGCCAGGCAATTCCGCGTCCCGTCACTTCGCTTCTCATTTTGTCCTGGTCCATGTCGCGCAGTGCTGCGCGTAGCTCGGCGTGCGCCCCGACGAAATTTGTGCCGCGGTCGGAATACATGTCCGACGGACGCCCGCGGCGCGCAATCAAGCGCCTCAGGGCCAGTATCGCCGAGTCGGCACTCAGCGATGCCGCCAGCTCCAGGTGGACGGCGCGTGTGGTGAGGCACGTGAATAGCACGCCCCACCTCTTCTCTCTGCGTCGTCCGACAGCCACTTCCATGGGGCCAAAATAATCGACCCCACAGTGGACGAAAGCTCTTCTCGTCACCTCTAGTCTGGCCACCGGGAGGTCACCCATCTTGGGTGTCACCGGCTTGGCCCTCTCCAGTCGACACCGTTGGCAGCTTGCAGTGACGGTTTTTACCGCAGACCGCAAGTTTGTTATCCAGAATCTCTCACGGACTCTGTTCACCACAGCTTCTTGATTGGCGTGCAGCGCCTCCACGTGGTATTTGAATAAGAGGCGCCGCGTGAGCGCATGCTTCCCATCCAGGATGATAGGATGGCGCTCCCCGAAGTTGAGCTCGCTACAGGCGCCCAGCCTGCCGCGTACTCTCACCAGCCCATCTTCATAAAACATGGGGTCTAGTGCCCGCAACTTGCTGTTGCGAGGCAATGGGCGAGCCTCTCGTAGCGCAGCGATGTCTTCCGTGTAGCTGTCCCCCTGTATCAGACGCAGGAGGCGCATCTCGGCCTCGTGCAGGTCATCTGTCGACACAAGGGATGTCTGACGCCGCTTGCGGCATCGATCTATGAAAATATGCACACGCGCCATGACGTTAGCGGCGCGCGTCCACGTAGGTAGCCGCTCATACTGCAGCAGCGATTCAGTCTGTACTGCAACGGTGTGCACGCGCTGTATTCTTTCAAGGTCCTGCTCTGCCACCGCGTCGAGCTTGATGTCGGCCGGCCACTGCTCCTGTGGACAGCGAAGAAAAGAGGGACCCGACAACCACTCATTGCTGTTGTTAGGCCAGTCCATCCGGGTAGCCTTGTCTGCGGGGTTCATCGCTGACGGAACCCAGCGCCAGCTGTCCCTCTCTGACCTTTTGTCTATCTCGGCTAAACGGTGTGACACGAACCTTTGAAATTCTAACGCGTCTGAATTTATCCACTTGAGGACAGTTTTGCTATCAGTCCATAAATGAATGCTACTAATAACTGCTCCTAATTCCTTGACTACTGTATCGGCTAGTCTACAGGCTAACACAGCCGCTTGTAATTCTAGACGTGGAATGGATGTCACCTTTTGTGGCGCTACTCTCGCCTTACCTATCACTATCGCGACATCCCTATCCCCTTCTGTGTTTAACCCCGCTACATAGGCTACTGCTGCGTAAGCGGACTCGCTCGCGTCACCGAACACATGCAACTCTAGTTGCTCTAGCTGGAGGCCGTACCACCTAGGTATGAATATGTTATTAAGGTGGTACAGGTTTTGCAACCACTCAAACCACAACTTGGCCTCTGGCTCTTTCAGTTTCTCATCCCATTGAATTCCCGTGTGCCATATCCGTTTCATAAGGATGCGCGACTGTATGACACACGGATACAAGAAACCTAGTGGGTCAAAGATTGACATGATAAATCGAAGGAATTCCCGTTTTGTTGGAACCACGTGTCCCTCTACTATGGCTTTAGGCAACTTCTTAAATGATAGGTCAAAAGCTAATTGGTCCGAGCTTGGTGACCAGATCATGCCTAACGTGCGTTCCGTCGCACCTTCGCCTTTATCTAAGGAAACCCGGTCAGGCATATCTACTCTGAGCTTATCGCGCAGCTCTTGAGAGTTGGTGACCCACCCCCGTATATTAAACCCGCCTCTGGCGTGGATGTGAGTCACTTCCTCAATTAAACTATTGGCCTGCGTGGCAGACCAAGCACTATCCAGGTAGTCGTCCATATAATGTTTTTCGTGTATGGCGGCTACCGCTTCGGGGCACGTTTCTTTAAACTGTTCCGCGTTTTTATTTAAAATATAAATTGCCGACGTTGGCGACGACACGGCCCCGAATATCATGGAGTTCATGACGTACGCGTCAGGCTCCTTATTGCCGTCAGTCGTCCAAAGGAACAGCTGTGCCCCTCGATCCTGTTCTCTTATAAAAACTCGTAAGAACATATCGGCTATGTCCCCAGTAAAAGCTACAGGCCCCAATCTAAATTTAAATAACACGCCTAACAGGGAATTAAGCAAGTCGGGTCCAGTCAACAAATTGTCATTTAAAGACGTCCCATTGTAGCTAGCCGCGGCGTCAAAAACCAATCTTAATTTTCCCGGTTTGTTTGGATTCGTTACCCCGAAGTGGGGTAAATACCATACCGAATCGGACTTGATACCGCCCTCTACCCTACTCGCGTACCCTTCTGCCAACAACCTATCTATCTGCGCTGTATAGGCTGCGGTGTACACAGCGTCCTTATGTAGCCGACGCTCAATTCCGGTTAGACGCTGGCGTGCGTACCTATAATTATTAGGTAACTGTGGGTCGTCGCGACGCCACAGTAGCCCTAACTCCCACTGGCCGCTCTCTGTCTGACGGCTAGTGGAGTCTAGAATAGCCTTAGCTCTCTCCACATCCTTGTGCTTTCGAGGCACCTCTGAAATTCCTATCGCTTCTAGCTCAAACTGTTTTTTGACTAACTCGTGCAAGTCGATAGTTGATTCTACTACACAATTTAGTGAATGAACATTAACACTCTGATGAGTACCTACAGGTCCGTGCACAACCCACCCTAAACTGGTCAAAGAGGCAACTGGCTTACCGGATTTTCCTCGGCGAGTCTCCTGGCTGACCAACAGCTCCCAGTTGTCTTGGCCCAACAACAGCAGTGGTCTGGCTCCTCTCATTTCCTCGCAACCCAAGTCGCGAATGTGGGCGTGTTCTGTTAACACTGCGGCGGACACTGTTTGCGCGGGTAAGTCCAGGCTTTTTAATGTACGACACTTCACTTTATGTGTTAACCCGTTCGGTCCACGCACTGATACACTGATTACTTTTGATGTATTGTCAACGATCTCTTGACCGCGCGCACTGTGCAGAGTTAGTGGAACTTGCTTTCCACTGGCGTTATCAGCTAACGAGTCGTCTATCAGTGATACGGTTGCCCCGTCATCCAGTAGGGCATAACAATGTTTGTCAACACCGTTCACTGTAACACACACTGGCATTATCTTTAATAACGCCTTCCCTGTGTAGTCACTAACGTTCGTGACGCTCTCGCTCCTCTTGTCGGCATGTAACAATGTGTGGTGCGCGTAATCACACGACGCGCACCTACTTGCACGACAAAAGTTCTTCCCGTGCTTCTTTATGATGCACTTAAAACATAATTTATGTTTCTTAACATGTTGCCACCTCTCGTCGACACTCAACTCGGTGAACTTGACGCACTTGGGTAACTTATGTTTGTCTCCACATAATGTGCATGGTTCCTCTGTGGCCTTAGCTTGCTGGTCATTATCCGAGTGAACGTGCAAGCGTTGAACATTTCTAGACTGCTTGAACATCTGTACAGGTGCTCGGGGCTTAGCCGTGCTAGACGATGATGTGGGCGCACTCATCTCCATTTGAACATAAAAAGACGTGGCTCGGGCTAGATGACTCAGGAACTCTGCGAGTATTTCTAGACTCGGTGAAACTCGCACATCTATGCCCTGGGTCGTTGCCATACCCATAGCAAAATCACCATATTGAGCACGTTGTACAGATGTAAGTTTGTTCAAAAGTTCACTCACCAGTTGTGGATTGTTTAAATATCCGTTAGCTTGTACACTCTTCAGCAGCGACACACAATTTCTCACCGTTGTTGAGAACTTTCTGAGTTCACGGCCACTTTCAGTCACTTTAGGTAACGCTCGCACTTTCTTTAGAGCACACTCTAGCACTAGATTAGGATGCCCGAACTCTTCATCAAGCGTCTTGATAATTTCACCTGGGTTAGTCGAGGTGCGCAACAAATCTTCCACGGCCAACTTTGCGTCTCCCTGCAGCGATGTTTTCAAGCGCGCTAGGTTCTCATGCGGCTTGAACTCGTACATAACTGTTGTGTCGTGGTACATGTTCTTGTACGACAGCCATTCAGCTGGGTCGCCTTTGAAAAATGGCAACTCATAGGCCTGTCTTGGTACCGGCCGCGGACGCGCTAGGTTTGTGATAGCGTCTGCCAACTGATCTATCTTTCTGTCCCGCGACCTGCTCCTGTCCCTGTCGTCTGCGAACGCGTTTTCCCACTCAGGCTCTCTTCTAGCCTGTTCTCTGGCTCGTGGAACACTGGCCGTAGCTAAGGGCGTAGCGCTCCCTAGGTACGGTGGTTCGCGAAACTGTACCGACGCGGGCGCACACTGTTGGAGCGCAGGTATATAACTGGGCGGCGGCACTGGTGCTAACACATCACGAGAGGGCGCGGACACTTGACGCGGCGGCGGATCGCGACTCACAGCGAGCGTGTGTGTTTCCCTGACAGCGGGAGCCGAGTCTTCGACCCATGCTTCCACTCGCCGCGTTGTCCCTTCTCCTTCTGATTCTGAGTCTTCCTCAACAGCGGCATCAATCTCAGCGAGATCGGCTTCAAGCTTCTTCTTGACGAGTTGCTCCTTCATGCGTACCAATTCTCGTTCAGCCTCGTACTCAACCCTCCGTCGAAGGTAGTCGGCACTTCTCTGGCCGCTCCTCGAGGAGACGTGGCTTGTCCCGGAACCTGCCCTCTGGATTGTCTCCGATCTCACAGGCGTGAACATATCTCTGTGGTCGATAACACGACCTCCCGCCAGTGGGATTACAGGTACAGGAACCGACGATGTAATCGGTGCAACTGAAACTGAGCCTGGTGCCTTTTCAGACGGCACGCCAGAGTCAGCCTCCAACTCACGTCGCTTGTTCATGTCGGCCTCTATTTTGCGCAACTTACTCCGTGTCGTAATTGTGCTTCTAACACTCATCTTGTTTATCTTCCGTACGATCCGGCACTCGAAGGACCAAAAATTGTACACGATTCAGGACGCAGGGTTGAATGAAAACACGAACAAGATGAGTGCACTAAATATTATATTTAAACTTCAACGATTTTAACACTGATTCAACAAGATACTTTTACATTAAAGTCACACACTTATACAATATTTACATTTAAGACAATTATCACGACTTGAAGAAGACTGTTTGAAGACTATAGGAAGACTGTTGTAGGAAGACTGTGTCGTTACGCCCGTGGGCGCCCATTTTATTTCCCCCAACGTAAGCGCAAGTAGTGGTCGGTCCCCTTATCACGACCGCCCACTATCCAATGGCTAGTGGGAGAGTCGATTATACCCTACCCCGCGCTCCCCGCTCTTCACCCCTGTGACCTAGTTTGATCGTGGGAACCAGGATGTGGAATACAATGGGCGCCTTTCGACCAATCAACGGGTTTGTTTACTCTAACAGATAGAACTTTGTCACATTAAATTTACTCGTATTTCTTGTTATAAGAAGTTACAAGGTGATACATAAAAAATAGGTGTGTAATGCCTACTGGTGACATTTATCTATATAAAAATACGTTGTCCAAGTCGTTCATCATTATTTAGCACCTATCTTAACAGATTTAGAGGGCTGTGCTTTTCAACAATTATTTAATACCTATCTAGACAGATTTAGGGGGCTGTGCTTCTCAACACAGGACTACCTTACCTTCACTTTGTATGATGTTCATAACATATGAACTACCTTTGCAGGTGGCAAGCTTCGAATATTTACTTTCTTTTTGTAACTTTGCTCTGAACTTTACCTACCAACACAATACACAACGTAATTACGTGCAAACCACTGTTATCTGTATACCAAACAGCTGTCTCAGCATCCCCTGACGTTATCTCTCTCCCGAAATATACCCGGGCCTATCCCCGAGAAAAATCGGGGGCCCTGTCAGTGTGGCGTGGGGGGACCATTTCTCACTCGAGCGACGCGACGCCACGGCCACGCGGGGCGTATTACACATGTGTAGACACTGCTTAACTTGCCCGATGTTCATTATAGTCGTTAACTATAATTCGGTTCATCTATTCTGGGAACTGAAGGCGGATTGAAGTGGTCGAAAGGGGGCAGGTATCTATCGGGGGATTTTAATTGGATATTCTTGTTGTTAGTAATATGGATGTGTGATATCTACTATTCAGGTTCGATCCTTATTGCTGGTGAGTTTGATATTTATTTATTTATTTTATTTTATTCTATTCAAGAAACTAACAGCAAACTTATACAGTTTTCTTAAACAATATGAAACTGAAGGCCATTTACAAGGTTCCATAGATAGACAACAAAAATAAAAAGCTAAAAAAAACGAAGGTCGGTACAAAAATACCCTTTAAATAAATTAGAAAAAAAATAGTAGGTACACGATCGACAAATACAAACTAAAAATAATTTAGTCGCAAACAATTACTTTTCTGTTAAAAAGCTTTTCACCAACAAATGCTTAACCCGAGAAACACTGGGATAGCAGTGTCACCAGACATTAATTTATTAAAACTACATTTATATTGTATTTACAAGGTGTAACAGAATAAACGCAAGTCTTGAAAGTGGTTGCTCATAATTTACTACTGAATCGATTTCAGTAACTATAAATATAGGTACTTTTTTCAAAAATTATGTATTTTGCAATACTGACCGCCGATTGAGCCAAAGAAAATTAAAACTTATTGCAAGGTCATAAGACTAAATTTTAAATGCATAAAGTAATGCTAGGGTCAACACGATTTTCTTAATAATAATAGTTAGCTTTAAAAAAAATGGTTTTGGTCATTGAAAAATGCTTTTAACTCAATACTCTAATTGGGGGTGTATGTGGTCTTGCGTTAATTATGTTACACGTTGTATATTTCTGTTTATATAGTGTAGAAAGTTTCGTCAGGTTTCAATTTCGAGGAAGTATGGTACACACGGCTACAGATCCAGTATACATGTCCAGCATAAGCTGATCTGGCATCGTATAGGATTTCCTTACAATGAGAGGTCGGTGTAAACTGGAAATGTATAGCTTGATGTGTAGCCGTGTGTACAAACAAGATTCAAAGCCAAACAATATTATAATCAATAACGCCGACCTCATATAGTTTAAAAAATATGGTTGTCGTGTAAAAGTGTTTGTACAAACCTACTTACAGAAATAAAATAATTTATCAATTAGGTTATTTATTTTAAAACCTCACAGAATTTCTAAAAGCGTCTGAAATCTGGGTTTAGGCAGGTACTATTTCCTAGGTTAGGTTATTTGTAAAGTCATTTATCAACAAGATTTCTTGTAGAAAATTTAAATTAACATAGGACAAATATCTACCGTCAGAAAATGCCTTTGTCCATTAATTTGAATTAATATTATCAAACTAATCAAAATCATGATACTTTGCAAAGCGAGGTAAATTAATTGTTAAGCAAATTGACTACCAACTTAAATTGTCCGTATATTCAAATCTCACCCGTCATTCTTTGAAAGTTATATGTTGACACACACATATTGATAAAAATATACAAAACATAATTGTTAAGCGGGCCTCTTCGGGTCTGTGGTGTGTTTGACTCCCCCCGCGACGTCTAAGAGGGGCACGCGTGGAACACTACACGCCGCCACCTCGGGTCCTGATGTGTGGGTAGCGACGGCCGTCCCCGAGTCCGTCGCCCGGTGCGCCTTCTGCGGGCCGGATGAGTGGACGAGATCTCCCTCTCCCTTTCCGCAGCCTCCTTCTGCGAGACAACTGTTTCGCAGAAGGAAACCTCCGCATCCCAGGACACGTCGCTGCCGACCATCGACTCAACTACGGCCGGCAGCGACAAGTCTCTGCCTACTTCTGAGATGAGGGCACGGCGCGGCTCCTTCCAAGCGGCACAATCTGCCAGCGTATGCCGCGCCGTGTCCTCCCGACAGTCGACGCAGTGGTGACACCGGGCGTCCGGCTATCTGTTTATGCGGCACAGGCACTTCCCGAAGCAACCATGCCCCGAGGGCACCTGCATCGCCTGAAACGACAGGGAGCATTTGTATCCTGCCTAACCTAACCGATCCTATGGCGCTCAGACTTGGTCTTTGAATAAGGCTCAGAAGACCAAACTTAAGGTTTTCCAAAGAGCGATAGAGCGTAGCATTTTAAAAACCAAACTCACCGACCAAATTTGAAACACCATAATACGCTCCGAAAAAAATAGGATTTGGCATAGCCCAAAGCTTGATAGATCCAAACTTTTAAATAGATAAAACCCACGGAGTACAATAAAAACATACTAGGTATGTAGTTAAAATTTGCTAGATTATTATTTGTTTCAAACGCCCATAACATCTCCTTTTGTTAATTGTAAACTGCTTTCATAAAAAAAAAAACGATATAAACTTAGTAACTGCAAAAAAAAAAAATTTTTACTTCATAATATGATAGGTACTCTACAATCCTTTCCACACCGGCTGCACCGCGAACTCCCGCGCATCCCATTGACACGCCGCGACTCTTCACATGTGCACAAGCACCATAAAATTCACATAATATTTATCCTTCTGGCATACTCCCACACGATCGTTTAATATCTCGATTGAACAATAAAATCGTGGCTGGCGTGCCGTGCCAACCAACCAGCGCTCTTGGTGCAGGAAAGGACATGGTGTCCGAGGCGGTTGACTGACAGCCACAGAACAGATAGACAGCGATGTAGAGGCGCAAGGAGCGCACTGACGTGACTTTTGGTGGACGTATTAATAAGATTATTCCGTATAAACCAATATATACAATATATACCGTATAAAAAAAATATCAACTTGTAGTTTAAATAAAAGGTGATTTCAGAATTATTGAAAAAGTCACATAAATATTTGAAGTTGTTGCGCAAACGAAACTTTATGTGTGCTTAAAGTTGTTTTCCCAAAAACAACATTTAACATCATCACAACATTTCTTTACACGTTTGGAAACTAAATCGCGAACGCAGTATAGATACATTACATACTTCTTGGTTTGAGTTGTTGAGCTGAATGGTGCTGATCCATACGTCATGTTCGCGAACGGGTCATTTCTTAGCTGCCACGGCTTATTTTAATTCCATAATTGCTTTTATCTTTTTATTACGGACGCTTTTAACGTGCACGTCTTTCTACATCATTTTCACATGTATACTTTCAACATGAATGATGTAACTACTTTTTTGTAACAATATTTAGATTTAAAAAAGTGTCCATCGAGTCTCTTGCCCGTTCATCTCCATAGGTACCTACTACGCTTTGGAATGGGCAACTAGCGTCATCATTCTGACTGACCGACCCCTTGGCAATTCAAAAGTGCCTGTAATTGGTTTATTTGAAATAAATGCTTTGAGTTTGAGTCGCACCGTAACTTACATCCGAGAGTCAAAATATTTGTCACGATCAATTTAGAATTTTATATTTGACAGACCTACCCACGATGTTACGAAAGGTCTTATGCAAACTACACTTCAAAAGGAAAGGATTAAATAAGATTAACATGATTAAATACAGGAATTGAATATTTACATTACATACCCTTTCTAGTTACTCGCACGTCGCTCGCACGTTGCTACCACAGGTATGTTAAAAATAAATTAAAAAAATCTAATGGAGAAAATTATATTATAATAGGGGTTAAAGTATAAAATTGCCGTTTTATTGTATGAGGACCTTCGAATTGACATAGAAACTTCATGGTTTGAGATTTATGAGTGAAACTTTTTTCACATGGTACCTATGAAGTTCTTCTTTTGAAAAATGTGCAACATTCGATTATTGACTTTCAGTTGTTTTTTTTATTCAGCTTAGACAAGAAAGATGGATGCTTCGAGAATTCGAGTTATTTATAAATACGAGTTCCAACGTGGAACTAACGCGGCAGAAACAGCTCGCAATATCGAGAGGGGACTGCTAATGAACGCACCGTGCGATTTTGGTTTAAACGCTTTCGTTATGGAAACCTTGAATTGAAGAAGGAACCACGTGAAAGACCGCCCACACAGGTGAATAACAATGAATTGAAAGAGATGGTGGAAGCCGATCCGAGCCAAACTATCCAGGAATTAGCGGCATGGTTTAACGTTACCTTACCAACAATATTGACTCATTTGCGTCAAATCAATAAAATAAAAAAATATGAGAAATTGGTGCCTCATGATTTGACTGATCTGCAGAAAGAAACGCGTGTTGAAACTTGTATTGCCTTGTTGAATCGATACAGAAATGAAGGAATATTGGATCGAATTGTGACATGTGATGAAAAGTGGATTCTTTACGATATCCGTAAGCGAAAAATGCAATGGCTGACCCCAGGTCAAACGCCGCAACAGTGTCCTAAAGCAAAGCTTACCATTAAAAAGGTAATGGTAACTGTTTAGTGGTCTCAGCATGGTGTTATTCACTATAACGGCCACGGTAACCCTTTCGGACTTTCCCGCAACCCCAGCAGGCATCGGTCCTAGCAAACCCCGTCATTGGTGCTGACATCTCTTTGAGGCGCGCGTGGAACACAACGCGCCGTCGACCCAGGCCTGGTCCTTATCGAACGGCGAGCTGCCCATTGCTCGCCGTTCGCAAGCCCGCGCCTACGGTGGCCGGGAATCGGCCTGCGATTCCCGACGCCCAGGGCGTCTCGTGCGGCGGCTAGGGGCGTGAGGGCGCAAATTTTGCCTCTCCCTCACGCGTTCCGCCTCCTCCTTCGCGAACATTACTGCTTCGCAGAAGGAGGTGACGGCTTCCCAAGCCCTCTCGCTCCGTACCATGGCCTGGACCAAGGCCGGACGCGAGAGATCGCCACCGCCAATCGCCTCCACGAGGACACGGCGGTGCTCCGCCCAAGCCGGGCAGACCTCCACCGTATGCTCCACCGTGTCCTCGGGGCGATCCACACAATGATGACACCCGGGCGTTTCCTCCCGCCTTATCCGGAACAGAAACCTCCCGAAACAACCGTGTCCGGTGAGGACCTGCGTCAGGCGAAAGGTGAGGACGCCGTGGCGCCTCTCTAGCCACTCCTCAAAGAGGGGACTTATCGCCGCAATTGTGGCGTGCCCAGTGCTGACCACCCTAAGAAAGATGTCGGCACCCAACCCCTAATATTTAACCCCTAATATTTAATTTAGTTAGTCGTATTTTCTATAACGAACGTGTTTACATAACATTAAACAAGCAATCCTGAAATATACATAAGTCAAAAAGGTTTTCCGATGTTGCCAAGCGGGTTTGAACACATTTTGATTAAAATTTCATCAAACTTTGTCCTGTAATATTTTCTGTATACAGGGGATGTGCAAAAATCACAAACCCTGCCGTAAGCCGGCCGCAGCGGCGCGTACGCGCAAACAAACAAATTTAATTACAAGGCGAGGTAGCCGGCTGGTATTGAAATTAGTATCAAACAATAATGTGACCCGGATAAAAGTAATAACTGAACATTTCAATTTCCAATTAATAATCCACACATTAGTGCGCAAAACGAAGAGCGATTCACCGATAGAAATAGACATGACCGTTAATCCGAAAGGGAACTTTTGATATAATCCATGTCGTGAGAAATTGCTAATTTAATTATTTAGCGCCGGCTGTCTTATTTCAAACAGGTTTGTAGACCGATTCCGTGTTCTGATAGAATATGAAATGAGCCGTGACACCTAGAGGGAGAATTGTCACATCACTGTTCTGAAATATTAGCGCACTTCCGGAATAGTCGTGACGTGATGTAATATATGGCTGAGGTTACGCGCACTCCGCGAAGACATCGCTTCGTAACAGGTCTTTCAATATTTTCGTGTATGAATTTAGAGGCACAAATAGGGATTTCCGAAATGAATTGCGAACAGATTTTAGCTTTTTTGAGGATAATTAACAGTTTGGCACTATTGGTTTAAGTAGAGAAAGACAGACACACTTATTCTGTGAGAAGACACTATCATTTCTAGCAATGGGTATGTGGGTTGCACATTAGGTATTTCTTTACTAAAACTCAACTTAAATTAAAAAAAAAACTTATAAAGCAGTAGGTACATAGGTGATAACCACCTATGTACTGTTTTATAAGTTTTTTTTTTGTTAACAAGAGAACCTGCTGGGTATCTATTTGATACTACCTGACGTGTCACCCAACAGACGTTGTCCTGTCCAGATTTCAATAGTCGACCAAAATCCCATAGAAAAAGAACGTTCAGTTTTTCCCGAATTTGAAATTTTTCTGGAAAACTTTTCAATTGTTTCTTTCCTTAAAAACCTAATTCAGACTATTACGAACATTTTAAAATAAAATATAGCCCAATCAGTCCTCCGTTCTCTTGTAATGCGCTTACCAACGAATAGCATTTCATATTTATTAAATTTGGAAGACAGATAATATGTCTTTAGACTTTTGCATCACCAATGGGTGAAAGAGAAGTGACTTTTCTTAATTAAAGAAACAAATGTAAAACGCTCGTTGTAGCAACGAAGTCAAAATAACATTGTTTAAAGCTTATTGTCAAGGGTTCTACACGAGCAGTTTGTGGGTCAGCTATACGCGGATGGCTCTAGATGCTCTGCGTGTGCAGTATAATAATGACTTCAGGGTGCTGTTGCGGTTGCCCAGGTTCTGCAGCGCGTCAAGCATGTTTGCTGCAGCACGAACTGACGACTTTTAAGCCATTATGAGGAAAAAGACCGCATCCTTAATAGGCAGAACGAGGGCTAGCCGCAACAGTATTTTGAAAACCCTAGCTGAACAGCACGATGCACCGATAGTGAGACACTTTGTCCGGTTGCTCGTGTGGCAGGGATGAAAAATAATAATAGTTGTGTGTACTTATTTAATAAATACTAACACTTAGTTGATAAGTTTGTTTGTGTTCTAACCAGTGGACCGTTGTTGTCAAATTAAATAAAAATATAATAAAATAAAATAAATATATCACTGTAATAAAGTCAGTACCGGTATAATAGTAGATTGTTATACAAGGAGCTAAAATGACCCAGTTTAGACGTGGTAGTTTTACTCCCGAGCTTTAGCGAGGGAGTAAATAGAAACCGAGTTTTAATGGGTTTTTAGCGCCGTGTGTTACACTCTACTTTTCACTACGATTGCGAGAAAATAAAACAATCCAATACAATATGAAATATGTAGTTTATTTTATTAAAAATTAAATGTACAGTTCTGGATATTTAACGAGATGTTTTTTCCCGGTAACTTAATTTCAGTCCTCTGTGAAGAAGAATGTTGAGTGGTTCTTTTCCTTTCTCTTCTATTTGCAAATTAGGGTCTCCATTCTCACTAGATGATGACATTTTCACTATTGTAAAATTAATTACGGTCACTACCAATTCAATTTGCAATTAGAGAAAAATTATAAAGATTTCGCGCCAATGTCTTTTTTTTTGTTTTTTCTTCTGCAGCCGCAACGCATTGCATGCATTCTACCAAAGAGATCGCCGATTTTAGTTCCATTTTCAAAAATAAAATGAAGTTCTTTTTTTATGAAACAGTAATAAGTCGAGTCTATATTCATGATTATTCTACTTATGACTAAAGACTTTTTCGTTTTTGGAGGCTCATTGTCATTTGACACACAAAAATTAAAAAAATTAAACTTTTTCCCCTAGAGGAAGAATTGCTATTTTTTCTTCGCTCTGGTACGCCACAATGACGGTCTTTTTGAGCAAGAGGAGTGAAAAATGAATTATAACCATCGGTGCCACGTAAAGAAGAATCTAGTAAAATGTCTATTTATTTATACTTCTTGTACAGAAGTGGTACTCAATGCCACAAGACAAGGATAAAAAGGACAACATTGTAGATCATGTACCTTGTGAGTATTCATAATAATAAACAAGCAAATAATAATCATAAATACAATTAATCACATTTCAATTGCATACGCAATACTTAAGTATTTAATTATGGAAACCTTACGTTAACAACTAATAAAAACATATTTATTTATAAGCATTGAATTGCGAACAGTATTTTAAATCAACTGCTACAAGCATCGAAAAGTTCTGAATCTTAATACTCGGTTTACAAAATTTTAAATTACTTACAATATTATTTTAATGAAACCATTATTTAAAAGTCTATCAACCAGCCATACCAAGATGTTTCGTGTTACTCAGTAACTGGCTTGTGGAGGTCAGATAGGCAGCAGCTCCATGTTAAATACTGGTATTCAGCTGCACCTGGTAAGACTGGAATCTGACCCCAACTAAGTTGGGAAAAGGCTAGGCACATTGATACTGAGAAGGTAAGATAAAGTAAGTAGTAGTCGATTCCCACACGGAACAAATATTTGTATGACCTACAAGTAGTTGTTCCGGGTCTGGTTGTTTGTGTATGTGAGTTTAAATGTTTGTAAACGCACCCACAGTACAGGAGAAATGCCTAGTGGGGCAACGAATAAAAAAAATAAAACAGGTACTTTTTATCTTGGTTCTTTATTAGGTATATAAATAACTATTCATTTTTTTTTCAACTAATCCACATTCAATTTTTTCTTGTCCTAAAACTAAGAAACTGTCGGTGTAGTCGGCCGCGCTCGGTAGCCTGTAGCGCTTTGTGAGTGCATCGTGGATGGATCAATCTAGCTAGGTAATCGCTAAGAACAGGTTTTGCTGAGTTGATTTTTGTTATTAAGTAATTATATTTGATTACTAGTTAATTTATTTATTTATAAGTATAAAAAAGATGTAATAATTATTAGGTACTTACCTATGTCGAAACTGTTTGTACTCCCTGTCACTTGTTCCTAAAGGTTCATTATAAAACCAGCGTCAGACAGCATCTGTCTGGCATTAATGCTGAAATGAACCTTTTTGGCGTAGCCGTGAGGCACGCACCATTGTTGTTAAAACATTATTTTCACTTTTTTATTTTATTATTTGTATTTTGTGTTTCACGAACTGTGTCCAAATAAACGTTGTTCTTTATTTCTTTTTTTAGATAAAAAGCTCATTGCCATGATATTTTTTTTTTATTGTTTATTAATTATGGAAGAAAACAAAATATAAATAGAATAAATAATAAATAAATATCGTCTGACATTGCACACAGCACCATCTAGTTCCAAGTTAAGCACTTAACACTTAAGGCTTGTGTTATGGATACCAGATGGTTGATACACTACGTAAATACATTTTTTTTTTCGTAAATACATACATATTATAAATATACATCCATGACTCGGGTACAAATGTCCATATTCATCATACATACAAAATAGAAACATCACAAAAACCACAATAGGTTTGTCCGGATTTTGAAACACTTTTAGGAATCTTAAAAACTAACGAAGTATCAATAAAGAAGGTAAAAACAATATAGAATATTATTTTCATTATATTTAGAGCGTTGCCCACTAATAACTGATTCCTATACAGGCTGCTGCGTTGAAATTTTTCGTTGGTTTTTTTTATAAATATAGATAATTTATAAAAAAAAAACAACGAAAAGTACCCTACATTTTGACGGTGGTAGATTACGGCCCACTCCCTCTCGACGAGAGAAGGCCTGTGTCCCAATAGTGGGAACATTATAGGCTGATTATGCTATATATTTTGACCTCTTAAGTAATGTATTTTTCTGTGAAACAGCAGATTGTTTTTTTTTTGATAACCGACGATAAATTTCAGAATCATGTTCTGAGTTCATGGTTTCAGTTTGGGCGTCGATGCCACCCTGTATATGTTTAAAAAAAAACGAAGGACTTTACATCCAAATAACAAATACTAAATAGGGACGTTTCCTCATTCATTCTCAAGCTATATCAGATATCAGTCAATATTAGATTCCCAGAAAACGTACTAGGTGGAAGAGATTTTCAATTTGATGCATGCCTGTGATTTTTCCCTCAAATTTCCGAATTCCTTCTTTCAAACACCAATCTACTCCAATGGTCCCATATGTGTATTCTTCTTCGGAAAAAAAAAACCTTTAAAATTTTGATCAACACGTGGAAGCGTTTATTTTTCTCAATATCTGAACAGGCACATTCCATCAGCATCCACCAAAAAATTCATACTCTTATCTGCAATTTTTGCCGGCAAAGTAATACGTAAAAGAGTTGAAAGAGGCTATTAAGTTTTCTATTTTATTAAACGACTTTTTAACCCCCGACGGAAAAACAGGGGTATTATCAGTTTACCGTGTGTATGTGTGTCTGTCTGCGGCATCGTAGCTCCGAAACGGCTGAATCGATTTTGTTATTTTTCTTGTTTTATTTGAAAGGTGACTTGATCGAGAGTTCGAGTTAAAATAAATAAGAAAGAAGAAAATCTGTTCAGCCGTTTTAGAGGTTCATAATTGTGTCGGGTGTGTTGTTAATTTTAATTTTAGCTTTTATATTTCCAGTCTATCTATTGTGACGAGTATTTATCCAAAGAAGACCAACCTCATTGATTTAAATATGGCTGAAAAACAGTTCATTTCGAACATCAAAGATAATAAACAGTTCATAAAACCTTCTCCGCTTACTAGTGTCACAGCTGGCAAGCACTGGCACTGGCATAATTATATAGATTACAGCAGTAACTACCCACTTCACACAATACATCGGACATTTCTAATGACACACCTATTATCTGCCTGATTTAGGTATTACAGTACACCTCTATTTATAGCTTGAAATAGTTAATTGAACATGCGTAGGTGCCAGAAATATTTAAAATACATTATTTTCTTTTACACTGACCGTCGGCCTCGACACTATTTTTGTAAGTTCACTTATAACTAGGCAGGCAGGTACCTATACATTCATTTTGTTATGTTTAAAAACAACGTAGAACACTGCTGTATTATCTCAACATGTTCCTGATCCTAATCATTCCTTATTCTTATAAAACTTAAGACTTGGCAATTTTTTTTTCGTATTGTTAGCTTTATTACAAAACAGACGGAAATCAAAAAGTGCATGGCTGGCTCTTAATTCAAAACGTGTTAATTCTGAAATATGTTTCTTTCAACACAATCGAATCGAGATGAGTTCCCCGAAGGCAGCCGAAAGTGGCCGAGGGTGCGCGATATCCTCACCTTTGGAAAACATCGTCCAATGCCGAATCAGTGCTCGTTCGCAGTTCGTCGCGAATGGCTGTGGGCTTGCCAGCCCGCCCGTAGCGCGCGCGTTTTGACACTCAATAAAATAATCGACTATTTAATCTGTGCTCTGTGACGTAAATATTCTTCACCTGTTGAATGAAGTCTACCATTTTCTTTTTACTTAGTTTTATAATTAATAGTGTAATCTAAAGTTTATTAAATAGAAGAAGAAAATTGAGTTTACTTCCTGTATTTTTTTAAATTTAACTTTACATAAAAACATGTTAGACCAAAATTTAGATTTATAATATCCATAATATCTTTTTAATTTACAAGGGATGCTACACTCGTCGTAATTGGTACGTATTAACTCGTTTAGAAGCGTAAAACAGTGATTAACCCGTTTAGAGGTCTGAAAAATTAAAATGATAAATTTAGACACAGGTTAATTCTATGATAAATTAATGTAGTAATTTTTATTTACTTAACCTAACCAAAAATTTTCTTTTTTACCCTCTATTTTTAAGTCTAATTTCCCACTGCATGTTATTTCATTCATATTCAGGTTCTTAAATGTTAGATTGCCATG
Organism: Brachylomia viminalis; assembly: GCA_937001585.2. Lineage (NCBI taxonomy): Eukaryota > Metazoa > Arthropoda > Insecta > Lepidoptera > Noctuidae > Brachylomia > Brachylomia viminalis. The sequence continues at coordinate 10,870,991 of OW443307.2, read as the reverse complement.
GAGAGTTTATAATCATAGAAGTCGTATTTTCCGAAAACAGTACATAGAAAGAAAGAAAAATAGGTTTATGTGTCACAGAAACACGTGCATACAAAAAGGTAATTAGCTCTAATAATTAAGAAAAAAAAAAATAACTAGGTATAATCAACTTTAAAATGTACGTATAACCAAGTCTAGAACTTTTAAAAGGTATTTAACCAAGAGCTCTGCAGGACCATTTATTTATGGTGTTATTTAATTATCATTATGGGTTGTTTTCGTTTTGTTTTTGCATATGAGCTACTTGCATAATGTTAATCTATCACGTGCGCACCACGTCGTTTCTTTGCCAAATCATTATTTATTTTTCAGTATTCAATTTCAATTCAACAACAACAGTTTTATAGATACTAATAACGAATTGGTTTGTAATTTTGAAATCTATACAACCTACTGAAGACACCATTAAAAGAAAAATCCTCACTACTATATCAAGCAAATCAAATAAACTCAATCAATCAGTTAATTGCATAAATATACGCTCAAATAACTACAATCAATACCAATAAAGATTAGAGCGACCAATAAACACAAGCGTCTTCTTTTTGTCTCAATTTTCTCGAAACACAAAAGCCGCTTTACAAATAATAGGTGTCTTGCCCATTCAACCAGCTAAACAGTTTCGGAGATTACCTCAAATACAATTTTCTGTCTTCTCAGTTGGTAAATACAAAAGGTAATGCGATCGTACTAGTGCTCATCCAATATCGTCGACTCAAGAAAACTTATTAGTTATTGTCTCTTGACTACGGCTTGTCTTCGAACTATCGTGGATAGTATTAAAAATTGAACTTTATGGTTCGTTGAACATCGGCAATATTCGCAATTTTATTGAGTATTGAAATATTTTAACTATAGAAAGACGAAGCTATTAATAAGCCACTGTGAAGTAGGATAACAGAAGCAATGACCGTATTAAATACTACGTACTATTTTGCTTTTATGTTCTTAGAGAAATGAGCACCAGATATTGATTATTTATGTTTTAATGGAGAATGTCATAGTTGGTGGTTAAGCTCCTTACAAGAGCTTTCAGGGAAATTATTGCTGCCATGCCTATTTCTACCATAGGTAAGCAATATTGCCTTTTTCAGATTAGGGAAATAATTATGGGAAGGTAGTTACCTACAGCTGGTGTTGTTATTCGCGGAAGGTACAGTCGCCAGCACGTAGCTCGGCAAGGTTTTGGCGTAGTAGGAGCAAGTCCGCGCATGTACCAACAAAAAAAAATGCCACTTTCATTGCTTGTCATTATTCTATGGCTATTGCCATAATTTATTTTTAAACATGTCTGTTTAGAAGAATTTTAAAGAAAGGAAAAAAGGCATCTAATGACTCTTGCCAAGTTACCGGCCTACGACTGTACTTAACTATTAAATATTTAAATAATGTCTCTGAACTATAGACGCGTCTGTGGACATATCCTACAAGATACGATATTGCAAATTGTAATAAGCAGGCAGAGTTAAGCGGTTTAGGCTTAATGATAATAGGAGGCGCGAGTCGACGGGAGGTTAAGCTACGCTTGCCGCGGTCAGTTCGTGGATGGGTTGACCATCCATTAGACATCCGTTACGGATAGTTAGAAGCCCAAAAGGCTGACAACCAGTCTTACCAAGGGGTTACGTGTTACCAAGTAAATGGGTTGTGGAGGTCAGATAGGCAGTCGGTCCATGTAAAATACTGGTATTCAGCTGCATCCGGTTAGACTGGAAGCCGACCCCAAAGTTGGGCAAAAGCTAGGCAGATAGAGTGTAGCTCCCTACATACCTACGTCTTTTTTGTTTTCAATGTATTATTGTTCCTGTCTGTCTTCGGCAAAGGCTTATACTCCGCTTAGTAACTCAAAAAATACCTGCTTTGTGGGTATAAAATTAATTTTTCTATCTCTACCACTTGAAACCAATATATTCATAATAATAACTCATTTGGCTGACCGGTTGGCGCAATGGTAGCGATCCTACCTTCTGAGTCGCTGGTCCCGGGTTCGACCCCCGGACAAGTCAAACATTTGTGTGCATGAACATGTCTGTTTGACCTGTGTCTGGGTGTGTAGGTATATGTATATAAGTATGTATATCAGTCATCAGGTTACCGTAGTACAGGCTCTGCCTAGTTCGGGACCTGAAGACCTTGTGTGGATGCTGTCTCATATTATATTATATTATTTAGTTTCAGACAAAGTGCATTACATTACATAAATAGTACATTACTGCAGCGGCCAGCAAAAGAGGCATTGATGGACGAACCTGTATCTCCATCAATGCCTAGTTGTGGCCAAGGCTTGTATAGTACTTTTCTCAAATAATGCGCGGAAATTAAAATACAATTAATGTTCAAAATCAATGACGAACAACGAGCAACAATAATTTTTCCCGCGATAAAGTGGTCATTTGTTTTTTTTTTTTCAATATCAGCTTTCTATTTGCAAGACAGTTCGAAATTCAAATAAAACCTTTGATAAGTTACCTCCTTGGTTGCCATGTTTCGGAGTAAAAGATCGTTCCATTTTTATATTACACGATAGATATGAGTTTATTATGTAATTTATTTGGCCGATAAACCACGACAAATATGGATTTTCATACGACTTTTGCCGGCCGCTGCTTGCATGTATTTGGCCAGTACAGCAATTTCGATCTATCTCGAAGAAGGTTGTCAAAATATTGCTCAAATATCCAAGCATGTTTGAGAAAATGAAGTTTATTGACACATGATCATCTGATGTTTTAATTAAACCCTAAAATTGATATAAAAATCACACATATAATAAAATAATACTCAAACACTCAAATCAAATACAATTTAAATACATACATGTCAAGGTAATATTCCTTTGATTGTGACCACAATAATTTGTGACCGATACCGGTATCCATTAGAAGTTACTTTTAATGGACTCCATATAGTTATGATTTATTGTACGGTGAACAAAACGTCGTTATAGCAACAAGTTATTAGTAAATAATTAAGGAAAACCCTCCTTATACGATGTTTTCCGAATAATTGTTTGAGCTCACATTATAAGGTCGCTGGTTCATTTATCATGTAAGGTGGGTTTAATAAAAACAAATTAATTTATTTTGGGGACAGAGGTGCATAGCTATGACAGTGTTGCGGTGATACTTCAATTTCTTTCGATAACCATAAATAGATCCCTTAGCAACAAGAACATGTTGGCAAGTTAAAGTTTCAAATTTTACTGTCTCATATTGCGGCACAGAGTCTACTATTAAACAAATTCACCCCACACAGTATTGAATCATTATAACTACTAGTAAAATAACGCAACTTACTTAAAATTCATGAAATTGTAGTGTACCATCGTACGTTCTGCAGTGCGATTCTGTAACCATCTCACCGTGAACACTTAGGTGAAGTGAGCGTGGAGTGAGCTGTCAGTGTCATCCCACTGATGCTAGGGATTGACCAAGCATTACACTTACAGTCTTAATCGAGATTTTAATAATATTGTGTATGCCAATTCTATTGATAATTTTATACTATTTCAAAGCTAGTAAGTAACTAAGTGTCAAAAAAAAAACAACATTGTGTTTCAAACTGAATTTTTGTTTTGCTATTTTATTTTAAAACCCCGAAATTAGTAATGTTTAAGCCACTTAACTACATACTATCTTTGAAATAATATAAAATTATCAATAGAATTAGGATAAAAAATATTAGTAAAATCTCGATTATGATTGTAAATGTAACGTTGCCAATCCGTAGCATCAGTGGGATGACACTGACAGCTCACTCCACGCAAGTCTTCACGGTGAGATTTTTACAGAATCGACCGGCAGATCAGACCATGTCCCTTTTGCTGGAGTGTCCTAAGTGCCCGTTCATGTGTACCGCGGATGACCTAAATAATGCCACTGATCCCGCAATCAACGTGACCACCTACCCCGTAGGTGTTCACGTTGATTGCGTTGATCTATCAATATAAAAACAACGTAGAAGAAGTTCATTGTTGCTATGAGCAATTTAAAAGCATTTTTGAAGTCCATATCTGGCCATATAGGCTCTGAAACTTCACTGTTTATTGAACATTTCCCCTATTCAACTACGCTATTTTTCTTAGTAAATGTATTTTCCTAAAATCGACACATACCCGAGCCTGAAAGCCGATTCATCCCATTTTACCCTAACTGGTAGACGAGATTTGCCTATTATTGGCTTAATCACTGTACCTACGGAGTTTTCCCTGTACAGAATATAGCTGGCTTATCTGCCATAAGATGTTATATTGCATCTGTCAGGTAGCACTGTTCATCATTCTTTGTTATTATTACAGAGGTATTTGTTCTAGTTATTTTTACGTGGCTCTGAGAAAAAGGATTGGGTATGATTTAGAAGGAAGGAGTAAGGTTTATTCTTACAAGGTGTAAGATATACAAATATTATTAGGAATATTTTTCAAAGAGGCAAAAGCATGAATGAATATGAAGATTTAGTTTAGAACTAGACATTTGATTTATTAGAAAAAATTGCGTCTGATCCAAACCTTTTCATTGAATTGGTGTTGTTATTTATTTTAAACAGTGTTTTTTTTTCTAATTTCTTGATGTAATACTTAATACACGTAGGAGTCTATTCCATATTCAAATTCTTGATTCGAATTGATGTTATTTCCACAAACACAAGCATCAACTTTACAATATAGTGTAAATTAAGTGGATTTCAGAATGCAAATAGCTGTAGCGCCAACTGAACTTTAGGTAAGAGTATTAAACTCACTTTTTCAAATACACATTTATGTGTTTACAAAAGTTTGGAGACTAAATTGCGAACGCAGGATAATTTATTATGGAAACAATAACATAGCGTGGAATATTGAAGACACGTGAAAGCATAATTATAAAAGCCTTGTTCCTGCATAGGTGATCACGATCAGTCTTATTTCTCTACAGTATTCGTTGAAAATTATTATTCAAACACAATAAAATAATGAATTGTCAATGAAAAACTGCTCGAGCATTTTACTGCTCCATCTGAGATGAGGTCATAGGTGGGACTGATGTGGTCATAGCAACCGCAGTTTTACCAATATCTGATCACTGCGACTATATACGTGGTCGTGGCCGCCCAGTGTGCATGATAATACGGTCTACAACTAAAAATTCGAAGCGAAAGCGATCAAAGATAGAAGCAAAAGAGAAAACTATTTCGTTCCACATAAAAGTTCTAAGTTTATTTTATTATTTAATCTTCTAAAACTATATATTATTTCTTAGCCCATACTTTTAACTTCTAAACCGTATAAAAACTTAACACTGAACTCGTACATATTGTATTAAATACTTAGCCCAGGTACTGGTACGCACGAGCGTTTTTTTTACCGCACTTGATTTTCAACCCACTGCTTAGACCCGAGAGTTCAAATATCGAGTGCGCTATAAAATATTGTCGCATTGAAATCTCGCCCTGTTTTTTTTTTTTTTTTGAGGGCGGTAGATCATCAAATACCTATTCCCTCTCTTCGTGTCAGACTCTTACTGACTAAAACCCACCCTTGTTCCTTCAGTTACCTGTGCCGGGGGCCACGGTAACCTTTTCGGACTTTCCCGCAACCCTGGCAGGCATCGGCCTTAGCGGACCCCGTCATTGGGGCCGACATCTTTTTGAGGCGCGCGTGGAACTCAACGCGCCATCGACTCGGGCCTGGGCCTCATCGGATGGTGAGCTGCCCATTTGTCGCCGTCCGCAAGCCCGCGCCTACGGTGGCCGGGAATTGGCTTGTGATTCCCGACGCCCAGGGCGTCTCCTGCGGTGGCTAGGGGCGTGAAGGCGCGAATTTTACCTCTCCCACATGCGTTCCGCCTTCTCCTTCGCGAGCATTACTGCTTCGCAGTGACTCGAGGTGACGGCTTCCCAAGCCCTCTCGCTCCGTACCATGGCCTGGACCAGGGCCAGGCGCGAGAGATCGCCACAGCCAATCACCTCTACGAGTACACGGCGGTGCTCCTCAAAAGCAGGGCAGACCTCCACTTTATGCTCCACCGTGTCCTCCGGGCGATCCACACAATGGTGACACCCGGGCGTTTGCGAACCTGGGCGTATACCTACCTTATCCCGACGATCACATGACGCCATTTTGAGAACGTTAGCTATTTAATATTGTTTCTCAGTATTTATTGCAAAGTTTATTAAACAAGTACCTGTGTATTTATATACGTAAAGTTTGGAGCGATTGAATCGGATCAAAGCGCAAGGTAGCATAAATATTAAATGTGTTCGAGAGTTCAAAGCGTTTCTGAAACTGTTAACTTCGTTTCTTACTTGGGAACAAAATTAATTATTTAATATTGCAATGCGACAAATATAGAAATAAACCTGCAATAAATACGTTATCTAAACGAATTTTGTATACAGGTAAAATTGTTTGTTTATAATTAGTGTGCTCCACCGTGTCCTCGGGGCGATCATCGCAGTGGTGACACCCGGGCGTTTCCTCCCGCCTGATGATGTGCAGGAACCTCCCGAAACATCCGTGTCCGGTGAGGACCTGCGTCAGGCGGTAGGTGAGGACGCCGTGACGCCTCTCTAGCCACTCCTCAAAGAGGGGTCTTACCGCCGCTATCGTGGCGTGCCCTGCGCTGGGTTGCGACAGTCGCTCCTTCCATGCCACCATGAGATCGCGCCGGAGGTCCGTCCGCTCCGCCGCGATTTGCCGCGGAAGCGGGGTTTCCCCCCGGCGTAGTGCCTCCGCGCGCCACTCATACAGGCGCGCGAGGACTATTGCCTCCAGATCCCACGGCGGCAGTCCGGCAAGGAGGCTTGCCGCCTCGCCCGAGATCGTGCGGTAGCCCCGGATCAGCCTTACGGCTACCACCTTTTGGGGCGCGTTCAGATAGTGGGCGGCTCTCCGCCGCAGTGAACGCGCCCACACCGGGGCCCCATATGTAGCCATGGACCGCACGACCCCCGCGTAAAGCCTCCGGCAGGAGGCGTTTGGACCCCTCAGGTTGGGCAGGAGCCGCTTGAGGGCGGCCCCAGTCCATTCCAGTTTGGGGGCCAAACGTCGGAAGTGCTCCACGAAGTTCCACCGGCTATCGAGCACGAGTCCTAAGTATTTCATCGTGGACTCGACGCCGATGTGAACCCCCCCTGCCGTTAGTTGGGATCCCGATGGTGGCCTGTTCCGGGGCCCATGGAAAGATATGGCCTCGGACTTGTGCAAAGCCACCTCGAGACCCAACTGCCGGATCCTCTCCACGACTATCGCAACCCCGCGTGTCATCGCGTCGGCCGCCGCCTGATGCGACTTCCCCTTTTTTTTTTTTTTTTGTTTTGTTTCCGGGGTGGAAAATCCTCATGGATGTCCGCCGCCCTGGAGCGGGCGACGGGGTCTGTCAGACTCTTACTGACTAAAAACCACCCCGGTGTTCCATCTCACACCTACGCCGGGGGTCGCGGGAACATACGATCCTTCCACAACCCCCGACTGGTGCCGGCCCGCCACTGCGGGCCTCTTCGGGTCTGGGGGGGGAGTGAGGTGTTTGACTCCCCCCGCGACGTCTAACAGGGGCGCGCGTGGAACACTACGCGCCGCCACCTCGGGTCCTGGTGTGTGGGGGGCGACGGACGTCCCCGAGTCCGTCGCCCCTGGACCCATTTAGGGGGGCTGGAAGAGGGCGTTGTCCGCCCTCCGCCGACGCCCGGTGCGCCTTCTGCGGGCCGGGTGAGAGGACGAGATCTCCCTCTCCCTTTCCGCAGCCTCCTTCTGCGAGACGACTGTCTCACAGAAGGAAACCACCGCGTCCCAGGACTCGTCGCTGCCGACCATCGACTCGACTACGGCCGGCAGCGACAAGTCACTGCCTACTTCTGAGATGAGGGCACGGCGTGGCTCCTCCCAAGCGGCACACTCTGCCAGCGTATGCCGCGCCGTGTCCTCCCGGCAGTCGACGCAGTGGTGACACCGGGCGTCCGGCTCCCTGTTTATGTGACACAGGTACTTCCCGAAGCAACCATGCCCCGAGAGCACCTGCGTCACCCGAAACGACAGGGAATGCGACTTCCCCTGCGCCAGGACCAGCGTGTCGTCAGCGTAGCACACCACGCTGACGCCATCAGGGAGGTCGGCCCGCAGCACCCAGTCGTAACCGATGTCCCACAGGAGCGGCCCTAGAACCGATCCCTGTGGGACACCGCACGACATCTCTCGCCGGTTCCACTCCCCATCGCGACCGGGGTAGATGACGGCTCTGTCCGTCAGATATGCCTCGACTATTCGACGGAGGTAGGTTGGCACCCGGTGATACCGGAGTGCCTCCCCAATGCAACTCCAGGGCAGGGTGTTAAATGCGTTGGCTATGTCGAGTGACACCGCCACGACAACCCCGCCCCGAGACACCGCGTCCCCCGTCGTGAGAGCTCTAACGCGCATGATGGCGTCCACCGTCGAGCGCCCCTTGCGGAAGCCTAACTGACTATCCGCAAGATCCGGCCCCGTCCTCACCAGGTGCCCGACGAGGCGGCCTGCAATTACTCTCTCAAAGAGCTTGCCGACCTCGTCGAGCAGCACAATGGGCCGGTATGCGGACGGAGAGTCCGCAGGGCGCCCTGGCTTCCGAATGAGGACCAGCTTCCCCGTCTTCCAACGGAGTGGAAACTGGACTGGACTGGCCTGTCTCCATACATGCGCTTAAGAGCGCCTCCAGTTGAGGCCCAAGAGCCGTCGAGGCCAGGACCCAGGCTTTCCCTGGCAGGCCGTCGGGTCCTGGGGCGGTATTTTTGGCCTTCAGCCTACCTACCGCCACCCTCAGATCTACCCCGGTCACTTCAGGTGTGTCGTCGTCGTCCGCGTGGTCCGCTTCAGGCACCGCGAGCGGCGGAGCCATGGGCGGGGGAGTATACTCCCCCCGTGAAGGAAACAGAGCGCTCACCACCTCCTCCACCAGCTGGGGGCGGAGACTCTGCGTCAGCGGGGGGGCCCAGGTGCGGAGTTTATTCCGCACCATTTTGTAAGGGCGCCCCCATGGATCTCCGTTTAGAGTCTCCACCAACTCCTCGCGGGCCGTATATTTGGCCCGCTGGACAGCCTCTTGGAGGGCGGTCTTCGCCGCTCTGTAATCCTCGTACAGCTCCGCCATCTGCGATATACTTACTGTCATAATTATGCGTTTTTAAATACCCGTTTTTTTTTAAAGCCCCGTTGGTCAACGGGGCGGGCGCATGCGCTTCTGCTGAGCTGAAGTCTTGGATTTCATTCCGAGGTCGGGCAAGTGCTATAGAGGTACGAGGAACAGGGTGTAAAGTTCACTTATACCTCCATAGAAAAGGGAGGATCCTCCCACCAGACGGGTGTCGTGTCTGGTGGGCAACTGCCAATCAACAACATGAACTAGATGATGACATCCAGATCATGACCATGATGCATGACAAGTTGCCCACCAGACACGACACCCGTATGGTCAACTGCCCTCTGATTGATGTCGGGAAGTTGTATACAGGGCTATTTGGTAAAACACCATCAACCTCTTAAGGGGTCATTGTACTCATCATTATGAACAACTTTTACTATGGGACCAAATTTAATATGAAATCGCGAAAAAAAAATCTGCTGGTCCCTACATTTGCAAACATAAATGTAGAGAACAGCTGTTTTTTTTTTTCAGTTAGTTTATATCTCAGTAACAACCCTGTCCCTGGAGTTGTGCCCGGTTGATGACAATAAGCTCGCCCCCTATTACAGTGGGACTAAAACAATTAACGAAATGTGGGTGTACTCCTATAGTACACCAACATTTCGTTAGTTGTTTAGCACCTCTGCTTGTTTCTTCGAGTATTACAGTCGTGATATTATGATATATGTAAGTACATCATCTGCCTACCTTTTCCCGACTAAGTTGGGGTCGGCTTCCAGTCTAACCGGATGCAGCTGAATACCAGTATTTTACATGGAGCGCCGGCGTATCTGACCTCCACAACCCAGGTACTGGGTAATACGATACCCCTTGGTACAGCTCGCGCGATAAGAGTTTGGCTTTGACCGTTATTGCGCAGAAATCAGAAATTGGGTATCAACGGGCAATTAGCGGGGTGCGGGGCGGGTGTGTAGGCGCACGCGGTGCTCTGATTGGCGCTCCAGTCGTTCCTTGCCTCTCGCATCGATACGACGTACCGCGCACTCCTGTTGTACAATCAAAAGTTCAAAAATCCGAAGGTCAAAGCCAAACTCTTATCGCGCGAGCTGTAAGACTGGTTGTCAGACTTTCGGGCTTCTGACGACCCGTAACGAGTGTCAAAGATCCAAGAATGACAGCCGGGGCCAACGGCTTAACGTGCTTTCCGAGGCACGGAGGGTCTCGGTATGTAAAGATGGTCACCCATCCACGAACCAACCGCGGCAAGCGTAGCTTAACCTGATCGATCGATCCGTGAGGCTGTTATTACTCAGCCACAAGCCCCTATGTGAGTACCTAAATATCAATTTTGAATACATCATCTAATTAAACAATTGACTACTCATTAAATAGAACCTCGTGAGTGTAATTCACAATTACTATTATGTATCATTAAAACAACTAGGTATTAAATTTTCATTGGATATTAAATTAATAAAGGCTAAATGGTTCACACTAACACTGAATAAGAACACATCTAGGTATTTGATATTAATTAATGTTACAGATAATGGAGGTCTACTACGTGAAGTACAGTACATTATTATGCTAACGCTATCTAGACAATTAATTAATGTTTTAGTGATAAACATAATTGAAATTATTATTTAATAAACTTGATTAGTATTTCGTTTCTAATCGTTGAGAGTTATGTAAACCAAAGGTGTATGCCAAAATAAAAGTTTTGTTAAAAAAACCCTTACACCAAATAAAGCGAACTTGTTCTTAGGAAATCAAGTAGAAACAAAAAAAATACACCCAAAAATAACTTACAGAAACTTTATAAAAATATACCGTATACACGAAAACAAAAATAAAGTTATCAGATAAGAAAACGTTTTTTTTTTTTAAATAAATGACTATTTTTTTACCGGAAACACATAGGTACAAACGAACATGCGTTTTTGCATGTAAAAACTAAGTAATCATATTCGGATCTGCTTTTACTTCTTCAAAGATATACAATAAACTTATGTAATTCTAATTACTGACCAAAACGTTGTGTGAACAAGAATAAAAAGGTAAATGAATGATAAATGATATTATTTCTGTAAGAAGGTTTGTACAAACACTTTTACACGTCAATCATAGTTTAAAAGCTAGATGAGGTCGGCGTTTCCTATCGGACTCACACTATCGCTACACTATCGGTCACAGTCTCTTTTAAAGTCCAGAGATAGTCTTGGTCAGATCATGTGAATGAAGACTGTGTAGATCGGTAGGTATCTAAAATAGTCTTTTGAGGAAAGGACCACTCAGTTTGAGTGGACCTGTCCGTGTCCAGTCACTGCACGCAATTGTCAGCAATCGTGCAGCTCAACTCAGACCTTAAGGAGCTCAACGATTCGACGAACAATACCAAAGAAAGGACATTTGAGTAGGCCGCATAAACTACTCAAACTGCCAGATCATGATTAAAACTAACTGGTAAGTAAGTAATTCGGTGCACAAAAATCTAGACCATCAATTTTATTACTAACTTATAAATCTCAAAGGTCAAAGGTATTATCAATAAGATTACCTAGTAGATACCCGATACATTCCGAAGCTTGAATAAAAATCTATACCTACGCACAGTTTAGGAAACCACTTTGTACATACATAAAACTCAGAACGTAACAATTTTTTGGGGCAATCAAATATACAAACAGGCAGGTCTCTCCAGAAATAAAAATAAGAGAAGACTATCAGATTCAAATTAATTTATTTAACTTACCTACACACGGTTACTAACCAAACAAGTAATAAAATAAAATATTGGGTATTTACCTATGAAATTGCCGTTTAGTATACAGAAAGTTAAAGTCATTTTTATATAAATATTTTTATTTCAATCTATCAAAATATGCACACATGCTATCGATGCATCTCTGCCAGCGCAGTGCTAATTTTTCAATGCCCTTCTTGAAGAAGTCAGGTGTACGGGAGCCAACCAACTCTTCAAAGGCATTTTGTACTGCCTCTCGGGTATTGAATTTTTTTCCCGCCAAGAAGTTGTCCAAATTTTAAAAAAGTAGAAGTCTGTCGGCGCAGGGTCTGGTGAATACGGTGGATAACATAAAACTTCCAACCTTAGCTATTGTAGCTTAGAGACCGTCTGTTGTGCCGTTTGTGGTCTAGCGTTGTCGTGTAGGAGCAGAGGGGACGAGCGATTAACCAAGGCTGGCCGGAGATTTGCGAACTTCTCCGGCATTTTGTCCAGTTCCTCACAGTACATTTCCGCAGTAATGCTGGTGTCATTTTGGTAAGAAGCTGTGATGAATTATACCGGCACTAGACCACCAAACTGTGACCATGACTTTTTTAGGGGTAAGTTTTCGTTTGGGGCATTGCCTAGGCGCTGAACCAGGGTCTAACCAACATGATGACCGCCTACGATTATCAATAAGAATCCATTTTTCATCGCAAGTGACAATGCGGTTCGAAATGCCTATATTTGCGTATCTGTTAAGCAACGCAATGCATACCTCAACACGTTCGTCGCGCTGGCGATCGTTCAGTTCGTGCGGCACCCACTTATCACGTTTGTTTACCTTGCCAATTTGACGCAAATGGACTAATATTGCTTTGATGCTAACGTTGAAAGCTGCTGCTAACTCAGTCGCAGATTGAGTAAATTTGAGTATCGACAGCTTTCACTATCGCCTTTGATTCGTCGTCGATGACTTTAGTTTTCGGCCAACCACGGGGTTAATTTATTTTTTAGATAAAAAATTCCATGTCGAAAGCGTTCAAACCAATAACGAGTCGTGCGTTCGTTTTTAGTGTTCACTCCGTACGCGAAATTAATGTTGCGAGCCGTTTGTGCGGCATTGCTACCGCGACGGAACTCGTATTCCATAATTACAATACATAATGTCCATAAATAAAAAAAGTTGACGGAGCGTACGCCAACAAAAGCGTTCAAATATGTGAAGCCTCTTATACAGAGTTGTGTGCCGTGATCTTGTGTGTGTTATGATGTCTAACATGTTCGGTTTCGCGCGTTGCACCTATTCGATCGGCTTCCTATTTCAAATTTTAATTCCTTTAACCTGCTTCACTCTGAAAGCGCGGTGCTCCGTCTACCTTTATTATTTGGTCTGAGTGTCCATACTGATGAAAAAGATACAAATGTAGTTAAAACAAAACAGTAATCAATAAACGAATGACTTAATTTGAAAATAGAATTCCACATTTTTTAAATAAAATTCATTTGAATTTAGAATTTATTGCAAGCCATATATATATAGGTAAATACGTTTCAATTGGCCAGTATTGTTAAACGGCAACTTCATAGATAAGTAAATACCTATTATATTAAGTAACAGAAGACTTTTGACAGATTTAACAGTGGGTCCCAACTACGCACAGTCTGTATCTTGGTGACCCAAATTCAACACAAAGTAAATAATTTAAGATGATAATATAATATAATAATAATATAATATACTACATATTCATTTCTTTAAATCGGCCTCTGTAAATATCCTACCAAAAAGCTTGAACATTCAAAATCCCATCACCCTAAATCGCCTATAATCATTTTGATTGGAATAAAACACTAAGCACCCGTTAGGGAAATTAAAGGGAGGGTTGAAGAGGAGACAGGTTGTAAAAAGAGGGGGACCATGGCTTGCAATCAAGGTGGTGGAGGTAAAACGATCTATGACAATTTGGTTTGCATTTTAACAAAAAAAAAAAATCAACGACGTGCGATGTTCCGTCCCTGTAATAAAATGCATGGAAACTTCGCGAAGCTTATGAAAATCGATGCAATAAATAAACATAATTATATAATATGGCTGCCGGAAAATTATAGGAACTTACGACTTTTCAAATTATATGTCGCAGTAAATGATAACTGATTGTATTTCTGTAAGTAGGTTTGTACAAGCACTTTTACACGTCAATCATATTTTAAAAACTAGATGAGGTCGGCGTTTCCTATCTGACTACTCTGAGAAGAAAGGCTGAAACAAACTCAGAGGTCACAGTCTCTTTTAAAGTCCAGACATAATCTTGGTCAGATCAATACCAAGTAGATTGGTATCTGAAACGGTCTTTTGAGGAAAAACCATACAGATTGAGCGGACCTGTCCAGTCAGTGCACGCATTTGTCAGTAATCGTGCCGCTCAACTCAGAACTTAAGGAGCACAACGATTCGACGAACATAGTAGGCAAAGTATTCAGCTTTAGCTATGCTAGTTCCATCATTCACTCAAACTAATAATATTTCACTCCATTTCTATACCTAACAAAAGTAAAAACTATCATAGCTCTCACGGATAAGCCCGTTTCGACCATTGTGTTAGCTAAATGAATTTAGGCGTCAAAAGCCTGTTTCGAAACTGCACGAATTTTTAGTCATAAAAATGAAACGCACATCTGTGCATTGTTAAACTTTATTTTAAAGCACCTACTCTAGTACACCTATAAGCGTAGTACTGAAGCGGAGCGGAGACGTAAAGAACGTCCAATCGCAGACAAGATAAGAGACGCGATGTGGATTTCAACCAATGTGATTGGATGGTCGATTTTGGCACGTATCCGCTCCGCTCCGCTCGTGACAGTTTCAGTGAAAACGCACTCTATAGGATATAACAAGAGGATACCAATCTTCCAGGAAAGTAGGTAGTACCGACACATTTGCCGATGTCTGCTTTAAGCCGCATTATTGTGTCCCAGTTTGAAGAACCTATAGTCCCAGTAAAATTACTGGCCTACGTCTTTTTCATCTGCATGTTTAAGGTTAGTTATGATCGACAGACCCCTTGATGTCGCAGGTCTCTAATACATAACGCTGATGATAATCTATAATACATATATGATAACATCACATCACACCTGTAATCAAAAGTGTGTACCTATAGTACACTCACAAACTTAGTCAGTTATGTTAATTCCCGTGTGTGTCTGTGTGATATCTACACGGTGACATTTGAATCACAGTTTTGCTAGAACAAACGTTGTTCTGACCATGGTCTACAACCATTCTACAGCATCCAATAGAAAAAAAAACGTCATTGGTTCTCGAAAAAAACACAAAAAAGGCAATGTGTTTTGCAAGGCGTTTCTTTTGCTATTTAGGTGGCTACTTATACAATAAAACTCATAATAAGGTGTTACATATATTTAGTCTCACAAAGAATAAATGCAAAAAGAGGCTAACTGAATGGCTACTAAAATTAAACTATAATGATACTGAAAACATCCTTATAAAGTCCTAAACGCACAATCATACACTCTCACACACCCACACACTCACACACCCACACAATCACCCACACTACACATCTACTAACATTCGTCTCGCATACTTAACCTAGATATTAGTCAAAATAAATAAAACTATCAAATGTTGTATAATAGGTACCTTATTACATTCTGTCAGCGCGCTTAGTACATAAGTTATAAAAATGAAAATGTAAAGGGGTGGGATCCTGGTGTCCTACAACACAGGCCACGAGCCTGGCTTAGGCACCAGTCTCCCACAATATTTATGTATACTTACCTGAACTATGTATCATTGTCGAATCTGACCAATGTAAAACAACTTGTACTATGTATTGTGATGAAAAAGAAAAAAAAAATTGATTGATTGATTGAATGTTAAAAATGATTATCGTTACGCCCTACAACACAGACACTGCGGCTGCGACGCGCGGCGCTCGCGTCTTGAATGCAATATCGCTACCGTGATGAGTACTTTGATATTACGGTTAATGTTTCAAACATTATTACACGTTTCAGCAACATAAGACTAATTTGAGAATTTAACTCCTAGGTTAGTTTATTTTAATAACATATTTGATGCTGTAGAATAGTAGCAGACCATGGTCTGAACAACGTTTGTTCTAGCAAAACTGTGATTCAAATGTCACCGTGTATAATAATTTATTTCTATCAGGTGGTCCATGGTTACACCTACACGAATACACCTGTATAATAACCCCACAATATGAAATTTCATTCTACGAATAATAATACCTTGTAATATACTGTCATTATAGTACAAAAATACGATTAGATAGCAATAAAGGGAATATATAATGGACTTACAATAAAAGAAGCACTCTTACCACACTCTCAAATCATTCTAGTGTAACAAAACAAGGCTTTTAGAAGCAGTCGACATGGCAAATGACAGCCGTCTAATAACGCTCGAGTATCACACACATGTTATTAGTAATGTTTCTTTGTAAACAATATTTCGGAGTAAATAAATATTATTACGCTGTACCACGAATTCTCGGTATGTCCAAAGTCACCCTGATCATGTATGTAGGTTAAGTAAAGAGACAGGATTCTTTGGTTTAAGGATGTTTATTTCACATGTTAGTAACGTTGAATTCGT
The DNA here is from genome assembly GCA_937001585.2 of Brachylomia viminalis. Lineage (NCBI taxonomy): Eukaryota > Metazoa > Arthropoda > Insecta > Lepidoptera > Noctuidae > Brachylomia > Brachylomia viminalis. The sequence continues at coordinate 10,854,484 of OW443307.2, read as the reverse complement.
TTTAATCGGTCATTAAATATTCTCCGGTTGATTAGGCCCCGTTCCTGGCCTCGAGCGATGCACTACATGCGTCAACGACACGCGCGCGCGTCACCTGTTTCCATCCGTCACTCTGCAAGTCGCGCTGATGTGGGGTTTAATAATAATAATATGAGACAACATCCACACAAGATCTTCAAGTCCCGAACTAGGCAGAGCCTGTACTACGGTAACCTGATGACTGATATACATACTTATATACATATACACACCCAGACACAGGTCAAACAGACATGTTCATGCACACACATGTTTGACTTGTCCGGGGATCGAACCCGGGACCAGCAGCTCAGAAGGCAGGGTCGCAACCAACTGCGCCAACCGGTCAGTAATAGTGACTACACGCACGATTTTCGCCGCACGGCGATAATCGACTGTCTAAATGGCAATTCGGCTAGGCCGCAGGTGACTAAAATCGCAAGTTCCTAAGTAGAGTAGGTTTTCGACTTTTGTCGTGCGGCGATAGGTCGCATGCAGCTGATGACTAAAATCGACCATGAAAGTGCTCAGTCACAGGCGATCGCCCGCCACACGAAGGTCGACATTTTGATGCAAAATGAACTAAGTAGTCACCTGCGATTTTTATCGACCTGTGTAAATGTGGACTGGTTTCAAAAATCGACCTAGTGTAAATCTCTCGTGACTCGTGGCATGCTAGGAACAACTTCTTTCATTTGTTTTCTTCGTAGTCACTGTCGCAAGATGCGTTTCGTTTAAGCGTGTAGCTTGTGGTCACTGGTTATGTTTATTTTCGCACTAAAAGAATTAGCTTACAACTGGCAATATGTGACACCCAACAGTTGTTAGTTATTTCTTATCATTGTCATTTACAGTATGCCACGAGCCAGAGATTCCTTCAGCGGTGTAGAAACCAAGAAACCCACCAACCGCCTAAGAAAATTATGCACCTTAGTGTAAAGAAATAAAATCGTTTTTGTTTCGTACTCGATTATTTGCAATCACATTTCACTCGGCAAAATTCAGCTTGACGGAGGTAACCGATGAAACTTGTGTTCAGCTACGTCTACCTATCGACTAACTTTAACGTAGAAGATACTTACTACGTAAAAGTTAGTAGGTAAGTGAACGGTACAGTTTATTACTACGGAAACGAAGTAAAGAATGATATCCGTCATGCAAAGCCGTACCGCGCGAACTACGACGAATGTATGCGTATAAAATAATATGAATGGAATCCTTTGACAAGTGATTTTTTGCATTAATCGGCCAAAACTTTAGTAGTTAGCAAATCTTTTGATATGGAGATGCTACGTGACTGTTTTATTTTAGTAGAAGTTAATATTCAAAATGAGACTGTAGCTCAAATATTTAGATCAAATCTTACAAGTCTAAAAGTTCTTAACGTCGCTAGACAACTTACTACTTTGATCTTTAATAATCACGACACATAGATATACTCGTAACCCTCGGCATATTGCTGTATATCGTCGTAATATACAACTGTCGGATCCGCTGTGAGTGAGTGACGTGTCGTGCGTCCACGTCGTTTGGCTCCGTCACTTAAGGTTTCGAGTTGTAAACAAATGCTCGTGGTAGAAGATGAAGACAATTACGCCGGCCCGCGGCGGCACGCCACTGTTTGTTCGTGTCAGCCCGCTACACGCTTTTACACAGAATTTCTTTCAATCCGAATTTCCCGATACAAACGTTCGTGACTTACTTGATGCTGCCGTGTTGACTTATTGGGACTTTCAATTTCGCTAATGTCGAATACATAGGCTATGTATATTAATGAAACTCCAAATTCAATTAAAAGATATAGCTACATAATTATACAGAGCCATTATAATAAGGGTTTCTGGACTTAATGACCCGTTCACCCCAAACGAAATAATATAGAAAGATAAGGAAAATTAGTTGTCTCAAGCTTAATTAAACCGATAATTCAAATTTTAATAAAGTAGAATCGTCACCAAAACCATCTTAATAAGCCAAGGTTTAAAACAAATCCAGCGAGTATTTCGTAAAATGAAATTAGCCGAAAAAGGCGGCGCCATTAAAATTACATTAGCATAAATAAGAGGAATGCTAATCTAAGGAAAATAAATCTTGGGCAAGAAATAAAAATAATCCTCGTGGCCAGCCGTTTAATGACGTCATGACAGATTTGCTTAGCGGCTTATTTTACGACTGTCGAATTTCCCTTCAGCAGAAAATAAAATGCTCCGGTCGGAGATATGGTTTAGAGCAGTTTACCGGAATCTGATGTTAAATATTTTATTGGAATCCGAAAACTCTTAGAGGTTCAAGATAAGGTTGATTTTTTTAAACTTTAGTTTGGAAACTTTTCTAACAACTAATGAAGTTTTCCTTGGAACGATAGTTTTTAAGCGAGCGCAGTTCCCGGATTAAGTTTGAACTTTAATCTCTGCGTTGGTATCTATCTTCGTTGCTATCAAAATACCAACAGGACCATAGTTCATGAGTTATAAAATACTAGGTAAAACCAATAAATACTATTTCGAAAGGCAGGTTTTCTTCAGCGAAACCAGGCACCGGCCATTACACGTAACCTCTTTTCATGCTTTAACATTGAATAAATGACGCGCGCTTTTAAATAAAACAGACCCTGCCAATCTACCGCGAAAAGATCGGATAAAGGAGAGTTGTAAAAACATTTGAATTAAAGTCAAACGATTCATTACACATTTCAAAGAAATGGACGCTAGATAAAAATTGCTTTTGCTGTCTTTAAAGTGATAAACAGCAAGTTACGTATATTCCGAGGACAAGAAAATATTCGATATTTAGACAGTTTTTAGCTAAAAATATTACTTAGTTTTTTATATTTTTTTTTATATTATCGGAGCTTATTATAGTCATGTCATATGTTAGACGAAATGTATGTATGTTATGTTATTTCGATTGTAATTGCATCTAATTTCTACTAGTTATCTATGTGAGGTAGGTATATCAAAGATTTATTATCTCTATCTTATATTTTTGTGTACAAAACTGCACTAGATCAGTAAATAATAAAATATTCACATCGTCACAGGAATACTCGAGAAGGACTCTAGAGAATTTAGCGTAGCCACAGCACTGCCCAAAAGCGGCCATCAGTTAGAGCAAGTTTAACACTCTTTTATTCTAATTAGTCTTTAGGGGGCAAACTCAGAGGGTCCGCACTCGAAGCTCAGAATAGGAAACGTTGGGTTTCTACCCTCGAGGGACTCACACAGTTATGATAACTAGACCATCCTTTATAAACTATTTAACAGATATACAAAGTAAGAAAGTTACCAGCATTCGCAATAAAACTGTTTCATTCATAACAGCTTTGAAAACACATTACTCTATTTTCAATGCATTCCTGTCAAACGATCACTGAAATATAAAACTTATCAGCATAACATCCCACGTCACATGCAACAACGAAAAACTATCTCATAAAAAGTTGTCCCAACAAACCATCTATTACAAAGTGATGACGCAGTGTGCGTACGTACGGGTATATCTGCCGATTCCAGCAATTTTCTGTCCTACACGTATTCAGCCAAATTCAATTCTGGCCTCTCAGATATTCCACGTGCACAAAAATAGTCGATTCGGCTCCCGGCCGGGATCGATGGAACTACGCCCTGAAAAAGATGGCGTAATATCACAACAGATGTCGACGACGGTTATGTCAACTGGCCGTCCATTCACGAAACTAATAAAAGATTCAGCATTGTCGTTTGCCCGAAAGAGGGTCCTTCCGAAGCATTGGCGCCCATTCCGAGCGGTGCGTACGGCTCATGCCGGACCTTAGGCCGACATTATCACTGGATATGGTTTAGAATGAACACGGCTGTAATCTCTCGCGTTATTCCTTTTTTTTGAGTGCCCCTTTTGTATTGGTGGTTTTTGTCATGTTGGGTGTGAATGAGAATAGCCCTGTATATTGCCTTGTATCTACATGAAGTGAATAGGGATTCAAGCTGTTTTGCAATACGCTGAATATGTTCTCACCTTTGCAATGTAATTAAAGTAGAGATTGTGTTAATTTGCCGTGTGCTTTGGGAACTTGGAGTCATGTGGATGTTAATGTTCCTTTTTGTAATTATCACTACTACCGTTGTTATTACTGTAAGGTTGTTACGAGCATACGTTTAAAAAACAAACAAAAGAACTGTCACAAAAAAAGAATAGCATTGATAAACCAAAAAAACAAATAAGCCATGTGACCTAAATTCATCTCGTTGGAACGATTCCCTGAAACAATTGTAAAACAAAATGCAACCATGTGAAACATCGAAAAAAACAGCAAGAAATATGAGATCGGAAAGTTACAGCATAAAGTATATATCAAACAGCAATTGGCAATTCGGGATAGAAAGGTTCGCCCTATAAAGTACGTGAGGCGGTCAAAAACAAACTTCTGCCATAAATAACCAGATCGGATAAGAGAAGGTACGCACTCAGCCATTTTATATTCAATAAAAAATGAGATAAACTAAATTGTCTTGCGATACAGTCGGTCACAAGATTTATGAGGACGGAACAATATTCATGTTTATTAAAAAGTTATCAGAGTATGTCCCTTTTATTATGGGGTCAGACACTTGTGGAATACACGCGTTTACAGGCGATATTGAAGACTGTCATGTTTTATTAACTGAGGACAATTTTATAAGATGCATATTTCAGAATTTTTATGGGCGACTTAAAGTCCACTTAGCAATAACCTTCTGCAAGCGTGACAAAGGTGTTTGAAAAGAGAACTGTGTTTTTTTTTAAGTGTTTTTCATTACAACAGCACTTTGTATTGTAGTAATGATTGTGGTGATGAAAATGACTTGTTTTTAGCCTTATTCCAATAAATATAGGGTCGGCTTCCAGTTTATCCGAACGCAGCTAAATACTGGTAGACCTACTAAGGGATACCGCGTCCGCACTGAGCAGTGGTGACCCAGTATTATCGGCCCCGACTTACGAAATGTAGGTCGTGAGTTCGAACCAATGCACCTGTGTATTTAATTTCATCACCACTGCTCTCAAAACGGTGAAGGAAAATATCGTGAGGAAACCGGTATGTCCTAGGACCAAAAAATCGAAGACATGTGACATCTACCAACCCACACTGGGCCCGCGTGGTGGTTTACGGTCCAGTCCCTCTCACAGAGAGGAGGCGTGTGTCCCAGCAGTGGGAATATTATAGGCTGATTATGCGTTACGCATTACATGGAGCGACAGCCTATCTGACCTCCACAACCCAGTTATTGGGTATCCCTTCGTAGGACTGGCTGTTAGACTTTTGGGCTTCTGACTACCCGAAACGAATGTCAAAGATCTACGAATGACAGCCGGGACCAACGGATTATAGTGCTATCCTAGCCATGGCGGGGTATCGATATGTAATGAACAAAAACTTGACAATAACAATTGACAATTGACAAAAAAAGTGCCTGTAAATGGTTTAATTAAAATAAATGCTTTGAGTTTGAGTTTAATAGATGGGCATCCATCCACGAACTGACCGCGACAATCGTAGCTTAACTTTCATTCGACCCGTGTGGCCGTTATCATCCAAACATAATGTATGTTAATTACTTACTATATTGCTAACAAGGGTGAAGGAAATAGACGTGTTTAATAAAGTATCAAGGAAAATACGCAAAAGAAAGGATAAGGAAGTAATTAGAACATCATTAAGAATTTATTGTTCTTTGTTTTATAATAAATAAATTCTTTATTTCACCAAAACCATCACTATTACAATATCCAAAGACTAAGAGCTTATAAGGCTTATAATTAGGTCACAATAATTTGATGACTCTGACTCCTAAGCTAGGTGTAGGTGCCTGTGTCTTAGAAGTCAGTGATTCTTCGTTACAAACTTCGTTAATGATATAATCTACCTTTTCTTCTTAATATATATAATTCTTCTGTACGTGTGTTTGTCACCTAACTCCTCCTAATCGGCTGAACCGATTTGGATGAAATTTTGTATGTATATTTCAATGGGTTCCTGGATGGTTTGAAATCACAATTGGACCCGGTAGGTGGCGCTGCTGTCGGTATGTCACCAGATTTTGTGTCATATACAAGAGAACATTACATAATTTTGAGCGGAACTTTTTAATGCTAGCTAGAAAGAAACTAAACACAACATATATTCATTCTAAGGCGCTACGAAGTTCGCAAGGTCGGCTAGTCTATTTAGGTAATAAAAATTAAATGTTCGTTACGAAGCCCATCACTTGAGAACGGCTGGACTGATTTCGCTATTTTTTGTTTTAAAATATTCGTATTAGGTTTTACGGATAGAAAAAATTGAAAAGTTTCCCGGAAAATCTTCAAATTCGAGAAAAATTGAACGTCCTTTTTTGTATGAATTATTGTTTGACAGGACAACGTCTGTCAGGTCAGCTGGGTTTATTATACAAATGCAAGGAATTCCACTAACTTAACTTATTACCTTCAAGGTAAAATTATGTCTACGTCTGTTTATATTTTGTTTTGGAAAAGTACTAACTGTACGATTATTTAAATTTAGAAAAGATTTTCATGACAGGGTTTTAGCAAGAACTTTTACTAAATCAATGACATAATTCGGCTGATCTATTGTTTTGACAATTCCACCATTTCTTCAAGATAAGATGAAAAGAAACCTTCTCGAATTCAACTCACGCAATACATTTGTTTAGATTTCGCACACAGTGTGCAAAAATAACGGTATTCACCAAGAGACTGAAATCTTTGAATTTTGAGTAGCTATTCACATTGCCTTGTATTTGAAGGCCTTAAGGGGCTGACAACAGCTAAAGCGCGGTCACTGTCGGACTGCATAGAAAAGACAGAGAAGCCCGATGACACGAAGCTGGTAATTTATTGCAAAATATGAAGCAATTCTCTATTTACAAAAAATCTATGGATTGGACTAACAAATGAAAACGCTATCACGTTAATATGTTGCTTGAAGAACAATGGTTATATGGTATATGGCTATGGTTTATAATCGTTAAAATAAATTTTAGAGGTATCTTCGTGTGTAGCGGACGGCAGGGGCACGTCCAGTACCCGCAGTCGTCCTGGGACAATCTCCCAACGTTTTTGACGTATGTTCCCTGAGTCGAGTGACTCCGCTGGTGGCACACGTCCCACGCACCCCTGAATGCGTACCTTACATGAAACCCCAAAGACCTCGGGGAGAGACTATAGCGAAGAGGTGAATAAAACATACTTGCTTGATTTCGGCATGTGTTCTTCCTAGTTGTTGTTGCCTCTTCAACGGCTGTGGTCGGACTGACGATTTACCGTTTTTTTTTTGTGTATGACATCTCGCAGTTGGCCTTGAGAGGCCGTGACTGCTTAACCGGTCAATATGCCCCCGATTTGCCGGCGGATGGCACCTTATTTATATTGCCCGGTCTTTGCCTCATAGAACTACCTACTGATAACTAACACAAATGATAACTCACACACTGACATATTAATTGGTTACATAATTTGGGAAATCGTATACTTTTACAATGTTTGTAAATATGTGAACACCGTGTATCTATCATTTAATTAACTTATTTATCATTGCTACGTTTATTAAATTCTTTTTACCTATTTTGGTAGGGTGATTTTTATTATAGGTGCATCGTCTTCACATATAATTATATAATTAATGTATACAAAGTATTGTTACACATTTTAAAAGAGTAACGATGGAGTTTTTTACCCATTCTTCTCCATACGAAACTACCTTTTGGAAGGGGCGACTAGAATCAATTCTATTTAAATGTAAATGTTGACGTTCAAAAGTGCCTTTTTTGTGCCTATTTGAAATAAATGCTTTGACTTTGACTTTAGAGGTTCATGCATTTTGAACCTATTATTTACTTGTTAATTTTCTTTAAGCCGAAATCTTTGGAGCCTTTATTTTTATATATTTCTACCTTTTATCCTTACAATTTTGATATATAATATGTCTTATATATTCATTATTAATACAAAATAATAATATTTAGCTTAACTGCAAACAATAAAAAAACCGTAGAACAGAAACCTTTCAAAATGTAGGTCGGTACATTTTCATTTCACAAAATCCCTTATAATTTCTAAACCAGTCGTCCGATTTACATAAAACAAACTGTAATATCGTTATTATAGCTATTCCTATCTTTTAAAACTAAATTTATTAAAATAGGTACATAAACAAAAAAGTACGTTTTCAAGTTAGGTAAATTGTACTCTAATTTTTACTTGCTTAAAAATTACCTTACAACATTACTTTAAACAGTCTTATTAGATCAAAACATGAGAACTAATAACAAACTAAGCAATATAACCTAATTAAAAGATATTAAAAACAACAAAAACAAATCCCTTACAAAGTCTAGTTAGAAATATTTCTTAACTTACAATCATCTTAGAGGGCTTCACACTACTTGCGCCCCTGTGCACAGATATAGTCTCGTCGCCGACATCGTGAGTTTTGTCTATCGTGCCAAATTAGTTGTATTATATTTTCAACACACTATCTAACTAGCATATAATAATATCCTGAAGAATTGCATATATTTTTCTGATTTTGTTTACTGCAGTGGATCTTAAACTGGCATTATTAAACTTGCGTTTAGGTCATGTAGTCCCCTTAAAATAATGTGTTGGAAGAGTCGGATGTAGTCTTCTTAAAACTTACCTGAACTTCACGTCCCAAATGCCGTTGTCGTCCTGATAATGAGTCCAGCTTAATATTCTACACGAACTTTCCATAGGCACTGGTTGTCGTACTGTTCATTTGTCGTGGGGAATGGCCTGGCGCTATCTAGAATGAATACTGAACCCATCGAAAATCCTCGTTAGTCTCATTAATATAAGATAAAACATGAAAGCCAGTCCAATTCACCTGGCTTCAAAGCTCTAAATAATTCATATTCGGTCCCCATACCAGCCCGCCGCCCATTCAACCAAGTACCAGAAAACATAATCGAAAAATAAATTTAACGTCACTGTGCCAACCTTCCAGGAAAGTTTTTTTCCCCAGGACAAGGGTCAGAGGCTTCTGTACAGATTAAAAGACATTATTTACCCGTACATATGCGAAACCAAGCGTCAAAGTTTTATATTTCTGACAGGGGACTAAAACGGAACCTTTGTACCTTCATGTTCTATTAAGCATTTTAATGGTTATGACCAAAACGATTTCCTTTGACGGCGTCCAATGTAGGTACCTAATTAAAGACAAGCTTTTTCTTTAATATACTTCACCTAATTACGAAGGTAGTAATGTATAGTTACAGCCAAAATACTTTCGTCACTTTAAGGCCTATTTTTATCTGCTCATTGCACGATAAAATCTGTTTATCCGATTCTGCATTCAATATTGCGTCGTAATGTCAATACTACAGAATGACATTCAGTCATCGTTACGTGTCAAACCGAATTAAAAATGTGATACTTGCAGACTCTGACAATTATATTTAAAAAAGAAAACATAAAATAGCCACGCCATTAAAAAGGTCAACTCGATATTAGTCGAAGGTGTATGCTATTTTGATCTTTGATAACAAGTAATTAATCAATCTAGTTTTCCATGCAATATACTGCTCAGAGCCATAGCTTCAAAAGGTATTATATATACTGACTAGATAAAAGATAGAATTTGAAACAGACGAAGGTATATAAGACTTAACTGTACTACATATATTTAGAAGATAATGTCGGAAACTTGGGCAACCTTTTAATAAATAACATTTATGGTAGCACTACAGGCTTATCTGAAGATATTAAAGATGGATGTTTCGTGTGGCCGTTAAGAGGCCTAAAAACAATAAGTGGTAATTTATGGACTCTTGTTCATAACCAAAAAGGAAGCAGGAACCTTTTTTTTTTTTTTTAAACAGTCGAAACTAGAATGCCAAAAAGATAACGATTCGAAATCCGACCACAAAACAAACAATGTCAAATGGCTTATCTCTCAACAGAATCATCAATTGCAATCATCCTTTTACTGTCCAAATACCCTGAATTTCGTTAAAAACAGGTTAAGGATTACGGAGCGTCTGCGCAAACTACTAGAAGGCAATTTGCTGGAATATTACAATTTCATTCCGAGTGATGTTCCGAGAACCAGCATTCAATAATATAATGCTCAATTTCCTCTTACGGCAATCATTCGTCGAATTATTTTCTACTAAGTATTGTAGCTTGGAAAAATAACTCCAAGACGATACTTCATTTATCGTTATAGGTAGTATAGGTACTTCACTTTCTTAAAATAATACGTATTAAATTAACAACTTGTGACAATTTTTTTATACTTTAGTTTTTTATTATTATTATAACTATTCAAATGTTATATTCAAATAAACCCCAGTATTTTTTTTTCTTGTCATAAAACTAAGTAACTGTCTGTGTATTTTTTGCCGCGCTGTAGCGCTTTGTGAGGGTATTTTGGATGGATCAATCTAGGTAGGTAATCGCTAAGAACAGATTTGCTGAGTTGGTTCTTGTTGTTCTCGATATTTTTGTAAGTATTTATATTTGATTACTAGTTCATTTATTGTGTATAAAAAATATGTATTATTTATAAGGTACTTACTTACCTGTGTCGAAACTGTTTGTACTCCCCGTCACTTGTCCCTAAAGGTTCATTAGAAAACCAGTGTCAGACAGCTTCTGTCTGGCAATAATGCTGAAATGAACCTTTTTGGCGCAGCCATGAGGCACGCACTATTGTTGTTAAAATTTTATTTTCACTTTTTTATTTTGTTATTTGTACTTTGTGTTTCACGAACTGTGTCCAAATAAACGTTATTCTTTCTTTCTTTCTAACTAGAAATTATTAGTAGTTCTCAATAACTATGTTTTTTCAGCTTACTTCTCAAGTCTTCCCTAACGAAGCTGGAGTTGGTTTTCAGTATTCTATTATTTCTTGACTTGTAGTGTTTTCCACAAAACGGGTGCCTTTTGTCTAGCAGGATTTAAGTTCTGGGTACTAGGAAATATTGATATAACATCGACTACCAGGCTTTTGAGTACAACTATAGAATTAGGTATATAACAAGCAAAACCGAAGTTATAACAAGCTGTTCGAGAAAGGAATGGTCTTCACAAAATGGATACCATCCATGGACGAAGACCCAATGATTCGTGGAATTATATTTAGTCATGAGTCCTTTTTCTCTTTAAATGATTTTATCATTCCACAAAAAGGCTTCCTTTACAAATAATTGAAAGCTTTTGCTCACAAAACAACAGTTTATTCTCGTCCAAAAGCTTTCAACGCGTCAAAACAAAAGATTACAATATGGCTCGCAACGTTTTTAGAACAACCAAAAAATCGAATGAAAGTCCATTTCCTGTTCGAAATGATGTCCGACGTTTTGTTCCGAGGCTTATTAACAGAGGCACGAGAGGAATGACAGCTGAATTGGTTTGTGATAGGAGGCTGAAAGCTCGTAGCGAACGTGCAAAGGCTGCACTGTGGTTTCGCCAAGATCGTCTTCCCGAAATAGTTCGGCAGAATCTAGAGCAACTCGCGGTTTTATATTTAGGAATACTTTAATTTATTATACAGAGGAGTACTTCGACGCCTAAGTGTAGGATCTTTTGTTTTTGCATATATTAAGTGTAGTTAGTTTAGTATTAGTTTAGTTTAGTGTTTACGTCTGTTTATTAAACTTCCCACTTAATTCAGCACGATTTACTCTTTATTTTTTGTCGTGTTTATTTTGAAAGTGCCTGCCGCCCGTTTTCAGGCAAAGTTGAGCTCTTTCTTTGCGGTCTACAACATACATTCATGTAAATACAAGCAATGGATACACGTTAAAGGCCCAACAATTAAAGTTAAAGCCCAAGTTAAAGGCCCAACAATTAAAGGCTCCCGTGGACAGAAAGGTTCATAGAAATTGTTTTACTATAGTCGCGTCTCGCCTGTCTGTAGGAGCCTTAAAACATCAGATGATCACGTGTCAATAAACTTCATTTTCTCAATCATGCTTGGAAAATTGAGCATTATTTTGTCAACCTTCTTCGAGATAAATCGAAATTGCCGTACTGGCCAAATACCTACATGCGAGCAGCGGCCGACAAAAGTTGTATGAAAATCCATATTTGTAGTGGTTTAGCGGCCAAATAAATTACATAGTAAACTCATATCTATCGTGTAATTTAAAAATGGAACGATCTTTTACTCCGAAACATGGCAACCAAGGAGGTAACCTAACAAAGGTTTTATTTAAATTTCGAACTGGCTTGCAAATAGTAAGCTGTTAATTGACAAAAAAAGCAAGTGAACACTTTGCGCACGGGGCACACGCACGCGGGAAAATTTATTGTTGTTCGTTGTTCGTCATTGATTTTGAAAGTAATTGTATTTTAATTTCCACGCATTATTTGAGAAAAGCACTATACAAGCCTTGGCCACAACTAGGCATTGATAGACTTACATATATTATGTGTTTTCTTCATATGTATTTGCACGTTCGTCAATCAATACCTCTTTTGCTGGCCGCTGCAGTAATGTACTATAATTTCAAGGCATCGATTGTAGGAAAAAATAACACCATAGGTACTTATTATGTCAAATGTCAATGTTGAAGTGTTGTGTCAAGACTGCTTACTACCCCGTCGTGTGTATCAACACTCAAGTACGGTCAACTGCTCGTCCATGGTAACAATTGAACTTCGACAGCGTTTTTATTGCGTAGCAGTAAGGGCGGCTTTCGTAGGTAAAGCGTGTTGTTGACCGTACATAATTTATTATTAACGTTACATTTAGCGTCCCATCATTTTTTCAAAATAAATTGACCTTTAGGTGACATCGTTCGTAATTTACGGTTTACGTATACCGGTATTTGTGTTGGTTATTTGATAAACCGCGTGTTGTGGTTTTAGTTAATATCAGTCGGTGACAGTGTACTGTTGAACGTGGAACTCTAAAAGACCGTTGAAACAAAAAACTAATATTCGTACTATTAGATTTTTCCGGTCATTTTATTTTCTAATTATCATTAGTTTGTCTTTAGGGTTCCGTACCTTTTTTTTTTTTTTTTTTTTTTTTTTTCGGGGGGAAACCTTCAAAAGGCACCCGACCTCCGCGGAGGGAGGTCGGGGAGTGTGGGATTTTTACCTCACTCACCCCGGTGATCACCATCACCATCAGCACATAGGGGCGGTCCCGGTTCCTGTACCTAAGGGGTGCCAACGGACCCCTATTACTAAGCCTCCGCTGTCCATCCGTGCGTCCGTTTGTCTGTCAGCGGGCTGTATCTCATAAACCGTAATAGGTAGACAGTTGAAATTTTCACAGTGTGTTATAACGACAAATAATAAAAATGTAATTAAAAATTTAATTAAAGGGCGTCGACGACCTTACACGAAACGTGGTTTTGTTTAAACATACACCGTCTTATTACAAAACACGATCTAACTTTAGCCCCAACCTACACATTCGATTTAGTTTTTGTATTTGGAACTTTATGCCGACTTTTCTTAATACAAAATTGACAATCTAAGACCGGACTAAGTTGACAGTTTTGTAAAAGGAACTGTATTTCGATTTCAGTTATGTTCTTATTTCAAAAACAGGCTCGATGGTTTAAACCATGTCAAAAGAAAAACCTTGTTTTGTAATAAGGCCGGTAGTGTTAAAAATGTACGGTGGTACAGCACCCTTCGTGTGCGAGTCCGACTCGCAAATTATTATTGACTAAACATATTTTTTATGTCATGTGTGATAAATAATAACTATTGAAAAACTTATTCTCAGCTTATTCCTATACCTACTAATTAAAAAAGAAAATGGTGACGCCACTAAAAAGGACTTTATCAAAAAAGTCAAAACACTGGCACAATGCCAGGGACGGTGTCAAAAAAAGTGTAATTTAAAAAAAGAACTGTGTCTGTGGTAGTGTTTGTGATTGTCGTGATGTAAACGAGTCTGCTGACCATGTGTTCAGTGATGTGGCTGCGGCTGCTGGTGATGCTCGCAGCTTGCTGGGCCCAGGAGGGAGAGTGGAGTGAGGACGCCGAAGACTTGGGTAAGAGAAACTTCCAAATGTTTATTTACTCTGTACTAGACAGCATTATAGACTGCATTGGTCTTATATTGCCCAGCTGCACCAAACGAGGCGAACGTAACTCTGGTTCCTTCTTTGTATGAGTTTTTTTTTTCGCCAAATGCAAATGACTGGCTGGTAAAACTATACCAGCCAGAAAAATAAATACAAAATCAACTATTCCATACCTACTAATGTATGTGTACAGTTGACTTGGTGACTGGTAATTTCTTAGCTGCCACGGCTTATTTTAATTCCTAAATTGTTTTTATCTTTTATTACGGACGCTTTTAACGTGCACGTCTTTCTACATCGTTCTCACGTGTATAATTTCAACATGAATGACGTAACCACTTTTTTGTAAAAATTGATTGATTGATTTGATTTAAAAGAGTGTCCATGGAGTTTCATGCCCGTTCTTCTCCTTAAACACCTACTACGCTTTGGAATGGGCAACTAGCTGCATCTTTCTGACTGACCGACCCCTTGACAATTCAAAAGTGCCTATAATTGGTTTATTTGAAATAAATGCTTTGAGTTTGAGTATGAGGTGTTTCGTTAGTTACTAAACTACTACAAACGACAAGAATTCATAATAATATAGGTCACAATAATTTTAAAATCATGATTATTGTCACACAAAACAAAACCTTAACGGTCAGTCAGAGACAACAGTCGGTGTGGTTCCCAAATATATTTATTCTTTGTTAATCGTAGTGAGAAATGTCTGAGTGGTTGTCCTATGGCAACCTATAAATGTTAACTGCGTAGTATTTTTAAATGATACGATAATTATAAAAAAATAATATACATAATAATAACAATTAATAAATAATATAATAATATATATGAAATTATTCAAATAAAAACTATTTATGTATATAAATGAATAAACATAACTATGATACATAATTATGTACAGGAATGTAAAAATAATCTAAAATATTTAAGTACATTTTGCAGATAAAATAATAGTAATAGTTAAGCGAAATGTCAGTATTTTATATCTCCTAAAACAAGGCTTCCTCTCTCCTACCCTTTTGCTGTACACTACAGGGTCCATAATGATCTAAATTATATAGTTACCACCTAAGTACACATTATGGTAAAGCAATAAAGATATTGAGTATTGAGAAATTTGCAAGTGACAATCAGTCTGCCTGTGGAAATAATTACGGCCTCGTAGTGTTCTGAAATTTCCAAGTATGGTTGTAAAATGACACTTAAATACAGGACGGTAAAGAACTGTTAGAATGATGTAGACCGCTTCTTAGATCCTGAGATCCTGATCCTGCCTAGCCTTTTCACAATTATATTAGGGTCGGCTTCCAGCCTAACCAGATGCAACTGAATACCAGCAGTAGATCCTAAAATATATGCAGGTAAGAAACCCTTAAAGTCCTTTTTAAGAACATTTGTGATGTGGAATAATCTTTGAATATTAGCTTCATAAGTCTTCAACATTTGTATGAGTAGACATTAGTAGGCACGTCATATAGGCCTTTTATGTAATTAAAAAGCGGATTACTAGCTTATACAAATAAAACTAAAAGTTCAGTTCATACATTAACAATGGAACATTCTATTTTTACACTGAATATCCGGTTGTTTGATTACTAACTCAGTCTGTCTGTAAATCCGTATGGTTCGGAAATGGCGAGCACTAACTTTTGAATCTATTCTCTATGATTTATGATAATGATTGATGCAAAACTGTTACCCCTAAATCAAACTTCCTATTAAATTATCGAAAATGGATAAACAATATTCAAAAGCTTGGTTTCAGTTGTGCTGTTTATCATGAAATCTAGTTCGAAAAAAATATTAATTTTACTAACGAATTTGAATAACGGCCGACCATCACACTAATGAAACAACCAACCACAAAGCAATTCGAACAAACTCCAATCACATCCACTCCAAACTGTGTGTAGCAGTACATTAAAAATAACAACTAATTAGTATCAAACCGCTCTTTCATCCAACACTAGGAAATGTATAACTACGAACTCATAGTAAAACTATTAACGAATATTATTAAGTCATGGAAATTAACGAATAATGAAAGGACTATTTTTATCGCCTTTCCATGCCACACCTCACTATGAATCGCTGAAGCGATCAAATGAAACAAAATCGAACAAACTCAAGTGGGAATCGAGCTCAACCCATTAAACGCAATTGCTTGTCGAAAATGAAAATGGGGAAATATATTTTCGTTTGTTCAACGGATCGTTGGTCCACGTTTTTTGTCTGATTTTTATGCAATCCGTCGGGAGCTGTGTTTACACGCAACAAATTGCTCACTTTGATATTTGATTGAGAGTGTTGAACGTACTGTGTCGATCCAAGCGTGCGTAATGGCTACAAAGGAAACTTTTAAATGAATATATTCGATCGAGTATTATTCATTAGTCAAAGTTAACTCGTAAGTTAATAAATACAAACTTTTGAGACCACAACTTCGACTTCGGTAATTCTTCGAGAACTCTACACAAGTCTGGAAGAAGTTTTCGAAAACAAATCGTATTGGAACAAACAACCCTCGTATACTGAGGTGTGTGTAGCAGCGACGAGGTATGGCTAAATGTAAACGAGAGACTTGCTCAAGTTCGATTTCTCGTTTGGTTGCCTGCGAAAGGAGCAAAAAGAGTGACCCAATTAAAAAGTGTTCATGCATGGGCGGCTCTATTCGGCTCCAATTTTATTGGAACGATTAATTTTATTGCGAAAATTTCTGGACAGCGGAACGAATGGCAAACGAGAGTCGGCTGAGGTGGCTTCAGCGACCTTTTTGTGGTGGCGAAATGGATGGGTTTGTTCAGTACCGAATCTAATCAAAGGGCACACAGGCGAAAAAAGTGCTCAAAGCCCTCATTGTGGCCGTGATGAATGAATTGAAATTTTAATGTAATTGGATATCGGCGATGATCGAGCGCGCGCGATGGAGCTATGCACGACAATAATAAATATCCGCCACTAGATATATTGCGTCGCCTGCGGTGGTTTATTACATTGTTTCTTGGTCGTTTTATTTATATATGCAGCCTTGATTTTGATTGCTGCAGGCAAATTAGCAAATCGTCAACGTAAAGTACGGAGCTTTTCTTATATATTCATATTTGGTGCTAGTTAATCGCGGTTACGCGGCTACAACCCATTAGTTGTATGACTAAGGTAATTTGTATGAGTACAAAACCTTATTAGGTAATAAATCATTACTACAGTTAGTTGAAGTACAAGAAAACAGCACATGCTCGTTAATGAAAGTGCAAATGTTTTGTTAGCGTCATGCCCGCGAGTTCAGACTGCGGTACACTCGCGCAGACTTGCTGTCCTTATTAATTATAATAATAATAGTTCTCTCCAGTAAACGTTATCACTATAGTTCTCTCCACGACAGGCGTTATCACCAACCATCTTTTTCGTAGCCTTAAATTAATAGATTTAGATGAATCCGTTTATATTAACCTACAGAAAGCTGCCATCTTAAACACCTGCAGAATAGTTAGGAAGTTCATGCAGTTAGAGGAAGAAAACCCAGCCTCATCTTAAATACACACCACACGCTGTACTTACTTGGCTTTGGCCCGTAAATGTAGCTAATAACCAGCCTTTTTTTTTGAGGGTGGGGAATTATCAAATAACTTCTTCCGCTCTGAGCGGAGCGGGAGGGTGTGTCAGACTCTTACTGACTAAAAACCCACCCGTGTTCCTTCATTTGCCTGTGCCAGGGGCCACGGTATCCCTCTTGGACTTTCCCGCAACCCTGGCAGGCATCGGCCCTAGCGGACCCCGTCATTGAGGCTGACATCTCTTCGAGGCGCGCGTGGAACACAACGCGCCGTCGACCCAGGCCTGGTCCTTATCGAACGGCGAGCTGCCCATAGCTCGCCGTCCGCAAGCCCGCGCCTACGATGGCCGGGAATCGGCCTGCGATTCCCGACGCCCAGGGTGTTTCCTGCGGCGGCTAGGGGCGTGAGGGCGCGTATTTTAGCTAAAAACCAGCCTAAGAGCTGAGAAAAAAAAAACACTCATAATAATAATAACTTTATTTCGGGTGGCATAAACCCATAGAAACCCTAACCTAAACATATATTAATAAAAATAAAAATTATTATTATTTGCCATGACTCGGCACACCTACACAAGACATGACCCACTGATGTTGAAAGGGACAGTCAAAACGTACAGCTATTGCCTGCTTTTATTACCTGGTACGATTGTGTTGGTAACTGTACATCGTGGAGCGATTGTAAACTTAGTAACGAGTGATTCCTAGAACCCATAATGTCCGTGTTGACCTTTATTTAGCCCCCAGCTTAATATTAAACTGGGTCGAACTTCATGGAAATACACAAAATACTCGCAAGTGACGACGAATTTTATTTCACGCTAAAATTGAGTAATTTAAGTTGAAGTTTTATGTCACCAAAAGCAGTAAGTTTCATAAAAGAAATACAACAAAACAGCTATTTGCGAGGGTATCCTGTCATTTCACCGACAATTGATTTACAAAATATTCACTACAAAAGTCGTCGATTGGCAAAAACATGATTTGTCATTTTATCATTTTACAACAATAATTAGCAGATAAACTTATTTTTAATAACGTATTATTTGACAAATAATTAATTTTATATTCATGTTATCTCATAAAACAACGTTTGGAAGAAAAAATAAGCTTATTAAATAGGCCGAAGTGTAATTTTAATCCCTAAATCAACAAAAAATATATTATCAGTAGGTAGTTACAGATTATATTATATATATATATATATATATATATATATATATTATTATACATAAAATTACCAATTGCTTGCTAAAGATATACCTATAGATATAATAACTTTATTTATTGAATTATTATTCATTGGAATTGCTTATAGTTTCTTTAATAATTAATTCTTTGTTTAAAAAGTATACGCCCGGGTGGTGTTTGTCAATGATTTGATTAATTTTATGGTGCTATGCTTCAGCTGAATTTGAAGTCCTGGGTGTTTGCATGTGGTTGATTTCGTAACAACTGCAATATTCTGGTAAATAATTTGGTTGCGCGTTAGAAGCCCCAGACACGTAGTTTTCCGGGAACCAATGGGCAACGGTATTGCTATCTTCATCGATGAGGGATTTTAAATATTTATGAAAATATAATGGAATATCTGTTTCCTTTAAATAAGTACCACTAGACATTTCATTTCTCTATTAAACTGTCCATTTTCGAGTATTTTTTTTGCCATTCCGCTACTCAGAACTTTCCAAAAAAAACGAGAAAATGAATGAATTTTGTTTTCTATAAGCACAAATTTATATGCCAGAAACGGTTTGTGCTAATAGAAACCAAAATGATTATTTTTATTAACTCAGTAGTGACTACTACATACAGTAGTAGTAGTGCATACTATGAGTACATAGTATGTACAAAAGGCAATGTTGCTACTACTGTTACTAGTCGAACTTTGGATGCAAGAGCGAGCGAAGCGAGCTCGGGACTTGGGGTAACACGACTCTGACAGGTTAGGTTCGTGTGTTTTTTTAACCATTCAGAAATAGGAGGCTTGCAAAGCGGGGCTCCGTCGACCACGGCCTATTCCCACTGCCGAAAGAAACTTCGATATTACCTTGGCATGTCAGTGCAAAAATAGTTTTATGTAGATAGGTCAATAAATTATGCAAAACAATACGGTCATGATCACTTTGTGACTGGTTTAGAAAATTAATTATAATAGGAAGAAAATGTACTTAGTATAAACGACTGTACTTAGTATATATGATTTTTCCAAAAAAATGACGAAATATTAAGTGAAAAATTTATAAATTATTAAATACCACGCGAATGCATATTTTTTTTGTAAAACGAGAGCTTATAAAATAAAACATTTGCGGAATAAGTTGTTCGTAAAATAAGTAGTACCTATATGAAACGTTGGTTGTTAACTAAAAATTTGTCTACGGTGTTTTGGTGAAACTTTAGTGAACCATTTGCGAGACTATTCCGCAAAATGATGCAAACATATCGCGATGTACATACGAGTACATACCGTTCTGCTGAACAATACCGTGCACATGTGTGCTGTGTACAGTCGATAACAGCGGACTAGTACGCGCGTGAGTCGAGTAGGTCAGGCCCGAGGCTTGCGACGTGTCTCCACAATAATTTTATTAATATTACCCCCGGAAGCCTGTCACGCGTGAAACAACCGCTCGTATATCTTCAGTCTGCGAAAAAATATGATATATTGAGAAAACGAGAGACGTAAGAGCTTTTCTTAGCTTTCCTTCGCGGAGTTTAGCGTCTTTTTAGTGTACTTGAGTACGTTGTAAGGTTTTACTACACCTCGCAACGGGAGTTAGTATCTTGAAATAAAATTAATAGCTTTTCTATCATTTTTTTCCTCTTCTTAAGTTAATTTATAAAGCGAGTTAACCCTGAGTGAGCTTACGTAAAACCGTTTTCATTTACGAAAAAATCGTTACGAAATGCTAAAGTGCTGTCAAGAAATTCCGAATATTTTCATCGTCCGTTTTTGCTTTATGTATACCGGCACGACAAGAATTGATCAAAGGCCCAATATCGCTGCACGGGAAACATACCTACTTGTAGCGAGCTTACACTCAAACGACAAGGATTTTTAGACTCATTTACGTCTCAAAAAGGTCTATAACTGTACATTTTTGCTACTGAATACTGATTTAAAAAAAATGCTTTAAAAATACAAAATTGCGCTAAATGTAATTATGTAGTAGTGTATTTGAGTAGTAAATATTTGAGATATGATTGTATTCTTCTTTTTCGTAGCGTGTGGATCTAAATTGAACTTTAATTTCATACTCACTATGTTTCCCGCTAATGACATTCAGTAAATTGACATACAAGTGAACCTACATCTAGAATCCAAAGTTATTTCTCCGTACAGACTTCAAAACGCAGTTAGTTCCCTGAGCCAAAATATTCAGATCGCGTTGAGCATTAACCGCGCACAGATTGGCGAGGCCCATACGTGGTGGCGTGTCGTGACATGCTTCCACCACTCATCTGGCCACGTTCGGCACCGCAGTAATGAGTGACGCAATTCTTTAGTGCCCTCCAACACGACACATCTATGAGGCCGCGTTATAGCCAACCATTACAACAGCGAACCACCAATCTAATATAATTTATATTTCCGATACATTATGCGTGACATTCAACGTCGAAACTTGGGGCTTTGTCATAACAGCTTTATTGTGGAATTATTCTAACTCAAACGCGGCGGTGACTTCGAAATAAAGGGGCGGGACCGATTTGGAATTTCATTTCTTTGCTCTTATCTTAATGCGAGGCGTCGTGTCTCGTCTTGACTAGCTGGGATTGTTCTTTTTCTTTCGTTTTATTTACATCAAAACTTTTTGTACCTTTCTTTATATATTTTGAGATAAAAAGTTAAAATCACTATCAATAAAAATAAATTGTATTGTAATATTAATTTTCGTATCAACGGCTTTTTCTCGTTGTTACGCACACCGCACTTTGTCTTTTCGCCATTTTGATTTGTAGTATGTCACAGTGTCAATTAATTTATTTAATTATGTTTGTTTTTTTTAATTTTTTGTATGTTAGCACCTTGTTTTTATATTCATGTAATTTGTTACAATTTAATTGTGCTTTTGTGTATTGTGCTACGTCTTTTGTGTGCACTGAATAAATGGTTTATCTGTCTATCTGTCTATCTCATGTAAACGTGCTGAAACATTTCAAGATTAATATTTTTATAATAATGCTTACATAACTTCTTACTTTCAATATGTTGAGGGTCAGTAAACTTAGTAGGAAACTACGAAAATTCTCACGTTTTATAGTCCACTTTACCACGAAATTCACTTAGGTAACGATCAGCTAAAATAGAGCAGGTACGTAATAAAGATTGTTTGATAAAAAACATATTACGATTTTGGCAGAGACTTATTATAAATAGCGACAAGGTTCCAAGGCTATTTTCCCCGGTAAGGGCTATTGTACATAATTTGTCTAGGACATAAAAAAGTTACGCAACATATACATCGGGGGCACAATACCTCTCGGGTCTTCAAGCAAATTGATACCCGACTGGCACCGCGAGACCAAGTAATCCGTCTTTATTAGGGTAGTCTTCACACTGAGTAAATTGAAAATTCCTTCTAAGTATGACTGATGGTGTACATTACTTGCCCCCAACACGGTGACACTTTTTCCTTAAAGAAAAGAAGATTATTTCATGCGGTGTGGAAACGGAGCGTTTTAATATTGCTTCTATTTATATTCATGGGCTCTTTATCGCCTCGAGAAAGGGAAGCCAGGAATCGTAACGATGTAAGTACAGAAAAACAGTGATATTCACTTAGGCATTCTTTTTCTTGGAGTTATACGAAGGCGGGGCCTGCTCCCCGAGTCGGGAGCGCGGGACATGAATGTTTTGTGTCGACGATTTGGGTTACCGAAATTAGCTTTCGTCTACTGCTCTGTTCAGAGGTATGCATGCATTTTAATCTAACGAGTATCATGGCTGGATAGAAGCAAGCTTGTACGAGCACCATTTCGTTGATATTACCTAACAAACGACGTGTATTCTCACTCGGTCCTTGCGACAGTAAAGAAAACAAAAATGTGAATAAATTTATGTTTTTCATAAAAAGGGATTTTCGTGATAAGTTTTCGTCGACTTACTCGTGCGGCGGGTTTGTAAACTCGTAACTCGTATTAAATTAACCAAACGGAAGAGGTAGTATGTATGAGAAAATTCTTGGTGTAATTTACGGCGCTTATAGTATAATTATGGCACAGAAGGGCGACTATTGAGGGGTACAGAGAGGCTTAAGACTATATTATAACGCGTAATAACGTGCGCAATATGTGCTTGTGGGTAGCACTACAGAAGGTACGGAGGGTGCAGGGATAATGAAAGAAATAATGAGGAGTAGAAGCTAAAAGGAGTAATATGCGACCCTTCACAATAGCTAGACTTAAAATTAATTAAAGTTTAACTAAGAAGTCTAGGGTGTGGGTGAGGATTAAGCCAATGAGCTGTGATTGGTCGTTGGGAGCCGTCCTTGAGACTATAACCAAGTCTTCTTAATTGAAAATAGACTAAAGTCAACGGCATAACGTGCTTTCCGAGGCACGGAGAGGAGGTCTTGGTATGTAAAAATGGTCACCCATCCACGGACCAACCGTGACAAGCGTAGTTTAACCTGATCGATCGACCCGTGCGCACAAGCCCCATTATTTATAGTCAATAACATATTTGTACTTAACTATCGCATTAGGGCAACCCGTAAAGATAGATTAAAGGTATTATAATAATAAATAATATACACATAACATTATCTAATATCACGCCTTGTTTTCCGATGGGTTAGGCAGAGTTGTACCCATCGTACACCAAATTTCGCCAGTTATATTTAAGGCCCACGTACAGGCACAAATTCAAGAAATAAAAATGGCAATTAAATAATATATTTATAACAATGGACAGCTGCTCTGTTTATCATTTTACTAGTGTCAAAGAGTGTCTAAGTTTGAAACTGAAAAAAAAACTGGTCTTAAAGTTGCTGTAGCAAAATGATTGACATAGTCTAGAAAGCTTTCAAATGATAATTAAAAATATTTTAGCAAACAATATTGATAGTCATTTATAGAATGGAATAATTAAAACGTTTGCAACAGCCACTTATATGTCTACAGAGCTCACCCAGTTTATTTTGGGAATTGTAATTACTCATTTCGGTGTCGTGTTGACGATCCAGTTTTGTATTGGATCAAACAGCAAATTAGTCGATTTTCCTTTGAGCATAATCAGCCTATAATGTTTCCGCTACTGGGACCCTCCTCATCCTCTCGGTGAGAGAGAGTGGGCCATAACCCACCACGCGGGCCCCTTGCGGGCTAGTAGATGTCACATGTTTTCGAATTTTTGATTCTAGGACATGCCGGTTTCCTCTCGATGTTTTCCTTCACCGTTTTGAGAGCAGTGGTGATTAAATAATTTACACAAAGTAAAGTACCTGCTTGGGTTGAAAACCCACGACCTACATCTCGTAAGTCCCGGCAGTTACCACTGGGCCACCATTGCTCAGTGTATATACAGTGTATATACATAAACTCAATTAATCCAAAAGGGGACATCAACAATACGAGCAAGTAAGAGGAACCTCTTACTTGCTCGTATTGTTGATGTCCCCTTTTGGATTAATTGAGTTTATGTTAATTTATCATTCAATTGGTAAATTAGAAGGATTATAATTAATCATATATTGTAACGGACCCTGAAACTTATATACTTCCCATTTCGCACTACAAAATCGAATTGCTGGGTAAACACTCAACAATTTTTTTTGCAAGTTGACGTGGCGGAATCCTGCTGCTTGTCGTCTTAATGAAGGTAGCCTTTAAGGGTACCTACTGCGATACTTCTGGTAGGCTTTCAAAGAGTCTAAATGAGTATACATTTATATATTATACATGTATGCATAATGTTTATATTTACGGTTATGTATAGTTAATTTCCAATGGCAAATAGAACTGTTTGATATCTTTAAGTACTTTTGCTAATTATTTGATGAATTGAAAATATACTATAATATTCCCCTTGAAACTCGCATCGTAAGTGTTATTTTTTTTTGTTTATTTATTCTATATTTATTTATTTCCGTTGTTGCAGTGTCGACGGTGGACGTGGATGCGGTGCTGGGCCGCACGGCGTCGCTGCCGTGTGACGTCACGCCGGACACTAATGAAGACAGGGTCTATATGGTGCTGTGGTTCCGAGCGGGAAAGGCTACTGGTGGAAAACCTATATACAGGTACCTATATTATACTATACTATAAACATAGCATAATTAGTCTATAATATTCGACTACTGGAACACAGGCCTCCTCTCTGTGAGAGAGCTCTAAATATGAAATCATGCCAAAGGGCCATTATGTAATAGATGGCCGTCCAAACATCCAGATTCAGGACAACTTTTGAGAATTTCCTCAAGGAAAATTTCCAGGAACTCAGCGGTTGACCAACGCGACAGTGAAAGTACATACTTTTTATACACACATTCGTATTTAAATTCAAACAATATGGATACTGATTGCGTACTCCATATTCGATTACAAACAACGGCGAGCGGAGCACTAAAATACAGTAGATTTTTTATTTAGTCAAATAACATGGATATTATCATTGTTCTCAAAGCATACCTGAATTGCAATCAGATTAAAAAGTATTTTAACAATGAAACAATTAATAAAAGCGATTGTGAATAGATTCAAAAACTCATTTGATTCAAAACTCGTAGCGCTACGCTGCTACGCGGCGGGCTACGAAATGCTACGTAGTTCGTAGCTTCATCGCTACGGGTTATCACTGTTTGATATTGATTAATCATCTAATAATTGTATGCAAATATGGAATTATTATTGCTTGCTATAGTGTAAGCAATTATAACGCTGTGTTAACGTTTGATTAGCTACTGGAATGGGTATTATTATAACAATAAATTTATATTATATTGATGGTGGTTGTTATGTGCTGATTTAATTTTCGCTCGATGTAAACTGGAGTGAAGTGTTTTGGGCTATGTAATATTTCTTTACAATAATATTAGGTCCTTGGATGCAAGGAAAAGCAGAATCATTTGATGTCCATTGACTACACGAAAACGGGCGCTGTCAGTTGGGACTGGTCATCTCTTAGCCACCACGGCTTATTTTAATTATTTTATTATGGATTGTTTTGTTTGAATTTATATTAGCTGTACACTGGTCACTCAATGTGTACGTCTTATTTACATCGTTCTCATATACATATAATTATACCTTTATACAAGATTAATGATGTAAATAATATTTATGTAACAATATAATTTAAAAGAGTGTCCATGGAGTTTCTTGCCCGTTCTTCTCCATAGGTACCTACTACGCTTTGGAATGGGCAACTAGCTTCATATTTCTGACTGACCGACCACTTGACAATTCAAAAGTGCCTGTAAATGGTTTAATTGAAATAAATGCTTTGAGTTTGAGTTGCCAGTTTTATAGTTATTCTCCCTCACCATTATGTTACATTATAATTCAGAGGACGGTTCGGTTAGTTTACCTCAATCATTAGTTTTACAAATAGGTACTGTAAAAATTGCTTCCTAATTTACTTTTATTTTTGCCGAATACATAAGCTTAAACGCGACCTTGAACCATTATAATGAACTTGAACCATAAAGTCACCATAACATAATAGAAACACTAATCTGTACCAATTTCTATAAATACAAACATAGTTTTATATCGTTAGTTTGGTTCGATTAATTGCCTACAGTGGAGTAGCGGCCGGACAAGCCTGCGGCGCGAGATAAGCCGGCATACCAAGACATCAATCATCCTTTGACAAATTTATGTGATTCCGACACCAGATCTTGTACATGGACAGGATACTACATCTGTATTGTAGGTGCGTGGCAATGCTTGGTTTTCAGTGTAGAATTATTTTACTAAAAGGATTTTTTTAGTCTCTAATAAACAATAACATAATAAGAGGTCTCGATGCTTAGTAATAACCGCCGCACGCGTCGAACGATCAGGTTAAGCTATGATTGCCGCGGTTGTTCCGTTGATGTGTGACCATCTTTACATACCGAGACCCCTTCGTGTCTTGGAAAGCACGTTAACCCGTTGGTCTCGGCTGTCATTCGTAAATGATAAATGATTTTATTTCTGTAAGTACGTTTTTACAAACACTTTTACACGCCAATCATATATTTTTTTTAAACTAGGTGAGGTCGGCGTTTCCTATCTGACTACTCTGAGAAGAAAGGCCGAAACAAACTCAGAGGTCACAGTCTCTTTTAAAGTCCAGACAGAATCTTGGTCAGATCATGTGAAGGCTATGTACATCGGTGTCTGAAATGGTCTTTTGAGGAAAGAACCACACAGATTGAGTGGACCTGTCCAGTTAGTGCACGCAATTGTCAGCAATCGTGCAGCTCAACTCAGAACTTAGGGAGCTCAACGATTCGACGAGCAATACCAAAGAAAGGACATTTGAGTAGGCCGTATAAGTTACTCAGACTGCCAGATCATGATTACACTAAGAGAGAAAAATACAAACAAAAAGCAATGACCAACATAGTTCTCACATTCACAATAGTTAAAATAATAACATAATACTCTACAAAGTAAATACTCTTGTCATAGTATATATAAAATTCATTAATGTCAATGTGTATATATAAATCCGGACATAATCATTGAGGACCATGCAGATTGGTGTCTGAAATCGACTTTTGAGAAAATAACCACACAGATTGAGTGGACCTATCCAGACAGTGCACGCATCGCAACGCATAGATCTTTGACAGTCGTCAGAAGCCTGAAAGTCTGACAACCAGTCTTACCAAGGGGTATAGTATTACCCAGTAAAATACTGGTACTCAGTTGCAACCGGTTAGACTGGAAGTTGAACCCAAAATAGTTGGATAAAAGCGAGGGAGAGGATGATGAAACAATAACATAAAAATAAAGTATTTTTTTTATGACAAGTAAGGAAGCATCCATTATTGTCAGGACTATGGTTAGGACAAAGATTTGCATTGTCCTCCATCATGACTCTCTTGTCCTTTTACCAGTTTATTTGGGGTCAGCGCAGCATGTTTTCTTCCACCATACATGATAACTATAGTCCAATCAACTGTAATTTTAACCGCCATTCGCAGCATTGCCCTATTTTATTGTAATAGACTTATACAGGCTTATTAGTAAAACACCATCAGCCTCTTAAGGGGTCATTGTACTCATTATTATGAACAACTTTTACTGTGGGACCAAATATGAAATCGCGTAAAAAATATCTGCTGATCCCTACGTGTATGTTTGCAGTACTCGTCAAAATGTAGGGACCAGTTGATTTTTTTTTTCGCGATTTCATTTTTGGTCCCATAGTAAAAGTTGTTCATAATGATGTGTATTTTAGTATTTATTCATAAACCCTTAAGAGGTTGATGGTGTTTTACCAATAACCCTGTATAGGGGATATTGGAGATAGGTTTAAATGTGAAGTTCAACATAAACACAAACACACACATACTGTGCACGCGGTGCGGTTGTGGAAGTCACTTCCGCCTGACATTGGGGACTACCGAACAGTTGCAGTTTTTAAAAGAAGATTGATAGAACACTATCTTTCCACTTCGTCATAGTTGCGTGTATATTGTATATTAATATTCTAGTGATATCTATTTTAGAAGTATGTATGTATGTAATTTTTGTATGTACCTATGTATTCTCAAGTGTTTTTAATATTCTCTTTTCTCTTACTCACGCTGTCTACATCTCTAAATCTACTATCTTATCGCAGGTATGCTGGAAGAGATTTAATTAGCATCACGCTTGTACCAAGCTTACTGTTCTTTTCTTCTTGTCTGTTTATATATGTGTTTACATCTCAGACTAAGGAAAAGAAGAATAGACATGACATACCTACGAAAAAAACGTGCATACCTAAAATGTGAGTCTGGCACAAAAATGGCGGCTTGCGGTAGAGCTGCGCGCATTATAATATCAAAATTTTCTTCAAAACACTGAAAGAAACAAGTTGCTATGACAACTGATGTACTTGTTGGCTGTGACAAAACATGGCGACCGGCCGCAGTGAGATATGCTGTATACTGTTCGTTATGCCGAGTCCTTTCTTTTCCTTAGTCTGAGGTTTACATAAATGGTTAAATAAATAAACCTAGTTCACCGCGTCCTAACATGAATGCATGTCTATATTTCACGAAGGAGCAGGCTTTAGCTAACGATAGTTCACCTGATAAGTTACCTATAAGTCTCAAGCTTATTTCTATTCACCGGCTTTATGACTGCTATTGAGAATTTCTCATTCAAAACACACGAATAGGGGAGCAAAACCAATACTCGACGCTCCACAGTCACGCTAGTACCCAACGAGGCAGTCAATAAGTTCTGTATCAACGTTACATAAAAGTCAATAATCATTTATTCAGATGACACCATAAACCTACAAATGATAACATAAGCAGCATGTTAACACCTCTGTCACACGAAAGTTAGTTTTATAAGGCCAGCCAAACAACGAGCGAAAAACGCAGGCAGATATGCTTCACTTACAGAGACTGCAAGCGCACTCGCGACTGGCGTTCGACCGATAGACTGACATACAAATTTAGGCCCAAATAGACCACCAATCATTAAAGTTGTTTAACGCTAATACTTAAAACATAATTCTTTCTATGTCATCTAAAAACGATTGTCAGAAACACAATGGTTTAATTCGCTTAACGTTAAATGACGACATTGTTGACGTTTTAATCATACAAAATCTACAAAATCAAAATCTACAAATTGTTGCCATTGCGGATAGAACCTGGATCAGGCTGGCACAGGAGCGTGTGGTGGTCACAAGAAAAGCGAACTAGGCCTATACCCAGTAGTGTGTCGAACTTTGGATGAAGATGATGATAAGACTGAGATTTCCATGCGTACGCAGATACGTACGCATGGCAATCTCAGACTAAATCATCTTTAAAAATAGTCGGCAGACGTCGGCGTCGGAAGCAGAGAGATGCAGCCGCTGCCGACTATTTTTGTTTTGTGTTCGTGAATATATTAAGTAGATCTATTTTGTATCAGTGTTCGAATTTATTATGTATTTATTAAATCTTTATGCACAAGTTTAAAAAATTACTGTACAAAGGCGGACTTAATGCCTGAGGCATTTTCTACCAGTCAACCTTAGGGTGATGCAGAGATAAACCATGACAGGTGCAACATACGGGATAGATAGCTCGTAAATGACTATAAAATACAAGAATAAATACTAATATACATACATATAAACAAAATAAATCTTGGTCAGGAGAAATAACGATCGGTAGAGGAAAAAACGAATCCAGCAACTCAGCGCTGGGATGTTTCAGCCAACTTCTGACGGATATGTTCACGTGCCTTCACTTTAAAAGATAACCGACTGGTTGCTGTCCTGATATTCAGAGGGAGCGCATTCCAAAGAAAAACCGCCTGGAAAAAGAAAGAAGAATTAATGAAACCAGAACGGTGAGAAGGACATCGTAAAAGACGATTGTTGGTGGAACGAAGATTTTTCCTATGGGCAGTGCATAAATATTGAATTTGGGAAGTCAAGTAAGAAGGGGAAGTGGGTTTGTTCAGAATAGAGAACAACGTAGACAGAGTCCTTAACTCTCTGCGCTGACGAATAGGTGACCATTTTAAAAGCAGTCGGTGACTATCTTTTGGTATGCGCATGTTTCTGTGACAGATAAACCAATATTTCTCTCTTTCTTTTCTGTGTGTTTTGCTCGTTGTATAGACTCGACCTTCTGTACTTATTTTTTCTGGGCCTCTATCTCATGGCAAGTATAAACTTAATCTGCTGTTCAAGAGTATCATGTTCACATTTCCTCTGTGGGATAGCACACAATCTCATTTTAGTATCCTTACCTACAGGAGGTACGCTTGACTGTAATGTTATGCTCTATCCTTATGTGAATCGGTATGTGTCTAATTAACAAATGATAAATGATAAATTATATGATAAATGATTTATTTCTGTAAGTAGGTTTGAACAAACACTTTTACACGTCAGTCATATTTTTTTTAAACTAGATGAGGTCGGCATTTCCTATCTGACTACTCGGAGAAGAAAGGCCGAAACAAACTCATAGGTCACAGTCTCTTTTAAAGTCCAGACAAAATCTTGGTCAGATCATGTGAAGGCTATGTAGATCGGTGTCTGCAATAGTCTTTTGAGGAAAGAACCACACAGATTGAGTGGACCTGTCCAGTCCGTGCACGCAATTGTCAGTAATCGTGCAGCTCAACTTAGACTTAAGGAGCCCAACGATTCGACGAACAATACCAAAGAAAGGACATTTGAGTAGGCCGCATAAATTACTCAAATTGCCAGATCATGATAAAACTGAGAAAAATACAAAAATAAATTTAAAAAAAAACAATGACCGACATAGTTCTCACATTCACAATAATTAGAATAATATTATAATAATCTTTGAGGACCATGTAGATTTGTGTCTGAAATGGTCTATTGAGGAAAGAACCACGCAGATTGAGTGGACCTGTCCAGACAGTGCACGCATTTGTCAGTAACCGTGCAGCTCAACTCAGAACTTAAGGAGCTCAACGATTCGACGAACAATACCAAAGAAAGGACATTTGGGTAGGCCGCATCAGCTACTCAAACTGCCAGAACATGATTAAAGCTATTCATTATTATAGATATAAACTTGCATAAAATAAAACTCGTCAAAGAGAAGATAATATTAAATTAGGTACTTAGGAAGCCGCCCTTTTTACGTTTTGTATTTTCTGGTGTAGAAAAGGGTTCGGGTTTTACAGTGAACTCTCTTATACGAAATGTTCACGGGTTCTCATTAGCGCTTTCATAATTAGGTCGATGTATTTGTTTTGCTAAAATATGTACTAGGTATAACATAATTAATTCGGGAGAAATCGTGTATTTAACTGAACATATTCTGTGAAATTGGGATTTACTAAAGCTGTAATTAAAGTGGAAAATTATCTCCATAACCGCTTTATAATATAACGATTATTATAATTTGTCTGTACTAGTTGCCGACCAGACACTGACTATGTAGAAATAAATAGGTGCTTCATATTTTTATTTTAATATTGTTTTAAATGCTTCATCTCTATTTGTTTTACTACACATTTTATTCCAATGCATATTGTTTTTGATTTAATGAGATTATTTTATTTGCTTTAATTCTAATTTTATTTTTCTTACTCTATTTCTACTACTTAAATTAATTGTTTAGTATTAAACTTAATTTTAAGGAAGATAATTTTTTCACCTTTTCCTTAAATTGTAACCTAAATACAAGAAGTCACTGAACCCTGAAATAGAGGTAGGTACTCTAACCGAGTTCTGGAGCCAAGGGTTTCAAAATTTTTCTGTAATCTGTATGGCAATCAATAATTTATTATTATTATTTTAAAATCCCGGACCTTTTGAATGCGTACGAGGGGCCGAATCCAGTTCGCAGAGGCCCCTTAGACAATTGTAAAGTATGAGGAGGCATCAACAGACTATCCGAGTACACTCAAGGATAACCCCTGGTTTGTAGCGCAGCCTAGAAGAGACCTATGTACGGTCGGCTCAGTTGATCGGTTGATTGATAGTTATAGAGGGATTCCTTTCCAAAGTGACAAAACAAATACACAATTCAGAATCTCAAAGTAACACTTAAACCCACAAACGGCCACAATAAATGAACCCAAAAGAAAAACACTTGAAAAAACGAACCACCACAAACAATTCAGTCATGAATAAATAAAAGAAAAGAAAGAAAGAAAAGCATGCACGAGAAAACAAAGGGGTGTGCCCAAGATTGTGTTACAGCTTCCGGTGGCAAATACACATTTACACTAATGTCGAGGTAAATATGAAATATGAGATGGAAGACAACAATGGCGGATTGATTTACCGTAACCGTCGGTAGCCGGATCTCAGGGAGATAGGGACTTCCGTACTACAGATATACGTTACATGTTAGGGCTGTGACGGATTTTTATGATTGTGGGATTAATATTAAAAGGGTTGAATAAATGGTTAGGGGTGACGACATGTGGACAGAATAATTTTTAGTTTTGTACTGTATGTTGTTTTTAACTGAAAGGCGATATGATTCTACCATTTAATTATATAGGCAGAAAGAAAGAAAGAAAAGAAAGAAAATTCGTTTATTTGCGGTAAACATGACGCAAAAAAGAAAATAAACACAAAAAATAAGAAATGGTAGGGGTAAACGTGCGCCATCCACGCAAAACGGCTATCGTCTTATACTTAGGTACTCATTATTTCTGTGTAGTAGTTAGAATTAAATGTGTATGTAGTTAGTAATAATATTACTATCTAATGATTAGAATAAATGTTGCATTCATTCATGTTTCAAACACGGATTTCAGTTTTCAATTTGATTATAATTTTCATGTATATTTACGCACTACAATCATGCTGAGTAGATACGACTAGTCACATTGATACCCTCTTCATCTTCCAAAACAATTTCAAATGATTCCCCGCAAATACAAAACGAAAACATCTTAGGACTTCAAATGGGCACCCCTTCTACTACACGAATGACCGCCTGATACGATTGGAATTTGAATCAATCCAATTCCGTCCATATTTTATTTGAACTTAAGTTCATTATCCAACGAGCACAGTTGAAGTGGATTGAAATATCCGATCGGGATCACGTCGTAAACGGACCAGGTAGTTTTCATATTTTACGAAGTTATATGTCTGTCTTACAGAGATGTCCAAGTTTTATTATTTTATAAGATAGTTCTGGTTTTAATATAAAAGAAAACAGTATCCTGACCTCACATCGTCAATGCGGACTTTGTTCTATGAGATTGATAAAGCTTTAAAAATAAATATCCATATAATGTAAGTATCTACGATATAAGCGTGTACCATTGAAACTTGTTATCACTGAAAATCAGGGCCTCAACTCTTTTTTTTTTAGTGTCAGTTGCCTGTGCCAGGGGCCACGGTAACCCTTTCGGACTTTCCCGCAACCCCGACAGTGCACCTCAAGTCTGCTATTACAATAGTGTCAGAATGGTCTATAATTGATTTAATAATTGTTGATTTGGACAAGTTTGGTAATCTACTAATAGAATGGCGTCATTATGACTTTCCAATGGTCAACAACCACTGACACTACATTGAAAGAAATAGCATAGAATGGTAATCTCGTAGGTACATAATGAATGACAAATGAATGACTGACGTATGCGGTATTGAAAAAAAAAAACGAAATAAAAAATAGTTGTTTTTCCAAAATCATTTCTACTAACCACCACGATTCTATTACGAGACCACTGACCGACCATTATGAATTTTGCAGATTACGAATTTTTAGCAAAATGACAATGGGATTGTGTTGGAATGACGAATTCGTAAAAATAGCAGACAGAAGTAAAGTGAGTAAAACTATAGGTACAGGGTGATATTATATTAGCTAGCAAAACTCCGCAGACGTGATTGGTATCAATATCTAAACATGATAAAATAAAAATAAAAAAGATTTGATGTTTTTTTTAGGGGTCAACGAAGTGTGAGTTTAGTTGAGGTAATATTAAAAACTTTTTGCTGTAGGCCTATTATGTTTTTTTTTAACATCAGCATTAATTTTATCTACCCACTGTTGAGTAAAAACCTTCATTCACAGACATACTGAATCATAAAACAAAATAATGGCGTCGAATGGTTTGGCTCCGACCCACCCAGGTCTTATCCGTGACTATTAGTAGGTCACTCGCTGACCTGGTTCTGCCAACACTTTCTCTCTAGTCTTTTAGCAACCATATCGTTCAGGTTTTATTTTACCTGACAAAGTTAAGACTTGCCAAATGTTTTTAACTTGGCTTTTGTTTTTATTGATCACTAACTTTTATCCACGCTTCGCTTATTTTCGGAGCATTTTCCAGGAAAGTATGTAGATTAACTCGTCGGTGCGTAAACTATACCCATGCAAAACATCACTTCGATCGGTTGCTGCGTTAAAGCACAAACCAACGAACACACTTTCACAGTAATATTAGTAGCATGATGTGCCCACAGGTAATCACGGGACATAGACTGGTGTTCAAAAACTCTATTCAAATTGGCCAATAACGTTTCCTGCTAAGCATTACCACTGTAGCCTTTCTGTGATAACTACGTTGGTCATTGATAAATCTCAACTTCTGACTTCAAGACCGTACAATTTGCTGATTGTATAAGAGAAAATGTTAACCATGTATTCGAGAAAATAAACACGTAAGACCACGTTTGCACGGACGTAAAGATATCGCGGCGGGATTTTATCGTGCATTGGATTTTCAACTCTCGTTGTTAAACCAAGCATTGAGAATCCAACAGCGCGTCGAAAAAACATACTGTTGGATTTTGAACTCTCGGCGCTAAGCAATGCGTTGAAAATCCAGTGCGCGAAAAAATAGCGCCGCGATATTTTTACGTACGTGCGAACGTGGACTTATCTAACGCGTGGGTACAGTGAACAACAAAAGTCGATTCCCACTGTGACTTTTACATATCATGTAAATTGATACAAAGCGATAAGATACATTCATCATCATCATCAGTCTCCAGCAGTCCACTACTGGATATACATAGGCCTCTCCAATCGCACGCCTCTTAGTTCGATTCTCGGCAACTCTCATTCAGCTGCTACCAGCCACCCTGCGAAGATCGTCGCTCCACGAGCCTCCTAGAACTGTTTTGTTTTGTACATTTTCTATAATTCCTCAATATTCCATAAAATATTCAATCGAATCATTGACTGATAACTGGATTGTTGGTATACCAAAATATACTAAAAACATGATCCTTTGTATTCCGCTTTTGTTAAAGCTTAATGAGTGAGGGGTTTAAATAAAATGCAAGCAGAAAAATGTAAAACAAGTGAAGGGCGCCCCTCGGTTTTGTCCGAGTTGTTATAGAATTTCTTTTTTATGTGGCTCTGTTCTGAAATATATGTCAAACGCAGTTTCCTGCATGATTTGTACAGATGTGTTTGTGCTGACGTCATGTTAGTCGCTTTTTTTTTTGTTTTATAGTTTTTATAACATCACGCCTGCAAGAGTTAGGCCGGGGTGTATAAATAGTACATGACCCACATTTCGCCAGTTTTGTTTTAATCCCATGTAATAGGGGGCGAGCCCATTGCAAAACTGGCTACTGAGAAATCCCGGACTGCAAACCCAATTACGCTTTGACCGACACGGGAATCGAACTCAGAACCATGCTCAGCAGTAGCGTTTGCGACTGCTAAACCAACGAAGCAGTCAACAAAAATGCAACAATATACATGACGGGTGAAATTATTATATATTGTTCAGGTATCAGGAAAGAGGAATCTCTTCATGGCTCTCTGGGTCAAATTCTTGCCCGCAAACTGACAGTGTCTTTTGATCAAGCTTTATTTGAATGAATAATAATTGATTTAAGTAATCATGTTGTTAGTGTAACGATTTTTATTTCGATATATTATATCAACTTCAAAATTACTTACTGTACTCGTTGTAAATATGCTGAGAAAATAACAGCCGATTTATCTGTAAAAACTCACCGTAAAAAGTTAGATGAAGTGAGCAATCAATAGTGTCATCACGTGGAATGACAGCTCACTTTAAGATCACTTTAACTAAGTTTCCACGTTTAGCTTGTTATAGAATAGACCGGCTGAACATTAAGATCAGCCGGTCGATTCTGTAAAAATCTCACCGTGAAGTGAACACTTGGGTGAAGTGAGCTGCCAGTGTCAACCCACTGATGCTAGGGATTGACTAAGCATTACATTTACAACCATAATCGAGATTTTAATTATATTTTTTTAATGTTAGTTCTGTTGATAATTTTGTATTATTTCAAAGCTAGTATTTCAGTGGCTAAATATTACTGTTTACGGGTTTTTTAAAGAAAAACAGCAAAACCGAAATTCAGTAAGAAACTCAAATAATTCCTTTTTTTTTTCTTTTTAGACTAGGTACTAAAGAAAATGCGCATGGACATCGTTTGTTATTAGGGACCTATTGTTTAATATGACTATTGGTCGTATTCATGGTTTTCGAGGTTGCTAAAGCCAAAAGTGAGGCCAAAATGAAAATCAAAGTTGGCTTACGGTCATCTTTGATTTTCATTTAAAAAGAAACAAAATTGACTTTCTGTGTTGCTTTTTTATAAAAATGAAACTCTAAATAATGATATTTAGACACATGAATTCTAGCTTTGAAATTATATAAAACGATCAACAGAAATAACATAAAAAAATATAATTAAAAATCTCGATTATGATTGTAAATGTAATGCTTGGTCAATCCCTAGCATCAGTGATATGACACTGACTGCTCACTCCACGCTCACTTCACCTTAGTTTTCACGGTGAGATGGTTACAGAATCGCAATGCTGAAAGACCAGAGATTAAAATATAAATAGAAATACCTTATCACACCGATCTATCTAAAGGGCTTATCACACACACGTCTAACCTTTAGCGAAACTCTGAACTTACTACTTATCAGCATCATCATGAACATCAATCTCCTACCCTTATCTCAATTAATTTGGGATTTGTCGCAACGTGTCTATTTCTTCCAGACTTCTCCATTAAATTCTTTAACTTTCCTTTTAAAATATTAAAGCTCTATTTTTACATGTAAAAATGTACTTTGACTCAATAAAAGTCGTTTCCAAGTATCTACTGTTTATATGTGAAAATATGGCAGCATTGATTGTACAGAAAACTTCGCACAATTTAATTTCCAAGAACGTATTTATTTGATAAACGTGGGAGAGACTGACTTCTCGCAAATACATTTCGTTCACTCTTTGTTTCCTTTTCATTCCTTTGACAAACCTTACAATTAATATAATTCTGATAATTTCAACTCATTAAAGACTGATAAATAATTATTAGTTGTTTAAGTCTATCCTACTTTACTTTATTTCAACGAATCGCCTTTCATTTGTAAAGACGACTGAAACTTTGAAGTATTGAAATGCTTTGTCAAACAGGAAATTATCTTTTCGTTTTAGCGGTTTTCTGTCCAGTCAGTATTTTATAAATAGAGCTTAAATAAATTGTGATAGCACTCTTAATAAACTCATGACATCTTTGTTAATACCGGTTTGGAGCAAAAATACCTGAAATGGTTCCTATAAGCGTGTCAGATTAAATAAAAACTTAACTTGGTCTGGTCAAAATTGGTTCTCCAAGACCAGTCAAAATTGCTTAATGAACAGTATTGTCTGCGCCATTTCTTCTATTGAATTAATTACGCATTTTCTTTTAAAAACAATGAACCCATTTTACACATTGCAACACTCAACATAAATCACTCATTCTATGGCCATTCCTTGCTGGTTCCTATATACTTATCCATGCGCCTTCACTCAAACTCCTCTGCGCAACCGATCTACCGCTAGTGGACACGTCGACCAGGCGGTCCGATAACACTCTCCCTAAAATGTGCAAATAAGTGAATACCGGTGTTGTGTGGTGACTAAACAAAACTTTACTTGGTGTGGGAAGTGACAAATTAAGAACCAAGCAACCGAGCTGTCAAAGAATTTATTGATGTAAGTACCTTTCCCATCCAATTATAGTTTCCAGACATCTAAACAATAATTACATACAAGCGCATCTCAAACTCATCACACAACATTAACAGAGTAAGCAATTACCACAGAGTAGTTTCGACACAGAAGCAACACACGTCAAACTAGGCAACACACCCGGCCCGGCCCGCGCCGGTCATTAATCACGTCGCGTCGTTTAGCCCTATTATTAGGGTAACTGCCGACGGCTTTTAAATATCCACCTAGCGATACTATAAACCATCGGTGTCAAGGCGATAACTGGCCGGGGATTGAACCGTTTCTACGCACAAAGTTAGCTTCTTTATCTATAGCTTCTATACATATAAATTAAAGTCGTTTTTCGTATCTGTCTGTGTTACTGCGTTCTTCTTCTAAGCCACGCAACCGATTTTGATGCGATTTCCGCCATCATTTTGTGAATTTATTCCGGCAGGTTTATGAAAACATTTATATTAAACTAACATATAATAAAAAAAAACTCGATGTTTTGTCAAGTCGTAAGAACCGTGCGAAGCAGGGGCGGGTTGATAGTATCAGATAAACTGAACTAATGGTACAATCATGGTACGATTGTTAATTTCGTGAGGACTATTTCAATTCTGTCGTTACCTTGATATTGAAGGTGGGAAGGTTTCTTTTATAAGGAGATAGTAATTTCCAAGGTCTCTTGTTGTACAGGTCGGATTAGCTTTAGGAATAGATGTAAAAATATTAATGAGAGTGCACGCGAGTGCTCTACGTGGGGTTCTCGGGTCGAGCAAGTGGGGGTTAGCTCATTATAAATTTTCTCTATAGGGCTTATTCCAATCGGATATTACAATCCGATCCAATAGTATAGAATTGTGCGTTGGTTCAATTTCGTGGAACTAAAGAATGGATGGCGTGGGAACAGCTTAAATCATGATATTACTGAACAGTTAGTATACTTAGAATGCCCCGACTGTCGACTGCCCCGTTGGTCTCGTGGTTGCAAGCGCGACTGCTGAGCGTGGGGTCCTGGGTTCGAATCTCAGGTCTGGCAAAGTGTTATTGGGTTTTTGCATTAGGAATTCCTTAGTAACAGTCTGGAGTATAGAAGTTGGCGGTGTGTCACCCCTCGTGCCACGGAAAGCACGTTTAGCTGTTAGTCCTGCGTCTGATCTCTCCCCGGTCGTGTCCGATTGCCGTCCCATCGGACTATTAAGAGTGAGGGAAGAGAGAGTGTACCTGTGCCAGCACACACACTTGTACGTTGAGATCGGCCGCCATGGCCGAAATACGGTCTGGAGAACTATATACATATATAGAGTTATGCTTAATTAATAGCAACAGGGTCGCCTCTCATCACATATGATAATAAAAATCTGGCTGTCCTAAAAACCACTTACTCCTTCGATTTTTTTTTTAAACGTTGCCCTACCCTAGAAATTTCTCCTGTATCGTGGGTGCGTTTACAAACATTTAAACAATTGGTACAGTAATAGTAACGTTGTGTTACAACCTATACGTAGGTACCTACTAGTATTAAGAAGAGCGGAGCCTTCAACTACAGGCATTTTCTATGCTTAAATGAAGACTCCTCGACATGCAATGTAAGCCAAATGGTTATATGAAATAAACTCATTTTATTTTATTTATTTTTTATTTAATATTAAAAAGAAGTAAAATTTGTGAGTTTGTATGTAAGGGGGTAATCTTAGCTCACCGTCCGATCAGGATCAGGCCCGTGCCGGACGGCGCGTACGTGTTCCACGCGCGCCTCTAAGAGATATCAGCATCGAAGAGGGGGCCCACTAGGGCCCAAGCCTGCCGGGAAAACGGGATCATCCACAAGTGGTACCGCTGACCTGGAACATTAAGGGCCAAGGAAGGAACACGGGTGGGTTTTAGTCAGTAAGAGTCTGACACTCCCTTCCGCTCCACCCAGAGCGGGAGGGCTCATTTGATGATTTCACATCCCTAAAAAAAAAAAGGGGGGTAATCTTCGGTACTACAGATGCGATTCGGAAAATTCATTCTCCAATGGGTGCTACAGTTAGCCGATTTTATGTTAAAATAAGAAATTTTACGCGGATGAAATAACGGACAGAAAGAAGCTAGTGATTTATAAAAACACTTGAAGTTGATAAATATCTCTAATACATACAATAGTACATTACTGCAGCGGCCAGCAAGAGAGGCATTGATGGATCCGGTAGCATACAAAATAATAGATTCTATTAGTAGATTAAGACATAAAAATATTGTTTTACAATGGGTGCCGTCCCTTATCGGCATTGAAGAAAATGAAGAAGTTGGTCATTTAGCCAAAGAAGCGTACTTAGAGGGTATTCTGGTGACGTATTAACCTTACTGGACAGATATTTTAAGTTTATTAGATTTTTGTTATGAAATTTAGAAAGAATACTTCGATGAGAAGTCATTGACAAAAGGTATTTGGTATCGGACGATGCAGCCAACCATTCAGAATTATCCTTGGTTTGATGACACCGATATGAGTAGACGAGAAATCGTGACAAGTTTTAGACTTCGTCCCGGACACATCACATTGAATAGTTGTGCTGCATTGATGGGAAAAGTAACATCTCCAAACAGCAAGGAATGCAATGTGGTCAAAGAAGTTT
Organism: Brachylomia viminalis; assembly: GCA_937001585.2. Classification (NCBI taxonomy): domain Eukaryota; kingdom Metazoa; phylum Arthropoda; class Insecta; order Lepidoptera; family Noctuidae; genus Brachylomia; species Brachylomia viminalis. Next base: position 10,813,653 of record OW443307.2, on the reverse strand, counting down.
TTCATATCATGGTGGAGTGTGTCCGGAATGGGGCGGAAAGATATTTGATTCGAGACAATTTGAATATAATAATTTGTGAATTTGAAGAATGTAATACTATGCTAGCTTTTCCAGCATCCAAAGCCGTTAGAATATTATATAAATTGGTTAACTTAGGAATTAAGCGTAGATGTTTAGTTTTGCATGTAGCAAAAGTTACCTATGAGGGTGACATGTTCACTATGTGACCTGGCTAATAAATAAAGAAAAAAAAATCTCTAATACATACAAAGACCTTTACTTCTACTACCAATACATTATGTGTGGTGTAGTAATTTAAAAATGCTACTTTGTAACTCATACGACATTGACAGCCACCAGCACATTGAGGCAACTCAAGCTAGCGTCTAGAGAATTACTTTCCTCGCTCCATTTGTCCACAAGAGGTTCATCAAAATGGTTAGTGATGGGACGATGATTTTAATCCTACCGAAGAGGCCGGGCCCTGTCGCAAGCAGCAATATTGTTCACCCCCTGAATCAGGTGTATCTGTATAGGTAGATAGTATACAAACGTAATTATTGTATGCTGCGCTGTGCGGAATTTATTAATTAAATCGATATTTAGTAACATAAATGTAGGCTTTTTCTCTGTTCAATACTCAACTATTGATTGCATTCCCTATGTATTACATAGATGGTATAACACAGTTAAAGATCAATATGGGCCCTGTCAGGCACAGCAAAATGAAGAGGGCTAAGCAGCAATAACTGGGTGTATAATTACTAATTACGTTTATATATAATATATATTATTAGGTTTGTGTCTATAGGTATAGTATATTAGTTATTTTTATTTTATGTGTTGCATAAGAATCATGTAATGATGAGGGTATAATGTTGTTGAGGGTATAATGCGAAATACGCGCATTGATGTGGAGTTGCGGACACCAGCCCGTATTACTTATACCTAAGGTTGTCAGCTGCATAACCGGGCTATCCTGTGAATGCCTGAATAAATAAAGGACTACAGCCAGAGCATAAAACTTATAAACTAAGCGACTTAAACGCTTATCTAAAGCGCGAGAGCATTTAAAAATAAAACAAGTAAGATGAAATCCTGAAAAAAAAACGGACTAGAGTAGAGCCGTGGAATATAATTTAATTACCACCAGAATCTCAAAAAAATTCAAATGATTCATTCAAATTTTTAAACAAGGAACCCCGCTGTAACTCAGCAATGTTTAAGCGAGAAACGGCATCGACTAAGGCGTCCCATTCATCACTACATGTAAATATTATACCTTTCTTCGCCCTGTAGGCCTCCCCGTTGACCTTGAGAGCTCAACATCAGGTCAAGGAGATCCTTTCACAAGTCGCTATAGAACGAACAGGCTTCTTTATCAGCTTTAATTTATTATCGTGAGTGGTTGATAAAGTACTGCTTGTACACGAAATAAATAGGTGTGAGTGTGCATAATAATTGTATACTGTCCCATTATGATAAAAAACATGAATCGGTAATGTTTGCACCAAAAATTTGACTTAATGGTGCTACCTCTTAATAGTATATTTTTTGCTCTCAATGCAACGCCCGCCTGCTGTATTTTAAAATCGTAATTACGAAGTTATTAAGTTAAGTTTAGAAGGGGCAAATAGAATAAGATTATTTTTTCATGTAAATTTTGACATCTAAAATGAATTTAAATGGTCTTATTGAAATACATGATTGATTTGATTTGACTGGACTGGACTTTCCCAAATAATCAATTTTCTGAAGCAAATTGGGATGCTAACATAAATAATAAATGCAATGTAAATATGTATGGTATCCGCTGGATGCGGGAAGCACAAAACCGGTCGACGTGGCGGTGCTTGGGGTAGGCCTATGTCCAGCTGTGGACGTCTTTAGGTTGAAATGATGATGATGAAGTATGTATCTGCTCTAGATCCCGTGGCGCGGCGGTTTTTTACAGTTGATGTACGCGCGAAATTACGTCATCGCCGCTCTAGTGTAAACAATGTTTTTTTCTAAGTATTCAATTGTTTTAATTAAAGCTGATAACAGGCCAGGCACCCAGGGTACCCAGGGGGCATTGACGGTAGTTTGCTGTTGGGAACGAGAGCTTCCCGCGGGTCATTAGCGGGTATAAAGCTAACGAGTAAAAGCAAAATTATTTCTCACAGCGAATTGAATGGCATTACCCAAAAAAACAAAGTTCTTGGCATTTTATCTCCAAAAGTAACTTTCATCCAAAACCTCCCGTAACTTCATGCAACCCTAGTACATTTTCAACAAACAGTTAACGCATCAAGTTGGTTGGACGTAACTGATAAGTTAGCAATCCTCAGTGTTTATTTTCATCAAATTTTTACTGCCTTCTTCATTCTCACGACGATTTGAGTGACATTACCCAAAAAACTAATATTCCTAGGAGAGTATCTTCAAAAGCTCTCATCTAAACCTCCTACAACTTCCTGCAAACCTAGTACCTTCTAGCTATTTTCAACAAACAGTTAACGCATCAATTTGGCTGGACGTAACTGATAAGTTAGCAAGCCTCGGTGTTTATTGTCATCAAATTTTGACTGCCTGCTTCATTCTCACGACGACTTGAGTGACGTTACCCAAAAAACCAATATTCCTAGGAGAGTATCTTCAAAAGCTCTCATCTAAACCTCCTACAACTTCCTGCAAACCTAGTACCTTCTAACTATTTTTAACAAACAGTTAACGCATCAAGTTGGCTGGACGTAACTGATAAGTTCGCGTGCCTTAGTGTATTTGCATCTAGTATTTACCGCCTGGTTAGGGTGAACAAGTTCTTACAACTAACGCTAACTGCCACACGCCGTAAACTGAATGAGCAGCGCTCTAAGCTTAGGTTAGATATATAGCGATGAGGAAATAAAATGGCTGTTTTTTCTTTTATTTTTATCATTGTTATCTCGCTGGTCAACTTATAAGGTTGTCGACTGCGTAACCAGGCTTGCCTGTGGGTGCCTCAATAAATGAAGCCAGGGCTTAAAAACTTAAAAAATAAGCGACTTCACGCTAAGGGCGCCCTCTGTGGGGTACGGACCTCGGCTTAGGGCGTCACTCGGGGAGGGTAGCAAGGGGCGTTTAAAGCTACAGGCTCAGCGGCGCGAGCTAGCTCGAGCAAGGGTCGGGGTGGACATGGACTGGGGTGTCGAGGTGGGCCTCAGAGGCGACGACGGAAGGATGGAAGATAAAAAATTGAAATAGAGACTGCAGTTTTTCTTAAAGTCAAGTGCTTGTGCAAATATGGATGCCTGTTACTTGCACAAAAATATCCAATTAGCTTGCAAGATATTATACTGTTACAACCTACATACATACATAAACTCACGCCTAATTCCCATGGGGCTAGGCAGAAACTAAAGAACGTGACCTGCTACGATCCTTACATACTCCATCTGCTTCATATGTCCTTCTAGGGCGTCACCTCCCGGCGTTTCCTAACAACCGTTTGGTTACTGCCATCTGATTAGTGAAAACATGCGTTTGTCACAATGACATGTAAGCTACTTACAAGCTTTGTTCCAAGTTACTGGTATGTTAATTTCTGTCTTTAAGAAAAACTGCAGTCTCTATTTCAGTTTCTGAATACTTACCCAATCAGTTGGCTGTCGCTGAAAACCAGCGCTTTGGCTCTGTCTCGCATAGGGTCACAGCATTATGCTGAGCGATGGCCGTTTTGCGTGGATGTGACTGATTTGTGTATATATTTTCCCCCGAATTGATACTTTTTTGTGATTGTGTTTTTTCTTTACGTCATGTTTTACCGCAAATTATCGTCTTTCTTTCTGTCTAGTTATTGGCCAAACTGATGCGCACCCATTATTTAATAAATTACTTTACTACTTCACAAAAGTACTACCTATGAAGCTAATCTTTTATTAAGTAGTATCGGAGCCCACTTTCTTACCAGATGAATTTTAAATCAGGATCTGTTAGCAGTTTCTTATTAATAATTTAAAAACTTTGCCGTAGTACCTGATTTAAGTTAAACTTTACAAACTGCGAATTAAATTCTTATTTCATAAATTATTAAAGGGAGCAGCTGCTGTAATATGAGCAATTCCCATCTATAGAAGTAGGTACTGGAGCAATATTTCTGAACTTAAACTCGCCATTAAAAAATTGGTCCTAACCGAATAATAGACGAGAGATAATCATTAAATTAGATGATGAATGTGACCAGTGTAAGTTCTCACTTCATATCCAAAGGTTTTTCCTTCCAAAACGCAGCGTTTCAGTGTCTGACTTTCCGCTAGTGTTGATAAAACACAAGAAACACAAGGGCGAATTTCACCAATTAAACTAAACGCAATCAGCATGTCTGAACCACGTTCAAAATATGTCAGAGTCAATATTCCTCAACAATGATAGCACAGACAGCTGCAGCTTGACCGCAGTTTAGATGTGTTTATCGCGTTCAGATTGGTTGGTGAAATTAAGTATCCGATATATTGCGTGATATTTTTTAATCATAGAAAAATAGCTATGCCTAGCAAACGAAGCTGCAGGCACAGGAACTTCTGCAACAAAGCAAACAGTGCAATATTTTACCCTGACCTCAGCAAACATAACCGCATTTTTTTCATTTCTCGTCCGCGACCGCTCGACCAGTGACCGGGCCTAACCTTTTAACTTAACGACTGTCGTGGCGAGCGGGTAAGTTGCAGTATTGTGGAAGTTAAGTAACATCCTGAAGCCGTTTGCAGAAGGGCACTGCTCTAGTTATCTGTGGAACGGCAGGTGATTGGCATAATCACTGATGCCATTTAGGATGGGGCCTCGAGTTTGGCGAATTAGAGGCGTTGATTGGCTTTTTAGAAAAAGTGCTGTAAGCATTATAATATTTGTAAGATGCGTTATTTATAAATGTACATAGATGATAGCTTTAACTTCAGTTACGTCAAAATATGGTTAAGATTTCGTTTATTTTATTTAAAAGTGGATGCTGCTATGCGCTTTACATATCTACTTGTTTAAGTAATTATGGGATAAAATTGCCGTCCATATTTTGTGTCCCGTCAATATCTACTATTTTGTGAAAAAATCATTCAATACACTAGTAGATAGGTACTTTTCTTATAAAACGTATGACAAGAGCTCATGGATTTCAAACCATCTATTGTGAGTTTATACTCAAAGTCAAACTTAAGCATTTATTTCAATTAACCCAATTACAGGCACTTTTAGATTTGTCAAGGGGTCGGTCAACGCGCCAATGCCCATCCCAAAGCGTATTAAGTTCCCACCTTACACACGTATGTACCTATAGCCCACCTTACGATGCACCTACACACGCAAATCACGTAAAACAGTACCCAGAAAAATGCATGGCAAGAACAGGGAAAATATAATAAAGAGCTAAGTAAAAAGTTTTAATTATTCATTAGTTAAACTTACAAATGTTTAATTATGCATTTCCCTCGCTTGACTTTTCAAACTTGGTGGCCGTGACAAGCACTGCAATGTTTGCAGACGCTTTACTTACTACCTGAAGACTCTTAGACTTATTAAAAGAAAGTAGAATAGCAGGGTTCTGAATGTCAAGTACCATGTTAACTTAAATGATTGGTGCTTGATATTATATTGACAACTTTTTGACGGAGCAGTGGTGGTCCAGTGGTAACGGCCGCGACTGACGAGTAGTAGGTCGTAGGTTCGAACCCAGGCAGGCACTCACTTTGTATTCATTATTTCATCACCACTGCTCTCAAAAAGGTAAAGGAAAATAACCTGTGCATGTTCTACATCCAGCAACCCGCACTAGCCCTGTCTGGTGGATTACGGCCCACTCCTAAAGAGAGGAGGCCTGTGTCCCAACAGCGGGAACATTATAGGCTGATTATGTATGGCGGTTAGTGGCGTGCAATTAGAGAGGCATAGTATGTGCTGCAATGAACTGCAGTACAGATATAGAAGACATACATTCAATACAACCCTACAACGCTACAGTGATAAAAAAAAATTGAGCCGTCGCGGGACGCCTGGCAGATGTGAAACATTGCGAAAACCATTATTTCATACTTATTTACTATACAGAATAGTTTAGTAAATAAGTATGAAAGAATGGTTTAATATAAGAAAATAAATATGGCATGATCAAAAACCAAATATTCAGTTATTTTTAAAGAAATAACATGTTCTTTATTTAAAATACAGCGGGGCGACGCGTCGCCACGGCATGCGTCGTCACGCCAGCAATCGGTTTTACGTGCTATAGATGTTTCACATCAAAAAAAGTTTAGTTTGATAAAATTCTGTAGGTTGACTTCAGATTGTGTTTTTAATAGACTTTAGTGTTGCTTTGTATTTTTAAAGTTTCGATTTCTAAGTATTAGCCTTAAGTTGATTTTTAAATTTATCTGGTGTGTGTTTGCAAACCACTATTGTATTGGTCACCTGTAAAGATAGTTTTTGTAATTTTACTAAATAAATAAATACAAAACCCTTTTATTTATTCACTCAAGTTTTTATGTTAATATACGTAGCAGACTTGCAAACTCACGTTGGTTCAGAAACAACTCATACAGCTGATTGGATGTTATTAAATTACCTGGTAATGCTCGCGTGAATAGAAGGCAGAAATAAAACCTATTTTTAGACATTTTCGTAACATGGATGTGAGTTCCCTAAACTTTGTTCAGTCTTGCGCACCCTTGGTAGCCGGTTATAGGTACTATTTTATAGGTACACACTTTTTCGACCCAGCTAACCTATAAACTCAACTCTAGGGCTCCGCTGTCCGTCCGTCTTTCACAGGGCTGTATCTTTTGAACCGTAATAGGTAGACACTTGACATTTTCAGAGTCTGTACTGCTATGGCCGCTATAGCAAAGAATACTTTAAAAAAATTATAATTAAAGGGGTCCCCATACAAGAAACATGTATTTTCAGCGTAATTTTTTACGGTGGACCCTTCGTGTGCAAGTCCTACTCGCATTTGTCTACGTTTTAGGTGTGTAACAAAACAAGGTATGTAACACAATAACAATTTATAGAAATCACGGTAAAGCTCCTCCAAAAACCCGCTTGTCGTTTACTAAAAGATTATTTTAATAATTAGGTCCGTCTCTTTACAATACAATAAACAAAAAATTACCATTATATAAATTGTCTTATCATAGTTGTAAAAAGACTGTCCGCACATTCCTTCAAAATAAAACCTAGGACGAAACAGAAAAATATTTAATTTAATTAAGTTATGACAAGTTTGTATATTGTACCACTCAACCAAAACATAGACCCACACTAATCCAATCCCCTTACTTATGCACGTTAACACAGCCGCACGCTCACGCACATACACACAAACACACACACCCACACACACACGCACACACACAAGCACACGCACACACAAATGCACTCGCGCACTAGTATTTAATTATTATTGTTTTTTTTTTAAATTTTGACTTGTTAAAATAAAATTTTAGTAACATAATTAGAGGGGATCGGCACTATTACTCCTTAATACAGGCTAGCAAGTAGAACAGCACTTCACCCACTTGATTGCCAGAGATTTAAGACTACCCTCTATGTGAAAACTGTTACATGTACTGCAATCTGTTTTATGTAAATAAAGATTATATTATATTATAATTAATTGTGTTAAACACTTCTATTTAAAAAACATCAAACACGGTTCTTTGTATAAAATAACTTTAATAATACACACTACATCCTGACTACAATGTCAACCGACTTGCTTCATTCGTAGTCATATGATCACTGGCTGTGCACTGCCTTATTTTACAATTTAAAAATGACTTGCCCCAACCAGAAATAACGAGAATGCCAAAGTAAAAATAAAACATTCAGTTGCCATAACAAAAATACATTTAAAAGTTTGTTACAATATTAATCATTTGTTCTTTGACAGTGTTGTCACAGTGGATATTATACTTCGGTATTAAAACAATTTTTATTTTTTATTTTATCCAAACCTCCGTAATAATCGATAAATTTTAGTAAAATTCACAACTTATTTTCAATTAATGAGGCAAATGTTTGTAGAGAATGTGTAAGATTAATGTTTTAGATTTAATAAAACATGAATTTGAAACATGCGAACAATATAGACATAATAATAATGTAGTTGATCAAATAATTTATAATTCTAACAACCCTTGAGGTCAAAGTGCAAGTCGAGTCAAATGTTCAATATAATATCTCAGCCATTGAAATATTACATTGAAGATTTATAAAGCACGAGTTACAAACTAACTTACACGTTATATGTTAGAAACAGAGCATAAGTTAACAAAGTTTTTGTACAAATTATATTAAGTGTGTTACAAGCTCACTGTTTAAGTTCAAAATGATTTAAATGTGTTAGGTTCAAGTTGTACGATTGAACACATCAATCAATTACATTTTGTGATTCATTGTAGGCTTGCCAGGTTATCAATCACTCTTCAAAAATTAAGAGAATTTAGATATTTTCAGAACTTGAAGCTGCCGAAGTTTCTACTAACAAGTAATTATGTGAAAGTATTAGTCATAGAACATGTTTGTACCTACATCAATCGCACATAAACGAACTGATATTGAGAAAATTTGGCACACATGTAAACCACAACTTGGATTAACACATAAAATACTTTCTTCTTTCTTCTTCTTCTGTGTGCCTACCCCCATGGGAAGAAGGCGTGAGTTTATATAGGTATGTATGTATATATGTATGTGAGTGAGGTTGTACGGTAAAACTGTTTAGAATCTGTCAACTAAAAACTGTTTCGTCAAGGAGAAAAAGTCGTTGTGTATTCCATTAATTGCGGTGTATAATAAATGTGTTAAATCCAAATATCATCTTAATTTCAACAGTACCTTTGTAAAGTCGCTTGTCAAGCAACAGATTGTTTTAATGATCTTAAAATCAGGAATTAACCCTGTATTATAGACGAATAGCAGTCAGTTTAATGGGTCAAATATTTAGACTTAGATATAGGAGCTAGATATAGGAGCTGGTTCTATGCTATCCATTATCTTAAGACACACAAATCCAGATAACAGACATGGAGCTATGAAGCATATTGGAACGAAACTCGATATTGGTACGAAGCTCTGAACAATATCGTTGCACCTCGTCAAGGCTTCTGGTCTAACACAAGACGATACAAAAGGCAACCACAAATGTATTGTATTGTATAAATCTGGATAGATTTATTGTCAAAATGATCTCATTTGAGAGCTTGCTCTTATGCGTTTGTTTTGATATCTTTAGAAATGAATAATTATGGAATCCGGATTGTGTTTACATTAAACGCCATGTTGAAATTGATCAATTAGGAACCAGCTAAAGTTAACACGTAAGACATATGTAACATTACGCGTGTATGCCCCGAACGCTTAGGCAGAGGTGTACCTTGAGTACTCCCACATTAAGACATTAAGGTAGCCTCCATCTTTGAACCATGGAAGTCAGTCGTGCGACTACTACAACCTTGCTGATTGACATTTTTGCTGCATCATGAGCTATTGGTGACAACAGTGGTGGCCCAGTGGTAACGGCCGCAACTTAAGAGCTGTAGGTCGTAGCTAGGAGCTCAGTCAGGCGCTTTACTTTTGTACATTATTTCATCACCACTGCTCTTAAAACGGTGAATGAAAACATCGTGAGGAAACCGGCATGTTCTAGAACCAAAAATTCGAAAAAATGCGACATCTGCCAACCCGCACTGGGCCCGAGTAGTGGATTACGGCCGGCCCACTCCCTCTCACCGAGAGGCCTATGTCCCAGCAGTGGGAACATTATAGGCTGATTATATAATTATGAGCTATTGTTGTATAGTCCAAATAGTACACAAAATACGCACATTGTCGTGGAGTGGCGGAAACCAGCCCGTATAACTATTATCTATAGTTCAAGTAACGCCTTGAAAAGCGATCGACATAATCGTGAACGAGTTCTTTTATAATTTAGCAGCTTTTGCCCGCGGCATCGCACAGAAGGAAGTCTACAATGATCCAGGTCCAGATCATGCTTTACATGTTTGCCAAGTTTCATCGAAATCCGTTCATGGCGTGAACAGTTAACAGACAGACGGTCAAAGTTAATTTCGCATTTATAATATTAATACGTAAGAATATGGATTTTTACTTTGACCCGGCTGTTAAAAAGGGTTACGTTTTGTAACACTAATTAGCGGCAATAAAGCACGAACCAAAGTCGTTCCCATATAAAATCATTGAGGTCAGGAATAAACACACACATTAAAATATACTTTCAAAACTTTATCACAGCAGAAATCAAATCATATTTTATTAGTCAGCCATTATGGGTACAATCCATCTTCCGCTTAGAAATGGGAAACTATAAAATGGCAATTAGCAAAGCTATTTCATAGTCTTAGTATGTTATTTAACTTGGAGTATTATTTAACTGTTGAAACTGTTGTTTATTGTGTCCATAAACTATATAGAAAATATAACCAAGCCTAGTATTATAATTATAACTATAAGACCCGACTGCAAAGAAGGGTGATACCCTTCTTTGCAGTCGGGTAATAATAACAAATCTTTTACCTTGCTAATAAAAATACTTACTGTAACAGTAGCACGAACGATAAGACGCGCTTTATCTTTTCGGTAATTTAAAAATAATTTTATTAAAATTTAAATGAATTAATTGACTATACTGAAAACATGTGCCCAATTTGTATCTGACCTCTCAGTAGATTCCAACCTACATTAAGAAAAAGTTCAATGTACTCGGCTAGGTTCTTAAAACACTGCATGACGACGTTGTAAAGCGCCGTGAATAGCCTCAATTAACAATAATTACCTAGTGCAAGAAACTGTAGGTACCACTAGGTACCTACAGTTACAGAACACTATTCAAACGCAGACCTGAAGACATAACATTCTTTTCACACTTGCACGCTAATGTCAAATTTTATTAAAGACCCGGGCTTTTCTTTAACCGGGCAATAATATTGTACTGAATTTCATTATGACCCTTTTCATTATGAATTTGATTATGCTGGTGCATAATGTGATTTGAATTTGGAATCTCAAGAAAAACTTCGTATGAAAACTATTTCCATGAAATATTGTTTTTTTACTATTTAAGTACAGCTCGGCTCTTATATCAGGTGGAGCTGAGTGAAACATACAATGCTTGAGTAGTAAACGACGAAGTAGGACGGTAAACGAAATAATAAAAAAAAACTATTCCCTATCCCTACCCTAATCTTAGTATCCTACTGAGTCCCAAGTCAACTCCTTCTCACGTTTTATGACCGCGGCTGCCACGAACGTTATTGAATACTGTAGGTGTTGCATCTGCAGGTTGCCTATAAATATCCACCACAAACAAAATATATCTTTAAAAAGAATCAACTGGCGTGACTAAAAAATAATTCCTTTTCCAGTTTCGACGTGCGTGGCCGGTCATTCAACAAGGCACTACAGTGGTCGGACCCCAACGCGTTCGGTCCTCGAGCCTACTTCGCGACGGTCGCCCGACCAGCCGCGCTCACGCTTGACACCGTCCAGTTGGATGACGAGGGCGTGTATCGGTGTCGGGTCGACTTCAAGAACTCGCCGACGCGAAATTTTCAGATACGTCTCTCTGTTATTGGTGAGTGAGATTTTTTTTTTCACGGCCTTTTTTTCTTAGTTATTATTTCAAGGGCAGCGACTTACCGAGTCAGTAGGTACGAACCCGGGCAGGCACTTTGTGTAAATTATTTCATCGCCTACACTGTTCTGAAAACGGTGAAGGAAAACATCCTACGGAAACCGGCATGTCGAAGAACGAAGACATGTGACATCCACCGACCCACACTGTATGGTGGATTACGGCCTACTCCCTCTCAGAAGAGAGAAAGCCTGTGTTCCAGCAGTGGGAACGTTGTAGGCTGGTTATGCTTATGCTATAAATTTTGTATTTAAGTGAGTTTAGATAATGTTATTTTCAATTTATGTAAATTGAGTGATAAGAGTTGAGAAAATATGGGATGTGTCTGTAAAACTCTCACCGAGAAGTGAACACATAAGTGAAGTGAGCGTGGAGTGGGCTGACAGTGTCATCCCACTGATGCTAGGGTTTGACAAAGCATTACATTTACAATCGTAATCAAGTTTTTTTTTTTTTTATATATACATATATACATGCTAATTCAGTTGATAATTTTATATTAGTTCCAAGCTAGTATTTAAGTGGCTAAACATTACTGTTTACGGGTTTTTTAAATAAAACAGCAAGTTTTATAAAATAAAAACTCTAAATAATAATATTTAGCCACTTAGTTATTAGCTTTGAAATAATATAAAATGATCAACAGAACCACAATTAAATAATATAATTAAAATGTCGATTATGATTGTAAATGTAATGCTTGGTCAATACCTACTCGTAGCATCAGTGGGACAACACTGACAGCTCACTCTACGCTCACTTCGCCTAAGTTTTCACGGTGAGATGGTTGCAGAATCGCAATGCAGATCTTCTCCCTAAGGTGCATAGCCGAAAAACATTTGGCAAAGCACAAGAAAGTCTACTGTGACTTGAAGAAGGCCTATAACAGTGTGTGGAGGGAACAATTGTGGTCGACACTATCCTTGTATGGTGTGGACTGGCGCTTGGTACGGGCACTGAAATCTTTATACAAGCATTCCAGTGCTTGTGTTAGGACAAATGGAGCATACACGAACTGGTTCTGCATCTCGAGGGGTGTTAGGCAGCGTTGTGTAGCGTCACCGTGTCTATTCAACTTGTACATGGATTTTAGTTGTCTGACAGCTGTGAAAAAGGGTGAGTGTGGATTGAAGATGAATAATTTGCCTATCAAATGCCTTCTCTACGCAGATGATCAAGTTTAACTTGCATCGTCAGCAGAACAGTTGCAAAGCATGGTGACTGTTATTTTATTTTTTATTTTCCTTTATTGGCCAACCGACAATTGTTTACACTGAAAATATTAAAAGTAACTCTCCATAATCTAGGGTTAGTGTAACAATTTCTTACAGGTTAGCATCGCATGCCCCATAAAGATATTAGGTGTGCCACAAGCACTGTACTTACTATAAAATTAAAATTAATATCTAAATAACTAGAATTTAAAATTAACATTACGTGATGGAATATAAAACTAAAGCAAACAGTAAAAGTAAATTAATAGAACTAAACAGACAGAGACATAACAAAATGCAACAAAAAATTAAACAGCATGAACGGTAGCTATCTCTGCATCACCCTAAGGTTGACTGGTATAAAATGCCTCAGGCATTAAGTCCGCCTTTCTACAGTATTTTTTTACTTGTGCATAAAGTTTTAATAAATAAATAAATATAAGATGAAAGGGATGAATATAAATTAATGTGAATAAGACGAACGTCATCGTGTTTGAAAGAGAAGAGTGACATGACCGTATACATACATGAGAGTATACATGACCGATAGCACTATCTCTTTTTCGCAATGGAATCATGATGGTGTTAACACGTCATGGTACGGCCCCTCATATAGGAACGTAAACCAAGCAAAAGGAGTATGTAAAGATCATACCAAGTGTGCTGTTAATTTACCCCCATGGAAAGAAAGCGTGAGTTTTTGTATGCATGTACCTATGTATTTTCAATTTAATAATAATTTACTACGTTAAAAAAGAATTAACCAGATCAATGATAAATTATTTTTATTTCTGTAAGTAGGTTTGAACAAACACTTTTACACGTCAATCGTATTTTAAAAACTAGATGAGGTCGGCATTTCTTATCTCACTACTCTAAGAAGAAAGGCTGAAACAAACTCATAGGTCACAGTCTCTTTTAAAGTCCAGACAAAATCTTGGTCAGATCATGTGAAGGCTATGTAGATCGGTGTCTGAAATGGTCTTTTGAGGAAAGAACCACACAGATTGAGTGGACCTGTCCAGTCAGTGCAAGCAATTGTCAGCAATCGTGCAGCTCAACTTAGACGTAAGGAGCTCAACGATTCGACGAACAATACCAAAGAAAGGACATTTGAGTCGGCCGCATAAATTACTCAAACTGCCAGATCATGATTAAACTAACTGAGAAAAATACAAAAAAAAAGCAGTGACCGACATAGTTCACACATTCACAATAATTAGAATAATATTATAATAATCTTTGATGACTATGTAGATTTGTGTCTGAAATAGTCTTTTGAGGAAAGAACCACACAGATTGAGTGGACCTGTCCAGTCAGTGCACGCATTTGTCAGTAACCATGCAGCTCAACTCAGAACTTAAGGAGCTCAACGATTCGACGATCAATACCAAAGAAAGGACATTTGGGTAGGCCGCATCAACTACTCAAACTGCCAGAACATGAATAAAACTGGAACAAAAACACACATAGTTCTCACATTAATTAAAAATAATACAGTAAATATTTGTGTCATTGTAGGTATATGTAAATAAGTATAGATACTTATAGCAAAGATTGTAAAATAGTTAGCAAAATAAAACAAATTAACATTGCCTGTGCTTTATTGGAGCAACTCAATCCCAAGCCTTTTTGTCCTCAATATAGTCTTTGACAGTATAATAGGCATTCTGGCATAGTTTCCTCTTTATAAAAGATTTGAACTTATTAAGGCTTAGAGCTTGAATGTGGCTAGGAAGTTTATTATAAAAACGTATACATTGGCATCTAAACGAGCCACTTATTTTCTTGAGCCTGGTAGTAGGAACAACCAATTTGTGTTTGTTCCTAATGGATATCACTGTATTTTTTAAACAGATTAATATTTTTATGTGCATACAAAAGATTTTCATAAATATACTGAGAAGGCACAGTCATTATATTAATCCCTTTAAATTTGTCTCTGAGGGAGTGTCTGGGACTTAATTTATAAATTGAACGAATTGCCCTTTTTCGTAAAACAAAAATCTTCTGAATTTCGGCGGCATTTCCCCACAACAGGATACCGTACGACATTACACTATGAAAATAACTAAAGTATACTAAACGGGCTGTCTCTAAATCAGTTAAACCACGAATTTTCCTAACGGCGCGGCGTATGCTGCAGAGCTAAGCTTCTTTGACAATTTATCTATATCAGATATCAGAAACCATAGATATAATTTCTGTGTCAGAAACAGTAACATTAAATTACTTTTCTCATACATGCATAGAAATTTGAGCATTATTTTGACAACGTTCTTCGAGATAAATCGAAATTGCTGTACTAGCCAAATACATGCGTGCAGCGGCCGACAAAAGTTGTATAAAAATCCATACTTGTCGTGGTTTAGCGGCCAAATAAATTACATAGTAAACTCATATCTGTCATGTAATTTAAAAATGGAACGATCTTTTACTCCGAAACATGGCAACCATGGAGGTAACTTATCAAAGGTTTTAGTTAAATTTCGAACTGGCTTGCAAATAGAAAGCTGTTTATTGAAAAAAAAAAACAAATGAACACTTTAGCACGGGAAAAATTATTGTTGTTCGTTGTTCGTCACTGATTTTGTAGAGTAATTGTATCTTAATTTCCACGCATTATTTGAGAAAAGTACTATACAAGCCTTGGCCACAACTAGGCATTGAAGGACTTACGTATGTGTGCCTCGGCTTCGCCTTGGCCCACATATTTACACGTTCGTCCATCAATGCCTCTTTTGCTGGCCGCTGCAGTAAAATTAATATTGAATTATTATTCTATTTGATGAATTTAAAATGATAAACAAAATGTCAAAAAGTCATGCAATAAGTAACACCAAATTATACCGTGAAATCAATGTTTTTAATTAAATTAAACGTCATCACCATTTAAAAAGCAATTTTCGTTTTACAAAGTGAACAAAGAGACATGGAGATAATTATGCCATTAATAATTTACAACCTCTATATACAAACACTTAGAATAAATGTTGAACTCAGTTCATTTCGACTAATTTTTTACAATTTCGAACAACTCGCCAAGAACGGGCTTTTAAAATTAAAGTCCTTCACAAACTTGTCTGGAACCGACGAAAAATAAATTAACCACTTTGGAATATAAATAAAGTTCTCGGCAACAGACGTCCCTCAAATAACTGCATCGTAATTTGTTCGCACAAAATTAAATTAGAACGTTAAAATAATAAACATTTCTATCAGAAACGTGTCCATTTTTTGCGAGCAATAACAATAATTACTCGTGTTAAAAACTACTACAACTAACAATTTCAATTACCGTCTGATTATAATTGCCCCTTGAGTAAAACGGTTTCGCAAATAACTCGGCTGCAAAACGTCGACCCTCCAAACTAGAATGGGAATCGCAGCAGATGTTCACATTCCCACCCTGAAAAACTTTAGCGCAAAATGTCTGCTCTATGCTGAAAATTTATAAGAGAACCTTATCTAAAAAGCCAGCCTTTCAGCGGCTTTCGCCGAGCGAGCGATGCAAAACAAAGCTTTGTTAGAGCTCCTTTGAATTTCGGTAAGGAAAATGAGAGGTTACACACGACCCCTACCCCGTCAAAGAAGCTCCGAGTGCTGTTATTACAATAATGTACCTCGATATCACGTTTGGAGTGGCGCGATGTGCTCAGCCGACGCGGCCCAACGCGACGCCCGCCGCGCCATCTCACTGGAGACTGCTCCCGAACCTTTTGGCTCACTAAATAACCTAGCCACCATAGTGCAAGCTCAGACACCCAATTCTCAACTTTATGTTTTGTTCATGACTCCAATAGAAATGTAAAGCCTCTAATCAAAAGGCATATTCAAAAAGTATTCAATACTTTCATATTTCACTGATTTGATTAATGATGCGCTATCTTAATTACTTTGAAAAGAGTTGTTTTAGCCAATTAATCGTGTTATCCATTTTTGTGAGAGTTTTATTCGGAATATAATATTATTTCGCACGTTGTTAAATCCGTGCAAGCAGTAAAGTGATTAACTGGCCTGTGTGTGTGTGTGTATCGGGCTATAGGCCTGCAAAACGTGGAATTGACTAACAAAGTGATTTTATTAACTCCACTGCCCTAGTACGTCGGCCGGCGTTGCCCGACCCGAGAATTTATTATACCTCCCTTATCTACATATGTTTATCGTGGAATTTTAAATTGTAAACGAGCTCCACTTGAAAATACCAGTTCAGTTTCCGCATGAATTTACGCTACATTTTGTTTGGCGCACTGTATATTTAGCATCAAATTATAATGGCCATGATTCATTCGATGATGCGATTAAAATATCAAGAGTGCACATTTATGACAATAATTAACGTTTTGAATGTTGGTCAATCAAGGTTGTAATGTTATCATGTTGCATCAAACGCTGGTGAAATACCAGTGTTCGTTTGGAACGCATTCAAAAATTTACTGCAGGTAGTAAATCGGTCGCCAGAGCAATTGGTCAGTATGCACCTCGGCTTCATTAGTTAACGTTTAGCGAGCGGCGCAATTAATAAAGTCGGCAGTGTAATGTGTTTGTGTCTGTGCAGCGTACGTCCGCGGCCCGCGATCCACTTCCGTACGTAATTCTTTCCCAGGCCGGGTTTTGAGTTAAGTGAAGCAATATGTAACAGTTAAGTGAGGGTTGCAGCGGTGCTGTAATCGTAAGTCATCGCCTCTACGACCGCTGTGCCACGCCAAGGTATTGCACAGCAAACCAATATTTCACGCTGTTTAAACAAAGGCTCTTTACGAGTTCAGATAACTACTCGAACACATGCATGTAGGTTGATTATGTAGTGTGCGAATTAATGGTCTGATAATAAGGTTACTAGTACCAGCTTTCATTATGGTAGTCTAGATTTCTAGATTAAAGTGATGATTGTGTTGTCTCAGTTAATAATCTCCCGAGCGCTCATTGTTGAGGTTTACCAGAGGGCCTCTGTTCGGGAAACTCGGCAGGCATGATTGACAATTATAATTAAGAAAGATAGCAGTATCCTATAACATTTAACTGTCCAGCTCTCCTGTGTAATATTCTTTAGTCACAGATTAACAAAGTTAGCAACAGATGCACGTTTTATAATACCGACAAGAGACCGCGGAGACAGAAAAGTTACTTACATTCTTACGAGAACTGAAAATAAATTCCCTCACAGAACACTGCCTAATGGAAGTGGAAATGTGCCTAATATTGTTCCGAAGTTTCGGCTTCTAGATCAAAGTTCCGGACAAAGGGCTTTTGAAGGTTATATAAAAAGATAGCAGACAAAAGAGACGACATTACTGAAGGAGTTTTTAACACTTAAGTGCATTGTTTACGCCTGTTTTAATACATTTGTTGCTCGCTGTTTACCATGTCAATAGAGCCGTAGGAACTCATTAGGAGTGCGTGAGGCGCTTTATTGTTCCTTTGGCGTTATTATGACGACGCTAATGAGCATCCACTTAAAAGGAAGCTTCCAAAAATTTGTTTGCGACTCAAGTATCTGGATCCATCATATTTCGTGGGAGTTGCCGAGCGCTCACAGAAACACGCCCAAGTTTCAACTTTGAGAAATGTGATTATGTAGCGAACTTTAAGTGAATTGCTTTACATGAGCTTGTGAAACTTAATTGTTCTAATATAAACGGCTTAGCTGTTAACTTTGCTGTCGTACAATCTGACTGTGATACTTCAAGACAAGTTTGTGTATTTTTCATTACAACGAAAATAATCCAGAATATTTACAAGGTCTGTAATAACGCTTATTTTATTAACAATGGATGTTAACGAAGGCTAATATTGTAATACAATTAAAGCCATATTGTAGACAGCTTCGGATTACCAAATCGAAATAGAACAGAACTTGGCAATTATTGCGATACGATACAGCGAACCCTTTTGGAGAGCCTTCGAATTTCTCGAAAACTTCCTCGGGCCGGTGTGGAGACGACAGGAATATAAAAAGCAGCCACCTAGTCGTGGCCCAACGCGGCGACGTGCGGGGAAAACGCTCGCCTGAATTAATAAGTACAACACGAAATTTGAATTTAATGAAACAAGTTAGCAGCAAGCAGCTGAGGGTGTATCGATCCTACAAGAAATGTACCGACGATTCGCGCCGCCATCGCCCTACTGAGGTGTCGTTCAAATTTATGCTAATACGAAAGTGGATACCTGGCTTTAAAAGTGTTATGCCTTTTTTACGGGCTATGAATATAATGTGAGTCGTGTATCCGATATGTTCCAGTGATCATTTGTAAATATTGGCTCGACCATCAATCAATCAAACGTACCCGATATTTACGTCACAAATATAGACGTACTTGCGTCATTGTCTCAGTCATAAACGTCGGTGTACGAACTCTTCATAATTATAGCACTTCAGTCGTAGATTTATAACTAAATAAATGTCGTAAAGGCATAAACACGACACCTAACGCCAGTATAAAATTCACCACTTACAGAAACCGTATCAGATTACCGGAACATAATGTTAAAACAAATAAAATATGAAAACTTTAAAAATGCAAACATGGGTTTACCATTCAAATATGTGTATTTGAATGGTAAACCCATGTTTGCATTTTATATATATTTTTTTTTTTGCGTTTTATTATACCTAAGTGGGTGTGCCCACTTAGGTATAATAAAACTACACTATATTTTTAAACAGTTAAATTGTTTTCACATTTGCGAAATAGCTATGCAATTTTGCTGTACCGTACCTACTGCAGTCACGAAAACGAGTAGGTATTAGCTGTGTAGTTAGAGCTCGATTTCGCGAGTTGTCGAAATCGACTTGGCAATTTACATTCAAATAAATAGGTGTAGACAATCACGTGTCTAAGTCCCGTTACTAAGTCGCCCAATATAGAGAATTAGAAACAAAACCAAACAGTCGAGTCAAACGAGTGTATAAAATGCTAGAAAATCGTATGTCGTAAAACTAGTCTCGGTTTTAAGTTATAGCTCGTAGCGTATGGACAAATTCTCTACTTATATTAAGGAGTGTCGAAAACTCGTAAAATGTAGTAGATATACCTAGTCGTATTATGCGGCCCGCTATAAAACAGGGATGGAAGACTTACCATGGATATGTTAACTGAATAATTGTGACCAATAACGGAGTCGTGGTATTTGTATGATACTCGGAATATTCAACGGAATGGCAGGTTCTTCGGAACTGTGTTCTATTGATCGTACAGTCATTTCACACCTCAGTTACCCACATGAATTCAATCCTTATGTTACAGGTTTCATCAATTTCAATTCCATTTACCTCACTGGCCATTAGACTATACTAAATAAAATTCGAATACAGAACGAAAAATGATAAACGAGACATATCGTTGGCCGTATATGATACGGCTGCGTAACCCTGCTATAAACTCGAGCTATTTGTGTACAAATAGTGTTCTGCCGGACGGCCGGCTCGACCCATCGACAGGCACTTTTACAACCTCTAGCGTGTTGCGGCTAATGCATAATTCAACAGCTATAATTTCAGCTGTAGTCTCAGCTATGCAATTTATCGTCGCATCAAACGCGTTATCGCACAACGGAGACCACGAGAATTGATCGTATCCAATGTTCCTTTATGATATACGAGTGGAAGTGGACAGGAAACGGTACGGTGCTATTGTAAAACATATTTATAGCTTGTAGTGATATTTAGTCTTTATTCATTGTTTGAGAGCCTATAATTATTACAGAGTGGTGCTCGTTATTTGCTAAGGTAAAGTTTTGAAGGAGGAAGGAAAAACTTTTTTGTTTTTTCCTCGATAGCCTACAAAAACAGTAGTTGCAGGTTGTTTGGAACAACCTTCCTTTATCAACGAAAAACGCTTCAAAGAAAAGTTCGGACCAATTAATTAGGGCAATGAATCAAAAGCAAAGTGGCTGGCTATAGTTGGCAAAACGGACGTCATATCGACGCCGACAGTCGTGTTTAATTGACGCCGTTGCCTATCAAATTCCGTTTAAATTGGGTGTTGTTCGTCGGCCACCGATTCCGCTATCGAAGACCAACTTGCCGATTGGTTGCCTCTGTAATAACTACTAAATAGCCGGTTGGTCGTCCGAAGTCGGGCCTTCGGGGGAGAGGACAGACTTTCGTTGGGCCGTAATTCGGTTTTGCGGTGGTCCCTCTTAGTACGTGCTCCAGAACTATTGTTTTGTTTATACGACCGTAATTAGTGATGTTTGCCATGTTACGCTAGCGGTTTTTGAAGTGTTTATTTAGACTCACTACTAACCATTAATTTTGTTGAGCTGAATGTTAACACGCGGTGAATAGTTTTCTGTTTGTAAATGTTTTATATTGAACTGAGAAGATATATTTTTATGCATAGCTGTGGAGGTTCTAGCTTAGCCAGTGTGGTCTAGACTGGGCTAACGCTACGATTTACGGCCAGGATCTTTACTCTAGGGAAGACTCGGGTTTTCTCCATTTACATAGTGATCTTACCATATTTCCACAGCCTTTTTGTTTTACATTACATTACACGTATATTCCTTCAACAGTACATGGACACGTGTACTGTATCCCACTTACATAGGGTAATAGCCCGGAAATATTTACAATTAATTTAAATGGCAATGGGTGTAACCTACCTGAAATAAATGATTTTATTATATTATATTAAACTGACTTACGGATATTAGCGCCAAATTGTCCTGAGTTGGTCCACTATTACTTAACAAGAAATGACTATCCTTCTAACTCGATTAATAGACCAATACACTGAGACTGAGTTCTATAAAATATTACTTAGCTCAATGCTTTTTTTTTTAAACACGTTGCCCCACACTAGGAATTTCTCCTGTATCGTGGGTGCGTTTACAAACATTTAAACTCACATACACAAACAGCCAGACCCGGAACAACTCGGAGCAGGTCATACAAATATTTTTTACCGTGCGGGGATCGAACCCGCGACACGTAAAGCACCAGTCAATCGCTTAACCACTGCGCCAACCGTGTCGTCATGTCTTTGATGTAGAAATGTTTCCGTCTCTATCTTGCAGTTTAGTTTGACAATTGTGTGACAGTGACAGAAATAACGCTTAGCCAAAATGTGTTAGGTAACGTTTATAGATCTCGACCTGAACTCATAACCAAAATTAAAATCGCTTCAAGGTCAAAGTCAACAGTTTTAGACTAGCGTTAATCTAAAGCCGCCACTAAGATCCATTTGTATGCTTATGTTTATCAATTGAAAACATGCCCCAAAATTCTTGCTCCCATGTTTTTGTGCTGTTGTGAACCTTACTCAAAGTGCTGACGTTAGGGCGGCTCCTATTGTTGACAACGCTGCATTATTCAATTGCCTGATAGTATATATTAGGAGAGAGGTTGGTATGTAATACAAAGCGTTTACAAGTGATAGGGGACCGCAGTAAGCGCTCCTTGTGTCGCTATGTAAAGGCGTCTTCGTGGCGTGTTATATAACGGGTACGAGTAGGAGCCTTGGAACCGGTACCAATAGTAGGTACAGGTTCTGTATCGGTACTTAGCCGTTCTTGACATTTAGGTACAGGTTCCAGACGGGTGTACCGGTACCCGTCTGGAACCGGTACCTCCATCTAACAAGGGGTCTACTCTCTAAGTCCGTCAACGTAGATCCGGGTCCGTCCGAAAGTAGTTGATCCGTCAAACTTGACTTAATTTTATTGGACGGACAAATACACATCGGGAGTAAAGCCAACTGTCAAATCGTGTTGTCATTCATTCATAGTTCGGGCCCCTTACTAATCTTCTGTTCAAAAGTGATACGGAGTAGGAATCGCCCGTAACTTCATCCGAAACTACATACTACGTGCTAAGGGAGTAGACTCCCAGTACCGGTACTAAATTCAGGTACCCGGCGCGTACCGCAAATCTCATATTTGTTCAAGGAGCCTCGTACAGTTGGCAACCTTGAAGTTATTTTTCTAATACCTAATCTATCCTTTGAACTTACTATATCTGTTTTCTCACTCTTGCTTACGGAAATATTTGTTTGGTACCGGTACAGCACCGATACTTATTAGAACTATCAATAGTACAGTACCAATAGTACTACGTCTGGTACAAGTACCAATAGTACTACGTCTGGTACAAGTACCAATAGTACATTATCTACCAGTCTGCTACTGGTATCACACCAAGGCCAATGATACGCACGGCTACAGATCAGACTATACTTTCCCAGTATAAGCTGATCTCGCATCGTACAGGATCCCCTTACAATGAGAGGCCAGTGTAAAGTGGAAAAGTATAACTTGATGTGTACCGGTTCCCAAAAATACCGGTATTTCAAGCCCAAGAGATTTCACTACTGAGATTGTTTCAACTTCCATGTTATTTGATGGTAAACGGTGTTCGTTTAAAATAGGAGTTTTATTTTTCGTTGATACTGGCCATTTACTAGTTGCTTCTCCTCGCTCAGCTTAAATATATTTCGTGTTCTCGTTCTTATTTTCATGTCGACGGTACTGGATTATTATTAAATTGTTTGAGCGCAGTAGGTAGCCACATTGATTGTGGCAACAGTAGTAAGTATTAGTTAGCATTATTTCGTGTTAGATGTGGCTTTATGGCCGCTACCATCCATACTATAGTCAGCGCGTTATCAAAGGAGTCGTGAGGCCATAAATGTCAATAGAGATAGGAATGTGCAGCGCGTCGGGACCGTTATCGGCAAACACCTACCTGCTCACGTGGTATCGATGAGTCACTAATGATATGTACGCTTCTGATTAGTCGTTACTAAATGCAATTGCAGTGCGGGTTTTTTTTTGTTGCTATAAATGTGATTACTGTAGTTAAATAATTTAGTATCTTGTAGTCACTTATATCATATTCAATTAAACGCACATGATAAGACCCGTATAGAATAATGTCAAAACTTTGTTAACTCGTTAAAGTTTATGAACAAGGTACGATAATAAGCGTTACTTATCGATATATTTCTTTTATTGTTACGCCCTTCACTAAGCGGCTCCATAAGGCCCGTAAGTGCAAGCGAAATAGACATAGGAAACCGATTTATGGCCCGACGACTCAGTTGATAACGCGCTTACTATAATAATTATAAATGCGAAAGTGACTCTGTCTCTCCGTCTGCCTGTTTCCTTTGCACGCCTTAACAGATTGAGATATTTAACATACGGATATACCATAAACTGGATTAGGACATAGGATATTTTTTATCCCAGTAGTAAGCTCCCGCGGTATAATTTTCGACCTAAAACACTTTTGTCAAGACTGGTGAGCGCAACTTTGATATTGATGGACAACATCTTGACAAGAAAAAACCGGAAATATCTCGCATTTGCATAGCAGATCACAACGAACCATAACCACCTTTTTTTTGTATGATCTTGATGAGTTTCTTAATTTTAATTGACATTCATTTTTATTTATTTTAAACATGTAAAGGATTTTATTACGTTAGTGAATTTAAAGTGGATTGCGATATAACTTAGGAAATTATTTTAGGTACAATTTTATTTTATGTACTACTTAAGTTATTTATTTTAGTTATAATAGTTTTAGTGTGGCATATATTTTAATATTTCGTTACTACCATAGTTTATAAGTATATTAACATAAATATGGATCGCCTTGTCTGAATAAAATAAATAAATAAAATAACTTTTACTTAAATATTTTGTGTCAATCCTACTTACATTAGAAACAAGTTTAAATCAGCCAATAACAAAATATTTAATGCTGCGCCACAGCTCTCTCAATGTAGAGTGTGGATTGTGTGTTTGTTCTTATTCTTGAATGAAAGACTTGGTTACTTGTTCTGGTTTATTCTCGTAGTACTGTTATCGTTGAACTGTTGAAGTGAACTGGTTTTACAAGGGGAGGAGGGTGGTGGGGTCGTCGGGGTCGGTCAGCCCTGGGTTTACGAGGTTTTTTTTTTTTTTATGTATTGCATCTCGCAGTTGGCCTTGAGAGGCCGTGACTGCTTAACCGGTCAATCCTGTGGTGCCTTCAAGCTAACTCAAAGCCTCCAGCCAGGGGTAGGGTAGGTAGGGTTTTACAAGGGAATTTGGCCTCTTATTATAGTCTCGCACATGGGCGCAAGTAGTGGGTGCCCTACTACAAAGTTTATTATAAATTCTGGCGACCCACCAATGCAGCCACTTTGGTTCGTGCCTGGTCTCCGACAGGTTTCGACTTGTCCAGACCCATCGGAGGCAAGACCCCGCGACCAATCACAATGATTTTCTTATTCTAGATATGTTTATACAACATATTGCTACTGTACACATAATTCTAATACATAATTCTACGGTGAGTTCGGCGTCCGTAACACTCGATAAATAATAACCTCGCCAGTGCGTTCGCCTCTCGTCTTTGTACGAGCAATGTTCTACCGGCATCTACATAATGAATATTGTCCCTTTATTGTATACCGCGTCGTTACTTTCAGTACCTTGTCGCAGTATCGTATGTTTGACGGTTTATACACGTCGTGCATTATTCTATACTATTATGCATGTGATCTTCGTTTAGAGTATAAATAGATGGGGCAATAAGAGATCTAAGTAAGCGGAGAAAACTTTATTTATTTTTGAACGGTGAACAGTTAGACTAACGATAACATTACCAATGATAATGAAATAATATATAATCTAAGAGTGTCTATTGTTTATTAATAAACTAAGATACGTTATCGTCTCTCAAAGAAGCAGTATTGGTACTGCAGGTTGGATATTCAGTGTATCACTAAATATTCGTAGGTGCAACATTTTTTGTAACAACGTTAACGGCCATCTGCCATGTCTGCCCAATGTTTGTGCCAAATCATTTGAATTTGGAAATAGAAAACCTATTTTTTATTTTTTTTGGTTTAGAAGTCTCAATGAGGTTACATTGCCGGCAATAGACAACATTCTTTGTTTTCAGAGCGCCACATTCCTTTCACCTTATTTTTCTTAGTGAATATTTGAATAAGCAGGCTACCATCACCTAAAATCATTTATCATACCAACTTCAACTGTGACTTTATCAATCTATTTCGAGAGTAGAAAACGAAAAATAGGCTGATAGCGCTTCAAAGGTAAAGCGAACATAGTGTTAGGACACGTCACGTGTTCGAATTCCCAAAGAAACTTTTTGTTTGCTTATTCATAAGTCTTCCCATATTATAAAGTAAGACGCGAAGTAAGATAGCACAAAGTTCATAATCAAAAATTAATTCGAGTGTGCTCGTACTTCCTCAAAATATTAATGGGTTTTATATACATTTTTAAGTCTTCTCGCATATTTTCCCAGCGCTTATTTTCTCTTCGTTGATTTTTTCCCAAAATACGACTGAAGGCTAAAGGAAAATAATTACACGTGTTTCGATGGAATCATTAATATTAATTTTATGTTTACTCATTTTAATAATGTTCCGATGGCATAAACCAGAAATATATTTTTATGAAACATTCATGAACGAATTCGAAATGTTAGTTTTAAATCTGAAAGAATTATTATATTGAATAAAAAATTGACAAAAAAGACCCTCTAAATGAATAATCGAACGCGTGTTCGGCGCGATAATGGTGCGTGTCCATTCTTTTGTTTTTCGACTTGAAATTAATTAGATCATTATTTACCTAGTAAAAGTCTCAACTACGTGAGTCACACTGAAAGTTTTTAGAAAATAAAAAACGGAATGATGTAGCCTGTTAATATTTTTATTGCTTTTTGAAGTAGTCTCAGTTCCTTTCTAAGCACCGTCGCATGCGATGAAACCATTGACTGAAGAAGTGGACCCACTCTTATTTAGGGATTTCTTTCACGCCTTTTTCAAACGCAGCCACGGCATCTTCAAGGTTCATAAAACGAATTCCTCTAAGTTTATCTTTTATTTTTGGAAATAAATGAAAGTCACAAGGTGCCAGACCAGGACTGTAAGGAGGATGACTTACTAACTCCACACTTTCGATAGACCAATATTCGATAGTCCGTCTGGCGGAGTGAGCTGGAGCATTGTCGAGGTGGAGGAGGATCCTGCTTCTTGGGCGCTGCTGTCTAACATTTTCTAAGAACTGGCAAACAATGACTGACATACCAATCTGCAGTAACAGTCTTTTTATCTTCTCCAAAGAATGAGGCAATCATCTTTTTCCCTTGACTTCTGCCCTTCTTTACTTTTGTAGGCAAATCTTCGGATGGAAACATCCATTGCGCAGACTGTCTTTTGGTTTCGGGTTCATAACAATATATCCAAGTTCCATCACCTGTGACGATATCATGTACAGTATTCGAGTCACCTCCGTCATACTTCTCAAGCATTGAGAGGCACTAATCCAAACAACGGCAATTATGAGGCATCCATCTAGTATAAAGCTTTCTGACGCCTCAGTGTTCATGTAAGACTTTTTGTACGTGACCCATACCAATGCCTAAAGCTGCCCGAATCTGTTGATATCTCACCCTTCTATCAGCTTCTATCATTAGCCGCACAGCACTCACGTTATCTGCAGTAGTCGCCGTAGAAGGACGTCCTTCTCAAGAATCATCATTGACTTTGCTTCGACCACGTTTAAACTCACTAAACCAGTGGTAAACAGTGGCACGGATGTAAAATGCAATGTAAAAAATGTCATGTTCGTTGAATAAGACCGCCACGAAAGTCGTAATAAATCATTGAACGAAAATTTTCTCTAGTCAAATCCATTTCGACGCACGACAGACTTTTTAAATTGCCGCCAATTTGTAAAAACAAATGACATAATATGAATTTATTACACATCTACAGATTCCCAAAGAGTTCCTAATTCGAAATTTAAATATATTTTTCATCTGCTGCTTTTCTTACTGGCTTATTCTAAAAACTTTCAGTGTGACCCCCGTACAGTTTCTAGTAATTCAAATACAGTTAATAACGTGATTGTTTGTTGCAGTGCCCCCACATCAGCTGATACTGTACGACAAGTCGGGTCGGGACGTGTCCGGAGTAGTCGGGCCTCTGGAGGAGGGCAACGAACTTGTGCTCGTATGTGAGGTCAGAGGAGGTAAGGATATTATCATATTTGATCATACCTACATAAGTACCTAGAAGGAATATATATCTGTCGTTTAACCTATATCGATAATTTTGTTCATTCGTGCTGTAGGTACTTATTGCGTTGCCGTCAATTAATAAGCTCAGTAATTAAGTACCTTTTGTAAGTTTGGTTTAATTGCGCAAAATTTAGTGTAGTTAAATCATTACCACATCGCTCAAACAATTGGAATATTGATGGTAAATTTAATAGCTTTTTTAAATCCCTTCTTTTACTTTCATTCTTTTGTGTTTAACTTTATACGTTTGTAATTGATAAACCTATTTCTGAACGTTTCGTAATGAAACCAAATCGATTGTCAATCATTTTCATGGTAAAAATTGTTCGGTAGGTACTTACTCGTATTATGCAATGGCAATGAATTGTCATTTCTATTATATCATGTCACCTACGATATGAGTACCTACCGACTGAGTCGTCACAGATTACAGAACTATATTTTTATTGGTCCGAGTCAAAGGCCGGTTTATACTTAAGCTCAAGTAATAAGGATACATAGAATATCTCCAGCGTTCCTCCAGTGTTTCTCAAAGGAACGGTTACTTTAAGCCATAGGTTCTCAACGTGGGGCGATAACACCCCGTCGTGGGCATTTGAGACTTTCGTAGAGTTAGACCCAGAGCAAATATGGGGGCGTTATGATCTTATCTTACAATTATATAACATTACACGTTTAAATATAATCATGGCAACAGCTATTTCAGATTCGCGACAGATGGTAAGAAAAAAAATTGAGGGCTCTAGAAAAAAAACAATCTGTGGTGGGCAAAATATTGAGAACCTATGCTTTAAGCCAATAAAAAGTTGTAAAAATTTTAATTTGTGTATACAATATGTAACATAATTAACGCAAGTCCTCATACACCCCAATTAAAGTATTGAGTTAAAAGCATAATACAATGACCAAAGCATTTTTAATTAAAGCTAACTTTTATTATTAAAAAAATCGTGTTGACCCCATTACTTTATGCATTTAAAATTAAATACTGACCTTGAAATAAGATTTAATTGTCTTTGGCTCAATCGGCGGTCAGTATTGCAAGATACATAAAATTTGAAAAAATACCTATATTAATAGTTACTGAAATCGATTCAGCAAACTACTTTCAGGGCTTGCGTGCGTTTATTCTGTTACACTTTGTTTATAGGATTATTAATTGTTCTTACGATGATTTAGCCATGAAATATACACGAGATGTAGCACAGAATAAATCATCTGCTTGTCCTTCGAGGCATGCCCTGTTAAGGAAGTCTCGCTAGTACGCTCACTAGAAAAATAAACTCTGTGCTTCCGGATTAAAAGGAGAAAAGAGAGAAAATACGTTTATTTGCGGAAAACATGACGCAGAGAACGAACACACACAAAAAAGAACAAATTGGGGGAAAATATACGTCACATCCACGCAAAATGGCCATCGCTCAGCATAATGCTACTACCCTATGCGAGACAGAGCCACAGCGCTGGTTTGCAGCGACAGCCGGCTCTGATTTAAAAAGCCTGTTGGGTTTTTGTACAGAATCTGCTCTGAATAATATTGAATAATCTTTATTATTCTTACCAATTGTATAAAGACCAAAAATATACCTCAATCAAAATCTACCCAGCCTGTTCCTAACTATTTTGGGGTCGGCTTCCAGTCTAACCGGATGCAGCCGAATATATGTAATTTAAATGGAGCGACTGCCTACCTGACCTCCGCAAACCAGTTACTGTGTCACACGATACCCCTTGGTAAGACTGGTTGTCAGACTTTCAGGCTTCGGATTACCAGTAAAGACTGCCAAAGATCTACGAATGACAGCCGGGACCAACGGATTAAAGCGCTTACCGAGACACGCAGAGGTCTCGAAATTTAATGGACAGTCACCGATCCACGAACGGACCGTGGCAAGCGTAGCCTAACCATCAATCGACCCTATTTAGAGACGAGACTAAACATAGACCTACCATGCATATATTGGGTATACTTACCCCTGAAGTCAAGGTAGGTACAAATATCAACCTTAGAAAAGAAATACCTAATACAAAATAGGTATTTAGAGGTACCTATGTTAATTCAATTAGGCTACCGGTTTTTAATATCTGAATCTAATGTTTCGAAGTCCAGAAATATATTTTTTCAATAGCATCTGAGTCTTCGAATAAATAAGTATGCAAATTAAACATTAATCTGTTATTGATGTTCCTCTCGGGAGTCTCCTGAAAAAGTATAGACTTTCTTATTTTAATTATTTATAAATCATAATGGATCACAGGAATGGGGGATGTTTCGAACAAAAAAGAATATGATCAGGCAACTAAGGTTATATTAGAATGCTATCATTAAACTAATTCATATTAATCGTCCGGTATTTTAATAGGGTGAGTAATAATGAAAAATGGGCCACTACCTTAATATGTTTCTAATTATGGTGCAAGCATGTTCTTTGAATGGATATGTCTGGCCATTACGGGGCGGCAGACTGCGAGGAGCGGCGGCTAAACTTATAACTTAGTAGACATATTTTAGGATGGAATACATTAAAAGAAGCGTTATAAATTATAATCAAAGGTCGGAATTTACTTAGAGTTATTTATGTACTTGCATCGAAATGTTGATATTAATATGGATCTACCCGGGATTTCTAATGGACAATCTCGTGTGGCCAGCAATATTACAAATAAATAATAATAAAAACCTCAGAGATAGACAGACAAATAAAACAAAGATAATTAACATACAATTTTTATTAGTATTTTCATTAATTCACAATACAAATTATTAATAGTCTTAAGCAAATTCTCATACTTATACCTCGCCTTTTTTATAAATAAGAAAATGCTTTTGCTTCTAGCCTAGACTCGTGAGGGTTTGCTTATTCAAACAATTTGAATACTACGTGATGTGATTGAATACATCGGATTCATTTTCCTTGTCCGTTTCATTCAAAGTACCACTAAGATTTGAAGTGTTCGCTTCTTTTATTAAAACTAATTTTATTTAAATTGAATTTTTAGCAATTTAAATTCAGCTAATAATGTATAACTTTTTTATCGGGATTTTTCTGCTCTTTAAAATTAATCTCGGGATTTGAGGCATATCCGCTTTATTCTTTCGCTGTATAAAATCAGTGTGAGTACGCAAATAACTCTACCTAATTCCGACCTTTGGTTATAATACAGGATGTAACAGCAGTGGTGGCCCAGTGGTAACGGCCGCGACTTACGAGCTGTAGGTCGGAGGTTCGAACCCAGATAGGCGCTTTACTTTGTGTAAATTATTTCATCACCACTGATCTCAAAACGGTGTGGGAAAACATCGGGTGGAAACCGGCATGTCCTAGAACCAAAAAATCGAAAGTCATGTGACATCTACCAACCCGCGCTGGGCCCGCGTGGTGCATTACGGCCCACTCTCTCTTACCGAGAGGAGGTGTGTGTCCCAGCATTAGGAACATTATAGGCTGATGATAAATACAGGTTGCAGCATGTATGTCTATTTCCTTTTACATATCTGTTTAGTATATTCTATCACATTTACATTAAATTATATTACTTTTATTTAAGTGCAACGTTCGTAAGTACGCTGTACTGGTACTGCGCCCTAAATATTGTTTGCTTCATCGGACGACGTCATTACGTCAGCGCCGGCTGTCGCTGAAAACCAGCGCTGGGGCTCTGTCTTGCATAGGGTCGCAGCATAATACTGAGTGATAGCCGTTTTGCGTGGATATGACGCATGTTTTCCCCAACCTTTTCTTATTTTTTGTGTTTGTGTTATTTTTTGCGTCATGTTTACCGCAAATGAACGCATTTTCTTTCTTTCTTTTTTTTTATGTAAGGAAAGTCAACCCACAAACTGTTGCCATGGATTCGGTACCTGATTATATCTACCAACGAACACTTTTTACGCTTGGAGGTCTAAAATCATATGCTGAATTCATGGTAACGTTCTCATCATGGTCACCTATTTATTCCTATATTATTTGAATCGCCTAACACTTGTAATCTTGTAGCGGTTTACATAATATAAATATTATGTAAGCAGGTCTCTGATACTTGCCCAAGTCAATTCATTCGCTTTTATATAGTCCTTTCAGCTCTTTTATCCTTTGTTAATCTTAATCACGCCCTATCCTTTATATACTTAGGTACACACTGTACAGCCGTTAGATCCGCTCTCATTTCAGGATCCCGTTTCATCGGGTTCTTGCTTTCGGCATTAAAAACTATCTCATTCACCCTAGGACCTTGACGTCGAAATTCGACGCGTGTAGGCAGTATACAGCGTGTGTCGTGCAGAAAGCGTGTAGCGACCTCTTTTATCGCTTTACAGTTTTAATCAGCTGAAACATGGGTTATCGCGACTAAACATGCAGGTGCAACTTTTTAACGAGATTAATCCTCGCATTTGCTATCTGATTAACCTGATTACGAGCTTCCCTTGCCCCATTAGGGAAACAGGACTGATGATAGATACGAAGACAGTCATGACCATAAATATCCCTTAAAACATCGAAGCAAAATCACCCTACTTACCGCATTATAAACATAAAACTATCAAAGTAAATACATGTTCACAAATCACGACGGTATCAGTCAAGGAATAAGCATAAGTTTTACCCCAAGTGGTAGATGAGAAATTAAAGCGATTACTTTGATATATCGCTCTTAAACTTACCGATAAGTCACTCTCTGAGAGATCGGCTCCAAATGGCACCCGGTGTAAAGTTATCCATCGCCCCAAGATACGCCAGGGGGCAGGGTAGGGGGCGGGGGGAGCGGGCGGGAAATGGCGCCAAAACATTTTGCAAAGTTTTAATCAATTATCTTTGTACCAATATACCTACGAGCTTTAATTATATTGGGCTTATTGTGACGGATTAATTAGCGTTGGAATTGATTTTTCCATTAACAAATTAAATTATGGATAACACCGGAAAGTATGGCATATTAAATAGGCTTTGGCACAGTATAGTAAAGTAAGCAGTATTACGTCTTTAACCTACAAATCGGCCGAAACGATACGCTTCGAAATCTCGATGTACACCAGTATTCAAAAGTTTCGAATGCGTCGCAGCTACTTAAGGACGCAGACAGTGCGAGATGCGCCACAATTATTTACGTAAAATTTGTCACGAAAATATCGACTTTGTTGTTCAGTGTACCTATGGATGTTTGAATTCATCAATATCGAAACTAGAAATAACAATATTTGTAGTTTTTATTTATTTATGTCAGGTATTTCTATATAATATACATATATTGAAGAGTAACAAGCATAACTTCCTTGACAGGTGCTTAGTAGTTGAGTATCTCTCTTTTTCCATACGATCGATACCCGATTTAAGGAACAAAATATACAACAAGCTTCCGCTCTCAGTTTCGCCCGCGTGTATTTCAGTCTGTCACAGAACGTCTTTATCGTGTGTGCCGCGATCACAAACACGTTCGTGAAATCTAAGCTATTCATCCCATATTCATCCAAATGATTCGGTGAGAATGCATTTTTTTACTACACAAAATTTCCCTGACAATAAGCAAATTTATTTCGATAGGGATTTAACATTACCATAAACAAATTAATATATTATTTATTTTATACAACTCTTCACTTGCATCCATCAAGGGGGTGATTCTACACGTCATTATAAACAACGTTCGCTACGAAAAAGCATAACGAAATTGTAAAAAAAAACTTGCATGCATCGTAATACTCTGTCGAACTGTTCTAGAGGAGTTTTTTTTCTCGAAACGGTTAAGAGTTTTAGCGAAAGTTGTTTAAAATGACGGGTAGAATCACCCCCTTGGTGGATGCAGGTGACTAAATCGCCACCCTTTTTTTTTTTTTTTTTTGTGTGTGGGAAATCATCAAATAACTTGTCCCGCTCTGGGCAGAGCAGGAGGGTGTGTCAGACTCTTACTGACTAAAACCCACCCGTGTTCCTTCAGTTGCCTGTGCCAGGGGCCACGGTAACCCTCTTGGACTTTTCCGCAACCCTAGCAGGCATCGGTCCTAGCAAACCCCGTCATTGGTGCTGACATCTCTTTGAGGCGCGCGTGGAACACAACGCGCCGTCGACCCGGGCCTGGTCCTTATCGAACGGCGAGCTGCCCATTGCTCGCCGTTCGCAAGCCCGCGCCTACGGTGGCCGGGAATCGGCCTGCGATTCCCGACGCCCAGGGCGTCTCCTGCGGCGGCTAGGGGCGTGAGGGCGCAAATTTTGCCTCTCCCTCACGCGTTCCGCCTCCTCCTTCGCGAACATTACTGCTTCGCAGAAGGAGGTGACGGCTTCCCAAGCCCTCTCGCTCCGTACCATGGCCTGGACCAAGGCCGGACGCGAGAGATCGCCACCGCCAATCGCCTCCACGAGGACACGGCGGTGCTCCGCCCAAGCCGGGCAGACCTCCACCGTATGCTCCACCGTGTCCTCCGGGTGATCCACACAATGGTGACACCCGGGCGTTTCCTCCCGCCTTATCCGGAACAGGAACATCCCGAAACAACCGTGTCCGGTGAGGACCTGCGTCAGGCGGAAGGTGAGGACGCCGTGGCGCCTCTCCAGCCACTCCTCAAAGAGGGGACTTATCGCCGCAATTGTGGCGTGCCCAGCGCTGGGTTGCGACAATCGCACTCTCCATGCCGCCCTGAGATCCCGCCGGAGCTCTGTCCGCTGTACCGTGATTTCTCGCGGCAGCGGAGCTACGCCCCGGCGTTTCGCCTCCTCGCGCCACTCCCAAACGTGCGCGAGGACTAACCACCCTGTATGTGTCATCGCGGACTGTTTTATAGGCTTTTTATGAAACTTTTTTAAAGCAAGTATTTTATTTTTGAACCCGAATAAATGGAAAATATCTAAAAAGAATCAAACTATCCGAATGGCTTTGGCTGATTTGCCGAGATGATTTAGCAAACAAACCTACAACAAATCGCAAGGTTATAAAATAGAATGCTCGCCCATCATTACATTTTTCGGACTTATAAAGTACGGTTATAACCCAAGATACACAGTCAGTGGGCAACCCTAGTGTTTGTTTATCTACTGAGCAACCGTAGGTAGGTAAGTATTTCAATGACACTGCCGAGAGGAAACACTACTTACTTTATTATACTGTGCCATCGCCCCAAGATATGCCAGGGGGTAGGGAAGGGGGCAGTAGGAGGCGCCAAAACATTTTGCAAACTTTATATCAATTATCTTTGTACCAATCTACCAGCTTTTATTATATTGGGCTTATTGTAACGGATTAATTAGCGTTGAAATTGATTCTACCGTCAACAAATTAAATTATAGATAATACCAGAAAGTATGGCACATTCAATAGGCTTTGGTGTAATGCGATTTGTGAACTTTGTGTTATGCTGTTGGCATAACCAACTAAAATAATAATAAGTATTTTTTGTGGCCAATGACCTCATGAAAAAAGCCAATAAAACCAACATAAAGAAACATTCTTTTGTCAAAGACTAGCTAACTTACACTTAGGTTCATTTTATTATACATATAAAAAGAGACAAAAAGGACGGAACAGTACTTGACTAAGTAGATAAAGGCTCACACAAACAAAAGGAGCTAAACGAATTGAAAGAAGATGCCTCGTTTACTTTATTATGTTCAGTGCCAGTAAAGAGACACATGCCAATCCACACTTATACGTTTGATTGATTACGGAGTCATGTCATACTTTTGTATGAGCTTCGTTTAATCGCGTCCCCATTTCGACGGGCCTACATTCTGCGATACCTGATCATTACGGCCGGGTAAATAGGTACGTTGAGTTTTAGGTACGCTTATCATCTTCTAATGGTGTAGTTTCGAAACCGGAGCTAAGGCTATGCACGCACTGCGAAATCTCACCGCGCGACTTTTATTGGCACGTTTTATACTTAATCAGTGTACGATATTTCAATTATCACGCATTGCGAATAAAATTTTGGTCAGCTCTATGCAGATCTCAGCTGAGCCGCATGTCTGCAATGGACAACAGAAATAAAATTTTAATTTACCTGTTACTATGGCGTAAAATAGGAATAAAAAATGCCATGCGCACAGGATTTTCCTACATAAAATATCAACTCCAGCGTTGATAGAGTAAATTGATTTTGGATATTACAGAATGGCTAAATAATCATTCTATAATTCACTACGTGTAGTGTACGACCGAGCGGTGAGCGCCTGCCCGCTCCCGTCCGCGCAATTTTTTCTTTTTTTCTTTCTTTATATAATGTCACAGATAGTGATACTTTATTCACATTACAATCTAGCCTATTCGCTAATAAGTAATTTAAAAATAACTTAAACTGCTTAGTAACTATAACATTAAGAAATCGTCCAATAACGTCTTTCTTATTCACTTATATTAAGGGGAAGACACTTAATTCACGCGTTCTTCAGTCAGCACTTGCACTGCAGTTTAAGTTCGCTCACACTACACTAGACTAACTCAAAAGGTTTAACCCTTTTTAGTCTTCGCACTAATTCAGTGACGTCAAGGAGTTGGATCGCCTCGACATTCACGTGATGATGAAGTCTCTGTTCATGAGCTTCTGCATATTTTTTTATTACCATGTTGACGACATCCATCTTGAGGTCCCGGTGGAGGTCGCTGTTTCTTATGTACCAGGGCGCGTTCACTGTATCCCTGAGCACTTTGTTTTGGAATCGTTGTAGGACTTGACGATTGCTTTGGCTGGTGCAGCCCCACAGCTGAATACCATAGGTCCATACAGGTTTTAAAACTTGCTTATATAAAAACAATTTGTTAGATATTGACAATGGCGACTGTCTACCAAGTAGCCAATACTTAGGTACATTTTTTTTGTATCTAATTCGGCTCTTTTTTTTTTAACATGCTCTTTCTGTTTTGCATCCAGGGTCATGCCAAGATGCTTAGCAGTATTCACGTATGGTATTGGTTGATTATTCATGAACACCGGGAAGTATTGTGGCTTTTTTCGCAATGCGAGGAGTGACATACAACCCCATACTTACTCCGCAAAATATTCGCATCGCAACGCGTCAAATCTGCATCGAAACAGAGATTTTTAGCCGCGCAAAATTTTTAATCACTAGTGCGTGTAGGTATACATAAGATACCATGTTTTACAGAATGGCGATAAAAATACGCTTTTTTTTGCGCAGTGCGTGCTGAACCTTAGTGCCCTAAAAACGGATGAACCGAGTGGAAAACCGCCGTAATGTTATAACTCGAATTACTTCATTATGTTTAAAAACTGGGCTTGCCTGAAATAAAGCTAAGTACACTAAGTTAATTGACTAATGGCTTTTTGATATTTTGGCTCAGTAGGTGCATTACTTTTATACGAAATTGTTAGTAGATATTCAATCACAATAATTTCAACATTATTTCTAGTTAGAAAAATATAGAGATTAATGTTCTGTCTTATATAAATTACTGATTATATTCGATTTCTCTTGTGTGCACAGATATTGTTATTGCGAGAGTTAGCAAAACTTACGCACTTTGATTATTAAAGTTTGAAATATAACTATGAACAAGATTCAAACAAGAAGATTAGTAAGTTGTATCAAAAGCTTCTGTTACCAACTTATAATATAACTAGCTTTTTCCCGTGGCTTCGCGTGGATATCGGAATACATCCCACAGGAACGTACTACCAGGATTAAAAGTAAGCTATCTATTAATCCAGATTATAAACTATCTGTGTGCCAGATTTCATTCAAATCCGTTCAGCCGTTTTTGCGCCAATCCGGAACATACGGGGGTCACACTGTAAGTTTTTAGAATAGGCCAGTAAGAAAAAGAGCGGGTGAAAAATTTATTTAAATTTCGAATTGGGAATTCTTTGGGAATCTGTAGATATGTAATAAATTCGTAAGTCATTTGTTTTTACAAATTGGCAGCAATCTAAAAGGTGTCTGTCGTGCGTCGAAATGGATTTGACTAAAGAAAATTTTCGTTAATTGATTTATTACGACTTTCGTTGCGGTCTTACTCAACAACAATGTTACGATAGACTTCGATTAGCATTTCATGACAAAGTCGCATCCCGTGCCACTGTTTACAACTGGTTTAATGAGTTTAAACTCAAACTCAAAGCATTTATTTCAAATAAACCAATTACAGGCACTTTTGAATCGGCAAGGGGTCGGTCAGTGAGAAAGATGAAGTAAGTTGCCCATTTCAAAGCGTAGCAGGTACCTATGGTGAAGAACGGGCAAGCAACTCCATGGACACTCTTTTAAATCAAAATATTGTTACAAAAAAGTAGTGACATCATTAATGCTGAAATTATACATGTGAGAACGATGTAGAAAGACGTGCACGTTAAAAGCGTCCGTCATAAAAAAGATAAAAACAA
Organism: Brachylomia viminalis; assembly: GCA_937001585.2. Taxonomy (NCBI): domain Eukaryota; kingdom Metazoa; phylum Arthropoda; class Insecta; order Lepidoptera; family Noctuidae; genus Brachylomia; species Brachylomia viminalis. Next base: position 10,775,403 of record OW443307.2, on the reverse strand, counting down.
TTGGCAGCTAAGAGATGACCAGTGCCTACTGACGGCGCCCGTTCACGAACATGACCTATGGATCAGCACATTCAGCTCAACCATTCTGAAGGGAACGTAATGATCCAAATACACACGCCACCACCAGCGACACATTTGAGTGAGCATGACATACTCTCAGCCGCCAGGGCACATTCAAGTCAATGAATGACGAACCCAGTAAGCTTAATAGTAGGTACATAGTGCTCACACATGTGCTATGTATGCAATTATACAATACTAAGAGATTGAATTTATACAATTCAAAGATAGATGGTACAACCTTCATCAGCTCCAACAATAATTACGAATGATAATTAATTAGTTTCGCGCCCTTGTGGAGCAGCTAAACGTGGTCGAAGCAAACTCACAGATGATTCGCGAGAAGCACGTCCTTCTACGGCGACTACTCAAGAAAATGTGAGTGCTGTGCGGCTAATGAAAAAAGCTGATAGAAGATGGATACCTCATCACAATTTGACGGAAGATCAAAAACGCCTTCGATTGGATTGGTGCCGCTTAATGCTTGAAAAGTATGACGGAGGTTACTCGAATGCTGTATATGAAGGATGCAGGTCATGAAAGCTTACAAATCCGAAACCAAGCAATGGATGTTTTCATTCGAAGTTTTTCCGACAGAAGTAAACGAGGGCAGAAGTCAAGGGAAAAAGATGATTTGATCATTCTTTAGACGGGTGGGTCTTTTCGCAATAATTGTCCTAGAAGATAAAAATACTCTTACTGCAGATTGGTATGTCACTCATTGTTTACCAGTTGTCTTGGAAAATGTTAGACAGCAGCGCCAAAGAAGCAGGATCCTCCTCCACCACGACAACGCTCCAGCTCACTCCGCCAGACGGACTATCGTATCGACTGTTCATCGAAAGTGTGGGTTTAGTACGTCATCCTCCTTACAGTCCTGACCTGGCACCTTGTGACTTTTATTTATTTCCAAAAATAAAAGATAAACTTAGAGCAATTCGTTTTATGAACCTTGAAGATGCCATGGCTGCGTTTGAAAAAGGCGTGGACGAAATCCCTAAAGAAGAGTGGGCCCACTGCTTCAGTCAATGATTCCATCGCATGCGACGGTGCTTAGAAAGGAACGGAGACTACTTCGAAAAACAATAAAAATATTAACAGGCTTCTACATCATACCGTTTTTTATTTTCTATAAACTTTCAGTGTGACCCACGTATTTCCAATTCCTTAAATCTCTTAAAAAGAGGTACATTAAAATTTAAATCGTGTGAAGACATGCTAACATGTATGATCTTATATGCTTTAATAACACCTATGTCTACCATGTTTTAAACAAATTAATTATCTTATCTTATCGATGTTTTCCATACATACATTCCTCCTAACTAAAGGGGACCTGAGGGGACCCCTAAAGGGGTCCGTCCCCTTTAGGGGTCCCCTCAGGTCCCCTTTAGGAAAGAAAGAAAGAAAGAAAATGCGTTTATTTGCGGTAAACATGACGCAAAAAATAACACAAACAGAAAATATGAAAAGGTTGGGGGAAACATGCGTCACATCTACGCAAAACGGCTATCGCTCAGCATTATGCCGCGACCCTATGCAAGAAAGAGCCCCAGCGCTGGTTTTCAGCGACAGCCGGCGCTGACGTAGTGACGTCGTCCGGTGAGGCAAACAATAGTTAGGACGCTGTACCAGTACAGCGTACTTACGAACGTTGCACTAAAATAAAAGGACTATTTTTGAGACCAAAAGTAGCTAATGTCCTTCTCCAGAATGCCATCATTGGCAAATTTCATCGAAATCTGTTCAGTAACTTAGGCGTAATAGGTAACATACAGACAGACAAAGTTACTTTCGAATTTATAATATTAAGTAGGTATAGATTGGAGTGGAAAACCTTCTTATAGGTATTAGTAAATCGCGGTTAATCCTCTGAAGCGCTCAATGTTTCGAGACGGAATTATGCATAGCCCTTGGGATTAGCGGGTTGTCATCCCGTGTCGGCCCAAAACGACTCGGCTGGATCATTTTCATGGTCCAATGTGCGGACAACTACATACCCACACAAAATGGCTGGCCTAATGGACTTTTGTTAATATTATTTTGCCTTTTAGTGCTGGAAAAACGTAAAGTGAACTTTCAGAGTTAGTTAATATACTCACGTATTAACGTAGTTCGCTACGAGTAAATAAAAACTCTCAATGTGGATACCAAGGCCTGTACAAGTTCTAGATTCTTAACAAAAGTGGTAGGATTTCGGGAAAATGCTTAAACTCGAATGTATTGCCTCTTGTGTGAAAATTTTTGACGTAACACTCTCGTGACTTAGAAAAAGTGAAGGCCTTTAAACTAGTTGTTCTAAAATTACTCTTTTTCTGACAGAATTTTGATTGGATTTTATAATACGGAATTTAGAGTACAAACATGCACGGGCACGGCAACATTATTGAATTTCTATTGAAGTCCATTATGGTGATCACCGGGGTGGTTTTAGTGAGGTAAAAATCCCACACTCCCCGACCTCCCTCCCCGGAGGTCGGGTGCCTTTTGAAGGTTTCCCCCCGAAAACAAAAAAAAAAAAAAAAAAGGACTCCCAAAATAACATGTTACAACGAAAACCATATTATGTTATACATTCAGAAAATCACAAATTCAGTATATTGTACTAACGTTCTATATTTGGCATTAGCTAGTGCATTTATTCCACTAAAATTCAGACCGAAAATCAGTACCGGCACTGAGTTTAGCTTCGCACCAAATAACTCCAAAGAATTTCTTTGTGATGTTTTGTTTACTTGTTTTGTAAGCCCTTAGTACCACAATACCTTACTACGGGTTCTACTACTGCCTTTGGAGAAGGACTGGGCAAGAAGTTGCGGAACAAGTAAGTTTGAGAGTCAGTGACGTAGAATGATCAATAGGGCCGGGGTCGACCGGCCGCCGCGATAACGTAATTACTGCCAGAGCCCGCCAGCCTCGCCCCACGACAGACGCCTTTACATTGTTTCTGGTCCATAATGGTAATTATTTTTCTTTTGTAGGGTGAGTTTCGAAGGGAGTAAAGAAGTTGTTCGTGTGTGTAGTTTCCCGGTAGAAAGTTCGATTGTTTTAGGATTTCAAGTGTTAATAAGGTTTTTTTATTCTCTGAAAGGCAAAATGTACGTTTTTGCGATCAATTTCAATCTGGTTAAATAAATATAAACGTACCTATAAACAACACATTCTTTGAAAAACATACCAACAACTTTAATACTCTCAAATCATTCGTGAAAAACACTGAAATATTTTACGAAAAAAATCCTCTACTCTTTATTTCCATAAAAGTGTTCAGAAAATTTTTCTCCAATCATAGTCAAAAGCGCATTGTTACTGCGCTCATAAAGAAAATACTTCTATTCTAAGAGATACCTCTCAACAGTTTCAGGACTTGCATTTCAAGCTGCATTATGATGCATTTTTAACCTTTATTGCTACACTGCATGCTGTCTCATAACATCTATTTACGACTAGGAGTTTCCACAGATAGGGATGTAAAACGCACGTGGAACAAGAATTTGTTAAACTTAGTTAGAACTCACGTGCCTCGAACAGTGTTAGAAAGTGACTCTGTAGCTAGGGCGTTGCCCTGTTGATGTTGTCAATAACCTATGTCATCGAAACTACCCGTAGATTGTCAATTGTTTGTTCAGCGTGATGATTAGGTACGGTTCTGAACGTCTACAAAAACATCCAAATTCTACAGCGGACATTCACGGTTAAAAAGTCAATTACTAATTTCTTCACAAATGCTATACATAGATTATTAACAGAATATATAATAGAATATATAATATATATATATATATATATATAATAGAATACTCTTTATTATGTACACCAACCAATAAATGTAGAAATTTTACATGGGGTGACACAATGGGCGGTTCATACTTACAGCAATTTTAAAGCAACCTTCAAAACAAATTATTGTTTCAAAGAAAATACAACGTTTCTAAGAAAACAGACACAGTTAACAACCCAGTGCAGTAATACTAGAGCGTGCTCCAGTTATTAATAACTGGTCATGAAAAGTAATAGGACGATCAAGAAATATGTCCTCAAGCCATTCTCCGAGGCGCACTGGCAGACCTCCAAAGTTTGCGACACAACTTGCTTTCGCACTATATGATTAAGTGCATAGCATCTACTGGCTGCAGTTCCAGTCGCGTGTAAAGTTTTCAGGTTTCCGTGTTGAAAAGCATCGTATGTACTGAACTTCCTGACTGCCAAATTTTAAATTAGGTCTAACATCTGGGAGCTTAGCCGCGAAGTACCAAATACATTCAAAATAAACAGACTGATAGAAAAACTTTTGAAGTTTTAGTGTAACTTGTTGTAGTATGCTTACAGGAATTACATAAATGTTTTGTTTATAAAAGGTTACTTAAATGTCCGTAAATGAGTTCGGCACTAATTCCCAATAACCCATTAAAGCCAAATCTTTACAGGGCAGCCATGTCTCGTGACGTCGCGTGACTACGCACTATGTCTCTGGCGACTTGTGTCCTGGAACATATGTCTCCAAGCAAATTCAAGGCTTTAATTAATAACTGCCTCAAGTACGCATTACTTCACATTAATTTTATCCTGTTTTTTATAAAGTATTATTTTTCTACCAGGTCGTCCAGCACCCACAGTGATGTGGCTGATAGACGGCACACCAGCGCCGCAGTACATCGGGGAGAAGACGGACACGCACGTGGTGGTGAACCGGTTAGAACTGCCACACGTGAGACGGACGCACCTCAACACCACGTTCAGGTGTCGAGCCTCCAATACCAACCTCGTCAGCCCACAGGAGAAGACTGTTAGATTAGAGATGAACTGTGAGTGTCTACCTAATGTGGTAAGGATGTTATCATGTGTGACCATGGATTCAGTACATCACCCACCATTCGAGAGTTGGAATGTAGGGAAGTTATAAAAAAAAAAGTTGTTCCATCTTTTCGAGCGTGTTTTTTTTTGGAAACTGGCTATATTTCTTACACGCTATATTTCTCGTTTAACCCTAGTGCTCTTGTCTTGGTAGTACAGACTATGTTGCCCAACTATAAGGGGTAACGAAACAGTATTTTGGACCACAAGGCTATTTTGTTATTCGTGCCAACGTTGACTTAACTTGTACAGACCAAAATATGCACAGAATTCTAGTTCCCGGCGTTTCAAGAATAATGCAGATAAAGGAAGCTTATAAAATTGCTGTTGTTTGTTGTTTCTTCACAATTTTTCTTCAGAATATTATTTTATCATGCTGTTGTGATATAAAAAACACACAACAAAAAAGTCTGTCTCTATCAAAGGTGGTTATAACAGTTATAGCAATAGAATAATAAACCTAAATCCAAAACTTGCTGAACTTATAACAAGCAGTAAAATCTTATAATGGAAGCCACTCATACTTAAACTCAATACAGACCACTACAAAAAAAGAAATATGGACAAACAAACTATGTAAGCAAAACAAAAGTATAATCACTTCCTAATTACGCAAACATTAAAAGCGGCAACATCTTTCAACGAATATTAATATCAAGCTAGACCAAACTCTGACAACTTTAATATAGCCTCGTCGCCACAAACTTGCATGTAGATATGAAATATAACGGCCTTACAAAATAGTGAACACGAACCTACTTGCAGTCAGTATTAACGGCGACCACAATTTATAAAGTTATGACGTACCGTGGTCAACACATCGACCACAGCCCATTCAAATTTTACATGGCTCAGCTTTATGGAGCGAGAGTTAGGGGGACGAATATATTTTTTCTACATTTTATGACGAAAACGCTTACTTTGTTTGGTCGTGCGTGTGGTTTTTGTTCTTAGGTATCGTAAATTATACTTATCGTGATTTTTTCAGTGCCCTTCCAATAACCAGAAGGGTTTCTGATGCCTTAGTTTTATTTCTTCCTGATCTAAAACGACGACGACGACGATTATGATTAATAGATGAGGGTTTCTCAGCCAGGCTCTGTAATAGGAACTCACTGTCGGTAGTATCCATCCAGTGATATCGATAACAACCAATAGGTGTGCAAAAAACATTCAAGTTCTTTTCAAGTAATACCTCATTCATTATTGTTGCTAAAATCATTTAAGTTTAACAACCTTACAATTAAGTTCTATTTAAAACGGTTTACCTGAAAATTGGCGTCAAGTAGTAATTATACACGATTTGAATTGAGAGTTCAAATTACACTTACACAAATTACCGTACAATTTAAACATTTTCTATTTATTATGTCAGCACGCATAACAAAGGAACTTTGTTTTGAAAGATTTCCAAACTCTGGTCCGACACACAGGCCGAAACATTTTTATTTTTCATTTGTAACTGTAAATAATTTCCACAGTGCGTCCGACGCTGGTGGAGATATTGAGCAAGCCGGCGACGTTATCGTCGGAACGTTACGTCACTCTGACGTGCGTGTCGGAGGGCAGCCGGCCGCCGGCACAGCTCACGTGGTACAAGGATAACAGAAAATTTAAAAGAGGAAAGGTAAGCATCGGTTGGTGGCATGTAAAATTTTTGGTGACCACCACCAAACGCTGATGTTGATATAGGAACTCAAATCGACCAGTGTGAATCAGCAAGATTTCATTATTGAGATTTTACTATAGCCGAAATGTTGTAGATATCTTTTGCAAGCAAGACAATGTTTATTTTCCTACAACGAATTTGATTTTGCGTACCAAAATCATATTCGCATGTAATGTCACAGCTCAACAATTACCAGATTATTACGTTGCGCAATGGCACGTATCATTATGTGAGTAACTCAAAAACGATCGTGATTTCATCTTCATGGATGTTAAAATGTAATTTTTTAATGAATATATGTAACTAAGGTGTCCAATTGTTCATAGATAGTGGAAGCCATGAACGAGACTTGGGTGAGCAGTCAGGTTCAGTTCATGCCTCTACCAGAAGACGATGGAGTACAGCTCAAGTGTCAAGCTGACAACAACGCACTACCCGGGCAGAGCCTGGAAGACTCGTTCAAACTAGATGTTGTGTGTAAGTAAACCATCTGACCTAATTATGTTTCTTTTTCTTTAACTCTCAAGCTTTTTTTTTTTTGATGTTTGGAAATCATCAAATAACTTCTTGCTCGCTTAACGCGCTTAACGCTCTGGGTGGAGCGGGACGGGCGTGTCAGACTCTTACTGACTAAAACCCACCCGTGTTCCTTCAGTTGCCTGTGCCAGGGGCCACGGTAACCCTTTCGGACTTTCCCGCTACTCTGGCGTTCGTCTTCTTCTCTTATCGATGGCAAGAAAATTTTCTTACGTCAGATGCGTTGAGCCCAGTAGGTGGTCACGCCAATCGCGGCATCAGTTGCGTTTTTAGGCCCTCAGAAGTACAGGTGCATGGACACACGGTATAACACGTGTATTCTACTTAAAGTTTCTACTGTTTTCATTTATCGTTTACACCTAAAACACGTTGTAAAGACTAGTTTAATTTTATAACAAAACTTGTCAAAAAAGTGAACAAAATAGTCAATAAAACATGTCTAAACCACGTCAATACATGTTCCACGTTATATAGGTACACGACTTGTTTTTAAAAAGACTTGCTGAAAACAAGTAGGTATTGCAACATGTGCTTACACGCGGGGTGATGTTAAAACCTTTTTAGTGGCGGCTGTGCTGCATTGAATACTAATATGATCATTTAATATTTATTCCTGTAAGTCACATTCGTGCACCGACAGTTAAAAAGAAGTGTGCATTCGGCATCTAAAACCTTCATGCTTTCGAAATAATCCAAACCCAACGAGGCGTATAGTGGTGTACGCCTGCCTGGGAAATGTATTCTATTATGTATTTATTGTCTCATCATATATCGTCCCTAATACACAAGGCTGATGTAGGGATTTCATGGCGAATGACACATTTTCCTGTCCATTCTCGTTACGGGCGCGTTTTGCCGCACCAATCCTTTAATCCGCCTCTGTCCTGTGTGATACGCATAATATAATATTTTCGTACGGGGTTTTCATAAATCAATAATAATAATTTATAGTCCTGGAGGTTTCTTTGTATGGAAATAAATCTCAATCTCAAACCAATTCTGATCAAACTTTAATATTTTCTTCGGAGAATTCCTACTCATACATTTCTCGAATCTCATCTAGTTATAAAGCCAAATCTGGTGAAAAACTTTAGGTATATACTTTTCCACTTAAATGTTGTAAAAATTCCGATCTCTATGAAATAATGTCGTTTATCTGAAAATTATTTGCCGACTTTGGAGTTTTGTGATAGTGCCTTCCTTTTATTTGCGAGCGTTGAGCCAAGTTTTTATTTGTTTTTAGATGCCTTTTATTTCAACGTTCAACGTTGAGAAGTTCACATACGCGAACTTTTTGAATGTCACTGTGAGGGTTTTACGTACAGAGGAAGACAAAAGTATTTAAACACACAGATAGCTTACGTCATAAGACGAAAATGAGTCGTAATTGTTTGTACAAATCAACATTTCCATCTCGTACGATGTCACAATTAGCGGAACTTCTTAATTCGACAAGACCCGTTTCCTAAACGAATATAGCTGCAAAATAAGCAATAAAGGAGCTTGAGTTAACCAGTTTGCACATCTCCAACATCGTTACGCTTAATTATCATTGCTACTTAAGCACAGCTCAGCATGTATGACACACTGCCATCAAACCTGGAGCTGATTAAACAAATTCCTCCTAAAATAGAGCAATATCCTTAATATTAATCATTTTCCTTAAAGATATTGGTGGGTATTGTTTGACTCCGAAAGTTTACTTACAAAGTTGGACGCTTTGAAATTAGGATCCATTTTGTTAATTGAAATTGGTTTGTTAGTTCTACGGTTTTATTAAGTAGATTATAAGTGTTTAAATAGGATTATTCAAGGCCCGTGCGTCTAGATTTGTAACAATGGAATCAAATGCATCAGCCGAAAACGTAGGAACTCTCGTAGTCCTCGTTTTAAGGAAACCAGTTGATGTCCGTTTCACCGAATACACCGTTTTCATTCTTAATTATAATATGTATAATTGAAACATTTCTCGCATTTGCGAGACATCCTAATGTGATAAACATTGTTTTTTTAAATAATTTATCGTTACGAAGTCACGTTTCCTTTTAACGTTTTTGAAATCTCATAGATAGATCTGCTCTACTGAAAGACTTGCCTCAAAACGGCACGTAAATCTAAGCACTTCATTTAAATCAAAATAAAAAGTCATTTATTCAAATTAGGCTGAGAATCAGCACTTTTGAACGTCAAAATCACATAAGACAGTCCCCCCAAAACGCCCACCCTTCACCACTTCCTAGTGCTTTAGCTGGGAAGAAGAAGTGGCGGAACAAACTCCCCAGCAGCACTGCTGTCTGTTCAGTTAGAAGAACTGGATTCTATACATATAGTAATAAGTAATTAACATTACGAAACACAAAAATATTAAAATTATTTGCCATATGTCAGCTAGCACACGCCAATATTTAAAACTATACTCAAGCAGAAATAAATAATAAAAACAAAAACGCAAACAGATCTTAATACATAATAAAAAGCCTCCTGGCATAAAGGGAAAATAAAGTAATTACTAACAACGTTTTCAGAAATAACACCTAATGATCGGACTTAAATCTCTATCTTTTTAAATCTAACCGTCGCCCCTTAATCTTGCGTTTTATAATGGAGCCTTAAACCAAAGCAATGAAAAGAAAACTCAACACTAAAATACGGCGTGAAACTCTTTAGAAAAAACGGCGTCATTAAAAAAAACTACCCCAGCTAACTCGTGTAAGTAAAACAGATTTATAATGGCGGCCGACGCTGCAGTAAAACGTATTCGTGTAGCGATTGTACATCTTTAATGTAATGTGTTTTTCTAGGTACTTATCTGACGTGTCGGTTACCGTAAGCCGGCGTGACACAACAAAGCCAGCGGCGCGGCCCGCCCGGGCACTTGCGATGCGTCCCCGACAGAACTTTGCTCACTGACAGTTTATTCTGCGCTACCAACTTGTTGGGAACTAATTCCGTCTAATTTAGTCTGCGGCAGGCGACTCACAGACGCACGGCTTACCCGACGCCGTCGACTCCACGGTGACACCTTCCTGTCTGAAGGATTAATTTGGCTTTGTCCGCCGTGGTTCTGCTTCAGTTTGACATGCCATGTTTAGCTGTTATATCGATGTTACTGCGCTGGGCTTGTCCTTGTGGTATTACTCAAGATGCTTCACCGTAATGGGTTCTGAAGTGATGAGGGTTGGGAATACAACACTTAATTATTAACTGTATCTGTTTCACCTGCTTATGAAAGCTCCTATTCTCAAAGCTCAGCTGTTGGTAAATCATAAATGTTATTTAATTAACAACCGTAATTAGCAACGGCCCGAAATATATCTATTTAAACGGTTCCGAGCGCGTAATTTAGTCAACTCATTTAACACGTAACAGGCCCTGTCAACATTTCGGAACAAACAACCTATCTAACAATAATAAAAGCTTGTATGCGGCAACATGAGAAACTCAGTAAAATGTAATTAAAACCTTGTTAGCGCCGGCAGCACACAACATCAACACTTAACATCCGCTGAGGACTCGCCAAAAACTAATTCGGACTGGTGGGAGCGACCGACCCCGCCCCGCCACCGGATCCGGATCGCAAAACGCTCTAAGGGATTAAACCGGCTTAACGTAGCCAGTGCGTTTACATTCTAATCGTAGGACATAACTAGCCCATTTATTTATGCGTAAGCGAGTCAACTACACCACGACTATTATTCGGCGTATTCTCACGCCCGCAAATTTTTCTTAACCCCCACCAGACAGTCTGATCACTCAATCGAGGTACTAATTCCCCGACGGGCCGGTCAATTTCTGAAAAGCCAGGAAACGTGCTGACTCTATTACGACAAAGGAAATTAATTTCCAAATATAAATAAATTCTATTTACTTCTGCTTGGCGAACCGTAACGCATTTAGAGCGGGAGAATTTCGCCGCTCACGGCGTGAATCGTTTTGGCAACAATTTAAACGGAGGAATCGTAAATGTTTATTTGGAGAACGGGCGTTTCCTCCGGCCGCGGGGCGACGTCGTTATAGGTCTTTAATGGCCAATAAAGTGTCAACGCCCGCTCCTTGCCGCAGATAAGTGTTCACCTGGAGTAAAAACGCTTTCGAACCTTGGACAGCTCGGAAATAGACCAACAATAATGGTAGACCTTTGTCCTGAACAACATGAAAATTAAAATAATTTTGTTGGTTAAACAATGTAGTTCAACAGACGAATTCAAATCTCTGAGGTTATTCTTTTTAACATAACTTTACTAAATAAAGCTTTATTGTTTTCATACTTTGTGTCGTAATACATCTACAAAGTATTTCATTTAAAGGATAAATTATTTTATTTCTGTGAGTAGGTTTGTACAAACACTTTTACACGTTTCCTATCTGACGACTCTGAGAAGAAAGGCTGAAACAAACTCAGAGTTCACAGTCTTTTTTAAAGTCCAGACATAATCTTTGTCAGATCATGTGAAGACCATGTAGATTGATGTCTGGAATCTGTCTTTTGAGGCCAGAACCAAACAGATTGAGTAGACCCACGGAGCAAATACAAAGAGGAGATGTTGTAATAAGGTTTCTGTATGAAACAACGGGTGACACTTTACGGGGTGAGGGGTGATCAGATCCCGCCCACTTCTTTATTTTACATCTACTGGTCAATAGCAAAACTATTCGCTCGTCCTGTTGATTTTACTTTGTAGTTATGTAACTATCTCACACTAGATGTCACTACATGCAGAATGAAGAACTATTTTAATAAATTACGCATAAAATTACTGACAAATGAAATGTGATGCCATCCATAGCATCAGAACGTCTATCCGAGTAGTTTTTACAAGATAAAACACCACACTTCATTCTTTTTTTCTTCTAGCGCAAATATGCTGTAAAAACGGAACGTTTACAGAGCTGTGCACAGGACGAACGCCAACAATACACTGACTAAGGCCACGCCTACATGATGACGTCAGGACCTAGTTGAGAATCACAGTCACTGACCTCTATTAAAATACGCTGGACTGGCTATCGCTATCAATTTCATGTGCCTATTTGAAAATCGCCATTTTGGCGCTGACGGCAGCAGTGTGGGGGAATGGAACTAATACTAGTGATGTATAACAAAAGGTTTGTTATCGATCGATAGAAATATTACCAACGCTATTGTTACAGATTTCCTATAAATTAAATTGGTTTAGGTAATTATTAACATGTAACATTCGTGTTGTCTTTTATACGTAATATGTTTTTAAAAACGTGAAATACGTTTTATAACATATTAAAAAATATAAAAATATTTACTAAAATTGTAGATAATTGATTTAAAACAATATAGGCATATATTTTGTTAAATGTTACTAAAACACAGATAAAAAGACATGTCTGCACTAGTTGAGTACCTAACTAAACTAATGAACTATAGATAGTCGTAATAAGCAGATATTTTACGTAGAAAACATAACTTGAAATAGCAGTATCTAGTACTGTTTATGGACTGTAATAATAAGTATCACATGTCCGGTTGACCCCTTCCTTCCTTGTTCTCCTTAATCGGATAACAGTTCACTATAGGATCAATAAATAATAAAATTCTGTAAAATAGTAAATTACTAAGATAGAAATAGTAATTAATAAGATAATCCCTTCCTATAAAGAGTGCACAATAAGATATTATTACTAGTCACATACCGCATGTTGCCATGTGATAAGAGACACAATAACTTTCTATTAGGTCTGTAATTACGGCAATTAACTTGTAACAACTTAATTACCGCAGGGGAGGGGGACAGGGAAATAAAAAAAGCATTCTCAAATCACATATTTTATTAAATTAAAAATTACTGTCGAGCCATTTTTTCAACGTAGTCCGTGACTGATGTTTTAAGAAACAGGCTTCCGTGAAGTGTTTAGAACACTGATAATGATACATTGTCGGAGTCCACTTGACAACCTTCATATTTGTTAACCAAAGTTTGAGAGTATAATCGGAGGGGAACCTGTAATTAAAGGAAACATTAAAGTAGGTATGGGTAAAAAATTATAAATTATATACATATATCTATAATTATATAGAACACTTAATGAGAATTATGAATCATAAGACAGTGTTAAATTATTTGTTATTGACTCTAATAATAATAAACCTTGACGTGTTTTGCTATTATTAGAGATCATTATAATGTGCGTATCATTATTTTAACAATGATGAGCATGACTTTTGTTTTACATCATAATATTACGAAAGTATCGATATGAATTTTGACATCCCTAACAAAAGTTATTGGTTATAAAAATGTTCGTAAAATCCCGTAAACTCGAATAGTTTACGTTTATTATTGTAACAATACACTGTTTTAAGCGGTTTTCTAATAAGTATTTATGTTTTAGATTCACTTACTTGTGAAAACTGACACCACTGCCCTTTTCGTATCGTGTTTTACAATTTACGCACGATTTCATGTTGGACAAACAATACAAGCTATGATACAACCACTGTCACTATTATAGCACTTTAATTTATATCACAATCACAGTAAACACTTTAGAAAACTTTTTATTCCGCAGAGACACTTAGCGTAAAATCAACAAACAACGGCCATTTGCAATCTTATTAGTTCTCAGAACTCTCACGTCTGTCACTGGGGGCGCTTTGAATCGGCACAGCAAATAGCTGTCATTTTGTATGGGATAGCCAGTCCAGCGTATTTTAATAGAGGTCAGTGATCACAGTGCACAGTTGCTTAGGCCGTCTCCTCTTTGTATTTGCTCCGTGAGTAGACCTGTCCAGTCAGTGCACGCATTTGTCAGTAACAATGCAGCTTAACTCAAAATTTAAGGAGCTTAACGATTCGCCGAACAATACCAAAGAAAGGGCATTTGAGTAGACGGCATAAATTACTCAAACTGACTAACCAAGATTAATATTAACACTAACGGAGAAAAAAAAATATATATAACCCACATAGTCTTCACATTCACAATAATTACAATACTTTACAAAGTAAATATTCATGTCATTGTATATATTTAAAAATCCGGAAATAATATTGATCAGATCATTTGAAGATAATGTAGATAGGTCTCTGAAATGGTCTTTTGAGGCCCTATCAGATGTCAAAGTGTACATAAAATAAAAAGTTTGCAAAAATATACAACATTCAGTATGTAAAAGTTGAAGCAGCTCAAATCACAAGCCTTTTTGACCGCAATATAATCTTAAACGGTATACAAGGCTTTCTGGCACAACTTACGTTTAATGATTGATTTGAATTTATTAAGGCCTAGATCTTGAACGTGGCTTGGAAGTTTATTATAAAAGCGTATACATTGACATCTGAACGAGGCACCTATTTTCATAAGAGCCTAGTTGTAGATTCAACAAATTTTTGTTTGTACCTAGTATTTATATTAAGGTTATCACTGTATTTTTAATCTATTTAATATTTTTATGGATATATAAATATTTTCAAAATTTTACTGAGAAGGCACAGGCTTTACATTAATCTCCTTTTAATTTCCAGTCTTCATTCCCGTGTCATCTGACCTACTCTACTCTACATATTGATTCTACTCCAAAAACTTTATTTCTAAACAAACAAACTTAACACTCTCGATTAATATATAAGTTCATACCTCGACATGAATGTTTACACTTCGCCCAGGTACGTTGCCTAAGCCGCAATTACAGAGCAAACCGCAGATAGTTCCCACAACAATCACAACACGGTTTAATACTTAGCCGGTCCATCCGTGATTATTGTTTTCCATCAGCTTATCTATCTATTATACTCCTTTGTTATTTATGTCCATTTAGATTTAGTTTTAGGCTACCGATTACTATGATATTTACGTGTTTACAAATTAACATATTCATAGGCGATGCTTCTTAAATACCAATTAGCACTACCAAGATGTTTTGGTGAATTATATCAGTGCCAATCAAGTATTTCTGAAAAATAACATAATAATCGAGCGTATCTGTGTTTTTTTTTTTATGATTGGCACGAAATCCGTCAGTTATCAGAAACTGGTTAGTTTCTACTGCGTTGCTCAAGTCTTTAAAACACAAAACATATCATCGCGCCTGTAATCCCCAAAGGATTGGGCAAAGGTGTACCTAAAATACTATCTTTAGAATGAATGTGACGAAAATTTCATAAGGAAACACCTTCAACTCAATCTCACTCTCTTTGAGTACTTACTTACTAACAAACGGTACTGTTGATTATCCAGGTCCAGGTGTTGCTGGTGGTCTTGACTGTTCAATAAAACTACATGTTTCCAATGATAAAACCAATACTGTATTTTTATACAGAGTAGCCCCGTACATCAACGCGCAAACTGAAACCATGAATTCAGTATAATAGGATTCTAAACACCGCTGCGGTAAAAATGTTTGTCGGTTATCAATCAAATCAAAATCTGCTGTTTCATAGAAAAGTGCAATACCTACGCGGTCAAAATGTATAGCAGAGCAATTAAAAAAAAAATCGACGGAAAATATCGACGCAGATTCAGAATCATGTACTGAATCCTTGCTATCAGGGTGTGCTTCGATGTCCCTGCCACCCTGTGTTAAGGTATAATAGGTAATGAATACGACCGTGATGGCAATGTGTGGCGTGGCCCAACGTGACGTCAGGAAGATTACTGACTAGACATACTAACAATTCACTTTTCTTTCTAGATCCACCGGTGGTATCGTTATCACTGGGCTCAACGCTCAACCCTCACGACATCAAGGAAGGTGACGATGTGTACTTCGAATGCTCAGTGCGTGCCAACCCTAGAGAACATAGGATATCATGGTATCATAATGTAAGTGTTTATTTATCTTCTTTTACTAAAAGTTTCAGCGGCGCCAGCAGTCCAAAAATTTAAAGTGATACGGCGCTATGACGTAGCTTGAAGGAATTGGTATAAGCCGCAGCATACCTACACGTTCGTTAAAGAAACCCATATTTTTTGCTGATCTGATTAAACGTTGTGTCAAATAGCGTTTATCAAATTTAACGTATTATATCGTTGCTCTCAAAGTGTTAACATACTCATACTTGTGGCCATACATCATATTAGTCAATCAACGTCCACTACTGAACCTAAGCTATTTTCACACGATCTGGCTCTGGTGCCCCGGCAAGCTTTCAATCATATCATCATTTTCCTGTCCTTATCCCAATTTATTTGCGGTCACCCCCTTTCTAACCATTCACACATTCCACATCATCATTCACGCAGTCCATCTACCGTTTCGTTGGTCTTCCCCTACTCTTACAGCCGTCGACGTTTATACTCAAAACACGGCCCTGTTAGGACAAAAAAACGACAAAACAACAACGCGACAAAACGCTGTAATCTGTGAAATGTCAATTTGAGAAAAACGAGTTTAAAAGTTTACATCTTTAACTCGTTACCAAATTTTATTCAGTATAGATAATAGTATAGTTCTTTTTATAACTTATTTGTCATAATATTTACTCAATTTCATTTTAACATCATATTATCCTATCTAATCAAGAAACCTTAAAAATATTAAAAAATATGTTTTGTTACAACAGTATGTAGCTAGCCAATATTCGTCTTTGTTGTGACATAACAATGTAATCGTTGATTACTGCGTTTTGAAGAGATAGACTTGTATACTGTTTTATTGTTATCTGCATTAACTCAGACCAAAAGTAAAATTAAATGTATTTGAGATATTGTAGAAATTGTACAGATTAACAAAATGTACTCTTTCTAACTGGTACTTATTTGTCAGTACATATATTCTATATTATCAGTCAGTATATTTACAGTCCTCGCGACATTTTCCTCGTTCCTCCGTATCACATGCTCACCATAGCATCACAATTTACGCATATACTCGTACAAGAAGAATTAATTTAGCTAACGAAACTCTGCAGACGTGATGGATATCGATATTTAAACATACGGTCAAATGGGGTTACTTTGATACTACGGGGTTACTTTGATAACAACTTTAGGCTTATGAAAAACTTAATTTTATAATATCTACAACACCAGTTAAAAAATAAACTATCAGTACTTGGCACTACTGATAGTTTCTTTGTATTATAGCGTTGTAGTTATTATAAAATTAAGTTTTTCATAAGCCTAAAGTTGTTATCAAAGTAACCCCGTAGTATCAAAGTAACCCGATTTGACGGTAATAAAAAAAACTGGTTGTTGACCCCAAAAATAATATCATATACAGGGTGGCCGGAACATTGTGCCCAAGGGTTAACCTCTAAAAAAGGGCATTGTGACGATGCAAAAATCAATAATTAAAGTAACTAGTAGCGACAACATTGTAGCAACAATTTTTGACAGATTGAGACTGAGGTTAGAATGCGAACGTTCTTAAAAATACGGGAATTGCCCCCCTGATTTTTGAGAATATTTGATTTTCTATTTTAAATGAAAACTGAGAGTCTGGCGGATTTTTGAGGCTTACTTAGGGAACCATGAATTGATCTGTTTAGATTTTCAATTTAAAGTTGAAATTTTTAGTCGTACCTAATTCACCGAACGTAAACTTTTCTCTTTAGACCAACATTTTCATAACATTCATCAAAGTTACGAAGCTGATTATTTTACGCATAAAAGTAAAACACACGAAGATTCAGTTGCAAAAAAATAAATCAAAATCTTATACTTTTTTTTATGTTTGGCAGGTCGAAAATTCTAAAAAAATACTAAAAATAATTCATAACTCGAAAACTATGAAAAGCCGCAGAACATAATGGTGTGATGGGTGATTCGGATACCCCACGATACGAGGGACCGAATTTTTGTTTTGGTAATATTTTTCCTTTGTTTTAACATGTTTATATATTGAAGGGGCTAAGTAATAACAGGTTGATCGATCAGGTTAAGCTACGCTTGCCATCGCTTATGATGGTTGGTCCGTAGATGAGTGACCATCTTTACATACC
Organism: Brachylomia viminalis; assembly: GCA_937001585.2. Lineage (NCBI taxonomy): Eukaryota > Metazoa > Arthropoda > Insecta > Lepidoptera > Noctuidae > Brachylomia > Brachylomia viminalis. Next base: position 10,757,367 of record OW443307.2, on the reverse strand, counting down.
GAGACCCCTCCGTGCCTCGGAAAGCACGGTCCCAGCTGTCATTTATGAAATCTTTGACAGCCGTTACGGGTCGTCAGAAGCCAGAAACTCTGACAACCAGTCGTACCAGAGGGTATCGTATTACCCAGTAACTGTGTTATGGAGGTCAGATAGGCAGTCGCTCTATGTAAAATACTGGTAAACAGCTGCATCCGGTTAGACTGGAAGCCGACCCCAACATAGTCGGGAAAGGGCAGGCAGATAATGATGATTAGATATACATATATCGATACTCATTAGGCATACTGTCAATCGTTTTACGCGAGCAGTCTATGGGTAAATCATACCCGTCGGGTACCAGTGTCCTACGCGTTCAATATAACAACATCTTTAGGGTGCTGATGCGGCTGCCTCCCTATTGCAGTGCGTCGCTAATGTTTGCAGAAGCTCGTACGGATGGCTATCAAGCTATAATCTGAAAGAAGGTTGCTTCTTTATTAAGACGAGTGACAGACAGTAGCAATGGCATCCTCAGGATGATTGCTTCCCGCACAGACTGTCCGATCCAACTTAAGGCGCAGATAAACGACTTTTAATGATTTTATATTGAACATCACGTCTAAACTTCTAGTCTTACTTCTTTGAAAAAAATATAAGTTATACTAGACAATTTTATTCATAATTTGATATGTGAAAATGTGAAATTATATTTTAATAACATAGTGTAATTAATTTGTAAAGTATTGTCTAACGTGGACAAAAAAACGATAATCACGCAAAAACTATGAGGCGTATTTACATGAAACTTTAATCATATAAGAGACAATTTAATGACCCATATTTTAGTATACGGCTTTTATTTGTATTGTGTTTGATAAATCAAGGTGGGTTGTTTTTTCGAATAATCTTGGTGCGCGTTGAAGCGGGGCTCTGGCGGGCGACGGGCGGCAGTGTATCGCTGACTTTAGTCGCGGGGCGCGACGCAAACTCCTCCCACTCGCTCAAGGGCGCGGGCAGTTAATGTCGCCTTAAGTGGATGTGTACATCTACGGGCCAATACTGACATATTATTTTATTTTGTTGTAATGTATTTATGTAGGTACTATTTCTAATTAAATCAATTGATTGATCTAATAATATCTAATATTGACATTGAATATTTAATGTAATCTATAATTATGTATCTTCATTTCTATTGTATCTGCTATTAATTGATTTTATTTTGTTAATTTTTATATTTGTACGCTGACTATTTTATTACTATTATGCTTTATGGATAGTAATCTGAAATAAACGTTATATTATTATTCCGTTTATTTATTTTCATACTTATAAATACAATTATAAATATTTTTAGAAAAACAACAATTAAAAATATAAAAATGGTAGTCCCCGGCGGACTACCATTTTTATATTTTTAATTGTTGTTTTTCGGGTCAGGTTAATCGGGATCAGAGTCCAAGCTACCGGTGATTAGGGCTCCAGAGACAGGAACCTCCTCACGATACGAGCCGTATCGAGGAGTACTGCCTTCTGAATCAGGCCCTTGATCCAACCGCCTAACGAGAGCTTCGAGAGATGTTGATCGAAGCTTTCGGCCATCAGGCCGTTGGCCTATACGACAATCGGCACAATGACAGCCGAGCTCACATTCCACATGTCAACAACCTCGTGTTCTAAGCCGAGATATTGAATTTGTTTCTCTTTCTCAGCTTTCACGAGGTTCTCGTCATGTGGAATGGTAACATCTATAATCATTGTGCGGCGCGCTAATCGATCTATCACCACTATAAATCTTATTATTTTTTATTAATTATCTTATTAGGCTTATTGGCGACAATAGCCCTGTCAGTAATGATAGACCGATCCCAGTACAACTTGACTTGGTCATTTTCGAGAACTGGGTCGGGCGCATACTTGTAATACGGTACCTCAGTATCCACAAGCTTATATTTTAAAGCAAGTTGCTTGTGAATAATTAATAAAAATAAAAATAAATATTATTATTACAACTCACTAGTTAATTTAATTTGATCCAGAATTTGCCACCACTGATGTCAGACCACCAACCCGCTCTGAATATCAGGCAGACGTAACGTGTGGAAAGACACTTACGATTACCTACCTACCGTCACACTTAGCAAATGGATTAATAATCACGGTATGCTGCTAATATCACCCAGGAGGACGATCCATCCTCTTGACATAAACTCTTAATTGCCCTTTGCGACACACTACTTTAGGTAAACATAACATCACGCCTTGTTTTCGCTAAGGGTTGAGCAGAGGTGTACCTATAGGGTGTGGCGTAAATAATGGATAACCCTGAAACTGTCGATCGGCCAGATTATTATCTATCATTTACCCCACATAAATCGCCGTATGCCCGTAGATGGCCCGTGTATTGATATTTTTGATATTTCAAATAAAAATCGTACTTACTCTTACAAAATCAGCTGCCATTTCTACAATTGGTGACTTGTTCTCGTTTTGTTTTTCTTGTATGTCAATCCTGAATATTTGTATTATGAGACCAGTATCAAGATTTTCTATTACAATCTAAGATTCAATGTTAACATTTTTTCTACGGAATTATGCAATTTTGGGTCCCTATATTAAAAAAAAAATGTACGCGTATATAGGCGATATAAGTGGGGTAAATGATAGATAATCTGGCCAATCGACAGTTTCAGGGTTATCCATTATTTACGCCACAACCTGTATAGTATACCCACATTTTGCCATATATATTTAAGTCCCATGTAATAGGGGGCGAGCCTATTGCCATCAAGGGGGCACACATCCAGACTCCAAGCTGCACACCCTCTCTCTCACCCTCACTCTCACTCACAAACACTCACACACATTCTTACTCATAGTGCACATTGCCTTAATAATCTGTTAACCTACTTTATTGTTTTATTCTTTCGATTTTTAACTCTTTTAATTTCATTTTAAACCTAGACAATGTTTTAATGACCCTTTTTCATATTAACGCTTTTTCATAAGTATTAATGTAATGCGCATTTTCACTATATTATGGTAATACCTAGCACCCATGAACTCCACGAGACAGGCTCGACCTAGCGTGGAGTTCATAAGCAAAATGCTTCCTTTGCGTCTTATTGTGTTTTTAGTAAACCTAGCTATTAATGTAGACTATAAGGAATCGTAAATACTGGTTTGGCAAATAAACATTATCATTATCATTATGCTACTGCCTCATTGGTCTAGCGGTCGCAAGCGCTAATACTGAGCATGAGGTCCTGGGTTCAATTCCCAGGTCGGGCAAAGTATTATTGGGTTTTTCTACTTTTGACCCTGTACCAAGCGCAAGTCCGATCCTGCATGGAGTATTGCAGCCACCCTTGGGATGGCTCAGCAAAGTACCAACTTGCCGCGCTTAACTCGGTGGAACGCAGAGCTAAGAGGCTCATTGGCGATTTAAAACTGGTGGATGCCAAGCTTCACAGCTTGGCTCATCGCCGCAAGGTCGCCTGCTTGTCGGTCTTCTACAGATTGTACTTCGGAGAGTGTGTCCAAGAACTTCACGACCTCATTCCACCGGCCCCCTTCTTCCATCGGTCATCTATACGCACTGCAAGTTACCATCCTTACCTAGTTGTTATTCAACCAATTCGCACTAAACGTTATCCAATTGTCTTTTGTTATACGCACAGCAGAAGAGTGGAACTCTCTACCTGCGTCTGTTTTTCCGAACGCATACAACCCTAATCTCTTCAAAGTAAGAGTGAACAGGCTTCTTCTGGGTAAGCTCACTCCATCATCGACTCTGTATCTGTCACCACTGACCTACATTAGAGTCAAAACAAACCCATTTTAAATAAAAATAAAATAAAAAGTAAAATATTTTAATAATAGGCACGTACTTACACGTATGTATATTGAAGAATCATTTGGGAATAATTCCGACTACGCAAGAATTGTTGAAAAGCTTTCTCAAAAGTAACTATAGTGGGTATTCAGTTGTGAACTACTTTAATCCGTGGCCAAATGCCAAAGATTTAATTTAATTTGTTGAAAACTAGTTAATTATGTATAGATGCTACCAACTCAGTAGTACTATTGATTATATGATAAGTAAACGTGACCACAGTTGAACCAATGGACAATGTTTACAAGTAATAATCAATAATGATCAATGTATTTTGAATTGATTAGTAATTCGGAGTAAATTCATAAATTGACTAACGATCACTAATTTGCTAGTTATCGACGGAGTTTGTCTAAAAATAGACGCTTTGAATTCTATTAATAATAAAATGTAGTCAACGTGTAAACGTATATAATATTGAACTGAAGTTTTATTGAATTTAATATTAATGTTATTGCTTGTGGCTAAGTAGTAACAACCGAACGGGTCAATCGATCAGATTAAGCAACGCTTGCCGCGGTTGGTTGTTGGATGAGTGACCATCTTTACATATCAAGTCCTTCGTGCCTCGGAAAGCACGGTAAGCCGTTGGTCCCGGCTATAATTTGTGGATCTTTGGCAGTCGATACGGCTCGTCAGAAGCCCTAAAGTCTGACAACCATTCAGTATCGTATTACCCAGTAACTGGGTTATGGAGGTCAGATAGGCAGTCGCTTCTTGTATAAAACTGGTATTCAGCTGCGTCCTGTTAGGCTGGAAGCCGACCCGAAGATAGATTTGAAAAGGCTAGACAGATTTTGCAGATGATGATCACGATATTATCATCATAGGTACATGAAGAAGATGAATGTTGATTATCCCGCTTCTTTTAAAACGTGAAAAAAGTCGTCAAGTAAGTGGCTTAATAAAATCATTGCAGAAACCCAGCTTAATAATAAACTTACAATTGATTGATCCGCTACAGATACTTGTTAACACAATAAAGAAGGGCCTGACGAATTAGATTACCGCGGAGCAGGCGACACGGCTGATGAATTACTAACCCAACTTGGAGATCTGTTCATTATCGGACCCCAATAGATTACGTCATCAACCTTCTCGATATTGACGTACCTACCTAATGCTTTCCACGCTGATTAATACTAAAGGTTCATAAGGATATTGGTAATGATATCGCTTTTCGTTTTAATGTCGGCCGCTCTTAAGATGCATGATGTTAATGGAAATGTTTTATTTTTTCTTGTTTCCTGCACCATCTAAGTATCGATGCAAAAAGTCAGCGTTAATGAACTACAGACTTACGTGGGACCTCAATAGATTACTAATTTATAGCCTTCCACACTGATTATGATTTAAGATTCACAAGGATATTGGTAGTGATATCTTTATTAAATGGCTGTTTAATTCTGGCTGATAGAGAATGTAAATATATACTAAAAAGAAAAAGGGGATAGTTTGTTTTTGTTTGCTCTTGCGTTTTTTCAACGTCTAAGGACCAGCAGCAAAAAGTTAGTGCTAAGGAACTAAACTCTTACCTGTCAATGTATCTATCTTAACCGAGAATATTGAAGATGAATAAACAACGAAAGCTGTGCTGTTGTTGAACTATCAAAATGAAAACGATAACAAACCATGCTGCCTTTATAAGACAAGCAAACCAGCAGCTTAATTAGGAGGTTGCAATGCAATTCCAATTTGAAATAGCTGTAAAATTATTAGTCTAAAACATTACAGGGATTATAGATTGGATATTATTAGTGTTTTCCTGAACTTTACAAACATGCTTATCAAAGTTCTACGTAGTGTTTTCACGACCTTACTGCAACGGGCAAGGCTTAAACTCGCTAGCCAATCCAAAAACTTATCCGTTTGGCTATTGGAGCTTAATTTTAGAGATCGAGTAGGTGTATTCACAACCTCATGAATACAAGGTAGCTACACTGCGTACGCCATTCAGTTTCTAAACACATAAAAAAATATGTTTTTTGTGAAAAATAACGTTTAAACCCACTTTTAAAGTTCAGTTTAATTGCTACAATTTCAAAAAAAATTATGACTTCTTCGATAGTAGGTACTAGTCATTATACTTATATATTCGTTAGTGTAAATAACATCAATTAGAAACAAGATCTTGAATAGACTTTAGGTAAACACAAAAATTTAATTGGGAACAAAATACCCATCAAAGTTTTATTAATATTAAAAAATTACGTGCCCAAAACGATTTATCATTCCCCAAGTACCAACATGTTAGTACAAAAGTATAATCATGAAACATTGATGAAGTACGTATTAAAACAAAATGGACGACGTCAGCGTATAATCTAAATAACATTTGAATGAGTTCGCTGTAATCACAACGTGGGTTCGTGACCTTTATCAAACTATATGAAAGGTCCTCACGAACTTTAAGTCTATTGCGTCAGAGATCGATTTGTTATGTTATTGTAATAGGAAAATCAAATAGAAACATTATGTAAAAGTAGGTCAACAGAACTTTATGTTTATTGCTATAAATGTAGCATTAATTTCGGAGCTGTAACGTCCAATCCAATAAAGCACCAATATTCTACTGCACGTCGCGTCGGCCCAATTATTTCCAATATGTACCAAAATGGTTTTACCTGTGTTATTTGCAAAATAAAAATAAATATGCAGGGTAGCAGGGACATCGAAGCGCAACATAATAAGTACCATGGATTCAGTACATGACTATGAACCCACATGCGTCAAAATTTTTCGTCGGTTATAAAAAAAAATTGCTGTTTTATAGAAAAGTGCAATCCCTACGCGGTCAAAATGTATGGAACTGCATTTTTTTTTTGTTTAGTAACCTACGAAGATTTTCAACGTAGGGGTTTCAGAATTTCCAGATAAGGCTAAGTTTGAAACGGAAACGCCCGGGTGTGAGCATTGAGTGGATCGCCCGGAGGACACGGTGGAGAATACGGTGGAGGTCTGCTCGTGGAGGCGATTGGCGGTGGAGATCTCTCGCGTCCGGCCCTGGTCCAGGCCATGGTACGGAGGGAGAGGGCATGGAACCTATCACCTGCTTCTGCGAAGCAGTAATGCTCGCGAAGGAGAAGGTGGAACGCGTAAGGGAGAGGCAAAATTCGCGCCGTCACGCCCCTAGCCGCCGCAGGGGACGCCCTGGGCGACGGGAATTCCAGGCCGATTCCCGGCCACCATAGACGCGGACTTCTAATAGTAGTAAAAGTTATTTTATGTTTAGACTGGACTCAAAGGCAAACACATAGTCAATGAACATCTAGATACAAAATAAGTCCTGGTCGTGCCCGCCTCTAGCAACATTTAGCTCCACTACACTTATTAGAAAATACTGTTGCAAGCGTTGTTTGTATAAATTCTATTGACTTTTATCGACATTTATAGCCCTGTTTGTTATTGGTCGGGTATTCTATTTGAATTAGCTTTTGCTGTATTTGAATTCTCTACTTTTACTTCAGGTAAATATTTCAGTTTTAGTTTTTTATTTACTGTATACAAAAATACAGTTATTATTTATATGTTTTACGCAGATCTCTTTCTTCAACCAGGTGTAGTGTGACTAAGAGCTTACGCTATGAGAAGGTATGTCAAAGCATACTTCTGATTCTTAAAAAAAAAATATCACCTACTTTAAATGGAAAGAAGATAGAAAAGAAATAAAAAGTATCCATTGGGACTCGCACAGCAAAATAATTACACAAACGAAATCATAAGATAAACATAAAAAAAGAAAACAACGACGTAAAAAACATTTGGTCCTGTAAGAGACTAAAATACCCCTATTCTAGTAGGTAGGTAATCTAAGACCATTTAGGGCAAATTTCATCAATGAAACTGAACTCAATCAGCACCTTACCTAATGTCAAATATCCCACAACAATGATGACACTGACAGCTCTTGAACGCGGTTAGATGTGCTGATCGCGTTTAGTTTCATTGGTGAAAATAGCATTTAGTCATTAATGGTTCAGTAGTGGGCAATTTTTCGATATGATATGGTTTAAACTGTTTTTCTACAAAATATTACAAGTAGTTTTTCCCATTCTCTGTTACAGAATATTTTATTCTCGTTTTATGTACAGGATAAGCCGGTGCTCCACAATGTGGTGTCCGGCATCATCGTCAGCACGAAGTCGCTGGTGCTACAGAAGGTGACGAGGGACCACGGAGGTGACTACTCCTGCAGAGCAACCAACGCGCTTGGAGAGACGGCCAGTCAATCCACGCATCTTAGTATACAGTGTACGTGAAATATAGCACTAATTACCTTTTTATTTAGACACTACAAAGAAGTATTATTCTCTCTAACCAAAGTTCCTGAAGAACCTTTTATCTGGTATATACTATTACTTGTAGATGTTCTCATCTCATCATAATATCTTGCCCTAATCCCCGTTTGTTTGAGGTCGGGGCAGCACATCTATTTGCCATTATTATCTATATTATATAATATAGGAGCAGTGGTGGCCACGTGATAACAGCCGCTATATAATTTTATTAATAAAGTTCTATGCAGAGTTGAACTTGTTCCGATACTGTCATAGAAACTTCATTGAAATCGTAATTAAAACACGCAAAAAAATTAAAAAAATTGGAAAATCCAAAAGTGCACGCCTCATAATCTCATCCTTTACAATAAAATTGATTATTTATTTGAATTCGCGCTTCGCTACAAGTAGTGTCACCTGCTGGACGCAATCCAAAGCATCTCACAGTTGACTTGGTTCATCCCTATTGTGTTTTATGTATACGGTGTAAATAAATATATATATACTCGTAGATATACTAAAACTATGAAGAACAGTCGATATTTTTTTTTTGTTTATTTAATAACAATTAAACCACATCGAATCAGACCCTGAAAAATGAAAGGGTTCTATTCCTGAGCATACTCAAGCGTAAGAGAAAAAAAAAGACTCGATTAGTAAAGTATTTCGGTCGTTATCGTGTTAACAAGAAAAGCCTCCGCACATACAGACACACGGACGTCCAAGACAGAACTTTTTTAAACTGTTTTTTAACTAGTTTAAATAACAAAAATGACATCAAAAATATCATGAGTGTTAAAAATAGTGTTTTTTCTTAATATGTGTGTGTATATATTATCTTACAAGTGCAATGTATGATACATAAAGACATTTTAAGTTTGAAAAATCAGATGTTTTGCGCGAAGTGACAGTAGTACCCACCTCAACCCTTCGCTTATGAGGCGTGCAAAAACCCTAAATTCCGAAATGTTCCGACCGACGATATATGAGTTGTAGGTCGTACCCAGGTCGGTTCGATCCCAGACGGGTGCTTTACTTTGTGTAAATTATTTCGTCACCACTGCTCTCAAAACGGTGAAGGAAAACGTCGTGAGGAAACTGGCAAGTTCTAGAAACAAAAATTTGCAGACATGTGACATCCACCAATCCATACTGGGCCCGCGTGGTTGATTACGGCCCTCTCCCTCTACCGAGAGGAGACCTGCATCTCAGTAGAGAGAACATTATAGGCTGGTTTTGCTTATCTTTATTAAAAGTTACGAGTACTTCGGTGTTGACTTCCTTTATCGCCAAATCACCGTAATACAATCGATCAATCATCTTTTTTCTTGTCCGTTCACATTCTTGATACGTAATAGTTATTAATGCAACTGTTGTATAATAAGGGGTATTAAAACTCGAATGTGGGTTTATCACAAGAGTGTTTTAATACCTTATTATGTACAGTTGCTTATAAGACTTTATCTACACCCATGATATGAATCCTAAGATAATAAGATTCTGAAACCATAGGGTGTTGTAGTGGTGTAAGACATACAGTGTTCCATACATTTTGACCGCGTAGGTATTGCACTTTTCTGTGAAACACTTTTCTTTTTTTATAACCGACGTTTTATCTACACCCATGATATGAATCCTAAGATAATAAGATTCTGAAACCATAGGGTGGTGTAGTGGTGTAAGACATACAGTGTTCCATACATTTTGACCGCGTAGGTATTGCACTTTTCTATGAAACACTTTTCTTTTTTTATAACCGACGAAAAATTTCAACGCATGTGGGTTAATAATCATGTAATGAATCCATGGTAAAACGTTGCCCATTGATGTCTCTGCCATCCTGTAGAAATCTCGAAGACTCAGAAAACTAAGCGCTCAACCACAGCGCCAATTACTTATGGATTACGTGTCTCCGCTCATAAGTCTAGATACAGGGTCCACTAGCCAATCAACGTGCCATAAACCTACATACGTAGGTATACATACACAAACGTAGAATATTACCTACGCTACGGTCGCAATTAGTAACTTCGCTGACTTGGACTAGTAGCTAGTTAAAGTTTCTTTCACTCTAAGTATTATCGCGCCACGAGCATATAATAAAGTACAGAAAACGATGACGCGCCATCACAACACGTGAGTGATTGTTTCACGTATTCGACGCACTTGGAAAAAAGTCACATTGTACTAATTACATTAATTAATACATACAATGAGAGCCTAAAGCCATGTCAAGAAGGAAGTCTGCTGGTACCATGACCTCACTGTAGAACAATGATATCTGTCAGGTATACAAATATCCTTGACGTAAATATCAAGTCTATAAATAAATGTCCTAAATATCTTCCCAACTTACACATTGACCATCATAAAGTAAATTTCCGTCCATGAATATCTCTCTATAGAAAATAACGACACAAACGACGAAAAAATCGACCAGCCTAAAAGTAAAGCTCACCAATAAGTAAATTGTTACGTAGATAACTTCCGGCTGGAATCGACGAGTCCTTTGTTATACTATAAACAGAGTGCTAATAAATTACGTTTCATTTCGCCGGAGGCTTTTCGTTTTCTGCTGACTGCTGTATCAATCATTCTCAGAAAGATCTTAACAAAGATTTGTTACAGTCAACGGAGTGCCACCGTAGAATGTATTGAATATAGAATAATTCCATTTACTGATAAACACGAGCAATAAATTAGAATAAAGGAGCTTAGGACCTCTACATCTGTCTTCTTGCCGGCCGTGATGTATGTAATGTACTCGTGAGTCGGTATAATGCCAGGATAATGAGTTCTCCTTATATTTACACCATATAGGTAATTTTGGTGCGAACACGCCCTGTATCAAGCAAAATAAAATCGTGTAATATTCATGAATAGGCGCTAATTACATTATGAAACCGTACAAACCATACCAACATACGTGTTATATATATTCCCAGACGCGCACGATCGCAAATTACCAGTATTCAGGCGAGGTGTTATTTTTATTCATTTACCTATTTACACACGTACAGCGGTGTTGGGAAATTCTATCTCCACATAAAACCAGAAACACCCCGTTTTATGGATGAAAGAATCGTTCGAGCGGTTGCTAATGAGCGTGCAATCAGCTGCTTCACCAAAACATTCTGGCAATGGGCCAGAACACACTAGGATACAGAAGGAGGCTAATATTCCGACTATTACTCTGACGATCGCCAACTATGCCTTAAATGAAAAAGTCTAGTTTACTGTCCAAAAGTATGAGCACTATCGATCAATAAGCAAGTGCTAACTATTATCCGGAGGGATTAATTTGCCCGCAACACTGATCAATGCGTCTACAAACAATCTTAGTTGTATAAGTGAATAGAGGTGAGGGTGTATTTCGACGAGCAGTCCTCTGAGTCACCGCGCGGCCATCAATCATCTCGGAAGCTGCTCGCGAAGATTTACGTCGTCTCCGTCACCGCGGGCGGCACGCGACGACCGGCCGATCAGCGACAAATGTACCCACCGGCCCTCTCTGCTATTTGTTACCGCACCGCTGTTTTACTTTTGCACCGCTCGCTGCCGACAGTTTGTTTCCAGTTTATTGATCTTTACCGTCACAAATCTAAGGCGAAGAAAATGTACGTTGTTATTCGCACGCGGTACACAATCGCTGGCGCCGGTGCTACATACATATTTTCATATTCCCGCTACAGTAATCCTACCGTGGTAGGGCTGCTTAACGCGAGCAAATATTTGAGAGTTTAATGAAAATCTAAGGCAGCTCGGGAGCGCAGTTTTGCAAGTAGATATCTAAATGAATCACCGTCGCTGACTGCGCCTGCTCCAGAGGGGAACAGTTGGGCGATAAAATTTATATATCGTCTAACTTCTGTTATGATTTAACGAACTGTATTCGGGTCTCTTTTAGCTCTTTGTTAATTATGGCATTCTTGCTTAGAGACGGAATCTTTTGTTAAATATAACGCTTGAAGTTGTTCGTTCAGTGCTGAATTACAATTTGAAATATTTTTCGCGTAAACAACTGGTTTTGCTTATGTAAAAGTTCTTAGGAAAATACTGCATTGCAAAATGGTTCGGTACGAACATGTAAAAGTAATGTTGGTAATGCTAGTATTGATTGGCTATGTGGTTACTGCTTCCGCGACGGATTCAATTAATCTTCACATACTTAGTACCTGTCTATTATCGTATTGTTGAATATTTGCTTAGTTATTTTAATAACCAAAAGCATCGCTAGCGAGTACATTATTAAAGACTAACAATTTAGTATAGGTAGGTATTACTGATATGCCAGTTAGGTTATTTTTAGGACCATTTTTTTTAGTAAGATTGTTTTTGTTAATTTATTTAACAAATATCATAAAATCTAAATTACATTTATTATTTATTATAACCTCAAAGTAACGTAAACCAGCTATCTGTAACCCGGAAGTTCGAAAATCATTTTGACTATTCGCTTCCCATAAGCCAACGTTGCTAAACACAGACAGACAAAACATCTTGTGTAGCCGGGTACCTATTCCCGTTTTTACTAATACTTAGCGACACCTAAATGATTATTGCACTGTTGGATTTGCAACTTTCAGCGCTGTGCCGAGTGTTGAAAATCGAACAGTTTGCTTTTATTTAGGCGTTAATTTAGATGTCATCTAGTGATAGTGAAAACGGGCACCATCCCTAATAAATATTATTACACAGATGCACCAGTATGCGCTCACACATCCCCTCAAGTGCTGGGCGCGCAGCTCGACGAGGCACTGCGCGTGCGCTGCTCCGTGACGGCCAACCCGCCTGACGTCACCTTCTTCTGGCAGTTCAACAACAGCGGCGAGAGTCTCGACGTATCGCCGCTGAAATTTGGTAGGTCTGCTTATAGAAAATGCGTTGTGAGTTCAGCCGTTTGTGCGTGATTGAGTAACAAACATGCCAACATTCACGTTTATAATATTATATTATTAGTAGGATTGTTTAACATTATAGTATGCAGTAGGAAGAGTATCTTGATTTATATTATCTCCTACTGCAAAATGCTTGAATGTGAATTTATTTGACACAATAATGGTATAAATGGTTTTGACGGCACGGTTGGCGCAGTGGTTAAGTAATTGACTGCTGCGTTACGTGTCGCGGGTTCGATCCCCGCACGGAACAAATATTTGTATGATCTGCAAGTAGTTGTCCCGGGTCTGACTGTTTGTATATATGTTTAAATCTTTGTAAACGCACCCACGATACAGGAGAAGAATTCCAAGTGTGGAGCAACGTTTAAAAAAAAAAAAAAAAAAGTTACCACACGCAATGATATGCCACTTATTATTCAACACGATTTGTGGTTTATACAGGTATACAATTTTGTTGGATTATTTGAATATATAATTATAATCTAGGGATCTAGATTTAATCGTTGGTCCTACTTTTCATCCTGAAACTTCATCACGTGTTCTGTCGACAAAGTTACCTACTAAAACAATGATCTAACTCTGTACGTAACTTTACCTTTAGCTCGAAACAAATTAGTACAAAACTCAATTAGCTGTTGAAACAAGACTCATTGTTTTAAGCTTGTATAATTAAACTAATCTTAACATGGCTTCTAAAACTGAGTGAATGGACATATTCGAGACACGCTAGTTCCATCACAGACCTCATCCATCGTTTTCCATCAGGTGTGATCGAGGTCAAGGCCCATACAGCAACAAAATTAAAAATTTGATCTCTTAGAAGCTAAAATGTCTAAGTATTTTATTTATCCATCACCACTAGTAAGCTTCTACATCAAGTATTGTAGAAAGTACCTATTGTTCGACGCTATGGTGACCTAACTCTCTCGTATTGATAGGATTATGGTATAATTATATGGTAAAAGTTAAAGTCTCGAATTATAAGGGAAATTGCTATATTGAATCACTATAACACTTAGTTACAAGAATGGTAAAAAATGGTAAACTATACAGGGTTATTGGTAAAACACCATCAACCTCTTAAGGGGTCATTGTACTCATAATTATGAACAACTTTTATTATGAGACCAAACCTGAAATCGCGAAAAAGAATCAGCTTGTCCGTACATTTTGACGAGTTCTGCAAACATAAATGTAGGGAACAGCTGATTTTTTTTTCGCGATTTCTTATTTGGTTTCATAGTAAAATTTGTTCATAATGATGAGTACAATGACCCCTTAAGAGGTTGATGGTGTTTTACCAATAACCCTGTATAACTAACTTATTGGTAAAATGGTGATGGTAATTTCGAGTACGTGGTGTCTCGTCTCTATGTGATCTAAACGCGAACTGGCCCACATTTTGGTGAACGAGCGAATGTGCATATTTGCGTTCGATGTAATTATGCATTTTCGCTGAGTGTTCAATTAAAACTGGAACATATATTGTTTTATAACCTCTATAAACAACCCCAAATCTTCGAATTCCAAATGACGTAAACTCCACGCCAAAAAAACTTCCACGAGTGATTCATTTAAAATACTTAATTGATTGTACTCTCCGGCGCAATTCGGGCGGACAGTCCTGGCCACAACTACCACTTTGCTGGCGGACTGATCATTATATCACGATATGTGACATGAGCAATTGAAATACAATAATGACATGAACACTTTAACAGCTTCGTAAAAGTTTCATAATTGGATCCTCATGTTCCTTAGGTACAGCGAATGGCAGCACCAGTGAGCTAAACTACAAGCCACAGAGCGAGCGCGACTACGGCACGTTGAGCTGTCGCGGCATGAACACTGTGGGCAGACAGCTGGACCCCTGCGTGTTCCAGGTCGTGCCTGCTGGTGAGTAGCATCGGAGTATCATGTTCTTTAGGTACAGCTAATGGCAGCACCAGCGAGCTAAACTACAAGCCACAGAGCGAGCGCGACTACGGCACGTTGAGCTGTCGCGGCATGAACACTGTGGGCAGACAGCTGGACCCCTGCGTGTTCCAGGTCGTGCCTGCTGGTGAGTAGCATCGGAGTATCATGTTCTTTAGGTACAGCTAATGGCAGCACCAGCGAGCTAAACTACAAGCCACAGAGCGAGCGCGACTACGGCACGTTGAGCTGTCGCGGCATGAACACTGTGGGCAGACAGCTGGACCCCTGCGTGTTCCAGGTCGTGCCTGCTGGTGAGTAACATCGGAGTATAATGTTCTTTAGGTACAGCTAATGGCAGCACCAGCCAGCTAAACTACAAGCCACAGAGCAAGCGTGACTACGGCACGTTGAGCTGTCGTGGCATGAACACTGTGGGTAGACAGCTGGACCCCTGCGTGTTCCAGATCGTGCCAACTGGTGAGTGACATCGGAGAATCATCTTTTGAATGACAACTGATGAATTTTTATTTGAATAATACCTTTTCAAAGTTTACTGGATTACGATAGTGGAACCGACACCCGAAGCAGTTGTATATAGGTGAGTAACCATAAATATGCGAGCGAAAAAGCTTAAATATACACGCACGCGACATAATCGATGAATATGAATATACGTAAATTAAGCCGTGATAATGAATTCATAGAAAACACACGATCAGCGTCAGTACTACAATTCGAGTTAAAAACCTATATATATCTCCACGTGCACCTATAGGTATATTGGTAATACAATGCAATAACTCGAGTATACAAAAGCCCAAAATGTCGGCACCGAAATGAACACTTCAATAAAAGCATTAATAAAACCGCGTGCACACAATTTGTACCAACAACGAGGCCGAACTTGCTCTACGTTTTATAATTACAGCTTTCGGCTTTCGGCTTTACATGCCGTGTGCCAAATCTCATAACTCCTCGCTGATGGAGTACAATTTCCCTGAAACTACTATTGGCACTGAAATGAGAAATGCGATTTATGTACACAATTAACTTATTAAATTCAAGTAATTTAATCATTAAGTTTTCAATCGTTGAACTATTTTTGTAAAGAAGAATTATGACCACTATTCTCAACCACCCGAGTACATTACAAAACGTGAAACAAAATTAATCTAAAAGCACGTTTCAATTAGAGAAGAAAAATACCAACGGCTAAATTGAAACTTTGTTAAAATATATGAAACTGTACGCTGCACGAACGTACCGCGTCGTGCATTATCTTTTTATTCTCAAATCTCGTTATTTCATAGAACGGTTGCAACGTGCTCTTGTAATTCTGATGCGCACGACTGCAACAGGATATATGACTTAGCTGTTGCGGGTTGCAGCGAAATAACCCGAAACCCGCACAGTTTAATATCCCCACAGTTTGTTATAACATACACGCGTTAAATTGTCACCCGCCTGCCATAAGTCAAGGCGAAATTAGTGAGTTTAGCGCTCTCTGCACTTAATTTTCATTTAAAAGCACGCACCGCGCCAGTTATAACAACAGTGAACATTCCTTGCAAGTCCCCGCTCGCTCACTTGACATACAATAATAATGTCGAGTAAAGGGCGTAAACTTTGATTTCTATTACAAGTCAGCTTCGAAGAAAATAATCTTGAAAAGTTAAAATGGCTTTGAAAATTGTTTAACTTCGCTCATGTCTAGCATTTCCAGCCACATTCTTAAAATATGTGTACAATGTTGTCTCGAAACTTTCCGATTCTCGAATGTTTTTGTTATTTTGTTTCAGTTCCTTTATTGAAAAAGATAATTATTTCCACAGAAACAGAACCGTAAACTCATTAAACTAATTCTGTCTGTCTAAATTGAAAGGTCTGGAACAACTCATTAAAATTGTTTTATAGGTCATATTTAAATACTGACCGCTTAGGTTCTACATTTCAAAATTAACAACGATCATTATCTATCTTTTGCCAGAAGTCAAACTGAATTAAAAGTTAGTGGTTCGTATTTCACAAAGGGTGAAAGGGCAAACGAAGGCCTTTTCATCAAGAAACCAGATAGTAAACTAGGTACCTACTTTTAATTTATGTTCTAAGATTGTTAGCTTAAACGCCATTCGCAGTTAGACTAAGTTATCATAAAGATATTACTACTACGATCATAACAATGCCCGCAGGAAGATAACTACTTTGAATTCAGTTAATGTCTAGTTACGAAATTCAATGAGAAACTTAAATTGTTGAAATACTTGTAACCGTGGCTGCACTAAACTAGATTCAAGCCGTTTTCACCAGCTACATTCGAGGTTTTTTGTTTTGCTAATAAATACAACGTTGGTGATTTCATAGATTTAATTAATGAGTAATAAACGTACCTACTGTTTACACAAGTTTTTTTTTATCTTCTTATGGTTAACTAACTGCGCCCCGCGGTCTCACTCGCATCAGTATCTATCCCGTGGAAATATCGGGATAAAAAATATCTTATGTTCTAATCCAGGTCATGGGCTACCCATGTGCTAAATTTCATTGAAATTCGTTCAGCCGTTTTAGCGTGAAATCGTAACAAACAAAAAAATATCTCTAATATTAGTTCCGATTTATAAACGTTGCTAAAAGTTACGTAATGATTAACGCCTGCTGTACGGTATCTATATATTTTTGCCGTTTAAACGTCTCACAACGTTTTTAAACAAACCCACTTAAGCTCATAGCCTGTGCGAGGCGAGTAACTCTACTCGTGTAATTGATCCTATACCAATGATAATACAGCTCGCGCGATAAGAGTTTGGCTTTGTCCGTTATTGCGCAGAAATCAGAAATTGGGTATCAACGGGCAATTAGCGGGGTGCGGGGCGGGTGTGTAGGCGCACGCGGTGCTCTGATTGGCGCTCCAGTCGTTCCCTGCCTCTCGCATCGATACGACGTACCGCGCACTCCTGTTGTACAATCAAAAGTTCAAAAATCCGAAGGTCAAAGCCAAACTCTTATCGCGCGAGCTGTACTTTCATTTGTAGATCATACCAATTTTATCATAATATTTTATGTACGAGTATGTTCTCCGTGCAGCCCGTCCCACGGCGCCTCGCAACTGCTCACTACAAGCTGGCAACACTAGCGCAGAGGGCAGCTCCTGGCTGCGCGTGCGCTGCGTGGCTGGCTACGACGGAGGACTTCCGCAATACTTCATGTTGGAAGCGCTGGACCCCGTCACTGGCAGGACGCGGTTCAACGGCAGTGTCAATGAGACTGGTTTGTGGAGATTGTATACAATTTATAATTAGACGAAGATTCGTTTCAACATTTTTGCTATTCCATCATTTCTTAACATTAAGTTTCCATAAAACTGGTAAGTATAGGATATAAAACAGCGGTTCATCCGAAAATGTTACGAAACCTTTTCTGAAAGCTAAAGACTAAATTGGTTTACGGGCCACCTCTTAACTAAGACACCGCGCCGCTACCTCAGGCCAATTTAAAGTACTCGTACATAATTATAGTATGTAGTTCAAAATACGGCCATAGATCTGTTATCGTCATAGATTGACCGACAAACAGAAAATGAATTTAAAACGTGTTATACCTTATAGATGGCCTAGCTGTCTTCAAGCTGGACCTATCCCAGCTGACATCGGCCGGTGAAGCTGCTGGAGCCACCTTCAACCTACTCATCTACGCGAGGAACCTCAAGGGCGAGTCGGAAAAAACCTTGCTGGAGAACATTGCCTTCAATGACGCTGCCAGGAGAACAGGTACGGGTGCCATGAAATGTAGGTACATTATTAATGATAATTCCGTTGTTTAAATTGGGTAGGACATCAGCCCCTACTAATTATAGATCTATTTCAGTGCTACCTACCTTTAGTATTTTTTTTTTTTGAGCAACTCTTTTCAAGGACGCGTTTGTAAAATTGATAGATCAAACTACTACAATGACACAGGCTACACACACAAGTGTATGCACGGCTAGCTGCGGGAATAGTAGTCAAGTGAACTCATTTTGACACTTGGAAAAAAAACTTATTTCTTTGTGATACGTAGGTAGATACCTAAAAAATTGCTTCTTTATTATTTTTGAGTTGGTTTTCATGAGTTTGTTTGATTTTTATACACGTGGGGCTTTTACCAATCAGGAACTTACCCAATACACTATAGGTTTTTAATTTTTACCACGATTACATGATGAATCGACATTAATCGATTCAAACCCTAACTCCGTGTTCTTAGCACCCACTATTCCACATGACATACATGAAATTATTATTGCTCTAAAAAATACAAATAGTTCCGGCTATGATGATATTGTTACACATGCAATAAAAAACATGGTTACCGAAATATCACCAGTTCTTAGTTATATAGTAAACCTTTGTATAGATAACGGTAAATTCCCTGAAGACTTAAAACTATCTATCATCAAACCTCTTCATAAAAAGGGTGATCCGATAAATATGAAAAATTATAAACCTATTAAAAAAAAAAAATTAAAATTAAAATTAAAATTCATTTATTTCAGGTCATTGACCCATATTAAATACAAAACATACAATTTAAATACAAAACTCCGGTCACATTTTACTGCCAACTGAAGAAATAAAATAATGAAAACATTAAACATTACATGTCAGATCAGATCAATTAATGTCAGATATAAATAAAAATTAAATAAAACAATGAATTAAATTAACAAAAATTAAGTTGATGTCAGAAGCAAACAAATTAAATATTATATTATTTATCATTAAAACATTAAAGCTGTAGGTATAAAATGACAAATTAAGCACCAGCAATATGCCTGCTACAACAATGCCCAACGTAGGGGCAATCAAGTCGCTCAGCAACCATCGCCAGGACAGTATTGGAGCTAGCCCGCACCCTGCGCACCAAGGACGCGCACCGCTTGCGCATGGTGGCGTGGAAACAGTCGGTGCGCGCTTCCGCAAACATGCCCGAGGCACTGCAGAAGCGGGGTAGCCGCAAAACCGCCCTGAACGCGTTGTTGTATTGGACACGAAGGGCACTGTAAGCAGCTTGTGAGTAAGATGCCCATAGGCTGCACGTGTATAAGGAGGTGCAGAAAGCTTTAAAAAGCGTGATTTTAACCTGATTTGAACAACGTGCAAACCTACGGGCTATCATATTTGCTCTCTTAGACAGTGCCCTCCGCTCCCGCTCAATGTCGACATGGTCTTTCAGATCTGCTGTTACCCAGTGCCCCAAGTATTTAAATTGATCCACCCGTTCCAAGGGTACACCATTCAAGTGAATAGGGGGTACTTGCTGTGGGCATTTGGCGCCTCCCTGAAATACCATGAATTGACTTTTCGCGACATTATACATAAGACCATGGCTGCCCGCGTAGTCCTCACAGATATTCAGCAGCTTGCGTAATCCACAAACCGACGCGCTCAGCAGCACCATGTCATCTGCATAACTTAGATTGTTTACACAAACATCATCAACATGGCAGCCCAC
The DNA here is from genome assembly GCA_937001585.2 of Brachylomia viminalis. NCBI lineage: Eukaryota > Metazoa > Arthropoda > Insecta > Lepidoptera > Noctuidae > Brachylomia > Brachylomia viminalis. The sequence goes on along the minus strand of OW443307.2, from coordinate 10,736,911 downwards.
ATGCCGACTACTGAGCGCGACGATGAGTGCATCCATGTAGAGATTGAAAAGTGTGGGTGAGGTTACCCCACCCTGTCTCACCCCACATTCAAGCCTGTATGGCTCCGATAATGTACCCGCCCATCTGACATTGTTAACCTGGTGTTCGTACCAATACTTGAAGATGTTAACAAGTTCATGCGGCATGTTTATGCCCTCAAGTTTCTGCCACAACAAATTATACGAAACCAGGTCATAGGCCTTAGACAGGTCGAGGAAGCACGCGTAAACTGGTGTTTTACGATCCGTGTAGTATCTGACGGCATGCTTGAGACACAGTATTGCACTCTCAGTAGATAATTTAGGTCTAAACCCAAACTGATTATCATGCAGCGACACGAGTTTATTTAACCGTGTATCAAGCAAACCGTCAAACACCTTTGCTATAACAGTAGCAAGAGAGATAGGCCTGTAGTTAGTTTTATCGGCTAGATCACCAGTTTTGTTCTTAACCACAGGCACTACTATAGTTCTCATGAAATCGTACGGCAAGTATGAATGGCTCAGGCATAGCGAGTAGAACATAGCTAAAACCCTAAACACATGCGGGCCGGCACACTGCAGGTGTTCAATACTTAGGCCATCATGACCAGGAGATTTTCCTCTAGTCATATATTTTATGATTTTCCCCACCTCACTGGCCAAAATCCTAGTCTCCAGTACTCCCGCAAGCTCTTCAGCATTGACCTCCGCACTCCGCGTTCCCAACTGTGGCTTTACAGAAAAGTAGGACTTAAATAGACTCGCTATATCTCCCGGTTCACTAACCCCGTCGACGCTCACCGGTAGGCCAGGACCCAAGTTTACCTTATTGGTACCCTTCCAAAAACCACTAAAGTCACCGTTCGAGTGCTTCACAGCAAGGGTATCCATTCTCAATTGGTCCTGATGATCTTGACACCACTTAAGCCGGGATTTGAATACCCTTCTGGTTTCACACATTTCGCGATATACTTCCCCGCACCTAGGTTTGCCGCATAGTACCCATTCAGTAAACCTAGCTCTGACCAAACTATGAGCCTCTCTGACGTTATTGTTCCACCCTACTACACGCGAGCCAACCATACCGGTCCTACCGCTACCCCGACCCACCAAAGACGCGTCACGAAGTGCGGACACAACATCAGAGTACAGTCTGTCAATGGCACGCCTGTGACAATGGTCGCGGCAATAAGAGTCAGCACACTGAATACACTCAGCGGGACAGTCAACAAGTCTGAGCCTCCTGTTACACTCACTAGTATACAAGGCAATCTGTTCCGCCGTACGTACACCCCACACTACCCCCACTACCCTATTCAGCACAACACTGTGATGTACTGTCTGCGGAATTAGGTTTAATTTACACTCGATAATAAGTGGAAAGTGATCTGACCATACCGTGTCATAATCCACATACACGTTAGTAACAGATTGCCTTGCAGACTGAGTTACCAAGCAGTGGTCCAGCCAGCTGCACGACCCGTACACGTCACTAATGAAGGTGAACGTATCCGAGTCAATACCTAGCATGTCCACATCCACGCATGACCAATACTGCTCATCACAATAGCTTACAAGCTCATTGAAAAATAAACCATACGGTGCAGCATTAAAATCGCCTAAAATATACACAGACTCAATACCGTATTCTTCAATTATTGCGCTTACCATACTAAGACAATCCGTGAACTCAGCTAAATTGCCCGCCGCGTTCGTAGGCATATATACGCTTAGCACTATCACTGGCCGGTCACTGGTTATTATTTTAATGGCACAAATACGCTCACTATCACAACGCAACACAGACACCTGCCGAAATACGCTGCTTCTCCACAGCAAGGCCACGCCTCCAAAAGGTCGTCCTCGCAACAGACCCGCGGACGTGTCGACCGCTGACATCCCCGTGTAGCCAAACTCGCTGTGAATCGTACTTAAGTACGGAATGTCCTCAGGAAGTAGCCAAGTTTCCTGCAAGGCTACCAAATCACAGGCACGACAAAGCTCCCTAATGCTATCTATGGAGCGTTTTACGTTTTTACAATTGTAGGTAACAAAACGATATGGTCTGCTATTCATTACTGTTTTTATTGACACCGTCAACAGATAACAATCCGTTCGACTTTCTACGCTTAAAATTGACAAAACGCCTAAATACGATGCCTTGGGGCCATAAATTCTCATCTAGGTATGATGGTAACTTGGACTCTGAAATAAAGAATTTGTAGGCAACGTGTCCCCTTTCCTTCTTCATTATTATTTTCTCCAGAGACACCGTGTCTTGTGTTCTCGAACGAATATAATTAATTATTTCGTCTTTGGTCGTATCACTATGTATATTAGTGATAAACATTGGCACTCTTCTATCTGCTGCTTTAAATCGGCCCTCCGCATCTGTCGCAACACCAGTTTTACCCATATAGCGATATTTGGGGTGTTTCTTACGATGAGACACTTTTTGCCATCCATCGTCATTGTTGTGAACATTGGACGGAGTATCTGAGTGAATCATTGCACCGTTATTAGCGACGTTCACGTTGTTCGTAGCAGTCAGCTGATGTGCCTCGTTAATACTCACAGTCTGGCCCGAGCGCTCAGTCGTCGCCAAACCGGTTCCACATACACTCGGCTCATGCGCGTGAGTCACCGCAGCGCTTACACCGACCGGCGATGTCCGCCGCTGCGTACATGACTCATGTTTATTTTGTTTTTCTTGTACCTGCATTATTTCTCTGTAGTGAGGAATTCTTTGATGCATATCACTATCATTCTCACCCGTGTCACATATTACCTCGTGGAGAGAAGAATTATGCAGGTGCGATAGTCCCATCGGCCCACTATCCAGTAACCAGGCGCCCCGATTCATATTCACTTTCAATGCAGACGCAGGTGGTAACGAATCGTTTCTGATTGGAAAAAAATCCGTTCTCAACTGTTTTATATCATCTAACGTCGCATAGGTGGTTTTAATTTCGTCAATTGCTGCTTGCATTCGTACTAAATCTTTCAACAGCTTCGTACAGTCTAGGTGGTCGAAAGTAATAGGTGGCAACTTTTCAAGACTCCTGGCCACAAACACAGGAATATCATCCGGCTCGGCTGATTTGAACAGATTAATGATATCCGCCAAATCTCTCTGCTCTTTGCCTTTATTTTTCCTTATAATCTTCCGCAGATTCGAAGGAATGGCATCAAAAAGAAGTGACTTTGACCTTTTGATTTCATCACTCGTGAAGGATGAGACACAAATACGCACTAGAGTCTCTTCGTCCACAACAGAGACTTTGTTCTGGATGTAAAACAACATTTCGTCGATTACAATGTTACACTTGTCACACTTAATAACGTTCGTCATTTTTGCTACAACACGTCACAGAGCGCTGCCGTAAATACGCAACCGTAGTCGATAGGTGCGAGCGCGCGACTCCATTATCCATCCTCCATCCACCATCCTCCTCCATCTATTGCACTCGTCCCAGTGTTTTCCAAAATCATCGAAAAAGTTATTTATAACAGCCTTTATTCATTCTTAGAAAAAAACAATATCCTAACTGAGGAACAGTACGGTTTTAGAAAGCATAAAAATATTAATATGGCTATCTATGAATTAATAAATGAAATTATTTCAAATATGAACAAAAAAGTCCCAGTTACAGCGTTATTCATGGACATGACGAAGGCGTTCGATTTTGTGGATCACAAAACCCTTCTCATAAAATTAAGTAAACTCGGAATTAGGGGTAATGTCTTAGAATTAATTGAGTCGTACCTAGTCAGCAGAAAACAAATAACTAAAATAGCGAAAATATGTCACAGAACTAAAATAGAACAAACCTACTTATCGAAACAAAGATTAATAAATTACGGCGTACCACAGGGGAGTGTACTTGGTCCTTTGTTATTCCTATGTTATATAAACGATATTCCCAAAACCATAGAACACCCCATGACTCTATTTGCCGATGATTGTACTACAATATTTATAGGAAAAAACTTAGAAAGTTATGAACATGAAATAAATAATAGTTTAAGCCTAATTATTCAATGGCTAACCGATAACAACCTAAAAATTAATTTTGGAAAAACCCACATCATGAATTTTAACCAACGAACAAACTCTATTATTACAAATATTAAGTATGAAGATAATAAGATTGCTAAAATAGACAACACAACATTTCTAGGGCTTTGGTTAGATCAGCACATGACATGGAAAACACACATTGATCATATAATAAAAAAATTAAATCAATATTGCTATGTTTTACACAATTTAAGCAAGGTCGCCAATCGCAGCACCGTTCTTACCGCATACCACGCATACGTCTCCACCACACTACGGTACGGTGTAATATTCTGGGGTAATTCTACGGATAGGGAATTGGCATTTAAAGCCCAAAAAAAGTGTCTTCGTGCAGTATGCATGATCCAAAACACTGACAGTTGCAAACCTTATTTTATTAATGTAAAATTATTAACACTTCCGTCCCTATATATTTATTAAATTGCCACGTTTATCAAAAATAACCATTACCTATTTGAAACCCTATCCACTAAACGCCATCCAGGTGCGCTTAAGTCAAAAACCCATCAAACCGCCCTATTCTCAAAAAGTTTCCTAGGAATGGCTCCAAAAATATTTAACAAACTACCCAAATCGATAACAGCTTCAATAGACTTAAATACTTTCAAAAAATCCCTCCATAGGTTTCTGATACAGAAAGCATATTACACTATAAATGAATATTTAGATGAAAAATAAAATCTGTAATAAGTTTCTCAGATTTATTTATTACCTACTTACTTTAGTTATTAAGTTTAATTAATAATTTTTGTTACCTCAATTTGTTATTATTTTGTTTATGTTAATTTTATTACTAAAGATTTAAGATGGTTACTTAGCATTATATAAAAATATATACCTAGGCTATTATTACCTGTATACCTATTACCAACTGTGTAGTAATATGTGTACGCCTTGCAAGGCAGCACATAGTGACTCAATATTTTTCTATTTTTATAACATCGTGTACTACTACATTATACCTGTGTACAAATAAATAAATAAAAAAATAAAAATTTGAATTTTGCAAAACATTTTACATTTCACAAAAATCGAATTGCATCAAAATTCCCTTTTTGAACTAAAATTGGTCAATAACTCTTAAGTATTTTCTTTAAATTAAACAAATTGCATACCGTTCGATAGGCCATACACCAAGGATGTTTCAAATAAAACCTAAGTCTTCAATCACTTTTAGTTATTTTTTTATGCAATGTAAAGAAAAGCTTAAACTCATGTTTTACCCCTTTTTGTAATGTTTGAAGGCTCATAACTTTTTGTCTAGCTGTTATCTGCACCAAACAATAGTTTTAGAGGAATTTACCAACAGTCGAGACAAAAACAAAAAAAAGTGTTGCCGGTTTCGTCGGTCCTACATAAAGTAATCTTACTTCAAAGTTTTCAAACTCATAAAAATCTGTTATTAAAAAAAACAAAATAAAAAATCTATGGGGCCTAGGTCAAATCATATGAGCTGGGTAGATAGTAGACGACCCCACCTATCTGCCATTTTTGTATGTTCAACCTTCTGCCGAACACCCTGTATGTATATGTTAAAACTTGCCGCTTGGACAGTTTATGTGTTGTATTTTTAAATTGTGGACCGACTATTCGAAGAACCGACGAACTTTCTTTAATGGTTGAAAGCATTTTGGCTCAAAGTGAGACGAACATATTGTGTTATTTTTGGTTGGAAACCAGTTTGGACCCCTTCATGTCGCATTTATCCTCTTTTCTGTTATTTTTGGATAGCTGAAATGTTAAAATAAAAGCAAGGTGTGACTGATGATGATGATATCAATGATACATGAGTAGTAAATAACAGCCATAAAACTCCATGCACCAATAAAGAGTTAAATTTTGTTCCCTTGTGTAACTAAATAAATAAATTCATTTAAAAGATCGTATATAAAATATCGATAACCACAAACGTCACATAACATCTCTAACTAAGTCTAGTTGGCAGCGGCCGCTTCACGAAACTATCGTGACAGTGAGAGTATCGGTAAAACGCTTATCCAATGCGCTATTAGACCAGCCGATTCATTGACCGATGTGTACTAAGCAAACAATGGTTTTTGTTGCAATGAAAATAATTGCTTTTGGTACTTCATCGTGTTTCTAGTATCACGAAATAATGTTTTAATAAATTTGATAAGAAAAACAATAATATTTTAGTACTTACGTGTGAAATGAGATGCCATCTCTCATGTAATTCTCAATACAGCTGTTACTTTTGCAAACAATCACTGAACAACGCGGAATTTTGACAAAAATCATGAGCAGCGAAGACTTTGTAAGTTGACATTCGACTAATGGCCGAAACTGGCATCATGACACATTCCGGCCGGATGAGTTCGCAAGCGCCACGCCCCCTTGCCATATCTCCTGTGTTTATATGGTCTGAGATAGGTACCTACTACGCTTTGGAATGGGCAACTAACTTCATCTTTCTGACTTACCGACCCCTTGACAATTCTAAAGTGCCTGTAATTGGTTGAAATAAATGCTTTGAGTTTGAGTCTTGAAGGTGTACTTCGGTGACTGCTACTAGAACTCCTCGACGATTACAGCTTGGTGTGCCGAGTTTGGACTCGTTTTGTTACTTACGAAGAGTCCTTATCCCCGGACTTGATGGGGTAACCTGAAGGTGTACTTCGGTGACTGCTACTGAAACTCCCTGACGCGTAGAACTAGGTGTGCCGAGTTTGGGCTCGTTTTGTTAGTTAAGACGAGACCTTACCCCCAGACTCCACGGAGTGACCTGAAGGTTTACTTAAATGATTATTAAAACAACAAATTAAACGTACCTAATCAATCGTTTATTTTTAAAATATTTGTTTGAATATGTAAAGAATGAGCTCCATATTTCCTATGATTCCCAATTTCTTAAAGTGGGTTCGGAAATAAAGCCATTTCTATTATCTTTCTTCCTGAAACGGTTTTATTTCTTCATATTTGGAGCTTTAAAAACAAAATAAACATTTAAGACTTGTTATTCTCTGTGCAAATAGTATATTATGCAATTAGTGAATAAAGGACGGAGCTAAAGCGAGGGCCATAGATGAATCACGAGCGTAGCGAGTGATTCAAGTATTAGAATCCTGAGCGACGCGAGTGATTCATGGCCCTCGATATAAATCCGTTTTATTCAAGAGTTGCATACTATACTTTATACGATGACTACGAGAAAAATAAAGATTTAAGCGAAAATAAACATTTAATAAAGAAAAAGGAAGCTTAAATTAATTAAAATGCACATTAAAATTGGAACAATTACTAAAATTAAGAGTAATTTTCTTGTTATTATTATTAGGATGGTCAACTTGTGTAGCGATATAACAGTGAGTAAAAGTGCTTTTTATTCACTGTTTTCAGTGAATAAAATAAGCTTTTTAGAGGGGGAATGGTATAAATAAAGTAATAAACTGAACATAACATAACAGTAATTTCAAATGTATGTAAATAAATTACTTCAGACGTCTCCAAATTGTTTTCATTGGAAGTAGGTACTACAAGCCGTTTGTTTCATGTTGATCATATACTTCTGGATACACTTCAGACAGATGTATCACAAATATTGCGAATACCGTCATAAACTCTGTGAAAAAAGAACGTTTGACAACAATGGTTCCCAATTATGAATTTGACGTTTCAATAAACATATTGAATGAAAGAAAGAAAAAAGAAAATAATTTTATTTGACCCAGGTTAAAGCACACAATATTCACACAAAAATAGACAAACAGTTAGTATAGTATTGAGTGCCTCACGGCTGCGGCAAATAGGCCCAGTAAATCAAAAATGCCAGACAATTAGTGCCTGACGCTGGTTTGGACTGGACCTTATGTTACGAGAACGTCTTAAATAAAAATAAAAAAACGAGTACATTTATTTGTTAAAAAATAATTATAGATAATCATAGAGTGGTGTTTAAAAAAAATGAAATAGTATGGTTGCACAAAAAAACAATGGACTGACGTCGATAAGGTAATATAATTATCATAATTTCATATCAATGATACATTCAAATTCATGTCTAGCTTCCGTTGCGCAGCCATGAGGTACTGCCGTAAGCGTCTTCTTTGGAAGCCGCATAACAGAAGCTACCTCTAAATGCAGCTGTCCTATGTGACTGGGTCGAGAGTTGCTGCATATACGTCTTCCTTTTTCTAAGTTATGTCTATTAGCACTGTAGCGGTATCTACATCGCCACATGAGAACTACGTCACACTGACGTCACGCAAAATCCTGCATCGCGCAAGCAAAGTTTACCGCGCAACTAGCATATATACAACTTCCCGAGATCAAGCGTCGGGCAGTTGCCCACCAGACACGACACCCGTCTGGTTGGAGGATCCGCCCTTTTCTATGGTAGTATGAGTGAACTTTACACCCTGTTCCTCGTGCCTCTATATTGGTGACTCCGAGTATGAACCTATCCTATATTCACGCTGATGTAGTGGCACGAGGGCTGCGCTGACCTTCGTGCAACTACATCAGCGTGAATATAGAGGTACTGAGGTAGGTGCTGGCTGGCTGAGACTCGCCGCTCGAAAGCTTGATTAAGTAATGTTTTTGACGTCACGCTGAAGTAACTGGTCGAAGGCTGCGTCAATGTCCATGTTCGGGGTCTCCAATATAGAGGTACGAGGAACAGGGTCTAAAGTTCACTCATACCTATTATTGGTAAAGGGAGGATCCTCCGACCAGACGGGTATAGTGTCTGGTGGGCAACTGCCCGACGATTGTTGTAGGGACGTTGTATCTATGCTAGTGGTGCTGTAAACTCTGCTTGCGCGATGCAGGGTTTTGCGTGACGTCAGTGTGATGCGTAGTTCACGTGTGGTGATGTAGATACCGCTACAATGTTAACTGATAAAGATCACCCAGATCTGTAGTAAGAATAGGGGTGTCCCGGGGCTCAATTCTTGGTCCATTTTTATTTCTTCTTTTTAAAGGATAAACGTGAAATTGTGTTGTTTGCAGACCCCACTTCACTTTTATTTAAACTCAAATGTCAGCTGGTTACTGACAAACTAAATAGGGCCCTAGCTACACCAGCTACTGCTTAAAAAATAATGATCATTTCTGATTTCTCGCAAAAGCAGTTAACTGGTTTAATTATAATAATCTATTTCTTAACGAGAAAAAACTAAATGTATTAAGTTTACGATACCTCATGTTAGACAAATGGAAACTAGTGTTCTCATAAAGGGTGAAGAGTTGAAACCCGAAAATACCACATTATTTAGATATAACTTTGCTGATTTAACTAATTTAGAGACAGCCCGTTCCGTATACTTTAGTTATTTTGATGTGATGCCATACAGTATTCTGTTGTGGGAAACTGCCGCCGATATTCAGACAATTTTTGTTTTACAAAAAAAGCCAATACGTTCAAATTAAAAATTAAGTAAATTAATAGATTAATATAATGACTGTGCCTTCTCAGTATATTTATGAAAATATTTAATATACACATAAAATAATAATCTGTTTAAAAAATACAGTGATACCCATAAGTATTATAAATACTAAGACAAATTTGTTGTTCCTACAACCAGGCTCTAGAAAATATGTGGCTCGTTTAGATGCTAATGTGTACGTTTTTATAATAAACTTCCTAGACAAATTCAAGAACTAAGCCTTAATAAATTCAGGACAAACAGGCTTGGGATTGAGCTGCTCCAATAAATGTACACAGTGAATGTTGATTTTATATTTTATTTTACAAACTTTTTTACTTTGATTTTTTTTCTATAAGTACCTATATATTTTACATATACAATAACATGAATATTTACTTTATAAATTAGTATATTATTTTAATTATTGTGAATGTGACCACTATGTGGGTCATTGTTTCAGTTTAAATCAGGGTTTGAAGAGTAGTATAGACGACCTACCCAAATGTCGTTGGTATTGTTCGTCGAATCTTTAACCTCCTAAGTTGTGAGTTGAGCTGCACGGTTACTGACTAATGCGTGCACTGACTGGACAGGCCCACTCAATCTATGTGGTTATTTCCTCAAAAGACCATTTCAGACACCAATCTACATGATCTTCACATGATTTGATCTGACCAAGATTATGTCGGGACTTTAAAATAGAATGTGACCTCTGAGTTGGTTTCGGCCTTTCTTCTCTGAGTAGACAGATAGGAAATGCCAACCTCATCTAGATAAAAAAATGTGATTGACGTGCAAAAGTGTTTGTACAAACCTACTTACATAAATAAAATCATTTATCATTTATTTCATAATTGCCGAAGCGGAGATGATCGGATGTGGTTATTTAAAATGCTTGTAACTAAGTAACAGCAGCTGCACGGGTCGATCGATCAGGTTATGCTACGCCTGCAGCGGTCGGTCCGTGGATGGGTGACCATCTTTACATACCGAGATCGCTCCGTACTGGTGATCTGATGACACAGGATCTGGGTTGTGGAGATTAAATACTTGTATTCAGCTGCATCCGGTTAGATTGAAAAGCGACCACAACATGTTTGGAAAAAGCTAGGCGGACGATGAAGTTGCCATAATCATTTATTTTTATTTTTTTAATGTTTTGACATCGATATCATCTGTGAAGTTTCGCCAACTAATTTCATATTCATATTCATTTATTTTATGTAGCCTTGTATTTTAAACACATATTAAGGCATATAAAGTTCAATACTAGGGTTAGCCGGCAGCCATGTTTGAAGACTAAAACCATTTTCAATTCAATTTTCACAATGTGGTCTGCCAAAGCACAAATCTCAATACTCAATACTTTATTGCATTCCTTAATGTGTACAGTTGGTATGTTAAAACATCGAATCAATTATGGACCCTGTCGGGTCAATTTGATGTCCGATTATAATCGTTTGCAGATTTCAGCTGACCCAGAACTCATAAAGTCGGAAAAAAATCTTGTGTTGTTGTAATTAGATCATTATTTTGTTGCAGCAACTTATATGGTTAGTTAACTGACCGTTTTGGACTTCATATTCTGTTGCAGCAACATAAATGGTTAGTTAACTAACCGTGTAATCCTCATATTTTGTTGCAGCAACATACATGGTTAGCTAACTGACCGTTTAGGACCTCATATTTCTTTGCAGCAACATAAATGGTTATTTTACTGACCTTTTAGAACGTCATATTTTGTTGCAGCAACATAAATGGTTAGTTAACTGACCGTTTTGGACCTCGTATTTTGTTGCAGCAACATAAATGGTTATTTTACTGACCTTTTAGAACGTCATATTTTGTTGCAGCAACATAAATGGTTGGTTAACTGACCGTTTTGGACCTCGTATTTTGTTGCAACAGCATAAATGGTTAGTTAATTAACCTTTTGGACCTCGTATTTTGTTGCAGCAACATAAATGGTTAGTTAACTGACCGTTTAGAACCTCATATTTTTGGTTCATGTGTTTTGTAGTAGAATTAAGTAATAAATGACTTTATGTTATGACCAACAACAAAAGATTTTTCTCTACGTAACGATGTATTATGTTTTCTTTTAGTGTGTACTTACGTATTTGAAGTATAATGTAATCTTGAACATGTTTTCCTGTTGGAGTGAGGAAAAATTCGCACCCTCTTGTGAGTGCGGTAAACTTAACCTAGAATTATTTTGATGCTGTCATGCGGAACTAGTCTTCAGGAGGTTGAAAATAAAACAAGAAATGGGTTAAACTCAAACTCAAAGCATTTATTTCAAATAGACTAATTACAGACACTTTTGAATTGTCAAGGGGTCGGTCAGTCAGAAAGATGAAGCTAGTTGCCCATTCCAAAGCGTAGTAGGTACCTATGGAGAAGAACGGGCAAGAAACTCCATGGACACTCTTTTAAATCAAGATATTGTTCCAAAAATGTGGTTACATCATTCATGTTGTAATTACATGTGAGAACGATGTAGAAAGACGTGCACGTTAAAAGCGTCCGTAATAAAAAGATAAAAACAATTACGGAATTAAAATAACCCGTGGCAGCTAAGAAATGACCAGTGCCTACTGACGGCGCCCGTTCACGAACATGACGTATGGATCAGCACCATTCAGCTCAACCATTTTGAAGGGAACTCAATGATTCAAAAGACAAAGACAAGAGTTAAAGACGACTGAAGTAAGATCTAAATGATTTGTCCTTTTATATGACGGATTGCAAAATTCATTTTTTAGATCTGTAGGCCAATTCTCGTACTTGAAAAACGTTCAAATTCAAGTCGCAATCTCATTTCAGCGACAATCAATGTCAAAAACCTGTCAAAAATGTATGTAAATTAATTGTAATTTTGACAGATTGAGACTGAGATTAGAATGCGAACGGTCTTAAAAATACGGGAATTGCGCCTCTGATGATGAGTTTCGGAGACAGACATCGGAACTCTTAAAAAAATGACAGCAAATAAACCGCGATTGCTGCTATCGCATAAAGAAATGCATTGTTAACGCAGTCACACTACGCACGCCTGTACACTCGAAAGGGTTACGCGGATGTATTCAGTATATCAGGGTACACCCACGTTTTCTATCAAAGTTAGTAGCATATTTTTTCGCGACTAGAAGCTAGTTGTAGCACATAGTATTCAAGCTTGATTTGTACAAAATTACATAGCACGTAGTGGTATACGAATTTTTGTGGGGTAGGTACCGCAACGAAATACTGAAAAGTAAAAACTTTTTTATAAAAAAAAAATACACTCTCCTAAAAAAATACTACAAAGTCAAAAATTACTTTAATTTCGGCAGTCGGTGTCTTTGCTTATGTATTTTCGTTTTTTGTCACCGACTTCCGAAATTAAAGTTATTTTTGACTTTGTAGTATTTTTTTATAAGTCGGTAGTTTTTTTTCATAAAAAGTTTTTATTGTCTAAAATATTTGATTGAGGAAGTACGTTGATAATAATGTCAATTTGAACTTATAGGTAAGTAAACTGTACCTATATGGTACCTACGCAAGGCCAACCGTTTTTTGTTGTTATATCATATTTTTTTCTGCTGGACACACCTACCACATGTCAGACCATCACTGAGCCAAACGTACGACCCAGTCCCGCTTAATGGCAATCGAAATCGCAGCAGACCCAGACGGAATTGGCTCGCTGAGCTGAACTCCTTTAACAAAGATTGGTACTTGGCAGCTCTGGGCAGAGAGACGTGGAAGGGCCGTGGGTAGGCCTTTGCCCAGCTGTGGGATAACACGGGCTAGTGCACGGGAAATGCCACAGTCTGTATGCAACGTGTTTTTGAAACAAACTATAAAATGAATAATTGCACTCTATCATTAAAAATATTGTTCGTGTTATCGTGAGATGGATTACATTATCCAATTGTTAAGCTTTGTGTGAAATAAAATTATTGGTGTATTCGTACTGCGTTTGTTCCTGCTTAATGAGACAGAAACCCCAAAGCCGAGGTCTTACAGTTTTACGTACAATTTTTCAAGTATAACATGTAATTAAAAACTTTTTGGGCTAAGTTTATTCATGATTCAAATTGAAATTACGAGCTTTACCTAAATGCGATTGTTTCCCTAAAATCAAATGGTATTAATACAGACGACATTTTGGTTACCTATTAAATTATATTTTAATGTTAGTTATAGTTAGTAATATCATAACAGAAAAAATAGGTTTTAATTTCGTTCGATAAACATCTTAATAACAACTTAAATCATGAAATCACAGAGATCCAATCTTTGAAAGCAAAAGTTAGAAATCTAAGTAAGTGAAATTGGTGGTACCTACCCAGTTAGCTACTCTATAATTAATTCAAAATTTGTAATAGAGGTACCTAACAATACTCCTTGCAAACAACACTGGTTATTGGAGTCGGCTTAAAATAACAGTTGTTCAAGGCTTAACGGTGCTTTGTTCATTACCTTTGACTTTGTTAGCATAACATTTAAATGATATTTCAATATCAATATATTTCATCAGCTTTGTAATATTTGAAATATGTTTAATAAAGCGTTATCCGATATTTCATTAATTATAATTATTTATACAAGTATATTATTTTATTATATTTTTAATTTAGTTACTCCGAAATTAACGAAAAAGGTTAGGTTGAATCAGGTCCATATTCATCCCATTCAAATAATCATCTATTAGAAATATAAAAGGGTGTTCTTAGTGTGGGTGTTCCCTTTTCGAGTACAGAACTTAAAAAAAAACATTGAAACTGATGCCAGTATTTCTGTGATTTTAGTCGGGAGTATATTTATAGTATAAATAGACTCCCGACAGTATATTAAACTGTGTTTCCGTTAACATCGGCTCCCAGAGGTCAGGATTATTGACTTACACTCTCAACAACAATTTTTCCATTTTCATTCAAATTGACGTTTCGTTTTGCTTGATCTCATTATGAAACAAATATGATTTGAGGGCTTTATTTGCTTTGGAGTACTTTGAATTATTTTACTTCTTTTGTATGAAGTATGAAATAAGAAATTATGGACGAATATTTTGCGTTAAAAATTGTAAGATTATGATGATTTTGAAATGCCAAAGTAGGCAATAATATTGGGAATACAAGTTAAAGGAAACGCATATTCTAATCTGATTAGAAAATAACTTCTTAATTACCTAGGATCAAATAAAACTAAAACATAAACGTATTAAACTATTATGACTAAACAGATGGCAAAGGCGGGATGGGTGGAGTAAGCGTTGGAGTAGCAGTCGCAGCAGCACTCGGCGCAACATTAGCTGCCGGCGGAGTCGCGCTAGCAGCCCTATGTGCACGAAGACGACGAGCCAGCCCACCACACAAGCACCCCCCAGGAGATATGCTAGAACTTAGCGACGGTGGAAGACGATACGTTGTGGCATACACCATCAAACCTTCACCGGATCTCAAGACACCAGATCCACAGCCTGATATACTTAATGCACCAGGTAATTCCTTCTTCAAGTAATTTGTAATTTTTTTTGGAAAGCAAGCCTCTGAAATTTTTGTTATGCAGAGTACGAGAATAGATACTTTAAGGTGGAAGTAGAAAGGAGAAACTTATCTTCTACGCTAACTGAAATCTGAACATGATCTTAAACATGTTGATAAGATTGTTGCAATGCTACACTAGTTTCTTCTACTAGGTCTATTTTTATTGACGTTTTACCGTTCTTCCTTTCTGACAATAGTAAAATTTTCAACAATGGCTGTCTAAAACGAAATGACTATTAACCTTCCGTTAACATTACAAAATCATAAACCAATTTCAAAGTTTAATACGACACAATTCAATAGGCACAATGAATGCCCCAAATACATCGTTTTGAAGTCCCTTGAGTGCCAGTGAAATTCAGATCGATAACTATTCTAACTGACAATAAACAGTACAGAAACTAATGAATGACAATTTTCCAGATTCTGACAATCAACCTTCAGCGCCTATAATAGATGAAACTGATGAATGGCCTAGTATAAAAGAAGTGAGAGGTAAGTTAGACAACGACGACACGAAGAATTATAGTTAATAAAGTGACATTTGACTAAAAAATATTACGTTTTCAGGGGATTGGAGTAAAGCTGGTGCGGTCTTCTCAGCAGAAGACTTAGCACTACTGGACTCGACTGGACGACCACAGCAGGTGAGTCATTTTAAATGAATAAAGACAACACAAATTTAGTGTTTTGTTGCACGTTGTGTAAATATGGATTATTTTGCCTTTGCCATATTTACACACGGTGCAATACTTAGAAAAAGTAAAATATTTCAAATGGTAAAGTACTCAAAAAAACTTTTTACAAAAAAATAACGGTGTCTTTGGCCCTGCATTTTAGTTTTTTTCCATCGACTTCCGAAATTAAAGTTATTTCTCACTTTATTGTGTTTTTTTTTTTTGTTTAAAAGTTTTTTATTTTTCACTTTCTAGTTATGGTACCTACCCCCACACCAATTCGAAAACGATCGTCTTACACATCTACGTCCGTTTGAAGGCGGTTTTTATTTTTTATTTTCTCCTCCTTTTTTGAAGTTGGTTAAAAAAAATACTTTCAGATATCTTTTTTCTATTCTCATTATAGGTAGTTGGCATCTATAATATTTCTAAGGTGTAGCGTATTTTATACCCATAACATTAAGTCCTGTGCAGGATTCTAACTAATGACACTTTTCCTCCAACAGTTGACTCCAAACAGCGACTTAGTTCCCAGTAGACAAGAAGATGTTCTCAACCAGAACCTACAACCAGTAATAGGAGCAAATTTTAGGCCTAGCTACGTAGTTACAAATAGTCCCACTTTGGGTAGCCCTAACTTTGTGTGCCCGAACGGGAACATAAGCTCCCCCTTCGGTAGCCAGACTCTCAGTGGGCCAACCCTAAGTTCAGGGAGCCTCGCTACCTCCACCCTACATAGGAGCAAAGGAAAGGGCAATGTGCGGAGAAGGGAACACGTGCTGGCAGAAAACCTGCCCGGTCCAGAAAGTTGTGTGTAAAGTGATGACTACAACGTGCTTCACGGATTTGAATTACGAACTTTCATTTCGCCAATGAATTGTATTTAACGTAGGTGTAATCATAGCCTTTTTGTGTAGATTTTTTTACGAAACTAAAAAATTAAATGCTTGTTCATTTCTACTCCTATATTTTAGACTGTTAGTCAATTTTACAATTAGATGTTATTTAAATGTTACTTTGTCAAAATCAAATTGATTGATTTGATTATACTGTTAAGCGCCGTGACAATACTTCACGTGTAAATAGTTGTTATAGTTTAAATATATTTAGCTAACGTGTCCTACAAAAGAAAACACCCGATGTATCTTGTACCTTGCTGTTATATTGAATAATAAATGGAGCTACGTAGAGCTCTCAATAAATTACGGCCTACAATTTGTGTTACTAATTTGCTCAAAAATCGGGAACTTGGGAAGTGCGAAGCACGAAGTTTTAAATTGTATTTCAAGGTTCCTCATAATTATATTAAGTAGCGGAACAGCTCGAAACTTAGTGTTCCGTGCTTTTATTTTTGTCCCAGATTATACGAGAAACGTTTTTATTGTTTTCTTTCTAATTGTTAGACTTAATTTTAAAATACATATTGTTCTATAATTTCTGAAACATGATTTGGCCTTAGGCTCCGTTTGTCGTATGAGGAAATTAATTATTAAGATTAAAAGACTACAAAGGGCGAATTTTACCAATGAAACTAAACGCATCAGCACATCTAAACCGCGTTTAAGAGCTGTCAGCGTCAGTGTCATTGTTGTGGAATAGTTGACACTGACAGCTCTTAACGCAGGTGTGGTGAAATTCGATCTAAAAGGCTTAAGCTGCGTCCTCACTCGTAAAAAATACGCCAAAAACTCTTCCCATCAAAGTGACCAATATACCGGGGATTTCAGCATTTCACTCAGCGAACCCCCGAACTAACACAAACAAAGATACGGCGACACGACGACACGGTTGGCGCAGTGGTTAAGCGATTGACTGCTGCGCCGCGTGTCGCGGGTTCGATTCCCGCACAGAACAAATATTTGTATGACCTGCTGTTCCGGGTCTGGCTGATTGAGTATGTGAATTTAAATGTCCCACAATACAGGAGATATTCCTAGTGTGGGGCAACGTTTTTATTAAAAAAAATTGTCTCTGTTAAGCTGCCTACGACATGGCGACTTGGCTATGATAGTCTCCAGCCGTCGCGTCGGGGTTGCCGCTTCGCCTAAGTGTTAAGATCCTCGTCCAGATTATGTGTAACATGTTGGCCACTTTGTTGGGAGAGTTGTTGGCGTGTATGTTACAAGTGCGACTAAAAACTCCTACTTGATTTAAAAGAATCGGTTGTGTGAATGTAAATACTGATAGTTGTATAAACCAAACTTGTATGTATAGATACAAATATTTAAATAGAATAAGGAGCTTTCGTTGTCAATTTATTTATGGGAGGGTATTTAGAGAAATTGTAAATATTGCATAGACCATGAAGATATAGTTAAAGTGCTCTACCATACGGCATAGGAGGACCTCCAAAATGTAAGAGTGACATAAACCTGCTTTGTAGAAACGTGGATCGTTTTATAACATTGACAAGCTACCCACCCGCATGAAATGTAAAATAAAATATGTACAAAATGGTCGTGTAATAAATCACAGTCACACTTCGGTAGCGTACCTCCTCGGGTTATCCGTATGGCGCGGTTTGCAGGTGGCAAAATGTTTTAAGATAAAATAAGAGAAGATTATTTTGTATTTCCTTAAACGTACTTTGTATCTCTACAAAGTGCATTTATGTTATAAACAACTTTTGAATTGAATCTCAATTTTATCTAAATTAATAAGAATGAGAAAGAATCATACTCTCTCGACAGTACATGGCCAAACATGTAAGATTATAATTCTATTAATAAGACCCTAGGTCTGCCATGTTTTAAAACAAATATATACAGGGTGGTAGGGACTTCGAAACGCAAACTGTTAACATGAATTCAGGACACGATTCTAAACACCCTAGCGTAGAAATGTAACTTAGGTTATTAAAAAAAAATGCTGTTCCATAAATTTTGAACGTGTAGGTACCGTAAAACGGGGTGAATAGGGATGCAGGAGTGAATCGGGACGAAACTTTAAAATGGATTTTGACCTTAAATAATATAGTTTGTTGCCAACAAGGGCACTTATTCGTTCATTATAATACAGTCAACAAATTGGCGAAAAACGATATTATTTCAATATTAACATCCCTTTTAAAGTTTCGTCCCGGTTCACCCCCGCATCTCTATTCACCCCGTTTGGCCGGAATTGCAATTTTATTTGTGTATATATTCATTATTGTACACCACAAAGTACATAACAAAAAATAAATCGAACACTACAAAATATACAATGGGCGGCCTTATCGCTTTCTGCGATCTCTTTCAGGCAACCTTGGAATGGACAGTGATTTGTCTGGACATAAAATGGACAGTTATGTAGGAAACAGTTGTTTTTTTTCCATCTATCTGACTCTGACGAATCATTTCTGCTGTGGAGGGTCTCGTGTCGAGGATTTAGTCTAGAAATCACGTGCTGAATTCATGACAGTTGACAGTTTGCGGGTCGATGTCCCTGCCACCCTGTTTATTTTATATCCTTGCGCCGTACGCGTGGAGCACCTCAGTAGTGCCATTATATAACGATAGCAATTGTAAATGTTTCCATTTTATGTTGATTCTATTATATAGAGTTTAACATTGAAACTGTGAGGTTCATGTGTAAAATACGATCGATCGAACTGTTTGTAGATGTCAGTCAACATTTTATGTGGTCCTACCAATCTGATATGGCAATTTTATATTTAATAAATAAATAATGGTTTATATAATTACGTATTTTATTTCTTGTCTTTCTGAGCGCCACCAACAGTCCTTTCAGTTATTTTACCTCTGAATTTGCTCCACTGTCAAAAGCACAGTGATTTTTATTTTTTCTCGTCAAAATAAGGTTGCTTTTAGTTTGCTGCTGTCAGAAAATAAAATAACTGTGAAAGGATTGTAAACAACAATATCCTAAATGTCCGTAAAATAAAGGGAAGGGGAAACCTGTTACTAAACTAGCTGACCTGACAGACGCTGTCCTGTCCAAATTTCAATGATTCATACAATAATCCCTTATAAAAAAGGACTTTCAGTTTGTCCCGAATTTGCTAATTTTCCGGGAAACTTTTCCAAATTTTCTTTCCATAAAAGCCAAATTCCGACTATTACAAACATTGTAGGACAAAAAATATCTAAATCGGTCCAGCCGTTCTCAAGTGACGTGCTTGACCGCGTGCTGTTGCGCGTGTTGGCGTGCTTACCAACGAAACGCATTTCATTGTTATTACATAGAACTAGCAGTCCCGACAGACGTCGTCCTGCCCGAACGCAGCGCCACCTACCGGGTTCAATTGTGAATCTAAACCATTCTCGAATCCATTTGAACACACACAAAAAACACATCATAATCGGTCCAGCCGTTTAGGAGGAGTTCAGTCACATACACACGCACAGAAGAATTATATATACATATAAAGCTATCGAAAGTTTTAAAATAAACAGAATTCAGAATCCAATAAAGTCCCCTGCCTCCTCCTCCCTTACCTGTATTCTATCAAAGTTTAGTTAATTAGGGCTCTGTATATCAGATTAGCAGGTTTATTCGACGCCACCGGGGCAAGCTTAGACGTGTTCAACATCTAGACTTGGGCTAAATAACAACAATCACTCATATTATAAACACAGTTATTTTCGTACCTAAAGTCAACATTACAAAATGTTCTTTTTATTTTTTTATAATGTAACTAAGTGAGCCGATACGCTAGAAAAGGTCAGCTACGCTAAGCTAAATAAATGTGATTTGATGGTAAATTTTGTAAGTAGTTTTGCTCTCTATTTTTCAATTAAGTTGTGCAATGTGTAAAGCAATTTATGATTCACCACTATCCAACAGAATTCTATAAATTACAAAGTTTCCTCTTTAAATAAATTCACTGTAGGGACCTTAGTATCAGGCTCAAACAGCTGCAAAAACATAACCACTATATTTAGCTTCCTGCTTTCACACATCAAGTTACAATTCACTTTACAAATTGAGTAACGCGGTAGATATCAACTCATTGCGGTACAAAATTCAATTCAGCAGAATAACAAACGTCGCTTCGTTCAAAAACAACGTTTACATTAGCGAGAACCGAGCGGCTGAAACTCTTAAAAGCAAGCCGCAAGCTCCTCAAATGTTGACACAAGCCTAACAAATCGACTGCCAGGACCTAAGTAATGTTTGTTGTAAACAATGGCTAATTATTATAGACTTTTAAATTATTCACGATAAACTCGCTGCCCACGGAGATGTCATAGCTTAAATGAAAATTGTATTTGAACGAGTATTCAAGCTAAATAAATTAAATGTTTCGTAAAAAAATGTTCTTATTAGTGGAAAACAAAACAAACAAAAATTAATTTTAACTGTGTCAGTTGGTTTTGAAGCCACACAGAATTCACGTCGGGACGAAAATAAATATTTTGATACAGTACCGCCAGCCTTTGTTAGCTAGGAGCTCGTAGTAACTGACAACTGTGTAGTGGAAGCTCTGTTCCTAAGGAACGGTGGAAACTATCTGAAACTCTCTCGTCTCTATTTTGTTTATGGTTCATAAGGAAAGAATTGCGACTGCTGCTTGTATTTTAAGTAAAACTCTGAGAAAAGTGTTGAGGATTGTTCTGTTTGAAAAAATATAATAGTTGCGCAGTTCTTTTTTGAGAGAAAAACCAGCCAATTGTAAGACTGAAATGAATACTAAAAATCTCTAGGTTTCTTCAACACAACGAAGTAAGTAAATTTTATAGAAAAACATGTTTGATTCCACCCTCCATTATGTCGTAAACCAACCTAATAAATATAACTTACTACCGTCTTATCTCTATACCTAATATAATTATAATAAACTCACCCACTCCCTCTTATTCGAAACATGATCGCCGCACGCACTAAAACAACATGGTACAAAATTACTATCGGAAGCGCGAATACATTATCATTACAAACTCCTTAGGGCCTGCGCCCACTGGCGGCACATCACAGCAAGGGATTTTTATGCTACGAATAGGAATATAACGTAATAGTATATGACAAAAAAAAAACAATAATAATGCCTAAGATCGTCGTGGCATGCCTAAGGGTGGCATAAACACTGTTTGCCCACCGCCACGTCAGCGAGAACGAGATGACGGCGCCGAATTAGCGATACATACATTTACTATGGCCGCGTGTCCACCTCACGCCGTCACCGGGACGTCACGCTCAGTTCAAATAATCTCGTTTCTTGTGTACGTCCCGTTGACGGAGGCGGGTGGACAAACGGTAATAAACGGGACACCGCGAATTAATTGCCGTCTGTATTCGCTTTCATGTAGGTAGTGATGCTAAAGAATCCCCTGCCGCCGTGCCGTGCAGCCCGTGGGCCCTTTCAAAGTTGGTACTCCCGTTTACTTACTTAGGCAGAAGTTAAAGTGTGCCGCTTCAAGGTAGACGTGTAAACTGGCGGAGACTCGAATGAAATTAGAGTAAGAAATAAGCTTATTCCCCCAACTGCCGGGCGTAAACTAAAAGGCTGCTAAGTTGCAAATGTTACTTTTTAGTTATGAGTATAAACTTGATAATGAAATGAAAATTGTTTGTTTCTTTCGTGCAAGGATTTTTAAATTTGGTTTTTATTGGTCCTAACTTACAAAAATAACATAGGACTAGTAAATCAATCGCACAACATTGAAAAGCCTCACCAAAAAGATTTAGTTTTATGAATGTGAAAGATAGATGTGTTATAAAAATATTTTTTCTAGTATAATACAGCCTCCTCTCGTTGAAAGGGTGTGGGCCGTAATCCACCACGCGGGGCCAATGCGGGTTGGTAGATATCACATATCTTCGAATTTTTGGTTCTAGGACATGCCGGTTTCCTCACGATGTTTGCCTTCACCGTTTTGAGAGCAGTGGTGATGAAACAATTTACACGGAGTAAAGCGCCCGTCTGGGTTCGAACGTACGACCTAAAACACGTAAGTCGCGGCCATTATAACTTGACCACCACTGCTACTACCACTACCATTTATGATAAACGACTTGCCCTAGCTTCGTATGGGATTATGACTTGACAAAAAAGTGAGATTTCATTTATAAGTTTAATATTATTGCAAAACTTCTGGAATAGTTCTCTAAATGATGGTGAAAACTGCATCAAAATTCATTGCGTGGTTTCGAAAAACGAAGCCATCACACAAAAACGCGACTATACTTGTTATGTTTATAGATAATTAAGGCAACAATGGACGCCAAGAGAGATTTTGTAATTCTTTCAAAATCAAAAGTCATTTATTCAAACTAAGCTGAGAATCAGCACTTTTTGAGCGTCAAAATCACATAAGACAGCCTCCCCAAAACGCCCACCCTTCACCACTTCCTAGTGCTTTAGCTGGGAAGAAGAAGTGGCGGAACTCCCCAGCAGCACTGCTGTCTGTTCAGTTAGAAAAACTGGATTCTATACAGTAATAAGTAATTAACGAAACGTTAAAATTATTTGCCATATGTCAGCTAGCACACGCCAATATTGAAAACTATACTCAAGCAGAAATAAATAATAAAAACGTAAACAGAACTTAACACATAATAAAAAGCCTCCAGGCATAAAGGGCGTGCCCGCTTACATATGCAATGCTGCATTATGTTTATACAACTCATTTAACTCAAAATTAACCAAATACAACTTACAGTTATGTCAGTCACGGCGGCCCAGCTTATTCCTCGTGATTACGCCGCTTCGCCTGCTTTCGAGGACTGGAATTAAAATGAAGTGACTATGAATGTAACATTATTAATGATTTTAGATGCCTTATTCTCTCGACAGAATTCTGCGTTAATGAAGTAATTGAGTCTGTCGGCGGCGTTCGTGCTCAGTAGATTGATCGGAGATTAGTATTCTGTTTTGGAAATTTTAATGTTGAATTAAAAATAAATACTTTCGTACCTTGTTATTGTTTTTTTTTTGTTGTTTAGCTATATGATAATATTAATTACATTTACCTGGATAAAAACTTTTAATTATGAGTGCAAGAGAGTGCGTCTTGATTAAATATATGTTTTTAAATTATCCTTATGAATATTAATTACATCTATAAGGAAAAAAAAACTTTTAACTTTTTTTTATTATTAGATCTAATTGTCTTTTTTTTAGGCACATGTTTCTGTGACATGTAAACCTATTTTTCTTTCTTTAATTATTTATTTTACTTAAGGTGTGCAACATTATTATGAAGACACAAACCGACAGTTAACACTGCTATACAAATTGGTGGTCACAAGTAGGTATTTAAATGCACATATAAAACTTTCTTGATTTTCTTTGGTTACTTCTAAGAAAATACGAACACAGACGGAATGTTATTTCATAGAATTTAAACAAATTCTTGCTTCCTTCAAAACTTCAAACGCTAACCTACTTCAACTATTTATAAGACTGAATACAGAATCAATATAAAATATTTAAAAAACAATAAAAAACATGAATCATGTCAAAGAACCTCTTTAATCTATTTACTCCAATAATATGGGTACAGGCAACTGCACATTACTGGTAACACCTGCAATACGAAAAAAAAAAGATTTCGACGAATTGCCAACCGTCTCCTTTTCGAAATCGGTTAAAAATCGTCCTTACCTATACAACATAACGGCGCTGTAAATGACAAATTGTAACCACCGATGTGCCGTTGACTGTACCTACTCATAATGCAACAAGAGCGACGCTACAAATAGAACAACTCCCTGTCGTACATTCTTCACAACTTTTTGCGCTCTGAATTAGTTTCGAAGTTGGCCTTCAATTTACACCTCAATGAAGCAGGAGCAAGTTTGAATACAAATTTTACTTAAAACCTGGCCAATCAAAACTTTGAAAAGCTTACCTGTTGATGACTTCCTTTGGAGCTGGACATTCTGCCAATGTACTCTTTTTCTGTTTAAAGTGTGGCAGGGTCATCGACGCGCAAGCGCAAACTGAAACCATGAATTCAGCACATGATTCTAGAGACAAAGAGAGAGAAAAATAATACCTACGCGTTCAAAATGGACAGCACAGCAATTTTGTTTTCATCCTATCTATTCGAAAAGGACGACTTTGTTCGCTTTTAAGTGCACCCAAAGGTGGTGTTTTCTATAAGAAACTTTTAGCGGGCAGTAATGAGTTTTTAATCCTCTTTATAAGTGCGCCGCAATTATCTTTGCCGCGCACTTTTTGAATTTGGAACATCTTAGTGTTCAGCGCCAAAGAAATCGAACGCAAATATTGTTGGCTGGTAAGACGGCCCATAGTCGCGCCAACCAACTGATAAAAAAAAAGAAATCAATTTAAAAACGCGGCGAACTACAACTCGCGTCAATTTTCACGGATTGATAGAAATTCATGGTTTTATTTTGAAAAATGAGTTCTTCAAGTAACAGTGAAATCCTGAAAGTATTAGAACTAACGCAAGAAATGTGATGGATAATTAATCTATTACCTGCAAAATCCCGGGAGAAATATATGAAAGCCTATGGTAATTTTATTGAATGGAGAATTGCAAGAGGCGCCAAGAATTTTTCAGAATATGTGTTTTTGGCCTACTTCCAGTACTTAGCCAAAAATTAACAACCGTCCACTCTTTGGAGTAACTACTCAATGCTAAAATCAACAGTCAGTTCTAATAACGACATAAAACTGGACACGTATTCGAAATTAATAGCGTATCTGAAGAGGATGTCTGATGGATTTAACCCAAAAAAATTCGAAGTGTTCACAGTCAAAAACATGGAGACTTTCCTTAATGAGACACCCGACAAAGTCTTTCTTGTCGTAAAAGTAACTAACTATGTATATGGTGGATTAGTAAAGTATAACCATAGTGTTTTTTAAAATGCTCATTTTATTGTAACCTGTACTTCGATAGATACTTGTCTTAATCACATTCGGTTTTGTTACAGGTGGCTTTAATTTTCGGAGTAGGTACATGGAGCTTGTCGTGGCAATGAACTTTTAAAAATAACTGTTGATGATGTCGAAAATCACTCGGATGATTTACTATTAGTAAAGCTGACAGACACAAAAACAAAAATTGACTGATCCTTCGAAATCCGAGGAGAATACAAAACTATTGTACAGAAATACCTGTACCTGGACCTGCGTCCTGCTGATATGAAGACCAATCGGTTTTTCATCCGTTATCAAAATGGCAAGTTCTTCAAACAAGTTATGGGACAAAATACAATTTCTAACATGCCACACGAAATCGCTACTTATTTGAAGTTATCAGATATCAAGCTGTATACAGGACATTGTTTTCGTCGTACTTCTGCTACTCTTTTAGCAGATTCTGGAGCGGACTTAACTGTTCTCAAGCGACATGGAGGATGGAAGTCGAGTGCTGTAGCAGAGGTGTTTAGAGAAGATTCCATTGAGAACAAGGCGAAAACATGTGAACGCATCGTGGAAAACATTAAATTGCAACCTTCAGTTAATCCATCTGTTAAACTTCTACCCAAGGTCTTCAATAAAACTCACATATAGCACTATAACACAGTATAATATAGTTTTATCAGAATGCAGAATTTCAACACAAAAAACCAAAAAATTCTAAGCTACTTATACTTTCATCGGTAACGAAACCATAGCGAGATCTAACTAGACGCCAACGCCATCTAGTTAGAAAATAGATACTAAATTTGCACAATCTTACTTACTCTAACTAAAAGTGATTAAAATAAATACAATATGGTTTGACATTCCGCCCACCAAGGACATGCTCGAATGAGTTGTCCTTTAAATTAAAGCCGCCCACCATGAGGTCAAGGGGGCTATAATCTAACAAAGAAAAATGAAATGAGATGACAAAAAAAAACCATATCAATCACTGATTGGCAATACACAGAGTTTACAAATTGGTCTTTTTAATACGGAATCATTGCACTTTATGGTCACCACTCGCGTGAGTCCGTCCGAACCAGGATGTTTCTCTAGAATCCTACCTAGTAACCATTTGCCTGGAGGTAGATTATCCTCTTTTACAAGGACAATGTCGCCAATATTCGGCTCTATTTCTTTTTGCGACCATTTATAACGCTGTAGCATCGATGTTAAAAATTCTCTAGACCACCGTCGCCAGAAATCTTGGGTCATTTTTTGCAAAAGTTGCCATCGCCTCAACGTGCCCACAGAGCTATGCTCGTAATTACGTTCCGGCACAAGAACCGGAGGTTCCCCGATTAAAAAATGACCCGGTGTAAGCGGCAGTGGATCATCAGGGGCTTGGGGAATATATGAAATCGGTCTTGAATTGAGGCAAGCCTCAATTTGCACAAGTAACGTGGCCATTTCCTCGTAGGTAAGAGTGGAATCACCAATGACGCGCTTCATGTGAAATTTTGTTGACTTGATGCCGGCTTCCCAAAGTCCACCAAAATTTGGGGCATGAGGAGGGATAAAATGCCACTTGACACCTTTACAACTGAGCCAACTCCTAATTTCGTTAGCGATCGCTGACTGTTCAGCAGCGACTAATATCTGCAGTTCCTTAGCTGCGCCTACAAAGTTTTTTCCATTGTCGCTCCAAATGTCACTGCAATGGCCTCTTCTAGCGACAAATCTCTTGTAACCGGCTATAAAACCTTCAGAGGTAAGGTCACTAATGGCCTCAATGTGCACTGCTCGAGTGACCATGCACACAAATAGGCAGATGTACCCCTTGTAAGCCTTATTGCCACGACCTTTAGATACCCTAATATTAATCGGACCGGCAAAATCAACACCTGTATGCAAAAACGGCCTGGCTGGAGACACTCTACAGGTCGGCAGCTGACCCATGAGTTGATTTTTAAACGTTGCTGAATGCCGAACACATACTACACACTTACGTACGTAAGCCTTTACTATATTTTTTGCAGATAGTATCCAATATTGTGTGCGCAAATAGTTCAACATTAATGTTGGGCCTCCGTGAAGAGTGGTTTTGTGAGCTTCACTTACGAGCAGAGTAGTGAAGTGATGGCGCTGTGGAATTATAATAGGATGCCTCATGCTTACTGACAGTTGAGACTTTTCAATTCTTCCTCCTACTCTTAAAATTCCTTGCTCATCCAATATAGGACATAAAGGTCGTAATTGGCTCTTCTTACTTACACTTCCTGTCTTCTTAATGTTTTCTATGTCTTCCTTAAATTCTTGTTCTTGGCATATTTTTATACAGATTTCCAGAGCAGCTTTCAATTCCTCACTTGTCAGGTAAGTTTCTTTATGTTGCTTAAATCTTAAGAATCGTCTACAATATGCAACTACTCTGATCAATTTTTGAGATGATGAATATTTTGTCCACAGCCCATCCTCTACATTTGTTGTCACATGTACTTTAACACCTTTGGATGATCTTTCTTCGAGTTTAGTTGACATCGAGTCTGGTTTGACGTAGTCAATTGGTTCTTTCTTTAACCACAACGGACCGTGCTTCCACAGAGATGACTGTGAGAGTGCTGAAGGTGTCATACCTCTTGACGCGATATCTGCAGGATTGTGAGTAGATCTCACATGTCCCCATTGGTGATTATCCAAACAACTCAGAATTTCAGACACCCTATTACCAACAAATGTTGTCCAGCGGCTGGGATGACTACTGAGCCAAGCCAGAACAACAGTTGAGTCTGTCCAACAGTGTATACGGTCTTTAGGTATTGCTAGTATCTCAGCTACCTCCACAATCAATTTGGCCAACAGAACAGCACCCATCAACTCGAGACGAGGAATTGACAGTTGCTTTATCGGAGCAACCTTGGTTTTTGCCGATA
Organism: Brachylomia viminalis; assembly: GCA_937001585.2. Classification (NCBI taxonomy): domain Eukaryota; kingdom Metazoa; phylum Arthropoda; class Insecta; order Lepidoptera; family Noctuidae; genus Brachylomia; species Brachylomia viminalis. The sequence goes on along the minus strand of OW443307.2, from coordinate 10,708,509 downwards.
TTAAATTAATTTTAATATTCCCGTCAGCGTCAATTATCCTTAAATACGTAACAGCTGCATACGCTACATTAGACGCGTCACAAAAACCATGTAGTTCTACAACAGCATCGTTTTCTCTGGATTCAACCCATCTTGGTACATGAAACTCAGGTAAATTTAGTAGTTCCTTTTGATATGTTAACCATTCTTTTAGTAAGTCTTCGGGTAATCGATTATCCCAATCGATCCCGGCAAGCCATATCTTTTGAATCATTATTTTCGCCGGTATAACACACGGCGCTGCCCACCCTAAGGGGTCGAACAGTCGTGATATATCTGATATTACTTTTCGTTTTGTTACAGATGCAGGTTGCGGAAATATTATTGAATATCTGAAACTGTCAGATTCTCTATCCCATGAAAGTCCTAGTATTTTCACCACCTCGTTCAATTTTATCTCTACTAATCCTTTCTGATTTGTACCTTCTCCCGATATTTCCTCTGCTAACTCCTTGTTGTTTGTCATCCACTTCTGTAACGGAAACCCACCCTTTTCCAGTAGTTTTTCCATTTCCCTGTGAATCCTTTTTCCATCCTCTACAGTTTGACATCCTGACATATAATCATCTACATAAAATTCGCTTTTTAATGTTTCAGATACCAGCGGAAACTCAGCTCCCTCATCGTGTGCCAGCTGCTGCAACGACTTCACAGCCAGGTAAGGTGCGGATGCAGTGCCAAAGGTAACTCTCAGCAACTCATACTCTTTTATTTCAGACGCAGGTTCACTCCGCCAAAGTAGTCGCTGGAAGTGTGTGTCTTCAGGAGCGACCTTGATTTGCCGATACATTTTAACTATATCTGCACATAATACAATTGGATACGTACGCCATCTCATGATGATGTGACGTAATTCCGGTTGTATGGTAGGACCTACCATCAACATATCATTTAGGGATCCACCATTAGAACCTTTAGAAGAAGCGTCGAACACAACTCTGACCTTAGTAGAGGTCTTATCTTCGCGAACCACTGCGTGGTGAGGCAGATAGACTGCTTCTGACTGCTTAGTATCAGCTTCGCGAGACACCATTTTCATGTGTCCAAGGTCAAGGTATTCTTGAATTACTTCGGTGTATTTTCTTTTGATCTCATGATTTCTCTTGAAACGCTGTTCAAGATGATGAAATCGTTTCAGTGCGATCTCTTTGGTGTATCCGATTTTACTTCGTGGATCTGATTCGCGGAATGGAAGCTTGACTACATATCGCCCAGTAGCGTCTCGTCGAGTAGTACGAGTGAATAATTCTTCGCACAGCTGTTCTTCTTGGGTAAGTATCTTTTTCTTATTAGTAACATCAGATTCGATCTCCCAAAACTGTTTGAGCATATCATTGTCACTGAGGTGTGAATGCATACTAACTATAACCTTGTGACAATTTGCTGAATTGAGATCGCAATCTGTGGGTGTTAGTCCTGACAAAATCCACCCCAGGGTTGTGTTTTGAGCAATTATGGGCCCTGGAGAGTGTTTGACTAAACCCTCTTTAAGAACTTGGCTGTAAACTTCTGCTCCAAACAAGACGTCGATTTTGTTTGGAGTATGGTACTCTGGATCCGCCAGAGTTATATCTTCTAGTTGAGGCCAAGTTGGTATACATAGTCTAGTTGAAGGAATCAACGTTGTAATTTTACTTAACACATATGCTCGAACTTGAATAATTGCATTTGGATCGTGACGTGAATGAATGGTTACGCAAACCATGAATCTAGAGGCAAAAGCGCCTTCGTCACCTCCTATGCCTGAGACAATACTGTCATTTGGTATTTTCTTCAGTCCGAGCAATTGGACTGCTGACTCGGTTATGAAAGAGGCCTGGGATCCTTGATCCAATAACGCCCTCAGCAATTGTTTACGACCATTCTGAGTCTGTGCTTCGACGAGAGCGGTTGCTAATAAAACTCGATTTGGCACAACCTTTGTAGAAAAGTGTGTTGCTATGGTGGAAGACTCTGATTCTTCTGCCGTACCGGAAGCAGTTTGCAGTGTGGACACTGCTGATTTGACAGCTACTGCCTCTACCGGATGGCTATTGGGTGACGATGATCTTGAAGAAGCCTTGGGGTGTAATAATGAGTGGTGTCTACGCTTGCAAATGTGACATGATGTTTTAGCGCGACAATACTTAATAGAATGATTCGCGCCTAAACAATTGTAACATAAATTGTGAGTTCGGACAAACTCACTTCGAGTTTGGTAACCTTCTTTACTAAACTGTTTACAATAACTTATATAATGATCTTGTTTACAGAATGGACATATGATTTGTACAGAGTTGTTACTATTTGATTTGACAACGTGAAAAACCTTTGGTTTACTATCTGTGGACTTCTGCTTTGACTTGGATGTGTCTAAGTACTCCAAAGAGCGAAACCTTGACTCTAAAAACGTTTTAAATTCTTCAAAAGTTGGTAATTGTTCATCTGCACTAATTTTCAATTCCCACAACTTTCGCGATTCACTATCTAGCTTAGCGCTTATTATATAGATAACTATAGCGTCCCATGTTTTGACATCAATTCCGAGAGTACTTAAGCCATGCAAACAGTCCACAGTGGTATCCAATAATTCTTTAACTGCAGTTGATGACTCTGTTACATTTGATTGATTTATCAATCGTTTCAACATAGAATTAGACAAATAGCGTTTATTATTATAGCGTTTATTTAACATTTGCCAACATTCCTGATAATTTGCGGCTGTCACAGGGGTGTGACGCAACAATTGTTCTGGTTCACCTGATTACCTTTCAGGTAATGCAGTTTTTGTACATCGTCAATTGAATCATTTTTGTGGATAAGTGATAAAAACAAATCACGGAAAGAAGTCCACTCCGTATACTTGCCAGAGAAAATAGGAATAACAACCTTAGGTAATTTCACATTCGTATACGTATTTGACGATGACTCTTTATTTACACTTGCTTTTGTAGGTGTTAGTTGTTTAATAGACTCTTTCAACTCGGATTTATAAGTTATGTAAATATCCTCAGTATTTTCATATGTCTCTGACGTAAAGTAATTATGTTTCAAGTCTAGTTTTTCTACTATGTTCCTGTGCGTTTTTATGAAATAAGCCCACAGTTGTTCTAATGCTTCCAACCTGGTTTCTAAATAAGACAATGTTATCCGTTCTTTAGGAGATTTTTTATAATTTATTCTACCTTTTTCAATATTTCTCTTGTTATCTAGTTGCAAGTTAATTAATGAATCCATGACTAAAAACGGTTAAATTACATTCACAAAAATAAAAACAAGTTGCACAAGAACAGAAATTTTACAAGTATAAAACTGATTAAATTATTCTAAGTCTATGACGAAAACAGAAAATTTTACAAGTGATTTTAACTTTAAACTTTTTAGAAAATCGGGCATAGGTTCCCCGTCGGTTCACTTTATTCTTAAATAATCTAAGTCTAAACTACATAAATTATTCTAAGTCTTGATTATTACGTTAAATTTAAAGTTCCAAATCTTGATAACTTCACAAATAAAATTGTACTCACGGTTTTATTTCAAGTCAAGTCAAGTCAAGTCCACAAACACGTCACTCACTATACTTCTTCGGTTTATTTGTTGATAACGCCCGCTAGGGGGCGCGCAGTACGTTCTCAGCTTTATTGCTCAGCTACTTGGGATGCCACTTCGCCTTATTCTAGATCCAGTTGTCCACACTCGGGATGTCCGGAAGCCCACAGAACTTGCTGCGGTGGCGCCCTCTGCAGGTGACGTCCTCGAAACACTCGGTCTCTACGGTCGCGCCCTCTGCAGGCGACGCTAAAGCACTTCAGTGGCGATCCACCACTGCTTTCTATGCTGGTACACAAAAACTCGGTGCGAAATATTACGCACTGATCTGGTTTCGAAGGACCATGTTATACTTCTACCCAAGGTCTTCAATAAAACTCACATATAGCACTATAACACAGTATAATATAGTTTTATCAGAATGCAGAATTTCAACACAAAAAACCAAAAAATTCTAAGCTACTTATACTTTCATCGGTAACGAAACCATAGCGAGATCTAACTAGACGCCAACGCCATCTAGTTAGAAAACAGATACTAAATTTGCACAATCTTACTTACTCTAACTAAAAGTGATTAAAATAAATACAATATGGTTTGACACCATCCATGCCACTGTCGCCGCGCCCATCTACATCCAAACACCGTCACATTTTCCTCAAAATGAGCCAGATACGGACATTATTTCAAACACGCAGAATATAAAATCTACAACAATCTCTATCTATTCCTAATAAAACTGTAGCAATAAATTTTCATAATTGCGAAAATGTCTCAAATGTAAATATAAGTTTTTAGTTGTTTTATTATTAGATACTATTTAATTTCAATTTAGTTGTTACCCTATGTCTTATTAAATAATAATATTACAATAAAATATGAGGCGCCCTTTATTTTCTCATAGTGGGTGATGAAAGGTAGAGGGTATCACTCGGGCGCAGAATATATTTTTGGCTCGGGCGACGTACTTTGAATCCCTCGCTACGTTCAGGATTCTGCTAAAGAATCTCTCGCTGTGCTCGGGATTCTACTCTAGAATCCCTCACTTCGCTCTGGATTCAAAAAAGCACACTCGCCGTAAAAATATTATTTTGCTCCCTTATGATACAATCTACTATTTAAATAACGACGATAAATTCCGACGCCGGGCGTACTGAATCCATGGTAACAGGATTCGTGTCGATATTCCTATCACCCTGTATAATGAGGGCAGGACCGTATCATCTTACTAGATGTACCTGATTATTGTTACCCATGGCCTCCGAAAGAGTTACGTACTCAAACTATTTCGGAACGCCGGTTTTAAGGTGGACGGAGGCAACATCGTCAACTGTGTCAACTGTTCATCTGTTGTATAGTGGCCATGCGATAGTATGATTAATAATACGTTTAGTAAGAGAGTCTTTACAATTGTAATGCTTTATAACTCCTGCTAATTATTGTGAATCAATAAAAAAAAAACTATTATTTCTTAATAAGGTATCAGTATTTACAATACAGTTATAACATTTGTGTAATGATATTATTAATAATAATCAAAAATATAAAACTCCATCCTTTTTTAGCGACATAAATGTGCGATTTAAAAAAAATTACGAGCCCTGACTTGTTTACCGTCGGAGCGTTCGATTGCTACTAATTTAAAAGCGCACCCAAATGTTCAAATGGGCGCTCACTTGGAGAGGAGATTTTTTGTCGCTAATCAGCGACAAAAAATCTCCTCTCCAAGTGGGCGCAAAATCGTGTATCTAGTTTTTTATTAGTGATCGACGATTATTAACCATTTCAAGGAATGCAGCCTATATAAAACAAAGTCACTTTTCATTTTTGTGTCACCGCTTAGATCTTACAACGCAATTGATTTTGATGCGGTTTTAACCATCATTTAAGCTTTCATACTTGCGAACATAGCTTAGTTCTTCTCACAAGGATTATCGCGTTGTTTTACGGAAGAAGAATTTCTCTCCTTAAAAAAAAGACGATCAAAAAACGTACCTATATCAAAACAGAAGTCACCCATATTTCATCAAACAAAATAAACACATACACGAGTACGGAATGTTTCAAAATAATTAGTGTGGAGTTTCCTAATGAATGTTACATGACTGGGCACCGTTGTATGATGGCACATTGCGGTGGTAATCCGTAACGGATGCTGTTCGAATATGCTCGCGAAGTTGTATCCATGCACTATCAAATAAATAAATGACTGCAGTAATTCACTATGGGACTAAAATGTACTGTTTTATTTGTTTGCTTCGATTGTTTATTAAGGTTTAGGAACGTAATTATGTTAGTGAGCATATCTACAGGTTCCAATTAAATTTGCTGGCGAAACTTCACAGACCTAAGACGCACCTCCACAGACTTTTAATTTCAAGTAGCTATACTACCAGCGGCCGTTGACCGTAATTAGTTTGCAGCGGCATCTACACCGCCACATGCGAACTAAGCATCACACTGACGTCACGCAAAATCCTGCATCGCGCAAGCAGAGTTTACCGCGCATCCTTCTATAAGTTACTTGAAATTGTGAGTTTAGTATTATTTTTTTGTTTTATCATCATTAGATGTCAATACCCATCACGTCTATAACATATTTCATAACTTAAAATATGTTATAGAAATGATGATTATTATGATGATTTCGTCATTATCATCATATGTCTAGCCTTTTCCCAACTATGTTAGGGTCGACTTCCATTTTAACCGGAAGCAGCTGAATGCCAGTATTTTACATGGAGCGACTAGGCAGTCGCACAGGCATCTGACCTCCACAACCCAGTTACTGGGTAATACGATACCCGTTGGTAAGACTGGTTGTCAGATTTTCGGGCTTCTGACGACCCGTAACGACTGTCAAAGATCGAAAGTGCTTTCCGAGGCACGGTTTATTTCCATTTACTAGGCATAAATCTAGACACATAAATCTACTCAAGTTTTTCAAACGGAAAATTGCAAAACCAAACATGTGGCTTTGCAGCCCCGTTTGAGTGAGAGTAGGCCAGCTACAATAGACCTGCATAAAACGAAAGGTTTTTATTTTACAAAGTACCTATAACAGACCACAGATGTTTAAATCATATTTCAAAGTTACTGTTACCTATTATTGATTAAATATGAGTAAGCCAGAAATGTAGGTCAGTACTGAAAAATCTTAATGTCAGTCGGCCTGCTTCGGCTTGCCAATATTATAAGAAGTATTATTGCATATTGAAATGTGCCACATAAGTTCTTATCTGTGCAGTTTAGCAACCCGAAAAATACTGAAAATAAATGAATAAACAGCATTTTTTTTAAGTAATCCAAAAGTATAACGAAACATGTTTAATTTGTGTTTTATTTGTTCAACAATTTGTATTGAATGAAAATCTATCATCAATATTTGCATAATAACGACTACATTTTAATGGTAACGTGAAAAATATCCGCATATAAAAATAAAAATACAAAACAGCACTCAATACATAAAGCGAAAATTGATATTCAACCCATTTTAAATAACACACGATATAACAATGATAGTTTTTTGATTATAATATTTAAATTACCAAGTATATTGAAACACCACATCGTTTTCAGACGGTAAATGAAAATATCATGTGTAAATTGGCACTTAAAAAAGTCTGAAATCGCATTCTCACAAAAAACACATTCTCTGTATAATAAGAAGCCATTGCCAGACAGTGGGACAAAAACAGGCTTAGTATTATTATTCAAAAATCCAAACTGACCTGCAGTACCAACAAAAACAATAAGCTTAATCAAAATGCAAACCACTGAAAATCAGCGCTGTGCTGTGGGTCTCCCATAGCACAGCATTATGCTGATTGGAAGCCTTCTTGTCACAGTCATGACGTGCAGCTGTCGACTATTTCTGTTTTGTGCTCGTGATTATAGAATTTTTTTGTTTTTATTTTTCTTAATTATTAAACTAATTATCTTTTTTGTATGCACGTGTTTTTGTGACAAATTAAACAAATTTTCTTTTTTCTTAAAATTTCTGTATGAGCGTGAAATTATTGCTGACTAGCTTTTGCCGCAGCTTCGCCCGCGTAGATGTAATATTATCACACGAGAGCGTAGTTCCGGAATGAAAAAAGTAGGTACCCTATGTCCTAACTCAGGTCGTGGTCGACCCATGTGCCAAATTTCATCCAAATCCGTTCAGCCGTATTGTCGTGAAATCGTAGTAAACATAAATGAAAAATGATTTTATTTCTGTAAGTAGGTTTGTACAAACACTTTTACACGTCAATCATATTTTAAAAACTAGATGAGGTCGGCGTTTCCTATCTGACTACTCTGAGAAGAAAGGCCGAAACAAACTCAGAGGTTACAGTCTCTTTTCAAGTTCAGACATAATCTTGGTCAGATCATGTGAAGACCATGTAGAGTGGTGTCTGAAACGGTCTTTTGAGGCAAAACCATACAGATTGAGCGGACCTGTCCAGTCAGTGCACGCATTTGTCAGTAATCGTGCCGCTCAACTCAGAACTTAAGGAGCACAACGATTCGACGAACAATGCCAAAGAAAGGACATTTGGGCAGGCCGCATAAATTACTCAAGCTGCCAGATCGTGAAACGAACTAAGAAATCATAAAAAAAAAGTTATAAACCACATAATCTTCACATTCACATAAATTAAACTCATTTTCGCATTTATAATTTTAGTTAGGATTATTACTCAGCTAGACTGACCTGCAACACCAACAAAAAGCAACAAGCTCGATCAAACTGCACCTCAATAAGCATTAACAAAGCCCTAGGTCAAGATTGTTTTCTGAGAGCCCGCTTTGAGAGCTTACGTTGAGTAAACTGCTTCGGCGAGAGTTCGGCTCAGACAAAGGGGATGGCCAGCCATCGCTGTGACGTCACTTAAGGCCGAGAGCAGGTGAACTATGACTCGCAGTTGCTAGTGAACAAGGCTTAAGCCGACCTATGTGGTGCAGGCCGCATTAGAACAGACATTTTAATACTTATTTATAGATGTACTTATAGTGCTTAGTGCCGACTGTGTGCAGTAGTGATAGAGTTTAATGGTAATGTAAGGAGTAGTAATAAGCGGTTATTCTGTTTTGTGGACATTTTTTTTATTTATTTAACTGCTTAGTTAAGAAATAAGCTGTTGCTTACTTGTTGCTTAAATAAGTGATAGACATAATTTTAATACTAGAAATAAAGATAAAGTAGATCAACAATTTTTCAGATTAGCTAAAGTACATACATCTTTTATGGGATACTGTGTTAAATGTTACAACAAAATACCTTGTCATAATATATTGCAATTAGATTAAAGAAAATTTAAAACTCTTAAAAAAAGTTCACTTTATAAATGATAAATGTGATAAATGATAAATGATTTTATTTCTGTAAGTAGGTTTTTACAAACACTTTTACACGTCAATAAATTTTTTTTTTAAACTAGATGAGGTCGGCGTTTCCTATCTGACTACTCTGAGAAGAAAAACAACCATTATAAACAAACATTACAAATTAGAGGATTATATCCAAGATAAGAATGCTTGGAAACATGCTGGTCCAGCTTCAGAGGACAATCTAGAGTCTAGACAAAATCAAACTGGTTGCTAATTTATAATTTTTATGGCAATGATTTAGGTACATTCTGTGATTACGTTAACTCACATACTGACTTATAAGTCAGTATGTGAGTTAACGTAACGACACGTAACGACGACGACGTAACGTACAAAATTTTTGGAAAATCGTATACTTTTACAATTTTTGTAAATATGTGAGCATCATGTATCTATGACATAATTAACTTATTTGTCATTGCTACATTTTTAATTATTTTTACCTATTGTGGTATAGTAGTTTTATTATAGGTGCATCATCGTCTTCACATTTAATTATGTAATTAATGTATACAAAATATTTTAACACATTTTAAAAGAGTAACGGTGGAGTTTCTTGCCCATTCTTCTCCATACGAAACCACCTTTTGGAAGGAAGTTACAATAACAAAGCCAGACAAGACTGAAAAAATGCACCATCACAGAAGATTTTTGGTTTTGGTTGGTACCGTTTAAAACCACTTGCTGCACTAACATTCCGGGTTTAATACCGAATACAATACCGAGTTGCATCGATGCGGCTCTTACAAGCTCACTAGAACAAATTGTTTAAAAAAAGCAAAGATAAAAAAGCTGAAAGAACTTAACCAACCTACTTCATTTTAGCAGGCAGTTTATAACACACAACGTAACATCACGCCTGTAGTAATCCCCGAGGAGTTAAGCAGAGATGCAGCTGTAGAACATCCACATTTCTCCAATTACGAGTCCCATGTAGTCCCATGTGGGGCGAGTCTATTGCCATCAACTGGATACTAATCTAGACTATCGGCAAAGAAATTCCTGATGGAAGAACCCAATAACATTTTGCCCGACCTGGGAATCGCACCCAGGTCCCCAAGCTCAGCAGCAGCGTCTGCGAACAAACCAACGAGGCAATGTGAGGTAAGTTTTAAATATTAATGTAGGTGGCTTGAGTAGGGGTAGACTTATAGAGGCACGAGGAACAGGATGTAAAGTTCACTCATACCTCCATAGAAAAGGGAGGATCCTCCGACCAGACGGGTGTTGTGTCTGGTGTGGCAACTGCCCGGAATTGATGTCGGGAAGTTGTATATATGCAAATCGCGCGGTAAACTCTGCTTGCGCGATGCAGGATTTGCGTGACGTCAGTATGACGCGCAACTCGCATGTGGCGATGTAGATACCGCTACAGACTAAAGAAATTATGCATGGACAGCGTGAAAGACGATAATGGCTAGAAAGTGACTACCGAAACTACAGAGATAACGACTAAAAGAGAATTATAGAAGAAGACGACATGTTGCGTGGACCCCAAATTAATCGGAATAAGGGCAAGAGAATGATAATTAACTAGCCATTTAATGTATTTAGGTCTCTTTATTAATAGGTATTATAATTTCATGAGTAGCTGGGGCTTGTGGCTAAGTAATAACAGCCGTACGATCGATCAGGTTAAGCTACGCTGTCCGCGGTCGGTCCGTAGTTGGGTGGCCCTCTTTACATACTAAGACCCCTCCGTGCCTCGGAAAGCACGTTAAGCCGTTGGCCCCGGCTGTCATCATGGATCTTTGACAGTCGTTTCGGGTCGTCAGAAGCCCGGAAGTCTGACAACCAGTCTTACCCAGTAACTGGGTTATGGAGATCAGATAGGCAGCGTTCCATGTAGAACACTGGTATTCAGCTGCATTCGGTTAGACTGGAAGCTGACCCCAACATACTTGGGAAAAGGATAGGCAGATTGTTCACTTCATGAGTAGGAAAATCTCCTGTTTCGTATGCTAGCAACCTTTATAAATAACGTGTCATAAAGCTTTAAGTCACTGCACGATTGACGTGGCAACAACAAAGGTAATAAGCATCAAACTACGTTCATTACTGAACCAAAAAATATATGGAAGAAACAGAGCTTTTGAATTTTTAAATTTTAAGCATTGTGATTCTGTCCACTTACGGAAAAATATAAAAATAACAGAGGCAAAATAAAAGAAAAACAGTAACACGTCACGACCAGCTTTAACACAGCATCGTATTGATATCGAAAACAATCAAATGGATTACAAAAAGCGGCCAAGTGCGAGTTGGACTCGCACACGAAGGGTGCCGTGCCACCGTACGATATTTAACACTACATTCTTTTGTTTATGCGTTTCTTTTATGGGCTCCCTTTAATTTCTAACTTTATTTTATTTTTATTATTTGTTGTTATAGCGGCCAGAGTACCTAGTACAAACTCTGTGAACATTTTAAATGTCTACCTACTGCGGTTCAAAGATAGAGCCCTGTGACAGACGGACGGGCTGACGGACAGCGGAGCCTTAGTAATAGAGTCCTTTGGGTACGGAACCTTGAAAACAATATTATGTTCCGATTACAGCAAGAACAGCTATAAGGGAGAGAATATTGGGTACCACATCGGTTACACGGTACAAATATGATATCTAACATTATTTAAGGTATCATATTCGTAACCGCATTCATTGCGGACACTCGGGGCGCAGGTGTCGGTCATATTAATGTGTGGAGACCTTTGCTTCCTATCCCGAGTGAATATTCAAGATGTATTACAGGGGTCATTTAATGTGCCTCCGTTGTACCGACCGTCGCATTAAATCGCTTTTTAGGTGACTGCTGTTATCCCTTGTCTTTGGTGCTATATTGTTCCTTGAATTTTCATAACAGGGTACCGTCTTGCATGCAAATATAGTCGGTGATGGTAAGACTGCAAGTACTTACAGGTTATAATAGCGAAATTTTTAAATATATTGGGAAAATCTTGAGTTACTTTGCTTACACGCTTCTGAACTCAAGATCTACAGATCTAAAGAAAACTCTAAAAAAACTAAATCTAAACTCTACCGGTAGTGTTTACTTTGCTGAAACAGGTCTAGGGTGAGGAGCCAGACCAAGAGAGATACAGAAAACCTCAGGCGAGCGGGCAGTAGTGACCCCACGGACCCTATCTCACGGAAGAAGTCTTGTTCCTCACCTCTGGCTTGCCTTTATTGGCCGACTGGAGTGAGCACTGACGAGGAACGGAGCTCCCACCTTTTTCTTCTTTTTTTTTCCATTTTCTCGTAACGTGCTCGGAGGAAGGAAGTATACTACGAGTATTACGATGCTAAAAGGGATCTTGACCCTACTTCCGGGATTGTCCTGATAGCCGTGGAATACCTCTCCACTCCTCATAAGCACCTCAAGACATTGTGCCCTTGCCTCATGCCCCTTTGTCGCTACGACACTATATGCTGCGACCGTTTCCGGGGGCCCATTATTGAATGCGCAAGTCACCCCCTATCATTTTATCTGTGTATTTGATGGAAAACATTGGTCAGGCAGGGGCCATAGTCTTTCCTTGGTCTTTGATAACCAGTCCACTTAAGCTACCCAAATCCATAGCCCAATATCTTTGTTTCCATATCCTGCAAGTCCTACACCAACCGAGGTTGTCCTTGGGTGCACTTGCGTAGTCCGTACAGGGATAATAGGTTGCTGGTGCCTCATTTGATTAAAAACGTCCAACGAGACTCTACGAGTTGGCTTTGGCCCCTCGTATGCCTGTCAGAGTCCCGAGAAATTGCAAGTCAATAAATTAATAATAATAATATAGTGTTCAACATACTTTTACTCGAAGCTTGAGCGGGTACCAATTCACCGGCAGCGTGGGGGGCGGGCAGTTTAAATGATAAATGATTTTATTTCTGTAAGTAGGTATGTACAAACACTTTCACACGTCAATCATATTTTAAATGAGGTCGGCGTTTCCTATCTGACTACTCTGAGAAGAAAGGCCGAAACTAACTCAGAGGTCACAGTCTCTTTTAAAGTCCAGACATAATCTTGGTCAGATCATGTGAAGACCATGTAGATTGGTGTCTGAAACAATTGATGATTTGGTTAACAACAGCTCATGTCCAGCTCATGTCACATGAGCTGTTGTTCACATCATTTCGAGACAGTTCCTGATATTCTGCTTGCCAAACGTTGAAACAACAACATTTCGATCCTGCAAAACATAAATACTTTAGATCTTATTTATTAAACTGCGTATGATATACGGCAATTTATAAGTATTTATTTAACAGATATACTATTTATTGCTCGTTTATTCATATTATTCTGTAAATATGATGACAAAGTCTCTTTTGTTTGTCTGTCAGCTGTAATGTCAAGCTATTAATATTCACTTAAAGTTATTGCTTGTTATTGTGACAGACTGTTGGAAATTGCTTTAATGCTATCATTTATCAAGTAATTATTTTGTTTCCTCGTTCTGCCTCCATGGGCATAATTGTAATTTGTTGACAATGTTTTGATTTAACTTATTAATTTAATTAAGCTGTCAGGTTAAAATCATACCTATCAACATGAATTTAAAACACAAAATTCCTGGTAAAAATCAAACTGGTGTAACGCTTTTTTCCCGAAATTCACACGGAGTTTTTGCACCAGATATTCCGCCAAAAATATTATCTTTTATTGTACCATCTCTCAGGCACACAAAGAATATCAACACTCGTATCAACTAAATAAGAAAGCGTATTAACATATTTGAATATTCCAGTGGAAGTCACACTATTGTGGAGGCTATACAATAACCCGACAAGTAAGTTACATGATATCGCGAAAATACACGGTTAGCTGAATAGATAAATATTTATCCTCAGCACAAAAACATGGAAGAAGTCTTATTTAATTTCACTGCTGAAACTCGTTGCTAGGCAGAAATTGTAAGCGTATTTTTTGCAATGTTATTTGGATTGTTAAAAAAATATTATCTTCTTTGAATAAAATGGCGTCACTGAGGGATAGGGGTGAATGTTTTCAATAAACAAATATCGCAATAGGTATATCACATTTTTATGGGCACTCTTTATCTGGTCACGATATTCGATACAAACATAATTATTTCTGGGTTGCTTCATTTTTTGGACCACAACGCGCCTTATTATACAAGAATGCAGCCTCGCTAGCTTTTGACACCGCTTACAATCTAATTCTTAATGAAAGTATTAGCGAAAACGCTACAAAAATCCGACAAATAATAAATAAACAAATTGTCATCTGCGCAAATGATCACTCAAAATATTCAGGGCCTTATCTCTAATTGAGAACGATCCCATCGCTGAGGGGATTCGGGTCGGATGCGAGAATCAGGGAATCAGATAACCGGGGCCGGGTGTGCCGACCTACCGAACACTTGTTTGATTTGAAGGCTTTGCTCGAGCTCGCCCGATCTCGGAGCTTAAAGCCGATCACTTACAGGCCGAACGCCGAATCGTTGTTGTTATTAAACATCGAGCGGTCGTTCCCACGACTCAGCAATATCGATTGGCGATTCGTTTAGATTAATTATAGAGATACGGCCTGAACCTTGAATAGTTTAATCTTTATTGCTAGCTGGAGCTAGTGATCATAAAATGTTAATGTTGTTTTATAGGGCTTTATTTTTAATCCACAATTTTATTGCAGTGCGATTCGGATCCATCACTAAGCTTCGTCAAAAAATCTGTAAATTACCTACCTACATAACAACACATAAATTAGGTATGAAACGTAAATATCTGCAGTCACCTCCTTCTGCGAAGCAGTCATGCTAGCGAAGGAGGTGGCGGGACGGGAGAGGGAGAGAGTCTCCCGTCCAAGCCGCCGCGGTGGACGCTCCGGGCGTCGGGAGCCGCGTGACGACTCTCGGCCACCGTAGGCGCGGGCCTGCGGGCGGTGAGTAATGGGTAGCTCACCGTCCGATCAGGACCAGGCCCGTGCTGGACGGCGCGTACGTGTTCCACGCGCGCCTCATAGAGATGTCAGCATCGAAGAGGGGGTCCACTAGGGCCCAAGCCTGCCGGGAAAGCGGGATCATCCAAAAGGGGTACCGCTGACCCGGAACATAAAGGGCCAAGGAAGGAACACGGGTGGGTTTTAGTCAGTAAGAGCCTGACACTCCCTTCCGCTCCACCCAGAGCCGGAGGAGTCATTTGATGATTTCCCATCCTCAAAAAAAAAAAAAAAAAACGTAAATATCTGACGACTTTGAAAATGCTCTTAATATTAAAATTACTTGTATGAATATGGTATTTTAGTAAGGTACCTATTAACTTCGTTTCTAAACTTGATTAATGTAAATCCTACCTACCCACTTATTAAAAAAGTATTGTGTCAGTATTATTTCTTCATTTAAATCATTAGGTACATTAATTTACAATGACGCCGTAAAATCTCCACATCACACAGATCTCTCCAAAAAAACCTCAACATTAATGATTCGTAAGTTCATGACGCAACACAAAACGTCTCCTACAATGGCCGTCACGATGCGTAAGAACGTCCTCCGACGTCGACGTCGTGTCGCGTCGCGTCGCCAGCCGTCGTAATGGACTAGGGGAGATAACAGATATAATAACTGACATTGCGGTCCGATAGGGTCCCGGTACACCCGGAGAATTTGTTCAATTGCCTCCCAGGATATTTGCTTGCACGCCACACTGAGTTTTCTGTAGGCTCGCGTTTATTTTAACGTGGCACTGAATTTGATGACACGCTAGAGATGCGGATATCTTATCTCGGTTGTTGAACATCTTTTTGTTACGTTGTTTTTTTAAGAAACAAAGATGGTAGATGAAAACTAATGTTTTGAGAAAAAATTACAGCGTTTTTTTCCGTACCCGAAAGTACTTATCACAAAATGTAATTAGGTTCAAACAGCAAAAATATTTTACGTAACATGAATAGGTACATGACTGCCACATTCGATCAGAAAGTTCTTAAAAAGTTTATAAATTTAATATTCAAGATCACGAAAATACATCAAACGTACGACGATGACGTAACAACTCGGAAGGAAAGTTATTAAAAGTAAAATTCTTCAGTTACGATCAAACAAATTCAAAAGACGTACATTTCTGGCTTCCCAGTGTGGCGCCCGCCGTTGAGAGCCTTGCAAGAACGCGCCCTAATGTCTATGGAGGCCAACAGATGGTCTCACTGCCGGCAGTCATTACCCTTTTGTCTTATATCCTACAAGCAAAGACACATTTTGAACTCTAGCTTCAAACGTCAAAGTCCAAATTCGCGTGCAACAAACGTAATCAGCGGCGAACGAGTATATTATTGAGCTGGAAAATGTTTCAAAACTCAAAACTGCACATTTTCTTTTCATGCAACTTAGATATCTGCGACGTAATACTAGAACACGGTACGTACACAGCTTTGAGGTGGGTTCACTAATATTCCCAGGGGATTTTCAAGCTGGTAAATGAGCTATTGTGGTTTCACTAGAGCTGACTTTTCGCATCTAGTACTGGAGTGTATTGTAAAATGTTTTGAGAAATAGGTATCCTTGTATTAGTGATGGTTTTATAAAATATTGTGTAGGAATGTTACTAGAACTTCAGTTCGATTAGCAATGTTATTTGGCACAGATTTTGGTATGTAAAGGATTTTTCAACAAGATTTTTTTATTTTTTTTATACGTTGCCCAACTTTTAAAGTCACATACACAAACAGCCAGACCCGTAACAACTACTTGTAGGTCATACAAATATTTGTTCCGTGCGGGAATCCAAGCCGCGACACTTTGTTTTGTAAATAAAAATAAAACAAAGAATTTAGATGGTAATGATTCAAATTTTTATTGTATTAGAAAGAGTAAGGTTTGGCAATTGTGAATGAAAAATTATATCGGACGAATGTCCACCACGACCCACGACCATGCTCACAGCTGATGTCGAATCTTTCATCAAAATTTTCAATCACTTTTTGGCAAAATTTCGGGTTGATTTCGTTCATCGCGTCACGCGTTTTAATTTTTTTATTTTAATTCGAGTGGCTCCGTATAGACTGTCTTTAACATAGCCCCACAAAAATAACCCAGTGTTGTTAAATCACATGGTCGGGCCGGCCAGCAGCCACTTAATAGCTGAATTTCGTGAAAATATGCGATCGGAAAATTTGGTTTGCAATAAACTCATTGTTTCGTTGGCTGTGTGGCTTGTGGCACCGTCCCGTTGGAACCACATGTCAGTGATATCCATATCATCAATAATAGGCCAAAATTTAGTTGTTAACATCTATTGAAATAAACCCGCCATTTTGCCAAAAAGTGGTTGAAAATTTGGATGAAAGAATCAATATCTGAGAGCGTGGTCGTGGTGGAGATTTGTCCGATATAACTTTTCATTTATAATTTGGCAATTATCTCCTATCTCCTTACTTACTCATCTATATCCTTACTTTTTCTAATTAAATAACAATTTGGATCATTTTCATCTAAATTCTTTGTTTTATTTTGTTTAAAAAAAAAAATTCTTGTTTAAAAACCCGTTAGATTGGTGGGATTAGTGTTATCTATAAACACTTCTGCGTTGGTTCACGCGGGCCTACCTACATCGGTGATACATATATGTCACAATTAAATACCTATATCGCTATAAGCAATCGTCTGAAATTAATAGCTAGGAATTAGGATAATAATGATTCAATTTCACCAATTGAAGGCTTCAAAAAAAGAAAGAAAATACGTTTATTTGCCGTAAAATATGACGCACACAAAATATAAACAATAAAACAGAACAAGCATGTTACGTGCCCTGCCTACACCAAATCAGCTGAATAGCGACATGATTAGCTGTTTACGTCAATCGGATGTTTCCACATAAAATTGCAACATGCCACCTGCCGTATCATCGAATCAACGCCTCGTGTCGCCGGGCGTTCACCTACTTCAAGGACTGCTGATTAATCTAAATTAAATTAAAATGAAATTAATTAATCCACGTGTAGGAATCCATGATCCACGTGTAGGAATCATTAGAATTGCAACATTAATAAGCTAATCGTTTTTACTTCACTTCGGTACTATCATCGTCCGAATCTAGACATAGAAATTAGCATAAATGATAAATGACTTTATTTCTGTAAGTAGGTTTTTACAAACACTTTTACACGTCAATCATATTTTTTTTTAAACTAGATGAGGTCAGCGTTTCCTATCTGACTACTCTGAGAAGAAAGGCCGAAACAAACTCAGAGGTCACAGTCTCTTTTAAAGCCCAGACATAAGTTTAATTGTAACCTTTTACCATATTAAAACCTTAGTAAAATAATTTTGGTTTTTTTTAAGTCCTCCGGCTGTCACCTTCGTAATTAGCAGACAGGCAGGTTCCGATGCAGTGGTCGGGAATACTGACATTTTCCAAACCAGAATCACTTCATTTTTAGTTCAGGTAGGAAGAAGGGTACCTATCAATATTTATTTATTTATCCACAACAAACATACAAATATCCTTACAGGCTAGACCCAATGCGATATTGCAGTACACTTAAAAATTAAATTGTCCCAGTGCTTGTACCATAACAAATTCTATAGGTAGCTATTCTTTCAAATTCACCCAAAGCGCAACAGAATATGTCTACGTCATCAGCAATGAGGTTGAGAGTGCAGGGCGCGCTCGTCAGCGGCGCCTCACGCAGCAAGTTAGTTCGCGCGCGCGGTACTACCAGCAACCGCGGCCGACGATGACGACCCACATACCGTCTGGCACGACTAGTTCCACCCTTCGCAATATATCCTCATTGTGTATCTTCCTTCTAATTATCTTAAAGATATATGTAACTATTGCGAGTTGCCTCCTCACCCTCAGTTCATCGTATCCGACCATACCCAAGATAAATAGTGTTGGATACCTCAACGGATACCTATGTATGCATGCTTGAGATAATAAGTACTTAGTGCATTATATTTGTAATAATAATAATATAATCGAAATATAAGTGCATGTTTCATAAATAATGTAAATGTTTGCATGCCGAATGGTAAAATATGCCTGAGCTTTGATATTGTCATAACAACTATTGTGTATTACCAATATTTGCAAAATAAAATTATATTCTATGTAAAAGATTGAACCACGAACATAAACACGGGGCAAGATGTCGAAGACTCCACCGAACCCAATCACGATAAATTGTAACTGGGCAATTGGGCACAGACATAAAAAAAAAGCATTCAAATCAAAAGTCACTTATTTAAATTAGCCTGAGAATCAGAACATTCTGAACATCAAAATTACATCAGACAGCTCCCCAAAACGCTTGCCCTTCACCACTTCCTAGTTCTTTAACTGGGAAGAAGTAAATATTACCATTCACGACATAATCCTCATCACACAAGGTGTCGAAGACACGCATTACCACAAACACATTGTTAGCTCCCAAGACACAAGGACGATGTTCGGAAGACCATTTACCACGTCCCACCCTTAAATGGGTCACACACGAGCCCCATATTACCCCAAATTGGTCTAATCTTTAGTTATGGCCCCCCACAGGAATTCGCTTTTCAACAAGACTAGAACCCGTGAAAACGTAAACTTTACTCGGCCATCAGAATAAGGGAGCTAGTCCCACACCGATAGAAATGTATTGTCACACTAACTTTGTATAAGCAGATACAATAAAATGCGTCTGTTTTACGTTTGCCTTCAATTCCTCTCGAGGGAAAACAAAAACACAAGCCCGCCTAAAGAGATATTCGCTATTTTTATTCCTATTTGAATCCGACATGTGTAAATAATGAATTTTTGTGTATTATTTGTAACGGAAATCGAATGGTACGGACGGATTTCCGCTTTAGAGGTAAATAAAACGGGGATTCCCATTGTATCTTTCAGTTCGGACGCACTTAGGACCGTTTCCTCTAATAAAACATAAGAATACGCACGATCACTGCCGACCTTCCGAATGTGTACTAACTCTGAAACTGCGGGGTCTACAAACTGCGTGTAACGTCTGCCGTACTTATGTACTGATGTATGTAAATACATTTATTATGTTGTAGGCTATTTCGTAGTATAGTAGCTATATTCAAATTGCGAATATTAACACTTTTCTACTAGTGTTTAAGCTCAAATTCAAAATATCAAACGGTTTAACACCAAGTGATTGCCGCCAATCAACATATTTCAGTGGTGTGGTCAGTCGTGTGAAATAAAATATGCTTAGCTTTCGTTAACTTATTATGGTGTTAAATTACTTGAGAATTCACAAGTACAGTTCTAATATTTTCAGTTTTGTACTCTTTCGTGACATTCAATGGTCACTAGACTTGAACTTTAACCATAAACAATTGCATTACTACTCAGCTCCACCCATAGAAAAATGAGGCGATAGCCTTTATAAAATCAGTGCCTATAACATATTTTTATAACCACGACAGTATCCATAGGAATGTATCACAGCGTCAGCGAAAGCCCGCGAGGTATAGCGCAACATCGCTTGATCGAGAGATAATGCGAGTTCACGTCGCTCCCGAGGGGCGGCGTGACGAAAACGCGTTATAAGCGTGCAGTATGTACGCAGATAACTCCACACGTTTCACGCGAACAGGAAAAACGAAACGGTTGAAATAACAACCCTGAATCTTGTAACGAATTCATAGGTATTTGTAAAAATAAATCGAATTGTTGCAAATTTTAGTAAATAATGAATGAATTAGCGTTCTAAATAAACTCTATGCTATTAATCAGAACTCAGCAACACAACATAGTATCTTATTAGCTACGTGCCTACATCGTCCCAACACCACATATATTGAAGCGACTAGAAATTACTCTTTCAAAAGAAAAAAACATCCTCATTCATTAGCGAGTGCGGAACATGTTTCAACAGCTCCAGCTAACCGTCGCCACTGACAACATTCCGAGACTCAAGTTATTGAAATACTGAAGTATTTCTAAGTTTAAAGTGGCGGTAGGCAAGTCTGGTACGAGCAAGGCACATGGGAAATGATTACCATATTCAACGCATTTCCTCCCACGCCGGAGGTAGGCTTGAAGGAAATTATTTGTCATATTAACGTCACTCGGCTCGAGTTTCCATGTCGAGATGTTAATATATTAAATTATCCTCGGCGGCATTTTGAAGAAGTAATTCTATATCGATACTGTTGGCAAATCGATGTTTGAATTTGCAACATTTTGTCAGTAGACTTCAGAGTTTGCCGATGTTTATGTAAAGCGAGACGCAGTTAGAATTGGAAAGTGAGGATAAACAATATCACTCAGGGGAGAGTTTGGGCTTGAAATAATTGGGCACCGAATCGTGTTACCTGCGGGACACCTATTAGGAGCAGAATTACATCACGGCAAGATTTTTTCGTTTTAATTAAACCGCAGTCGCCACACCAAACAAAAACCACGAAGCCAACAAATCAATTTCGCGTCAGGAAATTACTTTGTAAACTTGAAAAGGGTTGCGCGATACGGTACCAAATTGAAATTCTTTTGTACGCCGCGCCTTTACATGTCCGAAATGTTACCTGACTCTTTGAATCATAGCGCAACAACATTTTTCGATCAAACTTTGGGATACACACTTTTGCTGAGCAATACCATATAAATGTTATCAAACGCGCTGACTTTTTAACAATAATTATACTTGAACGTACAGCGAGATATCGAACTCCACGCTTGTGAGCTTTCCTTCGCCTCGAACATTCTGATGCATAAAACATTTATAAAAATTGAACACAACGGCTTTTTTACACTCTCATATAAACATGATCAAAACATTAACAAACTTTTCCATTGTGCTCTGATTTGTGTAATCATTTTATTATATTTAAAAGATAATTTTAAGCTATTAAAGAAACGAAAGCAAAAAGTTTTGGGCAACGAAGTTCATTAGCAAAATAAGCAATCTGGCTAAAAGCACGCGCCCACCGAGGTAAAAAGCAATTACAAAGTTATGGAGTGTTCTTGACGATTATTTACGTATTATAGAAGAGGAACCTCCGGCTGGCTATTAAGCTGAGAGGAATTTTAGTAGTAAATGTATTGCGGCCACTCCGAGACAATATTACGTGAGTTCGATGAGACTTGAAACTCGAGCCGGCGCGGGCGGAGCCAATAACCACACCTCACGAGCATTACCTTCTTCACTCATATTGCCCTGGTAGACGCTTGCAAGCGTTTTAAAACTTACATTTAAAATAATGGGAAAGACCTTGCTTGTATATTTAATGTTTACTTACGTTAATGGCAATGCAAACATTTAACTGGTACCGCGTGCCTAGTAGTGAAACATAAACAAATCATTTATTGCTCTAGCTAGTCGAACTGCTGTATCTATACTCGTATCTGTAAAAATCAATGCCAGTTTTCGTTGTAATTTTATAACTCAAGAACGGATGGACCGATTTTGCTAATTCTTTTTTTAGAATATTCCTTGAAGTACGAGGATGGTTCATACAGAGAGAAAAAAAAATGTTAGGCGGTACGAAGATAGCGGGGTCAGCTAGTACTTTATATGTGAAACTGTAGCATCATGGTGGGTATCTAATAGTTGTTTTACGTTATTTCGCAACAATGTTTATTTCTTTTAAGTAATGCCTGTAATATAGCATAACTCTTTTCATATTGAAATGTGAAATATTTGGAATCGAATCTTTTTTTTTTCAGGAATTTTTAGGTTATTTTTCAGGGATGTTTGTCGAGTCTCAAGTAGACTGTTTTTATTTGTCTATGCGAAAACGATGCACGTCCCTGGTGCCCAGGATTTGGGCTAGCTCCAGCGGCGTTCGCGCAGAGTTTCGATCAGAACCTGAACCATTGCTGTATGGTTCACAACCAATTGACGTCTGTAATATGTTTATATTAAGCCTTTCTATTTTGTGCCTACTATGGTATTTTAGTTGAGCAGTGGTGGCCCAGTGGTAACGGCTCCGACTTACGAGTTTTAGGTCGTGGGTTCGAACCTAAGCAGGCGCTTTAATTTGTTTAATTTATTTCATCACCATTGCATTTTGTTATTAAGTTATTTTTCACTTTGTAGTGTTTTTTTGAAGTCGAGTTATTTTTTTTTTTTTAAGTTTTTTTTTTCACTTTTTAGTTATGGTACCTACCCCACCAATTTGAAAACGATCGTCTTACACATCCATGTCCGTTTGAAGGCGTTTTTTTATTTAAATTAATTTATTGTTGATTTTTTTAAACCGCTTGACCGATTTCGATAAAGGGGAATGAATGCCCATTAACCACACAAAAAAATGCTTGAAATGAACAACAATGAAATATACGCCAAATTGCACTACAAATCGTAGGGAACGCAATACAAATTCAATAATTATCAAAAAGCTAGGTGGAAGCCAGTTCCAACCATTTTTCTAAAATATGGGTTAAATCAAGGTCAAGTCATATAAATAGGCAAGAAAATTATGGAATCTCAATACTTACAGCTTGTGGTGTTATCCATGCCTGTATTAAACAACGTACTTCATCATTTTGCACTGTTATGATTGCAATATCAAGAGAGCAATTAAAACAGGTTCAGGTCCGTCGTCAAAAAGCCGAAACGTGTGCAGAAGTAAAATCAAAATCCTTAAAAATGGCCACAGCTCTCGGTAAATATCCTAAAAAGCAATCTGTATATAACTCAAGTCGCAAACGCAAAACCATGAATCGATCAAGTAAGTAATCAATCGAAAAACTGAAATGCAGTAATGTCAAACTGCCAGTAAGGCAAAGGACATATGATTACAGCCTACGATACGTTTTCCATTTTGAAAACAATTTGATTAATTAATATTGACACGCATAATTAGATAATTTTAATTAGATTTACGGTAGAAATAGGTCGAATTATATTAAATTCATGCCTACTGTGCAATAACTCTATGAAATAGTTCGTGGATTATTTGACGATTCCTGTTTGGCTGAATGTCGATTACTCATGTCAAATAAACACTAACCTCCAACAAAAAAATAAGAATGGATTAAACGGATATCAAGTTAAATATTTTAGTGATCATGATATTTTCACCCTAGGTTTACAAACTTGGGAATTATTTAATTATACATATTTTATTCTAAATAGAAATAAGGACTTTTAGTAGTTTTTGTCCATTTCAAGCATTTTTAGGCATTCCCCTTTAAATGGGACCACCAGGGAAGAAACACCTTTCAAAAAAAAAAAACATTAAATTCGGTTCACCCTGTCGAAACTTCTGAGGTAAAAACTTTTTTTTTTCTTAATGCATTCGATTTGAGGTCCTCCTCCTTTTTCGAAGTCGGTTAAAATATCGATATTTATGTAGTACAAAAATACCATTAGCCCTTTCATAAACACATTGAATATAGCCACAAGGTTCACCGATCTATAGTAGTGAACGCCATTAAACAATGAAAGTTCGATCGGCACGGCTCAACGCAGCACGCGAGACTAGAATCCGTTACAATCATACGAACACCGGCTAATATGGCACTCACACGGAATACTAGGATAATCTTGAAATATGAGATGGAAAATTGATAAAAATCACGTTATCGCATGAGAGGTAAAGATGGATTCATTTATTTGGACGTATTCGGTATGCGTTGGATAATAATTATTAATTATTATTATTATAGGTGGTTGGTCATCATCTGCCTGGCCTCTTCCCAACTATGGTGGGGGTCAGCTTTCAGTCGAACCAGATGTAGCTAAATACCTGTAGGTATTTTACATGGAGCGATAGCCTATCTGACCTCCATAAACCAGTTAGGTACTGGGTAATACGTTAGAATATACAGGATCCAATTAAATTAGCTAGCAAAATTAGCGCTCCTCCCAGAGCGGTAGAAGTTATAAGATGATTTACCAACCCAAAAAAAAAAAGTAGGGGCGGTCAGTCAGAAAGATGAAGCTAGTTGCCCATTCCAAAGCGTAATAGGTACCTACCTATGAAGAAGAACGGCCAATGCACCCGTCCACGACCATTTCGTATGGATCAACACATTCAGCTCAACCATTCTGAAGGGAACTTAATGATCCAATACACACGCCACCACCAGCGACACATTTGAGTGAGCCTGACGTACTCGCAACCGCCAGGGCACATTCAAGTCAATCAAAAACGAACCCAGTAAGCTTTATAGTAGTGCTCACACATGTGCTATGCAATTATACGATACGAAGAGATTGAATTTATACAATGAAAAGTTACTTTTTACAATCTTCATCAGCTCCAACCATATTTTTGAATGCTAATCAATTAGTTTATGCGCCCTTGTGGAGCAAGACCAGCGCTGAGCCAAGCATTTTTGTCAGTGATGTAATCCCCCAACAAATAATATGCTTGGCTGTATAAGTGTATATTGTGCGTTTTATACAAAATTTCGCTCCATTCAATTGGAGTATGTGGGGAGGTACGTTATTGTAACATTTTCAGTACCCCATGAAGGATGAGTCTACTTTAGCCAATCTGAAACCTGGTTGAACTAATTGGTCCCTATTTCTAATCCTATAGTTGTGTCTGTCACCTCTTTTACTGAAAAGTTTTAAATTTTTCCTTACGTACATGATGTTTTCACTGATATATTGACAAGGTACCGTCATGATGTTAATGTCTTTAAACAGTTCCCTTAGAGAATTGCGCCTGCGGAGGCCATATATTGCTCTGATGGCTCTTTTCTGCAGAATAAATATAGACTGAATATCGGCAGCCCGTCCCCATAATAAAATACCGTAAGACATGATAGTCTGTAGATAAGAAAGAAAGAAAAAATGTTTATTCTGCACAAACAAAACGCACATTACAAATAAAAAATAAAATATAAAAAAAAAGACAAGTATACACATCCAACGTTGTCAAAAGCCTCATATTCAAGCATACATATTGCCGACAATTTTGTCCATTGCTTGATGTGTCAGTGCCAGAGACCAAAGACAAGACACCTTAGTTGACATCTCTAAGTAGTATGTGACAATGACAATACAAATCAATCCAGATGCGTCTGCGACACTGACAGTTGACAACAAAAGTTGCAAAACAATCACAAACGAATCAAAACAAAATCAAAATGCCAATAAGATAAGATAAGTGAAATGGACTAGTCTCGCGGAATCTACATTAGTAAATTGACAAATTTTTCTTACAGCATGTGCTGCTGAACTTAGCCGTCCTGCAAGAGATGTTAAATGAGGACCCCATGCAGTCTTGAGTCGAGCGTGATCCGCAGGAAAACAGTTTTATCGACGAATTCTAGTTTCTCTTTATTCAATACATGTCACAATCACTACTTTTAAGATTGGCTAAAGCAAATCTTATGCATCTAATTTTTTCTCATTTAATACTAAACTTTTAGCAGTGGACCAATTGTGTACATGCAGTAGGGCATTATTTACGTCGTCAAGATTTGATGCAAGTCTATTTATCTTAAAAATTAAGGAAGTATCGTCAGCAAATAACACCATTTGTGGTTGTTTTTTTAATAAATGGGGTAGATCATTAATATATACTAAAAAGAGGAAAGGACCTAATATCGAGCCTTGTGGAACACCCATTTTTACTTTTTTTAATTAAGTGAATTGACACAATTTATTAGGACTTTTTGCTGTCAATCATTGAAATAAGATTTTACTAAACTGAGCGCGACTTTACCTGGTCCGTAATGCTCAAGTTTTAATAGTAAAGTTTCGTGATCAACGCAGTCAAATGCCTTGGAGAGGTTGGAAAAGATTCCTATGGCATCTTGCGCCTTCTCCCACGCTGTAAATATGTATTTTAATAAAGTGACACTGGCGTCAGTTGTACAACGTCCTTTGGTGAAACCATATTGCTGATCGTCTAAGATGTTGTTGGTGTTAAAAATAATTAAGCATTACTTTTTCGAACACCTTGCTGAATACCGGCAACATGGATACTGGTCTATAATTGTTGGTGTCGTTGCTGTCCCCAGATTTAACAAGTGGTATAACCTTACTGTATTTCATTAAATCCGGGAAGACTCATTGATCTACACACGAATTAAATATTAAAGCTAAGTATGGTGCTATAATCTCGATTATGGATGTACAAACTTTGATAGTAATTCCCCATAGATCTTCGGTCAATTTGATTTTTATTTGCCGAAAAGCTTTTTTAACTATCATTGGGTCACGTCGGGGTCACCAATGTAGGTTCGTTGGTGCGGTGTTAACGAAATAATAGAACGAAGGTACACAGGAAAAGAAGAATAGTTTATTTCACAGTATAGTTCACAGTCAGTTACACAACACACAAGAGTTCCATAGAAGAAGAAGGAGTGATAGAACGATAGTGGATAGCAAAGAACAGAAATTATGAAAGCTTACTAGACTCGGTATCTACTTAAGCGCGGCGAAGCTAGAAATATAATTAGCGTGCGATAGCATACGTAGCGGTCAGCGGACTGGCGGCGCGGGCGCGCGAGTGCAACATGCGATGGTGCCGTCTCGCTCGCCCTCACGGCGCGTGACGTATGCGACCCGACACATCGCGAGAACAATAGGGCGCGTCATAGCCGAGCTGCCGGTCAACTAATTACTTATCTACTAATGTATAAAATATGTTTGTCCTGCATGTTGTACATAATACTTAAATATTTATTTATTATTTTATGAGTTTACATTTACATTTATGGGTTGAGTGATATAGGTACCTAATAATTAAGTGTCACTACATCACCCCCCTCCAGAGACCGTCAAGGGCGATAATAGTCGGGAAATCTTACGCGACGTCCCGACCGCGTCGTTTTGATGACATCATCATTAGCACCAGGTAAGTCATGGTAATCCGCGCGTGGAGTGTGATGTTGAGTGTCGTTGTAAGTGTCAGGTGGTGGATGGGGTGTGTTGTCAGGGTCGCGCAGTATGAAGGCAGGTTTCAGTCGGTCTATCGACACGTTCACCTGCTTGCCATTCACAAGCAACTTGAAAACTTTGTCACCTCTTTGAACGACTTTGTGTGGACCAGAGTATGCAGGTTTTAGGCAACCACCTGCAGTGCAGTCTCGCAGGAATACATGTGACGATGTGGTCAGATCTTTGTAAATGAACGTTTTGAATTTACTGTTGTGTCTGGCCGCCGGTGATGGTTGCAGTTTCCTAACAAAACTCCGAAGCCTTGATAGGTAGTCGGTCATATCGATACTCTCGTCAGCCTGAGGCTCAAAAAATTCACCTGGAAGATGCACTGCCTGGCCATAAACAAGTTCAGAGGCCGATGCCTGTAAGTCTTCCTTATATGCACTGCGTACCCCTAATAAAACTAATGGAAGGGATTCCACCCAACTAGCATTTGAGTGGCATGTTATAGCACTTTTAAGTTGACGGTGAAATCTTTCCACCATTCCGTTACAGGCTGGGTGGTATGCTGTAGTTCTGCGGTGTTGGAAGCCAGCTATTTCAGACAAGCTTTTAAAGAGAGCTGACTCGAATTGCCTTCCCCTATCCGTCACGATATCTGAAGGACAACCGAAACGAGAAATCCAACCGTTGATTAATGCCTTTGCGACGGTTTCTGCAGTTATGTCTGCTAGTGGTATTACCTCAGGCCATCGCGTAAAGCGATCGACGGCGGTGAGGCAATACTTGAAACCTTGACACAATGGCAATGGACCAATAAGGTCAATGTGGACAAAAGCAAACCTTGAGTGTGGTAACGGAAAGGAGCTCACAGGAGCAAAAACGTGCCGTGTGATTTTAGAGCGTTGACAAGCTAAACAGGAACGAACCCACTCGCGACAGTCTTTCTTGACACCAGGCCAAACATACCGCTCAGCGACTAATCTGATAGAAGCTTTGGCACCTGGATGACTTAAGGAGTGTAGGCTCGCGAATATAGCATTGCGTAACTCTTTGGGGACGTATGGTCTTGGAGTGGTGCTGCTAACGTCGCAGTACAGCTGACTCTGAGAACCTGGAATCTTAACCTGTTGGAGATGCAATGAGGTTTCACCAGCAAGCAGTTCCTTCAGTTCGCTGTCATTGAGTTGTGCAACGGCAATTATTTCAGCGTCCACTGGTTGAGCAATCTCCTCTATACGCGAAAGCGTATCCGCCACTACATTGTTCTTCCCCGAGATGTGTCTTATATCCGTCGTGAACTGGGCTATAAGATCGAGGTGACGAAATTGTCGGGGGGAGCAATTCTCTTTACGCGAGTGAAAGGCGAATGTGAGGGGCTTGTGGTCTGTGTAAACCACGAAGTTACGAGCCTCTAACATGTGCCGGAAATACTTTATGCTCTCGTATATTGCTAGCAACTCGCGGTCGTACGGAGAGTACTTACCCTGTGCTGGACTTAATTTACGCGAAAAGAAGGCAAGTGGCTCCCATAGTCCCTCTTTCAGCTGCTGCAAGACCGCGCCGATAGCTACATCTGAAGCATCCGTGACCAACGCCAATTTTGCGTTGCAGTCAGGATGGACCAGCAATGTTGCTTGACAAAGGCTGTCCTTGCAATTCTGGAATGCCTCGTACTCCTGGTGTGTAAGCTGTATTGGTTGTGAACCCTTAACTGAGCCAGTTAGCAGGGCGTTCAGTGGTGCTTGAAAACTAGCCGCACCAGGAATAAACCTACGGTAAAAGTTGAGCATCCCAAGAAATCGACGAAGCTCTTTCACGGTCTTTGGCGCAGGAAACTTTTGGATGGCCTCGACCTTGGATGGCAATGGTTTAGTTCCCTTGGCAGAAATATGGTAGACTAAAAATTTTACCTCTGATACCCCGAATAGACATTTTGAACTGTTCAAACTCAAACTCAAACTCAAAGCATTTATTTCAATTAAACCATTTACAGGCACTTTTGAATTGTCAAGTGGTCGGTCAGTCAGAAATATGAAGCTAGTTGCCCATTCCAAAGCGTAGTAGGTACCTATGGAGAAGAACGGGCAAGAAACTCCATGGACACTCTTTTAAATTATATTGTTACATAAATATTAGTTACATCATTAATCTTGTATATAGGTATAATTATATGTGAGAACGATGTAAATAAGACGTACACATTCGAGTGTCCAGTGTACAGCAAATATAAATTCAAACAAAACAATCCATAATAAAATAATTAAAAATAAGCCGTGGTGGCTAAGAGATGATGTTGATGACCATACCGTAGTCTCGCAGTCTCGTAAAAAGCTGACGAAGGTGATGCTCATGCGTCTCGTGGTCTTTCGAAAACACTAAGAAGTCATCTAAGTAAGCATATGTGAAATCTAAACCCCTGAGCATCTCGTCGACGAAGCGCTGGAATGTCTGCCCGGCATTACGAAGTCCGAACGTCATGTACGGAAATTCGAATAATCCAAAAGGCGTTGTGATGGCTGTTTTAGTGATGTCTTCTGGATTTACTGGGATTTGGTTATATGCTTTCACGAGGTCAATCTGCGAAAAAACGGTACAGCCAGACAGGCTGTGAGCGAAATCTTGAATATGTCGGATTGGGTATTGATCTGCAATGGTCCGAGCATTCAACATTCTGTAGTCACCGCAGGGTCGCCAGCCGTCATCTTTTTTAGGTGCTAGATGGAGGGGCGACGACCAAGGTGACTCGGATAAGCGGCAAGTACCGCACTGCAACATAGACTCAAATTCTGCCTTTGCTATTTTTAACTTGTCCGGGGCTAGTCTGCGGGGAGAACTGCAGGCTGGCGGGCCAGGTGTAGTCCGAATATGGTGAACAGTGTTGTGTTTGGGAGTTCGATGTATGCCGTGTGGACGGGTGATGTCAGGGTATTCCCGTAGTATGTGTTTGTATGCGGAATCACCAAGACTTACCTTCACCGAAGAAATATCATCAGAACGGCGGGCAGATGAAGCCGGGGTCGAAAGCGATGTCTGATTGTCAATAAGCCGCTGATTTCTGCAATCAACAATCAAATTATAGTATGATAAGAAGTCCACGCCTATTATTGCCTTTGTTACATCGGCAACGATAAACCGCCAAGCGAAGTCGCGGCGCAACCCTAGGTTTAGAGAAGTGTTAATAAAACCATATGTACTAATTGGTGTTCCGTTTGCCGCACATAACCGGTAACTCGTCTTTTCACGTCGCTGCGTTATCGCCGATCGGGGGTAGACACAGAGGTCGCTGCCAGTGTCGACCAAAAACTGCATCTTGGAGCGTTGATCGGTGACAAATAAGCGACCAGCACTCGGACAATCGTCGGTCGCCATTACTGATTGCCCTGATCGTTTCCCGACTTTAGGTAGTCGCAGGGTTTATTGCACTTCCCCGCCTTGTCTCCAAAATTCTGGTGGTACCAGCATTGCGGGAACTGTTTATAATTAGAATGCGATCTGGTTGAGTTCGAACGACGACGCGTATGACTTCTGGATCGTTCTCTACCTCGAGACAGTCTGTCTACCCTATCTGCTAGTTTCTCCATTTGCCTGGTAAGTGCTGCAATCTCTGAGCTCATGCCGTTACCCGGTGTACTCACTGATTTAGCCGTCGTAATTGCCGAAGTTGATGCTAACTGTGTGCCGACCACGTCATGGATCCTGTCAGCCAGCTCGGCCAGCTCTGGTAAGTCCGTTTTGCACTGTGATGCCACGATAGCCTGCGTGCTGTTGGGTAGGCGGCTCGTCCATATTGTCCGCAGGAATTCCTCTGGAACGCCTGGTCCAGCTAGGTTCAGTAGGTGACGATAAAATTGCGACGGCTTTCGATCACCTAGCTCTTCATGCATGAGAAGCTGTTTGACCTTTCTCTCACGCGACGCCGACAGCCTCTTAATAAGCTCGCCATTGAGCCTCTCGTACTTTTCAGTGGCCGGAGGGTAGCTGATAATATCTTCGACCTCTGCTGCGTACTGCGGGTCTAAGTTACCTATAATGTAGAAGAACTTAGTCTCATCCGACTTTATGTTCGACAGGATGAATTGAGCTTCCATTTGAGCGAACCACAGTGCCGGTTTCTCTGGGTAGAATGGTGGAATTCACACACCCACTCGAAATGTTTCCGCTATTTTCTCGCCGTCATTTTGTCCAAGGGTTGGTTTGTTTGCCATCTTCGCGTTCAGACTCGGGGTCACCAATGTAGGTTCGTTGGTGCGGTGTTAACGAAATAATAGAACGAAGGTACACAGGAAAAGAAGAATAGTTTATTTCACAGTATAGTTCACAGTCAGTTACACAACACACAAGAGTTCCATAGAAGAAGAAGGAGTGATAGAACGATAGTGGATAGCAAAGAACAGAAATTATGAAAGCTTACTAGACTCGGTATCTACTTAAGCGCGGCGAAGCTAGAAATATAATTAGCGTGCGATAGCATACGTAGCGGTCAGCGGACTGGCGGCGCGGGCGCGCGAGTGCAACATGCGATGGTGCCGTCTCGCTCGCCCTCACGGCGCGTGACGTATGCGACCCGACACATCGCGAGAACAATAGGGCGCGTCATAGCCGAGCTGCCGGTCAACTAATTACTTATCTACTAATGTATAAAATATGTTTGTCCTGCATGTTGTACATGTATAAATAATACTTAAATATTTATTTATTATTTTATGAGTTTACATTTACATTTATGGGTTGAGTGATATAGGTACCTAATAATTAAGTGTCACTACATGTTTAAATTGAAATTCAACCGGGCAGCCTAGAACGTTGGCTCTTAATAAATCAATTGAGACACCGGGTG
The DNA here is from genome assembly GCA_937001585.2 of Brachylomia viminalis. Lineage (NCBI taxonomy): Eukaryota > Metazoa > Arthropoda > Insecta > Lepidoptera > Noctuidae > Brachylomia > Brachylomia viminalis. The sequence goes on along the minus strand of OW443307.2, from coordinate 10,675,964 downwards.
AGGTATTTAAAGCTTCCATCGTATTAGATGGTATATTAGTAAAGAAATTAAACAAATTCTTGAGCTACTTCTAAGTTCGATAGTGCATCGTATTTTTATCCCACTAGTTTCGTTATTTATAACTTTCCAAAGTGTTTTTATTTTATTTTCTGCTGATTTTATCTTGTTGCTAATGTACAGGTATCTAATGTACAACTAGCTTGCAGATATTCCTAAAAAATTTGGAATATGTAGCAACCTACCTGTAACCTGGAACCTGTACCTGTGTACCTGAAAGTTTCAGTGTTAATGTAGGGCTTAAGGTCATACAGCTCAAACAGTCTTTCCCTACTTACCTTAATATCTCTAGTTGCCCAGTCGCTAAACATAAAATAAGGGCAAATATCTTTTTTTTCTTGTTAAAAGTTTTATTAGATTTTTAGCGGTATCTACATCGCCACATGCGAGTTGCGCGTCATACTGACGTCACGCAAATCCTGTATCGCGCAAGCAGAGTTTACCGCGCGACTAGCATAATATATACAACTTCCCGACATCAACGTCGGACAGTTGCCCACCAGACACGACACCCGTCTGGTCGGAGGATCCTCCCTATTCTATTGACGTATGAGTGAACTTTACACCCTGTTCCTCGTACCTCTATAAATTCATTGTGCACTATGGAAAAGTAATCCTCATACAATTTATTTGCGTCGTCTATATTATGTCTCAGAATATTTATTTATTTATTTATAACTTTTCGCACAAAAGGTACAAAGGCGGACTTAATGCCTTAGGCATTCTCTACCAGTCAACCAAGGGTGGTGAAGAGATTGGATGGCAGGTGCTTTAATTGAAAGGATTTATTTTGAGCGATGTTTAACAATGATAAAAAAATAAACTATCAAAACAACGTACACAAATACATAAATAAGTCCTATACACATACATACTATTTACTATACTATATACTTACATAAATATATATATACAAATTCAAGGAAGAGAGATGTTGAGACGACTCTACTCTATTTGTTTCGAAAATAACTCTGCAATTTCCGCTTAAATGCATACCGACTGGTAGCCGTCCTGATATCAAGAGGAAGCGCATTCCAAAGAAGAATGGACTGAATATGAAAGGAAGAATGAACAAAGTCAGAAGTATGAGAAGGACAGAGTAGAAGAAGGTTGTTAGAAGAACGCAGATTCTTAGCGTGAGAAGAACATAGGTATTGGAAGTGAGACACGAGATAAGAAGGAGGAGTGGGAGAGTTGAGAAGGGAGAAAAGCGTGGTCAAAGCACGCAAACTTCTTCTTTGGCGAATGGACATCCATTTGATATTTAACTTATTATTTAGGGTACTATTGAATCTATTTAATTTGCCAGTAGTTATTGGTCTGAATTGTATTTGCACTTTTTGCAAAGGTGTTTTAAACTTAAAAACGGTAACTTTGAAGTCATCGTAATCGTAAATTATCTGCCGTATGATCATACGGCAGATAATTTACGATGGCTTTCACGAAATAATCACAATCGCAGAAGACATTATCAATACAAGTAGCAGAAGTTGGAGTTACTCTAGTTGGTTCTGTAAAAACAAAAGATAAATTGAACGATATAAAAAGACTTAATAATCTACTGCTATTTGATTTATTTTCCAAAATATTAATATTAAAATCCAAAAATCCTTTAACCAATGTTCAGTAAAACAAACAATGTCAAACTTTGTTTTTTCTAAAAACATTTCGATTTCTAATCATTTGGAAGAAATATCTTGAATATTTTGATGAAATAATTTCAAGGCATTTTGCTGATCTCCTTTTCGATAATTACTTAATTTAGAGCAAGAGATACCTTGTTGTTGTTAGGTATAGGAAGTATTGGAATATTCTTACTGGTACCTTCTGTTGTCATGTAAACTAGGTTAAATTATTATCCGGGGTTAACCCCAATACTTCAATGTCATCATCAGGCAGTAAACTCATAGTGAGTGAGGGACATGGAAACTCTTTCGTACAATTTGTATACATACTTATAGCATTTGAGCTACATTCATTCAGGCTCCCCACCTTATTATTAGTATTATTACTAACCATTGTGGTGTTAATAACACAAGACTTCGACATACTTATTTATCTCTTATTCGGTATTATACCCCACTTACGGGTGAGGTACATCTGAATGATCGCCAATTTAGATCAGCTTGCCGAAAACTGGCTTCCCTCGAGGTTACTGACCCCCACTTCGACATACTACTTATGTCTGAGTTTATATTGTGACGACACGTTTGGTGTAGTGGCTATAGTGGCTAAGTGTAGTCAGCGAAACCAAATGGTCCTGGGTTCGAATCCCGGTAGGGGCAAATGTTTGTATGATGAATATGGACATTTGTACCCGAGTCATGGATGTATATTTATAATATGTATGTACTTACGAAAAAAAAATGTATTTAAGTAGTGTATCAACCATCTGGTATCCATTACACAAGCCTTAAGTGTTAAGTGCTTAACTTGGAACTAGATGGTGCTGTGTGCAATGTCAGACGATATTTATTTATTTATATAAAAACCTAATAAATAGCCTTGCTTTTAAACTAACTTTTTTTAACTCAGTATCCCCAGTAATCAAATCGTTTCGTCTTTTTATAAATTTATCAAAATATAGGAAAGCAGACAATATTATTTTACTACAATTGAACTTTAACAAGTCAGTTACATAGTCAGTGATTTCTTCTTTTTTGACCTTAGCACTATTTATTACCTACAAATACAGTAATATTGGTTTTAGGATTAACACATTTCCTGTTACTGATGCCATTATTCGTTTCTAGGTGGACCCTTTTTATTTTTTTTTGAGGATGGGAAATCATCAAATGACCCCTCCCGCTCTGGGTGGAGCGGAAGGGAGTGTCAGACTCTTACTGACTAAAACCCACCCGTGTTCCTTCCTTGGCCCTTTATGTTCCGGGTCAGCGGTACCCTTTCGGATGATCCCGCTTTCCCGGCAGGCTTGGGCCCTAGTGGGCCCCCTCTTCGATGCTGACATCTCTTTGAGGCGCGCGTGGAACACGTACGCGCCGTCCAGCATGGGCCTGGTCCTGATCGGACGGTGAGCTACCCATTACTCACCGCCCGCAGGCCCGCGCCTACGGTGGCCGGGAGTCGTCACGCGGCTCCCGACGCCCGGAGCGTCCACCGCGGCGGCTTGGACGGGAGACTCTCTCCCTCTCCCGTCCCGCCACCTCCTGCGCTAGCATGACTGCTTCGCAGAAGGAGGCGACTGTCTCCCACTCCCCATCGCCCCGGACCATGGCTTGAACCAGGGCCGGGCGTGAGAGGTCGCCGCCGCTGCCGATCGCCTCTACGAGGACACGGCGGTGCTCCGCCCATGCAAGGCAGGCCCCCACCGTATGCTCCACCGTGTCCTCGGGGCGATCATCGCAGTGGTGACACCCGGGCGTTTCCTCCCGCCTTATCCGGAACAGGAACCTCCCGAAACAACCGTGTCCGGTTAGGACCTGCGTCAGGCGGTAGGTGAGGACGCCGTGACGCCTCTCTAGTCACTCCTCAAAGAGGGGTCTTACCGCCGCTATCGTGGCGTGCCCTCTTACCGCCGCTATCGTGGTGTGCCCTGTAGGTGGACCCTGGCATACAATAATTGTGGTAATGCAGGTTGTTACTAATTAATTTACCAAAACTTCTTCCTATACATACTATCGGAGAACATAACTGAATGATAACAATCATGACTACTGAAAGACTGACTGGCAGACTCTCGTAACTGTATAACGACTGTCAAAGATCTACTGTAAAAATGACAGCCGGGACCAACCGTTTAGTGTGCTTTCCGAGGCACGGAGGGGTCTTGTGTAATGGATGGTCACCTGTCCACGGACCGGCATCGGCAAGCGTAACTTAATCTTCGATCGACCAGTGCCACTGTTATTATTGAGGTCATTCTCAGGTAAATGGGCAACTTTGATATTTGCGTGTTTTGATACGACAACGTTTTACTAAGCACCTATGCATACTCAAAACGTGTCGTGGAAAGCTTCTCATGAAATGTCGCCTTGTTTTCATACAAATATTCAAAGACAGTCGTTAAGGAGGGTCACAATCACAAGCCCAAAACCTTGGCAACCGTTCCAGACTTAGGAAAGCCCATTTGGTCCAATAAATGGGTGCCGTAGGCCAAATGCGAGTCACTTTAAGTCAGACCGGAAGCCTGCATAAGGAAACTCAGACAGATAAATCTGTGATATTGTAATAAACTAAGAGTAACCATGGAGTTTTGTTGTCCCCTCTTCTACTCAGGGATCTAGGCTTAGAACTACCAATTAGCTTCGACTTTCTGTCTAAAGGTTTTCTAGAAAACATTGACTCTTAAATAGCTCAATGCTAGAAAAGCGGTGACAGCACATAATGGCCGCAGTGACGGCTGTCATGAAAATGATGACAGCGGCAAAAATGTAATCGCAATTTAAAATAAAATACGGGCCTACCGCGTTTATGTTTCGTTTTGACACCTCTGACACACAAAGACGCAGTGACTTGACTTGATTGTCATGGAAACGTTATGCCCGTTCTTCGTCTCCCCATTGTGAGTGTTCGCGGGCGTAACGTAATCTTGCTAATTGATGTTCCCTTATAAGTTTTGGACCATTTGCTAGTCTATGTGGGGTCAATTTGCGAGTGCAAAAATGACTTTTGGTACCTATACAGCGGAAGTATAGGTACCTACCTGTGAACTCACCAAAGAGTATAATAATAATGAGGAGCTGACTCTTCTCAGTACGGATACTTTTCGCGTGACTAAGTACGGTGAGAGCATATCTAGCGATTTAAATCTTTGGGCGGCAGGGTTTGACGTTACGGTGTCAAAAACGCTCCCTAGGAAAACACTTTCATAGATAACGTTTCAGTGATATCATTCATCCGTAAATTGCGGACGCTATGTGGTCACCGCTCATCTAGGAAACCGTAGCTTAACTAACCGACTCCTTGAGAGTTGCTAAATGGTTCAATTAAAATAATCTCTTTGCTCGCCCCCTATTACATCGAACTTCAAAATAGCGAAATAAGGGTGTACTGTAGGTACACTTTCCTGATGTTAGCGTTTAATGAACCATATAGTTATAATACTGAGGTTCTAAGTGCTGTTATATATTGTTATTTTTTTTTAGACTTTCTTCGTTTGTAGATTCGGTTTGCCGAAATTTCTCAAACCTAGTACGAATAAGCTGTACGCTTGGAGCTTCATTCATACGGCGAATATTGAATCGAGAACAAAATCTTTGCCTGGCCATAGTTGGCGATTCGTTGCTTTGAATATACTCTTTCACAGCGTAAGCGCGGTGCGAGCTCGACCAACGGTCCATTGCTACTAAATAATCCGCATGACCCACGCACCTGTTACCGCTCGCTCCGCCTCTCCCGCCAATCGTAATCTTTTAATTCAAATTTAAAGTTTGAAATTTCCCATGGGACACCTTGTACTTGTAGGTCATACAAATATTTGTTCCGTGCGGGAATCGAACCCGCGACAGGCAGCGCAGCAGTCAATCGCTTAAGCACTGCGCCGACCGTGCCGTGCCGTGAATGATGCACTAACCTAGATTAGTTGCAGTAAGTGCATCAGCTAATGCCCCGGAGTTCTTCGTGTTTCGGTTAGTTACTGAGTCCCCTCTGATCATATTAACAATTTACTCGTATTTCGAGCTAAAGCTACGCCAGCTAGATTGATGCTCCACCCATGGTTTAGTTATAATGTATATTCTGTATAGTCACGCCTATATACCTAAGGGTAAGCAGATAATTATGTTATACAGTTGCTTATTGTTGCCTTGCTTATTGTCAAAGTGGGTGTGTTCAATAATGTTCGGATTTCGAATTAGAATCAGGATTTATTTGTTTGTCGGATTCATGCAGTTTTATATAGATTTTCTTTCATAGACAACTTATTATCATTATCATCATCATCGTTATGATATATTTTATAATATTATTCCAATGTTCGATTCTTTTTAAATGGCGTGCATTAAAAATAGGAGTATCTAGAAAGAAGATACTCTGCGATAATTACCTACTAATGGATCCGAATTATCGTTTATGATGTTTTGTATTGTGTCAAAACAAGTTTTACAGGGCCTGCAGTCTCGACATAGTTAGCAATCGTTTTCGGTTGCTAAGTCCTAACAATCCAGATTTAACGATATTTGGTGGTCTCCACACTCAAATTTATCGGTTGTTACTGGTATTTTAGGTAGGTACCGGTAGGTAACAACCGATAAATTTGAGTGCCGAGACTACCAAACATTTACATCAACATTTACATCTGGATTGTTAGGACTTAGCAACCGAAAACGATTGCTAACTATGTCGAGACTGCAGGGCCAGGGCTTGTCAATTTTGACTACGAGTTTAAGAATTTGTTGCTATGAAAACAATGATGATGTGCAATCATCATTGTTTTCATAGATCGATGTTTTATTAGCAGTTTTGACTAACTCCGTGCACGGCCTGAATGGTTACGAGTATGAGATGTCACAACTTTACTTTGTACAAATATGAAACCCGTTCGCAAAGTGGTCTTATACCGAAGGTGCTAATCGATGCATTCAATTACCGTCAATATTATAGTCGCGACTAGTCTGAAATCGCGAATTAGTCTAAAAGCACGTCTCAGCAAGTCTACTATTACAAAAAAATATTAATACACTCGCATATACTCGTACATTTTCTGCGCGCTTTTATCAGCTTTACTAAGAATATTCAGCGGTAGGTAGTGTACATAATTTTGATTCCTCACTTGACATGTCACGGATTGGACATCGAGTTGTTGTTGTCGTAAAGCTACGGGTTCCTATAGAAGGCCGCCACATAACGGCCGCTGTGACGGCTGTCATGAAATGACGGCGGTGTTCCTGCCAGGGTTGCGGGAAAGTCCGAGAGGGTTACCGTGGCCCCTGGCACAGGCAACTGAAGGAACACGGGTGAGTTTTAGTCAGTAAGAGTCTGACACGCCCTCCCGCATTACCCAGAGCGGGAGAAGTTATTTGACTGTATCCCACAATAAAAAAAAAAGGTGTTTGACGTTACGGTGTCAAAAAACGCTCTCTAGGAAAACACAGTAATTTACTTTCATTAATAACGTTGCAGTGACGTCATTCGTCGGTAAAATGCAGACGCTATGTAGCGGGCAAGACTCTTCTAGGAAACTGTAGCTTAAGTAGAAACAACGTTAGTGCCTGTACGTTTGACATAATCCTTTTTCTTCTACTCAAAATTACTGACCCACTTCAGTGGCTCAATGTTTACGTATATTATGTGTGTATACGTATGTGTACGTTTACGTTATCTTTCCTCATAAAGAGAAATAACTACTCTAATAACTTCAAGGATATTGAGCGGAGGTCCTACAAAAAAGGCAAAGGATTTAGTCTCGCTATTATATCCTATAAAATACAGGACGTTCCTATCAACATTGTCAGCAACCATATTTAAACAAAGAATGTTATTCCAAAAAACAAACCTTCACAACAATAATCCAAGCTGCTTAAAATTACGGCATAATTCTCAAAGTATACTCCCGAATAAAAGGTAATTATTTGGGTTCGAAGGTATAAATATTCCGTACATATAAAACGGAATGCTTGACGGATTATCCCCGAGCACAAAAGGCTTTTGTACTACCATCATCCTTGATTATACTCAAATTGTTCTTGTTATATCTTAATGCTGTTGAAAACGGCTACAAATTGATATCTTTGTTTAATATCAAAGCTTGTACGAAAAGAAATGTGTTAATTCGCCTTTCAAATGTTGTCTCAACCATTTTGGAATATTTTGTGAGACGTAATTGGTACTTTTGTAATCCAACGTGTATTCGTATCGTTTTTAGTCTGTTTATCAGTTTAAAAAGGTCAATGACCAAAAGTTTCTTCTTCATTTTCTTCTCTCCTAAGTATATTATACTTATTATAATATACATCAAAAGAATAGTAGCAGCTGTTGTAAATTACTGGATTTCCATTCAGTAATTTACACACCTAAAGGAGATTGTTCTGCATCCATACATCGTTCGCCCCAGAACCAACAGCGAAGGAAAGTTACTTTGCGTGTTCTAAATTACAAGTATCTGCTTATCAAGACAAAGTTTAATGACGGACAGCTTGCAGAAAGCATTTATTGAAAAAGAAAACAACGATTTTGAGGTTATATTTATTAAGAAACCATCCTTTCAATACTCAGAAATATATGGTAGTAACGGCCTGTCACTAATGTTATATTTATTGTCTGTATGTGGCTAGTTAAGCTAAGAGATTAATTTAAGTACTTATGTACTTACCTATCTTGTTTGGTGTTAAATAAAGCAAATTGAATACACTACACAACGTAATCACGAAGAAATGCGAGCAAGTGTGATGTGAATGCAAAAACTTGACAGTTGAGTTGATTGGCATGACAAGAATTAGGGATGCCCATACATTAGATCCGTATCGATATATTTTGAACAAAATCGATACCGTTCAATACCCAGCGTGTTATTCTATTTGAAATATTACAATGCATCTCACTTAGGGCGTTTGTGCATTACCTCGTATTCGGTTCGTATTCGTGATTCGTTAAAATACAATCCGAAAAAGCCTTCATAATAAATGTATGGGACTTTGAACACTGCTTCGTTTTTACATTCGTGGCTTTCTCACATCGAGTCAGTTTTTACGGATCGAAGTAGCCATCGTGCTTAATATAGGGCGTTTTGTGCACTCGGTAGTATTTGGTGTTTTTCACAAATACGAATCGAATACTGAGTACTGAATACTGAGTGAATACTAAGGTATACCGCCGTTTACCCGAATTTTATTTGCCCTAATATCATTTGCCATAATAGTCAACAGCCATAATATCATACGACATAATACTCATTTGCCCTACTCTCATTTGCCATATTAGTCACGTGCTAGAATCATTGTTTCCCATAAAGTCACTTACCATAACATCATTTGTCATAATCATTGTAAGCCCTAATTATCACATGCCATAATTATGATATGCCATAACATAATTTGCCATCGACATCGGGTGTGTAACGGTTGTTTATATCAAGAGAAATTGGATGCAATTGGGACTTTAGGGCACCCCGACTCGGACAGGTTAGGTTAGAAGGGGATCCATCCCCTTCGTGGTTATTTTTTTATAAACCACACAGAAGTAGGAGCCCCGCGAAGCGGGGCTCCGTCGACCTAGCCCACCATCAACCATGCACAGAATAAATAAGTTTATTTATTAATATTTGTCTAATACTTGTTATGCCATTTAAATATTATGTCTAATAATTATTATGGCACATAAAATTAGGGCAAACAATACTTATGGCATTCGTATCTTATGGTATCTAAAATTCGGGCAATTAAAAGTATGTCATATGTCTTTTAGGGCAAATGAAACATTCGGGCAAATGAAATTCGGGTAAATGAAATTCGGGAAAATGATGATTATGGCATATAATCTTCGGGCAAACAATAGACAACCGAATACTAAGTGTGCGCGAAATGCTGCACACATTATGAACGCGATCTTTGCCTACGAAATGTTTTTAGTGAATACTCGAATCTCGGATAGGTGTACGTGGACTATCGTATTCGATTCGTATTCGTGTTTGAAAAATTCCCCAAAACGAATCACGAATACGAATCGACTACTAGTGAGTGCACAGCGCCCATTCGTGAATTTCTGATCCGCTTTTATGCTGTTCGTAAAAAAACACGAATATGAATCGAATAGGAGGTAGTGCACAAACGCCCTTATGTGTAGTTATTGCATAGAAAAAGATAATTAATTATTTAGCATGCATGGATATGAAAATCGGTTTGTTATTGAATTCTATTTGCACCTAAGATGTATGGTGCCAATAAAAACGTCGCACAATCTACTACACAAGCGTCATCGCCTAGGGTATGCGTATGACATCTGTGAGCAGGTGGTCAACTCAAGTAATCTCGCTCTCGATGTGCGAAATGAAAGATTGGGCATCACTAATTGTCATGTCAAATCTAATTGTCAAAGACGGCAGCATTTTTGATGTGATGTCGTAAATCGTTACAGCTCTTTTAATTTTGTTCATTAAAGAACGCAGAATGTCCATTATATACAGATATTCGCAATTAGTATAATAAAATATATGTATAATAATATATATAATAAATAATAATTATGTACGTCCGATTTTTGTTGGTCCTAGGGCCATTTTTGACAATGTCCTTTCTTCAGAAAGTATTTATTACCCAACTACACTGGCCTTCAAAACTTAGTACCACACTTTTAAAATTGTAATTTTTCCTAAACTATAGAAGTCAGAGTTTTAAAAGTAAAAACGTTTTACAGCAAAGGACCATGGGCACTTTTGTATGAACACTGGGCCCACTTTTCAAAGTTGTGCAACAGTGATGAAACCTATGTCATAAGAAAGCTCTTAGTGTGTACTTTATTTCATTCTATGGTAGCTAAGTTCAAATCCAGCGCGAAATTGGCGTTTTAGTGCGTTCAAAAACAATATTGTAAATGAAAAATGCGCATGACCTATTACTTATTGCTCCTTTTTTATTCATTTTTTTTTTATTTATGCATAACGGAAAAGCTCTCGGCCTCCATCTTACCTGGTAGCAAGGGTGATCGGCCGTAGGTGGAAACGAGCTTCACCCGGAATCATCAACCACAGAGGAACTGGCTATCTTACCTCTTACTGCCGAAACACAACAATGCTTAACATTGTTACTATGGCGACAGACTTAGATAAGATGGCGTTAGCTAGCCAGGCGGTCTTAGAACAAGCCCTACCACCAACTAAACCTAAAAAACTGGAAATCGAACCAGGGACCTCTGGGTCTGAAGTTAAGTGGTCTCACTAGACCACAGAGGCGGTTAAAATTAAAGAATGATAAATATCGACTTGGTCTTGTACAATATTTTTTAGGTGTGATTGTGATGTGAGTGTTCTTTACAAATAAAAAACGACTTATTTTGTACGAGTTTATTTATTTATTAAATGTTTTATACACACAAGTGTACAGAGGCGGACTATTTCAACATTAACAGCTACTATGTGATGCCTCTCGGCGCGTCTTAGAACGTATTAGTTATAATAATTATAATAAATAATAGTCCTTCTGGCCGAATTTCGACCACGGCGGCCAGTCTCAGCGGAGACAAGCCATCTGCGCGGGACATATTAAAGTGCACAAGTGTGTGCGCAAACACATAACAGCCATAAAAGGCAGTTTTTAAAAGGCATCTATAATAATTTCATCTAAATGTATTGCTGGTCGATGGAAACCATCCCCATGTCTACCTAGTCCCAAGTACCATATTATGGATATGACATGGGCACAACTTCCGATAGTGCGTCTGCCCGTGAGACATGTACAGTAGTATTGTATAATGGCGTCCTTGCCTACTTGGTCACGGTCAATTAAGACGTAGGTATAATACATCCTCGATCTAACGTGTCGTGACTGTACACGTCCCCTAAGCAACCATACATTATTTTGCAGAATATTGCATTGCTCTAAGTCATTTAAATTGTTTTCACGATATATTTCTATTGTGTATACACCACCATCCCGTAAGTTTTCACTAACGTATGACCTGGCAAGTTTAATTTGGTAAGAGCCCAAGGAAATCATTAATATATCATCTTCAGTTAGCTGGGGAAAATCTTCTAAATGAGGCAGATTAGCTTCCATTCTTATGAATGCTACCCTTTGCCTGTTTAGGTTTTTCAGTGTAACATAATTAAATAAAAGATTCGGAGAGTTGATTTTCTCATTTATAATATTCCAAATGTTATGACTAAGCCGGTGGTCTATGGCTACTTTATAAAAAGCATTTATAAGAGAAGCCGCAATTTTAAAATCAATGAACATATGTGGCAATGCTCTATTAAAATAATCTTGGCGTAATAATTTAAACCTATTTTTAAACTTGCCGTTCACCGCTTCCACCACCCAACGACATATTGTTACTAATCTTGCTTTATTAGCTTGTTCGGTCGTCAATTGACTTTCATTTCTATCCTTTGTTGGAGGAATATGTGGTTCATATCCTAATGACTGAAGATCTACTACACTATCTCTGAAACCCCTATCTAAAATGAATACATCGTTTTGATGAAACATCCAATGAAAAGTATTATCTTCATTAGCACATAAGCTAGTCATAATCGACGCATCACTTGTTGTTGCAGCGTATGGACCAAGAACGTCTATTATATAACCGTCACTGCATACCATTAAAAAAGGTTTCAATAGATTTTGAAACTTATGATGGCTATAGGTCAAACGCTGAAAGAGAAAGTTACTACTTTTCTCTATATAAACATATGTTCCATCACATATTATTATAGCTTTTGTATTTTCTTCATTACCATATATCATTTTTGGTAAAAACAAGTTCCTTTGAAGCATGTTTTGCCTGGAAATATTATCCATACCTAAATGAATGTTTACAAAATCGCTCACTAAATGTTGTCTAGCTAATGTTAATTTTCTTTCCAAAGACCTGCGTGACATATTAAACAGAGTAGCTAATCTTTCGTTAGACTCTCCGGTTCTAAGTTTAGCTAAGTAAACCCCGATCACGGTGCGCGAACGATTAACCGTTTGTGTCAGCGAAGGAGTTTCTTCCAATACTGTATTGAATTGGCCGATGGTGAGTCCAGTCCAAAAAAAAACATCGTTGTCATTTATTGATTCCAAAAACTCGAAATCAAATCTCGATCTTCGGTTAACAGCAGATATTAGTATATTAGACATGTCTGTGAAATGTGCAACATTGAACTCATTTGAAACATTACAATTCTCATGTAATAAATGCCATTCGTTACTTTCCAGGTGATCGGTACATACTCTAGCATTTTCAGGGATGTACAAACGTTGTGAACAAAGTACGTTTACAATAATCGTGTTAGGAATTCTATGACGTTCAATATTGTGACAATAATTAAATATACAACGCCTGGTAGAGTTCGGTGCTCTAACATGTTCGGGAGCATAAAAAAATTGTTGAAAGTTCTGCACCGCGGGATCTTGTACACGAACTGCATCATCTGGGATGTTTTCTGCAGGTCCTTGTTCATTAATAGCAACAACTTCGATGTTTTCCGCAGGTCCTTGTTCATTAATGGCATCATCTTGGACGTTTTCCGCAGGTCCTTCTTCATTAATGGCATCATCTTGGACGTTTTCCGCAGGTCCTTGTTCATTAATGCCATCATTATCGGTGTTCTCTGTAGGTCGTTGTATAACAACAGCATTGGTTCTTTGCCAGCAACGGTGACAAACTTGTTGTGTATTATTAAATACTACCTGCAAAGATTATATTTTATGAACACATAAATCGTTAAAGATATTCCTAATTATTCTTTAGATTACTGTCTTGCAGAACTCTTGTCAAAAAGATTTTTTTTAAGTTAGCTATTATTTTTTCTATATATTGTTATCTTTACAACCCGGTCAAAATATCTGTGCACCTGGCATCGATGACGTCATATTAGCACTCTAATACAGTATGTGTGACGACATGGCGAGCGCGGTGTGGCTAAAGGGAATTTGCGAGAGGCATTGCATTCCAGCAAGGTGCACAGATATTTTGATAGTGTTATATGTATATAATCGGTGCACTTCTAACTTGGACGATTGATATCATATTCACAAAATATTATTTTGTTTAGACGATGGTTCAAATCTGATAGGTTATGATGTACTTAAAGCTCAAACTCAAAACGTTTGTTTCAATTGAACCGTTTACAGGCACTTGAATTGTCAAGGTAGAAAATGTGTAGCAGAACGTCCACCAGGACGGTTATTATTACTATGTCTATTGATAATAAAATTCTTGTATTATTCTTCTTTTACAAACCAATAATCCAAAGTAGGTTATAGGTTTGAACATTAAACGATTATAAATACAAAAACTTTTTATTTAGTAACATAATTAAGTCGATATTGGGTCGGAGATATTGAAATGTTAAAATATGATACAGTAATAGGTAGGTACATACCTGGATCAAAGCATTCTGCTGAACATATTCAGCAAACTGTGGACGAATCGCAGGTAGATCATCTCTTAAAACATGGCGTCTTGTCCGCAAAACACGTGAACGCAAACACATAACACAGCAATTTTCTGCCATTGCAAACAGTCACAAACCAATTAAATCAATGTCCATATGCTAGCCAGGGTAATGATAGATAAAACTAAACAACAATATCCTTTACACAAAGTGATATCAGAGTCCATTAACAAGCCGGGATCAGTAAGTCGTAATACAAGCCGAGATTAACACAAATAAGCACTTACACCGAGCGTAAATAACGTACGAGCAACGACTGAACAGACATGATCATCCCCCGTTTGTGTAAGGGTGTAAGAATGCGGGGGAAGGGAGGGTTGTGTCCTGCGTGCACGCAGGTACAAAACAGGAGCCATACCATGACGTGTCAGGCTCCGGTGCAAGAGAGAGACGGAGTTATACACGACTCATAGCGTTGTCCCTTTTCCGTGACGGAGTTTGGAGACAGGTTTTTTTACAGCAGGTAAAAAACCCCGTCCGCTAAGTAGCATAGTTAGTTGGCTATTATGATCGTACAAACAAAACTAACTAATCATTCAAAACCAAAATAACATGTTCCAGGGCAATACACGGCCTATGTGTTGATCTATTTTAGTGTATTTTTAGTCAAATAAGAGTTATTTATAATCCTAGCTACTGACAAACAGCTAATCATAATATAAAATAAAAACAAAACAAATATCAAAAAACGCAAAAAAAAACTATTTTTGCGCCCGATTTCGACTTAGCTGCCATAAAATGAAATAAAGTACACTTCAAGAGCTTTCGTATGACATATAATTCATCACTGTTGGACAAGGTTGAAAAGTGGGCCCAAAATGACGCATGGTCCTTTCATCAACTTTCTTTGAAATAAAATGTTATTATACATTAGTAACGTTTTTAACTTTTAAAAAGAATAAAACAAAAAAATAGCCATTTTTACCTTACTGGCACAAAACTCAAACAACGTGTATACGTATAAGTATTTTTTACGCCTTATTTACATTTTAATAACTGGTATTGCCTCCTCGGGCTCTGATTACAGCTTCGAGCTGGTTAGGCATACTGAAGACTAGGTTTCGGAGGCTATGTTGGGGAATATTCTCCCATTATTCCATCAGGGCCTGTTTTAGGGCCTTGAGGGTGATAGGAGGTGGTTTGCGGCATCTGACCAGCCACCCGAGCTCATCCCAGGCGTGCTCAATCTGGTTGAGATCAGGACTTCTTCATAGCCAAGCCATCAAGTTGATACCAACCTCCTGAATGAACTCTCGTACGACCCGAGCGGCGTTTGGCCGCGCGTTATCCAGCATCAGTATCGACCCATCATCCATATTTACTAAATATGCCCCTGCTTACTCATTAAGGATCTGTTGAGCATATCTTTCCTCAGTCAGGGTGCCATTTTCTATGGCCACTAGATCTGTGCCACCTTCTGAAGAGATACCGGCCCATACGTGTACAGAGCCTCCGCCATAATGTCTTGCAACTCGATGCCCTCTCTAGAGTTTGGGGCCCCTTGCTGGTCTTTGGGGCCCCTTGCTGGTCTTTGGGGCTTCAGGTTTGCTTCAGCAAGTCTTTTTCTCATTGTACGACAGTACAGTGTACTAAATGTATTCTCTTCGGGTCTCAAGAAGCTCTTGCTGGACTTCAACTACGATTTCTCAACATAGTGGAGACGGCAACATAGCGGTTTTCTAGGGTACTAGTGTACCTGGATCTGCCATTACAAGGTCTCCTTGGGTGGTTTCCAGTTTCTTCGTACCTTCGTTTTACCTGCCAGACCGTTCTTGATGCTACAGCCACCATTCTTGGAGTACGACGCATACTAATGCCTAGTTCCAGAAAAGCCATGATTAATTCACATTGTTCAGGTGAAAGTGGCATGATAAGTAAAGTTTACGTATTTATAGACCTTCGCTATTGAATCAAAATTCATAGATCAAGAAATGAATGTGAAAACAAAAACAGAAACAAAAGAGTCAAAAGTAACCGCAATTTGAAAAGGAATGTTTTTGTTTAGAAAGTGTTTCCAGCCATTCCTTAAAAGAAGATTATTGACTGTAAATTCTTTTTGCAATCATTTTTATTCCGAAAATAATACGGGTGTACTTTAAAAGTTATTGCAATTTTAAAAGTGTAGTACTAAGTTTTGAAGATTAGTGTATTTATCTATTTGCCATTTCTTTGAGCAATACGTACAATTATTATATTACTAACTGTTTACACTAAATACTAAATTAAATGACTAACTAAATAGCTATACAAATAAAAACAAATGGACACATAGGCGTCGAAGTACTCCTCCACATTGCTGTCATCCGGAAACGTGCCCAGACTGGCAGCATTGCCACGTTGAATGGCAATGCTAATACTTTGGCCAAAGAACGAGCCAGCCCTCTGGTCACTTGAAGTGTCGACCATTTGGCGTGAAATTTCAATGAAAAGAAGATGCGGGCCCTTTGACCCGAGCGTTTCGACCCCACACAGTTTAAGACACCCGTCTTACATTCAGAATTTGTCAATGCCTGCTGCTATAAAAAAAAAAGTCTTCACGCATTTAACCTAGAACACACGTTAAGAAGTCGCGCTTGGCACCCCTAGACCAACTAGGCATTCTAAATGTAATAACCTTTTTTTTTTTTTTTTTTTTGTTTCCGGGGTGGAAAATCCTCATGGATGTCCGCCGCCCTGGGGCGGGCGGCGGGGTCTGTCAGACTCTTACTGACTAAAAACCACCCCGGTGTTCCATCTCACACCTACGCCGGGGGTCGCGGGAACGTACGATCCTTCCGCAACCCCCGACTGGTGCCGGCCCGCCGCTGCGGGCCTCTTCGGGTCTGGGGGGGGAGTGAGGTGTTTGACTCCCCCCGCGACATCTAAAAGGGGCGCGCGTGGAACACTACGCGCCGCCACCTCGGGTCCTGATGTATGGGGGGCGACGGACGTCCCCGAGTCCGTCGCCCCTGGACCCATTTAGGGGGGCTGGAAGAGGGCGTTGTCCGCCCTCCGCCGACGCCCGGTGCGCCTTCTGCGGGCCGGGTGAGTGGACGAGATCTCCCTCTCCCTTTCCGCAGCCTCCTCCGCGTCCCAGGACTCGTCGCTGCCGACCATCGACTCGACTACGGCCGGCAGCGACAAGTCACTGCCTACTTCTGAGATGAGGGCACGGCGCGGCTCCTCCCAAGCGGCACACTCTGCCAGCGTATGCCGCGCCGTGTCCTCTCGGCAATCGACGCAGTGGTGACACCGGGCGTCCGGCTCCCTGTTTATGCGACACAGGTACTTCCCGAAGCAGCCATGCCCCGAGAGCACCTGCGTCACCCGAAACGACAGGGAGCCGTGCCTCCTCCCGAGCCAGCGCTCGAGCACCGGCCGGACCGCCTCGATGGTGACGAGGCCGGCGGTAGGGCGTGAAAGCCTGTCCCGCCATTCCGCCACCAGGACCTCGCGAAGCTGAGACCGACGCAGCTCTATGTGTCGCTGCATCGGTCGCTCGCCCCGCGAACCTTTTTTTTTTTTTTTTTTTGTTTCCGGGGTGGAAAATCCTCATGGATGTCCGCCGCCCTGGGGCGGGCGACGGGGTCTGTCAGACTCTTACTGACTAAAAACCACCCCGGTGTTCCATCTCACACCTACGCCGGGGGTCGCGGGAACATACGATCCTTCCACAACCCCCGACTGGTGCGGTGGTGGTGCGGTGGTGCGGTGTTTCCGCGACGCCGTGATGGGAGGGCTATGGGAAATTGGCTCAGCCTCTGCTTCCACAGCCCTCCCGGCGTATGCCCGCCTAGATGGCGGGCCCCGCATGTCGCCCCGCGAACCTAACCTAACCTAACTAATATTATAAATTCCAAATTCTTCTCTTCTTGTTCTCACACACTATTGTCTACATTTCGTTTTCCTATCTCCTTTCGCGGGTCTGCTGGAAGAAATTTCTTAAGAATACCTTTGTACTCAATTTTAGTATGTCGTATCTGTATCTGTTTTACTGTGTGTACATAAATAACAAAAAAAAATGCGAAAGTAAGTTTTCACACCACCTGCTCGAAAATGTCAAATTATATGTCAAGCAACCTTGACCCAAAGTGAGTCATTAGTGGCCGGGGGCACAGCCGGTCAATAATGTTGTACTGGATTTCATTATGACCCGCTGGTCAGTAATGTGATTTGAATTTGGAATCTCACATGCTCAGCTAAATTGGCAGTATAGTACTAACATACACCCTTTGGTGCCAGATAGAGGAAAGCTATTCTCGAAACCCTTACTACGCGTGGATGATATTCTCGATTTCCTACAAAATCATAACGACTGCATCAACATCTATAAACGTACCAAATAAAAACTTAACTTTATCTTTGCACAACTGGACTAATGTCTCAAATGTTACCATTAACTTCAATTAATATGTAAGTGCATATAACTAACTAGTTCTAAATATGTTATTCTTACTGTTTGTTTATTTAATAAATACTTTGTTTTTCGTACTATAGCTATTATTTTCTCACAGTAGGTGTAAAAAGTAGAGTATCCTCCTCTGGGCTAAAGGTGTCCTTGCCTTGGGCTAGCTTGAATCTCGAGCGCAAAGAAGGATTCTTGTATTAACTCTCTCGCTTCGTGAGTTAAACTCTTTTAAATCCCGTTAAATCCCGAATCCTTCATTGCGCTCGAGATTCAATATGACGCCCGTGACATAAGACACAACTTTAGCCCCTCGGTGCATAATCTACTATTGTTTGTTTGTTACCTTTTCACGCGTAAACCGCTGAACCGATCATCATGACATTTTGCATCTACGTTGTCAGGGATACAGAAACAAATACTCCAAAAAAAAAGCCTCCAGTTTCCAATAAAACTAAGTTTTGCTATTACAATTATTAATAAAGCGCAAGGGCAAACATTGCAGGTAGGCAGGGGTGCATTTGGAAAAGCTATATGTAGCATGTTCGCGTGTGTCCAATGCCCAGTTATACGTATTAGCGCCAAATAGAAGGACAAACCACATTGTGTATAGGAGCGTCCTAGAATAATGTTCCGTTCTGAGCCTATGATTGCAACGACCAAACAAAAAGCAGCGTACAACCCGAATTGATTATCAAATTCTAAATTAACGCGAGCGAAGCCGCGGGAAAAAACAAAAACACTAAATAATAGTGCCAGAAATGAAAAAATTTCCTCTAAGAGTATTTTTATGACGGAGCTACTGTAGGACCATTGTAAACGAAAATATCATAAAAGGAAGAGTCCTAAGCAAACACAAAGAGGCTTGGCCGCTGCCTGAGTCTCTGCGGTGCACCGCTTACAGCTTTAAACTCCATTCTAACATGTTTGTCGGTCATTTGGTAGAATAACAACGTCGGAAGTTCATGTTCTCGGACAATCGAAATTGTACAAAGATATATTTTTTTTTTAAGTAGTCGCGTGTTGAATTGCGAATTCGAGACTTCGTGATTATGAGATCCAAACTATGTAGATTGTTACAGTATTATGTTGAAAGTTGCACAGAGAGGGTAAGTCAAAATATTGCACTTTTTTGATTAACTCTTCGTTGATTATACCTCATCGACTTTGTTATAATAAGGAATTTCAAGGGATTAACATCAGTTTCACAAAATTAATTTTTATAATGCATAATATTTCTGAAATTTATTTCAGGTAAAGCAGAAATTAATATTATAGATAGAATAAAGCAACCCCATTTCCAAACCCATCAAACAACAATCCCGCACAAATTCCTGTTTAATTGAAACAAAACAACTCCTAGCTCCATTAAAAACTCATATGAGTAATTATGTACACTGTGTCGCGAATTAGCCCTCTGCAACATTTTGCGTGATTTTGTGTCGCTTTAAGCGCTCCCCTGCGCAAATAGCGCTTAGCAGCCGTTTGTGGCACGTACCTCGTACACATCTCATGAGAGACGGATTCTTGATTCAGGTACGTCATTTAGTGACAAATGAGTGAGCTCTGTTTGTGTCCAATTAGAAAGAGACGGGATTAAGGAGTTAGTTTAGTTTATTTACTTAAGCACACAATCATGTTGTTACATTTTTTTTTATTATCAATGCAATTTTCTTTTTCGTGCACAACAGTATTTAAAATTTTGCTGGCGCCAGAAAAATCGAACTGAAGTGAATCATTCAGCTAGTACCAAAACCAATGGCCTTTCAACTGCTTTCAACCAATTTCAAAGAAACAGTATTTTGGACGTAAATCAAGTGTCACGGTAGTAAACATAATAATAACGAAAAAATAAGGTACTCACTCCTCTTAAAGCTGATTTTCTATTTGATATAAATGTACGAATATTATAAGAGTACACCATCTCATTTTGAACCAAAAAGGGTAATTTCCATCATTATTACCAGGAAATTGTCGAAAAAATTGTACAACGAGAGAACTATTACTCGCAACAAAGGTATAAAAAGCACGGAAATGATTATTTCAATAAACCAAGGGGAAAAAAGTTAAGTTCACATCAATCCAGCTCCCTGAACCATACAATTTCAGTAGAGCTTACGGCGGCTTTAGTAGTTCTTTTATCTATTATTTGACATGGCTCGTCTTGACATGTTGTTACGTCGTATGACATCAAAGAAACAGCTCCAAGGACTGAAAGACAATGTCTCGAGGAACCTCCAGGCTGCTCATGAGTCCCGAAATGTACATAAAAGTGGGTATGTAAATAAAACATGGATGTGGCCACTCGCGCTCCATTCCCCTTCTAAATACATTAGGAGGCCGCAAGCCGTCCTTATGGCGTACCTTGTTGCTTAAGTAGGCTTATAAATAAAATTAATCCGCTCAATTTGACACCTACATATTTTATGTAAGTGCCTCTTACGAGAAGATTCTAGAAAGTGTGTCGTCACTCGCGGTCTCTGAGGGTTAGGTTCGGATGAACTGTAGTGTATACAATTTTTCTTATACGTAGGTACATTTGATGACGCGACCTTGAGGACCTTAAGTATTTGGAGAAAACCGAGCTATTAATATACACGTTTAGGCTAGCACTAAGAATACTAACGGAAACACTTTTCTAGACCTGATAATCGAGCCCGGGAACTCGAACTCGACAGCCGCACTGGGAACCGCTAGACTATGGAGACAAAAAGCAAGACAAACGAAAAATTCTCTTCCTTCTTTCTGCAAAGTAAATCTGAACGAAATTACATGTATATAGGTACTACGTGTTCAATAATGCAATTACCATAGAGTAAAAGGTTCTCTCATCTATTTTTTCAATCTCCGACGTTTGCACTAGCAAATTAATAAAGGTAAAGAACAAGCGCCGACCAATTAAAAATTGAACTTTCGTAAAGTTCCACTTTAAATACAAAGTGCAGCACATTTTAGATCCATAATTCAATACTTTACTACGTTTTTAGTTATACATCGTGAGAACAGTGGTGACTCAGTGGTAACGGCCCCGACTTACGAGTTGTAGGTCGCAGGCTCGATTCAAAGCAGTTGACTTTACTTTATTTCATCGCCAATGCTCTCAAAACCGGTGAAGAAAAATATCGTGAGGAAACCGGCATGTCCTAGAACCAAAAGTTCGAAGACATGTGACATCTACCAACCCGCATTGGGCTCGCGTGGTGGATTACGGCCTATTCCCTCTCACAAAGAGGAGGCCTGTGTCCCAGCAGTGGGAACATTATAGGCGATTATGTTGTTTAATTACAACTTATTAAAATTTTATATCTTTTCTGTTAACTTGTGCAAAAGTGTTTTAATTTCTTAGTGTAAGTATTAGTTTCTTTACGAAGCTTCATGTATAGTGTGATTTGATCTGGGTACAATTCTACGATACAGTATTATATAATTTAACAAAAGCTTATTAAGGAGTAAATCCTATAATTCCTCTTAATAAAATTATACTACATTAAAACTGCACTAATCGGCTTACAAATTGGCTCTTATAGTGTACGGAACTAATGGCATTATAACAAATATAGATAAGTCCTATCTTTTTCACATGTGTGATTCAGGGCGATTGAGCAGGGGATCACACCGCGGAAATGCGGACCACACCGCCGACGACGAGGCCGATGCTCCGGAGGTGACCGAGGTAGAGCTGCGAGTGGCGGTACGTAGGCTGAGTGCCAAAAATACCGCCCCAGGACCCAACGGCTTACCTGAGAAAGCCTGGGTCCTGGCCTCGGAGGCTCTCGGGCCTCGACTAAGGGGGCTCCTAAGCGCATGCATGGAGAGGAGCTAGTTCCCACTTCGTTGGAAGACGGGGAAACTGGTCCTCATCAAGATGCCGGGGCGCCCAGCGGACTCTCCGTCCGCTTACCGGCCCATCATGCTGCTCGACGAGGTGGGCAAGCTCTTTGAAAGAGTAATTTCAGACCGCCTCGTCGGGCGGCTGGTGCGGGTGGGGCCGGATTTGTCGGAGAGCCAGTTTGGCTTCCGCAGGGGGCGCTCTACGGTGGACGCCATCATGCGCGTGCGGGCCCTCGCGTCCGGCGCTGGCCAGGCCATGGTATGGAGCGAGAGGGCTTGGGAAGCCGTCACCTCCTTCTGCGAAGCAGTAATATTCGTGAAGGAGGAGGCGGAACGCGTGAGGGGGAGGCAAAATTCGCGCCCTCACGCCTCTAGCCGCCGCAGGAGACGCCCTGGGCGTCGGGAATCACAGGCCGATTCCCGGCCACCGTAGGCGTGGGCTTGCGAACGGCGAGCAATGGGCAGCTCGCCGTTCTATAAGGACCAGGCCCGGGTCGACGGCGCGTTGTGTTCCACGCGCGCCTCAAAGAGATGTCAGCACCAATGACGGGGTCTGCTAGGACCGATGCCTGCTAGGGTTGCGGAAAAGTCTGAGAGGGATACCGTGCCCCCTGGCACAGGCAACTGAAGGAACACGGGTGGGTTTTAGTCAGTAAGAGTCTGACACGCCCTCCCACTCTGCCCAGAGCGGGAGAAGTTATTTGATGATTGCCCAGCCTCAAAAAAAAAAAAAAATGGCCATTGAGCACTTGGTCTACTCTGTAAAAATCTCACCGTGAAATATTGGGCGAAGTGAGCTTCAACAGTGCGATTCTGTAACCATCTCACCGTGAAGACTTGCGTGGAGTCAGCTGTCAGTGTCATCCCACTGACCCACTGATGCTAGGGATTGACCAAGCATTACATTAATTTACAATCATAATCGAGATTTTAATAATATTGTTTGTGTAAATTCTACTGATAATTTTATATTATTTCAAAGCTAGTATCTAAGTGGGTTAAAATAACAACGTTGAGTTTCTAATAGAATTTCTGTTTTGCTATTTTATTTTAAAACCCCGACAATACCTACTGTACTTTGTATTTTATTCAATTTTTGTACTTTTTATTTTATTGAACACCATTAGAAACCATGAATTATGCAAATAAATGATTTATTATTATTATTTTTAGCCACTTAACTACACACATACAAGCATCAATCGAATTTCAATAAAACATATTATTAAAATCACGATTATGATTGTAAATGTAACATTGGTCAATCCCTAGCATCAGTGGGATGACACTGACAGCTCACTCCACGCAAGTCTTCACGGTGAGATTTTTACAGAATCGACCGGCTGATGCTAGGGATTGACATTATCGACCACTCACTTAAAGCTCACTTCACCTAAGTTATCACGGTGAGATTTTTGCAGTATAGATCGGCAAGTATTGTAACTAGCTTTTGAAGAGCTCAGATCGGTAAGTACCTACATAAAGTCTATAAAGTTTCCAAGCATTGAGGCTGAAAGCGAAAGTACTAGAGGTCAGGATATCACAGTAATTCAGAAAACACCACTAACAATGCATTAATATGTTGAATTGTGATTTGAAATGGTAAATTTATTAAATAAACAATAATGTGTGACATTTGTTTTGTAATCAAATTTAGATTTAATTTAGTCAAAATAATGTAACTGCGCACAATAGTGCCGATTCTCTTATCACAAAATTCTCTAAACTAGACTAAACATCACCAAAATTTAGTTTATTCCTGTCAAACGACGATTTACAACGACTAAAGTGACACAACTTAACTAAATTTAAGTTTTACAGCACTAAGATTATAATTATACTTATACTGAGAACATATTTGTTCTTCAAAAACGAGCTGTTCGAGCAATTTACCAGCTAGGTGCCAGAGTTACTCTGAGAGATTTTTTTAAAGATATTATTCTCACAGTGCCCTCACAATTCATCTTCGCCAACATCTTATATATTAGGCAAAATATACACTTATACACAAAAAACAGTGATATTCATAATATTAACACTAGAAACCAGGACAAACTACGTGCTCCCTTTCACCGGCTTCATAAGGTCCATTCATAACTCATTTGTTGGGCTTGGTATAAACTTTTATAACAACCTTCCCTCTTCTTTGTTAGAATTGCCTTTTAATGCGTTAAAAGCTAAAATAAAATCCAACCTTTGTTAAAAGGCATACTATTCAATCAACGATTACTTAAACGATAAAAATAGTTGGTCGCTGTGATTAACTCAAGACAATGTTTATGTTCTTTCTCCAGAATTAGCTTACCTACTTACAAGTTATATGAGTTCATATATAATTGTTTATTTTATTTGGCTATATTAGTCAATAGAGTTTAATTTAATTTTTATTCATTATTGATATAATCTACTCATTTCAATGTTTTTTAATGAGTTGTATTGCAATATATGGTTAGCTAGCGACCTCGACAGTTGATCATATTATTCTTTTGAGCAACCGGCAGCAAGTTCGTCATGCTCCCTTAGATGTCAATGCTTGCGGTAGGGTCGGGGGTCGGGTTGCCTCCTTCCCTCAAATATGGCGAGGGGGGTAATGGCTGATCTTTGCGTTATGCTCGTGAACGGGTGCTGCTTGTGGTGACAGGTCATCTTGCTGACTATGGTTTTGTTATTGTTATTAGTAATTAACTGTTTCTTTATTTTACTTCGAAAGTTTAGGACCTTCGAAGTAAAATAAAGAAACAGTTAATTAAACAGGTACGGCAAACCGTACCACATACAAAAAGTACCACGTCGAGTCGCATTTGCCAAATTTGATTTTAGGTGTGTCAAAATTATTTTTAAATTTAGAGATTTTATTTTGCAGAATAGCATTAAGATTCTCATAGCCAAAAGTAAGGAATTTTAGTGATAGTTTAGTTAGTTTAGTTCGGTGTACAACAGAATCGGCACCAATATTTGATTTGGAATTAATAACACTTTTTAAATAATTTTATTTGTAAATTTTGTTACGTAACAATAATTTTATTTAAATGAACTAACAGTAACAGTGTCCCAATTTCCTTTTTGGAGATTTAAATTAATACTTAAATAAAAACAGATCTTAAAACTAACAATACCAAATTAAATATGATTTTATAACGTTGCATTACATTATAAAATCTGAAATCGCATTAAATTAAGTATGTTATTACTTATTTATTTATTGCACTGATTCGTGTTTCCGTTACGTCATCAGCCGTTATGACGTTTGTTTTAGTCTGTGGTACTGTTTTTATTTGTCAGCGCTATCATGCATAATTGTGTTTATTTTTAAATAATATGGCTGTATGTCTTGTGTGTAATAAAAGGTATATATGCCGCTACATGTTTAAGGCCGTGTCTTAATATAAGCGATAGTTGTGCCTACGCGACGATCACGGAATCACGCGATGGTCGCTTATATTAGGACACGGCGAGGTAATTAGGCGTAATTACTACGCGGTCCGGTGGAATTGTCCGGAAAAGAACCGTAGTTACCTACCGACATAGCTTGCAGAGTAAGCAAGTTGCTGAAGCTGAAGTGGCAGTGGGCTGGCCCCTTTGTCGAAGGACCGATGACCGGTGGAGCATACGAGTCCTGGAGTGGCGACCGCGTATCGGCAAGCGTAGCGTGGGACGCCCCTCAGCTAGATGGACCGACGACCTCAAGAATATGGCTGGGACAGACTGGATGCGGAAGGCGGAGGACAGGGTGTTGTGGCGCAGCCTGGGACTGTGATAGGCTGAGTTGATTTGATTGACTACGCGGTCGCAGCACTGACCAAGCTACGTCATAGCGGGAAGCGTAGGCACACGTGACATGCTACGCCGTAGCTCAAACCGTAGAACACGAGCACGGGGGGCGCCGTGCGCACCAATTTTTATTTTACGACCATGTTACCACGCGAGTACCTAGTATTTAGAACTGAAACTGCAACCAAAACATAAAAAAGGCAGGTCGAAAACTCATTTCTATACAACAAATGCTACAAATTCTTGTTCTTCATCCAACATGGTTGCAAAAGGACGCCATAAAAACTGTAAACAAGCGAACACAGTATAACTAAATTTATTTCGTCAGCATTTTTTATTTCAGTTCTAAAACGTATTCGAAACGAGTTTTGCAATCGTAAAACGGCCATTTGCAAATTCGTGTACAGTACCGGGGCGTTATTATAACACATCAGGGTTTAGAGAAAAATCGGGTTTGTAGAGCGTCATCTCTGTCATGTCTGTGTAACGGTCTCTTTCTAGAACTCGAAGAGGCATACTCGTATCAAAACGGCCTGCGGGATACTGTAGTACAGTACAACTCTGCTAACAACGTGTGTACCCATAAAATGTTGAAATCTCGCACTTTATATTAACAGAGTCATCTTACTGCCGTTAATGTTTGTTTCCGGACGCCATTTTGTTTGAGTGTGTCGTCAAATCGGGGGACTCAAATCTCAATTACAGCTTTATGGTGAACGTCTTGAAAATGATTTTCGATACTGCAATTTGTTGTGCAGATTATGTAACGCGGAAAAGGAAGTAAATCTTTATTGATATTCCCATAAAATGTTAATTAATTATCCCAATTGGCCCATTAACTTAGTTAATATCTTCTGTTCACTCTCACTTTGAAGAGTTGGTTGTATGCGTTCGGAAACACAGACGCAGGTAGAGAGTTCCATTCTTTTACTGTGCGCATTACAAAAGACATTTGGAAACATTTAGTGCGAATTGTTGGAATAGCAACTAGATAAGGATGGTAACTTGCAGTGCGTCCAGATGACCGATGGAAGAAGGGGGCCGGTAAAATAAGGTCGTGGAGTTCTTGGGCACACTCGTCGAAGTACAATCTGTAGATTTATTTAAATGGAACTGTCATCGTTAAATAACTACCACAGTCTAATTTGTGTCTATATTCGGACAAGAATTGAGTCATGATTAAGTTATAAATCTTGTATCTGAAACTGTTTTCAAAACTTAGACAATTTAAATCCGACAACAGCAGTTCAGCCCACTAACTAAACGACTACTAGTAACTTTCTCTTCCTTGTTTCTTAGAAAACAAACTAAAATAGTTATCTTACTTATGTAAGCAAAGTTCACAAAAGCAGATCCGCGCTGCAGCTGATAGTAAAACCACAGAAGTCGCGCTAACAAGCTTCCTGTCCCGAATGGGGCAAGTTGTGACAAGTCAGCCAAACTCACAAATAAGGCCGAACTGTACCACGGACTACCTAAAGCTGTCCACTTGCCGTAAGGGTACCTACGATAGTACTGGTACAAGTACTATGGGGAGACAATGGCAGGGGGAAGCGATATCGGGAGATTTAGCTGCGTTTATTGGTGCTGTGGGTTATTGAGTTGTGTATTAAATTAAATTATGCAGTTACTCTACTGTGTAAGTCATGTGTAGGTATTGTTTGGTACATTCTGCACCTTGCATTTCAGACTGTTGTTTTTCATAAAAGTTCATAAAAATAATTAAAAACGACGCTATTAAAAATCCTTTGGTACGTATCGTAAAACAAACATGGGATGGGACAATCTCGTCGTGTTGTTGTTAAAATATATTAAAAATATGATGCTTCGAATAATATGCTGCTCGCGATATGACCAAACAAACATAAAAAATACATAAGAAACGAATTGATAACCCTTCCCATTGGTGTCACAAAATATAACACAATGGGGACAGACGACCCCATTTTTATTATTATTTGCTTTTATCACGTACTTCTGATGCGGAATTTCCACGTGGTTAACTTTTATTATTTCATCATTTAATTCACAAATATTGGACCGTATAATATGCAGATAAAGTAAGACGTATATTTATGTGCACGCGAATAAAGTAGGAGTTAAAATCTATTTAATATCACACACACAGTATATACCAAGGAATATGGGTCATCTTTTCAACGCACACAAAACCGTGGCATAACATTTTCGTGATAAAGAATGTCAAATTTATTTATATTTGTTCTCGCTGAGAATTATACGCGTAATGGTGGAAGCAGATCTGGCCATATAAGTTTAGTATATACAACGAGGAACAGGGTGTAAAGTTCACTCATACCTCCATAGAAAAAGGAGGATCCTCCGACCAGACGGGTGTCGCGTCTGGTGGGCAACTGCCCGATAATTGATGTTGGGAAGTTGTATACATGCTAGTCGCGCGGTAAACTCTGCTTGCGCGATGCAGGATTTGCGTGACGTCAGTATTACGCGCAGCTCGCATGTGGCGATACCGCTACAAGTACACAACCGAAACATAAGTCAGAACACAAAGAACAAAATGCTAACGACCACTTCTACCAAAAGAACTAGGAACATACTTCAGACAAACCAAACTGTGGAGGGCTACTTAACAAGCCTGAATCCTGAAACCTGATAATACAAAGATGTCCAACTATTGCAACGCTGAGAGGTTTCAAGCCCGCTTGTTTCTTATTCACTTTAAATAACTTCCCAAACCACCGACGGAAACAAAAAAGATTCTTGTGGATGCACTCCGTTTTCTTGTTCAGAACTGCCTTTTTTTCGAAGGATTACTATGATTTTTATGAGCTTACTAGCAGATTGTTCTGCGTTAAACTTCGCTCGATATTACAGGCCATTTCGACGAGGATTTTCCGCGATGCTCGGCGGAAGTTTTTGTATTAAAAACTGTTGAATGTATAGAATGGAAATGTTATAACGCGGATCTCGGATTAGATGGGTCTATTTGGAGTGAACTCAGAACTACGAAAAAAATAAAACTAGTGAATTTGTTGTGGTATCTACATCGCCACATGCGAGGTGTGCGTCATACTGACGTCACGCAAATCCTGCATCGCGCAAGCAGAGTTTACCGCGCGTCTAGCATAATATATACAACTTCCCGAAATCAATCATCGGGCAGTTGCCCACCAGACACGACACCCGTCTGGTCGGAGGATCCTCCCTTTTCTATGGAGGTATGAGTGAACTTTACACCCTGTTCCTAGTGCCTCTATAAATTTAAGCGAGTACGGTAGATGTTCTAATTAGAAGAATGTTGAAAGTTGTTGTGCCAATATGTGGCTCGTTCGTCTGTCGTCGCCGATGCTTAATTAAACTTGTGCTCTGTGAGCTCTTCTTTCTGCCCCGAATTACTTTTTCTACTCCTTAATCGAGTTCCCCTTATCCTACCTGAAGACAGTTGCTAAGTTTGTTGCGGCTGCAGACTTTTCAAGATAACTTTTATCTGCTGGCTCGAAGCTAAACAAGGCTTTCGTTTTACTGAGCGCGACACTGTTCACTGTTGTCACAAAACTTCACTAAACTTAAATTAGTTGTATTAAGTATCATCGACATTAACCGTCACCTCCAGCAGTGACGTCACACAGTAAGCCCCCTGGCTTAGTATATGATACACTTTCTGACGGTTATTAGATGAGTAGACGTCGCCGCTCGTTGCTGCGTCTCATTTGTAACACAAAAGTAGGCTTAGCGCTGAATACGTTGAGCGCAAATTATCATACCTGAACGAAGGAAATGGGTTGAAAAAACGAATACAGGGAATTTTCAGCAACACACACGTGAACAGAGATTATCTCTTCACTACGACAGGCAAATACCTAGGATAGTTAAAAAGTTTTATTTACAAAATTGAATGGGACCAAATCGAATAAATAAGCAACACGGTGTTTGCGAAATGGGTTTTTCAAATCGCATAGCTTTTCACAAATTTATGAATATCGGCTTTCATACTTTTTTCTTTAGAAGCTGATCCCGTGTGGAGTGGAGCTGGGGCGGGTGAGGTCTCGTCGACCTTTATGTTCGATCGAGCGCACACAATGTCTGTAATGGCTGCCATTAGGAACATCAATTTGTTCAACCGTGACGCTACACTTGTCGCACGACTTTCGTTCACATGCTCTGTTAGCGCATCGCACTTAAACCCTCATGATTTAGAGTGCATCAACAATTTATTGAATTCAAACAACTTCGAATAAAGGTACTAATTAGATACGCACAACACAGTTACAATACGATCGCAAATCTTAATGAATTCCTCGCAGTTCTCATTCGAACAAAGACAACGAAGCGCTTACTTGCAAAAAATGAGCATTCCGTTTCAAAGTGCCGCTGTATGTGTATTCAATTATGGCTGATTCTAATAAGAACGTCACCCCTCCCTCCAATTACACGAAACAGTGAGCAGCCATTGAATAAACTGAATTTTCTTCTTGTTATTTACAGATTGTGAATCACAATTCAGCGACCAAATGTGGGTTCGTATTTACCCACCCGCAGGTAAACTTCTCTTGCAGTTAAAAAGGAATTCGGGGGAATTTTATCGCTCGTTAGGGACCTTTAAACGCTGAGAGCGTCCGGGCAGGGACGACACAGACCGGGAAATGTTGCTCACCGCCGACCTGCCCGCTTTATACATCCTAAGGAAATCAATGGCTAATTCTTAGCGCCCGAATGTAACGCCACTTGGCCGCATTATTTATTTAGAGCCCCCGAATAAAGTTCCGTAACAGTTAATGAAATGTGATTGGCCATGTCTAATTAGCGTGGCGGATTCAGATTGCTTGTTAAATTATAAAGCATTATTTATTATTTTCCATTAAGTTACTAAACTTTAAATGGATATTCTGAACTTGATTAGGATCTGTCGGAGATGACATGACTTATGAGTGATTTATCTTGGGTTGATTTTAAACCTTTACGTAAAACCTGACTTTTGATGACATCCTCCAAAAACCTTCACGTAGGTAGACATCCACCCTGCCAGGGTTGCGGGAAAGTCCG
This sequence comes from Brachylomia viminalis, assembly GCA_937001585.2. NCBI lineage: Eukaryota > Metazoa > Arthropoda > Insecta > Lepidoptera > Noctuidae > Brachylomia > Brachylomia viminalis. The sequence continues at coordinate 10,644,846 of OW443307.2, read as the reverse complement.
ACAGGGTTACCATAGCCCCTGGCACAGGCAACTGAAGGAACACGGTTGGGTTTTAGTCAGTAAAAGTCTGACACGCCCTCCCGCTCCTCCCAGAGCGGCAGAAGTTATTTGATGATATCCCAACCTCAAAAAACAAAAAAGGTGACTTAAATGACAGTACAGTAATGACAGTAGTGTCATTTAAGTTACGTGATCTAGGTATGCAACATCAGGTAGATCATATTTAGTACTGATAATATTAAGTCAAATATTGTTCTTCCTCACCCTTATTTTCCTAATGGATTGATTTAAGTATCCAGGGCACTAGGGCTCCATATTCGAGGTGAAGTTCGTCCTACACTGCCGTATGATAGATCCGAGCGATAAGCACTGATAGATTACTCCGCTGGCACGCTATACTGACATTTGTTAACGCTTGTTACATCGTTCTCATTTCAAACATTATCGGTTTTAGTGTATCGATATCCAACAAATATGTTAGTTGTCTATGAATGTTTGGGTCCTGTCAAAAACTAAGTGGAAATCACGTGTGGGTAAGCCTTCACCTGTGGAAGTCACAAGACTATTATTATTTCAGATAGAAACAGAGCTTTTTGATAAAATTGTAATCTTACTCGCTATACTTGAATACTATGTAACGCGGGCAGTGACCTGTAACGAGTATTTGATTGCTGCTACCAAATTGTTATGTTATGTAGGACAATATCTATCATTAGGAAATACAAGATACATTATAAAAATCATGGAGGGATGTAAGTACCTTTTTTTCCGTGGGGAAATCCTCATGGATACCCAAAGAAACGTTAGTTACCATTCAGGTAGAGTAGAGCTTCTGGAGTCAGTATTTGCTCGGGAAAGTACAACCTCCAAAATCTTTACTGCCAAACAGCGTTACTCTTACTCAAACTTTGTCTATGAGGTCAGCAATATATTGGGAGTCTCCTTGGTGTTTTCTTACCTTTAGGCCGTGCCGTAACCAAAGCGAACATCGCGTTAATTTTCGACTTGTCATCGACTTGTCGCGCCGATAGAGAGTGCCTCTCAATTTGTCGAGCAAATGAGTGACATATGAACACGTAGTCGCGCGACGGCTCACTTTGGTTAGTACACGGTGTTACACTTTCTCTCAGGTTGGTTGTCACTCTTAATTATGAATATTTTCATATAACAAAATTAATTTTAATTATAGATAGTATTTCAGAAAATTATGATGTTATATATATTTGATATTGTTTCACTGTCCAAGATAATGTACAAACATTATTAAACAAAATATTTAGAACATCTGCCAAGCCTGTATCCAACTATTTTGGGATATATTGGAATATTAAGAGAGATTAAAGCTTGTTAATTAACATTTAATTGCGTAGCTATCGGTATGTGTACGACAATCCAGAGAAAAGGAAAATATTAAAATAATGAGCTTGGATTGGTACGAAGAAATTAATATTAACTAGTATTTTGTAATAAAGAGGTTGTTGATGTTCACAACATCAACAACCTTGTTGTTTTTATTAAAAGGAATATTATTAAACAAAATTACAATTCAAGCAAAATGTATTCAAAGAAAAAAGCAAGCTCTAAAGGTTGCAGGTTAATAATAATATAACTTTTTTTATTGAATTAAAAACTTGTCTCTGCATACTGCCAAGTTTAATGCCAGGTAGCGACTAATTTTGCAACCGACTTGCACAATACACACACACATCACACACACACAAACTTACACTTGCACATTTACAGCAAGTCGACTCACTAATAATTTTAGGTAACTACCAACTTTTTTTTGTGTATATTGTGTAATGTAATGTTTGTAAATATTGAAAATAAATTACAAGGCTAATGATTAAAAAGTCAAAGTCAAAGCATTATTTCAAGTAGGCACATAAAAGGCACTTTTGAACGTCAACGTTCACATTAAAATAGAATTGTTTCTAGTCTCCCCGTCCAAAATATAGTTTCGTACCTCCACTAAAACTTTAATTTAGCTAAGTATTTAGTAAAGTATCAGAATCTGTAGACCAAACCAACTTGGGATACCTACCTAATTGATACGTCCCCTATTCGAAAAAGCCGTCACTAAAGCAGTTCGTACTAGAAAGAAAACAAAATAAAACTCGTAACTGTCTGCCAAGAGTTTGCTTAACGATGCCGATCACGATAAAGTCAAAAGGACCCAAATCACGTCAACGGCCACACTTTAAACAGGACAAAACCGCGAGTTGAGCCGTCCGTGAAGAAGCACTTACGAGGTATTAGCGGGACTGATGCCATAGAATACGAAATTCATGTAGAAGCCAATCCGTACTTTCTTCCCTTAGAGCGTGCCCCACTCTCTTTGACCCGCGCTCACCTAAGCCAAAACAGCTTTAAGGGGCTGACAACAGCTAAAGTGCGGTCACTATCGGACATAGAAAAGAAAGAGAAGCGCGATGACACAAAGCTAGTAATTCATTGCAAAATATGAAGTAATTCTCTATTTACAAATACAAATCTACTGATTGGACTAAGAAATGAAAACACTATTAACGTTAATATTTATGTTGCTTGAAGAACAATCTGAAAAAAAATACAGAATTATAGCATGTATATTAGTATGATTTTTAATCGTTAAAAGAAATCTTTAGAGGTATCTTCGAGACTTTTTTTTATCGTACCAAATTAGTTGTATATGTATGTTTTCAACACACTATCTAACTAGCATATATCCTGAAGAATATCACATATTTTTCAATTTTTTTTTTACTGCAGTTGATCGTATACTTTTAGGCATTATAAAACTCGCGTTTAGGTCATGTAGTCCCCTTAAGCCACCTAACATGTAAACATAAGACAGTGTTCAAGATAAGTACCTAGTAAAAAAATCAGCTTTGTATAGAATCATCTCTTTTACTCACACCTGTATCCGTCTCTTTCTAAAACTCAAAGTGTCATTACAAACAGGGGACTGTAGACAAGTTTGTAGTGGATCTAGCTTGGTTCAAGAGTGAACCGCCTGATTGCCCGCGAAATTCAAATTTTCTTAAGTTTTTTTGCAATTTGCAGGTTATTAACAGGTTGTATGATGAATAAAATATGATTCGCAATATAGTTTTGTTCTAAATTTGATAGCGTTTTGTTTAAATTAATTGAAAGTTCACACAGCTAAAAACCACTCCACGTTTATTGATTTAATTATTGAATTTAAAAGAACTAGAAAAATTTTATTTGAAAGAAAGTGCGTGATAAAAGCGTGTCTTTTAGTTTTTAAAATACATATTTAAATGTTTTACGTTTCAGTCTAGTATATTCTTCATTTTGTTAATTAGTCTAAAGTCAGCGAAGTTATGACTTGAGCGGTTTATTAGGAGCCACTTAAGAGTTCCACTATCATCTCCTGGCTCCATTATAAGACCCTCGTTACCAATCCCAATCTATTGGACTCTTCAAAAGGAATCATATGAGCCCAAACTCGAGAGGTTTACTAGTAGCCACTGAAGAGTTCCACTAACCAACTCCTTTTTTTTTTTTTGAGGGTGAGATATCATCAAATAACTTCTCCCGCTCTGGGCGGAGCGGGAGGGCGTGCCAGACTCTTACTGACTAAAACCCACCCGTGTTCCTTCAGTTGCCTGTGCCAGGCGCCACGGTAATCCTTTCGGACTATCCCGCAACCGACCATCCACCTCCTGGCTCCATCATCAGATCGTCAACACCGAGTGTAATTTATCGGACTCGTCAAAACAAATCATATGACGTAAAAGTCGAAGTATTTATTAGTAGCCACTGAAAAGTTCCACTATCTACCTCCTGGCTCCATCATGAGACTCTCGTTGCCCAAACCCAATCTATTAGACTCATCAAAACGAATCATATGACGTAAAAGTCGAAGTATTTATTAGTAACCACTGAAGAGTTCCACTATCCACCTCCTGGCTCCATCATCAGACACTCGTTGCCTAAGCCGAATATATTGGACTCATGAAAACGAATCATATAACTCCAAACTCTAGGGGTTTACTTAGTAGCCACTGAAGAGTTACTATCCACCTCCTGGCTCCATCATCAGATCGGCTTCTTTTGTATCTTGATACAAAATTATAGTTTTGTCATCCGATCTACATATATTATATCTACAAAGTTTCATATCGATACGACAATTAGAAGTAGGTTAAAATTTACTTCTATTTTTTATTAGTTTCAAGTAAAGCTAATATAAAAGCGTGTTAAAAAAATAGACCTGGACGTTTAATGATGTCCAAGTGATAATCAACCTTATTGCGTTAGTCACAACATAAGAGTGACGCTAAGTTTGTGGCTAACCTAACACGTCACATTGTATTATTGATTAAGCTAGGTCCAGCCGTTTCAGATATTAGCCGTCAAAACTAACAGACAGACAGAAAAACAAAAATATATATATATACCGTATATACTTTCATAGGCATTTACTGAAAATCTGTTATTTTGACAATACAAACAGACACTTCAATTTTATTTATTTGTATTGCTTATTGTATATATGTAGGGGTGCAGACCGAAAGGAAACTTGAAAATACGATTAACTTATTTTAATTTAAATAAAAAATACACTTCTTAGTTCGTTACTTCATCTAGTTCGTCTTCCTCTCTGTCCTGTCCTTTCAAATGTAGAGCCTACTTCTGTTTTGTTCTTTCTAGATAGCTACAGACCATACAGATAATATCAATAGATTAAGCTGCATTCAGACAACATACTACTTTATTAAGATTTAAATAACGATGATGACGATACGTCATATAGGACGACATTTGACCAACCTAACTGCATTCAACGCCCCAAAACTGCCGTCGAGTGTCGCTTCTAAACATTCCTATTCTATATCCGATACCGGTCTCCGTGGCCGAGAAATCAATTAGTTTTAGACTAATCATCCGAGAGGACGGGTCACTCTCCGCAGGTCATCGGGTGAATAATTTGCCAAAAGGCCGAGTTTCAAGGGGCAAGTTGAGCGGTTAGTGCCGAGATGTTTCACGTTTTCGTCTTATTATTCCTGTTCGTAGTTGGTGGTCATTTAAAATTATGGTTGCTATTGATACTTTTTTGTAAAATTGTGTTCCTTATCGTATGAACAGCTAGGTGTTACACTCTGTTGTTTTTAAAGCATTTCACTTATTTTTTGTATATTGTGTTTCATGAACTGTTTGCCAACTATTATGTTATTATTCCATTCTTTGTTTGTTTGTTTTGTTAAGCAATGTTTTGTAATAGCAACTCGGAATACAGATATTACACGGCTACATTGGACTGAAGTCTGGCGTAATGTGGGTGTCAAATAATGTCGACTAACTTTTCGGTAAACATAAGTACACGTGCCGTGTATTATTAAATAAACTAAACCTATTACAGAAACATAATCATTATCAACAGCAAACACTATCGATCAACATTTTGCAACCAACCTAATCTAAAGCTAATAACTAACACACTCTAACCGTGCTCGTAATAAATTAATTATCGCGGCACACAACTGCTTCCCATACAATTTGGCACGTAATAATCCCACGTAATGCGCGCTAATTGATACGAGATAATCTTTACTGTGGAACAAAAGCTGATAGTACTAATAACTTGGGTTAATCGAGTAACAGGAGTGAAGTGTCGTTGAGCGCTGGCCGTGAGGGTGAGGGCCCTCCAACCCGGAGTGTGGCTAAAACACTCGACATCGCTCTCTCCGGTCACAAAGCCCAGCACTGGCCGCCCCCCATTTTCCCCAACTATTCGACTTCACAGGAATACCTTAGTAATTTAACTTGTCCACTTTATATTTGATTTCAGTGCTAAACTTTTAAATTAAAAGTGGTGGAGTGAAGTTTTCCTATATATTTTGTGTTAGATTCGGTGCTGAATGTTGTAGGTGATTTTTTGTGTGCGTTTTCATAATCAGAATTTTAATACTGGGTACTAAATACACACTTACCAAGTATATAAATCAAAATATTTAAATTATCCGGTGAATAAAGTGTTTTGCACTCAATTGATTAACTTAGATTACTTTGGCTTCTGGATTTCAAATCATTCATTTTTATACTTCTTGCCTTTACGGGTGATTTTATTGAGAACTGCGCTTGTTTCTCCTTAAACACTCTTTTCCGGGACCCCAGCGTGATGTAGGTACTTGAGCTTATAAAACCTTATCCATCGAATTAAAACCAGATAATGAAAAAAAAAACTTCTTCAATATTTAAACCTTAATCATTTAAACATGTGATTTTTAATTAATAAATTACTTAATATTACAAGGTCATCAACATAACCCTTTACATAACATTATCTCGCTAATTAGTATCCACGAAGGAAAGTTGATTGTAAGCACAACATGTTTTTAAAGTCTTTAAAAGTTGGTCATAAGCTTGGCGCGGGGAAACTTTTAATTGTTTTACAATTATATAAGATGGAGACTGGCCAAATCTTTGTTGGGTCGCTATAATTATGTATATCTATTACAGTTATTTAAGGCTATTATTGTATTATAGCTTCGCAAATGTCATTTTCTTAATTGGTTGGATATGAAATTAATTTTAAGGTATAAAAAATAAGGAAGTATGAGAAGAGGTTTTGGATTGCCCTGCAGTGGGACAGTAATAAGCTGGTATTACAAGTATAGGTAAGATTTTCCACGAAACCGTGCGTTCTTTTTTTATTTATTTAATATGGTTTGGCTCTTGACTCTAGTCTAGGTCAGAGGTGACAGAGACAGAGTCGACGGTGGAGTGAGCTTACCCAGAAGAGATTGGGGTTGTATGCGTTCGGAAACACAGACGCAGGTAGAGAGTTCCACTCTTACTTATATTACGATTAGTCGTTAATAACTTAATTTATTGTTATTTTTTATTATTTGAAAGAGAATGTTTTAATTTGTAATATTTCTTGACATATGCACGTCACATCATGTGGCAAACATGTCTATACCTAATTATGTGGTTACCATCTTGCATGCGTGTATTTTCTTGTATGTATGACACATTTATTTATTTATTTTATTAATTACAAGTTCCTTACACATGTAAACAAAGCACACAATTAGACCTCTGGGGTCTGTCTTATCATGCCATGGCCTGAGATTTGATCAACGCGCTATTAACAACTAAGTTATAATCAAGTTGATGTATATTCTTTCAGCGTACGCTTTATGTTTTTACTATTCATTAGTCTCTAATGTCTACAGGTATTTGGTTTAGTAAATTGGGTATTGTGAAGGAAGCGGTACGCCTACCATAAAAGTTATTTTTGCGTGGCACTTGAAATGATTTTGATTTGGCTTGACGAGTATTCACGTCATGTATGTAACATGTTTAAGCAAATAAAATATTATTTTATCTTATCAGGGTGGCGGGACATCGACACGCAAACTGTACCCATGAGCAGAGAACAAAAAAAAAACGTTTTTTAAATTACAGACGAAAAGTTTCAAAAAAGGAAAGGTTCAGAATCATGAATTGAATCTGTTTAGTTGTATGCCAGTTAGTTAAAAAAAGTTTATTTTTTGGTTTTTATCTTTTTTTAAGTTAAAAACGTTACTTAACTAATGAACTATAATTTCAAAGAAAGTTGATGTAATTTGCTATAAAATATTTTTGATTTCAAAACTCTGACTTCTATAGTTTAGGAAAAATTGCAATTTTAAAAATGTGGTACAAAATTTTGAAGGCCAGTGTATTATATTACTTTTCTTGAATGTATATATCCAGTTAACTGAGATCAAGGATTATCCTCCAACTACTAACAAAAGAAACATAATTACAGTCCTTGTTGCAAAAGCTACCGAAGTAGGATCATCGTTAGCGAAGCATAACCAGCATCTGTCTAAGAAAAGCCAGAAACTTCCACCACCACAACGACTTTAAACTCCGAAAACTTAATAAAAATCAATTTTTTTATTTAACTTTTTTTATAACAGTACCCGCAGTCGACGGTATCATTTTATTTTATGTACTTACATTTGGACGGGCGCGGGCGAAGCAAAGGCCGGTGATAAATGTCCGAGTATTTTCTTCGGCTACCCCATATCTTTAGTGTGAACATATGTATAGGTAATACAGTTCGTTAAGCGAAAAATATTGTATCTACAGTCCGGCCGTCAAGAAAATGCGTTACTGACAGCTGTCAGTGCGACAATTCTAGTAACTAATAAAGATCAAATTCGCAAAACACGTATTCGTTTGTATGAAACTGACGGGTGTCAAGAACGAATTTTCTCGACGTCCGGACTGTAATCTTTGTAACGGGGCTTCACATTTCCACGAAATCATAGTGTAGGTAATATTACAGAGTAATAATGTAGAGTATAATTTATTAGACTGTGTACCTACTTGTAATAAATTAGTTTTTTTTTTTTTCGTTTGTATCCGATTTTGGGGAACATTGCTGTTTGATGTAAATCTTCAGATGTTTTCACTATAGTTAATGTAGGTACTTACATAAGAAATATATTCTTACTAACAATTTATTTTGAATCTAGTTATTCTTTCAAGAATAAATTCGATTGAATGGCATATTACTATATAACGAAATTACATCTAAGTAGGCTTGAAGTTGTATCAAGAAAGCCTAAAATAAAATAAAAATCACTTTCCAACCTAAATAGATTGCAAAAAGTAAAGCTGGTCTCGTAAGTAATTTCATACCAGAGATGTACGTAACTGCAAATGTTCGATTCGCGTGCTTGTAGCGAACGATTCTACACTTAACATAATAGGTAATAGATTCGATATTTACAACGTAGGTATAATATGTTTAGTAATTTCGTAAAATATATCTCGGTATCGATTTTTCTACAGAGTAAAATATACCTAGTTGTGTTGTGAACGAGATTTTGGTACTGAGCTTGAATCAATCACTACAGTGACCTAGATATTATTTTCAGATTAATTTGAAGACTACGAAACTCATATAAGAATCTCTGTTCTGAATAATGAATTTACTTTTTTATGGTATTTTTTAACAGTCATAATATTGGAAACTGATATTTTTATTATATCAGCTTATAATGTTTCCACTGCTAGGACACAGGCCTCCTCACTGTGAGAGGGAGTGGGCCGTAATCCACCACGCGGGCCCAGTGCGGGTTGGTAGATGTCACATGTCTTCGAATTTTTGGTTCTAGGTCATGCCGGTTTCCTCTCGATGTTTTCTTCACCGTTTTGAGAGCAGTTGTAATGAAATAATTTACACAAAGTCAAGCGCCTGTCTGGGTTCGAACCTACGACCTACAACTCGTAAGTCACGGCAGCGGCCGTTACCACTGGGCCACCACTGCTCCAATAATTTAATGAAATTAAATACATAATTATTTACAGAACAATAAACATAGACGGTATCTAATAAAAATTTATGATCTACATTAACTATCTGCAAATTCACAAACGAGTAATTTATCTATTTTCATTTCATATCGAAATGTTCCGATAAAAACATAATTTAATTTCGTCCATGCAATAGCTACTGTCACGAGAATTTTCAATTACTCGCGAATTGTTATTTGTGATATAGCACTCGTTACCTTTTTTAGTAGAGGACTATACCGCAAAAAATACATTGTCCTTATAATAAAAATAACTATCTAATAATTTACCCCTTAGCACGAAGTGATTTAGTTGTGATGTTGAATGAAATAAAAACGTTTTTCATTTTTTTAAAACAACCCACTTCTAAAAAACACTACAAAGTGAAAAATAACTTTAATTTCGGATGTCGGTGTCTTTGTTTTTGATTTTCGTTTTTTGTCACCGACTGTTTTTTTTTTAAGATGGTTGTTTAAAAAACGAAGTTTTTTTTTTCACTTTTCAGTTGCGGTGTACCTACCCCACAAAAATTCGTATACCTACATGCTATGTTATTTTGTATAAATCAAGCTTGAATACTATGTGCTACAACTAGCTTCCAAGATACATACGAATTGATTATTTATTTTACTTTTTTTTTTCACTAATCACAATACAACACACACACATGTATGTCACAACATTTTATTTGTTTTTGTATGAGCTTTTCTTTATGTACTATCACATTTAATTCATTCTATTAATGTATTAAAACGGACACAAGCTTCCCTATGTTTTGTTATTCTAGCGTATGGCACTCGTGGGTTGCAGCTGAAAATCAGCGTCAGGTGGTACACCTTGTGTAGTCATCTGACATTATGCTGAGCTGAGGCCCGTTTGGCATTATAATTTTTGTATTCTGTTTTTATAGTATTAAGGTGTATTTATTTTGCTGTAATGCCAATAAACGCATTTTCTTTCTTTCTTTCTTTCTTTCTGATAACCTCCTCCTTTTAGAAGTCGGTAAAAAAATAGAAGCAATATTAAAAGATCCATCATCTAAACAATAGTTAAATCAATAACAAAAAATGTATGGCTTGAACAGTTTTAACTATATTTTTTTTGTTATTGTTCTAACGTATTGAGGCAATTAAATTGACCCTGTGTAAATGAGCCTTGCCTTGCCTTTTAATGTTTGTTTTTTTTTCGTCAAACTTTAAGTTTGTGTTCTGTGCAAGTCGCAATAAATACGAGACCTTTCTTTTTCTATCTTTCTTTCATACCTTAAAAATCTGCAATCAAAGTCAGATTTTTTTTTCAACAACACTGTCTACAAAAATACACTACAGCCTCGACACAAATGAGCCATCTCTAGTACTCTACCGCCACCCAAAAAACTGCAAATTCTTTCAAAGAAAAATACTTCTGTTTTTTTTCTTCGTAAGAAAACGAGATGTGTCACTGAAATGCTCTAATGGCTTGACTTTTCTTCGCAATCAACTATCGACTTTGCGAAAACTCGGCTAAGTTCTTTTCTTCATTTTGTACAAACTATGACAGTAAACGACTTTCGTCTTGACGTGAGCTGAATACGCTGGCTTCCTAGAAATGTACTAAGCTTATTTTATTCATAAAAACGCTATACATTATTAAGGGGCCGTGCACGAAATCGACTGATTTTGATCAATTTTGTGCATTATTTCTAGGAAAATGAAACATTATTTAAACAAAATTATTTGTGATTCAAAAACTTGAGTTCTTTGTTTTGCATGTAGCTGAAAGGGATTTTTCAAATAAGTTAAGTATTCATAGAAATCACTAATATTCGCAACAAGTTTTCCAAAAAATGACGCGAGACTGACGTTTGATCATTTTTTTACTAGAAACTACGTTTGATTTTGAACATTAAAAATTATCATCAACATCATTATATGGTCTACTTGCATGTAGTTAGACCACTTTTTTCAACTTCCATACAAAATATAGCAGAAAAATAATGTTGAAAAAACCTATTTTTCGAAACAAACCCTGGTAGTAATGTATTTTTTTCCTATTATTAAGAAAACCGTTTCAAGAAATTTAAAAATCACACATTAATCATCAGCTAATCTTAAAATAAAATTAAAATTTAATTTTATGGTTATACAATATTTTCATTTAGTAAATCAAAGTAAAAAAAAAACTATTTTTTCGAGAGCGCAAAAGTGATGAAACTATTAACAGGTGCTGTGACTGACACGAATGGTTTAGCGCCATGAAAACTGTACTTTTGTAGTCATACAGACACAATGTTTCAATTATTTCCAGCTTTATCACAATTAGATAAGAAATTGACAAAAGAGGGTTTTTACGTGCACGGAGCTTTAAATAAAATAAAATATGAGGCAACATTCACACAAGGCCTTCAGGTCCCGAACTAGGTAGAACCTGTACTACGGTAATCTGATGACTGATATACATATACATACCCAGACACAGGTCAAACAGACATGTTCATGCACACAAATGTTTGACTTGTCCCGGAATCGAACCCGGGACCAGCGGCTCAGAAGGCAGGGTCGCTACCAACTGCACCAACCGGTCAATCAGTAATATTAATGAGTTATTTTAGGGGCGTTAAAAGAAAGCAAATGGAATTGCTTCTTTTGGACACCAAGACAATATAAAATATTTACAGTCTTATAGCTCCCACCTTATAAATAGCTAACAACTTTAAAAAAAGTAGTGCTCTATCTATATATTTTTTTAATCGTCTGTGAATCCTACAATCCCAGAGCCAGCATATATTTCAGACATCATCAAAGCCCGTACATAGCAACACAATCAATCACAATAACAGACCGATTCTTCATCCACCTGCTCGTAATGCCGCTAAAAACGCCACTCAATCTGCTATTAAGATAAGTGTAATTAATCAAAGCGCTCGTTTCAGTCAACAATATAACCGGCCCATGCGCATCCATGAGGAAACACAGACTAAGCCGCGCTCAACTTTACGTCCACCCTATAAAGAAATGTGTTCTTGTTATGTTTAATAGGCAATAACTCATTAATACGCCGCTAAAACGTTACCATTTTCTCTGCGAGAGATTGTGTTGAGACATTACGGAGGCAGTTAACTGCTACGAGCTATCATTTGAATGGGAAACCATTACGCGTTTATGTTTAATGATTATTTGAAGCTCCTCATAATTTTGCGCCATTTGTAATTCCGCTGCTCGAATGTCTGGTCGTTAAGGATTGTTGCTGCGGTATAATTGTTTTGTATTTTTTCTCCCGTAGGTATCCAGTGTGTCGGACAGTATAACGCAGCGATGAACGGGAAAATAAAAAGTTAATTAACGCCCACAAAGAATTATACTGGTGGTCAAAGTACGTCTCACTCGCTGTTTGCGCTCCCGACCGCACTCTCTCGCACAATGTTTTAGAAATCCGTTCGCGAATATTCATTCCCGTCCGTATAATTAAAAAGAAACATATATTTTTCACTCTTTATCGCAGTATCTTAGTTCGCCGGGCGGGAATTATATCGAACGCTGTTAGCGATAATGTAGCAATTCGTCAGTGACTGCTTTAAATCCAACATGGTAGTGAACATCCGTTCGCAATTCCTTTAGCGCGGACAGAACAATAAGTAACGCTTAGTACCACGTTCTCGCATAGAGTATAGACAGACTAGAACCGAACTCGATGTACAATCTTATTTGCTTCCAGCGCAACACGTCGTCGGCCGGCATGTTTGAATGCGACATATTGGACGAAAACTAAGGGGAGATTAGCAGACGAGACGAGAGAATTAATGTCGCTACTTAACGGGATAAAGTAAGAAAAGTCTGAACCTTTAAACGTAAAATTTGAAGCTGTGAATAATTAAACAGATGTACACGAAACACTTTAAAATGTAGGGTTGTCGCAAGATGTGAGTGCGGTGCCGAGTGGGTGCAGCGACCGCTCATAACTCATCGGAGCCGCCCTGCTGCCCGCTGCCCGCACCTCGCCCTCCGTCGTGGAAGCAAAACACATATTTCTACGTCTGGGAGCAAGCGGACTCCAAGTAACGGAACAACAGGAGTGGACACAGAAACATGAGTGGTGGAATATAACAATGTGTCACGGTACATCTCGTGAGCTCACTGGGCTTCAGTAACTATAGTGCACATTACTAACTACCAACGAGAATGTCGACCGACGATAAGCTAATTGCAGTAATTATTTCTTCGACTATGACATAATATTTTCCATTTCAATTCTAAGTATACGGAAGCTTTGACGGGTTAAATGTATTCGATGTACCGGTCACCTTCAATGTTAGTCAAGAAACTTGTATTTTTTATTTTTATTACCTAGTCAATTTTTATTTTAAGGTCTACAATTTCATTTCTTTTGGTACAAGATAATAAAATCAATTTTCCTTTAAAAGTCCAATGAAAATCTATTACGTTTACAGAATTCAGTAATTTGTTTCGGATGAAATAATTCGGAGCTTTCAGAAGAGATATCTATATTTTCGGAATTCTTATCTGTTCTCTAAATTGTTTTTCTTTTTTCTAACTAAAAGCTTTTAGCACAATTAAAATCGTTATTTCATCCGAAATCGCACCCACCTCCCAATTGAATATAATCAACTAAACAAACAAAATGATCTCAGACGAGTGATGTGGTGTAACATGCAAGAAAAGTAACATGGTAGAACAGTCCTATATGAATCAGATAGTGATATATTAAGAGCGCACAGAGGAGCAAGGTGTGAATTGATGTAATATATAATAGTGCCTAGATGAGCACACACCGGCACGCGGCGCTAAGAAAATGTAATTAAAATGCCTTATTGTTAAAAAGAGCGGCGATGACGACTAAACGCTTACAGCATGTTTCTTGCAGGTTTAATAATAAATGGAGCTTTTAACGAGCACTTTTAGGTGAAATTTAAATGGTAACGTCATTGTAAATGAACATAGGAAAGACAAGGGTTGATGCAAAAAGTTTTGTACAGTTTAATTTAGAAAATCTGTTGATAATGAATTCCACATATAGCTTTATTGCCGCAGCGGAGAGGAGAATACGCTAAGTGGCTACATTATGCAAAGCTGCGCGCGGTGTCGGCGGCGCGTGCGAGGCGATTGCGACGCCACGCGGCGAGTGGGGCGGGGGCGGGATGGCGGCTGCGCGGTCTGGCGTTAGCGCACTTTTGCTTCCATAGGGAAACCCGCGTTGGCATTTTAAATTTCACTGCGATATCCGTCCTTTCGCAGTCGGAAAATTTAAAGTGCGTCCCTCGAAACGAACGCCAGTGGCACTCTGTCGCATTCCCCGAGATATCGCCGGATTTACTGGGTCGAAGGCTTTGTGGGGCTGAAATAAAACGGCCCGCGGAGAAATCCACCGCATGTTATTAGGAGAACGCTAGATTTATATCTTGTATTCAATTTGCGTGAGAGCTATTTGTTTGCGTCGGGGACGCGATGTCGTTACGACAAGCTTAACGCGATAACTTTGTTGTGATTAACAAATGATAACGAATCCATTACGGCTATTATGTGTATAATAAGACTAGGGACTTGCTGTTTAGTCCGGAATTTAGTAGAATCATTATATATATAAGCACTCGGATCTGTAAACTGAGGAGTCAGCCGAAAAACCTAGCATTTTCTAGGTAACGTGTTTTAAGAGATAAGCTGAGTAATTTTTTTTTTCATCTGTTATCCTTTCTGAAATACCTCACGTCCTTTAAAATCAGCAAAAATACACAACATCATAAAAACTATATCCGATTCAACCTCGAGACTTCGACGTCACTTATCAACATTATCTCTAAATACTGCTTGCTGAACTTGCTTCATTATTCTTTTACGTGACACGAGAGAAAAAATGACGTGTCAGCATGTTCGGAACACGGCGGTGAGAGCGAGCGGCGAGACAATGGCAAGGGGATCGGATATTATTAATGGGTAAATAAATATGAAATACAATTTTATATTTCATTTCTGCTGTAACAGTAATGGCTTAGTCATATAATTTTTTCTTTTGTTTTGTCTGGAAATGAAATGGGACGTTAATTAAACAATTTTTTTTCTCATTGTACAGGTTATTGGTAAAACACCATCAACCTCTTAGGGGGTCATTGTACTCATCATTATGAACAACTTTTAGTAGGGGACCAAATATGAAATCGCGAAAAAAAATCAACTGGTCCCTACATTTTGACGAGTTCTGCAAACATAAATGTAGGGAACAGCAGTTTTTTTTTTCACTGAGGCCTGTGTCCCAGCAGCCTATATTGTTCCTACATTATAGGCTGATTTTGTGTGCTTCGTTTAATTATTAAGTAGGTATCATCATAGGAGTAACCAGGAGTAACAGCATTGAACGATTATGAAGAAATAAATTCATTATCTCATCATGCTGAGTGGAAGTTCTGTTTTGTGGTCGTGATTAAAGATCTATTTTGTTTTTATTTTTCTTATTATTAGAGCTAATTATCTTTTTTCACGTGTTTCTGTGAAAAATAAACTTATTTTTCTTTCTTTGTATTAAACTACACTTAGCACACGAGTCGGTGGTCATAGTTACAATGCTGTTATACTAGTTCAGAAGAGATTGATACCCATCTTCAAGACGTGACCCCACTCACAGGCATCCGGTAGCATATTCCGTGTAAAGACAGAAACTGGCCAAAACATAAATCAGGCCTCCTTATTATCCAAAGAAACTGTCCTGTACAGAAGAGCAGAATCAACAATATACATAGAAGACAGAAGTTCAAAACTTTGAGTAAAAGTCCTTACCTATAAGGGAAATTCCTTGAAAATATTATTACTATTCCTAAGCTGTTGAAAACTACAACAATTTAAATGGATCCTGAAACGAACTAAACCGTTTAAGAAAACCTTTAAAACATAAGTAATGTGTCTATAATTTAAATGTAAACAATCATCTATGGGACATCCCTAGGAACATTCTCCCCTTTCAAGACACAATGAGTGTTATAATAGAACATTAGTGCTGCATAACGACGGCTCGGGGGAGAGTCGGGAGCTGTGCACCGACCAGGGGAAGTCTGTTTCCTCACAGATATCGCCACTTTCGGGGTCGCCCAACGACTTATTAATTTAATACGATATCGTTTATGTGAGGGGGAAAATATGGCTCAGAATGAATCAGTGTATTCATTCCTTTCGGATAATTGTTATCAATGTTACTTGTTACACAAACGGAGCCTTCACAATGTATAAGGAAATCCAGAAATGTAAGCAGATTTCAGTTTGCAGATTCAATATAAACTGCTCTCGTTAAATATGGCTTCGGATCCTTTTTCACTCTAATGTCTCACATATATTTGCATTGGAATGATACTATTACCATAATATAAACAAACCAAAACTGCTTCGTACGAGAAAGACTAATGTGCATACCGTACTTTATTGGAAGTATCTTGCACAGCTCGTCGAAGAATCACTTGCGTAAATCCTTCAGCGTGTGGAAAAATACAAAGAATTAAAATACAGTGAGGATTTCTTAAATAATAAAGCAATAAAGCTGAGGCTTGAACGTGTCGATGTACATGACTGTATATGACAGGCGTGCTATTCTACGATCAAGAGGGCGTCATTCTCCGCATCTTTTCCGCGTCATTTGCGCGGGTCGCACGCCGACGCGCCGCTCCCGCCCCGCCGCCGTCCCGCTAACGCCCCGTCGCCGAGACGCTCACACTCATGGATAAGAAACGCTCCTAATATATGTCAGTGGCGGACCGTTAATGTGTTCTCGCCTCACTGGAGACTCAGCACCAATTTATGCCGGCGATGCTTTTTCTTATCGACATGTTATTACCTAATTCAGCATTTTCACAATGTATTAAGTTTAGTTTACCTTTCATATTTTTATCAGCGCACCCACATAAAACTGAACTGGGTTAATTACACATATTTAAGCAATCATGTCGTCGTTTTTGGTTATGATTATATGATGGTTTATGGGAAACTGGGATCGCATCTGATCCAGTCTGCAGTTTCATCATTCTTTTAAAATGAGTAGATAGGTTTCACAAACTGACTGGAACATAACTAATGTTTCAAAACAAAACTTTTTTACAAAAAAAAAACAACCGACTTCCAAAGAAAAACACTACAAAGTGAAAAACAACTTTAATTTCGGAAGTCGGTGTCTTTGGATCTGTATTTTAGTTTCTTCCACCGACTTCCGAATTTAAAGTTATTTTTCACTTTGTAGTGTTTTTTCTTTGGAAGTCGGTTGTTTTTTTTTTTGTTGTAAAAAAACTTTTTATTTTTCACTTTTTAGTTATGGTACCTACCAATTCGAAAACGATCGTCTTACACGGCACGTCCGTTTGAAGGCGGTTTTTAGTTATTTAAACATAATTATTGTTGATTTTTTTTAAATCGCTGGACCAATTTCGATAAAATTTATATGGGACCACATCTGAAGTATGACTAACCAAGCAAAAAAAGAATCATCAAAATCGATGCATAATTGGAGGAATGATCACGTAACAAACATACAAAAAAAAACATAAAGTCGAATTGAGAACCTCCTCCTTTTTTGAAGTCGGTTAAAAATGCAGTTTGTAGAAAATACAATTTTTTTTATTTTTTTTTAAATAAAACATTGCCCCACTCTAGGAATTTCTCCTGTATTGTGGGTGCGTTTACAAACATTTAAAACTCACATACACAAACAGCCAGACCCGGAACAACTACTTGCAGGTCATATACAAATATTTGTTCCGTGCGGCGATCGAACCCGCGACACGTAACGCAGCAGTCAATTGCTTAACCACTGCGCCAACCGTGCCGTCAAATTCAATTTAAAAGAACTGCACCCTCAAACTAACCAAAGTGGCACATCAGAATAAATGTAAACACATTTGCCCGCAGCATCTAATCCGCGACTCAACTCAAGCTGAAAATAATTTCATCGCATAGTGCAGAGCGGGGCATAAATAATTCCTTTGGGTGTCACGGTAAAAGGGCGCAGCAATCGTTAGGTGCTTACATCAGTTCCGCGTCATTTGCCGCGCCGCGCCGCGACCCGCCGCGTCCCGAGCCGCGTTTACACATGCCACTCGAGCCAGCGGGTGAGCGAGTCAGTGCGAAGGTCGTTAGTGCGCCCCACCACCTCCATGCGACTTATTGGAAAGAAAATTGTGCTGACTGATATCTTCGGCATTTATCTCGTTTGTGACTGGCTTGTTATGATTTTGTTAAACAAATCTGCTGGCTTATTGCCGAAACTTTCTTTGTCAAGTAAGAGTTTACTGGCTTGAGTTTATTACGTTTTTGTCAAAGGCATATAAAATCTGAGCGTAGCAATTGCTTTGAAATGTAACACAGCTTTACTTTACACAAAAATACATTTAGTTTATTGCCACTACTTTCAAATGTCACAAAATATTTTATTGCTCTCATTTACAGAGACATGTAAAAGAAATTCATATTTTAATATTCAGATTTCTTTTACATTTGCCACAAAATAAGAAAAAAAATTTAAAATCGTGAATTTTCAAGATTTATTAAAAAGATACGAAAAGTTAGCAAGATGCACCAAACCCGAACTGACGCCTAAAGATTTTTTTTTGCACGTAGAGATTGTAATGTGTTTTGAAACACTTTCGCTCCAGCTGACCGCGTTCACCGCTGCTTCAAGCCCGATAGTGTTGGCAACACTACCCTCCTGAATATTGCATGCGTTAAACTTGTTCAGCGTGCAAAATGAGGCTGAAATACCCTCGCCTAGTCTCTCATCAACGATTATTTTAAAAGCTTTCACACTTTAAAACTACACAATCTACAAAATGAAAATTATATTTTAGTAAATCAAATTACTCAACAAAGTGAAATAAATTAGATTTACAAGTTCAAGTCTAAATTCTATGCTAGATTATCTTTAAAAAACTCACGGTCTCCACCCGACTCGCTTTATTTCACAAGAACAAGCTATTGTATATTATATTTTTTATAAAGCCTTTGAAATGATACCACGTCATGCTTGCGGGTTGAAACAAATGGCTGAAAAATCCATCTCATTTTTGCTTTCTGTACTGCAAATAACTTCTAGAGCTTATAGAAACATAAATACGACGACAAAATTAAATTTTTCTCCATTAGTCTGCAGGGAAATTGAGAGAGCCTTCGTCGTCGTTGAGTAAAATGTATTAGAAGTTTGTATTCATAGACTATGCTAATATACATACCATTAGAGACCAAGCTTTAATCTGAAGCTGTGTTGTAAATAAATGGCTCAATAATATGTAGTTTGAAATGTAAATAATTGTATTTAACAAGACCCAAAGGAGACATGCATGTTGTTACCGCACAAGAAACAGCGAGCCATTACTCTTGCGAAACTGAACCAAATTAGTGCACCATCACACGAGCAAAAAGCGTGTTAAAGTGCGAACTATTTAAAATATTTTAGGTGACGACGCACGACGCAGAGCGCGCTAAATAAAGCCAAAGTGTCGCAATAACTCGCTGTGCACCGGTTTGTTTGTCCTGCTTTAAGTTTAAATGCGCTCTTGACATAATCCCGGGACAAAGGGGCCTGTGCTCATCTGCCCACAATGGGTGCAGCTATTAATTATTTGCCGACAAAAGCCGAGGCGTGAGAACGCGCCGACTCGGAACGATCATCTTCGCGATCACACAAACGACCTAGTGAATATTATGTTATGGGTTATGAACAATCTCACGCGTAATGTCCGCTATTATGGGCCACTAGATAACTTCGCGCATGTAGGGATATTGTAGGTATTGTGTGCTCTATTGAATGTTTATTTATGAGATGGTTGGATAGTGGAAATGCTTATATCTAATATATTTTTCAAGACAATAGCTGTAATAAAACGATCGTTCAGTGCAAACTAATTATTTATTTGTTGGTTTTGATACTCAGAATAACATAGCAGAGTACGTAACCAACAAATAGCCGCTGTAGCACAGCTACGTCAGGACAGCTACGTCAGGATAGCTACGTCGGTCAGCTCCGTAGGGACAGCTACCTCAGGACAGCTACGTCAGGATAGCTACGTCGGTCAGCTCCGTAGGGACAGCTACCTCAGGACAGCTACGTCAGGATAGCTACGTCGGACAGCTCCGTAGGGACAGCTACCTCAGGATTGCTACGTCGGTCAGCTCCGTAGGGACAGCTACCTCAGGACAGCTACCTCAGGATTGCTACGTCGGACAGCTCCGTAGGGACAGCTACGTCAGGACAGCTACGTCAGGATAGCTACGTCGGTCAGCTCCGTAGGGACAGCTACCTCAGGACAGCTACGTCAGGATAGCTACGTCGGTCAGCTCCGTAGGGACAGCTACCTCAGGACAGCTACGTCAGGATAGCTACGTCGGACAGCTCCGTAGGGACAGCTACGTCAGGACAGCTACGTCAGGATAGCTACGTCGGTCAGCTCCGTAGGGACAGCTACCTCAGGACAGCTACGTCAGGATAGCTACGTCGGTCAGCTCCGTAGGGACAGCTACCTCAGGACAGCTACGTCAGGATAGCTACGTCGGTCAGCTCCGTAGGGACAGCTACCTCAGGACAGCTACGTCAGGATAGCTACGTCGGTCAGCTCCGTAGGGACAGCTACCTCAGGACAGCTACGTCAGGATAGCTACGTCGGACAGCTACGTCGGACAGCTCCGTAGGGACAGCTAAGTCAGGACAGCTACGTCAGGATAGCTACGTCGGTCAGCTCCGTAGGGACAGCTACCTCAGGACAGCTACGTCAGGATAGCTACGTCGGTCAGCTCCGTAGGGACAGCTACCTCAGGACAGCTACGTCAGGATAGCTACGTCGGTCAGCTCCGTAGGGACAGCTACCTCAGGACAGCTACGTCAGGATAGCTACGTCGGTCAGCTCCGTAGGGACAGCTACCTCAGGACAGCTACGTCAGGATAGCTACGTCGGTCAGCTCCGTAGGGACAGCTACCTCAGGACAGCTACGTCAGGATAGCTACGTCGGTCAGCTCCGTAGGGACAGCTACCTCAGGACAGCTACGTCAGGATAGCTACGTCGGTCAGCTCCGTAGGGACAGCTACCTCAGGACAGCTACGTCAGGATAGCTACGTCGGTCAGCTCCGTAGGGACAGCTACCTCAGGACAGCTACGTCAGGATAGCTACGTCGGACAGCTCCGTAGGGACAGCTAAGTCAGGACAGCTACGTCAGGATAGCTACGTCGGTCAGCTCCGTAGGGACAGCTAAGTCAGGACAGCTACGTCAGGATAGCTACGTCGGTCAGCTCCGTAGGGACAGCTACCTCAGGACAGCTACGTCAGGATAGCTACGTCGGTCAGCTCCGTAGGGACAGCTACCTCAGGACAGCTACGTCAGGATAGCTACGTCGGTCAGCTCCGTAGGGACAGCTACCTCAGGACAGCTACGTCAGGATAGCTACGTCGGACAGCTCCGTAGGGACAGCTACGTCAGGACAGCTACGTCAGGATAGCTACGTCGGTCAGCTCCGTAGGGACAGCTACCTCAGGACAGCTACGTCAGGATAGCTACGTCGGACATCTCCATAGGGACAGCTACGTCAGGACAGCTACGTCAGGATAGCTACGTCGGACATCTCCATAGGGACAGCTACGTCAGGACAGCTACGTCAGGATAGCTACGTCGGACATCTCCATAGGGGAAGCTACGTCAGGACAGCTACGTCAGGATAGCTACGTCGGACATCTCCATAGGGACAGCTACTTCAGGACAGCTACGTCAGGATAGCTACGTCGGACAGCTCCTTAGGGACAGCTACGTCAGGACAGCTACGTCAGGATAGCTACGTCGGACAGCTCCATAGGGACAGCTACGTCAGGACAGCTACGTCAGGATAGCTACGTCGGACATCTCCATAGGGACAGCTACTTCAGGACAGCTACGTCAGGATAGCTACGTCGGACAGCTCCTTAGGGACAGCTACGTCAGGACAGCTACGTCAGGATAGCTACGTCGGACAGCTCCATAGGGACAGCTACGTCGGACAGCTCCGTAGGGACAGTTTCGTCAGGACAGCTACGTCAGGACAGCTACGTCAGCTACGTCGTAGACCCTGCGTAGAGAGTTTGAGTTTAAAATGCTTTGGCAGGTTTCGTTAACACAATATCCTTAAAATCTAACACCACGGACTAAGTTATTTACTGAAAAAAACTATTTACCAACGTAATGGGTGGGATTCAATATGCTGTTCATTTTCAGTTTTAATAAAAAATAAAAATAAAGTGCTCGCTGTGAACGCTATGTGCAGCGTATCCGGTTGACCGGAACAACCTCTGCGCAATGCTGCAACATTCTATTTTGTACCTCTGTTTTATGAATTTCAGTTCTAAAACAATTACAGTCATCCTACCCAGATGCACATACAACAACATTTTCGAAGATAATAAAAAAAAACACTAATTCTACATTTCTTTTTCATTTCTTCTTTCGCTGGTCTGCTGGAAGAAATTTCTTAAGAAATAAGCAGTACCTTTATACTCAATACTAATATGTCGTATCTGTATCTATTTCACTGTGTGTTAATATATATTAAAATATAATAAATAGTTATGCGTCTTTAAAGATTAAAAAAAAATATATATGCATAGTTATGTATTTTTTTCGACCCAAGCACCTCCTCCTTTTCGTAGTTTAAAAATCAATCATAGCAATTTAACCTTGTCGACATTATTTTATACACAACTCTTATTTACCGTTTTGCAATAAATATAGACATAATAAATTGACAATTCGTGTCATTTATCGCGTCTGTGTTTCCATAAAACGGTATTATACTATAAGAATGTTCACCACACACTTAGCACAGTTTTGCAAATCATTTAAAAGAGTTTTTAAAATACCTAGACGCGTACTCGCCAAGTTTAGACATTGGTACCGATATTTGGCACTATTTGCATACAATTTAGATCGTCCGATGTGTCCTGTCGATGTCGTCCGTCTCCCGGTATCTGTTGCAGGTATATGTCGGATGCTATGCAATTGGCTGAGAGAATCTTGTTTTTGAAATCGTATCACTAAAACTATTCCTAGGTATTCGTATGTACAAAATATTCAATATTATATCAGAACAAACTCAAGACTTTGAAGCTACTAGTGCTTTATTTTTTTGTACATACGAGTCCAGTAGGTAACTACCTACATTTAATAACAGTTTTAAAAAGTCCAATCTCTTTTAACTAGCTTGTATTAATGAATAACATCTAAACATCTCATTCATTATATCAGTGAGACCTTCTTCCAGCCTTTCTTCTTCATCCTAGTGCATTTAATAACTTCTTGTATGGATATTAAATAGAAGGGTAAATCTTAACTAGACTAATTGGGTGCTTAAAGAGCACCAGCTCACACCATAAAACCGAAAACCAATCAATCTGACCTTTCGTCATTCAAGATGTCGACCACCTGCAAACACTTTCATCTCTAACTCATTACGAAGTACTATAAAGTTAAATTAATCAATCAAGACACTTTATGGCGGCCGTACAAGCCCTCGCCACTTTATAAGTGTCCTTCTAAGATTTCATTACTCACTATCGAAGCGCAGTATAAATTCCGATAGGATTCAATTAGTTCTTCGTACTTACCGGCGGAGGCGGCACTTACACAGATGTTCGAGAGAAATGTCGCGGTATTTATGTATCGATGTAGCAACTCTAAGGAAGGTCAGCAACAACGTGGGTGGCAAAATGATCTGGATCATACTTCCATAGAAGATTTTGTGTGAAACCACGTATGATATCATGGTTTGAAAGGAATGCCCTTTTGTAGGCGTATAACAAAAATAGTTTCTATGACAACAAAAATAAACTTTTCCGACCAACCAAGTACTTTAAAAAAATACTGTTTTCTGTCTCTATTGTATTTTTTGTACTCCTTCTGTGGGAACTTGGGCTGGCAAACCTTAAAATACAGGTTACCATGTAACCTAGCTAGGACGCCAGGTACAATTCTGTTGTAACTCTTTTTATGATTTTTCCCTAAATTATTAAATTAAATTTATTGTAACAGACTGTATGTACCACACTTTTTGAAAATAAATAAATTTATTATTAATAAAGCATCGCGGTTACATTAAAGAAATAATAATGGAACGCATTATAGACCGTCATTAAGAGCAGAACCTAATCACCATAAGAAATGAGCGTATATATTTAATTTATGTGTTTTCAGACCGTGAACTAAAGAGGGTACTTACATTAAACTTTGATTGGTTCTTCATAGTCGGAGGCAACGTAAGAGTGTTGTTAAATTTAGTGGTGCCACAAATCGCCAGCTCATTGCCAGCGCAGAACGCCCATACAGATGGACATAAACCTGCGCCACACAACCCCAGCTTCCCCTGTACGTTAAACCCCACTTTTATCATTCGTTCACTGAAGTACGTACCTCGGACGCGAAAACGTATTTCGTGCTCAGGATAATGAATGGTTTTATCTTAAACAGATCACCTATTCTAACACGTGGGGCTAAGGTAGAAGAAAAATAAAATGTCGGGCCAAAGGGATCGATTCTCCGCAGACTCTCATTACATTGTAAGCGACCGTATAAATCCGCTCAGAGTTCCAAAATTCTTTGAAAGGATTACGTTTGCCAAATCTAGGTATACATTTTAATGAAAGTTTAACGGGGTTTATTCTTTTATTTCTTCAAGATATAACAAATATCTTGAAGAAATAAAAGAATCAACCATCTTGTAAATCTAGATGCAGTAGGTACACACACATTTGAATTTTAAGAGACAGGCTTCAACTTCAACTATAAATTCTGATATGAATATAGATATAAGATCTAAGTAGGCCATTTGTTGCCACTGCAGCACTCGGTGGTGGTTATGATTATTACCCTCTAAATCCACCAGAACATTTTCAATTATAATCACACAAGTCAGTTACATAAATGCCTGTCTTACTTTTGATGTTACAAAATCATCTAAAAATCCGCCAATCTTCCGAAATAGGGCTTACGTACTAGAGGAAATTTTAATAAAAATAACAAATTAACCTCACCTCTATAAAAAATAACGTCAGCTACAAAATTATCTCGTCGTCTGAAGCAACTTAAACTAACAAGAAACGAGAAAGGAAATCATCTAAATTAGATTGAATGTTATAGGCCAATTTTCAATTTAAAAGCCGCGGGAGATTTTATTGCCTGACTGTATAACGTTTATTTTATTACAGGTACATTTTCTACCGCCGCGGGTTTTCCCTTTGCTATGTTTATTAATCTGGAACTAAATAATTTGGGAGTGAAATTTTAGGTGAACTAATTATGCCGTTGACTGTGATAAACTGAGATTAGTCGCGTTGTTCTGGAGTTAAAACCGACCGTTGCGATGAACTGGAGGCCGAATGTTTACAGCCCCAGTAAAATGTACGAAACCATAATTTTAGGCGCTGCGATAGCGGAGTTTTACGACAAATTGAAAACTACTAAGTCACAAATGGAAAGGTAGATAAACTGCAGAGATTTTTACAGGTGTTTTAGTAAAACATAAAAAAATAACTAACTTTCAGAACCTGAAGATCTCATGTTTTTTATGAGATACTGTGACTGAGTTAAGTATATAAGAAGACTACGTTTTTCCTATCTTTTTAAAGCTAAGATTTACCTGTCTAAGCTTCAATCACTGTTAACATCGTTTAATTACCCAATCAAGTTCTATTCACTTTTACGAGGCAAAAAACGGCGCGACGACACTATAAAACAGAGTGCCGATGTTGTTCCGATACAACCGACCAATTAACATAAATACAACTGTGCCGTGTCCCCGTAAAAACTTAACCGGTCCCTGATTGGTCGGCTCCGGGCAAGCTGGGGCAAGTTAGGCCAAGCCAGGCCAAGTTGAGCCAAGTTGGTTTCTTTCCACAACTCCACCTGGGTGTAATCTTTAATAGAGTTCTCTAACTTCATAATACTTTGCCTGGCGACTGAAACTATTAATTTTCTTTTCGCAGCCGGAAAAATGCCTGAGTGTGACTCTCAGCCAAAGTTAAATTAACTTGTTGGTGCGAGGATTCCGTATTGTGGAGACAAAGCTATAATTTATTATAAGTTAGAAGTAATTTGAACCAATTCACGAGATAGGGTTAAAAATTAGCGAAACCAAAATATAAAAAAACTAAGGTTTCCAAACGTATTTTGTTATACGCACAGCAAAAGAGTGGAACTCCTCTACCTGCGTCTGTGTTTCCGAACGCATACAAGCCTTATCTCTTAAAAGTGAGAGTGAACAGGCTTCTTCTGGGTAAACTCACTCCACCGTCGACTCTGTCTCTGTCACCACTGACCTAGACTAGAGTCAAACCCATTCTAAATTTAAAAACAATATATACGCAACAATGAACTTATTCAGGGCTACAAATGCAGAAGCCTAGTAACAAAGATATCTAGCACATATGTATATGTATGAGTCTCACAAAATATGAAAATCCAGTTTCCATTTCTGGAAATATCTGTCTCCATTTCGGAATGTTTACACGCCTAAATCTACTCAAAATAAAAAACAAGCTCTCTCAGATAGCAGTTTCGCGGTTCTGCGCCCTTCGCATGTAGGTCATATCGCCATGCCACCTGCCCTCCAGCTATTTGAGCTAGGCAAAAATATAAACGTGCACTTTTTCCACTTCCAACCACAAACACGGTGGTATGTGTCAAGTTCATGTGAGTTCATAACAGCTGAATTGTCAGTTATTTTCAAAAGCTGTTGAACAACAGAAAGTTAATATTCATAAGCTCGGCACTGCCTAAGTGTGAGAGCTAGTAACACTGTATTTTACGACGTAATAATATTTTGTCCACGACATCATAACCAATTTATTATTTGTAACAAAATGGCTACAAACTTTCGCTATTACGTGTAGTTGACATCGCTTTATTCCATTATTGGCCCAAATTCTATCCCCGAAACGCGGAATACTTCGTCGGAATTCTGCTTATTGAGAATAAATCCTGGATGAAATGGGATCATACCTATCCAAAAGTAGCCTCGTGTGTCGCCAAGCGTGCTCACAACACACGTGTCGATCCACACCTAGAACATCTTTACGCATTTTAAGATAACAGTTAACATCGTCAGTAGGAGACTAACTAAGAACAACATACTGGTTACACTTTATAAATTTACGGGAGATGTAGAAGCAACAAGTTTAATAAACTTAATTTAAATGCAGTGGCTGTAACTCGGATATTCAAATCACTTTACAAGGAGGAATCTACATAAATCTGCTTACATTTATATGCGTTTATTAAAGTATCATGACTAGACAAAAGGACATCGATACTGAAATATAAGCGTGGATGAACTTTGATCATCATAGAAGTATCGAGTTTGTAATGTTGGACACGTCAGTGGAAACATGACCATAAGTAGGTAGGTAGCATTTATTTTGAAGCCCTACAATATACTGGTACTCGTAGCTACAAAGTTCAGGCACGGATATTACTCATATGTCATTAAAAATGAAGACACTGATATAAAAATACTGAATAGCCGATCTTGTTTCTGACCGACAAAGCTGACCAGCCGACTTTAGTCATGATGAATCATCGTTATATGCCTGAAAGTGACCTCTAGCAACAATACCACCGCCACCACCACCACCACCTCATTTATTTTTTTATTTTTTTTTTCTTTAAAAACGTTGCCCCACACTAGGAATTTCTCCTGTATCGTGGGTGCATTTACAAACATTTAAAATCACATACACAAACAGCCAGACCCGGAACAACTACTTGCAGGTCATACAAATATTTGTTCCGTGCGGGGATCGAACCCGTGACACATAACGCAGCAGTCAATTGCTTAACCACTGCGCCAACCGTGCCGTCATTGTAGTCTGGATAAAATAAAAAAAGTTTATTAGGTATTATTATTAATACAGTACCTACCAGTATAGTACCTACAGTAGATACCTGCAATATTGGCGTGTTTTAGCTGATATATGGCAAAATAAATGTTAATTACTTATTATTGTATAGAATCCAGTTCTTCTAACTGAACAGACAGCTGTGCTGCTGGGGAGTTTGTTGCGCCACTTCTTCTTCCCCGCTAAAGCACTAGGATGTAGTGAAGGGCGGGCGTTTTGGAGGACTGTCTTATGTAATTTTGACGTTCAAAAAGTGCTAATTCTCAGCCTAGTTTGAATAAATGACTTTTGATTTTGAATGAAGAAATTACTTGTAATTACATTTTCAAAACATGCAAAAATGTAGAAAGCGCCATAAATAAATATAATGGTTGTATTAATAAAGTGGAGAATAACAATTATTCGTGACTTGTGACTAATAAGTGCGACACACGATTCTACGTTTTATTTCTTACTTTAATTACAGACTATAAATAAATTAACTACCTAACATACGTTTCAGTACGTAATAACAACGATAAACAGGATGAGCTTTTAAACGAAGGAAATTATTGAAGGAGAGTTTTCAGCATGTCGTGTTTTATCACATTTGCTTCTAGTGTGTAAAAAAATTAACTTTTCTTTAACTTGTTTCCGATAGATTTGATCCTTATGATTAACCCTATCGTTATATGGCTTAATAATAATAACTCTTTATTTCAGATTACAGGATCCATAAGGTGTTAGTATTACCGTAACCTGCACATGTCTCCCAGCCCAGTGCCTAATAAACGGCCCATTTATTTTGTCCGCCTGTGTACCTAAAATATTGTTCGGATTAATAAATAATAATTTAATAAATAAAAAATCGGTTTATTTTTGTTTGGAAACCCGCAAAAAGCAAGCGACATAAAAAAAAACGTTCCCTTCACATAAATTTCAAAGTAAATGAATGCTTTCCTGTGTATTTGATATCATCTATTATTAAAGGCAGGTACCTACTTGCCCTCCACTCCACCGACCATCTTTCTTTTCCACCCTGCAGGGATATCTGCTGTAGCAGATACTGGCTGAGTTGACTTAACACGAATTACAGAGTACATTCAACTCCAGCACAAATACAAGAAACAACCCATTAACTGCCAACTGCTCTATCGACACTAATCGAAATCAAAGGAGTAATTCTCGTAATAAAAAACGTTCAAATTCAAGTCGCAATCTCATCTCAGCGACAATCAATGTCAAAAAAATTACAAAAATGTATGTAAATTTATTGTATTTTTGACAGATTGAGACTGAGATCAGACTGTGAATGGTCTTACAATTACGGGAATTGCCCCTCAGATGGCCGCTTGATTTGTACCTACAATATTGACGTGATTCTATTCGTATATTCTACTTTCTTACATAACATATTAACACGCCTTTAATCTCCGAACGGTAGGGCATAGAGTAGAATGATCTTCATTATGTACCTACCTACACCATATAAATTACAGATATAAATGTAGAAATTTTACATAGGGTGACACAATGGGCCGTCTTATCGCTAAAAGCGACCTTTTACAGACAACCTTTGGATGAATTAAAGGGAGAAGGAGAGACAATACGGGAGGTAGTCAGTGGGGTACCATTTACATATACAATAAATATATAAAACATATACTTATCTACGATAATAAACATTAAACAAGCGCAATGAAACCATATGTAATGATGATGTTTAAGGAGAGAGGAACTGTTTTTTTTTTACCAGAATTTTAAAAGTGGACAAAGATTGAGCACGCCTTATCGACACTGGCAAGGCATTGCATAATCGTACTGCTTGAACTGTAAAAGATTTGTTATAAAAACTGGTGTAATGCATCGGCACCTTTAGTCCTAAATAGAGAGCAGAACAGAAGTGTATCTATAGGACACCCAGATTTCACCAGTTATTTATTTATTTTATTTGTCAGATAATATGATCCATTATGGTTAGTAACAAAAGCAGCTTTATAAACTATGTTAGTAGACAAAGAATTTATATATAAATAACAATAACAACATTTTTATTTAACCGTCCCAACCACGATGCGAACCAACCCAGAGCGAGTGTATCAGACACTGACATTTAATCGAAACTATCCTCAGAATGCTGTTGCTGCTGCCGCGTACTCTGCCCAAGAGCGGCGCCACACGCTTGCGTCTTACTGCGTAAAAGTTATCCGTACGCGCTTCGGCAAATATAGCGGACGCAATTCAGAACCGCGGCAACCGCAACAGCATCCTGAAGAAGTTATTGTATTGTACCCGCAGAGCGCTATAAATGATAAATGATTTTATTTCTGTAAGTTGGTTTGTACAAACACTTTTACACGTCAAACATATATTTTTTTTAACTAGATGAGGCCGGCGTTTCCTATCTGACTAATCCGAGAAGAAAGGTCGAAACAAACTGAGAGGTTACAGTCTCTTTCAAAGTCCAGACAAAACAGCTGTATTCCCTTTGAGTATAATAATAATAAGTTATGTTTAAGTCCCGTGTATTAGACGGCGATCCTATTGCCATGAATCAGGCACAAATCCTGACGCCTAGCTGCTATTGAGAAGATCCTGATGAAAAAAAAAAACCCTTTGCACGACCTGGGAATTAACCCAGGACCTCATGTTTAACAGTACCGCTAGTGACCGCTAGACCAACGAGGCAGTTTGTTATTTCAAAGCGTTCTTCGAAACCATTATTTATGTAGTCTAATATTAATGGGAATGCATCTGAAACACGTGCAAAAAGAGTCCAACTCTTTCTTTGAGTTTGCATGGAACATTAATCACAATGCAATTCTGACAATTTTTCCGTTTACAAATACTGTTTTTTTGCTTAATTCTATACTTCAAAAGTGTGTTTGGTCTTCACTTTTCTTATTTAGTAAACAACGTTGTGGCACTGAGAGCTCCTAAGTCCAATCTCACCTCATCTCATTTCGATTATGAGGTAATTAATGCGCTTGAATCTTCGGCCAAGAGTATTCTTGATCGAAGGTTTAAATGGTTTTCGAAGCAGTTTTTGCTGTAATGTTCACTATCGGTGGTTCTTAAAATAGCAAAACATTCCGTAAGAGTGCAATTGATATGAAAACTATCGTGGTTTTAGAGGCATGTTTGATTAGCAAATAAGACATCAAAGAAAAATACACTTTACAAATAACCATTAACGTCTGTAATATGTATTTGTTAGCGTTGCGCCAACAGCGCATACTCCGCGCAAAAAGAAATAAAGTGTCGTTGTTGCATTGTAAAATATTCGCAATAACTTCCAAACAAACCGGACCGAGCTGGACTCATTTCTTCGATACGAAAACAATGGCGTTACACCATTCTTCTTCGGGAAAGAAAATAAAATGTCGTTATGAACCAACAAATTCTTTTAGCGAGTTAGAAACGAAAACAAGAGGAAAACTCACCACGTTCTGACAGTTTATTATGTTGCGGACTATGTGTCATATCATAAAAGTGTTACTATGTAGTTATAGTAAACACTTTCGGCTCATTGTGGACACGTAGGTATGATATCTATAACCCTTTTCTTTCTTTTTTGTTTCCGGGGTGGAAAAGCGTCATGGAGGTCCGTCGCCCTGGGGTGGGCGGCGGGGTCTAACAGACTCTTACTGACTAAAAATCACCCCGGTGTTCCATCTCACACCTCCGCCGGGGGTCGCGGGAACGTACTGTTATACCTTTCCAATGCTAGAGGAATGGCTGACCGCCATCCGGGCTTGCCTAGTCAGCATTTCATGACTTAGAAGCATCTTTTATTCAGTTTCGCAGGCAGTTGAGCTTGAAACACGGTACGGGTCGGAGGTCCTAAATCTTACTATTTTCTATTTTCAATATATCCTAATTCTAAGTCCAAGTTCAAGTTCTCTAATTCAATAAACTATTTTCAGTTAATCTATAATTGTTTTTTTTTAAAACAAGACTTCCAAATCTCGTATAATATTTGGTGGCAGCGGTGGGATACGAAAATCCCCTACCCGAATACGTCTCTGAAATAAATACCAAAACCTGAAAAGTGTCAGTGAAACTTAACCGTTATACAGTGCGAAAAATTAAGTGACGTGTTTACTAAATCACAATAAAATTATGCTGTGTACAAAGACATTAAATTACACGTTGTGTATACGAGTATATCAAAGTGCCTGATCGACCCCCTGTCTTGTGTGCCTTGTAACCGAGACCGGATTTCATCCTCTGCTGGTGCAGAGGTCTGCTACTACTGCTGTTCTGCCGGTTACCGCTGGAGGAGCGGTCACGATGATCCTGAGTATCCTCATGATGACGGCGTTCTTGTGAGTGATCTAAGAAATACTTCAGCTACTATATCCTAGGGCGAATACCAGAATTAACTCAGAGCCAACCTTTTACGTATTTCACTTCTAATGTACTCATTCCTATTGTTCATTATTTCTAGTTCTAATACATTGTAACTGATAAGGACCTTACTGTATGGCTACTGTACATTTTGTTTAGACTACGCGTTTCGATTACGCATCCATATCACTGAGTCACTTGTACCAAGTAGCTTAAGGTGCAGACGATTTCTTATAATTAATTAGGTTATAATTAAACATTTTAATTTGTAAAATAGAATCATGACTTCTAAATCCGACACAAAGGAGGAAAGTTCCAGTAGCTCTAAGGGTACAAAGGTGGAAATAGAAGAAAAAATAGAACTTGGCATTTTATTCAAATTCATTAAGCCATTCGATGGCTCAAGGGAAAAACTAAATCCCTTCATCGCAAATTGCCAGAGCGCTTTTAATACAGCTACGAAAACTCAGAAACCTATTTTATTTAAATTCATTTTAAGCCAATTAGCAGATAAAGCTGAAACTACATGCAGTGTCAAAGAGTTCGAATCCTTTGAGCAATTTATCGAGTTCTTAAAGCAACAATTTGGGGAAAGGAAGCATTACGCACACCTACTCACTGAACTTCAAGACTGTAAGCAGAGCCCCGCTGAAACAGTTAACCAGTTTGCACTAAAAATAGAAACATGCTTAGCGAAACTACTTACGGAAATAAATATTTCCATCCCGACGAAGAAGAAAACGGAATTAGCAGGACGTGTAGCTGCGATGCAAGATCTTGCACTTCATACTTTTATAATAGGACTCTTACCACGGATATCACAAGTCGTTAGATGTCGCAATCCAGACTCGTTAAACTCTGCTATAAGCTTCGCAGTCGAAGAAGAGAAAATTATCTCCAGTATTTATAAAAGATCCAATACTTACTCCAACAACGATAAGTCCAAAGTCATGAACTCTCGCCGTGACTTCCAACCGTCACGTTTTCCGATTCCGCGTAATCAGCAACCCGATCATTTAAAAGCAGTAAATACCAACGACATGATATGCCGCTACTGCAAAAACATAGGTCACACTATTGAAAATTGTCGCAAAAGGCAATACAACAATAGCAGGAATCAATCTGCTGCTTCTACTTCAGATGGTCGTCAATCTAACACTACACAAACTCCAAGCTTTAAGCCAACCCGCAAGGTGTTTACTTTAAGTCAGGACAAGGAAGATAAAACCGACGAAGTCGACCAAAGCTATTTAAACGAGTAAAATTTCCCCATCGGTGTCGCGCGGGAAATTCGTTCTACTATATCAAAGCCGATGCCTCTATTCTCACTGTATCCCCTGAATCGCGTACTAAACCCACTGTTTCCTCTGAATCGCGCACTAAATCTGCTGTTTCTACGAAACTAATTACTAATTCCTCTGAATCACGTACTAAGCCCACTGTTTCCTCTGAATCACGTACTAAGCCCACTGAACCCTCTATTCCTCGTACTAAATCCACTGTTTCCTCTGAATCACGTACTAAATCTGCTGTTTCTATGAAACCAATTACTAAATCCACTGAATCCGCTGTTTCTGCAAAATCTCCTAAATCCTGTAAATTACTAAAGTCTAAAACAGAATCCACTGACTCTATTTTCATTACAAATCCCCACAATCCATCTTCAGATAACTTGCCAAACCTGAAACAAAACACAAATGTGAAAATCTATAAAATAAATAAAAATACAGAAAAAAGATACTTACCTCACGTATTAATCCATACTTCCGTCGCCGACAGGCCTTTGTCCTTCCTAATTGACACAGGTTCCTGCATAAGCCTGCTGAAATTACATTCCATGTCCAAAGTCCCAAAGTTAAGTGATAATATAATAATCCTCAAAGGAATTGATCCTGGAAGTGAAACAACCCCAACTTTAGGCAGCTTCCAAATGCAAATATTCAAAAAGGATGACAAACCTTATGCCCACGAATTTCACGTTGTTGAAGATATTAGCCTATGTTTCGATGGCATCATAGGCAACGACCTCTTGAAAAACCTAGGTTGTCAAATCGACTACTGTCAGGAAACCTTACAGATAGACGAAGACTACATGAAATTAAAATTCGCTGAACCATTATATAACATTCCACCTCGCTCGGAAACTGTAATCGAATGCACAGTAAGTAATCCAAATGTAAGAGAAGGCACGATAATAGACCAACACATCTCTGATTCACTATTAGTTGCCAATTGCATCGTTAACGTGAAAGAAAATAATCGTATCAACATTACAGTTGTCAATGTCTCTGAAGAGTCCGTCATACTCCAATCCAACCTTAATCTAACACTAGAACCTCTAGACACTCAAGCTTGTTTAAATCCTCACGCACTATTGCCTCTTACTAATACATCTACAAGAACTAGCGAAGTTCTCAAGCTGCTTAGGATTTCTCACCTAAATGAAGAAGAATCCGATGCCCTATTACAGGTCTGCACTGACTTTTCCGACATCTTCCATCTTCCAGATGATCAGCTCACATATACTACAACTACCAAACATAATATCAGAACAAGTACAGATACACCTATTCAAACTAAATCCTATAGATTCCCTGAATGTCACAAAAAGGAAGTCGAAAATCAAATTAACAAAATGCTAGAACAAAACATAATAACACCTTCAAATTCACCATGGTCCTCACCCATTTGGGTTGTACCCAAAAAGCTGGATGCTTCGGGACAACGGAAATGGAGAGTCGTCATTGACTATAGAAAACTCAATGATGTTACTATTGGAGAAACATATCCTATTCCACAAATAACAGAAATTCTAGACCAATTAGGGAAAAGCCAATATTTCACAACTTTAGATTTGGCTTCAGGCTTCCATCAAATTCCAATCTCCGAGCAAGACGCTCCTAAAACCGCCTTTTCTATACCTCAGGGTCATTTTCAATTTACGAGAATGCCTTTTGGCTTAAAAAATGCCCCTTCAACTTTCCAAAAACTAATGAACACATGTTTATGTGGACTTCAAGGCTCACGTTGCTTTGTTTATTTAGATGACATTGTAGTGTACTCCCCTGACTTATCAAGTCACATTCAAAACCTATCCGCTGTTTTCAATAGGCTCAGGAATTATAACCTAAAACTCCAGCCAGATAAATGTGAGTTTCTATGTAAAGAAGTCGCTTATCTTGGTCACCTCATCAACAAAAATGGTGTACAACCAAATCCTAGAAAAGTCAAATGTATCACTGAATTCCCAATACCAAAATGTCCAAAAGATGTGAAATCTTTTCTTGGACTCGTATCTTACTACAGACGTTTCATACCTGACTTTTCCAAACTCGCAAAACCATTAACATCCCTTCTGAAAAAAGATACACCATTCAATTGGAACAATGAACAGCAACTAGCCTTTGAAAACTTAAAAAATAAGTTAGTAACGTCACCAGTGCTAGCATATCCTGATTTTACTAAACCCTTCATTCTTACCTGCGACGCTTCTAATTTCGCTGTTTCTGCTATACTATCGCAGGGTCCGATAGGAAAGGACCGCCCAATTGCTTACGCGTCTAGAACACTCAACAAGGCTGAATGTAACTATAGCGTTACTGAAAAAGATTATCTTTGGAACTAAAGCCTTTCGCCCCTATCTTTACGGAAACCGATTCACTATAGTCACAGATCACAAACCCTTGCAGTGGTTATTTAACTGTAAGGATCCTGGTTCCAGATTAGTACGCTGGCGACTCAAATTAGAGGAATTTGACTACGATATTATATATAAGAAAGGAAAAATTAATACTAACGCAGACGCATTGTCTCGATTTCCAGTAAACCCTATTCAGGATAAACCTCCGACAACCTCTGACCCTCTACTACTAGATCTTGACACTGAATTCGATGACCTCTTGGAGGACCCTCTTATAATTCTACCATCTCCCATTCCTTTCTCCTTCGAAGATAACGACCTATTAAACCAAGAAACAAACACCGACTTTAATATATTACGAAATCCTATACCACAAGCTGAACCAACACTATCTCCAGAGCTCATAGATCTAGGGCCGAACTTACCTTATCTTGATACTAGCCCTAACAGTGCCGACCTCAACCTTGACTTTGACTCATTACAAATCCCTTCGCCAAACGAGCAATTAAATTCAAACGACGATAATTATTCTCAATTTCTAAAATCAATTCAAAATAAAGAAAAGATCTGCAACACGATTCTAAGAGAACACAACGAAAATCTCCTAAAAACAACCTGCAAAATAATATTAATTCCTACATCTATAGACTTAGACGAGTCAAATCCCTATATCTCCGAAATCCTCCTAAATTCTGCCAACCGAGACGAAATCCTTAATTCCGAAAAACAATTACACCACTTTCTAAAAACTGAGTATGACAACAAGACTATCTACTTCATCTTCACAAAAGTTCACTACTTTGACGAATCATCTTATCCCGCTA
Organism: Brachylomia viminalis; assembly: GCA_937001585.2. Taxonomy (NCBI): domain Eukaryota; kingdom Metazoa; phylum Arthropoda; class Insecta; order Lepidoptera; family Noctuidae; genus Brachylomia; species Brachylomia viminalis. The sequence continues at coordinate 10,607,886 of OW443307.2, read as the reverse complement.
TCTATGACACCCTGAAACAAGTAAGAAACGAAATCCTGAATTCTGAACAAACAACAGACATTGCTATCTCCGATTTCAAAAGCCCATTTGACCATCACTCATATACAAAAATTTACAATATCCTAACTCACATTTTTAACAATACAAAAATTCAAATCCATGTTTACCTAAATAAAACAATCTACCCTACTCTGAGCGAGAGACCTAAAATCATGCGTGAAAACCATGACATTCCTACAGCCGGGCACTTAGGGTCAACACGAATGTACAACAGAATCCGAGAACAATTCTATTGGAAAGGCATGCGAAGTGATATAGAAGACTATGTCAAGAAATGTAAATTATGTCAGGAAAATAAAGCACTGAGAAAATTAAATAAAGCTCCAATGGAAATCACTACTACATCCACAGCTCCGTTTCAGAGGGTGGCATTAGATATAGTAGGACCCTTACCCGAATCCGGCTCCGCCAACCTAAAGTATATTCTCACCTTACAAGATGATTTAACTAAATATTCTATTGCTTATCCTATACGTAGTACAACCGCCGGAGAATCTAGCGACTGTCTTATCCATTTTATATCCCTCTTTGGAATTCCCAAATCTATTCTAACTGATCAAGGTACTAACTTCACGTCTGAACTTTTTAAAACTACTTGCCAATTTCTTAAAATCAAACAATTATGGTCATCACCTTATCATCCTCAGACGCAAGGAGCCTTAGAACGCAGTCATTCAACTCTCAAAGAATATTTAAAATCCTTCGTAAACGAAAACCAAGATAATTGGCCTACTTATGTGTATACAGCTATGCTAACCTACAATACAACAGAACATTCAACTACAAAATTTACTCCTTATGAGTTAATATTCGGTCACAAACCTTTTATTCCTAATTCTATTTATGAAAATGAACTAAGTACAACATATTCAGATTATATTAAAATGTTACAACATAAATTTAAATATACCAGAGAAAAAGCTCTGGAAAATATACTAAAATCCAAAGAATCTTCTAAATCCTATTATGACTCACACACCAAACCACCACCACATTACAAAGCTGGTGACTACGTCTATCTTAAGGCCCACCTGAGGCTCAAAAAGGCACTATCGCCTATCTGGAAAGGACCATACAAAATCATCAAGGTCCACGATAATAATACAGCTACACTCCTTATCAACAGACGTCATGTGACTCATCATTTCGATCAAATGAAACCTGCGGTAGCTAAAGACACTCTATTACTGTTAGAAGCCGATTAAAGTAAAATATAGTTAATTATTAGCATGTAAGTACTAGTTGGTAACTATAATAAGTGTTTAGCGTAGTTTAACTGATCACATTCATTCTATTTCAGCGCCTCGGTCAATGCAAATCAAGACCTTATCAAGCCACTTCCTTCTAGTTCCGGCATATACTTCGATAGCCTAGGAAAACTTAAAGCAATCAAAGGAAAGTTAAATATTATTAGTCATGTAAACATTTCCCTTATAAATCCTCATCTTACTAACCTCAACGATATCTTAGGCATAGTTAGGAAAACATGTCAAAAATCAAGCAACCTTCAATGCGAAAACATACTTTCTCCACTCACAGTTCGATACAACGACATTAAACGCGAATTCGACTCTATCTCACATTTAATGTCAAAACGTAGTAAACGCTCAGCTTGGTTCGGAGGAATAGGCGCCGTTTTCAAACACGTTTTTGGCACTCTAGACGAAGATGACGCATTAAAATATGATTCCGCAATTGAATCCATCCAAAACCACGAGAAAAAGCTCGCGGAACTAATGAAAGAAAACATCTTAATTACTACTTCTACTCTGGAATCTTATAAACAAACAATTAATAAATTAAAAGATAATGAAATTTCACTTAAAAGTACCTTAAGTCAACTTACATTACAATTAAATAATATCACTGGAACTTCTGAAATTCTAATATCTGAAACAAAAATCTATTCCATTATTGCTAACCTTGAAAGCTCCCTACTAGCATTGTCGTTTCAGCTTGAAGACATAACAAATGCTATCGTGTTAAGCAGTCAAAACATCCTGCATCCAAACATAATAAGTCCGGCGCAACTATATAACGAACTCGTTGATAACGACCGGTACCTGCCTAGAGATACTGGAATTCCTATAACGTTAAGTTTAGATAATATTCATATAATATTAAGCATATCTGAAGTTGCATGTTACTATTATAAGAACAAACTTGTATTTGTCTTACAAATTCCTTTAGTTACTAATGATGAATTTAACTTGTATCATAATTTAGCATTACCGACCCCTCACGGGTCAGATAATCCAAATACTTTTAGTTTAATTTTACCTTCTAGTTCATATATTGCTATTTCTAAAGATAAGATAAACTTTTGTAATCTAGATAACCTAGATAAATGCAAAACAATAAGCTCTGAGTTCTTTCTGTGTGATATACCTACGGTGCTGTTGACAAGCAGCAATCCTACGTGTGAAAGTGAACTGTTAACAAAAACGATTAGTGCTATCCCCACGCAATGTGAAACTAAAACTATTGTTGGCGAATTGGACATTTGGAAATCACTCATGAACAATCAGTGGATTTTCGTGCAATCTCGTTCAAGTAAAGTGTCAATGGACTGTGATAACTCCGAATTACGTGAAATCATAGTGTCCGGAACCGGTATATTACGAATCCCGAACCAGTGTACATTATACACAAAAAGTGCGAGACTTATATCGTCTAAGAACGAAATTAATATAGACATTCCTATTCCTAGTTTAGACTTTAGCATTATAAATGATTCTTGTTGTAAGATAGGTACTAAGACTTCTAGTTTAAATAATAATATATCCCCTATTTTACTACAAAACATTAACTTAGATGATCTAACTATAGATAAACAAAATAAAAAGATATTTTCGGATTTAAACCAAATTATCGATGAAAAACCTATTCTAGTAAAATACGGGACACATTACTCTGTATTAACCTTGTGCATTTTAATTATAGTCATATCTTTTATAGCATTTAAGTTATATAAGATCATTTCTAAGCATAGATCTAAGTTCTATATCTCCTGTATCAAACCGACGACCCATACCGATGACAGTGACCACGATATAAATACTGACCCCGAAAACTCTGCAATTCCATTACCTAGATTACGAGAAATTGTATGAATTCCTGAATTTCGGCTTTTCTCCCCGAATTTCAGTCTTTTGGGGGGGGCTGTTATACCTTTCCAATGCTAGAGGAATGGCTGACCGCCATCCGGGCTTGCCTAGTCAGCATTTCATGACTTAGAAGCATCTTTTATTCAGTTTCGCAGGCAGTTGAGCTTGAAACACGGTACGGGTCGGAGGTCCTAAATCTTACTATTTTCTATTTTCAATATATCCTAATTCTAAGTCCAAGTTCAAGTTCTCTAATTCAATAAACTATTTTCAGTTAATCTATAATTGTTTTTTTTAAAAACAAGACTTCCAAATCTCGTATAATAGTACGATCCTTCCGCAACCCCCGACTGGATATCTATAACCCTGCTCTAAGAACGGTGAAGGAATACATCTTGCAACTATTCTAGAACATTCGAAAATTCGGAGCTTGGTGACGTCCACCAACCCACACTTGCCCGCGTAGTAGATTAAGGTCCGCTATGTTTCATAAAAAGGAGGTCCCAGCAGGACTAAGTATGATACGCAATGGGAATGATAACGATACATAATATGTCGCTTCGTAAAAATAATGTGTGAGGGGAGAAAAGATAACCGTACGTGCATGAATTTAAATGTGGGTTTTAAACATTTATTATAATGGTTAGCACATTTTAACAACTTGAAATCTTCCCTCCATTTCTCTTATTCTGACATATCGTGATCGTGGAATCTTTTGTATCAGGCTCGAGTCAAGATGGACTCGCCATAACTCAACAGTGCGTGAAAACATCAGCCCTCCAAGCACTAGATTAAAATATACAATGGATTATGAATGGAGCCACTGAATTCTTTGTAAAAATTACTATAGGTACATGTATTTTTCTGTAGTGGTATAATTCACAAATTTCTTCATGTATTAGCAATACAAGAAAATAGAGTGAATACCTTCTTAAATACAATTTTATAAGCCCCTATTTTAGCCCTAAATACCTTATAAAAAATCTAACAATATAAAACACTCACCCAATCTCTAATAACATAAAAATAAGCGTGCTGGATTACGGCCTACTCCCTCTCACAGAAGGGAGGCCTGTGTACCAACAGTGGGCTCATAATGCAATATAAATACAATTTTTATATTAAGTTTGTGCCATGTGCATACAATAATGTACTCTATAGGAAATCAGAATAATACCTCTCAACTTCCTGAATTATTAAAAGGTAAATCGATTTAGGAGATAGAGGTATGAGGAACAGGGTGTTAACTCTGCTTGCGCGATGCAGGATTTTGCGTGTCGTCAGTGTGATGCGTACCTAGTTCGCATGTGGCTATGTAGATACCACTACAAGGGGAAAGCAATTCCGTTTCGTATCACTTATTCACAGAATTGTCCGGGGAATAAATGAATTTGACAATATATTACATTCAACAATAGTATCGAATTTATCCGAATTTATGTTGGAATTATTATTCATTTATACTTTAATATAATATCTGTGCACGATTGTACATACATAATATGTTTTTTTTTATTAGCTCATGGACGTGATCGCAATTATATGATTTATCATTTAACTAGCTGTTGGCCGCGACTTCGTCTGTCGATCCAGGATGGAAAGTAGCCTATGTACTTACCCAGGTCATGGTCTTTCTGTGGGCCATATTTCATCTAAATCAATTCAGCCGTTTTGGCGTGAAAACGTAACAAACAAACTTACTTTCACATTTATAATATTAGTTAGGGTTCCATAATGAATGGATACGATATTATTTGCTATGATATAAATGATTGAATATTAATTCAATTAAAAGTGAGACGTTTTAACGAACTGAAATAAAGCACCTGCCATCCAATGTCTTCACCACCCTTGGTTGACTGGTAGAGAATGCCTAAGGCATTAAGTCTGCCTTTGTACCTTTTGTGCGAAAAGTTATAAATAAATAAATATAACTAAAGCCTCTGTGTCCAAGTGTCTGCCTTTAGCAGACGTCAAAAGCATTGTACACAAAGAAAGAAAACAGATTTTTTCTCTCCAGCCAAAATGTCAAGAAACCTATTTTTCAGCCGTTATTTCGAGCAGCAATTAAGTCATTAAGCGTGTGAGCACGAGAGCGTAAGGGAAGCTGAACAAAGCGATGCTTGGCGGCGAGTCGCGGCGCGCGCTTTGTTACCTCTGATCTGAGCGCCGAGCAAGAAACGAGCAGCTCATGAACACTCCTGGCAGAAAAATTCATATACAAACATAAGACCAAGATGACTATGTACTTTTAAAAAGTTCAAAATGCAAATGACAGTAGCAAGATAAATAGAGAAGAAGCAATGCAGTTAGCTAAGGAATAAATAAAGGAACCGAGGCCCCAGTCCTCATACAGTAGTAAATCTTCGATCCTAATATATATATAATATATATATTTTTTTACCGTAAAGACTGTCCAGCCGGTTCTGTAAAAATTTCACCATAAAAACTTAGGTGAAGTGAGTTGTCGTTCCTCATGATGCAAGGATTGACACTATTGACAGCTCACTTCACCTAAGTTTTCACCTTATGTAATGAGATCACGCTCTCTGCTGGGCAGGTGGCTTTGGTGGCACGTTTTAATTCAATCTCCCTGACGAAAATCTTTTAACTCAATTCGTCAATTCAACACGCTTACGTAAAACATTTTTGTATCGATTCCTCCATTTCTATAGGGCTAATGAGGGGTAGATACGGCTAGAGGCGTATGTAAGCGGCCGCGTGTTTACCGCCCCTGACGCGGGTGCAAATCGAATTATCACTACGAACGGACTGACGGGTTCCAATGTTAATTGTTCGTTCAAATAATCATTATGGGGGACAGTATTTACAGTAGAGATTCGAAAACATTTCGTTGACACACAATTTTGTATTTCGTATTTATACTGGCCAGTGTGAAGATTTGTTAAATCGACTTTATTCTATTTGGACTCGTAATTTTATTCGGACGTTTCACGAATAAAATTAGATCTCTCATAATCTTATTCGTGCAAATTTCTTTTCATTCAACAAATTCACGTAATGTTGTTTACTGTCACGGCTCTTCATTTGCTGGGCCGTCTCTCGTTAGACGTGAAAACATCCCATTTGTAAGAATAAACGTTATTCGTTTCACTGTTGGAGCTGTATTTTATCTCGTGATGTACAAAGAGGGAGTTCATTTAGTGAATATTGTAATTACACAGTGGCACAATGTAAGATGCAGTGCAGACAGAGCGCGACGCCGACAAACGATTCACAAATCACAGTCAAGTTGTGAGCTGCTATAAAGTACGGCGCACTTAATGGTTATGCACAGTGCGCACTAAAGACGATGAATGACCTCGCGTTTAAATGCACTTTACTGGAGACATCTTAACCCCGTGTAAATCAATAAAGCTGCCATGTTGCTTTGTGACAGTTGTATGATAATGTGGCGGTGTACAATATTCACTTTGAATAGACGTCCGAGTCGACTAACGATGCCAATTATCTTGAAATATTCATAACGATAAATGTATAATGTACCACACAGGTTGTAGCGACTTAAAATGATTGAATTTAGTGAAAATCCGGAGACGTTAGTAAAGATTATCGGTAGTAAAGCGTACACTAATTACTAAACTCGACATCGGGCCGGATTAACCTCCTTAGCCAGTTAACTAAGAGGGCAATATGTCGACAAAATAAACGGCAATCCGCTGTGATTCGTCTCGCTGATCTAGTTTGCGAGGATAAACTGACCAAACAGCTAACGAATCCCGCTGTATACATGCTTTCTATTTACTTTTTCTAAGACTTTGAGCACATTGCCTCGGACTCTGCGCTTACTTGTTCTTTAAGATTGTGTAAAAGGAATGCAGCAGTTATTTACGTGACAAAATAAATGGTGGTTCTTTCTTTCACATTGTTTTTGATAATCTGCAATCGTAGCCCTTACTAGACTTACCTACTTACGTAGATGTACCAACATGATTGCACAAAAATTACTATCATCGTAACGTATCAACATCTCTAGACATGTATTTATAAGACAGTAGCAGAAAAATCTCAGTCATACAAATACAAAATATACACACGAAAAGCCTCTCCCAAGTAAATGGCGTAATAAGTAAAAGAATGTGTGCGGATGCGTCATAATCTAGCGCTAACACGTCGCGGCGCGGCGTCGGGCGCTAGTGTTGTGACTCAAGTAGTGTTGTACGCGGCTCATTTGCACCGTCTCGTGGCGAGCAATGAGTGATCGTCGCACGAGGAAGCGGAAGCCGCTTGGAGAAGCGACGCCATGCCATTATCTGCACAGTTAATGCCTTTTGTCGGAGCTCTATTCACATCGGAATAATTAATAACGGCGTGCGATTGTGCCTCAACACCCCGCGGCCGAAGCTCCTAGATTACGTTAATGTTGATTTCTTAAACGTTTCTTTAATTCTATTGTTTGCGGTTCATTGTGTGGTCGCTTATTGAAGGAAATGCGATTGTTAAAGACGTATTTAATTTAAAGTTTATATTAATTAAGTTAGGAAACGGATGCTATCCAATACGTCAGCTTGTATGAACATGAGCTTTAGAGAAGAATTTACGAGTATTTTGTTAACAGCAACAACTGCAATCAACAAAAATGGCGGTGTATTCACCTTTTTGCGAGCACAGATCAAGCCATAAATCCACGCCGTTGATGCAAGTCGCTGACACTAACGGAGACACAACTGAAAGTAGTATGTCAGCGGCGACAACGGTGACGGCCGCCCAAATGTAAATTCGGCGAAATAAATCGGTGACGGCGATACCTATCACCAAACTCCGCACGAATTGAGGAAAAAGATCCATTTAAATGTAGATTGTCTCCGGTAATACTTCCATTTGTTTTTGTCTCGGAAGCCTGAGATACGGTTGTAACCCGAAAGCAGTTTCGTGGTCTCGTACGACTAGCGAGTAGCGTCGCGCGTCGCAGATAGGTTCCACGTTTTATTCGCTTACTTCCCGTTAAACCCATAGACGTAAAATCTGAGACGGCGCTTTCATGGTTGTAGCTACGAAGGGGAATAACAAAATGATTGGTTGGAAGCTTACGAATTTACGTAAACGGTTTCATATTGCCCCGCTAAACGTTTCTGACCAATAAAAAGTTGTAACTCATAAAACTGAAATAGGGAATCGAATGTGCGTCGTAAAAACTAAAACATTAAAGGTAACAATCAATTTTTTACACAAATGCGCGCGATATATTACATATAGGTATATGTAAGTATGTTTTGTGGGTGTTCTGTAATGCGTGTGTGAATAGGCCATTATGTTTCCAATGGCTTTTTTAAGAGGCTTTAGAGTACCGGTTGTAAGGAGGCTCATTAGCAGAAGACAAAGGAGGGATTGAATACAAGCCATATTACAAGCATGATAACTGTATTGATTCTTGTAAATTCAATTACAATTTGTATATTCCAAGAACTGTTATTCTCTACAATAATGAACAATTCAGAATACGTTGTTTCTTATTCCGTTCCACCAAACGAAATTTGGTACTGGACAGGAACGAATATTGTTGTTGGTGTTATGTTAATTATTTTCCTTTTGGTGGTATGTTGGTATCTTTTTTTAAGATACCAAAATACTACCAAACGAAATACATACCAACATACTCAGTCATTTTTCTGCTGTAAATTAACGTAGGGTATTGAAATTGATTGAATTGACCAAAGATTAAATAACAAATCAGTTTACTTAATCGGTCTTATTACAAAACAAGGTTTTTCTTTTGACATGGTTTAAACCATCGAACCTGTTTTTGAAATAAGAACCTAACAGAAATCGAAATACAGTTCCTATTACAAAACTGATAACTTGGTCTGGTCTTAGATTGTCTATTTTGTATTAAGAACTTTACTAAAGTCGGCACAAAGTTCCAAATACAAAAACTAAATTGAAGATTTAGGCTCGGGCTAAAGTTAGATCGTGTTTTGTAATAAGACGGAATATGTATAGTATAGGACTAAAAATGAACACTAGCTATTTCATTTTATGGAGTCTGAAAGAACAAAGAATACATCTAGAATTCTCTTTAGACTTTTACAGTCTAAAGAGAATTCTTAGATTGGAGATACAGTGCAGTTCTTTTATCGTGCCCCCACACCTTATAACTCACAATGAGGGCGACAAAAATAAATATCAATCTAGGATCATTGAAAATAATGTTGCCATTGCAATGGACTCTCTTCGATGTCGATTCTTTTTGTTTGTAGGAACAAGTTTTAAATTAATGTATTAGTTTATGGCTGGTAATAAGCTCCGTCACCCGTTAGTCTATTTATTTATTTATTTAACACTTTAAGCACACAAATGTACAGAGGCGGACTTAATGCCATAGGCATAGGGTCTATCTATCTCTTTCGGATATGATATTTTTTATGAACTGTGGAAGAGTCATAAGATTTGAAGGAGTAGTTACTCTGGCAAAGGCACATGCCTGGTTGTACTTTTTGGAGGAAACGAAGAAACCTCCTGGAATCCTTAATGACTAAACTACATGTTCGTCGTCTTCAGTGCTTATTAGAATGTTTCAGGAGGACTGAAAGTGAAAACTACCGATAGGTTCAAGACGTCATAAGGATAGGAAGTAATCAAATAGTAGGTATGTTTGGTTTACGACAAGTTCATTTTCTGACCTAGCATTTGGTAAACCCAAGCTAGAATTCAGTGAAACAGATGTTCCATATTTTATTTATTGAAACGTGAAATGAAGAAATCGCTGAACATTATAGGTAGTGCGGCTGCATTCAATCCATTTGCAACCAAATTGCAGTTCATTCGTTCTTGTAATGAGAGCGAGTGGTTATAGCAATGTACTTCGTGACTCTAATAGACTTAATATTATCGTTGCCCAGTTAATTTGCCCACATTTAAATAGTACCGCAGTTTAGTTCGTATTTTACAATGTTTGTAATTTACTATGTGGGTTAATTTAAACTCAAATTAGTTTCGTAAACTGTTTATTATAAACACTTTTCATATTAAACGTGAGTTCAAAATGAAATCAATATATAGGCAAAAGTTAAATAAAGTTTCAGGAGAGATTGCGTATTGAAAGACCAAAACAAGCAATAATTAAAAATTAGTTGTTGGACTTGAAAGTTCACAGAATGTATGCATAACCTGCTCGGACAAAAGATCAAGCCTCATCATCAAACATGAGGACAATTGAACTGAAGACTCACTTGAAACAAGTAATGCACGGGTATTATTATATTAAACGAGAAAAAAGTACTTTCAATCACGTCATCAACTAAGGAAGTTTGCTAACGAATACGAAAACTCTTGAAAAGCTCTTAACCAGCGTGGAAAACATAAACCAGGCACACGGGCGCATTTTATAAAGTTAACGGCAACTCGATTAAGGAAGCAGTCAAAGAAAGTTGGCAGTAAGAGCGAAGTTTGAGTGGGAAGAGGCTGATTGGATTGTACGCAACTTAACGTTACATCGCATGCCATCCACCAGGGCACCAGCAGTCTATGAGGCGTACAAACACGAGTTTAACTGTCATTGGAAAACGCTCGCGACGGTGACGCGTCATTATGTGTCCCGGAACATGTGACGCACTGGTGCTCGCTCGACCTTACGATACCTTACCCTCCTTCAGGGTGGGATTTTTGTAACAATCACAATAAGTGTAGGAGTCGTCTTTCTTGCAATATCTAAAATTGCTTCTATAGAGGAAAAAAAATTATCAGTGCGCAAACTGTAACCAGGAATTCAGCATATGATTCTACACGTAAGAAACTAGCGTAGAAAGGAGGATGGCGAGTTTGGACCCACATTATTTATAAATTAAATGATAAATGATTTTATTTCTGTAAGTAAGTTTATACAAACACTTTTACACGACAAACATTTTTATTTTTTTAACTAGATGAGGCGGCGTTTCCTATCTGACTGCTCTGACAAGAAAGACCGGTCTCTTTTAAATTCCAGACAAAATCTTGGTCAGATCATGTGAAGGCTATGTAGATCGGTATCTAAAATGGTCTTTTGAGGAAAGAACCACACAGTTTGAGTGGACCTGTCCAGTCAGTGCACGCAATTGTCAGCAATCGTGCAGCTCAACTCAGAACTTAAGGAGCTCAACGATTAAGGAAGTGTCATTCGATTGCAAGTTCATATTTACTATAATTAAGAGTTAGTAAGAGGATTACATAAACAACATTGAGTCACTAGGTGATAGAAATTAAAAGTTAAAAAAAAAATTGTTTACTTAAAAAAAGTCATCATGCAGATATTAAACGCACCGTGTTTCGTATTACATTCCAACCTACTCATTACATGATTTACGTTCTTACACTTGTAGACGTTTACGCTCGTCTTTTTTTTTATAAACAACTTGTAACATATAAAAAAAAACTTGCAAAAGTTAATATTAAAAATGCAATCATATTTTTAATACTAAAATGATCAATGTTATAATTATTACGATTATTTGTTATAACGTTGAATGGAATGTTATGCTGTCAATAGAATTTGGCTGTATAGATATACAGGGTGTGGCGTAAGTAGTGGTCCAACGTTCAGGATTCGATGAACCAAATAATTAACTATACCTAACACTTAAAAATTTTAAAAAAATTTGTAGTAAGTTTTTTTTACAAAAATCGCTCTTGAACTTGATGTTGTGTTAAAAATTAGGGTTAAAATACCAACGTTTTCTTCAAAAGAGCTTAATTTACATAAAAAAACATAATTTATCATGATAGCTCTAGTATTCAGCAGTAATTAACAGAAATTAAAATGAAAAAATTATGGTTTTTGTTGAAACTACAAACAAATTTGTAATAAAAGGTAGAAATTTCGTAAATAAAAGACAAAAAGGAAATATTTTCGGAACCCTTGGGTAAAAATGGTTAAAAAAAATAATTGTTATAGTTAATTATCTGGTTTATCGAATCCTGAAGGTGGACCACTACTTACGCCACACCATGCATATAATAGTTGCACTATTAGATTCGTTTTAGTTTATAATCTTTTACGTTGCCTAACTTTTTCCTCCCAGCCTCTACGACTTACTGCTCATCTGCTTTTTTGCTAGTTTCATATAGTTCTACAACTAGTTATAAGTGTCCATACTGTACGATACTCCTAACAGTGGGGCCCGTTTTACATGAAACATCGCCATCTTCCTTTTTCGTCGGTTATTAAAAAAGATAAAAATGGTCCCATACATTTGACCGCGTAAGTATTTTCTATGAAACAGCAGATTATTTTTTTTTTATAACGGACGAAATGTTTCGCCTCTAGGGGTCTAGATTTATATGCTGAATTTATTGGCACAGTTTGCGCACTGGTTATTTTTTTTCTTGTTATGGGTTGTACCTATGGGAAACCTAATCTTATCACACGGTTTTCCAAAAGCCTGACCAAGTCTACGATGAAAAGATCTATCAAGTTCACTGATATAATTAGTAAACCCTAATTAAATTGACATCTGACGACAATCAAATTGAATAAGCGTCAAATATCTGTAGAAATTAGTGGTAAATAAATCAGAACCCGATCCTAATTTGATCGCCAACCAATCGGCATTTATCAAGCACTCCAGGATTACAAGTTAGACCTTCCTAATAAGCCCTAATTATCCTCACTCCGACCTAGTTGGTCCTTAGATGAGAACCGTCTCCACCACTTACGTCAGCAAAGCGGTCATTTTTGATCTTACAGGCCGAAAAGAATAGGTAGAACTGGCTTGGAAAACCCTTTTAATTGGGACGACTTTAGGACTTAAGAGAACTACATGACCTAAACGCAAGTTTTTTATTGCCTAAAACAATATGATCGAATGCAGTAAAAAGAATCAGAAATAGTACATTGTTCACCGAGAGGAGAAAGTGACCGATTACCGTCGAGGGTGTCGTTTGAAGCCCGAGCCGTAGGCGAGGGCTTTAAAACACCCGAGATCGGGAATCGCACTTTCTCTCGAGTGATACATAGTGCTTTATACTACACCTACGAGGAATATAAAAAACTAAATCTTTACTAATTGAAATGGCGTCTGCAATTTTCACATGTTCTTTTTTCAAATTGTTTATCCTGCCGCCGCAGGGTCGCACTGCCAGCCCGACACCATCCAACATACAGCTAGTGGCCAGTGTCATTTTGCGAACTTGGAGATAAAAACTCACTGTAAAAACTTTTTGGCTTTTGATATTTAGGTTACCGGCGCATAGTCTTACCCAAAATTAAAAAAGAAAAACCACGTAAGAAATAGATTTTCATACACTTTTCTCTCCCGCTCAGATTCGTTTTCTCCCCGCATATTTGTTCGATATGCAATGACGTACTTTCTACCGTAAATTTGATAAAGTATCAAGGTACTTTCCAAGCAGGTGTAGTATAAAATATATGATATTCTTCAGAATATATGCTAGTTAGATAGTGTGTTGAAAACATAATACAACTAATTTGGTACGATAGAAAAAAGTCACGAGGAACCACCATTTTTTTTTTAAATGACTAAAAACTATACTAATATTCATGCAATCATTCTGCTTTTTTTTTCAGATTGTTCTTCAAGAAACATATTACCGTGATAGTGTTTTAATTTTTTTGTAAATAGAGAATTGCTTCATATTTTGCAAAAAAATACCAGTTTTGTGCCATCGCGCTTCTCTTTCTTTTCTATGCAGTCCGACAGTGACCGCGCTTTAGCAGTTGTCAGTCCCTTAAGGGCCATCGCACACTAGAGACACGACAGTCGTTAGTCAGACTTGTTGCCGTGCAGTTGTTGTATGCATTGGACCGCTTTGACTATGAGACGTTTTGTTTCAAATGTGCGCGTTTAGTACTTTTTATTATACCATAGTCTGTCTTGAGACTGTCGTGACTATAGTCTGCTCTCAGCCTAAGGGTTCGATTTCCGAGTCGAGCTGTGTAATTGGGTTTTTCCATCTGTAATTTCACAGCCTGGAGTCTGGATTTGTGCCCAGTTGATGGCAACAGGCTCGCCCCCTATTAAATGGGACTTAAAAATAACTGGTGGAATCTCGGCGTACTATACATACACCTCTGCCTAACCGTTCGTGGAACACTGGCGTGATGTCATGTAATGTCATGTTGACTTTAGGAACTCTTGTCAAATAAATAAGGTGTGTTTGTCTGACCCAGCGCCTAAATGATAAATGATTTTATGTCTGTAAGTAGGTTTGTACAAACCCTTTTTCACGTCAATCATATTTTTTAAACTACATGCGGCCGGCGTTTCCTATCTGAATACTCTGAGAAGAAAGGCCTTTTTTTTTTTTTTTCCGGGGTGGAAAATCCTCATGGATGTCCGCCGCCCTGGGGCGGGCGGCGGAGTCTGTCAGACTCTTACTGATTAAAAACCACCCCGGTGTTCCATCTCACACCTACGCCGGGGGTCGCGGGAACGTACGATCCTTCCGCAACCCCCGACTGGTGCCGGCCCGCCACTGCGGGCCTCTTCGGGTCTGGGGGGGGGGAGTGAGGTGTTTGACTCCCCCCGTGACGTCTAAGAGGGGCGCGCGTGGAACACTACGCGCTGCCACCTCGGGTCCTGGTGTGTGGGTAGCGTCGGACGTCCCCGAGTCCGTCGCCGAGAAGAAAGGCCTAAACCAACTCAGAGGTCACAGTCTCTTTTAAAGTCCAGACATAATCTTGGTAAAATCATGTGAAGACTATGTAGATCGGTGTCTGAAATGTTGTTTTTTAAAGAAAGAACCACACAGTTTGAGTGGACCTATCCAGTCCGTGCACGCAATTGTCAGTAATCAAATTCAAATTTATTTATTTGTACACATAGGTATAATGTAGTGGTACACGATGTTATAAAAAAAAAAATTGAGTCACTATGTGCTGCCTTGCAAGGCGTACAAATATTACTACACAGTTGGTAATAGGTATACAGGTAATAATATAGCCTATATCATTTTATATAATGCTAAGTAAACGTCTTACATCTTTAGTAATAAAATAAACATAAACAAAATAGTAACAAACAAATTAAGGTAACAAAAATTATTAATTAAACTTAATAACTAAAGTACTCGTAAGTAGGTACCTAATAAATAAATCTGAGAAACTTATTACGGATTTTATTTTTCATTTAAATATTCATTTATAGTGTAATATGCTTTCTGTATCAGAAACTTATGGAGTGAATTTTTGAAAGTATTTAAGTCTTTTGAAGCATTTATCGATTTGGGTAGTTTGTTAAATATTTTTGGAGTCATTCCTAGGAAACTTTTTGAGAATAGGGCGGTTTGATGGGTTTTTGACATAAGCGCACCTGGATGGCGTTTAGTGGATAGCGTTTCAAATTGGTTATTGTTATTTTTGATATACGTGGCAATTTCATAAATATATAGGGTCTAATAATTTTAAATTAATAAAAAAAGGTTTGCAACTGTCAGTGTTTTGGATCATGCATACTGCACGAAGACACTTTTTTTGGGCTTTAAATGCCAATTCCCTATCCGTTGAATTACCCCAGAATATTACGCCGTACCGTAGTGTGGTGGAGACGTATGCGTGGTATGCGGTAAGAACGAAGCTGCGGCGCAACTCAGAACTTAAGGAGCTCAACAATTCGACGAACAATACCAAAGAAAGAACATTTGAGTAGGCCGCATAAAGTACTCAAACTGCCAGATCATGATTAAATTAACTGAGAAACATACCTACAAAAAAAAACAATGACTGACATAGTCATCACATTCACAATAATGAATAGGTATAATATTATAATACTTTATAAAGTAAATACTCTTGTCATTGTATATATAAAATTCATAAATGTCAATGTGTATATAAAAATACGGACATAATCTACCTCCATCAAAATTTACGAACTCAGCGTACGCTTAAAGTGAATCGCTGAAATTACGTTGCAAGCCAAACGAAGTCCGTTGCGTCTAATTAGAAAGATTTGGCTAATCGACAGCAAAAAAAAACGCAATCATTAACATTGTTAAATTATCAGAATGAAATAGAGAGATTGATAATTTCGAATGTATGGAAATACGTGCACGTTATAACGTTGTCGTGGACGGACATCGAAAAGCGTCTTCATATATTTAATATCGTGAAGCCGCGATGTGGAAGTGGACGACTACGCTAATATCATCACGTTAGAATTATAAAAGCGTACCTTGGGGTGCAGAGCGAATGATTACCTATCGATTTTTCAGTGTAAGCTTAATAAAAACTACGTAAAATGCCTGTTTTTAGACGTGCCACGCAAATCATCGTAAAATAAACAGAGCCTAACACAATATATCTCTTATATTTGCATCGTAAAACAAAATCGTGACGTCAGTTATTATCTCTGGCAGTGTCCCTTGAGTGCCGTATTTTGGGCTAGAGTGTTATGTAGCCATGTTGGTACACCCGACGTTCGTTAATGGAGGCAAGTGATGTTAAATGTTCTTAACTTTAAGATGATAGTAATCGGTGGAGCCTTCGTGGGTACGGTGTTAAGATACACAGTAATAGACTGAGAGAACAGGCATGTGATATTTAGGAAAGTATACAGGGTTATTGGTTAAACACCATCAACCTCTTAAGGGTACTCACGGTTGTACTCATCATTATGAACAACTTTTACTATGGGACCAAATATGAAAACGCGAAAAGGAAATCAGCTGGTCCCTACATTTAGGTAGCCTGTATAAGCACACCTGCCTACCTTTTATCTACCTACTGCTAAAACGAGCAGCCGCTAGGCGCTTTATTTATTCACAGCAAAATTTAATCGTAGCTGGGATATGTTCAAATATCATGAAGTGAAAATGATTACTACTTAGAAGTAGCTGAATACCGGCTTATTCAGTTTAATGAGTCGTATGTGTGTGTAACACCCTATCCTCCCCAAGTGATACCTGTGTTTAATGTAATGTCATATTCAATTTGACATAACAGCTACAAACTGCAGTACACCGCACGTAATTACGACGTAACTGCCGTGTAGCTCTGACACATATCATTACTAGCTAAACAACCTCTTTGGGAGTACACGCCACTAATTTCTATTAATAACTATCTATCGAACACTGTCATTGTTAACTAAATTACGTAAGCCGAATGTTCAGGGTATTACATAATTTGCATGTGCTTATTATATAATGGAACATTGTGCAGCCGTTCTTGTTATTGGGCGCACAAGTTCAATTAATTACCGCTGTCCAAATGTTAAGCTGTTGTGCGCAGAGCCCATAATGGGTCACAAAACAAGCAATATACAGGTGCGCTTACAATCAAATAATATTCCATTACCGAAGTTTTGGTAAATCGCACGTGAAATCGATGATTGAATATGTCAGCGCAATCCGTATTGCGGATGTTTCACACAAACAAATAGCTAGTAATCAATCGTATTATTTGACTGTCGCTTTGCATTCTGTGCCAGTAAATGAATGAATGTATGTAATAACAATGTAACACGACAATTGAGGGACAACTGTTTGCCCGCGCATTATAACGTGGGCACACGTGAACGAGGCTATGTGCTTAAATTGAATTTATTGACACGTTGCAAATACATAGGTGCAATGACGTAATTGAATTATTGGACGAATATGTTTCTTTGATTGTCAATCTGATTGGATTAATGTTTATGATTGGGGGCTAACTAATCTGTAGTAGACGTGATGAATTATTACTTAAAAGCGAGGAAGTAAATAGATAAGCTCAAACTCAAACCTGTTTAATGCATTCATGTGTGCATTATTAGGTAAGTTCCAACACTTCCAACATAAAGCCCGGTTAGGGCACAGCAGCATAAACTAATATAATAACTACTAACCAGTAGAATTAATATACTATACTGACTAATATACTAACTAGTATAAAATTACTATTGTTTAAAAAAACACCGAACACCGAAAATTTGTAAAAGAAAGGTAAACTATAACAGACAAGAAATTAGGTACATAAGAAAATTGCAGCTTTTAATCATGATTATTAAAGAAAAATATTTAATAATATAGCCGAGTTAAACTTAGTGGTAAACAGAAGACCAATTCCCGTAATTAAAAACGTTCAAATTCAAGTCACAATCTCATCTCAGCGACAATCAAATGTCAAAAATGTAGGTAAACGCTATACAGTTTTTGACAGATTGAGACTGAGATTAGAATGCGAACGTTCTTAAAAATACGAGAATTGCCCCTCTGATATTTAATGCAAATTGTTGATGATGGCGGTCACCCAGCTCTAAATAAGAAAATCATCATTTATTCCCGTCATAACATCGCGCATCGGTAGACCATTTACGTAGAATCGAAATATCACGGGAACTCGATAGCTGAATGCCTTTATCATTTATTCGCAATCCGAATAGGGAATATTGAATACACAAGCGTATCAGTCGTCGTTATCGCTCAGATTACCCAATACTTCAGTATGCCTGCAAAAAATCGTAACTCTGCGAAATTTCAGCTACGTTTACAAATATATTAGAGCTTCGTTCGACGTCATAGAGGGCGCCACTTGATCTAAATATGGAAGGGCCGAAACTACTTCAATCCCCAGCTGACGAGAGGAAGGATAGATCCGATCCACTTATGGTAGCAAACAAACATTATGTACCTACTGTGTATGTACTTGTAGACTACACTTACCTAGAGTTACATATGCCTTCAAGGATTTGTAGTAAGTTTCATGGAAGATTTTGTAGGTTAAAACTATAAACGTTTTCTTATTTGGTTCTGGTACCTTTTATTGTGGTGTATTAAAATGGCCTCCACAAGCTGACCGTCAGCCTCACAGCGAGGTAGCTGCACAGAACACTATTACTCCTAGCGGAGAAGAACGTCGACTTCAAACAAAAAAGATAAAACGGAAATCGCTGCTGGCGACATCTAGATTTAGCCCTTAAGAACTATCTTGCACCGCGAAATTTAAAACGCATGTGTCCTACTTTCTTTTGGGCAGTCGGGCACTCTCGCCCAATTTCTTATTTTTCGCGGCATTTCTTATTTTTATTTTTTATTTTAATAGTGCCTTTGGGCACTCTCGCTTACGTATGGTTAAATTCACACAAAATGAGATACGTAGGTATGGGGAATCGAAACAACTTCATCATAGATGAACTTCACGCCGTCTTTAGCAGGCGAGCAGCCGCACTTAAAACATTTTCTTTTGTTTTCCATTGTCACAAAATACTTAGTCACTTTCTCACTAGGGTCCATGTCTCATTCAAAACAATTATTCGCTGGAACGGAGAAGCATTAGGTCGACTCGATGTTGGTTAGATCAGGTGAAGATCTTCAAATGTAGATACAAATCCAAAAATACCACGAAATTAACACAGAGACAACAAACAAAAATGTGCTATTTTACTCCGCTAGGAGTAATTAATAGTGTTCTGGGAATGTGATTCATTGTACTCGTTGATTTGATTTTTCCATTGACTTATAGATTTTTCCGACGCCGACGCCATTGTCAACTTGGTGTTTTATATATTGAAATAAAAATCCTACTATAAAAAATAATATCATTCCATTTCATTGTTGGACCCATCGTATCGTATGAGGGTTTTATTCATGTTTATCATTTTCAAATATTTTTTTATTATAATTTCAATAAAAATTAATTCATGAAGTATGGTTATAAAACTGTTACATGGAAGTAAGGATAATTTTATGGCAACATTTTGATTTGTGAAATGACGATATTGCCGGAAGTTATGTGTTAGTGTTACCACACAAAATCTTTTTTTATTTTTTATTGGCAAGTTGGAGGTTTTGCCCTTGTAGGTATTTCGTTCCTTCCATACAAAATTGACAGGGGTTGGGTAGCTGGACTGTCTGACCAATGTTCATGTACATATTTAATCGAACATCAAATAATGCCCATTTTGTTTTCCTAAAAATATAATTGAACACTAATACAATGAATGCTCTTTTTGTGAGCCATAAATAATTACTATTTTGGGGCACTAAAATACTTAATAGCGAAATTACTGCGAACAATGCGGTTGGTCACAACTCTAACCTAATCTAACCCATTTGGTCGGGGTGCCCTAGGTCAAAAAGTTAAAAAGAGGCTCATTTATTAATAAAAGTTAGCATCATTAGAAGCCCAAAAAGATTTAAGAGGTCAATCATTTAAAAAAGCGTACTCCATAAGAAGATCAATAAGTTTTGAGAGGTTCAGTTAAATATTTCCCATAATACCTGCTGCTAAAACATAGTAGGTGCCTTAACTTCTCTAGACTATAGAGATACAAAAGAGTTAGCATGCAAATCGCTAAAAAGGCAACATGTACGTCGAGTGGGTTATCAAAACTCATAAAATAAAGTGAAAAAATATTTCCACCACACGAGTGCTATCTTAGGACCTTCAAATAGAAGCAATGATTCGACTCACACCAGATTACATTTTCAATACACTCGAGAGCAATGAATCCGGGTCACTTAAAGAATGTTAAAAATCTCGGAAACTAAAAATGATAGGTTAATGCAATAAATTGTATTTAATAGACAATGTAATACTCCTTATTCATTTAAGGAGTATTACATTGTCTAACACCAGACGGGTGTCGCGTCTGGTGGGCAACTGCCCGATAATTGATGTTGGGAAGTTGTATACATGCTAGTCGCGCGGTAAACTCTGCTTGCGCGATGCAGGATTTGCGTGACGTCAGTATTACGCGCAGCTCGCATGTGGCGATACCGCTACAAGTACACAACCGAAACATAAGTCAGAACACAAAGAACAAAATGCTAATGACCACTTCTACCAAAAGAACTAGGAACATACTTCAGACAAACCAAACTGTGGAGGGCTACTTAACAAGCCTGAAGCCTGAAACCTGATAATACAAAGATGTCCAACTATTGCAACGCTGAGAGGTTTCAAGCCCGCTTGTTTCTTATTCACTTTAAATAACTTCCCAAACCACCGACGGAAACAAAAAAGATTCTTGTGGATGCACTCCGTTTTCTTGTTCAGAACTGCCTTTTTTTCGAAGGATTGCTATGATTTTTATGAGCTTACTAGCAGATTGTTCTGCGTTAAACTTCGCTCGATATTACAGGCCATTTCGACGAGGATTTTCCGCGATGCTCGGCGGAAGTTTTTGTATTAAAAACTGTTGAATGTATAGAATGGAAATGTTATAACGCGGATCTCGGATTAGATGGGTCTATTTGGAGTGAACTCAGAACTACGAAAAAAATAAAACTAGTGAATTTTTTGTGGTATCTACATCGCCACATGCGAGGTGTGCGTCATACTGACGTCACGCAAATCCTGCATCGCGCAAGCAGAGTTTACCGCGCGTCTAGCATAATATATACAACTTCCCGAAATCAATAATAATAATATAATAATAATAATATGAGACAACATCCACACAAGGTCTTCAGGTCCCGAACTAGGCAGAGCCTGTACTACGGTAACCTGATGACTGATATACATACTTATATACATATACACACCCAGACACAGGTCAAACAGACATGTTCATGCACACAAATGTTTGACTTGTCCGGGGATCGAACCCGGGACCAGCGGCTCAGAAGGCAGGGTCAGTTGCCCACCAGACACGACACCCGTCTGGTCGGAGGATCCTCCCTTTTCTATGGAGGTATGAGTGAACTTTACACCCTGTTCCTAGTGCCTCTATAAATTTAAGCGAGTACGGTAGATGTTCTAATTAGAAGAATGTTGAAAGTTATTGTGCCAATATGTGGCTCGTTCGTCTGTCGTCGCCGATGCTTAATTAAACTTGTGCTCTGTGAGCTCTTCTTTCTGCCCCGAATTACTTTTTCTACTCCTTAATCGAGTTCCCCTTATCCTACCTGAAGACAGTTGCTAAGTTTGTTGCGGCTGCCGACTTTTCAAGATAACTTTTATCTGCTGGCTCGAAGCTAAACAAGGCTTTCGTTTTACTGAGCGCGACACTGTTCACTGTTGTCACAAAACTTCACTAAACTTAAATTAGTTGTATTAAGTATCATCGACATTAACCGTCACCTCCAGCAGTGACGTCACTCAGTAAACCCCCTGGCTTACTATATGATACACTTTCTGACGGTTATTAGATGAGTTGACGTCGCCGCTCGTTGCTGCGTCTCATTTGTAACACAAAAGTAGGCTTAGCGCTGAATACGTTGAGCGCAAATTATCATACCTGAACGAAGGAAATGGGTTGAAAAAACGAATACAGGGAATTCTCAGCAACACACACGTGAACAGAGATTATCTCTTCACTACGACAGGCAAATACCTAGGATAGTTAAAAAGTTTAATTTACAAAATTGAATGGGACCAAATCGAATAAATAAGCAACACGGTGTTTGCGAAATGGGTTTTTCAAATCGCATAGCTTTTCACAAATTTATGAATATCGGCTTTCATACTTTTTTCTTTAGAAGCTGATCCCGTGTGGAGTGGAGCTGGGGCGGGTGAGGTCTCGTCGACCTTTATGTTCGATCGAGCGCACACAATGTCTGTAATGGCTGCCATTAGGAACATCAATTTGTTCAACCGTGACGCTACACTTGTCGCACGACTTTCGTTCACATGCTCTGTTAGCGCATCGCACTTAAACCCTCATGATTTAGAGTGCATCAACAATTTATTGAATTCAAACAACTTCGAATAAAGGTACTAATTAGATACGCACAACACAGTTACAATACAATCGCAAATCTTAATGAATTCCTCGCATTTCTCATTCGAACAAAGACAACGAAGCGCTTACTTGCAAAAAATGAGCATTCCGTTTCAAAGTGCCGCTGTATGTGTATTCAATTATGGCTGATTCTAATAAGAACGTCACCCCTCCCTCCAATTACACGAAACAGTGAGCAGCCATTGAATAAACTGAATTTTCTTCTTGTTATTTACAGATTGTGAATCACAATTCAGCGACCAAATGTGGGTTCGTATTTACCCACCCGCAGGTAAACTTCTCTTGCAGTTAAAAAGGAATTCGGGGGAATTTTATCGCTCGTTAGGGACCTTTAAACGCTGAGAGCGTCCGGGCAGGGATGACACAGACCGGGAAATGTTGCTCACCGCCGACCTGCCCGCTTTATACATCCTAAGGAAATCAATGGCTAATTCTTAGCGCCCGAATGTAACGCCACTTGGCCGCATTATTTATTTAGAGCCCCCGAATAAAGTTCCGTAACAGTTAATGAAATGTGATTGGCCATGTCTAATTAGCGTAGCGGATTCAGATTGCTTGTTAAATTATAAAGCATTATTTATTATTTTCCATAAAGTTACTAAACTTTAAATGGATATTCTGAACTTGATTAGGATCTGTCGGAGATGACATGACTTATGAGTGATTTACACTCGAGAGCAATGAATCCGGGTCACTTAAAGAATGTTAAAAATCTCGGAAACTAAAAATGATAGGTTAATGCAATAAATTGTATTTAATAGACAGTGTAATACTCCTTAAATGAAAGTAAAAAAAAATACATTTTATTAACACAAAATTACATAAAGAAAAAAACTGCTGATCTCTCCTTAAAACAAAAATAGGAAACATGAAATTTTTGAACTTTATTACGATTTTCTTGAATTTTAATACTTCGTATTGCCTCCTCGTGCTTCCATTACTGCGTTTACGCGGTTTGGCATGCTGTACACCAAGTTCCTTATACGATTGTGGGGAATATTCTCCCATTCCTCTGTGAGAGCAATTTTGAGCTCACGAAGCGTGATTGGGGGAGGGTTTCGTTGTTTTACGCATCTGCCTAGCTCGTCCCAAGCATGCTCGATCGGGTTGATATCCGGGCTGCGCGCTGGCCACTCCATACGAGTAATGTTCATCTCTTGAAGGTAGTCATTCACAATCCTACCTGTATGAGGTCGGGCATTGTCATGCATAAATATAGCATCCTCACCTAAATTGACCATAAATGGACCAACGTGATCATTGAGGATTTCTTCCACATATCTTACGCTAGTTAAAGAGCCGTTTTCTATGATCACCAGCTCTGTGCGACTTTCAGAAGAAATTCCGGCCCACACAAGTACAGACCCACCACCGTAGGCTACTTTTTCTTCGATGCATGCTTGCTTGAATCTTTCCCCTGGTCTTCGATACACTCTGTGTCTTCCATCGTGCTTGTAGAGCATAAATTTTGATTCGTCGGAGAACATAACTTTTGACCAATCTTCAATACTCCAATTTACGTGGCTCTGGGCATATCTTAGTCTTGAAATACGATGCCCACGCTCCAGTTTAGGGCCGTTTGCAGGTCTAAGGGGTTTTAAGTTAGATTCAGCAAGCCGACGTCTTACTGTCCATGCACTTGGGTTACTTCCTCCGAGGCGTCGAAACTGATTGGTGAGTTCAGTTCCTGTGAGAAAGCGATTTCGAAGCATGGTGTTCACCAAGTATCGGTCTTCTCGTGCTGTGGTACACCTGGTTCTGCCCGTTCCTGGTCTGCGTAGGTTAGAACCAGTTTCTTCGTAACGTCGGAGAACTCTTTGTACTGTTGACAGCGACACACCGACAGTCCTGGCTGTATCGCGCTGACTCCGGCCGGTTTCCAGCATTGTAAGTATTCTGGTGCATTCTTCAGGCGTAAGCGACATAATTTCAGCTTGAATAATGAATATAGAGCACTATCAACATGGTTTATGTACCCACATAAATGACAGATTACAAACAAAAGCAAAACCAAATGCTGTAATTTCGTAGTCCCATCTTCGAAAGTGGCCCTTTTTCAAATTTGATTTTTTTATGATATAACTTTACAATAACTAAGAAGTTTTAATACCTTCATTTAAGGAGTATTACATTGTCTATTAAATACAATTTACTGCATTAACCTAGCATTTTCAGTTTCCGAGATTTTTAGGATTCTTTAAGTGACCCGGATTCATTGCTCTCGAGTGTATTTCAAACAAAAACAATATATTTTCGTGGTAGTTCAACATTACTATAATGTCTCCCATTTTCTGCATGAAAGTAAGAAAAATCTTATGTAAACAGCGACTCTTTGCTTTGTGAATTTGCTTAGAAGACAGGGAGTTTCTTCGAGGCCAACTGTTTCATTTCAATCTTAATATTGTTAATTATAATAGGAAAAGACCTCCTTTGCCCTGAAATGAGACAATTTCTGGTTAATTATATGATGTCAAACACTCTACCGGATTGCCGTTGATAGTTGAGGTGGTCTCTTGAAGACCACCTTAGACATTACCCTACATGGTCCTCATATGATCTGGCTATTACAATGTTATTGTATGGACTCTATAAGAGACTTTTACCTACCGAGTTGGTTTAGGTTTTACTTCACAGAGTAGTCGACTAGGAAACAACGAATCATCAAATTTTAATAAAAAAAAAACAGCATCCGTGCATGAAGTTAGTACAAAAAAGTATTTGCGTTCATATCAAATCACTCGTTAAATTAACCACAAGTAAAGTAATATCAGTTCACACAATCCATGCCAATGTCCTGTAAGTGGGCAATCAAATAAAAGTAAGAAGTTAGTGAGTTGGGGTCATCGCCTCATATCCCGCCATCTGGACCAGTATCACCGCTTCTATATTGCTCGAGAACTTTCCATGAGCTCATATCTTAGTAATATCTTAATAACGGAGCTTATACCTAGTTATACTTACCACGGTAAATATATCTCGGTATATCTATGATGCAGCTATACTGTATATACAAAGTGTAACAGAATAAACGCAAGTCCTGAAAGTAGTTTGCTCATAATTGACTACTGAATCCATTTCAGTAACTATTAAAATAGGTATTTTTTCAAAAATTATGGAAGTAATTTTATTTTATTTGACTGACCGGTTGGCGCAGTTGGTAGCGACCCTGCCTTCTGAGCCGCTGGTTCCGGGTTCGATCCCCGGACAAGTCAAACATTTGTGTGCATGAACATGTCTGTTTGACCTGTGTCTGGGTGTGTATATGTATATAAGTACAAGTCATCAGGTTACCGTAGTACAGGCTCTGCCTAGTTCGGGACCTGAAGACCATGTGTGGATGTTGTCCCATATTATATTATTATTTGCAATACTGACCGCCGATTGTGCCAAAGAAAATTAAATCTTATCTCAAGGCAATAAGACTCAATTTGAAATGCATAAAGCAATGCTAGGGTCAACACGATTTTCTTAATAATAATAGCTAGCTCAAAAAAAAAGGTTTTGGACATTGTATAATGCTTTTAACTCAATACTCTAATTGGGGTGTATGAGGTCATGCGTTAATTATCTTACACGTTGTATATAATTATATATAATACAAAATAATATAATAATATTATAACGAGGCAAAGTTTATGAGATTGTGAGGTTGTAGGGGGTAATCTCTGGAACAACTGAACAGAATTGAAAAATTATTTTTGCATTTGATAGCCCAATTTTTGAGGAAGGTTATAGGCATATTTAACATCGCGCTATGACCCTTAGAAGCCGAGCAAAAATAAAAATTAAACGTCAGAAAGAACGCTAAGCGAAAACGAAGTGATAGCGCGGGCAGGTGATGCGATGCGTCGGGGTGGGGAGGGGGCACGAGAAAGGAGGATGGCGAGGTTGCATGTACAATGGGACCCACTGATAGGAGTATCGTACAGCATGGAAACTTATAACTACTTGAAGAACTATATAAAACCTTGAAATCCTGCAGTAATTCACAATTTCAAATTCAAATTCTTTTCTAACTTTTAATTCCCATCACCTAGTGACTCAGTATTTTTTATATAATCCTCTTACAAACTCTTAATTATAGTAAGTATGAACTTGCAAGTGAACGACACTTCGTTAATTTATAAATAATGTGGGTCCAAATTCGCCATCCTCCTTTCACGGGGACGAAGTGGGGGGTAGAAGCTAGTAGTATATTATTAATAATAGTCGTTTTTCGTGTCTCTCTGTATGACCGCGTGTTTCTTCTAAACTACGCAACGATTTCGATGCGGTTTTCACTATCATTTCAAAGAATTTATTCCGGAAGGATAATGTGTATAATACGTTACTATTAAAACATGTATTAAAGAAATCTCGATGTTTTGTCAAGTCGTAAACACTTTGCGAAGCGACGGCGCGCGGCGGGTCGCTAGTACCTCGTAATATCAGTAGGCCAATTCTCGTACTTAAAAAACGTTCAAATTCAAGTCGCAATCTCATCTCAGCGACAATCAATGTCAAAAACCTGTCAAAAATGTATGTAAATTGATTGTAATTTTGACAGATTGAGACTGAGATTAGAATGCGAACGGTCTTAAAAATACGGGAATTGCCCCTCAGAAAACTCGCTTGTGTTAATATAGACTCCACGAGTGGCGATACTTCAATGTATGTACAGTGAACAAAGTCGACGCATGATCACTTTAAAATTTTTTCGTTTGCACGAAGTGACTAAGCGCTCAGTTCCGCCCACAATTTTGTATTAAATAGATAAAATAAAAATTGTTTTTTTATTATGAAAAGAAACGCATGTTTTAGCCTTTTGCCTGGACGAAAAATATTTGGTACTTCCTTCCTTGATTGGTTGGTCAAATTGGTTATGGCGGGGGTTGTAAAGAAATGGTGGTCATGCGTCAACTTTGGTAATAGTACCTATGTCTCTCGCACCGTGGGTAGTCAGCCCATTCTGCCGCTGTACTGACTGGCAAAACCTCATATATTTCTTTCTGATGCGAGAGTCAGAGAGAGAATTTTTGGTTATCGCGGTCCTATGGTGCTTTTGGGAAAGATGAGCAGGGGCTGAGTTCCCAAGCTTCCGCACATAATTTAAACTATACTACATAAAAATAAAACTTTATGCACAAGTAAAAAAAATACTGTAGAAAGGCGGACAATTTTTTTTTTTTTTGACGCGTAATTGTCATTTGAATTGCCAAGAGTCCACGAAAACGCCAATAAAAATATGTGTAGTAAGTACCAACTTTCTATTAAAATATCAGGATGCCAAGTCAAAATATAAACTAAACATTACTGTGAACTGAACAAAATAATATATGATTCCGCACATTTCGTACTCGTAAGTTCAGTCTAACCGAGGAGTTAGTTTGAAAGTAGCAACTAGAAGGAAAGGTGTGTGGCGCAGTTAGCTACATTTTCATGCTAAACTTCTTTCACGTACTTCTTTGAGCAAAAGAAAAATAAAAACGTGGCTCATCTTATCAGCTGTTTGAGTTTTTACTACGCAGATTGATTTCGATAAATTGTCTTTTAACTTTTTTATATAAAAGAAAAGAAAGAAAGAAAATGCGTTTATTTGCGGTAAACATGACGCAAAAAATAACACAAACACTGAAAATATGAAAAGGTTATTATTATTATTATTATTATGAGACAACATCCACACAAGGTCTTCAGGTCCCGAACTAGGCAGAGCCTGTACTACGGTAACCTGATGACTGATATACATACTTATATACATATACACACCCAGACACAGGTCAAACAGACATGTTCATGCACACAAATGTTTGACTTGTCCGGGGATCGAACCCGGGACCAGCGGCTCAGATGGCAGGGTCGCTACCAACTGCGCCAACCGGTCAGCCGGTCAGTGGGGGAAACATGCGTCACATCCACGCAAAACGGCTATCGCTCAGCATTATGCCGCGACCCTATGCAGGACAGAGCCCCAGCGCTGGTTTTCAGCGACAGCCGGCGCTGACGTAGTGACGTCGTCCGGTGAGGCAAACAATAGTTAGGACGCTGTACCAGTACAGCGTACTTACGAACGTTGCACTTAAATAAAAATAATATAATTAAATATGCTCAATCTGTATTTTTCCCCCAGGTTACAGTGTAGGCTTGTGGCTAAATGATAACAGTCGCGGTCGGTTCATGGATGGGTGACCATCCATTACATATCGAGACCCCTCCGTGCCTCGGAAAGCACGTTAAGTCCGGCTGTCATTGGTAGATCTTTGGCAGTCGTTACGGGTAGTCGGAAGCCCAAAAGACTGACAACCAATCTCACCAAGGGGTAAGTATAGTGTTACCCATCAGTAACTGGGATGTGGAGGTCAGATAAGCAGTCGCTCTATGTGACATTCTGGTATTCAGTTGCATCCGGTTAGACTGGAAGCCGACCCCAAAATAGTTGTTAAAGGGCCAGGCAGATGATTATGGTTGCTCAAACTGAAATAAAGTAGACTTGCAGTAAAAGTTGCTGCAACTACAGTTACATAATATTTAGTTACATATTATTTTGTGCCTATTAGGTTTCAATGTCTTAAAGCCTATACAAGGTGGAGACGACAATACGACAATAAATTGAACTGCGTATATCTAATGATGTTCCCAGCCTGCATACAAAAGTTCAATCAAATATATCCAATAGTTTAGGCACTATAGCTAGTCAAAGATTGGCAAAACCCATAGTCGGCCCATCACTACTATTTAGTTTGTTTGAAAAAATCACTTTTGTTATTTCGGTGTTAGGATTAATTTGATAGTTTCAAAATACTCCTATGCATTAGTATTGCCAGTGTTTTCATTTATTGTCGTATTGTTGTCTTCACATTGTATACAGGGCGTCCCACGGCTATGCCACATGGAAGGAAAGTACCTTGAATATTGTAGATGGAACATTTTACTGAAAGAAGACATTATTTTAATTTAAAAAACAATTTAAACTGCATTCATTGATATTTAAATAATCACATGGTTGAACCGGAAATCGAACCCGTTACATGAGAAAAATAATCATAAGGATTATTTTTTGCTAAATAACACAGTGTCACAAATAAAAGGAAGACCATGAATTTTAACAAACCACCAAAAAACTTTAAAATCTCAAGCATACCGTGCGGTACTACACTGATTGAAACTCATCTGTCTATGCCTGCTTTTTAGATTTATCTAAAGCTTTTGATCTTGTTGCATACAACTGGTTGTGGCAAAAGTTTTCGGATGATACGGATCTACCTACTGAGAACAAAAGTCTCCTAAAGTGATGGTAAGGCAACCAGAGCAATTTTGTGCGGTGGTCTGGGTCACTTTCAGTTGAGTACGGGTTGGATTGTGGTGTAAGGCAAGGCGACATATCCGCGCCGACTCTCTTCAACTCAGTGAACTCAGTAGCGCCGGTGTGGCCTGTTCGATCGATGGTGTTCTTGTCAACAACATCGGTTACGCGGACGACATGGTGCTGTTGAGTCCATCGATCAGTGCCCTTCGAAAACTGATTTCGATCTGCAAGTGGTATGTGGGGGCCCACGGGCTCAGATATAACGCCATTAAAAGGGAGCTCGTGGTGTTTAAGGCAGG
Organism: Brachylomia viminalis; assembly: GCA_937001585.2. Lineage (NCBI taxonomy): Eukaryota > Metazoa > Arthropoda > Insecta > Lepidoptera > Noctuidae > Brachylomia > Brachylomia viminalis. The sequence continues at coordinate 10,577,516 of OW443307.2, read as the reverse complement.
ATCTAAAACTTATGACACTGTCCCACAGGTCATGTTGAATGCCAGTGTCCTTAAAAGAGTCCTGCAGTTCAAATATCTGGGCCACTGGATCACCGAAACGCTTGTAGATGATATTAATATAGACAGGGAGCTCAGGGCTTTGTCTGTTAGAGCTAATACGCTGGCTCGTAGGTTTGCACGCTGTACTGTGGAAGTAAAAGCTACGTTTTTAGGGCATATCGCCAATCGTTTTACACGTGCAGCCTATGGGTCAAGAACACGAAAATATCGTACCACAGCCTGCGTATTCTCTACAATAATGCCTTCAGGGTGCAGATGAAGCCGCCTCGCTACTGTAGCGCATCAGGTATGTTTGCGGGCGCAAATATAGATGGATTTGCGGCGATCATTCGCAAGAAAGTTGTGTCCCTGTCCCTGTATACGAGGCAGTTGGAACAGCTACCTTCATTTGTTCGCATGGAGGATGGATCTGGATATGTATTGCCCAATAATGCGGTACTGCACCAGGCTGCATATTGAGCATTCCGGATCCAATCCTAAATTTTGACTAAGATGAAACATACTATAGTGTATTTTAATCTTTTTGTTATTGTAATTTTAAATTACAATAACATTATAAATTACTAATTTATAATGTTTTTATTGATGCCTCTTATAATGTTTATAATTGTCATCTTTTAATTAATTCTTAAATGTATCTAATATTTTAAATTTCACATGTATGCATAAGGACTAGTTCTGAAATAAATGAATGTATTATTATTATTATATTTTTTGACATATCCCGGACCTTTGAAAGGCGTACGAGGGGCCAAAGTCAACTCGCAGAGGCCCCATAGACAATTTTAAGCGTTGAGGCATCAACCGACGATTATCCCTGTATGCACTATGCAAGTGCACCCAAGGACAACCCCTGGTTGGTGCAGGACTATTGCAGAACATGGGAACAAATCATATTGGGATATGGGTTTGGCTGGCTACAGTGTCTTTTATTTTATTTTATTTTATTTCGGGATAAAAAACAGGAGTACAATTAAATGTTAAACATAGTATCTTACTAATTATACAAAATACTTATTATACTACTAGCAACATTATCCACTTATTACTAATTTGTTGATTGTTAATGCTACGTGAGATAAAAATAAAAACAGACTACATGAATGAATGGACAGAAAGATAAAATTTATGAATTAATTGATTGCTTCCTAAAACGAAATTTATGGAATAGAAAAGAAAAAGGAAAAAATAATAATAAAATAAAATACAGCACTTAATCATTCATAAGCTAAGATAGAATCGACTACAGATTTCCTAAATTGATGTGCTGTTAGACTAAAAATATCAATGTTTTCAAATCGAGTGTTGTAGAAATCCACAAGTTGGCGCAGAGGAGCGCGCAAGCCAGCATTGGAGTTACAGACGTGCTTGGTATTTATAGATAGTAAATACCAGTATTGTTACTAGAACTATGGAAGGAAAGCCCCTGCCAGATCAATGTTTTATAATACATGGAAAAAATGCCAGTAAGTGACTTGCACACTCAATAATGGGCCCCCGGAAACCGTAGCTAGCACTTAGTGTCATAGCGACAAGGGGGCAGCATATCCTGATGTGCTTGAGAAGTGGAGAGGTATTCCACGACTATCAGGACAATCCCAGAGCCCGGAAGATGGTCAAGATAACTTACTCCCTTCCTCCGAGCACGTTTGCTCTTGCGAATCTCTACTCAAGCCGCGACCAATAAAGGTAAAAGAGAGGTGGGAGCTCTGTTCATCGTCAGTGTTCACTCCAGCCGGTCAATAAAGGCAAACCAGAGATGAGGAACAAGACTTCTCCCGGGAGATAGGTCCATTGGGTCGCTACTGCCCAACACATACACAGCTCGCCACATGCTGCCCTGCGGTTTTCTGTACCTCTCTTAGTCTGGCTCCTCACCCTAGACCTGTTCCAGTAAAGTAAACTCTACTGGCGAAGACCTAGAGTTCAGAGCGCGCAAGCCCCACCACGACGTCAACGTAGAGAAACGGCGGTGGGGTTATTATTATTAATGGATTGCCGACATATTACCAATAACCCTGTATATACCTACTCAATATATCTATCAAATAAATATATATAAGGTAAACATACATATATCCACACACACACTACATCCACCTTAAATACCACATTGAATAGCCCCCTAACACGTATAGCAAGGCTATATAATGAAGGGTCTAACTTGACAGATTACCCTATTGATATCTTCTCCATGAGTTTCGCTTCATACAGACGTTCCCTATTTTTCCCTATTTGAACAGTGCGAACAGTGCACGTCTATGTAGTTCTAATTGGTTTGTTTTTGTAGTGTTCTAGATTTAGGTCTTCTAGACACAATTTATTTTTCTTTTTGTCTCTAACATTAACTTTAAGTCATATTGTCAATGTCATGCATACATGTTATTTGCATGGTTACTGAAATGCCAATTATATATTTTAGTTCATTTGAATTGTAAATGACTGTGATGTTGGTGTGCTTATTCTAAATAAATAAATAATATGTATTCATTTATTTAATAATTTAAGCACAAAATGGGGGGTGGGATGTGTATAATACAGCGTGACAGAGACATTGACGCGCTACCTTTTATCATGGATTCGGTACATGATACAAGCTCACAATGGTGATCAATGCTCGTGCTTTCTTTGTATGAAAAGAGATCTTTGCCCAGCAGTGGGACAGAAAAGGTTGGTATTATTATTAGAAGGTCCTTAATGAGAAACCCACGCTCATATACAGTGGGCGTTTAATCTTCATACAATATCCCTTTAGAAACGTTTACCAACGCTAATAAAAAAAACTAATCAAACCATGTAACAATTTTAATTCTATAACATGAAAGCTTTTTTTAATTTGCTAAATTAATATTGCTGTATAAAATCATAGGCTTGCGTTTTACTTCGTGACTTATGACGCACAGTCACGTTCAAATATACCTAGCTGTATAATTCGTTAGCAGTTTTTATGTACAAAACTAGTAACCCGCCCCTGCTTCGCACGGTTTTTATGACTGAACAAAGCATGGAGATTTCTTTATTATATGTAAGCTAAAATAAAAAAAATAAAAAAATGTTAATGTATTATAAATATAAAACTTCCGGAACAAATTCTCGAAATGATGGTGAGAACCGCATCCAAATCTCTAGCGTAGTTTAGAATGATTATGCGGTCACACAGACAATCACGAAACGCGACTTTAATTTATAATGTATGTAGATATAAATGAGCTCCTTTCTTTAAAGTTTATTTAATTAAATGGGATAAAAACAGTAGTATAATGAAATGTTTTACACTATATTATATAAACTTAAAACACTAATTGCACAACCAATATCCACAGATAATTTATATAGCATAAGATTAAAGATTAATGCTACGTGAGTTAAATAAATTTAAAAAAGAACAACAGTGATTACGGACGTTCTAGTAATAAATTAAAAAAAAAACTAAAAAAACAAAAAGAGAAAAGAAAATTAGGAAGCAAGAATATATTCGACTACAAATACACACAAGAAGCAAGTTGGACATTTTCATCACCAATATTTGAGCCAAGGGTGGCGATTTTAAATATAAGGTTATTATCTGTAGGCCAATTCTCGTACTTAAAAAACGTTCAAATTCAAGTCGCAATCTCATCTCAGCGACAATCAATGTCAAAAACCTGTAAAAATGTATGTAAATTGATTGTAATTTTGACAGATTGAGACTGAGATTAGAATGCGAACGGTCTTAAAAATACGGGAATTGCCCCTCTGATATCCATTAGAAATCTAGATATGTGTAGGTAGGTACTACTAGCTATAACAATGATGAGGCCAATGTTTATCAGTTCATAGTAATTGATGATATAAAGGTATGTTGGTATTGTTTTGTTTATCTAGCCTAGTTTGTCTTTATCGGTACCTTTAACATGGAAGCTACCATGTAAAAGGGGTAGATATTTACCGGACACCGATTTCCAACAGCCAACAGGTTTTACTAAAAGGTTTAGTAAAAGTATCGGACACTTTGTTATATCTAGAAATTAATGAAACGATATAATTTAAGAATATTAAGTAAACCCCAAACTTTGAAGCCTTGCGCGCTTAAGATCCGTGTAAAAATTTACTTTCGTAAAGGTACAGCATTTTATACTGCTATCAAAATGAGAGTATCAAACGTGGCGATGAGGATGTAGCAGTATCTAAATCACCACATACGAGCTGCGCGTCATACTGACGTCACGCAAATCCTGTATCGCGCAAGCAGAGTTTACCGCGCGACTACCATATATACAACTTCCCGACATCAATTGTCGTCGGGTAGTTGCCCACCAGACACGACACCCGTCTGGTCGGAGGATCCTCCCTTTTCTATGGAGGTATGAGTGAACTTTACACCCTGTTCTTCGTACCTCTATAAGGAGTAGCAACTGTAGTGTATATATGTATTTATTAGATACTAGAAGACTCGAGAGACGTTGTCCTGCAACGTTGACTCAATTGCAGCGTCACTGCGTCACCTTACGAGTCCAATTATGAATCTAAACCATCCAGGGATCCAGTCAAACACACACAAAAACCATCATTTATAGATTAATGTTTAGATAATTTAGAATGATTGATATTAGGTCGGGGCAAAACCTATTTCGTATTTACTATACAAATACAAGACTAAGAGCTCGTGAGTCACCCAAATATCAAGCTTATTTGTATACCCAGACTTCTTAAAATGGGTCAAAACCTTTTTGTGGTTAACCCCTAACACTTCAGCTATTTCGTAACTACTAATATGATCTCGTTCCACTTTTCCAATAATGGCAACCGGCGGCGGCGGGGCGAGCACGGCCTATGTGATAGGCTTGAGTCACGCATTTTATCACGGTTTTTGCTCCCAAAGTGTGATAAAAATATGTGATTCAAGCTTATCACGGTAGGCCGTGCTCACCCCGCTGCATCTTTGTCTTCAAAATTCCTGGATTGAAAACGCTTGAACCAACTTTATGCTACTCTTACATTACTGGCACTGCGTTAAGTCCATAAACGTCACTTTTTTTTTCGCAGCTTGTGTCGTTTTTTTCCGTTTATTTTGTTATAGAACCTCAAATGTATTGAATTTCTTCGTTAGATTCACTCATTTTGGCGTACTGATTTTTTTTTTGAAAAATAGTGGAAAATCCATTTTACTTTTTTTTTTAATGTCATTTATTTCAATACTCAATACTTTATTGCATTCCATAATGTGTACATTATATTAGTTGGTATTTTAAAACATCGAATCAATTATGGACCCTGTCGGGAACAGCAAAGTTAATGTTGAATAGGAGAGAGGATGAAGGCGCTTTTTGTTAAGAAAAAGATTAAATATTAAATTAAAATAATATCATTTGCTTTTATTGTATTTATATTTCCTCTAAGTATTTATATAATTTTGTTTTAAGTTAAGTTATTGCACGATTTACATTAATAACGTTATATATTATAATAAACTTAATATTTACGATTTTATTGAGTCTTGTAGAATGTTATTTAATGGCAGTAACTTGTTTTTAATATCCTCATTAGATTACCTCGCCGTTTACCCAAAGTAATCGAGTTATTACTTTTAATGTGGAGCATAGAACAATTTTAACTCAGGGTTGACAGTTTGCAGCACCGTAATGTAATTTTGCATGTGTCAGCGCGTCATTCGCGTTTTGTCAGCCGCCCCCCTGCCAGTCGGCACATGGGTTGACATAGCCAAGTATTCGGCATAATTGTTTCGGGATTATGCTTGTCTTCCGCTCCCATTAACTATGGTTTCTGCGCGTATTCAATTAACTGTACGTCTTATATGCTGCTTTGATGGTTTTATCTCGTCTTAGACACGCGTATGACGTTTTTTTTTTTTTGTTTTTTTGTAGCGTGACGTAGTTATATTCATTGTGTTACTTTCTTGTATTTTATGTAAAAAAAATCCCTTTATTTAGTCTGCTGTTTAGCACTCTGAAAATACTACGCTTCATCTATAAAAAAAACTTCAAAGTTGTGAACTTCAATGTTTAAGTGATAAATGAGTATATACTCATCTATCACTTAAACATTCACCAAAAGTCTTTGTGACCTCATTGTTGGGTACAATGACGTCACAAAGACTCGCAATTCACCTGCATCGAGGGACATTCGCCAAGACTCACAGTGCAGTTATTATCCCTCGTTTGTGTTAAGTGGGTACTGCAATGATCCGGCTTAGCGCTTTTAATGAGCTCCCTCGGCGAGATCGCCTTTCACCACATGTCCTTGTCTGCGCCATATAAATATAGCCTTGTAGCATATTATAACAAAACAGATGAGTACGGAAGGTCAGCTTTATACACTGAACCAAAACAGACGCATGGATATTTACAGCGTGTAGCGTCAGCGTGTGCGTGTGAAAGGGATGGTCAAGTTGAAGGTCGGGCAAGTTGTTCAGTTTGATGGTCTCTACCCGCACCCTTAAAAGTTTTCTCCTACATCCTTTCGGATGCTGTGGTCCCACGGCCCGCTTTCTCACAGCCCAGATCGCGCTAGGCCAGGCCAACAGACCGTAGGAACCGTCGCATCCGTCCTCGCCTGACCGATCCGTCAGGAGTCGGTAAGTTAGAGACGAGTCGTGGCGGGGCACGGGGCCGCCTGTCGCGGCCTGTACGGGCGCGTTTCTTTTTGTTTTGTTTGTCAAATGTTGATGAATAAAACCATAGCGACTGCACGGGCACCCGCAACCATGCGCTCCGTATCACTTGCCAACCGGCCGTTAATCCAACATTTATTTCAATCATTACAATTTGATAAACAAAGCTAAAAGAAACGCGCTTATACAGGCCATGACAGTCACCCCGCGCCGCGACACGCCGCACCTTTGAACTTACCGACTCCCAACGGATCGAACGGTCGTCGACAGGCCACCGCAGGCTTCATCGGATGCGACGGTTTCCACGGCCTGTCTGTCTGGCCTAGCGCTATCTGGCGTGTGAGAAAGCGGGCTGTGGGACTGCAGCATTAAGAGACCTCAAATTATCTCAAACGAATGCAAGTCGCCAGTGCGCTTGCACCGCTCGAAATAAGGCGTGTCGTTTGTGCGTGCGTTTTCGCTCGTTGTATGGAGCCGACCTTCTGTCACTGTGTGTTTTGTGATATGATGGTGGAGCCGCCGTGAGTTCTGACCCATTTTGGACCGTTTGTGACACTGTGACAAGTATTAGTTGCTTTATGGTTCATGTTTTATGTTTAAAGCCTATCATCAGCATATTCCCAACTTACAATGTAGATACCTAACCTACCAAAGCTTTCTACTGATGATTGGTTCTTAAAAGACTTGCTAGCTGGAATTATAAATGGACCAATTAGCAGACGGATTAGTAATTATAAACATGAAACAAAATTGCATAGTCAATTATATCGAGCCACTCTCGAAATTTAAAGTACTAGCTGTTGCCCACGACTTCGCCTGCAATCCAGGATGAAAAGTAGCCTATGTCCTTACCCAGTTCATGGTCTATATGCATGCCAAATTTCATCCAAATCCGTTCACCCGTTTTGGTGTGAAAGCGTAACAAACAAACTTACTTTCGCCTTTATAATATTAGTTAGCTAAAGTTAGGTTAAGTGAACTACTGAATGAATAAATAAATAATAATATAGGTTGTAGGAACCTTCACCCAAGACAAGCAGCGACTTAGTGTGGCTGCCATGTTCTGTGTAACCTAATTAAGATATTGTAATCATTACATGCTATCTGTGATGGACGGATTAATTGTTTAATTACATCATAAGTTACCAATTAACTAGGTACCTGAACGGTATTCACAAGCAATTAAAATCTACGTGTGCTATGAATTGAATTGAAAGCTTATCCTAAATTGAACAAACTCCAACAATACTGGCGCTTTTCACGCAACGCGAACATCATGCGGGCATAAAAGTTTAGGTTACTGCAAATATATACGCAAATATCGCTCGTTAGATATCACAGCTTATCCCGGAAATATAACACAAAACTTAAAATCAATATAATCATAAAAATTCATAATCAAATTCAAACATTTCATACAACGCCCGCGTTCATAAAAATATATTAACTCCTATAAATTTAGCATCGTCGGCGATTTATTTGTCGCTTAAGCGATACGCTCTCGTCGCTCGTAAACAGGGCTCATCAAACCGAGCCGGATTATTGCCGACATGCACGACCGTATAACGGAAGCGCTCCTTTATAACACTGAAAACGAAATGGCGCCGCAAAAGAACTAAGAGCCACTCGAACGCACAGTCTGCGCCGACTGATAGGTAGTCGATAAATCAGTTTCCATTTAAAACGAATGTTTTTGACATGAATAATTCTAAGAGAGTCGGTCGACTGCGGCTTACCGCCATAACAAGTTACCATCCGCAGTCTCGAGGTATAATCGATTAGTCGATCCAATACGTCCCTAATAAGAATAACTGATGAAACTCGAATGTAAATTTGCATTGAAAGATATTCCATTTAAAAGAAACGATAAGAAAACATACTTGTGATGGATGGCCCCGTCATTGGGGCTTCGATTACGTTTGACGAAATGTGATATACGAACCGAAATGCATTAACATTCATGCTGACTCACTGCGGGACTAACAACGCGTCGAAGATTCCAGATAAAATATGTACTGCGGGTGTTTGATTAAACATTACACAGGCGGAATGACGTAAACAGTTCCTATTGATGGATATGGATATTAATAAATAAACAAATAGATAGATACATACATAGACAGACAGACCCTGTCACCCTATAAAGGTAAGTAATGTACAAATAACGCTAAGGAAGTAAATGTGATGGTAGAAGACTGCACCCCTTAGTACAAAATAAGTTTGATTATTCCAAAATAATTATATAAAAAATAAAAAAATGTTTTCTTTATAGACGGGGCACGGGGTTTATGCATTTGGAAAATAATAAAACTTGCAAGATAAACACCCCTGAAATATGGTGAAGACATTGTCTAACTCGGAAGTCTGAATTCACGATCCAGCGTAAAACTTTAGAACTTGAACGAGATGCCGGGGACTAACGACAGTTTCTATAAAAAGAAGAAAATCTTTTAATTCAATTGTTTTTATGTTCAACTATATTTTTCAAACTTTAAATATTTTAAACAATGCAATCTTGTCAAGATTCTATTTGTATTGTGTTAGTAGCTTTTTTGTTTTAGTGGTCATCAAGGATTCATTCATAATTTTACTTGTAATATTAAATAGCGTGACCGACATTCAGTAAAAAAAACAATAACAGTAGGTACTTATAGTTAAATTTCAGTCTTTAGAAACACAAATGAAAATCCTCAAACAGGTAAAATTTTTACTAAGCACTGAACCAGTGCATTGTTCCGAGCTAACAATAAAACAAAATGCAACAATAAAACAGCTATGCCAAAAAGTACCAAACTATAAAAAAGCTACAAAGCAACTCAAGACACAACTCTGTAACAGAATTAAATAACTCTTCGTTCCAATCATCGCTATATCGTAACTATCCGTCTACTATGTCACTTATGTTCGTCATAAACATAGATTAAACATTAATCCCAACAAGCCATTATTTTGTTACGAAGCTAATAACTTTACCTGACAAAGGAGAGTGACAGCTTTACGTCCATGTACCTAACCGGCTTTACCAACTAATTGTTCCAAGCTTTTCGTAATCATCTACAAGTACTCAAGGACTTACAAGAAGGGTTGGGAACCCATAATTAATTCAAGCGAATCATTTCTAATATTGTTTTGGAAGAATGTGGGGTATCGTGTATTGTCGAGCTTGGACGGCAAATAAACTCTAAGCGGAATGTCCGCTCTAAAACTTTATAATTACTTAGCAAAGATTAGTGAAACGATTGTGCGGACGTGAACTAGCTCGGACGCCGGCCGAAACAATAATGTGTCTATGTAGAATTACCCTTTGTCCTAGATGTGCGACAATTACGACACCACGTGATGCTATCATACATATTGAGATCAAATAAAATTTGCACTGTATTTCTACTACTGAGCATTTGTCTGTAAATTTACGAAAACACTGAAAAGTAGGATAAACGCTTCGCGTTGTAACTTATAACTGCACCAAAATATTATCACATTTTCGCATATCGTAGCACGTTCTCACATTTTCCGCCCATCAGGACGCTTGGTTGGAAAGCAAGACTACCGGCTGAGGGACGTATCTCGACATCACTCGCAACGTCTCTTATCTCTCGTGATATAAGCCAGGTTGTTAGCGTGCTTGCTACTCGCGTATTATTCCTACGTGTAATTGTATTATTACGAGCGGTGTACATTTTGCTGCCAGTTTCGCTTGACGGAATAATACACGTCCCTGAAGAAGTTTCACTAAAGTCAGATGCTACTTTGTGACGTCATTGTTCGCTACGTCACTCAGAGAAGTATGGCGGAGTTTATGACGCAGACGTAATCACAGAGCTCCACGTATTTACCTTAAATCATGCGGTATTGTCTAAAGTAATGGCAAAATAATGTGAGTGGAGGCTGATTGCCGACAGGTGCACGCTTCGCCTGAATACTAAATACGCTCCACATATATTAACATATACGACATTCAGTTCAACATTCATTAGTTGGCGTTTCATTTCATTCGCACAGCTTTCACGCAGTAAACGACATTTTGTCCCACCATAATGTATTCAGCATTGAAGCATTATTAATGCTTCTATAGAACAAGGCTCTCGTGCCTACATTCAAACGTATTGACATAATATCGGATCTGTATATTCCATTGACATTCCTAATTATTGATAAGCTTATAAGGTACCTATTGAGCTAGATTGTGCTTGGTTACGCAAGTTTAATTATGCAAAATCATTTCAACACTATTGGGCAAAATCAAAACTCATTTATTCAAACTAGGCTGACAATCAGCACTTTTTGGACGTCAAAATTACATAAGATAGTCCCCCAAAACGCCCGCCCTTCACCACTTCCTATTCCTTAAGTAGGGAAGAAGAAGTGGCGCTACAAACTCGACAGCAGCACAGCTGTCTGTTCAGTCAGCAGAACTTGATTCTATGCAATAGTAAGTAATTAACATTACGAAACACAAAACATTAAATTAAATATTTGCCATAATATGGCAGCTAGCACACGCCAATATACCAACATATGCCTAACCAGTAACCAAGTTTTTCCAATTATTGCGAAGCTCATAAAAGCTCGATACCCCGACCTATTAACGAAACTATAATCCGGGCTGTATAACAACATAGGGGTGAACTCTGTGCAGTTACAAGCGAAGAAACTCGAAGCACCGCGCTAGAGGTGCCCCAATTTTTGTAGAATCGTAAACCCGTAAGATTTAGTGAACGGTCAGAGTTTTAACGAGGGCCCGTGTCCTGCGTCCTCCATCGTACTCAACCCTCCTCGCCGACGAAATATAGTTTTACGACAATCGCTAGTGAGCCATTAAACAATTTTCACCGGCGCCCGGCTACAATGTTTATGCTTTACTACCCCGCTTTGTGTAAGAATAATGAGATATATAGGTATGCATTTTGGGTTCTACGATGTTTTTGGATATGCCCAATAATTTTGGAAAGTAGTATAGTAAAAAGCTTTATGTAGCCAACTAATGATTTTCGGCCATACATATTAGGAGTTCAATTTGTTGCATTTGGCCCCCCTATCAGTTCCTGACGGATACACGTCGAATTGCAAGTAATCCTGTATATAACTACTTTCCTATTTATATTATTCCTAGAACTCCTAAAACTTCCACAAAATTCAAATAAATGCACTTAGTTTCCCATATAACAATTACCATGACTTGTGAACCTTTCACATTTAGAACATCGTGTTTCTATGAGCTCCTGGTAAATTCAGAATTCATGTTGTGAATCAAAGTTTCTACGAATTTGACAAATTTTCCAGAACAGAACATTTGACTAATTTGTACTATGTATATTAATTAACATTTGTTGGTCGTGGTTTCGTCGGTAGGTAATAATGAATGAAGCTGCAGTATTAAAAACTCGAATATTAAAATGACTAAAAAATGTGTTACAACTTATAAATCTTATACATTATGCATTTACATTCAACGTCAATTTACGCGAGAGCGCAACGTTCACAAAATATTTTCGAGCGACCTTAAATTAGCTGATAAGAAAGCATGAAGGAATTTATTTCAATGCATACAAGATGTCTAGTTACATAAAAGGTCACGTGTTACGTGTCTCATACTTATTTAACACAAAAGCTTATCACTTAATGCAGCCAGCACAGATGAAGACAATAACTACGAGAGTCGTCGACAAAACGGCGCGAGATAGAATCCTCTCGTCTGTAACAATACGCTTTGTGTCACTCCAATCTCAAAAGGATATTCGAATGTATTGAACTCGGGAGAATTTCACTCACATTGAACCATTCAAGGGAACCTCACGGAAATTCCTCGTGAAATTTTCCCATAATCCAACGCAGTACGAGGACAGTCCCATTGTTTAGAAAAAATGCGGATATTCAGCTGGGACCCTCCGCAAATTCTTAGAGGAAAACTGGGCCGAAACGCTAGGGTTTTGTTAAATGTTAAAAATGGTATGCGCTCAGAGAAATGGATTCTGAGATTATGATTTGAGGACACGGTCTGATGGGGGTAATATGCTCGTTTATGTAAGGGTAGTGTGTCTCGTGATATCCTCATGGTAACACAGTCAATATGCCGAGTGTCGGTGTGTTTACAAGCTGTGCGACAAACAAACGTTCCCTGCTGAGCTTTGTTTAATTAAGATAACTTTCCCACTCACATTAATGCGCGTTAATTCAACGAATGTCGGCCACAATTAAAGTAACGCCCTGAACTTGTGTGCGATAAAATAAGTTGGCGTATGAGACGCTTGACATTTTCCGCGTAACTGACGGCGATAACCGGAGATTTTATATACTTTGCCGTTAAAAAATAAATGATACGAAATTTTAAATTAACAACAGCCATGTCTTCTACCACATTGCTTTACATGATGGATCATAAGAGATAAAGATTCATCGTGGTCTGCAGTCATTTATTTAATGAATATCATATTTTTTACTTAGTAGATACGGGAACAGACTTAAAATAGTAATATCAACTATTATATAGTGTGTAATGTTCTTAATTAGGTTTTAATAGACAGGTTTTAATAACAGAAGCAACCGCTTAAGCTCTTTAATAAATAACTTATAGCAGACACCATGACGAGCTCAAACAAAAAGTAATTCAGCTACAACAAACGTTTTCCCGAAGCTCTTTGTCGAGAATTTCTTTGTGAGAGTCTGCCATAACAATAGCACTTCGTTCAAACATTATTTTCTCATACAGTTTTGTTGCGAGATAGTCACGCCGCCAATTGCTGGCTATTCACGATTCGTTATAGAACACGCTTACAAGTTTATCCAGTAAAGGACTGCAATATGACAGCAATAACGATAATTCTACCCAAAGCCCAATTTATACGTACATCTGTAACTGGGATGACGTTTATGAACGTCTATACCCGTTTCGGTAGAAGTTATTAATCGTGTCGTGTTTCGTGGATAATTTTTTTGGGATTACTGTGTATAATAATTTAGTTAAGAAGCGTTTTTAATGGCCGCGCAATGGACGACGTTTGAAACAATTATTGCGAAAATATAGTTTGAAATAACGTTGTAGGTATAAAAGTTTCCCTGCTACGGTTATGAGACTTTGGTAATAGTTCTTATTTCTAAGTGACTCACGAATTCTTTCTTATGAAGAGCATTTTAAACTATATACTTTTTAGGGTCATATTATGGTCACAACAACAAATTATGACCAGTTCGGCATTATGAAATGCAACGATTGTCAAGTAAAACCAGAGCCATTTGGTAAATTCATAAATACTACCTAAATGGAATATTATTCTAAAATATGTGTATGTAAGTACAACTGGCGAAATGTGGGTGTACCTACTACAGGTACGCCTCTGCCTAACCCTTCGGGGGCACAGGCGTGGTGTTATGTTATGAGTATTGATAAACACCTATAATAAAAAAAAATGCAAACACTGTTCTTTGTATAAAATAACTTTATTATGCACACGGAATCCTGACTACAATCAATGTCAACCGACTTGCTTCGTTCGTAGCTCAATGATCACTGGGTCCGCACTGCCTTTTTATTACGAGAATGTCATAATCTCGGACCAATTATATTGTTCCCAGGTCATAAGTAGTCATAACCATAATTGCTAAGTGTTGCCAAAGTAAAAATAATACATTCAGTTGCCATAGGGAAAATACGCTTAAAAGTTTGCTACAATATGAATATTTTGTTCTTTGACAGTGTTGCCACAGTGGATATTATACTTCTACTTACTAGAGTTAAAATAATACATTTTTATTCAATTAAATTCATAATTTTTTTATAAATTTGTAGAATTCACAACTTATTTTCAATGCATGAAGCAAATGTATCTAGAAAATGCGCAAATTAATATTTTAAAATTAATACATGAATTTTAAACAAGCTAACACTATGTAGTATGCATGTATTAGGTATTAGTGTTTGGTAATATATGCAAGGTTCATCGAAAAATAAACAAAACCACAATTTTATACAATTAATCAACAGCAGCAACATTACATAATCAGCAACCTCAATCGTTCAAGTAAATTAAACAAAATTGTTGACAAGTCATTTTAAACAAATGCTGATGTATTTAGCAGAATCGTTTGTTATTATTACTTACTTACTTCTTTTGTTATGAAACACGAGAATTTTGTGAAAATTCATGACATCTGCAAAATGTAGTTACAAAACCTCCGAGACCTGCAACTTGTGAATTGGTTGGCATGAATGGTTCCGTAGACATAATAATTAATTTAATGAACATGAAATCAAGAAATAGAATAGTTATCATTATAACTAAGTGTGTATTTTATTTTATTTCTTCAGGAAACAAACAATTGTGCAATAATGCTGAATATTTAGGTATAGATATTTTACAAAACGCTTAAGTAATCACGCAACCAGCATCTTTATCAACAAATTAATCCAACAGTAAAAATAGTTTGCGCAAGGTCCAAGAAAACTCAGCAAACAATTACTATCATAGATTTACTATTGAGTATAAAAGGAATCTGAAAGTTATCTACGAGTAGGTGTTGTTGTAAAGTCAGGGCAATTAATAGTTTTGCTAATTAACTACCAACTTGATGATTCAACTTCAAACTATGAAATGGCTATAACTTGGATAATTGGCGAAGTGAGTCAATTTGATAAATAAGTAATTTCCCTGACTGTAGGTACTTAATCAAACAATAATATAATGTGTGTTGTGGTTTCCTTTTGTCCTTTTCAGTACTTGGGTCACAGTTCTGAGACTGACAGACGCTAAACCTTACAGATGACCATTTCACAAAGGAACCCTAAAACGCAAGCTCTTAATAAAAAAAAACTTGTCCCTATTGAGAGTTCTCAGACAAGGATTATACGAATAATACTTAACATCTAAAATAATATGATAGCGTTAATATTATTCACTAGTTTTTGGCCGCAGTTTTGCCAGGGTAGTAGATAACCGAGATAAAAAGTTTTTTTTTTGTGGTAATACAGACTATAAACTATCTATGTGTCAAATTTCATCCAAATCCGATCAGCCGTTTTTGCGTCATTGAGTTACAAACATTTTCACATTTATAACTGTTTATCTACTATTTTATTGGTATTTTTTTTAATTAGTAGGGTAGTAGAATTGGTACCTACGTGACGCACGCCAATAAAGCTCCCAGTCTGCATGTTTTTTTCCGATATCTTCAACAATCATCGTCATATTTCAGCCAATTTACACAAAACCTTAATTAATTATAAACATTCACCCTGCCTCATGATTCTCATGAATCACTCCATCCATTGGTGAAAACCGTATAAAAATCCTTTTGGTAGTTTTTGAGTATATCTCGTTCAGACAGACAGACAGACGCGGCGGGGGGTCTTTGTTTATATGTAGTGATGTCGTGATAAATAGGATTATAAATGTACTTAGAATTAAGTTTTAATTCGCTGTAAGCTGTGCTAACTATCGTGCGTGATAAATAGGCTAGAACGTTGAATAAAAATGGCGTTTGTTTACTTTGTTTTAATAGGCACACAAACACAGGCACAGGTCGAAACACAATATTTTATTAACGTCTGATAGATAGACTAATACATTTTTGCTACTGCTACATTAACAATAAATTATTGTTTAATTATTATTTGCTTATTTTATTTTTTTGTAAATTTTCTTATTGGGATTCTGCTAATAAGCCAACCCAGTTATTTTCGTGGATGCTGTTAGCCAGTTGAATAAATAATCCATATTAATACTATAGTACTAATACGAGGGACATGCCAAAAGAAGTTAGATATTCTTTACTCATTTGTTGGACGCTGGCAAGTTATACACCATCTTATAGACTGGTTATTTATTGACATAATTTGAAAATAGAACACGTCATTTCTTTTTTTATTTATTTGGATGAGCATTATTTTTCCGAGAATCTGGCGGGAGTTCGCTTGCAGTAATGGAATACAGTCGACGTGGTTTTCGCGCTATGATTAATTATGACTATAAAAAAAGTTTTAAGCCTCAGAATATTTTGAACTTTTGGCTACTACCTTTGGTGAGTCTGCTTCTTCACGAGCTACAGTATTTATTTAGTTAGCTGAATTTAAAAGAGGACGAGGATGCCTCGAAGATGAAGCGAAGACAGGCCGACCGCCAACCGCGGTCTTACAAGAAAACGTTCGTGCAGTCGAAAAACTTATTCCCGATAACCGACAAATTACATAATGTAGAGCTGGAGCGAGAACTGAAAATTAGATCAGCAGCAATTCAAACCATAATTCATGACCACCTTTCTCTCCGTAAGCGTTGTTCGAGATGGGCGCCGCACAAACTTACCGGTGAGCAGAAAGACCGTCGGGTGGATTGGTGCCTATTCATGATAGGAAAATTCGACTCCGGCGAGAAAAAATACGTAGGTATATGATATACTGATTAGTGATGCAACGTGGCTATATAACTGTGATCCCGAAACAAAGCGATAGTAGACTGTCTGCTTTGAAGATGAGCCGACTCCCACGAAATGTCGCCGTGCACGAAGCACACAGAAACAAATGGTCGCCTCGTTTTTCTGCAAAATGGGTCATATGGTTATGGTAGTGCTAGAGGATCAAAGAACGGTGAAGTCCGAATGGTATGCGACAGTTTGTGCTCCAACAATAATACCTGCTTGGTTTGACAAGCGACCGCAGTCTGGTACCATGACAATGCGGCGATGCACACGTCTTCCAGAACACTCGACTTTTTTAAATCGAAAAACGTGTCTATCCTCCCTCACCCGCCATATTCCCCTGACCTAGCGCCTTGTGATTTTTACCTGTTTCTAAAAATCAAAGAAGAACTAAAGGCGAAATAGTTTGAAAGCAAAGCAGCTGCACTGGCGGCTTATAATTTCGAGATTTCTGAGGTGTCTAAAGAAGAGTGGTCAGAGGTATTTTACAATTGGTTAAGGGCGCGTTCCCACTATGTCGTAACGACTAATTTATCGTTCGACGACTGTCGTCTCTACCTGTTCCCATTATAACGATTGTTTGTCGTCAACATTTTTTATCGTGTAGCGACTGTCGTATCTAGCTGTTCCCATTGGATCGCGACGACATTTTATCTACATAGAGTTGCCGTCCACGATTTTTTATCGTTTTACGACTGTCGTGCTTGCCGTTCCCACTGTCACGACAAAGTGTCGTCACTGCAAAAATGTCGTAGACGACAGTAAATTGTGTCGTTCTAAATGTGAACACCTCCATTTAAACATATAAGCCACGACACTTAAAACTACACGATTATCTGTCGTCACGACACGGTGGGAACGCGCCCTAAGACGTATAGAAAAGTATATACTTGCTCAGGGTGAATACTTCGAAAAGATCGATACTTGTAACCAAGAATATATTTTATAATTTTTGAGTATTTAGTTTCTTTTGGCATGCCCCTCGAAAACGCGAAATGCAAAAGTAACTTAGTCTATCTGTCTGTTACCTTTTTTACGGTTTTTAGGGTGAATAGATTTCGATACAATTTGGCTCCCGGGTAGACCATGGATTAGGACAAAGGATATATTTTTATTTCGGTAGTAAGTTTTTTGAAGTAAAACTTCTTTAGGCACGCTTGGCTTGGGGAGTAAGCTGGCGAATGCATGACGAGAGCGTTACGAAAAGTGTGATCGGGCGAGGCGAACGCATATGGATGGAGCTAAAGAAGTTTTACTTCAGTTGTGTGGTCTAAAGCACACTCGTTTTTTTTTCGGTAGACCTCCAGGCGATACGGGTACTACAACTACAGTCTTCATAGTTTATTTAATGGCAAAATACTATTCTTGACTTTAAGGATTTTTGTTTCCTAATTTAAAAAAAAAACAACAAAATGTATACAGCCAGTCCCAAGCCGATGACATCCCTATCTCAATCGTACCTACGAGGAAAACTCGACAACGTCTCGCGGGTGAAAACTCCTCGATTTAGCTAAATAATGTCGTGTGTGATAAAGTCACAACGACCCCCTACTCCCTTAGTTGACTCCAGCAATTTGCATGGCCTGATAAGCTTCACACTCTTAGCTTTTTTTCCATAATAAAAATACAACTAAATTTTTTTCTTCGCAGTAATATTAAGCATTAAATATAATTCTCTTGGCGAAACAAACGACATCCCGAGAAATGATAAAATAGTAAATTATGTGGAGGGCTGAAACAGCTGCATAATGTCCCCGTCAATCAAACAGGTGCGTGAAATTGAATCTCATGAGCGCAAATCACACAACCCTATATTTCCATACGCGATGGTGTCACTCACCTTAACATAAACCAACAATGTAAAACCAACCATATTTCTATCACCATAAAGTCTGTTTTATATTTACTGAGTGGATTTCACTGTATGATAAACGGACCGTATTCGCTCGTAATATTTTTCATTTTTGTTTAGGGCCGCAATTTCGTCTTTAGGTTAATAATATACAGTATAGTCTGTGTTTAAGTATTTCTTATTTACTTCACCTCATTCGTTCATTGCGTTCATTCAAATGGGATTGCCACATCACTAAAATACGGAGCTTAATTATGAATTCATTAGCTCTCACTACGGGTTCTGTACCTAAAAGGAATTCATGAAAGCAAACAAGAATATTTGGTTTGAGATGAACCTTGAATATTATTAATAGTTAATTACTTACTTATATAAAAAAACTTATCTGTCTGTAATAAAAAATACGATTGAAAATGCTCTCACTTCATTCTAATGCTCTATTAGGTCATATTAAGTAGCTATGTTTCACCCATAGCTCTTGATAATTAATAAAAACAGGGCTTTCACCACATAACCCCCCCCCCCCCCCCCTCCCCAATGAATAGGCTGGCAATCTCTGACTGTATTTAATTATTTAAAATTTTCAATAATTTTATTAATAACTCCGACATACTCTTTCAAATTTTATTTTAACATTCCCGGAAGGTTGAAGCGATGGAACGCACCGTTGCGTGTTCCATTTACCTTTACGAATTACAGGCAAAATTCATTTATAGTGCGTGCAAGTAGAAACTTTAATATCATTTGTAAACAGCATGATTTTGATCCTTAACAGGTGTGTCCTCGGTCAGAAATTGTCTGAGCCTTAGCTTTTTTAATTAAGATTTTGTATGTTCAGGTTTTTATGCTCGTATTGAATATGAATTGAATTTAGTAAGGGGCTGACAACAGCTAAAGCGCGGTCACTGTCGGACTGCATAGAAAAGAAAGAGAAGCGCGATAACACAAAGTAATGAAACTGGTAATTTATTGCAAGATATGAAGCAATTCTCTATTTACAAAAGATCTATTGATTGGACTAAAAAATTAAAACACTATCGCGTTATTGGGTTGCTTGAAAAACAATCTGAAAAAAAACAGAAAGATTGCACGTATATTATTATGGTTTTTATTCGTTAAAATAATTTTTTTGCGGTATCTTAGGGACTTTTTTCTACCGTACCAAATTAGTTGTAATAAGTTTTCAACACACTATCTAGCTAGCATATATCCTGAAGAATATCATATATTTTTCTAATTTTGTTTACTGCAGTGGATCATATACTTTTAGGCATTATACAACTTGCGTTTAGGTCATGTAGTCCCCTTAAGCTTGAATGTTATACTGTTTTTATTTTTTTGGTATTTAAAAGCTGTGTTGTGTTGTTCACACTCTTTCTCTGTAATCTGGTTTTAGAAGTGAAGACTTTTAATTGACTGTCAGTCTCACATACTATTTTTTATTTTGTTTATTTTAGTTGTAAGTCTTCCATAGTTAATAAAAAAATAATAAACATTAGGGCGTTGAACCCAAAAATGAAGGGCTAGTATGAAAACCAGTTTTATTGCTTACTATCCAGTCTTATTCACCTTGATCGGAGCAATTAGGTATGAAGCAGAATAAAGGCTTTATAAATAAATCTCGTTTGCATAAAACCAAAAAAAAAGGTTGAAAATACAAAAGGCACGGCCATATTCTTTTTTCTCGGACAAACACTTTTGATTACGAAATACAAATAAAACATTCTTAAGAAAAAAAACAAGTAGGTAGATCGCCCTTCGTCCTCACCCGCGACACAGTATAATAAAGTAAGCAGTATTACGTCACAGCAGTGTCCTTGAAATAATTACCTATGCCCGCTGGGTAGATAAACACGCACTAGGGTTGCCCACTGACTGTGACGCTTGGGTTGTAAGTTGTGACTGAACTTTGCAAGTACGGAAAATATAATGATGGATGAGCATTCTTTTTTAAAACCTTGCGCTTTGTTGTAGGTAGCTAAATCAACTTGGCACATCAGCCAAAGCCAATCGGCTAGTCTGAAATTAAAATAGATATTATCCATTTATTCGGGTTCAAAAATAAAAAAAATCTCTAAAAAAAAGTTACATACAAAGGCCTATGAAAAAGTCCGCGATGACATAATAATATATCTAAATGCTCAGGTTAATTCACAAATTGATAAAATTTGACAGTTGTATAAAAAAAAAAATCTAGGGTAGGTATCGAAATAAATTTACTAATCGTCAGGGAAATGGTATGTAGAATAAAATTGCATTTTACACCAAATAATTTGGATGAATATGGGATGCATAGTTTAAATTTCGCAAACGTGTTTTGAATAGCGGGACGCACTAGAAAGACTTTCTGTGACAGACCAAAATATATGCGGGTGAAGCCGCGAGCAGAAGTATATGTATATTTTGTTCTTTCACTCGGGCAGCGATCGCATCGAAACAGAGAGAGGCTCACTTACTAAGTACCTGACAAGGAAGTTATGCTCGCTACGCTTCATAGATATACAAATGCCCAAGCATTTGTATGAAGCGTAGCGAGCATAACTTGTAAGCTTAGCCTTGCCGACTTAAATGGTAATTTGAAAAATTGTATTTTAGTTTCGATATTGATGAATTCAAAAATCCATCCTCGGAACAATACAGGCGAACTTCGTGCCATATTATTTCACGTAAATAAATGTGCGGGAGCGTCTCGCACCATCCACATCCGCACGTAACTGCGGCGCACTCGATGTCGAGACTGTTGAGTACTGATGTACACCACGATTTCGAAGCGCGTTGTTTCGGCCGTTTTGTATGAAGACGTAATGCTGCTTACTTTATTATACTGTGCCCGCGAGCTTCTCGCAACTCGCACTAGTCTCCGTCTATGTGACCATGCAGATTTTAATAATAATTTCATTATGATCAGTTGACTGTCGCGAACTGACACAGTAAACACGGCCTGCGCGAATTTTATAACATTTCCTCAAAAGTACAAAGGAAAATGTACATTACTAAGCGTCTAAATAAAGTGGAAACTCGTTTAATAACATTCGGTGATCCATTCAAGTGTAGTTCCGAGGTGATTGTTGTTATAACTGGGAGCCCGGGAATACCTGAGTTCTACAGGGAGTTTGCGGAACAATTGCACCGTTGTACTCAGCTACCCGTCTGTGTAGTCGGTAAGCGATTTGTCCAGATATTATTTGTAACCTGTCTTAGTTGGGAAACCAATAAGTTTCGGGCGTATGCTTGGCACTTGTGTAACTGGGAAGTCAGCTGTCTCAAGTAATGTGGACGAGTAATCGAAATTCGAATCGCATCAGACGAGTAATTAGCTCAGTGATGTGTAAAATAACACGATGTTATTATACAACTGTAGGTACACAATACTAGTGCCTCGTTGGTCTCGTAGTGGCAAGTGCTACCGCTGAGCATGAGGTCTTGGGTTTGATTCCCGGGTCGGGCAAAGTGATATTTTTTTTATTTAACAATGTATGTACACACAATATAAACAGACAAGAAGAAAAGAACAGATAAATATTTACAAAGGTGATGCTTATTTCTAAAGAAATCTCTTCCAGCATACCTGCGATGGGATAGTAGATTTAGAGATGTAGACAGCGTGTGTAAGAGTAAAAAAGAAAATAAAATACATAAAATCAAAAACAATTCACTTAATAAAATAAAACAAATAATATGAGAATATACTTACATACATATAAAAACACAAACAAAATTCCAAAATAAATATCACTAGAATATTAATATATAATATTATTTATATAATTTATTATAAATATTAACTATGTATGTCATTGACTTTTTCAATCTGGAATTTATTAGTTGCCGGGAGGTTGGATTTGTACCCGGTAGATGGCAATAGGGTAAATGGCGCCTCCTAATAGGTAATAGGTAATACGGGCTGGTGTCCGCAACTCCACGTCAATGCGCGTATTTTGCGTACGGGTGGGAAAATCGGTTATTCGACCCACCTCAGCTCCTCAAGGAAGGCCAGCAACGCCTTGGTGTTGCTGACAATCTCACGTAGGGTACCTGGGTTACCGAAGTACTTTGCCCTGTATGTGGTGACCACCGGGCAGCTTAGAAGCACATGGGCTGCTGTCTCGTCTTCCTCCATGCAGGCCCTGCACAGCCGACTGTCCGTGACTCCTAATACAAAGAGGTGTATAGTAAATGACCCGTGACCAGTTACGGCTGCTGTGACTGTACGCAGCTGTTGCTTGGTTAGTCGGAGAACCTGTTTCGTGAAGCGGCCATCGATTGTGGGGAGTGCTTCCCTAGCCTGCCTGCACTCACGTTGGTCCACCCATAGTTTGTGATGTTGGTCCCTGGTGCGTTTCCTTACCAGAGTGCGTATGTACCCGAAGGGGAGTGGCACGATGGGTTTGGGACCCACTGGTACAACGTTCGACCCCCTTCTGGCAAGTTCGTCGGCTGCATCGTTGCCTAGCGAACCGCTGTGTCCTTTGATCCATTGAACGGTTATGTTATTGAGGTTGCCCACCTGGTTGAGGCGCTGGTGGCACTCGTATATTAGCCCAGAATCAACTGTGTGACTGTTCAGATGGCACCTCCTATTACACGAGACAAACATTACTGGCGAAATGTGGGTGTACAATAGGTACACCTCTGTCCAACCTTTCGGGGAATTCAGGCGTGATGTTATGTAGCCCATTAGAACACCAGCGCCGCAATTTATATAAATAAGTTGATTTACCATCTCCCATAAACTTCACCCCAAAATACAGGGTTATTTGTAATACGTCGGCTATCCATTAGGAGTATGTAGGGAAGGTCATTTGCAAACAAATGACCCCTTATGACCGCTATGCAAATGTCAACCATTTTCCAGTAATTTGACATTTTATATTTTTTGAAGATATCAGAGGGGTAATTCCCGTAATTTTAAGCACGTTCACAGTCTGATCTCAGTCTCAATCAGTCAAAAATACAGTCAATTTCCATACATTTTTGACAAGTTTTTGACATTTATTGTCGCTGAGATGAGATTGCGACTTGAATTTGAACGTTTTGTAAGTACTAGAATTGCCCCTCTGGTATCTTATTGTATCTCATTGGACAGCTGAGAAGTTGTACATATTTTTGGAATGTTCTGTCGATAAAGTAAATTGCTTTTTGCAGAAATCAACCAAATGAAAATTGTGCGCTCTGATTTAAAAAAATATTAAAGATAATTGTCATTTTATGGTTGATTATTATGTATTGAAGTAGAAGCAGATAATAAAAAATAAAATAAAAAAGCATGTTTTTTTCTACATTTTTAATGTTGTATACGCCAAAAAAAATATAAAATGTCAAATTAACATTTGCATAGTGGTCATAAAGGTCCACTTGGTTGCAAATGATCTCCCCTACATCCCCTTAATGGATTGCCGACAAAATCAAATCAAAATCAAAAGTCATTTATTCAAATTAGGCTGAGAATCAGCACTTTTTGAACGTCAAAATCACATAAGACAGTCCCCCCAAAACGCCCACCCTTCACCACTTCCACATGTTACCAATAACCCTGTATAAAGATTGTCCTAAAGTACTTATCTGTATCTTACAATGTTGAACCTTAAAACTTGCACAATAATTCACTTTTATGTATTCGTGTTTTTCAGGTCATGCTGGCCACGACGAGATCGAAAAAGAAAAATATCCACGAACATGGACCTTATACAACACAGAAGGTCAAATAGAACACAAGCTGGACCTTATAAATAATTACTTTGATAAGAGTACCAAACTACATCTGATTGGACATTCAATCGGAGCCTGGATGCTGACGGAACTCCTGCACAAGAACGAGTACCTAACAGAAAGAATCTCTTCAGTAAACTTATTATTTCCAACGCTACAAAAGTTCTCCGCAACCAAAAATGGGAAACTCGTAAACAATTTTGTGAGATACCTCCATAGAGTTATACTTTTATTCTTGTTTATTATTCAGTTGGTACCAGCAATAAGATTGCTTGCCATTAAGTTATATTTATATTTTAATTCGTTGCCTCCGAGTTATGTTAAGCGGGTGACGATATATCTTAATCCGATGCTGCAGGAAAAATCAATGCTGTTAGCTTATGAGGTTATGGACAGAATACACGAGCTAAATACCGTTGCTATTAACAAAGTAAAGCATATGACTAATGTACTATACAGCGAGGAAGACGCATGGGTGCCGATTCATCATATAGAAGATTTAAGAAAGTTCACACCACACGTTACGCTGAAACGAGTGAATGTAGAACATGCCTTTGTGTTAAAATCCTCTACACTGGTGGCTAAAGTTGTGGGAAACTTAATTAACAACGGAAATACTGTGATGCCTATTAAAAAAACTTGAATTCATTCATTGAAGCGTTTTGGTTGATAAGTATTTATATATTAAATATTCATAAGATCATGATATTTTACTGAGTAATACTTATAGTGTTAATTACCAATTCTATAATGCATTTGAATACTTACATCATACTAGAAAGCACAACAATCGATGAGAATACTTACACACATAGATATCTTTGCAGGGATTCAGCTAGCAGTGAACACCCATTTGTTGAATTTTGTTGCAATCTTGAGACGCATAAAGCTCGGTTTTCACTATGGTCCCATAGTCAAAAACGAGCACACATCTCACTTTTTCGTACTTTGATCGTTCCAAAACTGATTGCTTCCATCTCTCAAATTCTCATTTCCTCATTTTTTTTATTCGTAAATTGACACAAGAAACGTTATTTTTTTAAATCATTATTCTTATTTTGGTTTATTCTGCCTTAAACTTGTAAGTATGTTTTCTGTCTTTTGTTTTACAAAAAAAAATATTTATCTATATAATTAAATGTTTTTTTCTAGACCACTCCTTGTTTTGATTTTATACGGACCTTTACGCAGACAACTGCTGTTAAGCTCTTCTCAGTTTAGCTTGGCTCGTAGCTCAGAAAATTTTATAACACGGTTTCAAGGCTCCCAACAGGCGCGACGCAACAGCGACGTGACTCTAGTAGAACGATTACTATGAATACTTCATGGAAATTGTTCTACAAGAGTCGCGTCGGCACTGTCGCATCACGCCTGTCTGCGGGAGCCTTCAAGCAACATAAGGTACGTAAGGACAACTTTAACAAATCTTTTATATTACATAAAGCGTAATAAAGTTTCTCAGTAAACCGAGTTAAGTACTTGGAGATGAATAAAAGCGTTTGATAAAGTTGGATCGCAACAGGTCCCTTCCAAGAGAGCATATTGTCAATTTCCCATATTGTGAAGTTCCAAACAACAATTGAATCGGGGTCTCGACGTCTCGTCTTCAATCGGATCTAAAGGACTTTATCTTCGATACAAAACAGAGGTAGTTCTGTCACGTAAATCTACTATACCTATGTATGTACAAATGGCGAATCCAATATATTTCCAGTATATAAATTGGTTACATAGATATAGCAGGTGTTTCTTTTTCTTTCAACCCTTGATCAGATTGTTTATTTGCTGCTTGTGTTTTGTAGGGTCCTGAGCTGTTCGGGAGATGGCTTCTCAATGTATATTTCAATACTAATATTATAATACATACAAAACAAACTCACAAATTTTACCTCCTTGTATTATATACAGGGTCATTGGTAAAACACCATCAACCTCTAAAGGGTCATTCTCATCAACTCATCGTTATGAACAACTTTTACTATGGGACCAAAAATTAAATCGCGAAAAAAAAACACCTTTTCCCTATGTTTGCAGAACTCGTCAAAATGTAGGGACCAGCTGATATTTTTTTCGCGATTTCATATTTGGTCCCATAGTAAAAGTTGTTCATAATGATGAGTACAATGACCCCTTAAGAGGTTGATGGTGTTTTACCAATAACCCTGTATATTTTTTTTATTTGTGAGTTTGTATCTAGGGAGGGGGTAATCTTCGATCCGATTATGAAAATTCTTTCGCTAATAGGAAGCGGTAGTATAGCCGAGTATCATAGGATATCTATATATTATGTTAAAACAAGAAATTTCACGCGGATGTAGTCGCGGACTAGTGTTTATACAACGTGTTGTTTTGCATCCTCGTCAAATTTCAGGAGGCTGTTATGAAAGACATAAATAATAATACATATATACACACTCAATAATTAATACATACTTGTTTTTTTTTTATATTTAAGTTTGACAGTATTTCAGAATACTCTACTATCAAAGAACAGAATCGCCCCGTTGCGTATACGGTAGGCAGTGTCGTACGACTATGTCGCTGTGTGCATGCGTTACAGTTACAGCGCAGTTACAGGGCGGTACCACACGGACTCTACACATGCCGATTTCCGAAAATTACAAAATTTAAAAATAAATACCTACTTATTTTATTATTGATTCGTGTCGAGAATCATTAGCATAGTTACCTCCTCGAATTTGACGAGGATGCAAAACAACACCTTGTATTACATTCGTAAGTTGCCCACACACATATCATAGCTACGCAGGTAATGGCGATATCTTATTTATGGATGTTAAAGCATACAAGATTGGCAGAGTTACTTAAAATGAGTTCTCGTTTGTTTCAATTTGACTGATTTACTTTACAATATCTTGAGCCAATTTAATTTTGTTTGATCAACCCCAAAATGTTCACTTCCAAAATGTGTAATAAATCAGGCGTCACAAACATTTTCCTCTACTCACTTAGTTCCAAGTACCTTCCTTCATCCAATACTCGCCACAAACAGCTGTGGAAACTAGAATCAATAACGAATACAGTATTCAATTGGCCAGGATCCCGGCCAGTGTTGGCGGACGCTCGCTTACATATCGCAATGGATATGCTAATGCTGTATGTCCTGAGCCGATTACACGCAAACCCACTTGCTAGTGCGTCTTGATTGTTAGCAAGCATCCTGTGCCAGCCAACACTTGACTGTATATGTGTGTAAACGGGGCATAGTAGTGATGTGCAATGGTGGACGAGGTTTACGATAATACATGGTTGAAAATTAAAATTGTTTATTAATATTTATTAACACATTTTCAGTTATAGGAACCATGAACAAGGTATATCTATTGAAAGAATAGCAAAATTACACTTAAGACTCCCGCGAAGAGCAGATAGGCGTGACGCGTTTTTTGTAGAACAATTCCCATGAAGTTTTCATTGGAATTATTCTAATGGAGTCGCGTCGCGCCTGTTTGTGGGAGCCTTAAGTGTAATTTTGCTGTTCTATAAATAAATATACCTTGTTTATGGTTCCTATAGCTGTAAATGTGTATTCTAAATATTTATAAGTGCATAATATTCGTTGCATTATTTAATATTGGAAATTGTACTGGAATTCGTACTTTTCTGGAAAATTTTCCCTTTTCAGTCATTATTTGTACGAAGCATATTAGATAATAATTATAGATACTGTTTTCTATACAATGAAGTGAATGTTATGACGACTTTTCGTGATTTCGTGTTTCACTACGTTTCATTCTACTCTATTTTATTTTTGGTCTATGTTGACATTTCTGCCACGTTCGAATGTGAAATGAAAAAGCTAGCGGGTACATAAGACAACCAGCCAAGTGCGTGTCGGACCACGCACAATGAAGGGTTCCGTAGTTGGGACGAATTTATCCCAAAAACAAACTTAACATTGTAGTTGAAAAATATTTTCTCCCTTACATCGATATACGTCACGGTCAATTCTACAACTACAAATGTAAGTTTTTAATCACCATTTTTTATGTGATAAGACTATTAATTAACAATTTTCGGAATTTTTCCTTTGCTTGTGCTGTGAGACCTTGCTTCTTGCCAAAATTCATGATTCTAGGTCAACGGGAAGTACCCTATAGGGTTTTGATTTATTTGCGAGTATCAAAATTTTTATTGCGTTTTAGAGCTCCAAGGGACCGTAGACCTACGTATTTGATATTAATTTCAACTTGATACCTCTACGCTTTCCTGAGAAAAGGGGTCGTGACCGACTGACAAACAGATAGACAGACAGACGAACAAGGAAGTGATCCCATAAGGTACCTTTTTTTTCCTTTTGAGGTAAGAGGGCCTAAAAACGAATTGAAATGTCAGTCTTTGTCTCTAATAAAAAACTTTATTGATACAGTAGAACTCATTCTAGATCTTACATGTACGATCGTACGTAAGATTCATAGCATCATTTTTGATTGTGTTCTTACTACTTACGTCAACATAACACGTCACAAATAATACGTCAATATTAGAATAAGAATTAAATTCTTATTCTAATTTTGTTACCAACTTCAACAGTACAAGCAAATATTTCATAACGTTTAAAAAAAGAATATCCAGCATAATATCTTTCGCCGTATCATAAGTTTCGTGCCAGTGACCGCCAACTATATGAAAAGTTTAGTCAGCAAAGAGGCGAGTGTGGTTTTCATTAGACACCGTCATTTGCATGTTATTCATTAGCCGGCAGAGGGCGTTGCGCTCGTCGACGAGCACGCCCTCTATGCTCGGAAATGGTCGGAAAAGTACAACGTTCTCTGTTTGAACAAGCCACACTGGCTTTACTGGGACTGGAGGAACAATTTTCTTAGTCGTTAAAACTTTGTTGGATTATTTCATCAATCATTTTACCAAACGTGATGATAATAGGAAGTTGCATAACGACCATTAATTGCGGAGGTCCATGAGAAGGATGAGGAGAAAGTCAGAGATTGATATTTGACCAAAAACTTGCGTGCAGGTTCTGATCTCTATCGCAAAATCAACCTTTCGATCGTAGGCTGGGGCGAGTCTCTCTTAGGGACTGGTCTTTTAGGGAGATTCACACTCGCCTGCAATCCTCCAATTTTTTTTTTAAACCTTGCCCCACACTATGCATTTCTCCTGTATCGTGGGTACGTTTAGAAACATTTAAATTTAGATACACAAACAGCCAGACCCGGAACAATTATCTGCAGGTCATACAAATATTTGTTCCGTGCGGGAATCGAACCCGAGACACGCAGCGCAGCAGTCAATCGCTTAACCACTGCGCCAACCGTGCCGTCAAAAATTGTTACGCAGTTGTAATAAAAAAAATCAAATCTAACTACAGGTTCTGGCATCCTTCAGTTTTCGCCTTTGCAGATGGCCTTTGTAAATAATTACACTCACAAAAAAAATGGCTATGGATTTCGGAATGTTCTGGAACGCTTAGACGAGTAAACTAGTTGCTCAAACTCCATTCCTAGTGGGTAACTGACGTTTAGGCATCGCAGAATGCAATAACAGCGTCTACGTGGTCTGTGGCAGTAAGTTTGAGAGGCGGGCTACTTGCAAATGACCGTCGGCGGCCTCGGCAGGCATCTCATGAAACTGTCATCGTAACAACTTGCTCTGTTTGCAAGTTCTGCAAGTTCTGGACTACATTTTTGCGTATACTTACTTACCTTGGTAAGTTTATGGAATATGTGTGTACCTCTGCATCTGTTGTTTCAGTAAGATTGAGGTGTGTATCATACCTTTAAATCGTATAATTATTATATAAGTTTATTTCAATAATGATACAAATGTTACAAATGAATTAGACGTCTGTAGCCGAACTAGGCGACAGCCTGTATTTCAGCTATCAGCGCCAAACCCCAAAAATAATAAACACTCAATAAAAACTTTTTTATAAAGCAAAACCACCGACTGTTGTTTTTTTTTTATAAAAATGTTTTTATTTTTCACTTTTTATTTGCGGTACCAACCCCACAAAAATTCGTATGCTCACTATGTAATTTTGTATAAATCAAGCTTGAATACCTACTATTTGCTAACAACTAGCTTCCAGTCGCGAAAAAATATAATATATTTTTTTTTTTTTATTGCTCAATTAGGACTAGATTACATGGCAAGGTAATTTATAAAGCACCTGCATAAAGTTTCTTAATCTAGTTAGTGGGTGCCGTACTCCTAGATAAGTTACAAAATAACCTGTGTTTAGGAGAAACCGTTCCGATCCCCGTAATTAATGGTTGACCTATATTAGCACGTGTTAAATAATAATCAAGCTACATAATTATAGATTTTTTTTGTTATTATACAACAAAAACAAAAAAAAACGAATAAAACTTTAAATCTAAAAAATTGCAAATTCGGAAAAGACAAATTTATAAATTAAAATGTAAAAAAAGGGTTATGTTAGTAGGTGTCGTGAATAATTTGTTAGTGTGGTGACTGGTGAGTGTTTGATTAACTTATGTAGGGTGTGATGCATGTATGCGTTTGAGTGATCACATCTTTAGAAATTCCTCTGTTTCGTCGTAGTTTAGGTTTAGAAGGAAGGAGCGAATAGTCTTTTTGCAATTAAAGTTAGTTAAGCCGTAAATCGGAATTTTTGCGTTGGTTTTATTGTAGAGTGAAGGGCCCGGGTAGAGGGAATTTTTTTTTATAAAAGCTGTGCGTGTCGTAGGTATTGTGCAGTTAGGTCTTTGCGGCGTTTCGAGATCATTTTGAAAGGTGTACTTCGGTGTTGTATAAGGACAATATGTAAAATATACTGTTGCCTTACATTAAGTACGCTACATTATTGGTAGAGTTCGATAGTTGGAGAGATTATCGGTCTGAACGTAGCCACTTTTAGAATAGCTCTGTGTGCGACCTCCAGTGGCTTAAGCTGCAAATACCATAGTATTTGCAGCACCACCCCAACATGAGATACAATAGATTAGGATGGACTGACAGAGAGCAAAGTAAACATTTCGGATGATTACGGGATTGGCTACCTGTCGCAGGGTTTTAAAAATGTAGATTAACTT
The DNA here is from genome assembly GCA_937001585.2 of Brachylomia viminalis. Lineage (NCBI taxonomy): Eukaryota > Metazoa > Arthropoda > Insecta > Lepidoptera > Noctuidae > Brachylomia > Brachylomia viminalis. Next base: position 10,545,841 of record OW443307.2, on the reverse strand, counting down.
TCGTATACGACCAGAAAGAGTGTTAATATGGGATTAGAAATTAAGGTTTTTGTCAAGAACTATACCAAGATATTTCACCTGCTCTAATGAGGTTAAGGTAGGACATTGACAATTCCCGAGGTGGCGGCGCGTAGTGTTCCACGCACGCTCCTCATAGACGTCACGGGGGGAGTCCAACACCTCACTTCCCCCCCAGACCCGAAGAGGCCCGCAGTGGCGGGCCGGCCTAACCTAACCAGTCGGGGGTTGTGGAAGGATCGTACGTTCCCGCGACCCCCGGCGTAGGTGTGAGATGGAACACCGGGGTGGTTTTTAGTCAGTAAGAGTCTGACAAACCCCGTCACCCGCCCCAGGGCAGCGGACATCCATGAGGATTTTCCACCCAGGAAACAAAAAATAAAATAAAAAAAGGACATTGACAATTATGTTGAGTTTGTGTGGGACAAAAATGAGCTTTTATAGACAATGAGGTTTTTGGCTGGGAAGTATTAGTAATTGAAAAGGTGATAAAATTGGTTTTGTAAGCATTGAGAGTAAGAGTATGAGAGGAAAGCCACTTCAAGGGAGAATTAAAGCCGTTTTGTGTTAGCTTGAAGTCCCGACCATGAGTTTGCGGTGAAAGTGATAGCAGTATTGTCTGCAAATGAAACTATTTAGGCATTTGGAATTTGTAGATTGCAGAGGTCGTTAATAAAAAATATATAAACATACGAGTTGATAACCTCCTCCTTTTTGAAGTCAGTTAAAAATAGCCATCAAGTAGAGATGTTAACATTTGTTAGCTGACCGCGCGCGCGCTAAGTCGTTGACCGATTGCGATACGAGTGTGAGGACAATGACCTCGAATTTTGTGAAATGTTGCTCCTGCAACATAGTGATAAACGAAGTGCTAGCTTTTGTGTACAACAAAATGACTGTGATGGACGAGAATTCATTGGTCAGAATTTGTAATACAGCGTTCGATGCGGATGAAATTTTAACGGCCAAAAAGTTGTTATTTGAATCCGTGTCGAACAAGAAAATGAAGAAACGTAGAAAGGAAGGTAAAGTTAACAGGGATCTAGAAAATATTATTGAGCTTTTGAAATCTATGGATGCTGAAGATCCTGAAAAGATTCCCATCTTTGTGGCGCGAGAACTGCATAGACTTCCGCCGGTCACTTTTGACCACCTCGATGCAACGCGCTTACTGAAGGATATATTATGGTTACAACAAGAAGTAAATATGATTAAAACAGACTATTTTTCTAAAGAATATTTTAATACCGTGAGTACTGTGACAACAAAGGACCCTGATGAGGGTAGAGGAATAATAAATAGTAAGAGAGGCGCATGTCTGCTAGATAGTTTCCATTACGACAGTGGCCCCATGGGAATGCATCATAATATTAATATCGACCTGCCCCACAATAATTCGTTGACGGAGAATTCGGAAAGCGAAAAAAGTATTGATAATAACAAGAAATCTGTTAGTACATTAACTCCGCCCGTCAAACTGGTTCGAAGCGTCACCAGTAACTCTGTCTCGCTTGCGCCGATACATGACCCGGAGGACCCGGATACATGAGGCCGGTACTGCGGTTTCAAACGAGGAGACCTCACCTGTGTGTAGCAGTACTAAGGATCGTGTGTGCGTTGAGGCCTGCGCCTCGGTTTCGGACACCGCATGCGCACCTATGTATGCAGGAGTGTCGGGCATGTGTAGCACTAGTGAGGCGGGTGTCGTTCAGGTGAGTAATAACGAGGTGACTAATCACTCAGGTGTACAAAACCAGTTTGCTACAAAGCCGTCAATGGCAGAGATTCTTAAGGCAAATCCTGATAACAACTGGCAGATAGTATCTAACAAAAAGAAGCGTGTTTATAATAAGTTTGTCAGCAACACAGGTACGGATAAGACGAATATGAACTGTAAATTCAGAGCAGCAGAGATTGAATTGCCTATTTACATATCTAATGTTAGTAAACAAACACAAGAATCGGACATCATTGATTATATTTGGCAAAAAACTCAGGAAAAGGTTACCCTAGAAAAAAATTCGTGCAAAAAGGGAAAAATATTATGACTCATATAAGCTATGTGTCCCTAGAAACAAATTGCACATGTTTCTGAATGACGCGTTATGGCCAGAAGGCATTAGTTTCAGGCGCTTTGTTGTTTTTGACTACAAAGTGAATGTATCAGGTGTGAATAGTATGAATATAAAATAATTAATAATGGATTCGGTCGATAAGATAAAACAGTTATTCAAGTTGGTAACGTTTAATTGCAAGTCCGTTAAACGTTCGTTAGAAAGTGTGAGAAGAATCTGTAAAAGTGCAGATATCGTGGCGCTTCAAGAAACGTGGTTGCTGCCTCACGATATACCGTGGCTTGGTACTATCGATGAAGATTTTGAGTACACGGGGAAGTCAGCGGTAGACACATCTTCGGAAATCTTGCGGGGGCGTCCGTACGGTGATGTGGCCTTGTTATGGCGGAAAGGCATTTTTCAGTCGGTTGAGTTAGTGCAGTGTGAAAGTGCAAGACTTACGGCTTTAAAAGTGACTATGTGTGATAGATCCATTTTAGTTTTTAGTGTGTACATGCCTACAGACAGTGCAGAAAATATGCCAGAGTTCACAGATTGTTTATGTCAAATGAGTGCTATAATTAGTAACTATGAGGTAGAAGCCGTTTTTATGTTAGGTGATTTTAATGCGCATCCTGAGCAACCTTTTTGGACAGAGTTATGTAATTTTTGTTTAGATCACCAGTGGCTTTGCGCTGATACTAAGAAGTTGCTTGAAAACTCTTCAAATTATACGTATATTAGTGATATGAATGGTAGCAGGCGCTGGCGCTGGCTGGATCATTGTATTGTTACGTCAGCGGCTTGGCAATCAGTTAAGAGTGTTTGCATAGATTATGGTGTTTTCTGGTCGGATCACCTACCATTGTCTGTTGTTTGTGATCTGAAAACTGTCATGCCAAAGTTGAAGCAGTCTGTTAAGCAAGGCCCTAATAAAGTGATATGGCGTGAGCGAAATGACAGTCAGATCAGCAGATACCATGACCTATGTAATGGAAAGCTCAAATATATTGATTTTCCTGAGCAGTTTGTAACATGTGCTGATAAGATGTGTACTCTTTCTGAGCATAGACAAATGCTAGAAAGGCTGTATAATGAGATTACGAATGAGTTATCGGAGTCGGCTATACTGACTTGTGAGCACGATGTGGCTCGAAAAAAGAGTCGTATCATTGGATGGAATAAGCATGTACACGGGGCCCACAGGGAGGCCCGGTTATGCCATGAGGTATGGGAACAACATAATAAACCTCAGTCCGGTCCGGTGTGGATAGAATGCGAGAGAGTCAAAGGGTGTTTAGAGGAAGGCTTAAATGGTGCCAAAAACATCAAGAACAAATTAAAATGGACAATTTAGCTTCACATAGGTCGGCTAAAAACTTTGCTCAATTTTGGAAAACTACCAATAAACTCAACATTAAACCGGGTCTTCCTGTGAGCGTTGGGGGTTGTGAGTCGTCGGAGGATGTCGCCAGCTTGTTCAGGGATCTTTTCGTAGTGTCTTCACCACTGGGACCATCAGTCAAAGGCATCGATGCTGAGGCTTGTCAAGGTAAGTCTCTTTCACGTTTTTCTGCCAAGCAGGTGACTGGCGTCATAAATGGAAAGTGTAGAGGCAAGTCACCGGGTCATGACAGTCTAAGCATTGAGCACCTGAAATATGCGGGTGTGCATTTGCCTAGGTTACTAGCTATGTTCTTTACGCTCTGCATTAGTCATTCATACCTACCAACAGACTTGATGAAAACAGTGGTTGTTCCCATTGTAAAGAACAAGACTGGGGATATCTCCGATCCATCTAATTACAGACCAGTATCGCTGGCTACCGTAATAGCGAAAGTATTGGACAGTTTGCTTGATAAAAAACTAGGTAATATATTACAATTACACGACGCAGTTTGGGTTTAGGCCCAAGCTTTCTACTGAGAGCGCGATTCTTAGCCTCAAGCAAACTGTCCGATATTATACGGACAGAAACACCCCCATATATGCCTGCTTCCTTGATCTTTCCAGGGCTTTTGACCTTGTGGCATATGATGTTTTATGGGGAAAGCTGAAGGAGGCAGGACTATCAACGGAACTTTTAAAAAAAAATCAATTTTGGTACAATAACCAGTTGAATAGTGTTCGTTGGGGTGAGACTATGTCCGAGGCGTGCAGGTTGGAGTGTGGAGTGAGGCAGGGGGGGCTGACCTCGCCTAAGCTCTTCAACTTGTACGTCAACGGGCTGATTGCTGGGCTTAGCAGTATGCGTGTCGGATGCTGGGTAGATAATGTTTGTGTTAACAATCTAAGTTATGCAGATGACATGGTACTGCTGGGCCCAACAGCTGGCTCGGTCAGGGAGCTATTACGCGTTTGTGAGTGATATGTCTCGAGCCATGGCCTCGTGTACAATGTGAAGAAAAGTGTGTACATGGTTTTTGAGACCCCCGGGAAAAGTGTACCATTGGACCCAATTATATCGCTTGGTGGGTTACCACTCAATAGAGTTCACAGTTTTAAATACCTGGGGCACTTTCTCACCGGGGACCTCAAAGACGAGATGGATATTGACCGAGAACGCAGGGCGTTGGCAGTCCGAGCTAATATGTTGATACACAGGTTCGCGCGTTGTAGTAAGGAGGTAAAAATTACCTTGTTCAAATCGTATTGCCAATCTTTCTACACGAGCGGCCTGTGGGTCAAACATACCAAGAGATCGCTTGACGCCCTGCGTATTCAGTATAATAACTGTTTTAGGATGTTGTTGTTGGACTGCCGCGTTATTGTAGTGCGTCAGGTATGTTTGCTTCCGCACATACCGATGACTTTTACGCGGTAATTAGGAAGAAAACGTTCTCAGTATTGTCAATGGCGCGGTCTAGTTCGAACAGCATCCTAAGAATGTTGATGGACAAGCACGATGCGCCGTGGCTGTCTCACGCTATAGCGGTGCTTGTCAAGTGATGTTATTTTTGTAGGTTGTTTTAATAATATTATCTCATAGTTACTAACATAGATTAAGATTTCTGTTACTAACAAATTTTGGGCCTAGTTGCCATCAATAAACAAAATTATTATTATTATTAATATTTGTAGATTTAGAAAAAAAAGTTATGATAAATAACATAAAAATTCGATACATTAAAATAATATAATCGTTAAAAACAATATTATTTTCAGAATTTGCCAAAAATAAAAAATCAACATTAATATTATAATCAAAACAAAAATTCAAATAATATCTGGATAGTGTGTGTGTGTGTCCTCTCTTTGTGTGATATGATTATGTGTGTGCGTGAATGTGAGAGGTTGTGTGTTTGTAGTAAGTAGTCAATCACTGTGGTATAAGTAGTATTCATTCAGTATCTTCGTAAGTTAGTTTTTGTAAGTAGGTATTTTGTTACCTTTTTCTTACACTGTGTTTTCGTTAAGGGGCAAATGTTTATTGCTCAGTTTATATTAATATAGTTGTAAGGTTCAACGAAGTTGGTAAATCTTGAACTGAACTCAGTTGTAGGTACTTATTCATTTCTGACACATACCTTATCTTTTCTTCGTTTTTGTAGGTTTAGTGGATTATAAGATTGTTTGCTTTGTTGTAGAAGAGTAACATTAAGTAGATAAAGTTGTCTCACAGTCAGAACCTCACAGTTCTTGTACTATTGTGCGGTGGGGGAAAATAATACGTTTAAAAGTACTAACTTTGAGCACAGCACGTTGGTCGATCTTTTAACGCGGTTTTTAGGGCACCTCCCCAGGAGGAGGAACTACCGTCAGACTAAAGAGACTGACAGAGAACATAAAAAAACTGTTTCAGCAGTGGCATTGGTTCAGTGACATGCCGTAAATTCTTAAAAATAAATATTAATTTGCGAATTCTTCTCTTCCACGTAGGAGTATTAAGTATTTTTTAAAGTCGAGACTGCTGTCAATTGTTACACCTAGATATTTAATCGTCTGCACACATTCCAGTGAAGGGCACAAGCAGATAGATCTCAATTGACACTCTTGTGAGGCGATTTTCTGGCTCCTGGTGACTCCACTTCCACTCCATTCCTAATACCAAAACAGATAAATTTTGTCTTATCTACATTTAAAGTAAGAATATTACTCTGCAGCCACTTTCCAACCATATCAAAACCATGCTAAGTAGCACTGAAAGCCTCATCTCAGATATCGGCTGCAAATCAGAGTACAGTAATGATACTGTACTCTGATTCAACAAAAAAACCTTATCTCCTTCGCTGATGACAGCGAAGGAGATTATTTCGCTTTGGGAGAGCTTAAGATTTGTGAGTTGGGTCATGTTTACCAGAAATAAGGTTGGCCTCAAGATGCTCCCCTATGGAACTCCATGTGTGATTGGGAGGCCATCACTTTTGTTTGCATCAAGTTGGACAAATTGAAATCGCCCAGTCAAATAGCTTTTGAAAAGCTTGTGTTGTTGCTTCCCAGTTTTTTCGGCGGGATTTCATGGCGACATGGAGATTGCGACTGTTGCAACCCAGCGCTGGGCACGCCACAATTGCGGTGATAAGTCCCTCTTTGAGGAGTGGCTAGAGAGCTGCCATGGCGTCTTCACCTTCCGCCTGACGCAGATCCTCAACGGACATGGATGCTTCGGGAGGTTCCTGTTCCGGTTAAGGCGGGAGGAAACGCCCGGGTGTCACCATTTTGTGGATCGCCCGGAGGACACGGTGGAGCATACGGTGGAGGTCTGCCCGGATTAGGCGGAGCACCTCCGTGTCTTTGATTGTTGTTGTCGCAGCGTTGATTAGTTGACAGCAAGTTATTTTTTTCTAAATAGTCTATAATCGTAAGTTAATAACTCTATCTAGTATCTTCGACAAAGTCGGCAAAACAGATATTGGTATGTAGTTATTGATACGATTTCTGTCACTACTTTTATGAATGGCGCAAACCTCAGCCTTTTTTAGAGACTCCGGGAACACACCTGACTGCAGGCAGTTGTAAAATACTTTTGTTATAGGTGGTGTAAGATCATCTTTATAACTTAAAAAAAAATCGCTACTAATATTATCCCACCCACTGGCATAGTTTAACTTTAAGCCAAGGATAATGCGTTTTACCTCATCTTCAGTGGTATCCATTAAGACGAATGAATATATTGCATTTGTGTCAGTCAGTACATGTATTTCAGTTTTGCAGTTTAATATTTGTATATTTTTTTGTTGAATTTTATCTGCCAATGAGCTCCTTCGTCAATGAAATAACTGTTTACTTCATTGAGTGATTTGTCAGGAGTAGTTGATAAGGTGCTCGTAAGTAGCTCTTTAGGAGAATTAAGTTTCTTAAACGTATTGGTGATATTTTTGATTACTCTCCACAACTTTTTGTTATCCTGTATTGCTGCTTGAAGATGGTCTCTCTTATAATATGAGAGAGACCATAATATATATTATGCTCTTTTTACTTTCCTTATTATGGCAGTGCAAAAGTTTCTGTACCGACTGTATATAATTATTAAAATATCGTTAGCTGGATCTAGTTTTACTTTTTTATGTAACTTATCCCTATTTTTTACACATCGCAGCAACCCTTGTGTCATCCAGGGTTTTTAGGGTTCCGTAGTCAACTAGGAACCCTTATAGTTTCGCCATGTCTGTCTGTCTGTCTGTCTGTCTGTCTGTCTGTCCGTCTGTCCGTCCTCGCTTAATCTCTGTGACCGTTAGCACTAGAAAGCTGAAATTTGGGACCAATATGTGTATCAATCACGCCGACAAAGTGCTAAAATAAAAATTGGAAAAAAATGTTTTATTAGGGTAGCCCCCCTATATGTAAAGTGGGAAGTGTTTTTTTTTTTAATTTTAACCCTAATGTGTGATATATTGTTGGAAAGGTATTTAAAAATGAATAGGGGTTTACTAAAATCATTTTTTGATAATGTCAATAATTTCGGAAATAATCGCTCCAAAAGTAAAAAACAAAGCGTCCCCCCCCTCTAACTTTTGAACCATAAGTTTAGAAAATACGAAAAAAATCTGAAAAGTAGAACTTTATAAGGACTTTCTAGGAAAATTATTTTGAACTTGGATGGAAACAACAGATGGAAACTGCATTTAACCAATATAATTTGGTCCCTGAATCGTATGAGCGCCTATACAATCCAGAGGTCAAGTTTCATTTGCCCGTATTTTTTTTTTAAATTCGTTTACATAATATTCTATTTTTTAGTGTTCCGTAATTATTAGAGTTCCGTAACAAATAGCCTTTTTAAGTTGGGTTACCACTATGTTCATGCTCCAGCAGCGCTCCGCGCTCCTGCAACTGATCCAATGGATCTGTCGCGCGCCCTTTACATGCGCTCCCCTTTGACACACTGCGCTCCCCTTTGTGTTCGCGCTAAAAACCGTCACGAGTCGGAACGACTGCCGCGGAGCGTGCAATATTGCACGCTCCGTGTTCGCGCACGTACCCACTACCGGGAGCTGTTGCAGGAGCGCGGAGCGCTGCTGGATCGCGAACATAATGGATAGTATGGATACCCACCTTTAAACTCATAAGTGGGAACACTTATTGTGACGGACGGGAAACTACGGAACCCTACACTGAGCGTGGCCCGACACGCTCTTGGCCGGTTTTTTTTTTATATTGTGGCATTTATGAATAGTTATTTCTTTTTTATTCCTAGCAATTGCTTGTTGAATACATTGCGTGAAATAGTTTTGGGAACAATTTGGATCTACGAAATTATGCATGGGGCTGAAATCAATTTCTGTTAGATCTCGTTGTAGACCGTTTTTGTTAGTTTTGATTGTTTTAGAAAACGCATATTTGTGTTGTTGTTTTCTTCAAATTCGTATTTAATAAAACTGGGTAATTGACTGTTAATGTGGTGTGAGGTACAATGATGTTGGTAGGACAGTTGGTTTTTACCAGTGCATGATCCAAACAAGTATGACTTTTGCTACTAGTAATTAAAGTATGAGCTGGTAAAAGGCCATGTGTAGCTGCTAAAGTTAAATAGCATTCCGAGTTTTGATATATTTTTTTAGGACTTATATCAATATTTATATCTGCCATCACTATAACATGTTCGAAGGCGGAAAGTGTGTGTAGTGTCTTATCTAATGATGACTGAAATTTGTCGATGTTTTATAGGATGGTGATCGATCTAGTATAGCGATAAGGTTATGGATCACAGCAACCAAACCATTACAATCTTGCATGACAGGTTTCTCAATAATTACACTAAGATTTTCATAGAAGTACTTTACTACACCATCATTTTGCTTAATGTTTAATTTAGTTCCTACGTTACAATACCCTGAAAGATACGGTCTACAGTTGAGTTTACATGACACTTGAGTTTCGTTCTCTCTAACAGAATGTTTAATTCTGGCATATTGCAGTTTATGCTGCGTAGAACATACGCAAGAATAAGTAGATCCTGCTCCGACGAAGTTAATATTTTATGACAGTCCTCAATAGAAGCTATTTTCGATTGAGATACATTACAGAAACTTGATCAAAAGTTTCTATTAAGATGATGATATCATTTAATGTAAAATAGTAAGTTTATTTTTTGCCATGAAAGATAGTCTTGGATTACGAACAAAAGTTGGAAAGTATTACACAGCATTTACGAGATTTACAAGTTTTTACGTTTTATGCAGTGAGCCCACCAATGATGAAAGTTGGTTTTTAATGCGTTGAAGGTCAAATTGCTATCAAGAGTTAGTCCGAGGTATTTTTCTTGATCAGCTCTTTTCAGTACTTCTCCGTTCATGCTTAGATTAGGGTAGTTAGGGAGTTTTTATTTTATTTTTTACACTAAATATTATATAAGAGGTGTTGGAAGCGTTAATAGTTAAAAGATTACACTGGTACCAGTTGTACAGTATATTTAAATCATCTTGGGCATTTTTTGTGAAATCATCTAGGTTGTCTCCAAAATAAAATAAACATGTATCGTCTGCATAAAGGGCAAGATGACTTTGTAAGCCTGTTTGGTGTAAGTTGGACTGAAACTGGACGATAATTCCCGGGATTTGATTTGGTACCGGCTTTGTAAATTGGGATGACGGAATCTTTCCAAAAAAATTAAAAATAGCTAAAAATGCCAATCCATCGTAACTTATTGTATTTCCTGTTGGGGTGGCGCAGCAAAAACCACTCTCAAGCCGCTAGAAGTTGCACATAGGGCCATTTTAAAAGTGGCCACATTTCGTCCTATTCTTTTTCCAACCGACCAACTATACAATCACTGCAATGTTCTAAATGTTCGGCAACACTTCATACTACAGACAGTCATTCTGCTACACCGCAAAACCCCATACCGAATTATAGAAAATAAAAAACGTACTAAACGTCGAAAAGATAATATATGCGCGAATACGCTCTACTTTTGCAAAAAGATTTTTTCATTTTCTTGGTCCTTTCTTATACAATAAAATAAACGATGAGTGCCAAATCTACGGACTACCGTATTACAAATGCAAAAAGATTGTGCAATCGTACCTCCAAAATAAGTCATATAACGAAACAGAAAAAATCTTAACATAAACAACATGTACAAGCAAATACACAAACACACACACAGACACACACACTTACACACTCACTCACTCAACCACACGCACAATCACTCACACACACACACTCGCATTTATTTACCTTAAAATTAAATTTATTTTATTTTCACGTTTAATAAAAACGTATCTTAAACTTTAATTGTCTATCTCAATACTACAAAATCGTAACAGTAACATCAGATCTATCAGAAGCACTATGTAACCTTTTCGTCATTATACCTTAGGGGACCGGACTGCTTCTCCTTAACACAGGTTTTCATAACCTAGCTAGAAGAGCAGTGCTCACCCACACGTTTGTAGATATAGTACTTATTTTTGTAAAACTCTATTTTTTAACGTGTACTATAATGCTTTGTTTTTGAGTAAATAAACATTATTATTATTTTAAATTTTTTTGGAAAGATTCCGTTCATTAAAAGTTTATTTAGGCAATCTGTTATATTTTGGAGCATAAGTTTTTTTTATGCATTTCAGTGCCTTGGTACCAATACCATCAATTCCTGTGCTTGTATTGGGATCCAAGTTATCTATAATTTTAGATACCTCAGAAGCTGTGCATGGTTTAAATTGAGTTAGTTCACAATGTCCAGTCTGCTGGTTAAGGTTCGGTAAGGTGTATAAATTTTTGTTATGTATGTGTGTACATGGTATTTGGCTTGCTAGTTGTGTCCCTATTTGCAAAGAAACTATCAAAAATTTCGCATATCTCAATGGGATCCGCAGCTATGCTACAATTTTCGGTTTTTAGTTTTGGGGGAACACAACTAGGATCTATGTTATTATTTTAGAGGCTATTTATTCATGTCCACATGTTTTTAGGTATTTTTGTGCATTTCATGAACTCTCCATAAAGATATGCCTCTTTTGTATTCTTGATTAAGCTTGCTACATTGTCTCTTTTGGCTTTAATCTCGGGTCAGAGCCCATTCGTCCCCTAAGATTCGCACCCTGTGCCCACTCGTCCCCTGGAACTTTTGAGGGGCCCATTCGTCCCCTGAAGAATATTTATTTTTATTCATTCTTCTAATATAAGTACATGTATATGTGTAAAATAAAAAATATAGTAATTCGGTAGATATCATGTTTATTTCAAATAAGATTAAGTTTAATAAAATGCCTCTAGGCTTAAAAATATTATTATTATAATATTAACAGTATTGTTTATTTCGTTAGGCGAACTTCATTTAATAAAAGACCAAAGACACATTGAACAGTCTCGTATTCGCAGTCACTTTCAAGAACCAATATGTCACCGAGGCAGCCATAACATACAAACAAAACACCTTATCTATTTTGTAACCCGTTTTTTTAACAAGCCATTCGTGAGACGAGAGACAATATTACATCGTAAGCCTATCGTCAGGTTATATTATTATCATGACGGATTATCATTGATCATAGCTCTTTTTTCAATGATCTGTTATGATTTATTAAATTAATTCCGTTAATAAACTGTTCACAAGTGTACTATGTTAACCGTTTCTTATGTAAAATATAGCTAATTTTATCTCAGGGGACCAATAGGCACCTGAATAGGTGCCGAATCTTTAACTTATATTTTATATATATTAGAGGGGACGAATGGGTACCTTAAAAATAATTTTTTTTGTTTAAATATTAATTGGTCCCCTACCAGGAGACCAATGGGCACCTATATAGGGGCCGAATCCACAACTTTTATGCTGGGGGACGAATTTTAGGGGACGAATGGGCTCTGACCCTTAATCTCTGTTTCTAGGTTGTTGTTTTTAGGGTCATGTCATAATGTATTCCTTTCATTAATTCGAGTAATTATTTGTCTGTTAATCCATTCCTTCTGTGGCTGATTTATTATGTTGTACTTCTTTGTTTTGGTTTCGATAATAGCTTTTTTAAACACTCATCCAAGCTGTAATAGTCATTGAACTTATCATCATAGTTTGACAATGCAATCATTGCGTACAATTTCTCATAATCAGTGAACTCGTACTGTATTTTTTGCTTCTGCGTATTCTGGTATTACTCGCTTCTGTTCCGTGTAGATATTCTTCTATTCATGTGATCTGACAAAGATGACTCGATTATAGCCATGTGGAAATTGCTTTGGTTCAAATTTGTAGCAACGTGGTCTATAACAGTGTCTGTGGTTACTGATGCACCGGTACAATATTCTGGATCTATCTTGTTGATTCGTTTATAGCCAGATTCAGCTATCACGGCACTGTATCGTCTAGTAGTACTGTCGGAGCTCAGCAGGTCGATATTTGTGTCTCCGAAAACGATAGTTCTCTACTTTTGCAGAAGTTGGTTCTCATAAGTGGATAAAATGTCATTAAAATTTGAGTGTCTAGGCCTATAAACGACTCCAATGTTCACTTCGTACTTGGAGAGATGTATGCTTAAGTAATTGTTTCCACAGATATAAGTTGACGTCGATAGTTCATGTTTCAGGTTGTTATGTACATAGATTGATACGTCGTTAGATCGGATGTTGTAGTAATGAGTATAATTCTCTATATCAAACTGTTTAGCCTGTTCATCCGATCGTATCCATGTTTCAGCTAATAGGACAATGTGTATGCATTCTCTAATAGAGCGAAGTATACAGTTTAGTTCATACATCTTGCCTGGGCTACATTTATGCTTCTGATATTAGCGTAGAAAAAGTTAATGCTTGATTTAGTGGTAATTATAATTTGGTAATTATTAAGTATTTGATTAGTGTCACTTACAAATTTCTGTCATGAACAAGAGTGGGTGTGTGTTGTATGTAAATATGTTAGGTGTTCAGTCGGGCACTTATACCTTTGCTAGTGAGGCTCGTGGCTCGAAAAGGTGGCTAGACCACTGTGTTGTGACGCGATCCGCACTGTGTTCCGTTTTCAGTGTTTATGCTAACTATAATATTACGTGGTCTGACCATTACCCCCTAATACTAGAATGTAGACTTAATTTACTAACGCCAAAAGTAAATTTCATAAATAATATTGGTACGAGTAATACGGTAATATGGGGAAAGAGAACTGATGAACAGATCAAATTGTACCGAGATGAATGCAACAGTAAATTAAAATTAGTTGATTTTCCATCAGAATTTATTGATTATGCAGACAAATATTGTAACAAGCCTAATCACAGATCGGTCATAGATAAATTCTATGGGGATGTTGTGTCTGCACTCAGTGAGTCTGCTGCTGTAACTTGAGGAAGCACGCGACGCAGGGGTGAATCGCGATGCATTGTTGGGTGGAATAGGCACGTAAATGAGGCGTACGGGGTGGCCAGGTTGAAATATCATGATTGGGAACGATGCGTGGGGCCTTCTGCTGGCCCTGATTATGACGAGATGTGTCAAAGTAGAAGGATGTTTAAGTCCAGGTTTAAAGGTGCCAAGACCATCAGCACCAGATAAAAATAGATATCCTTGCTTCACATCGTTCTAAAAAGGATTTCCGTAACTTTTGGAATGGCACAAATAAAATGGCACATCGTCTTGGCCTCCCCGTAGGCGTCAATCGTATGAGTGACCCCAAGGACATTGCTGATGTTTTTACAGAATATTTTCATGTGAACTCGCCCCTCGGGCCGCCTTCGCTGGGGATGTTTAGTGTTGACACCTGCTATGGTCAAGTGGGGGTACGAAAATTATCTCCAAATATGTAGCGCGTGCTGTTACCTCAATGTCCAGAGGCAAGTCTCCTGGCCACGACGGTCTCAGCGTTGAACATCTTCAGCAGGCAGGACATTAAAAAAAAAAATCTTCACCTACCTAGAGTGTTAGCAATGCTTTTTAATTTTTGTATTAGTCATGCATAATTACTCTGTGACCTCGTTAAGACAATTGTAGTGCCAGCGGTGAAAAATAAAACAGGGGACCTCTCAGATATGGGTAATTATAGGCCGATTTCATTGGCGACTGTTATTGCGAAAGTGCTTGACGGCTTGCTTGACACACAGTTAAATTAATTTCTGCATCTGCATTATAATCAGTTTGGTTTCCGGCCAGGACTGTCCACAGAGAGTATTATACTGTGTCTTAAGAATGCCGCAAGGTACTATACGGACAAACATACTCCAGCGTACGCGTGCTTTCTCGATTTATCCAGGGCTTTTGATTTGGTTTCCTATGACATTCTATGGAGGAAGTTGGAGGACATAGATTTTCCCACAGAACTTATTACGTGTTTAAATGTTGGTATGGAAGCTAGATCAATAGCGTGAAATGGGCGGGTTCTCTGTCGGCCATATGGGTTGGAATGCGGAGAGAGGCAGGGAGGGTTGAGCTCCCCCGCACTTTTTAACTTATATGTTAATGCGCTGATTGTTGCTCTCAGCGGTCATCATGTTGTTATATTGATGGAGTTTGCCAGAATAATATCAGATGGGCGGGCAACAAGGTGCTGCTGAGCGCATCGGTTTGTGGCATTAGAACATTGTTACAGATTTGTGAGGCATATGCTGAAGGATACGGCCTGAAATATAATGTAACGAAAAGTCAGTTTATGGTGTTTGAGGCCGGCTCTAAATGTCCTATAACAGTACCACCCATCAAACTGTACAGGGTTCCCTTGGTAAAAGTGGACCACTTTAAATACCTGGGCCATTTAATTACTGACGGTCTCAAAGACGATATCGCGAGAGGGAGCGGAGGGCGTTGTCAATAAGAGCTAATATTTGCAAGCTGTTCAAAGTCGGTCAAGCAAAAACTTTTTAGAGCTTATTGTACCTCATTGTACTCGTGCAGCCTGTGGGTGAATCACACCCAAAAAGCATACGAAGCACTCCGCGTCCAATATAACAACGCCTTCAGAGCGCTGATGGGGCTGCCGCGACACTGTAGTGCCTCGGGCATGTTTGCTGAAGCTAGCGTCGACTCCTTCTATGCAACGATGCGCAAGCAGAGCTCGTCTCTGGTGCGTAGGGTGCGCGGCAGCCCTAACAGCGTGATGAGCAGTGACTTGCACATCACCTACAGTCGTCGGCCATTAATTTGTAAGGGTTGAAGGTACGGTGGTTTTTGTTTTGTATTGTATTGTTTGATGTATGTGTGTATTGTATATCGTCTATGAGCCTTTGTAACTCGAATGAATGAATGAATAATGATATAATATATATTTAACAAACGAGCGGGATTCAAAAAAGAGTTTTCTTGTGGTGCCAGACAATCGATCCGAAATGTAAATCGGTGTTCGTGTTCCAGGGAGACCGAAGTGCTCAGTATTAAATCCGGAGTTAACTCGGTTCTTATTTATTTATTTATTTATAACTTTTCGCACAAAAGGTACAAAGGCGGACTTAATGCCTTAGGCATTCTCTACCAGTCAACCAAGGGTGGTGAAGAGATTAGATGGCAGGTGCTTTAATTAAAAGGAAAGGAAAGCATTGATTTGAGCGATGTTTAACAATGATAAAAAAAAAAAACTATCAAAATAACATACATACTATTTACTATACTGATATACTTACATAAATATATATATATATATATACAAATTCCAGGAAGAGAGATGTTGAGATGACTCTACTCTATTTGTTTCGAAAATAACTCTGCAATTTCCGCTTAAATGCATACCGACTGGTAGCCGTCCTGATATCAAGAGGAAGCGCATTCCAAAGAAGAATGGACTGAATATGAAAGGAAGAATGAACAAAGTCAGAAGTATGAGAAGGACAGAGACTTATTAAATATTCGGACTGCAACGAGGACATTATTTTTGAGAGTGACGGTCTGAAGTTCAGCAATAATAGACCTCTTGTCGCCTTCCTTATTGGGAATGTTAAAGAAATCACGTACGTCGGATGGAAGAATATCTATATCCAGAGCCTTGCAAATATAAGAGAAGGCAATGGTGGTGAGTTTTTCTCAACTGGTAACAGGTTTCAATTCAATTCAATATTTTATTGCATACCATATGTTTACAATAAGGTGTTATATAACAGAACAGGAAAGTACAATATGGACCCAGTCGGGCACAGCAAAAATTAGAAGAGAGGAAGAGAGGGCTATATTATATCCTTTCATTAAGTGGGTATTAAACTAAGTTTTTGCACTTATACTATAATTTTAAATTAGGTATTTGTATATTATATTTATATGTTTATGACATAAAGATATTTTATTTATCTCAATGATTTATCATCAAAAAATTCCGTTTTTAAGGTGTAGTATGCTTTATTTTCCAGAAATACCTTAAGTTTATGGGTAAATGTGATAGTTTTGTTTTGTTCTCTAATATCCTTAGGTAAATTATTATAAATTTTTATAGACATAACTAAAGGGCTCGTGGAGTGGATTTTAAGTCGAGATGGTGGCTTATTTAATTTATTTTTATTTATGTTCCGTAATGTGTATTTTGTTCGTGTTTCCTCGAATTTTGTATAGAGTGTAGGGTTGTTTTTGACAAATTTACATAGTTCTAGAATATACAAGCAGGTAAGTGTTAGGACTTTATTTCTTATTTCAACAGTTGAGCTACGGAAGCCAACCTACATATCCATAACTTTACGCTTTCGATCATCGATATGATTTAGTAGATTTATGCGTTCCTTACCAAGATCCTCGACACTGGACTTAATTTCCTCGTATTTTGCATTACAGATACGTTTTTCCATTTCCAAGTAGCGATTGTGTATTTTTTCATTTTGCAACTTCATTTCAGCTACATCGGAACTAAGTTTATGCAGAATTTGTTCTTGATCTTTTTTCCACGATGATAAAATTTCCATAATTTCATCCTTAAAATCTTGCAGCTCGCTGGAAAGTAGCTCAACGAGTGGTTTTTTTGCACGAGAGGTGATATTTAAAAATTCCATGTCTTGAGAGGTATTTGTAATAATAGGGTTGGAAGCCGAATGTAGAATTTCTTTTGGCGGTGAACGTAGTGTGTGCGTGGTAAATTAAGATGATCCAGCTGAGTGTTTGTTTATAAAGATAACAAGTGAACACGTCGTAGTCAATAGGCACTAGCACAGAGTGATTTGAAGCGAGGTCAGTGTCGCGTAGCACTCGTAGCGGAGTAGCGCTCGTAGCCGCTCTGCACGTAGTCCGGTTGTTGATTTTGCGTAGCACAGGTGGTAGGGATCCGATATTTTGCAATGATGCGTCAGCGCAGCTAGGCGCGGCGCGGCGTGGCGGTGTACGTTACCGACTCCCGTGCGTGAAGTGGGCGGTTCGGTTCAAACCCGATGCAAACTTCCAATCGCTGCGGCCTTCAGCACTTTGTTTATTAAACACAACGACCGTAATATTGTTGTCACTTTCGCGGAGAGCTTACTCGTAAAACACATTAAATAACGAGAATTTGAATACCAAGTATTATAAATAAAGTAACGCTTTATAATTTAAGGAGTGTGCCTACTGCAGGGCTGCCCTAGTTTAGGCTCAGTCCACTCCATTTATTTTAATAATGTCTGTACTGTGTTTTGATTAGTGTGGAAAATAAATGTTTTTTTTTTTTGTATAAGTATTTTTTTTTTTTTACTACACATTACCATACCATGACCGTGCTAGGGCAAAAAAACATTTGTATTGAAAAGTATGAGACTATGCCCACTAGACCGTTCCACCACCGACCAACACCGTCGCGTGTCATAAACGGTGCGTCAACCATAAATTGGCGACGAGAATAATTTGCCGGTGCTAATAAGCTCCGTGCATGCCGTGTGCGCAGGCGGCAAAACGGTGAAAAGCGGTCATACGGGTGACATCACAGGTGAACTACTGCAACCGAGAGAACGGGAAACGTACGGATATAACACGCGGATAATACGCGGATACTACGGTCACCAAAACCGTTATGCACTGGTATGATTATTTCTAGTGGGCGTAGTAGTCTTTGTCATGTTTCTTTCCGCGCCTGATACTTTGGTAGCACGGTCATTTCGTTTTCATTCATCGTCTTTAATTAGATATCATTCGACGTTAATTTACATTATTATTAAAACAGCGAAATGTTTAAAAAACCCTCTGTAATCAAAATGTAGGGTAACGTAAACAACATTTAAAATAATTACTCTAAATTACCCAATAAATCAGTTCTCTTCAAGTTTCAACTATTTCCAAGGTTTTGTTAACATGAAACGGTAACTGTTTTAATTATTTATTTATGTTTCGAGACCTACTATTATATTGTAATAAATTATAATTATGAACGCCTGTGACATGCGATTGAATTAAACAGCCGAAATTAAAATAACACTAGCTTACGGCTATAAGTTTCGTAAAGATGAATTAGTCAAAGAGCTAATTAAAACGTCAATATTTCAGAAAAATAAAAACCTTATTATCTCTTCGTTGTGACATATTTGGAAGTCATAATAGGTAGGTATAGGTATGAGATTCTAAATAAGCAACAGACCTAGAATGTTAAAAGATCTTGACTAAAGCTAAACTAGGCGTTTTCGGTTGTACGATTCTATCAAAACGTACAAGCGACAAAGCCCAGTTTAGAACACAGCCCTTAGATTTTTAAAGCCCATGAATATAGAATAGAATACTCGTTATTATGTACCTACACCATAAAAATTTCAGATATAAATGTAGAAATTTTACATAGGGTGACACAATGGGCGGTCTTATCGGTAAAAGCTATCTTTTACAGACAACCTATGGATGGATTAAACGGAGAAGGAGAGACAATACTGCAGGTAGTCAGTGATGTACCATTTACATATACAATAAATACATACACACATAAAACATATACTTATCTACATATATATGCATACCTCATGTTCGTGAATGGGCGCCGTCAGTAGGCACTGGTCATTTCTTAGCTGCCACGGCTTATTTTGATTCCTGAATTGTTTTTATCTTTTTTATTACGGACGCTTTTAACGTGCACGTCTTTCTACATCGTTCTCACGTGTATAATTTCAACATGAATGATGTAACCACTATTTTGTAACAATATTTTGATTTAAAAGAGTGTCCATGGAGTTTCTTGCCCGTTCTTCTCCATAAGTACCTACTACGCTTTGGAATGGGCAACTAGCTTCACCTTTCTGACTGGCCGACCCCTTGACAATTCAAAAGTGCCTGTAATTGGTTTATTTGAAATAAATGCTTTGAGTTTCTACAATAATAAACATGAAACAAGAGCAAAGAAACCGTATGTAATGATGATGTTTAAAGAGAGTGGAAGTGATTTTAAACCAGAATTTTAAAAGTGGGCAAAGATTGAGCACGCCTTATCGACACGGGCAAAGCATTCCATAACCGTACTGCTTAAACTGTAAAAGATTTGTCATAAAAACTGGTGGAATGCATCGGCAACTGTAGTCTTAAGTTTTCCGATGACCTCAGATATCTATTATGTGTGTCATGGAGGAACTAGAAATATTCTTTAAGATAAGAGGAGGTTGTAGAGCTGAACAGAATACTGTAGAGCTGAAATAAGATATAAGAATTACGGCGAAGACGTATGGGAAGCAAATTGAACTTTGTACGAAATTCAGAAATGTGCTCATAATCAAGTCTCTGATTAAAGATGCCCTAACATTTGCTGTTTATTGTCAGCCTTTGTGGTTAATACTGCCAATCAAATCACTAACCAATTCCTGGGATTTCAATTCCAACGCTATTCATAGTAGAGCCCCTCAAAACATAATCGCTGATGGAAACTTGTGCAAAATGGAAGAAATACTCTTTTGATTTGTAAGACTTCATTTGGGACTCAACCCTTAATTAAAATGACCGCCAAAAAGAAACTCTGAGACACTTGAAGGCTTATAGGATCAGATATTTATTTGAAGGGTTCTGGTGGAATGAGCAGCGCTTTGATTGCGTTGGCTTCGTATCTGCATCACAAAGGCTACTCTTTTTAATTAGGTGACTATTTCGAAGTCGCCCCGCATACAAATGAACGAAGATTAGAGCGGTTCCGGGGGCAGTTCACATTCTATTTTTCCTTTGACAGTAAAGTTAAAGGTTTCGCAGTTTGTTTTGGTACATAATTGAACGGAAGGGTCGATTTGTTTTTGGATTTTCGAACTCATTAAGCCCCTCATAAATCCTCTTACATCCTACCAGTATAGAACATGTTGGTAGACGTACGGCAGTGTTCAGCCCGCAATGCACAACTTTTCGACAAATAATCCAATCAGTAACCTACAAATTATTGTCTTCGAGTTTTAAAATAGATAGTAGTTTTAAAATAGCATGCCGACACCAATCAACCGCCTAATAACGTCACCGTCGTCATCGTCTACTCTTCATACAGATAATTAGACCACAGTATTAAAGTAGGTAATTATTGTTTTGTTAGTACTTATAAGTCATTAAACGGTGGATTTGAGTCAGTATGCTACTTTGTAATCTATTTTAAAACTCGATGACAGTAATTTGTAGGTTATCGATTGGATTAATTGTCGAAAGTAATAAAGTACTTATACAATGTGGAGACAACAATACGACAATAAATGAAAACACTGGCAATACTAATGCATAGGAGTATTTTGAAACTATCAAATTAATCCTAACACCGAAATAACAAAAGTGATTTTTTCAAACAAACTAAATAGTAGTGATGGGCCGACTATGGGTTTTGCCAATCTTTGACTACCTATAGTGCCTAAACTGTTGGATATATTTGATTGAACTTTTGCATGCAGGCTGGGAACATCATTAGATATACGCAGTTTAATTTATTGTCGTATTGTCGTCTCCACCTTGTATATACTTATAATAAAGTAAGTACTTTATTATATACTGTGGTCTAATGATCTGTGTGATGAGTAATTATGAATTTCTAAGTTGGGGGTAATTAACAAACTCCTAACTAGTCAACTATGAAAAAAACAGTGCGAACAACAAGAGAGTTCGACAATGCAACTGAATTGTGGACGTGTTGACCAATAAGAACTTCAGACAATACAACCCCAAGTTAAATGTTTTCTAAATGTATTGCCCTCTATGAATAAAAAATAGGTTCATATTGGTTCGCCCGAAAATCCCTTCAATAGCCAGTCGGAAACAAACTACACGTGGCTACATTGAATAGTATGTCATGTACGGACGGACTGCGAAGATTAAATTCCCGGAACTCAGCTCACCTCGATGTTCCATTTCCTAGTTTTGGCGTTTGATCAACATACTAACTATTAATTATAACTAAACTTTTAGACTAACTGGTTTACTTTACAACTATTCCTATTTAATATTTAATTTCTAATTAACTTTTAATTAACTTTTATAAAACTTTAACTTTCGTAACTTATTTATGTTTTTTTTTTTTCTGTCTTTTGTTTTCTCTTAGTTTGTAAATCGCTGTTAGCAAACATAGTCAACGCAAGGTAAAGTAACTAGATGTATATAAGTGGAAGCTTGTAATTAGCAAATTTTTTTTAACCTACGAACGATTTCTATTCCTGTTATTAGTCTGAAAGCTTTCTTTAAAATAAAATAAAAATAAAATTGTCACCGGTTAAGTTGGTATGCACTTTATTTTACTAACACCATTTGTTGTTGTGTATTATTAGTTTGCTATATTACAAGTGGTTTGTAACATATTAGGTAACTTAACCAGCCTAGGGTTCTCCCAACCATCCTGGATCAGCTTCCAGTCTAAATGGACGCAGCTGAATACCGGAGTAGTAGTAGTAGTATTTTACATGGAGTGACTGCCTATCTGTCGTCCATAACCCAGTTACTGAGTATAACACAATACCCCTTGGTAAGACGGGTTGTCATACTTTTGTGCTTCTGACCGGTAACGACTGACAACTTCTACTAATGATATCTGGGACCAACATTAACGCTGAACGTGCTTTCCGAGGCATGGATAGGACTCCATATGTAATAGATCGCCACCCATCCAAGAACCGATCGCGGCAAGCGTACCTCAGCCTTCGCAACGAGCCCCTCGAAACATATTAGGTAACCAACACTGAATACATAGCTGTTGAGAAGCAATTTAACGAACTTTTTTACTAATCGATATTTAAAACATAGGTTTCAGGAAAGAATATGACGTTACAAAAATTAAAAAGATATACTATAATCTACTAGCTATTACAGACTGTCAATCGACAGAGTAACGTAACATTTCCACAACATCACCAAAGATTGTGTCTTAAAAATCACGAAACATTATTTGAATAAAATTTTATATTCTTGGCTCTTGGGATCGTGCTACGGAATGGCGAAGAATCGGAGAAGAATCGGGGAAGAATCAAAGATAAAACCTGTCAGTTGTGGGGCTACGGAGTGAGGAAGTTTACTGTCTCAAAAGAGGATTTACCACTAGAATTCGTATTTCAAGTGTTATTTATTTACACCGGCTTGCTACGACTCCGTACCTAGCAGATGATTGTGGTAGATGCATTTCACGTGATTCTGTTAGCTCCTATTATGTAACAGTGTTTACCGTATCTAGGTACACTTACAATAGAAGGTTCTTAGGTAGGTAGAATCGATAAACATTAAGGCCACATATACTTTATAAAAAGATAAAATTAGAAACCTCCATGACCTCATTCCATCGGCCCCCTTCTTCCATCGGTCATCTAGACGCACTGCAAGTTACCATCCTTACCTAGTTGCTATACCACCAATTCGCACTAAACGTTTCCAAATCTCTTTTGTAAAGCGCACAGCAAAAGAGTGGAACTCTATACCTGCGTCTGTGTTTCCGAACGCATACAACCCTAACCTCTTCAAAGTGAGAGTGAACAGGCTTCTTCTGGGTAAGCTCACTCCATTGTCGACTCTGTCTCTGTCACCACTGACCTAGACTAGAGTCAAGAGCAAACCCATCTTAAATAAAATAAAATAAAGAAATTATCTCCATAAAAATCACTTACTATTTCTAGGACATAACTATATATCTTAAAAGTCATAGGTACCTATCAAGAAATCTATTCGAATTCGAAAGGTTCGTAAGGTGGTAGGTTCCATAGGTACCTTTGAACAAGTTAACTTCAAAAGGATCACTTTGATCGGCTACAATACAATAATCAATACTCACACAATATTATTGAAGCAGGTTCATATTTAAATTGGAACTTATGCAAGCCCACACGTGCTTCGAATGGGACTGTGCGAGCCAATTAGTGATGTTAATGTGAGCCGGTAATAAGTAAAACATAACAAGCTGGGCTGATTGTTATGAATGATGCACTAATTATTTAACTTATTCGTTTCTTTACAATGTTTCTGCCCCGTCGGTCTCGTGGTCGCAAGCGCAACTGCTGAGCGTGGGGTCCTGGTTTCGATTCCCAGGCCGGACAGTGTTTTTGGGTTTTCCATTAGGAATTTCTTAGTAAAAGCCCGGAGTTTGACAGTTGGATGTGTGGTCCTCGGAAAGCACACCAAGACGTTGGTCCTGCGCCTGAACTCTCTCCAGTCGTGTTGGATTGCCGTCCCATCGGACTATAAGAGAGGGGAAAGAGAGAATGCACCTGTGTCTGCGCAGACACGTGTGCACTATTATATCTCCCGCGCTGAAGGTTAGTCTCCGTTGAGACTGGCCGACATGACGGTCAAATCAAATCAAATCATAATTTATTTGTTAACATAGCTATTAAAAGTACAGGTCTTATGTTTAGTGAACAGAGCGCTTTGCTATGCCAGGGGCCGTACTATGACGTGTTAATTCCATCATGATTCCGTTGAGAAAAAGAGATAGTGCTATCGGTCATGTATAGCTCCGTCTCTCTTCCACGCTGGAACAATGATGGAATTAACACGTCATAGTACGGCCCCTGGAGGCGTACAAATATGGTGTGCAAATCGGAATGCCATGAGGATTATATATTATTTACTAATTTTTTTTTAATCATGTTTAATAATTTTATAGTATTCAAATAAAAACAAATTGAACAATTACATAATATGGTCTGACCTTAAGGATTACATGTTATACTTATAAAGGAAGGCTCCAAGCACTTTACGTGCGTTGGAAAAGAACCGCACACACACACACACACACACTGTAGAAAAGTAACCGTCAGTATTTATAAAATTAATTACTCATCCAAAAGGAAGGCAATAGCTGTAGCATCCTTAATTATTTTTCCAACAACAAATTATTCATCATCATTTCAATCCTTGGGGGAGATCTATGCCCACCGTTAAACATTTTCCTCTTCCAAGGATTAGCACTACAAACTACGAATTTCGGTTATTGGCGAGCTGCTAACAATGATTTGTGATAAGTTAAATACGAAAGGAAAGTAGACTGACAAGTTGGCGTAGTTGGTAGCGACCCTGCCTTCTGAGCCGCTGGTCCCGGGTTCGATCCCCGGACAAGTCAAACATTTGTGTGCATGAACATGTCTGTTTGACCTGTGTCTGGGTGAGTATTATGTATATCAGTCAACAGGCTCTACCTAGTTCGGGACCTGAAGACCTTGTGTGGATGTTGTCTCATATTATTATTATTATTAGATTTTATTTATTAGCTCATTATCTCCGTACTAATAGAACTAAATACAAAGCAAATTCGTACTCACTCCGGTCAGTTCTTGTAAGACTGGTGTACACTTGGGAATACATTCCTACTCCGGATAACACTCCCAGTTCCATTCGAATACCTACATAATTATGGTTAAATCATAGTTAAAGTCGAAGAATCTAAAAATCCAGTTTTTGCAGAATAAATATCAGCGAAATGGACTTTTTAACGACGTGTCTATGTATACAGGGTGTGGCGTAAATGATGGATAACTCTGAAACTGTCGATTGACCAGATTATCATCTAACATTTACCCCACTTATATCGCATACCCTACATACAAAAAAAATTAAAATTTAAGAATAAGTATTTTTTGCAATGTTATCTTAGATTGTAATAAAAAATCTTGATACTGATCTAATAGTACAATTATTCAGGAGTGACATAAAAAAAACAAAACGGGAAGAATTAGTCACGAATTGTAGAAATGACAACTGATTTTGTAAGAGTAAGTACGATTTTTATTTAAAATATCAATAATTTGGTCATCCATGGGCATATGGGGATACAAGTGGGGTAAATGATAGATAATAATATGGCCGATCGACAGTTTCAGGGTTATCCATTATTTACACCACAACCTGTATATGTGTTACCCACAAAAGTAGCGACACAAGGTTTTTGATTATACGTGTTCAAGCACTGCATACGTTTTGAAATTCCTCACTATGTTTTCAAACAAGTTCTACCCCTTTGACACAAGTGTTTGTTGTGTACCACATATACGCTCTCGAAAAAACTCTCTGTGAACACCTAAACCCACAAGCTGCATTTTTCAAAGCCAGACCGCAACCAAGAAGCTATCGTACTTCCTAAAAAGACTAGTTGGAAAACTATCTGACGCCAATATTTCAGCAGCGAGATTACTGCCCACTAAGTTGTATACGTCAGTTTCAGCAAAAACTAAATTTACTACGTGTGCAAGACGGATGTGTGTTCCGCCTCTCTTGGAATAACTTTAAAAGATTAGAAAGTTTGCCTCGCATGCGGTGTTGTCCTGTTCCGTCTCTCCGCGGACGCATTACGGTGCTACCAACCTAATGTTTACACATAAAAATACAGTCACAACATTTGTACGTTCTAGAAGTGTCCTTTTACACAGGTACGTGACTTAAAACCTTCTACATCTATTATACGGTCCGTACCTGGCGGTGTACTTACTTAGTTCGGTTAAGTTCACTTTGACGCGGATGTTACGATAGTGGAAAAAGGAGTTTCCGTTTGACCTTCTCGAAGATCCTGCTTTTAGTTCATTGTATTTTTTGACCGTTCAATCCTACAGTATTTACTCTTGACAAAGACAACACTCTCTCTATACACTTGGCAATGATATACCTGCTCTGCTCTGCTCTACCAACTAACATACGTTTACGAGTTCACCTATTATAAACAAAATAAAATTCCACACTATATTTGTAGCGGTATCTACATCGCCACATGAGAACTACGTCACACTGACGACACGCAAAATCCTGCATCGCGCAAGCAGAGTTTACCGCGCATATATACAACCTCCCGACAAATCGTCGGGCAGTTGCCCACCAGACACGACGCCCGTCGGGTCGGAGGATCCTCCCTTTTCTATGGAGGTATGAGTGAACTTTACACCCTGTTCCTCGTACCTCCATATATTAAACTTCAGTAAAATTGCGAACCAATTTGTAGCATATTTTGTGAGGACACTTCATCTCAACCTACACAGTCTGGAAAACAATTTGCTTAAGTGAGCGGTACTCTCAACCACGTGCCATTCCAGCAGTATTGCATCTTCGAGGAGCAACTTTCATGGCACTCTAGACTTGTTCATAATATTGCGAAGTAAAACTCCTCGCTCATAAATTGACGTCTTCAGAAGTCGGCGAATGGGCGCAGATTCCGTAGCTGTGATGCGTGACAACGGTGCACTATACCACTGTACAGGAAAAAGAAAACAACATTTTCTAAGTATTTTAAAAAGTAATTTTACAGTAATTTAAATTTTTTAGTAATTTTTTGTTTCCGATTGGTGCGTACTTAATACAAGCATGTTTCAAATTACATGTACATTATATTCCTTATCGTAATGTTTTCGTAAATAATTCCCATTACCTATTAGTGACAAAACGTGGCTTAGGGGCAGTGCCCAGAGGAAATTTGATATAAAACTCTTTGGACATACTTTAAACAGATCACTAATTAATTTCATTGAGATCTTTTGTAGGGTGCGGAGAAGAGGTCTATTTAAAACAAACTACATGTTGATTAGGTACGCAAAGTTTGAAAAAAATACTGCACTTCTGAAGACTTTTTTGGAATGTCTTCCACTCCCCGGTTTTTATGTTTTTGCTGTTCGCAGTAGGAAACGATAAAAAAGCTCTACACTGTCACTGTCTACCTTATTTCAGATCGTTTTATATTTCAGAAATGCCAATACAATGGCAAATGGTTTTAAACATCTCTACCGAGAGCGGTCCATTGCCTTTCTATACTTATTTGAATGATTTTAAAATGTCGGCTGGCTTTTTACTAGGAATAAAAGGAAGTCCTCTAACCACAAATTGTCTCGACGGCTATTCGGAAACACTGCTGTAATTGATTTTGTCAAGGTTTTGGGTACTTATAAATAAACCCTCAAAAGAAAGCCAAAGAAATTCTAATTGTTCTTTAAATATTATTACTATTTAGAATTTTCGTATTTTTTTTAAAGGCTTCTTTGATTTGTTTCTGTCACAAAACACTATTCAGGTTCATTCAGAATCAGAGATTTTTCATGGACACAAAATAAATACCTACAACAACAGTAAAAACTACAATAAATAAACAACTTTTAATAATAACAATTCATTTATTCAATTCAGGGTCGTATATTTTCAGTCACTATTTATTTTTACCTGCACGACACACCAACATCGCATCAAAAACCGACTTCGACTATAAAACCACAATAGCACCGTAAATCAAACAGTCTGCAAAGGAAAATGATTGCCGACGACACCCCAACATACATCTTTTCACCACATTATTAACAACGATCATAAACAAGAAGCCAATTGCCGGCATCCCCGCTACGAACACACAACAACCCCGGGTAGACTTAAGAGCCGGAAGAGCTTCCTCCGTTGTACACAGGCTATCCAAGACCCACCGCCTAAGGTGAGAAGAGACCTGTGGGACACAACACCCACCACCACCCGACGAACACCTGCCACCCATACGTGGCCTGCAGTGGCCTATATGGAAAGCAATCAATCGACTGCGGACCCAAGTAGGCCGCTGCAAGCACATTCTAACAAAATGGGGGATTATGGACCCAACCGACATCCAGTGCGAAAGCGGTGCTCCTGAAGAGACTATGCCCCGTATATTGGTGTAACCAAAGTGGTCTTACACCTGCACTTCTGATGACCTAAAAAACCTACTGCGCCCAACTCATTTAACAATCTAGCATCGACTCGACAAGAAGAACAACATAATGTTTCCCTCCATCATATTGATAAACACGATCATGCCACATCACGGGAATGGGATTCATTCCAATAATGTAACTTCGGCAATAACAACCAGGTGAGCGGATTACTGTAACGCACACATCGCTCGCATATATCAATATGAAAGATAAATAATTGCCTTCTTCCCCTAAAATTGTCTCCGCGGTGACGTTTATTGGTTTGTTTGCGAAGAAAGTTGGCGCCGTATCCTACCTGCGTTATTATAGTTAAGCGAGTGCTACATTTATCGACTAGCGATATTAAATTTGCCTTTTTTCATTCCTCCCCTCCCTTGGCTATTATTTTCTCGCTTCTTTCTTTCGCTGGAAATGACTTAACGTTGTGCGAATGCAAATAAACTACACCTTTGTGTTTTGTTATTCGGACGTGAAATAATTTCTTTCTCTCTTTCTTTGTTGTGTTTTTGTATCTTATTTCTTACAAGACAATTGGTTCGGACTTACTGAGTTTATTGTTAATAAAAATGTGAAAACAATGAAATGCGTAGCTAACTGTAACGATAAATGATACTTTACTTATTGTATAAAGTCAAAAGGTAACATTTTATGTTTGAATAATAAAACTTGTACATGCAATAAACTCTTTCTTTGTTCTAACTTCACAAGCTTTTCTCATAAAAGATGGTTATTGAGAGAAACTATTTAAAACAAAACCAACTAAAAGATTCCAAGTCAAATAACAAACCATAAACATGTCAAAAGAAAAATAAATCAGAAAATGGCCATTTAATTATGTTTATCGGAGTAAACTGAAACTACGGGACGGAGTATAAAGAAGTTAAATAAAATAAGGTTTCCGTGGGGAGGTGAGTACAGAGTGAGACGTCCAGAAAGTTCGGCAGGTTAGCGATAAATCGGAATTTATGTGGGCGCCGCGCCGCGCCCCTCCGCCACCGCACCGCCTCGCTCGCGCCCCGCCGACGTCGCGACGCGCTGCATAACAACACGCGCTAAAAGCATTGCTGCTCACCCTTCAACTTTACTTACTTACATCACAATAGTTTAGATACAACCCATTTCATTAATTACTTTACAACATGAGCTGTGCCGTATATTTAATGAAAAGCTGGGAAAATCATTGTTACGTTTATTGTTTGTTTTGTAATACTAAAGTGTGGGTGCGTTGTTACAATAAACAACATTCAAATGTTTAGTTAGCTGCGCCGTAGAAGATCCTATTTGACGCTGCGTAATCACGACTACGTCTCCTACGCTGTCGTAGTAGATACCCATGTCGCTACGCGTAGTTTTCATTTCATTTTCGAAAACTTTGTTGTACACAGAGATATTTTTGCCAAAATTACGGTATACTCATTTAATTATTCTTGAAATCACATAGGTAGGTACCTAAAACCTCCTTCGAATAAAAGGAGGTACGATTATTCAATATTCTGAAATCGCATTACACACGGGAAAATGTTAGGGTTGTCACGTTTGTAACAATTATCACAGTGTGAGTAACGTACAAGAAGTCAGGCACAAAGTTGTAATATCAAGACGTCGTCGCGACGTACGGCGCCTGACCGGAATCAATTGATCACAAAGTAGCAAGTAGCCAGTGAAAACAATAAAGCCATTGCTAACGCAACCGGGTACGCAGACCGGGTACTAACTCGCTTTGTAAATACTTACATTGTTCCTATTTCCAACTGCCTGGGATTCACTATCTGTATACAATGGTACAAGATAGATCAAGTCGAAGCGCAACCATAGATTTTGTTTCTGACACAAACGAGTTCGCGAAGAAAAGTTGGTGCGCTAGGGAATATTTGAACTGGAAATTCGATTTTAATTAAATAGCAAGTTGTAAAATAGCGAGAAATAAATAATTTCCTTTGGTTTTGATAAACATGCCAGTATACTGTGTGACTATGTAAATGCGTCGTCGTGATTCACACCAGTCGAGGTGATATCTAAGTTGTAACGGAGAAGGAACCGTTGTTTTATGTATGAGGCCTTTTCAATTCATTTGGACGATATACTCTTGTACCTTTGTCCCTTCCGGGTCAGTTATTTATTGCTGGCATTTCGCACTAAATCTACAGACTGCGTGTATTTTCATGAGAATCCTCCGGTCGTACGTCGAATCCAATACATACGACAATCTCGTGGCTATTGTCCGCGTTCAGATTACAGAAGCGCGCGAATCTACATAACTAATACACGCCCCTTCGCGAAGCCACACACAGATGATACCGAGTGTACGTACTTTTACCAATCACGCGCCTGGTATCGTGTGAGATTAGAGATGTAACGGGGCGAAAAAATTGAACACCTTACAAGAACCGACATCTAACATCTGCCCTTGAATTATACACGCGTTTGCCGCTCCATCGCACGCGCTCCGGCGCATAAGAAATTACTGAAATCAAATAAAAAATAGTTAACAAGCTTTGTACTACATAGCCTTTGAATTGCCTTTGTTTATGATTACGTAAATTTAAGTAGCGGAAGGGTGGAGTGTCCTAACTCCACTCTTCCGCAACTTAAATTTACCTAACGTACATTCATAAATACAAAAACTAGGCCAGTATTTGTGAACCATGTGTAAGTATGTATAATAAATAATAAATGAATTAGAATTTACTATTTAAATAATTTTGAGAAAGTGAATTAAGACAAAAGAGAATTACTGTAAACTAATTAGTTTACAGTAATCATCAACTTATTCTAATGAGTGTGTGTTTTGTGTATATTATAATGTGAGTTGGGTATGTATGATAAGTGTGTGTGATGTGCATGTGTGTGTGTGTGTGGTGTGTACGTGTACATGTTGTTGATGCGTGTAAGTGTACGCGTGAATGAGTGAATTATGATGTGTGCTGCAGGAGGGCCTCAGTGTCCTCATATGCGAGTTATTTTATCCATTTAGTTATAAGTTTCTTACATTCATAATATTTATTATTTATTTATTTAACACTCTATGCACACAAATTTACAGACGCGGACTTAATGCCATAGGCATTTTCTACCAGTCAACCTTTGGGTGATGCAGAGACAAACAGTGGCAGGTGCAAATTATAATGATATTTAAGGTTTTTTTTTTGTTTAGTGTATACATTTAGCTATTTATTTATTTTGTTGTAAAGATGAGATGATAGTTTCTCGTATTGGCTACTACAAAACCTGGTTTTTGTTTGTGGAATCGGTGCTATAATTTCTTTCCTTCTTTTTGATAAGATAGCGGTATCATAAGGCACCTCTTTGTGGTTTTTCAAAACCGTATGAATTATATATAATTTTCTCACCGAAATCAAATCACTTATCTGATAAAGGAGATGCGCGTCGCCGTTTATTCGTACGACACAATAAAACGCTTCATTGTTCCAAATTGTCATTCATGGCGCTATGCATATCTAACTACATATAAAGCAGTATAAAATATTGTGCGACATGAAACTTCATGATAGTACATAATTTGAAATTCATAACACGTGCAATCGTGAGCGCCGTTCAGCAAAATAGGAAGTGTAATAAAATATTTCTGACTGAAATGCTATAACTGAAATAGAGTGCATGCGCCGTAAAATTCACAATACAATGGCATCCTCACAATACTGTGATATTTTTATTGCTTTATAGCTCTTCATATTAATAGACCGTATTTTATATGCCTACGTGTATGCCCAGTTTTGAAACGTGATCGAATATTTATAGGGGATTCCGTCGACTTCGTTTTATATTTCCGCACGTTACGTAATATGAACATGCCTGATTCAATAAATAACGTATATAGAAATAGGTTGAGTAAACAGTAAAATCAATTAAGTACCATGTAATAAAACTACTGTTCACGTCGCCGTCGCTTGGAAGCTGTAGTTGGTACGGTCGTACGTACATACAGCGACACGACGCGAGCACGCGGCGACGTCTGTACGAGTACTTTATTTGAACAGATGGAAGTGCACACCACACGTAAGGTAAGGATTCCCTTCCCCGCCAATATGTTTCAATTTAAAATAAGCCGCTTGTCGATACGAGCTCGCTCCGGAATATCTTCCGATTCCAACTGGATTCCACGATAACAAAAATAATGTTGGAAAAAACTACCACATGACAATACCTACACAGTATTTGTAAATAAAACAGTAGTGAATAAAAGATGACTGGAGCGACGTTTGTACCGTTTGTATCACGCCTAAATGTTATAGCGAACTTTCATGTTTCATAGCTTTTCGATGGAGTCCGTTTTAATAGGGTAGGTAGAGTCCCTTAACTCGTGGCTACATAATAATATGTTGATAATAATATGTATACTTAGGTTAAGGTATTTATCTATGGGTCTATGCAACCCGAAATAAATAATTTGATTGATTGATTGATTGATAATAACAGCCGCACGAGTCAATCGAAGGTTAAGCTACGTTTGCCGCGGTCGGTTTGTGGATGGGTGACCATCCATTATATATCGAGCCCCTTCCGTACCTCGGAAAGCACGTTATGGGACTAACAACAAGACAAGACCTAAACGCAAGTTTTATAATGCCTAAAAGTATATGATCCACTGCAGCAAACAAAATCAGAAATATACCTATATTTATTATATATTTAATATGATATTCTTCAGGATATATGCTAGTTAGATAGTATGTTGAAAACAATACAACTAATTTGGTACAAAAGAAAAAGTCACGAAGATACCTCTAAAAAAATATTTTAACCATTAAAAACCATACCAATATACATGCAATCATTCTGTAATTTTTTTTTCCAGATTGTTCTTAAAGCAACATAATAACGTGATAGTGTTTTAATTTTTTTTTAGTCCAATCAATTGTTTTTTTTTTTAAATAGAGAATGAATAGCTTCATATTTTGCAATACCATTACCAGCTATGTGTCATCGCGCTTCTCTTTCTTTTCTATGCAGTCCGACAGTGACCGCGCTTTAGCTTGGTCCCGGCTGTCATTCGTAGATCTTTGACATTCGTTACGAGCCCAAAAAGTCTGACAACCAGTCCTACCGGGGGCCATCGTGTAACCCAGTAACTAATAATAATAATAATTTATTGCATAACAAGGATCACATTGCACTGCATACATTTAGATGACATAATTAATTAAAGCGTTAACATAGGAGTACAATAATTTTAAACTCTATCCCTTGAACTAGGCCTGGCCTGTATCTTAGGAGATAGGGTTCAGCCATTGAGTTAAACTAATTTAATATAATTATTAAAAGACAACCACAAGTGAAACCAGTGACGAAGCGGTACCTATAAACGTACATAATTAATATTAACAATAAAAACTAAAACTATGAAGGTATGAACCAGTTGCATATATACGGGTGGGTGTGTGTCTGTGGTGTTGAACGTGATGTATGTGTTTAGTATGGTGTGAACATGTGATGTTAGGGGAGATGTTAAGTCGCCCTTGCCTGTATTGCACGGGCCTCCACCAGTGTCGGACGGGAGTGGCCGGGTCTTCCCGGCCATCCCCGTAGCCCCCCAGTTAAATGGGGGTATGCGGGGTCTGCCAGCTAGGCGGGCATACGCCGGGAGGGTTGTGGAAATAAAGGCTGAGCCGATTTCCCATGGCCCTCCCATCACGGCGATGCGGGAACACCGCTGAGTTTTAGTGGGTATACTGTCGGTGGCGGATTCCGACAGGAGTCCCACATACCCCGTCTCGTCCCCCACGAGCGGGGATGCGTAATGCATTTCTCAGCGACAAAAAAAAAACAAAAAGGGAGATGTTAAGTGTGTTTGAGTTTAAGAAATGTAACTGGGTTGTGGAGGTCAGAAAGACAGTCACTTCATGTAATATACTGGTATTCAGCTGCATCCAGTTAGACTGAAAGCCGACCCCAACGTATTTGGGAAATGGCTTTGCAGATCAAAGTAGAGTACCTAAAAACTTCAAGGATGCTAAAATTGTGTGTGTGCTCAATCGAATCGTTCAGTATATAGCTTGAGATCTAAATTGCGAAGCTTTAACGGTGAACTTTGCTCGAGGAAATAAAAATTTCGTACGACAAACAAGCAATCAGGAGCATTTGCGAACTCGCGCTAAGCAAACACGGCGGCGCGAGCCCGCCCGGCCAAGTGCTTGTCAAAGACTGCTCCAATTCTTCTACTGTATTTTTTTAACCAAATCGTATCGGACCATCCTTTAGAAGCTTAAAGCACCTTTCTTGCTTGTAAGACCGAAGTGAAACTGTTCTAGTGGTCACGCTGTAAGCTGGATTTAAAAATCGATTTTCTTTGGGTCGTGAGCGGCAATTTATACCGAATAAATTATTTTTATCGAAAGAGTTTTGTTCGTAAATCAATTAATAAATGATATTGTAATTTGCTCGGAGTTTTGCTTTCCATAGACAGTACGTTTTCTAAACTCAACTTTACAAAATTATAACACCGACATTGTTTCAAGACCCGCGCTCCAAATTCAAATCCAGGGGGTCGGAAAAGTCGGTATACATAGTCAGTAGCTCACACAACAGATTGTTCTGCTTTGCCTGTTTTGAACGAAACTTTTGGACTTTATCGTACAGACTCAGTGAATCAGTCGAGTGGGGACTACTCATGCGTGAAGGCAAAAAGGATTTGGTAAACAACATTTCTACGATAAAAGTGATGGAAGATTGTTTTTCTACATTTTACTCGGTAGGAACTTAACGGTATCGCTTTTGAAAATATCGAATAAGAAATAGAATTGGATAGAACAAAATTTGTTCGGTATGAAACACGATCAGCACAATGAATGATTTATAACATACTAACACCACGCCTGGTTTCTCCGAAGGGTTGGGCAGAGATGTACCTACAGTATACTTACACACATTTCGCCAGTTATATTTATGTACCATGTAATAGGGGACGAGCCTATTGCCATCAACCGGACACAAATCCGGGCTGCTCCTGGGTAATTCCTGATGGAAAAACCGAATAGCACTTCACCTGACCTAGGAATCGGACCCAGGACCTCATGCTTACAGTAGCGCTAGCGACCATTAGACCAACGAGGCCGAAAATACAAATAAGGAAGAAAAATAAAGGGTCGCGTACATAGGTTTTTTTTTTTATTTGTGAAATCATCAAATAACTTCTCCCGCTCTGGGCGGAGCGGGAGGGCGTGTCAGACTCTTACTGACTAAAACCCACCCGTGCTCCTTCAGTTGCCTGTGCCAGTGGCCACGGTAACCCTTTCGGACTTTCCCGCAACCCTGGCAGGCATCGGCCCTAGCGGACCCCGTCATTGGTGCTGACATCTGTTTGAGGCGCCCGTGGAACACAACGCGCCGTCGACCCGTGCGCCTACGCTTGCGATGTGAAGTGATAGGCAAATTATATCCTGCCTCAAAATTGGTACAAATATTACATAGTCTGTAAAAAGAAGCTCACAAATTGGCTGTTGGGACTAGATTATCAGGAAACTGAAAAACTGCTTTCTACCCTATCCTAGCTATACACAAATACCATCTAACTCAATCTCTCTCACACTCGTTCGCAGGCCCATACCAGACATACTATAAGATCCATTATACTCACATATTTTTCACACCCTTACACTCACACTCAACATACATACACACCCCACACCCCACCCACCCTCCACACACCCCACATACACACACACACACATACAAACACCCACACACACGCAGTCATCTGACTTAAGTTTAAAATTGTTTTTATTTTGTTTTTATTAATAACTACCTTTTTATTTTTTTGTTATTTTTTTCCATACAATAGTCCAATAGTGCCACTTACTGTACAACTACGTAACAAATTGTGAAAATTTCTTATCTCGGCGAGGGGACCAGGAATCCATAGCACAGGGTATCCTAGTTTGGATTCCTGACTCCCACAAATCCTTGTAAACCTATATCTATTACACTCATACTGTATAAAAATGTACTTTGTGGGAGGAAAATAAATCTTTATTATTATTATTATTAGTTTGAATGATCAACCACTAAAAGCCTCATAGTTATTTTTGTCGGTCAGAAATATAGAACTTACCACAAGTAAACCGAGTGAAAATAAGTTTTCAACGTCAAAAAAATATACTATCACACTGCACAGAGCGAGCATGCCCGCCATTCCGAAAGGGTCACCAACCTAGAAATTTTCCAAAATATACATTTGAAATTGTACCGTAGTATAATGTTAGGTGTTGTTTTGAATTGCCAGTTCATTAAACAAGTAACATAACTCATAATGACACATTACCCTCTATTTAGCCTCTCGGGGGTGATAACTTTCGTTCGCCGACTCTTCCTTTGCAGTGGAAACATCAGTTAGATTTGATAATAAACGTAATATTTTTTAATAAGTTTGTGTTATATAAATATAATTTTATTTATAGCCTTAATTCCGAGTCTCTGTGTGCTCTTTGGCAAAGACTTCCTCCAACCCCTTCCAATTCTCCCTGTTCCTTGCCTGTCCAGTTCATGTCTTTCCAGCCGTCCTCACCAAGTCATCTTGCCATCTTTTCAATGGTTTTCGTTTCTTTCTCTTCCCCACCCTAGGGTACTATAGGGTCACTTTTATGTTCCATTTCTCTTCTCCCCTGAAAGTGTGGACATTCCATTTTAATCTTTTCAGTTTTATTACTACATCTTGTGTGTTTGTTGCTTTTCAATGGTTTTCGTTTCTTTCTCTTCCCCACCCTAGGGTACTAAAGGGTCACTTTTATGTTCCATTTCTCTTCTCCCCTGAAAGTGTGGACATTCCATTTTAATCTTTTCAGTTTTATTACTACATCTTGTGTGTTTGTTGCTTTTCAATGGTTTTCGTTTCTTTCTCTTCCCCACCCTAGGGTACTAAAGGGTCACTTTTATGTTGCATTTCTCTTCTCCCCTGAAAGTGTGGACATTCCATTTTAATCTTTTCAGTTTTATTACTACATCTTGTGTGTTTGTTGCTTTTCAATGGTTTTCGTTTCTTTCTCTTCCCCACCCTAGGGTACTAAAGGGTCACTTTTATGTTGCATTTCTCTTCTCCCCTGAAAGTGTGGACATTCCATTTTAATCTTTTCAGTTTTATTACTACATCTTGTGTGTTTGTTGCTTTTCAATGGTTTTCGATTCTTTCTCTTCCCCACCCTAGGGTACTAAAGGGTCACTTTTATGTTGCATTTCTCTTCTCCCCTGAAAGTGTGGACATTCCATTTTAATCTTTTCAGTTTTATTACTACATCTTGTGTGTTTGTTGCTTTCCTGATTACATAGTGATTGGTTAATTCTGTCCTTCTTTTCCCCATCATACTCCATCATCTGCCTAGCCTGATTCTCAACTACTTCTGGGGGTCGGCTTCCAGTCTAACCGGTTGCAGCTGAATACCGGTACTTTACGCGGGGCGACTACTTATCTGACCTCTACAACCCAGTATCTGGGCAATACGATACCCCTTAGTAAGACTGGTTGTCAGACTTTCGGGCTTCTGACGACCCGTAACAACTGTCAATGATTCAAGAATGACAGCCGTGACAAACGGTTTAAATTGCTTTCGGAGGCACGGAGGGGTCTTGGTATGTAAAGATGGTCACCCATCCACGTACCGACCGCGGCAAGCGTAGCTTTTCCTGATCGATCGACCCATGTGGCTGTTATTACTTAGCCACGAGCCCCTCTCTTCATCATACTCCTCCCCATCATACTCCGTTGTGTTATTAATAGAAATGCCACAGACTAAAATGGTATCACCATAAATAATTCGTCGATACTAAATGGCTTTTTTTCTGTGTCATAAATTTTATCGGCAACAGGCATTACCATGCTAATGGCATTTATTAAATATGGGCTGTATTTTTTTTACGAAAATAATAATATATGAAGTCACAATGTGGAGCCCTGACACAGCCAGCAGGTGTCGTGGCAGAAACCGTCGAAGATAGCGTCAGGAGCTGAACAAAACAAACGACTAGTGGTGCACGTTAGCCCTAGACCGCAAGAATTATGTCAAGTAAATCTTTGCCCAGCAGTGGAATGATACAGGTTCCCAGTAACAATAACAGTGCTACCCAGTAACTTACATTAGATCCTCACAGCCAATCTGAGAACGCTACAGCCCAAATTTTACGTGGCTTGTTCATGTAGGACATACATGGCCCACCTAGGTGTTTTTTTTTAGGGGTCTTATCTTCAAAATTTTTAGTAAGTACATACCTAAATTTCTACGGTAAGGTAGGTATACTGGGGTTAGTTGATCTAACAGGATAGCACTGAATATTTTACACAGAACGAATGCAATCTGACCTCTCTAACCCAACTAGTGGGGCACATCGATATCGATACTTAACTAAAGTTGGACCAGACTAGGCTTCAGTGTATAATTCATACCCATCTTCTAGGTCTGGTGATAAATGTTAAATGATTTTATTTCTTTAGTAGGTTTGTACCTACACTTTTACACGTCAAACATATTTTTAAACTAGATGAGACCGCCGTTTCCTATCTGACTACTCTGAGACGAAAGGCCGCAACCAACTCAGAGGTCACAGTCCCTTTTAAAGCCCAGACAAAATCTTGGTCAGATCATGTGAAGGCTATGTAGATCGGTATCTAAAATGGTCTTTTGAGGAAAGAACCACTCAGTTTGAGTGGACCTGTCCAGTCAGTGCACGCAATTGTCAGCAATCGTGCAGCTCAACTCAGGTGTATTTCTTAAATCAATATAAGGTCAGGAATATGTATTGTTAAGCAAATTGACTACTAAGTTTAATTTACCATACGTATTAAAATCACAACTGACTGTCAACTGACAGTTGTATGAAATGTATATTAAAACACAGCAAATTGACAAAGGGTGTAAATTTGCTTAACAATGAACTTAGCCTGACTGTACAAAAGAAGCTATAGACGCTGAAAACGTATTTTATTGAGAGACTAAGTACCTACATATTGTTGATATTTGATATTCACGAATCACACGTAATTCTCCAATTCCATCAGCAACAATGAAGCACATAAAATTCTAATTCCAAACTCATAAATCCACAAAATCTAAACACACATGCACACAGACATGCACACAAGCATACACACAGGTACCTAAACCCGAATAGATTACGGTTCCATCGGACGCGAATATTTCTGGCGGTGGAACGCGCCGGCAATGCGTCAAACGGCAATAACGTATTTTTTTCAATTACGGTGCAATTTCCATGAATCATTTTGTGCCGTCGAGCATTCTGTGCCGAACCAGCCGCGATTCGCTGACCCAGATGGAAATGTTTGCGTACAGTACACCTAGCACAAGGCCAATGAATGTTCAGTAATGCATTTGGTGTCTTAATTAAATTATTGATGGCATTCATTATGTTGCGGCTTTTGTGTTATCGAAATGGCTGATGCAGGTCACTTCGTATTTTATTTAACTACCGGTACCGCCTAATGTACAAACATGCTTGATTTAAATTATTAGGTTACTTTTAAATTGTCTCTAAACTGACATTGTTTTAGGAAAATATTAAACTTTATCCTCTAAAAAGTTATTGATGAACGCGTTTTTTTAATAAATGAGCCTCTAATTTAATTGATGTTCTACAAACTTACCGACCTTCTAACGATAAACGCGTTTTTTTAATAAATGAGCCTCTAAATATTTTTTGGGCTTCTAATGACGTATGCTTTTTTCAATAAATGAGCCTCATGTTATATTTATAGCCTTTTCTCGAAGTTGATCGCAGTAACTAAGCTAGGGCACCCCAAACCCAATTGTTTAGGTTAGGTTACACCAACCTCCCGGCTCACACATCGTGGTCGGGGGGACTCGGATCGCTGTCGAGTCCACCATGAAGTACCTAGGATTGGATGACGTACCTCATGACATGAAGTACCTCGACAGCCGGTGGTACTTCGGGCCCCAATTCCGACGGCTGGCGCCCAAGTTGCTGGGCGCGGCTGGCGCACTCGCAGCGCTGCTTCCCAATCTGGGGAGCCGAGCGCCGCCTGTAGGCGGCTCTACGTGGGGATCGTGCGATCCATGGCCCTGTATGGGGCCCCGGTGTGGGCCTCTGACCAGACGGCCGGCAGCATCGCTGTTTTGCGAAAGCCGCAGAGGGCGATGGCCGTCAGAGTCATCAGGGGGTATCGCACGATCTCCTACGAGGTGGGCTGCGTACTGGCCGGATCCCCGTCCTGGGACCTCGAGGCGAAAGTACTCGCGTCATTGTATCGGTGGCGCGAGGAAGTGAGGGCGCGAAGCGAGGGACCGATGCAGCGACACATGGAGCTGCGTCGGTCTCAGCTTCGCGAGATCCTGGTGGCGGAATGGCGGGACAGGCTTTCACGCCCTATCGCCGGCCTCGTCACCATAAGCCTCGTCGTCGCCCCTCTTAGACGTCGCGGGGGGAGTCAAACACCCCCAGACCCGAAGAGGCCCGCAGTGGCGGGGTTGCGGAAGGATCATACGTTCCCGCGACCCCCAGCGTAGGTGTGGGATGGAACACCGGGGTGGTTTTTAGTCAGTAAGAGTCTGACAGACCCCACCGCCCGCCCCAAGGCGGCGGACATCCATGAGGATTTTCCACATCGGAAAATCTTACACCAAACTGCTGAATTTTTTACACCAACCTGCGTTGAAGAGTGCTTAAGTGCCCCCGTAGCCCCCGATGCAGGTGTGCGAGAGGACAAGGGGTGGTTTTAGTCAGTAGAAATCTGACAGACCCCTCCGAACATTCATGAGGATTTCCAACCCGTTACCAAAAAAAAAAAGGTTTCACCAACCGCGTACATCCAAGTTGGTCGCAGGAACATAGCCATTAAGGACTTTAAGGACAACAAAATGGGAATTAGTTGAGACTCACAAAAAAGGCACATTTATTATATTAGTTATGATTAGGAAATCAAAATGGGAATTATTTGAGGCTCACAAAAAGAGGCATATTTATTATATTAGAGGGTCTATGAAGAGTTATGATTAGGAAATCAAAATGGCAATTATTTGAGGCTCACGAAGAGAGGCACATTTATTATATTAGAGGGTCTATTAACAGTTATGGTTTGGAAATCAAAATGAGAATTATTTGAGGCTCACAAAAAGAGGCACATTTATGATATTAGAGGGTCTATTTACAGTTATGGTTAGGAAATCAAAATGGTAATTATTTGAGGCTCACAAAAACAGGCACTTTTATTATATTAGAGGGTCTTTTAACAGTTATGGTTAGGAAATCAAAATGGGTATTATTTGAGGCTCACAAAAAGAGGCACATGTAACATATTAGAGGGTCTATAAACAGTTATGATTAGGAAATCAAAATGGTAATTATTTCGGGATATATAAGTATACATGCCTTATACTTACTGCGTTAAACTGATAACACCATGCAGAAGATGCTCACAAAACCAAAAAGCTCCAACCATACACTAATAAAGCTCACCCTAACCTTAAAGTAGATTGCCGAACCATAATATTAATATAGCATTAATTAGAAAGCCAGCCGCGCGACAGCACGTAATGCATCAGTTGTTATCACCAAAGCAACCGCGCTCAAAGCACCCGATCATCTCGTGTGGAGGAGCCAGCCAATATTTGACAGATATGAGCAGTATCTCCTCCACCACTAATTGAATTAATTTCTCATTTCACAACCACTTATCTCCCGAACAAGGAAGTTATTGTAAACAATTACCCATAAATAAATTTCCACCTCGTAAGTAAGTTGAAGGTTCGAAACAAAGAAAATCGAGTTTCTCACCAACACGAGTTGAGCGTGTGTAAATGTAATTTCCCAACAAAGCTTTTTACCGAAAACAGGTAGGTAAGTGAAAAAAGGTTGTCTTTTTAACTTCTACTTGTACGTCAATAAGTTCTGGTTGAATTGTCCTGAATTGCTTACTAGGAGTTATGAAAAAGATGGGAATAATGTTTAACGTGATTTGAAGAGCTTTTGTGCACAAGTATCTCTACTACTAAGTAGAGATAAGTACCTACATATGAAAGGGTTTTCACAAGGCTCTTTTTTTTGAGTGTAAGAAAACATCAAATAACTTCTCCCGCTCTGGGCGGAGCGGGAGGGCGTGTCAGACTCTTACTGACTAAAACCCACCCGTGTTCCTTCAGTTGCCTGTGCCAGGGGCCACGGTAACCCTTTCGGACTTTCCCACAACCCTGGCAGTTTTACAAGAAACTGCCACCACAGGGGTGTAGCTACCGCCGTATCAGCCGTATCAATGATACGGGTCCCCTGATCTACAGGGCCCCCTTACGCTCAATGTGTGTAAGCAAAATATAGGAATAAGGAATACATATTATATGGAAATTAACATAATTTGTTGATGGCTTACTAAAGCCACAGCCGCAGCTACAGGCGTGATTCCCTACATTCATTTAGGAAAATCACACAGAACTTCTAACCTATCCAAGTCCAAGTTAGGGTGATCCAATTGACGAGCTCGCTTCGCTCGCTCTTGCAAAACCACAATGACAAAACCTCCCTGGGACCTTCGCCCCCAACAAATTTTAATATAGGGCCCCTGTAGGACTAGCTACGCTACTGTGCCACCACCAAACTAATTTCTGCCACCAAGCAAATTTGCTGAGATCCTTGCGACCATCATTGCCATCTCATACTACTCATCCGTCTAGTGGCCAGATGCCAAATGTATGTAGGTAGATTTGAGTAAAACCTAACCAAATACAACTGCAACCATTCGACCAACCTCAGAGGCGGGTATCCTACCGCTCGATTATACAGGGTGGCAGGTCCATCGACGCGCAACCTGACCATGGATTCAGTGCATGATTCTGAACCCTCCAACGTTCACATTTTCCGTCGGTTATTTAAAGAACAAAATTATATAAATTTTATTTTTTTAGGTCCTTTTACAAAGTAATAAATTTAAAAACTTATAAATACTTAGTAGTACCAAGTTCTTAACAGATTGGCTTAAACACTTATATAGAAGCTAGTTTAATTTACACGTTTCCTTTCTTATGTAAAATATATTTATTATATTTCTTCCGCAAAAATGGT
Organism: Brachylomia viminalis; assembly: GCA_937001585.2. NCBI lineage: Eukaryota > Metazoa > Arthropoda > Insecta > Lepidoptera > Noctuidae > Brachylomia > Brachylomia viminalis. The sequence goes on along the minus strand of OW443307.2, from coordinate 10,502,382 downwards.
GTTCATACATTTTGACCACGTAGGTATACACTTTTCTGTGAAACAGCAAATATAAAATAAATAAAATAAAAAATAAATAAAAATCCGTTTATTTCATCTCCACAAATTACATCAAGGTATAAAGTTGACAAGATAAATTGTCGAAAAATTAGTAATTTGTGGGAGATCTGGAGTCTAAACTAAGCCGAGGCCTGTACTATAGATCTCCAGGCCCCCCATTTCATAACATTTGTATGTATTGTCAACAAGTGAAAGACGGAAAGAGTGGGAATGATTGAGAAAAACGTGGAATGATGTGCGTGTGTGTGTGTGGGGTAATGTGCGTGGGTGAGTCTATGTGTGGGGGTGTGAGTGTGTGTGTGTGGGTATAAATGAAGGTGTGCTTGGGAGGGGGTGTGTGTATGACTGTGTCAAAGGGCGGGTAGTTTTGTTAATTTTTTTTTTTTTTATAACCGATTATAACCGACGAGAAATGTCTAATGTACCGATTTACCTGTCACCCTGTATAGTCTTTGGCAGCGGTACACTGTCAACTATTGGCGTGAATATCAAGCATGCTACATACAATTAACTTTTTCCTTATATAAAATACGCGAGGTGAGACTCAAGAATCAAATATCTCGTGAAGTTTCCGTCTTTTATGTTCCCAAAAACTTGAAGAATTTTACTGCACAATAAAAAGCTGCATTTTTACTGCGGTACTTCTTGAAGCAACTACTGCTGTAAACACGTAACTTACATTTTCTTCGACAACAAGGTTGTGTTAAATTGTAAATAATTTACATTTATAACACAATGTAGGCGGTAACGAAGGAAGATGCCGTGGACACCGTTTTGAACAGAATACGTCTAACTAGGTATAACAGCACTCTGCTAGAAACTTGTTTCATTAAATTTAAATTTACCGTCTGCTTATTAATTCAAAGAAACGCTCGTCTTCTCTCGGATTCAGGAGTGCGGAAAAAACTTCTTCCATTGATATGTCTTATTGTTAAATTTTGGGAATCGCAGATGATTTTTAAATAGCTCGCTAATGTATTCGGAATACTTATTCAAGTAAGTTATTTCTTTTCCTAAGTACCTATTGTCATTGTTGTTCTTTTGTTACTTATGTTTTTGAAATAAAACAAAAAAGGTTCCTTATTTACTGTCAGCGGGTGCGTATCATATCATATATAGAGTTATTTGGTATATTTTAATTTCAATAACGATCTTAAGATGTAATAAACGTGAGATATACCAACTGTTGATATAATTTCTTTATATATTACATGTATATACTCTAATAAAACTTATTTCGTATAACGATATTGGATATAACGTTTATGTAATCGAAAATCATTAGGTCTATCGTTTAAAATATATATTGATACCATCATTATGGTTAACACCCTGATTCAGAGCAATCCGACTCAGATAGGTTAGGTTAGAAGCCAGATCCCCTTTATTGTTGGTGAATCATTTGGGTTAGGTTAGGTTAGAACAGTGACCAATGAGGCGGTCCGGCCTGTGCTCGAGCGCTGGCTTGGGAGGAGGCACGGCTCCCTGTCGTTTCGGGCGACGCAGGTGCTCTCGGGGCATGGTTGCTTCGGGAAGTACCTACCTGTGTCGCATAAACAGGGAGCCGGACGCCCGGTGTCACCACTGCGTCGACTGCCGGGAGGACACGGCGTGGCATACGCTGGCAGAGTGTGCCGCTTGGGAGGAGCCGCGCCGTGCCCTCATCTCAGAAGTAGGCAGTGACTTGTCGCTGCCGGCCGTAGTCGAATCGATGGTCGGCAGCGCCGAGTCCTGGGACGCGGTGGTCTCCTTCCGCGAAACAGTCGTCTCGCAGAAGGAGGCTGCGGAAAGGGAGAAGGAGATCTCATCCACTCACCCGGCCCGCAGAAGGCGCACCGGGCGTCGGCGGAGGGCGGACAGCGCCCTCTTCCAGCCCCCCTAAATGGGTCCAGGGGCGATGGACTCGGGGACGTCCGTCGCTACCCACACACCAGGACCCGAGGTGGCGGCACGTACTGTTCCATGCGCGCCCCTCTTAGACGTCACGGGGGTAGTCAAACACCTCACTCCCCCCCCCCCCCCCCCCCCCTCAGACCCGAAGAGGCCCGCAGTGGCGGGCCGGCACCAGTCGGGGGTTGCGGAAGGATCGTACGTTCCCGCGACCCCCGGCGTAGGTGTGAGATGGAACACCGGGGTGGTTTTTAGTCAGTAAAAGTCTGACAGACTCCGCCGCCCGCCCCTGGGCGGCGGACATCCATGAGGATTTTCCACCCCGGAAAAAAAAAAAAAAAAGAACAGTGACCAATAACGCGCGAAGGCGAGCCAGCGCAGCGAGCGTGTCGCGGTAGCGGCCGCCGAGCGCCATATCCTCTCTATTGTTGGTGCTATCTTGGCAGGTGGTAATCAGTTATTAGGTATATCTACTCAGGTTACGAACTATGACAGAAATTACTGTAAATGGTACTTTGAATTATTTATTATACAAAAAGTTTTTTTTTTTTTCAGCTTGAATTAGAAGCCAGAGCTCGTATCTTATTAGACTAAATAGGTTTTATGTCTTTTGAGTAGTATATCTAACGATTTTATATTCAATGTATGATAAGCTTATAAAATATTGTTATTTTAAAATTATATCAATCGTTTAATATAATAACTGATCATTATATCGAATAAAATTATAGATTAAGTTGTTTTATCTTGTACATATTAGAGATTTTGTAATTATATCATATATTACTTACCCACTACTACACTATTTTAGGAATCCTGTGACAGTTCAATAGCAACGAGGAAGTTGACATTCTGAAAAGCCTAAAAATACGGAAATAATATTCGGATTCACCCTATCTTGACAAGCATAAATTATCATCTGCATCAACGATGTAGATTTTCACATCAGCAAATTTCAATGTTTCTACGACTAACCGAGCTAACTCGATTATTTAAAAGTCCCTCTTGGTTCCTCCAATTAATTTCGAGACTTAGTAAAATATATTTTTACATCGAAAGGATCTAGATTGCCCAATTAAAAGTTTAAGCTTATTACTTCCAACGCCCGCTTTTTGAGTACGTTTAATTATTTTGCTTCTTACTCTGCTCTATATTCTGCGAGCAATCGTTTTTAGAGCAGATTGCAAATATAGTTTTTGTTTTATTAATGTTCAAATAGTTGCTAAGTATTATTACGGGAGGCGCCGTGAAGCTGGTAAAGTTAAATCTTTATGACATATTTTCTAATGATTGAACTGGAACATATTGTTAAGTCTTTAATTATCTTCCTTCTCGATCACAAAAAGTTACACTGTCTTTAGTTAACCAACTACCCGATTGGACAATGAACAGTAGACATTCGTTGGCAATTTTTCCAATTTCGTTTTCACTCAAATGGATATCGTATTGAGTGAAGACAAAATTGAACATTTCGAAATGCACACCTCCAATAATCTGTAACATGTTTTCTGGTCGCTAAAACGGCAACATTCAACAGTTTATCAGTGGGTGGGTAGTCACAAGTGCATTTCCCGGTGTGGCCGTATCGGGGCTGATCGCGACACGCTTCCTACCGATGCTAGCCGGAAATTGGCTGCCCCGACACATCCGCTGGCGAGGACATATGATCCAACTAGTCTTGTTTCTTGCATATTTTGCATCAAATGAATTGATTTGGAACTGGTCCATGAGATATGGAGGTTCATCTCCGTTGACGTGAGTTTCTGAGAGATAAAATTACAGTTTCGATACCTAAATACACATTTGGCTACATTGGGAAAAATGTTTATCAAAATATTTTTCTAAACTCAAACTCAAAGCATTTATTTCAAATAAATCAATTACAGGCACTTTTGAATTGTCAAGGGGTCGGTCAGTCAGAAAGATGAAGCTAGTTGCCCATTCCAAAGCGTAGTAGGTACCTATGGAGAAGAACGGGCAAGAAACTCCGTGGACGCTCTTTTAAATCAAAATATGTGAGAACGATGTAGAAAGACGTGCAGGTTAAAAGCGTCCATAATAAAAAAAGATAAAAACAATTCAGGAATTAAAATAAGCCAAGAAATGACTAGTGCCTACTGACGGCGCCCGATCACGAACATGACGTATGGATCAGCACCATTCAGCACAATCATTTTGAAGGGAACTGAATGATTTAATACACACACACCACAAATAAATAAAGCACTTGCTCCAAATACTTAGCATTATTGCAGTTCTCCATCATCGACAGCTCAAACAATTTCAATTAAAAAAGGATACCAGCTTCAGAAACAGTGGCGAAGAACAGCTTGGGTGAAGATGGCTGCCGTCATCGGCCAGCTTTGAGTCCTCGTGGGTCTTGAAGGGTCATCCATGTCCAATAGTGGACGTCTTTTGGATGAATTGTGAAGATGGCTCTTCCATTTGCAAAGACCAAACTGAAAACTGGACATTCCAATAAGAATGCCTTCTTTTAATTTGTTTTTTTTTTGCTGTTTATAAACACGAAAATACTGTATTATCTACTCGGGAAAGAGATATCTATTCTAGTAGCAAGCAGGTCCCTTATCTTTATATTTACAACACGTCACTTGTTATTCCATCGTTCCGTCGTTCAGGCAATATTTACGAGCTCACCAGAGCTTCCCGAAGGCGACGCCCGAAGAGCGAATGGTGTATTAAGTTTAAAGTTTATAATATGACATAAGTAGTGGCAATTTGCGAGACCGTCGCCGACATGCACTAAGCAAACCCGCTTCCTTGACAACTTACAAGGAGTTGCTTTCTTAGTAGCTTCGAAAGCACACAAATTGTGAGGCTTATTGAATGTTGATTATAAGTCACACGTATGTTTTAAATACTTTATTTTACTGGTCGTTGTAGCGATGCCTAGGGGATGCATAATTATGTCGAGCAGTCGTCGTCTTTCGGCTGAAGGAAATGCTGATGATCATGATTGGTGACAGATGTTGACATAAGTAGTGACTCAACATGGTTCAATAACAAAATCCATTTACCTACAAAGTAGTGGTTTACTTACATTATCAGTCTATAATGATCCCACTGCTGGGACAACGGCCTCCGCACTGTGACCAGGGACTGGGCCATAATCCATCACGCGAGCCCAGTGCGGGTTGGTGGATGTCACATGTCTTTGAGTTTTTGTTTCTAGGACATGCCGGTTGCCTCACGATGTTTTCCTTCGCCGTTTTGAAAGCAGTGGTGATGAAATAATTCACACAAAATAAAGCGCCTGCTTGGGTTCGAACCAACGACCTACAACTCGTAAGTCGGGGCCGTTACCACTAGGCCACCACTGCTCACATGTTCGCACTGCTCGTTGTTTACTTAGTAGCTTCGAACGCACACAAATTGTCAAGCTTATTGATTGTTGATTATAAGTCACACTTATGTTTTATATACATCATTTTACTGTAGCAGTGCTTGGGGAAGTCTTATGTCTAGCAGTGGTCGTCTTTCGGCTGAATAGTGACGATGATAATGATTGGTTGAAGCCGCGGCTTAGGTAACGACTAAACATGTTTGGTTTGCTAGTCCTAAATAAGGGCCTATAAAAGGGGGCACTATCATAAGTAAAGAGGGAGCGTGCTAGTCCACCTGTCTAGTGCTGTCTGTGCTAGTCAACTGTCATCTGTATACTTAAATAGAAGTCTTTACTGGCTTCGTACGGTTTTATTTATGTATCTGCCTTTTCTATTTTATTTATTTATTGATCTATCTACAATCGTTACCCTGTTTAATCGAAATAACACACGCAAAGATACAAGCCAAGTGCACAATATTAGGCGTTATACACAGCATGCAAAAACAATATACTTATTATATAAAAATAAACAAAAATTACAGTAAGTATTAGTGCAGAAATGACGAATTTTATTCTGCGTCTTTTATTTCCTTTTCTTTCCTTTGTCATATTATACTTCTGATGACTTAATTGTAAAATCAACTAGTAATTTCATTATGACTGCACCAACCCAAATGATTACGTTCTCGGTTTGATTTTGCGATCGTCAAATCTTCTGTCGATTCGATACCCGTAATTAGTTTCGAATGCATAAACAAGTGAACGGGTTTAGTAGTCCAATTAGCGTTGATCGTGTACATACAATGATTTCATTAAACATGCAAATTTGCGTCCATAGTCATGTATGGCATCGTAATCGGGAGCCTGTTTGTATTATTGGTTAATAAATAAGGATTTATTTTCATTATAGGCTCCTCTTGGTAAGTGCTAGAATCCTTTGTACTGTCGATTTACAGAGGTTGCAGCTTCGATCAGTATGTAATGAGTTTTATTTTAAAGAAATATAACAAAAACTGCTTAGATCTTTCTATGGGATACTGCATTATTAAACTTATTATGGATGTGAGTGGTAATGACGATTTTTCTTTTGTATATAGTTTTGAATTTTATTTTTCTGCTGGCGTCGTAGGAAATAAAGTTTGTTTGTTTAACTTCTTTTGCGAGTCCCAATAAGTACCTTAACTTGCTTTATTTTAGGTGAGCTATTAAATAAATTCTAGAATGTTAAATCTCGTTCTGAATATCACTGCGATATTGGATAGGTAACCGGCTATATAAACTGTATGAAATAAACAGAGCGCGAGGTATGGACAACTTATCTGTATCAAATGCGGTTATTGTCTTCGATAAATTATCTAGTCGGCCAGAACAGAAGGCGTATGGTAACCAAACGTAAAATTTTCGATTATAGTCCCTTTAGCCGAGGAATATCTTGACAAATACCCTAATAAAAACGCTCGCCGCGCACCCGGGACGTTTGGAAAACCATTTACAAGGTTTATCGTCGCCATGGAAATAATAACTCGAGCCGTTATCGTCCTAAATTGATCTAATTTAAAATTATTGTTATCGCGAACCTTTTATTTTTATTAGGTAGGATCATAATATTTTATCAGTGGCCACTCTCAAAATCTTGTGTGTGTAATCTGAATGCGATACATTTATGAGTGTGTCGGTGGTCTTGTCTTGTTTGTTGTTATGTTTCTTTTAAGTATTTCGTTTGTATACTGAATATTTGAAGATACTCTCAGACTGTGAGATAAAAGCTCTACATTGTGTAACTTATCATCAGCGCCGTAAAGAAAGAAAAAGAAAGAAAGAAAAATATTTTATTTGGGACAAGCACAGGAAATAAAAACAATAGAAATAAAAACATTAAATCTAACAAAATCATGAAAACAATAAAAAATAATGAGAAGACCTGTGCGAGGCCAAAAAGGCTCCTACCTCAACATGATGCTGCGATATTTGAAAAACAAACAAATACCGCACATAATTCTTTGGAAATCCATATTACAACGAAAAAACTTAATATGTAGTAAATTGTAATATTTTAAGTTCTAAGAACTAAATATACTTATGTGTAGTGTGATTTTCTAGAAAAGCACTTAGGCTGGATTTATGTGGTAGCGCGTTATGCGCCATAGGGCTACTCAATTTTGAAACTACCCAAAAGTTTAGTATGTTTTGCTGCCAAGATTTAAAAGGTCCACTCATGGACGCATAAAATAAATAGAACTATAATATTGTATAGTGTCTAGACTTCAGAAATTTTCGCTTTGAAAAAACTCATAAGATATTTCCGACACAGTTTCAAAAACGGGTCGTAGCTACGAATTTAATTGTTGATGATGCTGGAACAAAACCATTTCTATATAAAACTAAGAAAATAAACAGGAACAGCTGATCAAAGTATGTATTTCAGATAGCCTTTTATCACATGTCGGCAGCGGAGCACACAATCATCGAGACTCGGAGAAAGTCGGGAAAACTCGGAGGCCTTCGCCATCGCTACGACAAGCTCCTGCGCGCTTCAATAGCTCCTTTGATTGACGCTGAACTTGCGAGACGAGCACCTAGTGCGAGCAATAATTGCCTTTTGAGACGAGAAAACATTGCTCCAGCGGTAAAATATCATTTGTGTGTGACAGCCTTTGTAGTCGAATGTGTACCAGCCATATCTCAAAGACACCCGTTGTAATTAAGTAGACAATGAGAGTTCATATTTGGCGGTGGGCGGGAATGGAGCCGCCATTGTGCTCAGCTCGTTATCTGCAGACCAGTCTTTTTGGCTTTGCACAACAAAGTGGCTGCCCCGGTTTGCGTCTGAAACTGTTTATTTAATATGAAAGCCTAACGATTAGACAATTGGCTACAGAGGACGTAAACAAGTATATGGATGACAGGCGACAATAATGAATGTGACAAGGATACTAATTACAGTGAACCATTGTCCCAGCGCAATAGAAATAGCGTTTATTACAGGGAAGCTTTGTCTCAGTGCAATAGAAGTAGAGTCTATTACAGGGAAGCTTTGTCTAAGTGCAATAGAAGTAGAGTCTATTACAGGGAAGCTTTGTCTCAGTGCAATAGAAGTAGAGTCTATTACAGGGAAGCTTTGTCTCAGTGCAATAGAATCAGAGTCTATTACACGGAAGCTTTGTCTCAGTGCAATAGAAGTGGAGTCTATTACAGGGAAGCTTTGTCTCAGTGCAATAGAAGTATAGTTTATTACAGGGAAGCTTTGTCTCAGTGCAATAGAAGTAGAGTCTATTACAGGGAAGCTTTGTCTCAGCGCTATAGAAGTAGAGTCTATTACAGGGAAGCTTTGTCTCAGTGCAATAGAAGTAGAGTCTATTACAGGGAAGCTTTGTCTCAGTGCAATAGAAGTATAGTCTATTACAGGGAATCTTTGTCTCAGTGCAATAGAAGTAGAGTATATTACAGGGAAGCTTTGTCTCAGCGCAATAGAAGTAGAGTCTATTACAGGGAAGCTTTGTCTCAGTGCAATAGAAGTAGAGTCTATTACAGGGAAGCTTTGTCTCAGTGCAATAGAATTAGAGTCTATTACACGGAAGCTTTGTCTCAGTGCAATAGAAGTGGAGTCTATTACAGGGAAGCTTTGTCTCAGTGCAATAGAAGTATAGTCTATTACAGGGAAGCTTTGTCTCAGTGCAATAGAAGTAGAGTCTATTACAGAGAAGCTTTGTCTCAGTGCAATAGAAGTAGAGTCTATTACAGGGAAGCTTTGTCTCAGTGCAATAGAAGTAGAGTCTATTACAGGGAAGCTTTGTCTCAGTGCAATAGAAGTATAGTCTATTACAGGGAATCTTTGTCTCAGTGCAATAGAAGTAGAGTCTATTACAGGGAAACTTTGTCTCAGCGCAATAGAAGTAGAGTCTATTACAGGGAAGCTTTGTCTCAATGCAATAGAAGTGACACCACAATAAAAATAAAACGACAATTATACAATTAAGGAGAGTCCAGAAAGAATCCAGATAAGGCTTCCTTCAGCTGAGCAGCTAATTCTAAAGGAAATAAAAACTTTATTCCTTTCATAAAACAGATACAAAGGACGAGATTATCCGGATTTTAGGGCCGACATCGATTCAACGGCGCAGAAAGCAAACAATCGTCTTTTGTTGTCCGTACCTATTGAAGTTTGGGTAATTAATTATACCGGGCGGCCGTCATTTTGCAGATTCACTTCTCCTATAACGTTCTCCGCAAGATTGACTGATTAGCTTCCTCACACCACACACTGTCGACCCTTTTGCGTGTTTCTGTGTTGCGGAGCTAAAAGGTAATGCTTTACACGAGTTTTCTGTACTTACATAAGTGAAATGGATTAATAGCATAATGTATTGTGTTTCTAGGAAGGAAGTTAAAGATCTACCTAAGACGCAGCAATTGTTCTTGAAAGTGTGACCAGCATTTTGCAATGTACCAATAACATCTCAAAACTGAACTGGAATAAACTCTACTCACAATTCCCACCGCTGTCCTGATATTTACTGCAAAAAATATACACCAACTTATCAAAGCTAGGTGCGCAAAGGAAACCGAATATTGAAAAATACAAACAGAACACTGCGTGCTAGTAGCAGCGTCCGGGGCAATACCTCACTGGCGCAGATACAAAGTAATTGGTGAAGAGAAAAATTACACCAGAGAGGAAAGCGGTGTGTTTAAAATAATAGAAAAAAAGGAATTGCTCCTGTTATAGAAGCAGAGAACAAAAGGCCGGTTTCATCTATTCCCGACAATGACGTGCCCGTCCAGTCGCCGTCACGCTGCGTCCGGCTCGTATACGGCACGTGTACCTACCGACGTTTTGATCAACCTTAACGACGACTCTTTTTTAGTGAACTCTTCAAATTGACAACTGAAAAAATCCTCACAAAAATATTCACAGATTTCTACGTTTTTATCATTCAAGCTGCTATGAATAATTTAAAATTACGTTTAGTTCCGATATTCGACAAATAAAGGGAATTTCAACATGTCAAGTGTCTCCAAGATAAGATCTTTTTCTCGGAAGCTGGTCGCCGCCCGTGAGGCCATTACCAAGTGTCTCGCTGGTTCAACTTCGCTCTCCTGAACTTTGATTATAACGTAAAATAAATTCGTTAAGTCTTGTGCAACGTAGTGTTCGAAGCCTTGACTTGTTTTAATTTTACAATATGAAAACTGTGAATGAACTTTACAAATGCATTGTATCACACAAGATTTTTTTTTTTGCTTATCTATAATACTGTAAATAAAACATATTTCAAATCTATCAAGATTCTATTCGGCCATTTAGAATAGCCACACCTGCACATTCATTGAATGACCCGAGCTTTATAAAAAACTTTTTCAGCGATATTCGACGTCTACCTATCTACGGTTATTTTCGGGTACAATATTCCAGTTATTCCAGTTTACATAGATAGAAACTCCATATTATGAATCCGCTTTAGTATGGCAAACGGTTTAGTGTCGACTTCGCACTTTCAAACTTGACGACAGCTGTTCAAACTGAACTACCATTTAAAGTCTAATGCCGAACGAAAAATTCGGACTTACTCAATGATTAGGCCAAACAAAGTCTTAAAGTAATAAGCTAATTGATACCTTTTGCCTCTTCCCGATAACAAATTTAGAGAAAACTAATCTCATTTCTCATAACTGGTATGGCTTCAGTAATTTTTATTATCTTTTACTAAAGCATCGGATATGTTTTTGTATGTATTTCATCAATTCTTAGCTGAATAGACTCATGTGGTTCTGAGAATAATAATCTATTGGTTGTAATATGTAGGTATAATGCACATATTAGTTTTGTTATTTGTATTCTGTGTTTCACGAACTGTGTCCAAATAAACGTTATTCTTTCTTTCTTTTCTTCTAAATCTGAAACTATAAATAGTTTAATTTTTCATGGAGTTCATTCTTTTCTTGCGAAGAGCGTTTTAAAATACCTTTCCAATACAGTTTACAGACACTATTTCCTGGCCTCAATTTCCCCCAGCTTCAGTAAATAGTAATAATAAAAACATTGAATGTCTTCAACTAATAATCAATTTTCTGATAATGTTTCCTCTCTTGAAACAGCGTGACGCGCGCACCTTAAAAAGATAACTCCTTAAAATCTTGAACGTGGTGAATTTGCGTCTGTCGAAAATATGAAGCCAAGGCCTACATCAAAACAGATTTGAATGGAACGCAAAATGAAGGCAGCAGCGCCGCGTCCGAGATAACGGCTCTTCAAAAAAGGGAAATGTTAAAAACAAAATTCAAAAGGGAAAGAGGAAGTAGGTACCTAAGTAAATTATAAAAGTGCGACGAGAGCCTTTTGTTTACGAGCCGCTACTGTCAGTGCTCGCCATTTCCAGCCAGGGCGACCGCATTCACAAACAGACTGCCAAGTTATGCCTCTAATTCGTCGCTAAAAGATGACATAGTTAGGTTTTTTATCAAATCTCCAGTGGCACGAACAATACTGTACGCCATTTCTTTTATCTAAAATAATAAAGAAAATATTTTCGGCGTCTCCTTCCCTGATAAGGAAGTTAAAAACTCGCTAAAACGTTACCTATTTACTTGTCGGTATAAAATATAGGTGCTTACCTAACACGGCAGTCGTAATGAAAGCTAACTTGGTCCCCAGATACTAAAAAGTTTACGACATAACGTAGGCATATAAATATACACTCAACCGCGTTTTTATAAAACTTTGTGAAAATTTTAATGAATTTGTATACGGCTGCAAAAAGTAATATTTAAATTGTACCTATTCCTTGGAGAGTAGCCGTAGATATGTAAAAACGTTTTATATGTAAGTATGCGTATCAGTTTGACGTGCTTATAAAATTGAACCTGAATGTTACGCTAGCAAAGTAGCTTAGCGTGCCATTGAGCTAGGTTGTCGCTCTCAGGTTCACTTGCAATTATTATTATTATTATTTATTTATTTCCAACATGTCCATAGATTATTATAAAAATTCAATCAAATAAAAACAAATTACATTAAAATAAACAACAATAAATAAAATTACACATACACATTACATTACTTATATTACACATTCAAAAAAAGTTAATAACAAAATTAGACATACACAATACAGTTATAAACGCATGTCAAATAATACGAGGAGACGCGCTAACATGAAGCTGCATCCACCTCTGTATCAGGGACAGGTCCCACCGCTCGGACAACACCCTCAGGAGACTGTTCGAGCTGCTTCGTAGGTGACTCAATTTAATGAAGCGCTGCGCTTCCTTATGATCGCGAAAAAATCATCAGTCCGCGCCTCAGAAAACATAGTCGAAGCACTATAAAACCGCGGCAGCCCTAACAGTATCCTGAAGGCATTGTTGTACTGTACGCGCAGTGCGCTGTACGCCCGCTGCGTAAAGTTGGTCTACAGGCTGCACATGTAAAACGACTGACAATATGCCTTAAATAAAGTCACCTTCACAGGTCTAGTACATCGCGCAAACCTGCGAGCCAACATATTACACCGGACAGACAGCGCCCTGCGCTCCCTGTAAATGTCCAGATTGTCAGACAAGTCGTCAGAGACCCAGTGGCCCAAGTACTTGAAACGCTGCACCCTTTTTAAAGGAATGACGCTAAGAGTGACAGGAGGTACGGATGAGTAACGTTTGCGTAACGCACCAATCGATGGGCTCAGCAACACCATATCATCCGCGTAACTAATGTTGTTTATACACACTCCGTCTATGGAACATCCAATATTAGTGCTGCTGAGCTCACCGATCAGCCGGTTCGTGTACAGGTTAAAGAGACGAGGCGAGGATAAACCCCCTTGTCTCACTTCGCATTCCAACCGATACATGTCCGACCGCGCACCCGCCCATCTAATGGTATTCTGCTGCTGACTATACCAGTACCGGAGCAAAGACACAATCTCATGTGGCACATCTGTTTCACATTGTAGCTTCTGCCAGAGCTTGTCATAACATACCAGATCAAAAGCTTTTGAAAGATCTAAAAAGCAAGCATACACTGGTGTGTTTCTGTCCGTATAGTTCTGAATAGTTTGCTTGAGACAGAGGATAGCACTCTCAGTTGACAAACCGGGTCTGAACCCAAACCGAGCGTCATGTAAGTGGAGGTGCTTCGCCAACTGTCGGTCAAGCAAACCATCCAGCACCTTAGCTATGACAGTCGCGAGCGAGATCGGCCTGTAATTAGACAGATCTGATGAGGCACCCGTCCTGTCTTTAACAATTGGCACTACGACTGTGTGCATTAAATTATCGGGTAAATAACCATGACTAACACACAAATTAAATAATAGTGCAAGAACTCTTGGCAGGTGTACGCCTGCGTATTTCAAATGCTCAATGATAAGACTATCGTGACCTGGGGACTTGCCTCTCACCATCTTCTTTATTATTTGGGCCACATCCTTGGCGGAGAATCTAATATCAACATGCCCAGGCCGATCCGCAGCCGCGAGCACCTGCGACGCGGACCCGAGCGGTGATACCACAATAAAATGCCGCCGAAAGGCGCACTCTATGTCCCGCGGCTCATGCACACCACCAACACTCGCCGGAAAGCCCGACCTTGGATTCAGTTTATGGGTATTTTTCCAAAAATCACCAAAGCTTAATTCGCATGATGTTCCGCAATGATGTCCATCTTTATCTGACATTCATTATTCAATGCGCAATGCGATCCGAAGAACCCCGAAGAATAAACGGGGTCACGCTAATAGTATTAAAATTGACTTCGAATATGTCAACGTAGCGTGGAACGTTTTCAGTCAGATAAAAAACACCCCGAAGAAATACTGAGACTGATTCTGTGCGAAAGACTGGGTGTCATGGCGCAACTTAATAAAGCCCTACATGAGCAGATAACTGTGATTGATTAAGATAAGATGACAATTTATTTGCTCAAACATGAGTACAAAACATACAACACAAATTGTCAGCATGCAAGACAGCTTTTAACATCTAAAAGTAAAAATAAAAATAGATCATCACGTTTGCCTTCGCCAATGGCATACACATATGAATAAAATAATGTAGGTACCTATAATTTATCCCTGAGCTACATACTTACTTCAAAACTTGGGAATATTTTGATAATTATAGATCAAGCAACGCCTTCCAGAATGTTGCCTGCTGGAAGACATAATATCTTGTCTGGGTGAGTTCAAGCAAATCGTGGATTTACGTAATTTTATTTTCAGCTCTCAACACAGCAGTGATCATTATGTGGATCTCTATCTATCTACGTGTTTTCTGTTGAACAAATGAATACGAAGTTAAGTCGGCTCATGATTCCTGAGTCCTAAGGGTGGGAGGAGGGGGCGGGCCACGGAGCGGTTTTCATTAGAGACCCCATTTGCATGTTATTCATTACCTTCCCACATCATATATATTCATATTATTTCAGGATACTAAATGTTTTTTTGGCCTATTTTGTGCCTTTATTAATTGTTATCCTTTATCTATAAAAATCAATGCCGCTTTTCGTTGTAATTTTATAACTCAAGAACGGATGAACCGATTTTGCTAATTCTTTTTTTAGAATATTCCTTGAAGTACGAGGATGGTTCATACGGAGAGAAAAAAAATGTTAGGCGGTACGAAGTTCGCGGGGTCAGCTAGTTATTGATATTTTTTGACGAGGCTAATCAATATCGATGAAAGAACATAGAACATAGCTTATGACAGATATGTATTGTCAATTCACTTGGTCATGTCTTGATAGTTATTAGGTAGGTACTTTCTCTGACAGTCAGGGGCATGCATGTTGACCAATCCAACGTGTTAACGATATGCATGCTGGTGCAGAAACAGACTGGCAATCGGAATCGTAGCAATTAATATGATAGTAAACGTAAATAAATTAATTACAATAACAATGTTTTTTTTTTAACTTTGCCCCACACTAGGAATTTCTCCTGTATCGTGGGTGCGTTTACAAACATTTAAACTCACATACACAAACAGCCAGACCCGGAACAACTATCTGCAGGTCATACAAATATTTGTTCCGCGCGGGAATCGAACCCGCTACACGCAGCGCAGCAGTCAATCGCTTAACCACTGCGCCAACCGTGCCGTATTGAACAATATATGAATGTATCCAAAATGATTGACAGCAAACGACTGCATATTTTATACCTCTGACTGTAGTTATTCATACATAGTTTTAATCGAATAGATATATTCTGATCGACCGTGTACTCATATTAAAATACCAAACACACGCAATGTAAACACAATGATCGAATACACACCGCTATCCATAATATTAATATTAATTTCAATTTGCACAAACACAAGCTCAGGATTAGGATAAGTAAGTATTACCTACTACGACATTGTATCCAAATATATTAATATGGAATGCCTACTAGGATATTTATGTAAGCGATACAACTCACCAAAGTAAACCGCTGTGTTTCCAGAAGAAAACGGGTTGAAAGAATATTTTATGCAGAAAATAAGATGACGGGGAGGCTTTTTGTATAACCTAAATAAAAGGTTGTTTAGCGGGAGAAACATTGTGAATGATTTTAATATAAATAAAGTTTATTATTTATTATCTAATTAGTAATTATTTCAAATAAACAAACTAACAATAAATGAACAAATAACTTATTACTAGCACTTAATATAAACGCCTATTTAAAATTAGATTACATAATGTATATTATAATACTTAGTTTTAAGAAAAATATAGTATAATAAGTAAAATATAATAATAAAAGGAGTCCCTTTAGGCAAGGTTCCGAAGATACTGGCAGCTTTCTCCCTTTGAATAGCTAGACTAATTCTTTGTCCGAGGTAGCTGCACTGACCTCTATTAGAATAGAGGTCAGTGGGTAGCTGCCAAATTAAATTAGTAATTATTCTACAATATAAAGAAAGAAACAAAATTCGTTTTCTCAAAAATGCTCGAAAATTTTAACTTCATTTTGACAACCTTCTTCGAGTTACATTGAAAATGCTGTACTGGTCAAATACAGGCGAGCAGTAACCGGTAATGTTAGAATGAAAATCCATATCTGTCGTTTTTAGCGGCCGAATTTACTATGAGAAGTCATATCTATCGTGTAATTTATTAATGGTTGAAAGAGTCTTATAAGCAGAAAATAGGATGACGGAGGAAGGCTTTTGTATAACTTAAATAAATGGTTGTTCAGCAGAAGAAACATTGGTAATGATTTCAATATAAATGAAGCTTAATTTATTATTTAATTAGTACCTATAATTGTTCGACAGTTTAAAAAAAGAATGAAAATGCGTTTAGTTTTGGCATAAATACAAATAATACACCAGAAAAGTATTAGAAAAATACTTTGAGAGCTATTGTAATTAAATAATAATACCCATTTATTAAGTTACCTTTCGATTTCGGTACCTACCTAATGTTTTAACAATGTACCTAAAGAATGAAAATACATTTATTTGCGGTAAGTATGACGCAGACAAAAAAAAATACTAAAAATCAAAAGTTGGGGGAAAATATGAGTCAAATTGATGCAAAACGGCAATCGCTCATCATAATGCTATGACCCTATAAGAGACAGAGCCCCAGCGCTGGTTTTCAGTGACAACCGGCATTGACATGATAACGTCAAACGGTGCAGCATACGAAAGGATAATAATTACAAAATTAGAAATAAAATAAATATACAGATCTAAATCCTAACTAATATTATTAATGCGAAAGTAAGTTTAATTGTTTGTTTGTTTGTTACGCTTTCACGCTAAAACGACTGAACGGATTTGGATGAAATTTGACACATGGGTGGACCATGACCTGGAGAAGGACATAGACTACATTTCATCCTGGATCGCAAACAAAGTCGCGGGCAACAGCTAGTGTTTATATAAACGTAATATATTTACAAAATGGTAGATGCTTCTTTAATTGCCTTTACAGTACAGTAATAACTACGGGGACGTAACAGGGAAAGGCGTTATATTTAGTTAATATATTTATATTTAGTTAAGTGTTCGTGTTTACATCAACGCGCCTATCTTTTCACTGGAAACAACTCGTAATTCAAAAAAAATTAAAGCTCATTCTAAATTCGCTTGACAGTTCGAATACAAGGTGTAACAGAATAAACGCAAGTCCTGAAAGTAGTTTGCTCATAATTGACTACTGAATCGATTTCGGTAACTATTACCTAATAAAGGTATTTTTTTCAAAAATAATGTATTTTGCTATACTGGCTGCAGATTGAGCCAAAGAAAGTTAAATCTTAATTCAAGGTGTTAAGACTCAATTTTAAATGCATAAAGTAATGCAAGCTTAAAAAAAATTGTCATTGAATTATGCTTTTAAATGAATACTCTAATTGGGGGTATTGCGTTAATTATGTTACATGTTGTATAACTAGAGTTATTTTACTATCAGCCTCCACATCATAAGGTCGAATTTTGCAGGCAACCTATTGAGTACCTACCAGCTCATAGTAAAGCTGAAAAATACTTACATTTATATCATCAGCTGAACACAAGTTTAAATCCCTCTTACATTCTTTTTTGCCTCTTTCTCGTAATCAAGGAACCGACGAGTGATGCTAATTCATTACATTTTTCCATTAGCTTTAGAGTAACATTAAGTACATTGTACGCTATTGGCTTAGTCTTCCCCGGACCTGTTTTATTAAGTTTATTCGTCTTCAAATATATATTTTTTTAAGTCAGTTCCTAGTATTCTAACTTTGGTACGACATAAAATAGGCCGAGAGTTTGAATAATTCAGATGTTTGTAGACCCTGTCGATTTTTTTATGAAATCATCACGAAATTTGTGTATTGGTGTCTAATATTATCGAGAATTTGATTTTATATAACACGGTCGAAGACATTTTCATATCTGATCTACTTACTTGAATCCATCTTTGTACAGTTTTTATTTTAATTGAGCATAAAGTTTTAATGAATAAATAACCACTGATTCACTCGCTAAGGGACTAACAATAGGAGATCAATGGGCAGATGATAATGATGGGCCGTTTAACTCATTCAAACTTTTACACAATACATAAAATGCAAAAGTACCTACTCTGAAAAATATCACGTAGATAATAATTATTATTGTACTCCAACATATAAAGGAAATTCGTTTATATTGGCAAGGTTTTAATTTTCACATTTGTACGACAAATATTTAATAAAGAACCGGTTCCAAAATGTCCACTTTGTACTACCTGCGACAACATTTGAAGAAATCATATTACCAGATAATGCAACCAAAACTTAAGAAACAATCAATAAATAGAAGAAAGTATAAACATTAAACAACAGAGCCATCATCATGTTCAGAAGATCATCCGGAAGAAGCTTCAGTAATGATGATGATGCGGCACGATGTGTTGGGTGCTGTGCTTCACCGTCGCGTGGAAACTAGAAATAGAACAGAATTTTACTACTTTGTTTATGGTAAACCGGTTCATGATACAACAATTCAACTCATTTCCAAAGCGCACCAACAGACCAATGCCTAGACGCTGACAAATCGGCAGCAATGGAATAGGGTCGATAGCCTATGAGTCTGACCTCTGTTCAGAGTATTCGCTTATATAAGTAGCTAAGACATTAATGTTGTCAGCATCACTTGTGTTGCAGCACTTGAATTCATCAGACTTTGTATTCCTTTTCATTTTACTTTTTCTTTTTAAATTGAATTTTTAACATCTTGATTCGCATGGGAAATAACCTGTCGCAATCATATTTGTTTTTGGAACGTTCGAAGTTCGAAGTTCCTTATCGCGCGTTGTGAAAGGGGGCTAGACGGAAAAAATTCTTACGAAAAGTTGTCACGACACTTTTTGCTATAGTACGCTATTGTAAGCTGTGCGGCGTGCGCATGTTTTTCTGTCTGTCTTTCTCTCTCTCTCTTATAGAAAGCAAGCCAGATATTGGAACGAATATATATTATATATATATATAAAAAAAATATATATAAATATAAAAAATATAAAATTTTATTACAATTCCTTCACTAATTAATCGAAAGGAACTTCGTTCCATTCGGGTGTCCCTTGACACCTCTCAAGTTTTTTTTTTGTTTTTCGTATTTTAGGTGACGCTCTCTCTACCTGTAAAATATATATATTTTTTTATATTTTTAGTCTAGTTTTTTTTTGGCAATTTTTGGCAGTGGGTATATTTTGTTCCACAGTACTTTTATACTAGACAAGCTCTAGACGTGAAGACTTGTAATTGGCTGTCAGATTATCATACTGTTATATATCACCATTGTATTTAGCTGTAAGTCTTCCATAGTCCTTAAATAAATTAAATTAACTCTGCACCATGGTAGTGAAAATAGCAGACAGAGTCATGGCGTCATACAGCATGCAAGGAGAAATATCCACTGGTGCTGGTACCTGGGCGTTAATATGAAACATCAAACTGTAGGAAGAGGCTGTCAAGTGAGTCTTTGTCGCTGATACTTTACGGCCGTGTACTGTACCCAGACTTCTACTTCTTATACCGTATGTCACTAAACTCACCCGGTGTGGTCGTCGCCGTGGTAATCAACATGTCTGAAGGAGCCGTCAGGTTCCTGCAGGGAGTAATGTCCTTTAACGACGTCTCCATCGCGGTGCTCGTGTTGAGACTTGTGGTCACCAGTGTGAGAGTCCTTTACTTCGTACCCGAACTCGTATTTAGGGTAGGTCTGGAAAAAAACCTTAATTTAAAAAGTGTTCCATCGAGATGGGTCAAACAATCCAGTTTGAAAGTCTCCTTCTAAAATGAAGTCTTATTGACTTCATCACTCAATAGTCGGTCACTTATTTTCAAGATCTAAAGATAAACCAGTTTCCTCCTCCGGGATATATTTAAAGAAGGAGAAGGAAGTTTAAGCTATCCATACTTACATAGTAATCATGATGATCGTGTCCATGTCCATGATACACAGGCTCGTGGTGACCGTCGTGGCGATGGATGTACTGGGAGGAGTGGCCGTACCCAGACACCACGGCAATGGCCAAAGATAACACACATACCACCTGAAAATAAGGTGCTAAGTTAGCTGACGCTTGAGTAACGGCAGTGTGGTGCTTACAGTCATCCATTGTAGAAAGACTTTTATGATGATGTAGTAATCCAGAGCGAACTCGTTGTTTTCGAGCCAATGCAAGCGAACCTGTGGCTTTTATACATCCTACATTGAGGCATGAACACAAACTTAAGCTTTGAACTGTTACACTTCGAACTTTAACACTTCATAAATACTAATTTTAGAACTAAATAATAATCCAAGATATTTTTTTTTTAGACAACATCCACACAAGGTCTTCAGGTCCCGAACTAGGTGGAGCCTGTACTATGGTAACCTGATGACTGATATACATATACACACCCAGACACAGGTCAAACAGACATGTTCATGCACACAAATGTTTGACTTGTCCGGGGATCGAGCCCGGGACCAGCGGCTCAGAAGGCAGGGTCGCTACCAACTGCACCAACCGGTCAGTCAATATAGTATTAATATTCATAGTAACTTTAAATACCTTGAAGAACATTTTCTCTAGTTATTGTTTTAGAACAGTTGTCACTGTTACAATTCTAATACCACAAGGGAACTGATACATGCTGACTAAACGTCACGTCTTTTATACAACTTAAAATAGTATACCCAAGGTGATTGATTTCTCTCTAATTATACTGACCATAAAATTATTCTCGATACAGTTCTTACGTTAATTTACGCATTGACATTATTTTCGTAAAAGTTGTGACTTGTGACTGCATAACGCGTGTTTGCGTGTTGTTGGTAAAGGTCATTGGTATCATGCAACTTGCATTGTTTTTTATAAGTGACTGCTGTGATTGATATGTGATAGTTCTGTAACTTAAGCAAATGTTCGTGACTGAACTTTGATCTTCTAGCTGGATGAACGGTCGAATGTTAAATTGCCATAATCTTATTGAGATGTAATCATAGACCAATGCATAATTTGATGATTCAGTTCGGCAGCTGACTACTCTGAGAAGAAAGGCCGAAACAAACTCAGAGGTTACAGTCTCTTTTAAAGTCCAGACAAAATCTTGGTCAGATCATGTTAAGGCTATGTAGATCGGTGTCTTGGTCTTTTGAGGAAAGAACCACACAGATTGAGTGGACCTATCCAGTCAGTGCACACAATTAATTGTCAGCAATCGTGCAGCTCAACTCAGAACTTAAGGAGCTCAGCGATTCGACGAATATATATGTATAATATACATGATAAAGTAATTGCTTACTTCCCCTTTTTTTTTGAGACAACATCCACGCAAGGTCTTCAGGTCCCGAACTAGGCAGAGGCTGTACTACGGTAACCTGATGACTGATATACATACTTTATGGCTGATGAGGTGGAAAGGTAGATTTCTTTTATAGAGAAAAGTACACAGAATAGGTATGCGTCATGGCTTTCAATAGGTAACATCATTTCGAAATTCGAATGGTGTCGAGATGTGATTCCGCGATGATTCCTCAAGAACAAATGAATTCGCGTCACTTGCAGTGCAGTGAGGTTCGAAGGTCCTCATACAACCGTAATAAAGGCCTATAATATTTATTATGACGAGCAGTACGGGTATTCAAACAACATCATTTCCACCCCGTGTGGTATTTTAATTAATTGTGCTATCCGCGAGGGAATGATAGAATATCACATATACATACTCGTTAACCATGCTTTTCTATGATCCCTGGTGTGGTGGACAGAGTTTTAATTAATGCTGAAGCTTTTGCTAAAACTCACTTTGAGTTCATTTTTGGACATTTTGAATTAGTTTGAGATGCAATCATAATTTAGTTTAGT
Organism: Brachylomia viminalis; assembly: GCA_937001585.2. Classification (NCBI taxonomy): domain Eukaryota; kingdom Metazoa; phylum Arthropoda; class Insecta; order Lepidoptera; family Noctuidae; genus Brachylomia; species Brachylomia viminalis. The sequence continues at coordinate 10,480,273 of OW443307.2, read as the reverse complement.
TATTACAGCATAATTATTTTGGTGAGTATAATATAAAATGTGCTGTGCATGTTAACCGTACAGACTTTCATGTTCAACAGTCATAAAAAGTATGAAATAAGAACAATAACTTTTATTCTAAAGACTCAATAACAATCATAATCATCAATTTAACAATCGGTAACAGTAACGTGTCAGTGGTGTTGGTGATGTTCAGGAACGATGTGTTTGGCGTGACCCTGGTATTTCACGTTGGCGTTGAATCTGTGAAGAAAACAGAGTGATTAAATATATCGGTGTCTCTGCTTGTCTAGGCATCTGAGTTTTTATGGCACGTCTAACACTCACTTACTCGTACACACGGCTACACATCAAGCTATACTATCCAGTATAAGCTGATCTCACATTGTATAGGATTTCCGTACGATGCGAGACCAGCGTAAACTGGTTATGTATAGCTTGATGTGTAGCCGTGTGTACCTACAACGACAGCAATATTTATGGTGTCTTAATTAAATTAGATCATTTCAAATCTTTGCATGCAAAAAGATTTTCGTAACAATGCCAAGTACTGGTCGGTAAGAAATTCGATAATACCTAATGAACTTGGAACAGTGTATTACTCTTTGATTAGTTAAGTAGGTACTAAATAAATTCCATCAAAGGCGACCAGTGGATGTATTCCGCAGTACGCCACGATTTTTTAAGTGACATCATTTGACTTATAAACAAAGTTGTTAAGATTAAAGTAGTGGAAGTTACCCAGTCTTCTTGTCGGCGTGGTACTCGACGATCCTGATGGTGCCGTCAGGTTGGTGCAGGCTGTACACGCCCTTCACAACATCTCCGTCACGGGACTCGTGCTGTGACTTCTTGTCGCCGGTGTGGGGGTCCTCCACTTTGTACGCGAACTCGTATTTAGGGTGAGACTGTGGGAGAACGCCAAAGGTAATTAAAAAGGGAACTTTCAAAAACATATCAAATTATTATACCACTATAGTGTTTCACACTCCTACTGCAGGGCAAACACCGTCCATCCTACTCTTTTTCCATTTCTTTCTATCTAGTGCTACTTAGGCCTTTTTTTTTTTTTTTTTGAGGATGGGAAATCATCAAATGACTCCTCCCGCTCTGGGTGGAGCGAAAGGGAGTGTCAGACTCTTACTGACTAAAACCCACCCGTGTTCCTTCCTTGGCCCTTTATGTTCCGGGTCAGCGGTACCCCTTTTGGATGATCCCGCTTTCCCGGCAGGCTTGGGCCCTAGTGGACCCCCTCTATGATGCTGACATCTCTTTGAGGCGCGCGTGGAACACGTACGCGCCGTCCAGCACGGGCCTGGTCCTGATCGGACGGTGAGCTACCCATTACTTACCGCCCGCAGGCCCGCGCCTACGGTGGCCGGGAGTCGTCACGCGGCTCCCGACGCCCGGAGCGTCCACCGCGGCGGCTTGGACGGGAGGCTCTCTCCCTCTCCCGTCCCGCCACCTCCTTCGCTAGCATGACTGCTTCGCAGAAGGAGGCGACTGCGCTACTTAGGCCTGAGTTCAGCTCAGCCCGCCATCTCCTCCAAGAGCATAAAAAATACTGAGTCACTCAGAGCTGTTTGATCTGACTCCACATCAGAAGGTTGCGTGATCAGATCACGTCGTGGTCACCAGTATAGAGGTATGAGGAACAGGTTGTAAAGTTCACTCATACCTCCATAGAAAAGGGAGGATCCTCCGACCAGACGGGTGTCGTGTCTGGTGGGCAACTGCCTGACAATTGATGTCGGGACGTTGTATCTATGCTAGTTGCGCGGTAAACTCTGCTTGCGCGATGCAGGATTTTGCGTGACGTAGTTCGCATGTGGTGATGTAGATACCGCTACAAATCATTCAGACCCAGGCAGGACCTAGGTATTCGACTGAGATCAGGAAGCCTAGTGCCCTCCCTTACCTTTTATCTTATAGTCACATACGTGTCGATAAGTCCCATAACCACTGTCAAACCTAGTGGAACATCTGTGCAGGTAGATAAGGGATTTATCACATGGAGTTCCTGTTAAAAGAGACTATATTTGCTGGAAGTCACTTAGGTAAAAATTCTGGTCGCATTCGTGTAGGATTGAATAGGACCAATCGAATTAGGAGGTTTAATTTATGGCTCTATCTTCGCACAATCGTTCAATATCATTATATCCGGTGACTTTATGTAGGTATATAGATTTTCTGTGGGCCTAGTAATATTTTATAACACTTTCATCGCTTTTTTGTGACTAACTTGTGTAAAACTTCTAATGAATTATTATTGTTAAGTAGTTAGGACAATAAGTTTAAACTTACATAGTACACAACATGGTGGTGTTTGTCATGGTGTTCCTTATGCTCCTCCTTCTTGTGTTCCTCGTGTTTATGGTGCTCTTGGTGAGCAGGCTCGTGCTTAGTTTCATGTGTCTGGTGCAGCACTATGCTCTGAGAAGACACTGCGTGTCCGTGGTGGTCGTGACCGTGACTTTCTTGCGGGCGTGCGCTTGCAGCGGCCAAGATGGCGGCGAGAAGCAAAATCTGGGGAAAGTAGATGTATTTATTATTATTAATTAATTCACAATTATAACACCTTTACAGACTTATCCAAGGCGGTGCTATAATTTAAATATGGATGATTGTTATAGATGGTTTTGTATATGAAAATCTAGTAAGCTATAGATTCTAGTTAGGAATGCGTATGAAGACGTGTACATTAGAGGATACATAGTATAATGCCAAATGTATTCAAAAGTACCTATGAACATCGCGCGGATTTTTAAAATGAAAAAAATAGAATCTATTAATTAATCGTGTTGATGTTGCCGTAGCCGTCAGAAAAAATAAAACAAAAAAAAAGTTCCCATCATAACGCCACAATCTGTAAATATGGTCCTTGCTTGGGTAACAACTTGACCTACCATAACAAAGTCTAAATTTGTTTCTTTAAGTTACTTCGAAAGAAGAACAAACAAACTCATTGAAATTTTAAAATCAAGACGGATAAAGTAATTAAAAATTTAATATAATACCGATGAGGAACCCATCAAGAATTAAAAACTTACTTTAGCAAACATTTTTCTTTTTAAATTGTTGTTTACTGTTCCAATATTGAACGGAAACTGATAATCTGATAAAGTGTTATTGGTCCTTTTATACGCATTTAAAGTTATAGAATGAAATATGTTGCAAGAGTGTAAATTAAAAGAAAGAACCTGTTCATTATGTGTACTGATTCTTTGAGATATGAGACCTTGGTCAAGGCAAGTGTTTTTGATCTACATTTCTTCATATTCGAACTTTCGGTCGCTAAAAGGAACGGTACAGTGAATGCTTTTCCAGTTACCGTTAATTAGGACCAGTTATTGGATCACAGTTATGGTAATAAATCAAATATAAGTTATTTTTTTGTGGTTATCGTTATTAAGGCACAGTCCGTTTGTGCCAAATTAGCTAGGTGCTACTCTTTCTTAGTTCCTGGATCCACATATTTTGCACGTCAGTACCTAAACCCCAAAAAACCAATTGAGATTCTTTATTACGTGCCTTCAGAGAGTTTCTCCAAATTCAAAACTGTGAATACCCATTTACTTCTATAGTTATAGATTCGCTCGAATAGCATTAAGAATGCAAGAACAGCTGACTGTGCAGGACAAAAATGTCCAAATGTTCCCTTATTTTTGGCCATTATTCGCACTGTACATTTACACTACATTCTTCTATGTGACGTCACGTTAATTCAATGATGGCGAATTCGCTGTCCATTGTTCGAGGCTCAATTTTTTAATCGCTCGTGAAAAACCTATCTCAAATTTGCAGGCACTCAAATTTAAAAACTCGTGCTTTTTAAACTTCTTTCAGGCCTTTTTAGTGCAAATAATGCTTTCTGTGAAATATTTCAAGTAGGTACCACAAATCAAATGTATTTGTTCAGACAACAGTACCTAATCCACTGGTTAGTTAGTTAGGTACCAAAAAAACTTAAAAGCTATGTTAACGAGTCACAATTGAATTATAGTTACTAAGCTCAAAGAAAAATGTATGTAAATATTAATAACAATTTTGTTTGCTCCTTCTGGATTTTTTCGTGGGCATATAAAATGGTTGCTATATTAATTTTGTACGATTCGTAAAAAAATACGAATAATGTGTCACTCGTAAATTAAGTGTCACGTTTGCGAGTATTAAACAGTTTCAGTAAAACGAGTGTGATTTAAAAATTGACTTCCACACTGCATTATTTCCGAGAGCACCAAATTCCATGCAGTTCCGTTTCAGTGTATTTTATTTTGTTGGCTTAAATATTATAGCATTATTTTAAAACATATTTAATGGTGCTAAAACATAGTTTTTAAACCATCTCGTATGGTTACCTATGTAGGGAATAGAAAACTGAACGACTGGTGATCGGTATAATATAACCTTAGATAATAAATATATTTGTATAGGTTTCACAAATGTCTTTCTTGTGCGACATTACGATGCGGACGTGTTTGCATTTTCTGTGTAGCGCGACGCAAGCTGTCGCCCGTAATTTTGTCGCCATGAGTAATGAACTTATGGCGAATGAGCTGCTGGCGTTCCTGTAGCAGAAGCTAGATGTGATGGACGAGGTATCCACTGTCCAAATCAGCGCAACGAACTTCAGCGAGGATAAAATAGCTGCTGCCAAGCTATTGTTGTTCAGTGTGCTAAACAAGTGCGACCAGACTGATGGTGTTCCGCTGGTGTGACGGTACTAAGAGAAGCCTTCAAGGCATTGTCACGCTGTTCAAGGAGACCGACCCGGATGACGTGCCGACGTTTGTGGCGAAGGAGTTACACTGCAAGCTTCCACCCGTCACGTTCGACCACATCGATGTAACGAGCCTTCTAAAGGACATTGTCTTTCTGAAGGCCCGCCTCGTGGATGTTCTAGTGAAGTTAGATGCATCCAAAATACACTCGCCATTCGCGCAAAGAATTTAGCGAGTTGCGCAACAGTGTGGCGGTAACTGGGTCATGAGTCGTAGCGTCTAACGTAAACACGTGTCGCGGAGCCGGCCTCAATGTATTGTTCAACAGTTTCGTCGCCAGCGCATCCACGTTTGCTGAGTTTGCAGAGCGCTCCGCCCGATAGCCCCGCAGCCCCGCGCCCGTCACCGCATGACGGTCCTCCTCGCAGCGCCGCCCGAGCCCTAAGCCCCGTTCCGCTGCCAGTGTCTGCAGCCGAGGCGAAACCCCGATAAAAGGATTTTGCTAGCATCACCGCATGTGCCCCAGGCGCCAAAAGTATGAAGCCTATGTTATAATATTCAAATTCATTTCTTATATGGTTTCTTATATTACACATGGTTCACAATTATACCTACAAGTAAAATGGGATGAAATTCTATCCAACAGAAAACTTAAACAGATTTAACAGCGGGACGCAAACTAGGCACAGCCTGTATCTTGATGACCCAAACACTACACAAAGTTAACAATAAAAAAAGGCGCCGAATAGCGCTGATGATGGGTGCATGAACCGCTGCGGCAAAGCTCATACGGAGCCCGAAGTCAGCTTGCGCGCCGCTAAGCCGAACACACCGGTGTACATCTCCCGCCTAAACTACACCACTAAGGCAAAAAACATAGTGGAGTACGTGTGCTAGAAGACGAGTTACACACCGAGGGTGGAGTCCGTCGTCATGAAAGAAGACGCAGGACGTGATGTTCCGTCGCCTCCGCGGGCAATTACCACAGCACAGCATAAGGACAAGCTAATGAAGTGCTACTAACACAGTTCTCAGCCTTATTAATCGAAACCGCAGGTTACTGGCGAAGCAGCGAGAGGGCGAGCGAGTCCGCGGCAATCACGGAACAAAATGTTTTTTTTCTGTTCCGTGGCTGCAATGTAAATCATTGCAGCCACGGAACAGAAAAAAAACAAAAACAGTTGCAGATTTTATACGGATACGTACATTTTAGTGTCGGTTGATAATCGCGAGGTGTGTGGCCGCAGCCTTCCAAGTTTTGTTTTACCTATACTTTTTTAAATAATATCTTAGTTTGTTTGGTTTGGTTTTACTATGGGTCATTGGAGCATCAAAATAAATGTTTTATTATTTATAAGCTAGTGTCTATCACATATAGAACAATAGTCTTGAGGTTTTTAAAACGCTTACTCTTGCTCTCATAGTTTAAGTTGTGTCTTTAACTCAGCTTGTATGATCATCCCAAATAAAAAACAAATTGATTTACCTAAATTATACGTAGCTTTAAGGCCGTAATGTTTATGTCGGTAGATTGGCTTCAAAGAACTATAATACAGCGTTAACGAATAGGCCAATTATGGACTAGGTATCGATGAAAAATGCAATTATCCTATTGAATGAAATATATACAGTCGACTCTCGTTTATTCAAACCTGCGATAATTCGAACCTCTCTATAATTCAAAGTTATCACGAGTTCCCTACAAAATCTCTTTATATTTCGAACTAAATCAATACATTTTTATGCACTTGGTAATTCGAACGCAAAATCATTGCTATATAACAAAACGACGCGTTAATTCGAACTCATCGGCGTCCAACACTCGACAATTCAATGTTGCAGAGAGAAAGAGGCGGAAAGATCGGAAAAGATCGGAAAAACTTAAACCCTTTGATAGGAAAAGCAATGAAACCGCGATGTTTCATTGCATCTTAAAATTTGAACTATTTGATATTTCAAACACTCTAAAATTCGTAATATTTTAATAGTCCCTCGAGTTTCGAATTACCGATAGTCGACTGTACTGTGTTCTATAACACACACACACACACACACACAAACAGGACACACACACACGACACATACACTTACCAAATTCACATTAGAGAGAGGCTATACTGTTGTATTCTTATATTAATTTTGTTTAGTTTAAAAGATTATTTTTTGTTCATTCGATTTGTTAAATTTTTTTTTTCTTTTTGTACTCAACGATACGACTTACTTACCCAAAGTAACTCCGTACTAGTTTACGTATAAATTAGTAAATGTTTAACAGAGAGAGCCCTGGCACTGATAACACAAGCTGAATCTTAGCTTCGGTGCCAGTGATGTTCAGTGATTTATGCAATTATTTTTAAAACAATGTTGGCCTTCTATTAAACTAATTGGAATATTGGAATATAAAGTTATTTATTTATTTATTATTATTTTATAACTGAAACAATAAAACAGTATTTCGGTAACTAGCGTTCCAATCAGTCAATCTGCATAGCCTTTTCCTAACTATCTTGGGGTCAGCTTCCAGTCTAACCGGATGCAGCTGAATACCATTATTTTATATGAAGCGACGGCCTATCTGACCTCCACAATACGATACCCCTTGGTAAGACTGGTAGTCAGACTTTTTGGCTTCTTAGAACCCGTAACGACTGTCTTAGATCCAAGAATGACAGCCGGGACCAAGGGCTTAATGTGCTTTCCTGCACGGAAGGGTCTCGGTATGTAAAGATGATCATCCATCCACGGACTGTCCGCGGCAAGCGCAGCTTAACCTGATCGATCGTCCCGTGCGGCTGTTATTACTTAGCCACGAGCCACTCTAACGTTCTATTCGTACAGTGAATTACTCTTACTATCAAATCTGTTGATTAAACATTATCTATTAACGTATTAGCCTAAATAACATATATTATAAGTACTCACTGATACTTTCAGATCCATATCTAAATCATAAAGAGCCTATTTTTTCTTTTATAATGTTTAGATATCGTTAACCATCACGTCCGCTGAGTTTAGCTAGCCAATTTAATATAACCCAGTATACAGCGTGGCGCTGCTATGGTGACCTTAATTTAACACACATATACGTTTTCACATTTTCGTTTCATGACAATTTTTTATTTCCATTAAACGTTATTATTTACAGATTTATTAAAGAATTTAGGAAATAGCATCTTAGAGCAACCTGTACTTAAAGAACTGTCGCGCAGCGGTCATTTCCCTCGGTCACGGATCATAACTTCGCATCAATGAAATTAAAACGAATAAGCAATACTATTAGGATGAAACAAATGCATAGAGTAGGCGAATTTAAGGAAATTTCCTTTGTTGGCGAGCAGCGCAGGCGACGCGCGCTCTCCCTTCCACCCACCCGCCGCACCGAACACGAATTCTTTTTTTGCTTTTCTAGTGCTAGTCGAACCCGTGTCCTTGACGCACTTATTTACTCTAGTGCGCATAATTACGTCGCGAAAAAGACTCTTAGCTATTGTTTTATTTATTTCTTTTTGTGTAATTAGGATAGTAATTAGATCATGGTACTGCGATAAAGACACTTTGATTGGTTTTCGTTTTCTTATCTAGTAGGTACGTTTACACCTCTTGCGATACGGACGCATTTATTTGTGCTATTAGTGCTTGTGTAAACTTATGATCGTGATGGCAGTGATTAGTGATGACAGTTATTACTAATAGTAACAAGAGAGGTTTATGTGATAAGTGTTTGTACCACTTGCGCCGCTCGGTTTCTTTGATAATATGCCGTCAAAGAATCGGACCGATCACGAGTAGGTACAAGACGCGATGCGCGGTTGCCAGCCCGCGAACCGACACGTTGCCGCTCCGAGTTAACGTAAGCGAGCTAGGTAAGTAATTTCATGAATGAATTTTTGCAAGGGTGATCCCAATTTTAATGACTTTTTTATTATTTAGTTTGTTTGAAAAATTTTTTTTTTCAGTTTACGTATTATTTTAACCTATCAATATTTATATGGTTAATGGGCACTAGCCCTACCCGTGTATTAAATTAAAGTCACCGTTGTAGCGCCACATTGTATATACGCAATGAGAAAAACGACCAACTACAGAAAGAAAAGATGCGAATATCTATTGAACCTTAGTAGATATTTATTTATTTTATTATTTATGTACACACAGTAAAATAGATACAGATATTAGTATTGAGTAGGTACAAAGGTAGGTACTGCTTATTTCTTAAGAAATTTCTACCAGCAGACCTGCGAAAGGAGAAATGAAAAAGAAATGTGAGAACAAGAAGAGCATAATTTAATTTTGTGAAGTCTTATATTAGAATATTAAATATACCTACATATAATGCAAACAATAATAATTACATTTACTTCAATAAACACATAAAACTAAAATAAATAAACATATACTACAGGGTTAGACAATGTGAAGACGACAATACGACAATAAATGAAAACACTGGCAATACTATATAATGCATAGAAATATTTTGAAACTATCAAATTAATCCTAACACCGAAATAACAAAAGTGATTTTTTCAAACAAACTAAATAGTAGTGATGGGCCGACTATGGGTTTTGCCAATCTTTGACTAGCTATAGTGACTAAACTATTGGATATATTTGATTGATTTTTTGTATGCAGGCTGGGAACATCATTAGATATACGCAATTTAATTTATTGTCGTCTCCACCTTTTATGTAATACGACGGCAATCCATTAAGGGGATGTAGGGGAGGTCATTTGCAACCAAATGACCCCTAAGAAAAATGTTAACCATTTTCCAGTAATTTGATATATTATATTTTTTTAAAGATATCTGGATCTTATTGTATCTCGTTGGATAGCCGAGAAGTTTTACATATTTTTGGAATGTTCTGTCGATAAAGTATATCCATGTATTTTTTGCAGAAATCAACCACTTAAGTCAAATGACCTGCTCAAAATGATGAAATTGAGTGCTCTTATTAAAAAAATATTAAAGATAATTGTCATTTTATGGTTGATTATTATGTATTGAAGTAGAAGCTGGTAATAAGAATTTTAATAAAATCATACACTGTTTTATTTTATAAATTTTCTAAGTTGTATACTGCCAGAAAAATATAAAAAGCCAAATTACTCTGAAATGGTTGACATTTGCATGGGGGTCATAAGGGGTCATTTGGTTGCAAATGATCTCCCCTACATCCCCAATAATCCTGCATATCATATATACAAATTCTCACAGTTAAGAGGAAAGGTAATGCTCTTTTACTCGATATTTGAATTGAGAAATACATTTTAAATCTTGAATGCTAGGCGGATACCTATTCTTGGTTCTTATTTTATTCATTTATTTTTATTTCTTCAGGACAACAAACAATTGCGCAATAATGCATATTTAGGTACAGATACGCACAATGGCCCATCTAAAGGACTAAGTGTGGAAACTAAAACCCCCTAACATAGAACATAGGTACAGATAATTTACAAAACAACAGCAACACAAATTAACAACGATAAATAGCTTCGCCGTACAGCATAACTATTATCTGTATAATAACTTAAACCAAATTGCCATTAGGAGCTATCCCTTGCTTAGATATTCACTAACGCGTATTACCAATTTGGCAGACGCCGCTTATGATTATCATCAGGCATTGGGGTCGGGTGGCCAATAGTGCTTCGGGAACAAATTGGACAGGGCCGCACATCGGCGGCTTGTGGCAACAATCCGTTAGTTAATGAAATGCCACGAACACTCGTAACGTCAAGCGACGCGGCGACGTCACGCCGCGTCGACAAACCGTCCCACAAATAGTTGTACCTATTATATGTGCGGGATAACTTATTACGTGGGTGGAGTGCGTTGAAATCTGTTTGGGAACAAACCCGTTGGACCGTGTAATTCCGCGTTATTGGTAAAATACTAAATGTTACTATCGTCAGCACTCAGTAGAATGTCGTTTCGTGATTAAAAGCATTTGAATATTTGTGCTCAAAACGTTTTAGTAGTAGTTCCTACGATCTGGACCCGATCGGTAACCAATAAATATGAGTTGTGGAGCCTCAAGTAGGCGCACTTCCGAATCTGGCGCACTTTAACACTAACCTAAAGATGCCTGAAAATATCCGCACAGTTTGAATTACCTACTCACAGACAATAACCTAGGTACTAGTTATCTGTCTGTTTGTTGGATTAACAACTTTTACAACAAATTATATATTTTAATTAAAACAGATCCAAAAACAATCTTTGGTCTTTGGATCTGTACTTTAGTTTTTTGCCACCGATTTCCGAAATTAAAGTTATTTTTCACTTTGTAGTTTTTTTTTTTGTAAAAATCTTATTTATTCACTTTTTCGTTATGGTAAGTAGTGGTGACAGAGACAGAGTCGACGGCGGAGTGAGATTACCCGGAAGAAGCCTGTTCACTCTCACTTTGAAGAGATTAGGGTTGTATGCGTTCGGAAACACAGACGCAGGTAGATAGTTCCATTGTACCTACCCTACCCTACACCAATTCGTATTCTAATAGCTATGTAAACAGCAGTGGCAGGAAGTATTTTAACATCGTCAAGATACACAAAGTGGATTAAATTCGTATTAACGAAGCCAACTCTAAAACTATCCAAGCAAAGTGACACGTTTGGTGTAGTGGCTACAGTGGCTAAGTGTAGTCAGCGAAACCAAATGGTCCTGGGTTCGAATCCCGGTAGGGGCAAATGTTTGTATGATGAATATGGACATTTGTACCCGAGTCATGGATGTATATTTATAATATGTATGTATTTACGAAAAAAAACCAACCATCTGGTATCCATAACACAAGCCTTAAGTGCTTAACTTGGAACTAGATGGTGCTGTGTGCAATGTCAGACGATATTTATTATTATTATTATTATTAAAGTTAATGAAATATACATGGGACCACCGCGCAAGCTTCCTTTACCAAAGGAAAAAGGAAATTTTCAAAATGGGTTTCTAAATGACGGAAGCATACATTTTTGTAGAAAGGGGCTTATAATATATTTTTGCATCGCAATGACGACTTACATTATGTTGGCCCAAAATGGTACCTACCTACTAATGATTTTGTTTTTCTATGAATATAAAAATTCAGAAATAATATTTTTTATTTTAATTACAGACCTATTAACATTTTAAATAGAATATCTCGATGAAACATTTAGTTTTTGTTTAATTGCAATCGTCTCATCCACTATAAAGACAATTAAAAAGTTTTCAATGTGCATCGTTTATTAGTTCAGTAGTGGTGCGTTAGATGGCGCTACGTATCTTTAAAATCGCGATGCAAATCAATTAAATATTAAATACTAGCTTCTGCCCGCGACTTCGCCCGCGTGGATGTCGGAAATTAACCCACATGAACGTGCTACCGGGACATCTATCTCCTTGCCAAAATGTTGCGAAATCCGTTCAGTGGTTTACGCATGAAAAGATGAAGTAACCCTTCCGTGAAAAAATATCTAACTGATGGTGAAAACCACATCAAAATCCGTTGCGTCGTTTAAAATATCTAAGCATACATACAAAAAAGCGATTTTGTTTTATGCTATGTAAAGAAAATAAAGATTAAGTTACCTACTATAAAAAAATACGCAAATCTCTATAGGTGTGCCTATAAAATTTGAGGATTTCCCTCGATTTCCATGACATCCCCTCATCAGATTCTGACTTGGTGACAATAGGACCACCTCGTGAGCATATCCTTTCAAACAAAAAAACAATTTTCAAAATCGGTCCACAATTAACGGAGAAATACCTAATAACTATAAGTATAGGTAGGTACTCCTCCTTTTTGGAAGTCGATTAAAATAAAACAACTATGCTGTTCTTAAATTATGTTATCGCAATTCGGCTAAATAGATCTAAACAATTAGGTACATAACTGGTCAGCCGAGCTGCCAACCTTGCTGATCGTGCGATGCGATCTTTTCACCACACCTAGTCTCAAACCACAAGGCTGAAGAGGCTGAAAACACAGATTACCTTCGCCAAGAAATTCCAAGTAAGTTCCCAAAACGTCATTTCGCATGCATCAAAATCGCAAATCGGCTTACTGGAAACGGTAGGTTGCACGGTTGCACCTCGCAGGCCGGATGAGGCAGGTGCAAGGCGGTGATAACATGTGCGATGTTTACCCGGTATAAATCACCGGTTGCCCGGGTATACGACGAACCTGCTTGCTGTCAATAACAGACTGATGCGACGAGACGGCTAAATGCAAATTCGAGCTATGTTTGGTTAGAGTCACTTGCCTGAGAATTGGGCTTGCTTGCGTATTTGGTAAATGGTATTTCAGAGACATTGTACATTGGTTGGTATTTTTGATCTTTGGTTCTACTGAGCAGTTACCACCCGTCAATCTATCACCTACGCATAAGCCGTCTTATCGTAAGCGCTCAACGGTTTTCACGATCAAAATATTGGTTGCCGTTTCGAGTGCAGTTTTCTTGTGGATAATCGGTGGTGGCCTTTATCGGACATTCATCGGATTAAATATCTAGCCTTCTATTTATAAAAATAATCGTGTGCGAGTATTTTGCTTCCTACCTACATAGAACGTGTCACCAATGAGGCAATGATGTAGGTAATATGTACCTACATCATTGTGTGTCACCTAAAATATGATCGTGAGAAATTGGCCAAGGGAAAACGTTGGTGGACTGATCTAAAAGCACAGTTTAATATACTTTTCTCAAACATGCTTGGAAATTTGAGCATTATTTTGACAACCTTCTTCGAGATAAATCGAAATTGCTGTACTGGCCAAATACATGCGAGCAGCGGCCGGCAAAAGTTGTATGAAAATCCATAGGTATTTGTCGTGGTATAGCGGCCAACTAAATTACATAGTAAACTCATATCTATCGTGTAATTTAAAAATGGAACGATCTTTTACTCCGAATCCGAAACATGGCAACCAAGGAGGTAACTTATCAAAGGTTTTATTTAAATTTCGAACTGGCTTACAAAATATAGAAAGCTGTTTATTGAAAAAAAAACAAATGAACACTTTAACGCGAGAAAAATTATTGTTGTTCGTTTTCGTTGTTCGTCATTGATTTTGAAAAGTAATTGTATTTTAATTTCCGCGCATTATTTGAGAAAAGTACTATACAAGCCTTGGCCACAACTAGGCATTGATGGACTTACGTATGTGTGCCACGGCTTCGCCTCGGCCCACATTTACACGTTCGTCCATCAAAGCCTCTTTTGCTGGCCGCTGCAGTATCAGTAATGTACGAATGCTACAAGGATCCCAATGAAAAATGTAATTATTAAAATAAATAAAGAACGCCTCGTCGTCAAAGAAGGCCATATAGCCCTTAATGCTAAGGTTCACATAGCAGCTGCGTTTCAGCGCCGTCAGCAGTTCAGCACATTACCCCCGCCGCCCACGAGACACAGTAAATCGAGATGTTTCCAAAGAAAGTTGCCCGGAGCGGATTACGGCCGCCGAATGAAAACGGGCTGTTAATGAGCATAGCTAGTTAATTGCTGCGAGGGGCGCACTATTCAGTTAAGCATCTTGAATGCTGATAACAGCACAATGGTGAACGCAAACGTAGGTACCTACTGCGAAATTGAAAAATGTTTGGTGGTATCTATTCTATACATAATAACAAAATCGTAGCGAAATCAAAATTAGACACAGAATATTTAAAAAAAAATTGCTACTAGGTCTGGAAACGATTATAATGCCGAAAATATAGTTTGTCTATTTATTAAAAAAAAACGATACTACTGGATAGATTTTATTTATATTTTGCATAGGTATTCCCTAGAAGTCTGGTCAGTCTGTAGGCTATAAATTATCACGCTATGTGCCATGGGGGATGAGCAATAATGCAATTAGTTCGTATCTTTTTATAGTTAAGCGAAAATTAAAAAAAACGTGCAAGATTAGAATATTGCAGATAGTTACACATTTAACCTTTTTAATGATTATCATCACGCTATACCTTTTATGGAGCTATGCAGTCAATCATAATGTAAGAACGGCTATTTTACTCTATTTTACCCTGCATATGTACAGGGTGGATTTTGGAGAGAGATGGGGCAATAAGGACAGGTACTTTAACCGTTGCCCCTATAAGAAAAGGGTCTTAGGAGACTGTCCTTAACTTTTGAAACATTTTGTTATGTTTCAAAAGTCTAAAAAATGTCTAAAATATGTTAATACAGATTAATAAAAACAGTTCTTTAGAATCAGCAAGATAATGGGTAATTTTCACAAAAGCGTTTTTGATGCCAATCGAACCGGTTTCATATTAGGATCAAAAAACTCTACCGGACCAGCTAAGGTATAGAATACTAGAATATTATAGTCAGAAATCGCAAAAAACTTACCATACATTTCGTAGGAAATGAGACTGAGATAGAGAGAACACAATATACATAGGTACCGGTGTATGACACAAGTCGAATTATTCCATTAGTTCACTGGGCTAAATAGGAAACGAATATAGCAAATAGTTACAGATTAAACTTTTATATGATTATCATCCCGCTATACGAGTACCTTTATGGTGCTAAGCAGTCAATCATGACATAATAATAGGTCTTTACCTATAAAGTTGGCGTTTTACAATACTGGACATTTGGAACATAATTTATGTACCTACCTATGGCTGGCAATAAATTCTAAATGCATTAATTTTATTAAAAAAATATGGAATTCTATTTTCAAATTCAGTAATTTTTTTATTGATTGCCTAGTGTTTCGTTTTCAATATATTAATTAATATGTATCTTTTTCATAATAATGACACGATAAAAATACGAGTAATTATGGAATACGAGTTCCGTCGCGGTAGCAATGCCGCACAAACGGTTCGCAACATTAATTACGTGTACGGAGTGAACACTACAAACGAACGCACGACTCGTTGGTTTGAACGCTTCCGACATGGAAATTTTGATCTAAAAAATGAACACGGTGGTCGCCCGAAAACTAAAGTCAACAAACGACGAATTAAAGGCGATAGTGGAAGCTGACGATACTCAATCTACGGCTGAGTTAGCAGCAGCTCTCAACGTTAGCATCAAAAAAATATTGGTCCATTTGCATCAAATTGGCAAGGTAAAAAAACTTGATAAGTGGGTGCCGCACGAACTGAACAATCGCCAGCGCAGCGCAACGAACGCGTTGAGGTAGGTATGCCTTGATTGCCTTGACAGAAACGAAGGGATTTTTTTTATAAAGATCGTTGGTTCTTCACTCTCTGTTAAAGTAAAAGGACCATGATGAGAACAGAATTAATTCTACAAGGAATCAAAATAATCCAGGGAGGCACCTTGCTTAAATGAGACTGGTCGAACAAATATGTCGGTATAACCAATTTAGGTAAGTAGGTAGGTAGTTATTATTATTTATTATTAGTTACTTATTTCAATCAGCGCTGGTTCCTCTAAAGAGGCTGCACGCCTACGCACAAAAGCCCTTAAATTACACCAACACCCGCCCCCCGCGACGTACGTAACGACAAAACCCCTTTTGCGGGAATTACGAGTCTGGAAAATAAGCTTAAAATGACGCCAATGAGATCTGGCAGCCGCCCTTCAAGCAAATTACAATCTCCAAATTGGACAAAATTGGCACCAACTTTGAAACTCGACTATAATTTGTTGAAACCAGTGCAAAACGACTAACAAGAAACGATAATGACCGAACAAAATGTTTACGCAAGAAATTGGCATTGACTTGGCAATGTTTGGCAAATAGGAGCTGCGGCCGGCGAGCCCTGCGTGTGACAGGAAATCTAATAACCCTTGAACGAGTTTCACGTATAAATTTCTTATACAATCGCTATTTGCTTGTCCCTTTTGGAGTTTCGTACTCATGTAAATTGTCGGAGGACCCTACACATCAGGGGTTTACGGTAAACGCATGGATCACTTTCCACATTTTGTTAGAACTATTCCTTTTGTCTTTTTACTACCGCTTCTACAGATCTTGTACCGCTGCCGTGTAGTTTTTCAGTACCGTCGGTCGGTGCTCACTTTTTACGGAGCTAACAAAACTTTGAGCTGGATGCCACGTAGTTTCCACTAGGTGTCAAGAAAAGAAACTGTTACAGTTTTTTAACCGACTTCAAAAAAGGAGGAGGTTCTCAATTCGACTGTTATTTTTTTTATATTTGTTACTTTAGAACTTACAACCTTTAGTACAGATCCAAAGACACCGACTTCCGAAATTAAAGTTATTTTTCAATTTGTAGTATATTTTTTTAGGAAGTCCTTTTTAATTGTTAAAAAGTTTTTTACTGTACCGAAACGTTTGCATGAGACAACTTAAAGATAGGTATCCATAGGTACCCGTAAAACCAACGCTCCTATAGGTGGCAAAGCAACGTAGTTTATGGAATACGTGCGGTGTGTGTATAGACAAATGAGTACCAAGGCCGAGTGGCGACCACCTAGATATACGCCCCGCCTTGTGTCAATACATTCACGTCACGGCGTACTCACCGACTACCTAAACCTATAATTGTTTTATTTGTATATGCTTCGATCCTACCTTTGGATTAGGTTACCTATCTATGCGGATACAACCTCAGATCAAAGCGATTTATCGAAATTGTGACAACATGAATAATGGAGAATTTTTACTTTTAGGTATTATTTAGACAATTTGGGGCTAAAAACAAAAATAAAACAGGAGAAATAATGCATTCCTACAGGAAACCCGAATTAGATAAATCAAACGAAAAATATTGTACAAATTCTGCTTACCACACATATCTATATCATCTGCCTAGCCTTTTGCCAACTACTTTTGGGGTCGGCTTCCAGTCTAACCGGATGCAGCTGAATGCCATTATTTTTTCTCTCTATTTATTTTCTCTTTAAAAAACGTTAAATGATAAATGTTAAATGATAAATGATTTTATTTCTGTAAGTAGGTTTGAACAAACACTTTTACACGTCAATCATATTTTTTTTAAACTAGATGAGGTCGGCGTTTCCTATCTGACTACTCTGAGAAGAAAGGCCGAAACAAACTCAGAGGTCACAGTCTCTTTTAAAGTCCAGACAAAATCTTGGTCAGATCATGTGAAGGCTATGTAGATCGGTGTCTGCAATGGTCTTTTGACGAAAGAACCACACAGATTGAGTGGACCTGTCCAGTCAGTGCACGCAATTGTCAGTAATCGTGCAGCTCAACTCAGACTCAAGGAGCTCAACGATTCGACGAACAATACCAAAGAAAGGACATTTGAGTAGGCCGCATAAATTACTCAAACTGCCAGATCATGTTTACGCTGAGAAAAATACAAAAATAAATTTAAAAAAACCAATGACCGACATAGTTCTCACATTCACAATAATTAGAATAATATTATAATAATCTTTGAGGACCATGTAGATTTGTGTCTGAAATGGTCTTTTGAGGAAAGAACCACACAGATTGAGTGGACCTGTCCAGTCAGTGCACGCATTTGTCAGTAACCGTGCAGCTCAACTCAGAACTTAAGGAGCTCAACGATTCGACGAACAATACCAAAGAAAGGACATTTGGGTAGGCCGCATCAGCTACTCAAACTGCCAGAACATGATTAAAACTGGAACAAAAACACACATAGTCCTTACATTCACAATAATTTAAAATAATATAATAGGTACTTTATACAGTAAATATTAGTGTCATGTATATGTAAATAAGTATAGATACTTATAGCAAAGATTAAAAGTAAAAATAGTTATAAAATAAATTAACACTGCCTGTGCTTTATTGGAGCAACTCAATCCCAAGCCTTTTTGTCCTCAATATAGTCTTTGACAGTATAATAGGCATTCTGGCATAGTTTCCTTTTTATAAAAGATTTGAATTTATTAAGGCTTAGTGCTTGAATGTGGCTAGGAAGTTTATTATAAAAACGTATACATTGGCATCTAATCGTGCCACCTATTTTCATGAGCCTGGTAGTAGGAACAACAAATTTGTGTTTGTTCCTAGTATTTAAATTATGGATATCACTGTACTTTTTAAACAGATTACCTAATATTTTTATGTGCATACAAAAGATTTTCATAAATATACTGAGAAGGCACAGTCATTATATTAATCCCTTTAAATTTGTCTCTGAGGGAGTGTCTGGGACTTAATTTATAAATTGAACGAATTGCCCTTTTCTGTAAAACAAAAATCGTCTGAATATCGGCGGCATTTCCCCACAACAGAATACCGTACGACATTACACTATGAAAATAACTAAAGTATACTAAACGGGCTGTCTCTAAATCAGTTAAACCACGAATTTTCCTAACAGCGTATGCTGCAGAGCTAAGCTTCTTTGACAATTTATCTATATGGGAGCCCCATTGAAGCTTGGCATCCAAAGTTATGCCTAAGAATACTGTGGTATTTTCGGGTTTCAACTCTTCACCCTTTATGAGAATACTTGTTTCTACTTGTCTAACATGAGGTATCGTAAACTTAATACATTTCGTTTTTTTCTCGTTAAGAAGAAGGTTATTAACATTAAACCAGTTAACTACTTTTGCGAGGGCACTATTTACATTGTCAGTAACCAGCTGCTGACGTTGCCCCACACTAGGAATTTCTCCTGTACTGTGGGTGCGTTTACAAACATTTAAACTCACATACACAAACAAACAACACAACAATTACAACATTAACAACAACACAATTTACAATATTACAACTACAATTTTAGATGGAGAGACTGCGTATCTGACCTCCACACCCCAGTTACTGGGTAATACGATACCCCTTGGCAAGACTGGTTGTCAGACTTTCGGGCTTCTGACGACCCGTAACGACTGTCAAAGATCCACGAATGACAGCCGGGCCAACGGCTTAACGTGCTTTTCGAGGCACGAAGGGTCTTGGTATGTAAAGTTGGTCACCCATCCACGGACCAACCGCGGCAAGCGTAGCTTAACCTGATCAATGGACCCGTGCGGCTGTTATTAGTAAGCCACAAGCCCCGCAAGCCCTCTGCTCACCACACATGGGGTTCCATACAGGACATCCTTATATTATGTACTACGTTAAAGTATATATTTAAACATATTGTATACCTGCACAGATATAAAATGACATGGGTCTGTATCCTGAGCATATTATCCCAGCGAAACAATGTTGATAAAAGAATTTCTCTGTTCACGGAATGACGTGTCCCTTGATCGTAACTCATCCCGGCCTCCTCATATTAGTTTCATATGCGGCTGTAAGGTTTATACCTACAGAACTTACTGTTTGTCGGTAGGTACGGGATTATAAACCATAAACGATGTGTCATCAGGAAAACTGACGCTTACTATCCTACTGTACACACGACGACATATCGAGCTATACATTTCCAGTTTTAGCTGACTTCGCATTGTTTAGGCTTTTCGTAGAATGAGACGTCAGCTTATACTGGAAATGTATAGCTTGATATGTCGTCGTGCGTACCTACACAATTTATTTTTTATTTTCACTTTCCTAAAAAGGAGTGACTGTAATGTTTGAACTTGGATAGTCTTCTGTGAATTCCTATAAAAAATAGTTAGGTACCTACCTGTTTGAAATGAGGGAGACTCAGAGACCGTTACAAAGCTAATATGAGCAGACGTCTCTCTCTTCCTCTTAAGTCACAAGGTAGTGAAAGTGGAGTCAGCTTTCTCGTTTTTTTTACTAGACTGCCAAATGAAGCATAACCAGCTCCTTAATTGCTTAACACACAATCAATCAGAATCTGAATTATTTTGAAGGATATTGCTAATCCATTGCTTCATTATGTTCGAAAATGTTGTTTCCTCAACAACGTAAATAACGCAATGAATGTTGGTAAACTGTGGAAAGGAAAGTCATCCCTACAGTTAGTGTATAACGCGCTAAAAAAAAAAAACATCTTCATACCCGAGTGCAACAAAAAAATTCAAAACAAGATCACTTTTCAAACAGTCTGGTGCGAGAGTTTATAGAATTCCACATAATTATAAAGATACGTAGGTACAATGATACCTACATAGACGTATTTTATGTAGCTCTATTGGGTAATAAGGATGAGATCTCTTAGATAACATGCAAATACTAACATACTTAAACTAAATCTGGATAAAGCACATAAACTAGAACTACATACCCGTGAGATGGTATACAGAAAACAAAACATGAGAGAAATCAAACTGGTTCGCCTCGCGAGGGACCACAACTCCGCAAGAAATTTCCAAAGCTGACTGCCAACCTTCGGTCTAGTTAGGGAGCAGGATCAGGAGAAGAAGTTGCACAACTATGTAACATCTGAACAAAATTAATTTCTAGTGTTTGCAGCCTGTCGACTATTATGCAGTAGGTATCGCAGTCTTTGGATGCTAGATGTTGTAAATGTAGTTTTGACTGGGCCCCCTGCATTTAGGAATTGGTACAGGGGTCTAATCTAAATCGAATCAAAGTAAATGTGGGTAGATATGTGATCCACTTGAGAGTAGGTACTAAGTACCTTTAGAAAATCCTAAATCATAAAACAAACATACATACATAACTTACGTCTTCTTCCCATCACCATCATCAGCCTACAGCAGTCCACAGCTGGACATAGGCCTCTCCAATTGCACGCCATTTAGCTCGATCCTCGGCAACTCTCATCCAGCGGCTACCGGCTACCCTGCGAAGATCGTCGCTCCACCTAGCCTGTGGGCGTCCTACCTTACGTTTGCCGATTCGCGGTCTCCACTCAAGAACACGTCTACCCCAACGGTCATCGGTCTTCTTCCCATGGGGGAAGACAGAAACTACAGAACGCCACCTGCTACGATCTGCTGCTCGTTTACGTTCATACATCTGATCATACACGCACGCCGCCGATTGAGTGTATCTACTACGCACCTGACCTTTCTGAAGAACATCACCAATAAGGTCAACATAATACCCTAAAAAAAGCTAGGTTAGGTAACTGAGTTTAAATAAGAAGTAAGTAGTAGATTGCTACTAGGTATTTACCTACCTATAGTAGTTGTGGTAGAAGCGAGTATCTTGATTTTTAAATGAAAATTGGACCATTGTAACAAGTTTAATTAGCAAGTTTTTTTATAAAATCTAAAAATAATCGGGGGTATGACTACCGGGGAATAATTTTTGCCAGGTTTTCGAATAGTCAGCCCTTCACGACCGACTACTGTCGATCTAGTCTGTAATAATCTCACCGTAAAAACTTAGGTGAAGTGAGTTTGAAGTGAGTTGTCAATAGTGTCAATCCCTAGCATCAGGGTGGAATGATAGCTCACTTCATCTAAGTATTCACGGTGAGATTGTTACAGAATCGACCGGCTGGTCGTATGGCGTGTTGCAACAGTACATTGAACTGTACCTACTTATAGAAGCAGATAAGCGGCTGACTAGTTGTCGTTGGATCCGCAAAGGCTGACCTCCCATAGGTTTAAAGTGGCTGACTACTGGTCAAAAGGACAGTTTTATGTTCAAAGATGTTTTTTAATATAATTCCAGAAGATTTCCTATTGTGTGTTTTAACTGATTAGGTAATCAAAGAGTTTAATAAATTATCATTATATTGATTGCACAACTTTGTTTCTGTATTCACAATTCAAGAACTGATAGCTGCTGTTCAAAGTTAAAACTTCTTTAAAAGGCTGACTACTGAGTGATTCACCCTACCTAACTCCATTGGTTAGATAGATACCAGTGTAGATTTACATTAGCAACTGAGACGGACGAGACGGTTTACAAATGAATAATTGTCCTTTATCAACGACATCGTAGGTACATGGTAGAAACAAGCAGTAGGGCCGTTTATTTGCAGCATTAGCAGCGGTTTCTAACAAGTGTACAATAGCTGTGCAATGTGCAAGTGCACCGCTTATCTACACACACCATCACTCACTCGCAATTGTACCACGTTGACAGCCTTTATGTACTATAAGATATAATGGGGGACCTGGAGTTATAAAATACAGGCCTAGGCTTGGTTTAGACTCCAGATCTCCATTATATTACAAAATTTTGTCAAAATAAATGTCAACTTAGTAGTAGGTAAGCTAAATAATGATGAAATGTGTGGAGATTTTTTTTTTATCTTTCTTTCCAAAATCATTTTTCTGATCGTGAAGCGTATGAATTTCACCTGGCTGTGGGCATGAAGTAAAAGAGTAGGAGTACACAGTACACAGAGTACCTACTGTATTGTAGTCATAGACTAATATTATATAAAATATTGTAGTATTATCCATGCAATACCTCTGCATTATGTGCCATCTAGCTAAAACTAAATAAATAACGAACGAAAAGTTGAATCAGGATACTGAACCACTAAGCTGTAAGCTAGGTCACCTCTAACCGTGCCTCTAACGATATTGGTTCAAATAAGGAAAAACAGATGGCGCTGTTATACTAACCTTTACCTAAGGTTTTGCAGAAAGAGATGGAACACTATTCCTTGTTAAATATCATAAGAGTAAGTGAATAAAAATATTATTATTGAACTCGACGAAACGAAACGCAGTTACCTTCTGACGTTGGAAATCGTCAATGGACGTCATCACAAAGCAGCTGTTTTTTTTCCTTGCGTTACACTCATCTGTGAATATGGCAAATAATTCGTATTATAGTGAAAATAGTGACGTTGCAGCTATATTTTTTGATTTGGACAATACGCTAATACAAACAAGAAAGGGGGACACAAGAGCCTGCAATAAGGTATGTAATTTTTTTCTAAAAATATTGTTTTGACATTGCCACGGTCATGGATTATGTTCGGAACGAAGTGCGCGCGCTGTCATCGTGGTGCCTATCTCGCAATCGCAAGTTTTTACGTCGTTGATTGGTAGCAGCGTGGTAGGAGCCGCTGGTTTGCTTGTTGCACCCCGCGTGTTTAGCGTTCACGTTCCAGCGTGTGTTTAAAAATAGTGTTTCATAGTTGGAGAACGCGAGCTCGACGTCCAGATTTAGATTTTTGGAAGAGAACTCACGCTAATTATAAACGTGATGTAGATCGAGCCGCTGTCGGAGCGATTCAACTGCGGAGCCAGCGCTCGTTCAGTGGAACGCTCACTACTGCGCTTTGTGACCGCGTCGTGTGTTTCGTAATCATGGGTGAGATATCGGAACCGATAAAGAAATGTGTACTTATACTAAAAGCCGCCAAAAGCGATACGGAGAAGTTCGCGGCGCTTTTCATGGTGACCAAACTTGTGAAGAGTAAGGACTGCCAATCGCAAGCCAAGAAAGCACTCTTCGAAGCCATTGGATTCAAGTTCCTGAAGAAGCTGCTGACAAGCAACTCTGTGCAGGATGACTGCCCGCCGTCGGTGTACAAGTCAGTGGCTCTCTCAGTGCTTACCACCTTCTGCAATGATCCTGAACTTGCAACACATCCTGAAATGCTTGCCAACATACCTGTGTTCCTGGAAATAGTGCAAAAATCTGAAAGTGATGACTATGATGATGATCTCATCATTGTTAGTGAAGCATACACATGCCTGCAATGTATTGCAGAACATGAGGCCGGCCAGAAAGCCCTCATTGAGGTTGGTGCCATCACTAAAATGTCAGAAATTTATTCGAATCAAAGTTTCCAGACCGATGAAGCCCTTAACATTCTTGTGAAGCTAGTGAGCAGGTATGGACCTATGGCTTGGGGTGATGATCCAAAACCTTTTCATGCTCTGGTAAATAAAATAGCATTAGACTTTGCCACAGACCAATCGGATAGAAAGTTTGAATTAGCTACCATCTTGAGTGCACTTCTCTACAGCTGCAACAAATGCACAGTGGTACCTAGCTCCACAGAAGAAACGTGGCCCCAAAGTATCTACAAAGCTCTTCATGACATACTCACTAGCAAAATTGGTAAAAACCAAAGAGATCCCTCTCTTAAACTGGCTGCTAACATTGTTGATCTTCTCGGCATTGAGTGGACATTAAATGATGAAGAGAATCCAAAGAAGTTTTTCTTGCTGCTGCAACAACTTTGTGCCATAGAAGTAAGAATGCAACTGGACGACAGGAGTTTCAAACAAGCATATGCCAATGCAGAATTAGTAACAGCTTGCTTTATTGTATTAGAATTATCTATTAACTACATGGCCACAGATCAACTGGACTTGGAACAAAAAGAGAAGCAATCTGTTTACACGGGTCTCAAGGGTGCCTTCAATGCCATAGTGTCCATGTTGACCAAAGTATTCAATGATAAGAACAAAGACAAACTACCTGACACTGAAAAAGTTTATGTTTGTGCAATGGTCAGAGTATTGGTGGCTTGGATTGCTCAAGAAACAACAGCCATGAGGGAACAAATTTACACCTTGCTGCCATTCATGTTCTCCTTGGCAAATGACTCTTTCCATGCTCACAGAGCCAAGAAGATGGCTGAAAAGAACAAGTCTGAAGGGGAAGCTATGGAAACTGACATCAATCTAATGGGACAGATTGATCTACTACGCTTAATGTTGCCAGCTCTATGCCACTTGGTAGTTGAAGACAAGGCCAGAGCTATAGTATTAAATCTTAAACAAGAAGATATTCTGTATGAAGCCATGTGTTTCCACTGGTCAATTGTACATTACAAGAAACCACTTGTACCTAAATCTGAGAGGGGAAAAGTTAAAAATTTACCAGCCCGTGAACTAGACCCTCAAGTTTTAGAAGATATGAAGGATTCTAGAGCAGCCATGGTCAGCCTTTGCAATATTTTCATGAACCTCACAGTGCTGGCCCCCAAAGTTGTTGAGACCAGCATGTTGTTCAACACCCTACTCAAGTTCATCTTTAATGACTTACCGGAACTGAAGGACATACCTGAAAACTTAGTTCTCCATGGACATCTGGCAGTGCTGGGCTTACTCTTACTAAAACAACAAGCTAGTAAAGTGAAGAAGAATGACTTCTCTATATGCAGATACATCCAGTCAACAATCAGATTCCTGTGGGACGCTTACAACATTGATGAGTCAAATGACCCCACCGCCCTAGTTGTGTCAATGAGTTATAAAGAACACTGGAATGAAATAGCTGACCTGTGGTTCTTGGGAATGCAGACTATGAGTGGAGTTCTTGAAATGGTGCCATGGATATCAGAGTTTGCCATAGAGAGTGGTTGGGCTCAGGGCATTGCTGAAATGCTGACTAAAGTCAAAGTTGGTACTCTCCCACCCAATGTGAAGTCAGCATTTGAGGACTTCCTCTGTAGGCTAGTAGATTCCAATGAAACTGTTATCCCAGTCTTGAAGAAAGCTGGTGCACTTAAGATGTGCAGGAATCACAGATTAATGGAATTAGGCAAAAAATTGTTTGGTGATTAAATTATTATTTAAATTAATAGGTAGGTAAAATACCTACTTGTTTTTATATAATACACACAAAATATAAACATTACATTATAATACATTTTTACAACAAAGTACTTAAAATTGATTTTTTGTATTTTTTTACTGTGTGATTCTTTTAATATCTAACTGTTCACAGCTGCGATTGTTTAAAGAACTTACTGTACATAATTTTTTTATAACAAATTTTATGTCTATACTTAATATAATTTTATTTGACCAGTGGCAACTTACTACTTTGGTTTTTTTGGATAACAATAATATTGTTTGGTACTCAATAAAGTTTTTAATGTGAACTGTAGTCTATTTTTGATTTAATATTTTAGAACATACCCAAAGGCAAGTAGTTATTAAACGCAATGTTCAATTCCTAAACAAAAGTTTTTCTTCTAAATTAAGTATGTAAGCAGGCATGCAGCTACATACACACACCTAATAGTTAAAATTAGAACTTTGATATACTCACAATTTACCCAGAACACCTTTCCTTTGAACAACACACCTAGTACATAGAATGTCGTAAATAACATCTAATCTCCGTAGATGAGGCATGAGATGACACAGGGTGATTGTAACTCATTAACCGCGCGGTATCAGTTTTCACGCGCAGTGCCAACTGCCAAACGGCAGGTGAGTGAACCAAGCGACGACGTTAGGAACGTTGACCCGCCGCTATTCCTGGAACAGACACTTCCTTAGATACAAATGTCATGCAACAACATGTGGAGATTTCCAACTGAATTACAGGAAATGTGAGATTGCTGAACTAATAAAAGCAGTGGAACAAGTAAGATCTCTACTACTCCCTCTCACAGAGAGGAGGCCTGTGTGTGTGTGTGTGGCTCTGTGTGTATTATAGGCTGATGATGAAGTAAAATAGCTCAGATCGCTTCTTTCCACATACTTTTAATATTTTTCGTCATACTAGGTACTGACAACTGTAATGTAACTAACTGTAGGTGTTAATTAGGTGCTCATTTAATTAACGTGAGCCTCTTGTGACAGATTATTCGACACACTTATTTTGACGTAACTTAATGACCAGGTAGGTATGTGCATGTGCACGTCTTGCACAAAGTTGCGCCACAATTCTTATTTACCTCGGTAGGTACCTACTTATTTATTTTTCTTGTCTTTCCTTGAGAATAGAGTGGCACCGCTGGAGTTTTTTCTGGAATGAGGTCAAACGATACATTGTTGGGACAACCTAACAACATTAATATTTAAGATAAAACCTTGTTTATTCTCCCCAAGAACACGCTATAGTGCGGCGCTGATCTATGTCGGATCAGCAGACAGGTCACCTTTACTGTCAGCCCGGCTATCTGTTTATTCTTATTTTAAAATAAGTTTCCAGGCTGGATAAAGCTCACAGTAAACAAACCACTCCAGAGCAAGCCAAGTCAAGTGCAAAGAAACACATGGTTCAATAACGAATATGGTTCTCGCTTCTTATCACAGATTTTCACGTAGCTGCAATAAAACTATGCCTTTGGCCCTTTGTATAGTAGGAATCGTCGAAGGGTACAGTAAAAGTCGGAATCACGTCCGATTTCTGGCAGAATCTTTGAATAAGTAGTCGAATCACAATGGACTTAGTCAATAAAGACAATGGACATGAAACATCGATTACTAAACATGTCTGAGCGCGCTTATGGCAGTTCTACATAACCGCAATAAGCGCATTTTAACCACCACCACCATAACCACCGCACTCGACGAATGGACTGATGATGCTGACATCATATTTTAACGTTGTTTATTGTTTAAGGAATTCCCCTTTTAATGTTATGTTCTAACCGTACTGTTATTGTCCAGATAATAGAGATTTTGCAGCAGCAATATGGGCTGACTCAGGAAGCTGCAGTGGAGAGCGGAACCAACTTCCTCCGTGCCTTCCGAGCCCGCCCTGATGATGACACGTACGCTCTCGATGAGTGGCCGGCTCACCTATGGCGAAATTGCCTGCCAAAGAACTACAGACATATCGCCAGTTAGTAATTATCTTGCTTACCTAAAGTCTATTTAAATCCTTGTTTCCAAGTGATGTTATTTCCACATAAGTGGATATCAACTTGAACTAGAGAGATCTGAGATCAGCTCAGTTTACACTAAGCCACCAACTGGCTAGTACCTACCATTGAAAAAGTCTTACAAATGTTACATGTTGTAGCGCAAACTGAAAGTTGTGTGTGGGAAAACACATAGGTATTTGTTTACATTTTTGGAAATTAAATCGCGAACGCAGTACATAACATAATTATATTAATACGTTGGTCTAGTGGTCAAGTGTGCCAAGTGTGGAAACCTGGGTTGGATGCCTGAGCTCGGGCAGTGGTGCCGATTCTCTTGTCACAAAATTCTCTAAACTAGACTAAAAATCACCAAAATTTAGTTTATTCCTGTCAAACGACGATTTCCCATTCTGAAATTGACTAAAGTGACACAACTTAACCAAATTTTAGTTTGACAGCACTAAGATGGCACTGAGATTGTTAATTTAGTGAAAATGGCAATTTAGCTATTCTGAATTTTACGTTTTTCACCAAAAGTTTTGACTGTTGTAACTAAATCTGCCTGTTTTTAATCGCGATTTAAAAGGTGTGGAATAAAATTAGTTGTCACAAACTAAAATTCACACCAACACCTTGACTTCAGATGCAAAAACAGTACTTACTGTACCTATCTTTTTTTCTTTTCTTTTGCTTATATCTCGAAAACGGTGTGTCCTATCGAAAAAATATTGAAAATTTCGACCCCCTTTAAAACCCCGAATCTTCTAAAATACGTGTTGGTAAAAAAAATTTTTTTTTTTTCATATTTTCCATACAAAAACTGAAAAATTCTATACAAAACATGTCGAGGCTGCAAAATAATGCGCGCCTCCGGCTCTAAAAAAATATCACGTGGTACGGCAAACAAGTAGGTACCACATGGAGTCGCAAATTTTGCCAAATTTGATTTTATGTGTCAAATTTTTTTTTTAAATTTAGAGATTTTATTTTGCAGAATAGCGTTAAGATTCTCATAGCCAAAAGTAAGGAATTTTAGTGATAGTTTAGTTAGTTTAGTTCGGTGTACAACAGAATCGGCACCAATGTTATTGTAAAGAAATCAGAAGTCTGGATTTGTTATAGTTTGCAAGTTGTAATGCTCCTTTTTTAATCGTCTGGCTACAAGCAGAGGTACTCTGTATATCATACCACTAGCCCTTTCACAGTTATTTTACCTCTGACTGAACCCATAGAAGTATGATTACCAACCTTATAACAAAGACAATAAAGATCACGGTCTGCAAAATCAGAGATAAACTAAATAACTGAAAGGCCGATATACCTATTATGTATACGATACTAAAAACATTGCACGCGAAAAGAACCTTGGATGCAGTTTGTAAATTATCCATATAACACGAAATTACCTTGAAATCTGAAATTATTCCAACGAAGATATTTAGCTCAAAACCTACATGTTATGAAGCTACATTATGTCGCTTGGCACAAGTAAAATCCATATTACAGAATTTGACAAAATAACTCCACTTGTTTATGTGCAAATAAAGTTATGTGCATCGTTATGCTCTATTCCCTTTTAGTGTCAGCAGAACTCAAGGTAACTTCGCACTAATTAGTCAGACGTAATGCTCATTTGGTGAATTGCAGAAATTAAATTCAAAATGCAACACTATCTTTAGTCAGTTCCTTTTACTCGGGCTCCTTCTATAATAATTTGCTCATGAAACACTACTTAATTATTTGATTATGATGTGTCCACAATGTAGTAGACAAGGCAGACTTATTAATACATCTTCTTTGATGTATCACAGAATTATTGCCCAGTCATTTCATTAAGCAACTGTTGGTATCTAAAGTAACAGACACCTACATGTACTTACATTGTTTAACGTCTAAATTACTGTGCCAAACGGTGACAAAGAAAGTGCGCCGTCTATTACCGACATGTCCGTATCTTCGGCGAAATAGTTTTTACGATTAGACTTGGCAACGAGCCTAGAATGTGAATGCACTACTACGTCTGCTACGTCCGAACGAAAGTACAAACCTACAAGAAGGTACTTCCAATGACTAAGCACAACTGACTACACCTTCTATTAATGTAAACACCAAACACTTGTATTGCGTGATGATTTATTTTCATCTTCTACGTAAAATGTTACCATTTCGTTGCTAAGCGTGGGCGTACACAAGAGATTTATAAACGAACAGTAGCCACAGCTATAAATAATTGTAAAAAGACACCGCTCATTGAATGGAAATGACGGGACGATTGGGAACACTGCAAACTGAAAACAACTAAGAATTATCTTACTTAGTACAATTATTTTGTTCAGCGTACGCTGTTACAAGTACTGAACGGTAGTTGACAGTTTTGTGTCACAAATGTTGGACCATCCGACAGCAATACGATATCATAATGTCTTGAATTCGACGCCCGGGCGTGTGCCATGGAGCTTTTCATCCATTTGTACACAATTTATAAACATTTCATGGCAAGGCGCACGTTTGTGCGTGAAGTAAGTTTAGATAGTGCCACATTTACAGCGATGATTCTCCTAGTCCTATATTTGGATATCCTGTGCGAATGCGCCACTAGCCCATTACGTACACACTATCCTTAAAAGGAAGTAAACAACTTTTGATAAAATAATATTCGGTACATCCTTGAGCGCATACTTCCTAGGTGTTGGATCATTTAGCTCCCTTCAAAATGGTTGAGCTGAATGGTGCTCATCCACGCGTCATGTTCGTGAACGGGCGCCGTCAGTTGGGACTGGTCCTCTCTTAGCCGCCACGGCTTATTTTATTTATGGATTGTTTTGTTTATATTTCTGTTTGCTGTACTCTGGACACTCAACGTGTACGTCTTATTTACATCGTTCGTATTTATGTAACAATATAAGTAATTTAAAAGAGTGTCCATGGAGTTTCTTGCCCGTTCTTTTCCATGGGTACCTACTACGCTTTGGAATGAGCAACTAGCTTCATATTTCTGACTGACCGACCACTTGACAATTCAAAAGTGCCTGTAAATAGTTTAATTGATTTATTTCAATTAAACTATTTACAGGCACTTTGAGTTGAGTGTCGTCTACCTTGTAGGTACGTAAAATAAGACAGCTATTCAAATGCAATATTTTTCTTTTACAGAAAATATATCAACCGAATGGGTAAAATTAAGGTTTCAGTGTTTGGCTCTAACACACGAAGTAATACATCTGTTGGAGACACTGCGGTACGTTGGTTAAATTTCACTTTCAGTAGTTACATGTCATGTAGAAATATTGACCAAGGGATATCACCGTACTAACAAATATTTCTCCATGATGTAATTTTATGTTATTTATTATTTGTAAATAATTTTAACTGGCTATTTCTTTGTTGTTTTATACTGACTTTTCTGGCCAAGTCTGTCAATATAAAACAAAGAAATTACTGCAAATAGAGCGGAAATATACGTTGTTCTAAGATTAAGAGGAATTAGTTTAGCTGTTGTGTTAAGGAAATAGTTTCACGACCTCTACCTTACCCTGTTCGGATTACAGGTACGGCAGTTGTGTATTGAAATTAATATTTTGTTTTTTCTTTCTTTTTTATTTAAATAACGATTGATCTCAGAACAATTCACCAGCTACCACTTATATTGTGCATGGTGTTATGTGGTACTAAATTGTTTTGGTCATTTTTCAGAAACGTTTCATGTTTAGCGTCGCTCACGTCCTGCCACTACGCATTTTCACTAGTGTTACCGAGTATTTTTAGATTATTTCGTAACTCTCATTGGATCTTGCATGCCACATAAGACTATGAATAATCAGCGCAATACTGATTTGTCAATATCATAACAAAGTCAGGACCAAAACATTGTGGAGGCATAATTTGACACTTGTAAACAGTAATAGCCCTAAAGCAGTGGTATTTAAAGGTAAATTTAGAAATCACGAGAAATAGATAAACAAAATTGTGCACAAAAAGTAATAATAGATATTTCACAGATGCCTTTGCAAGTGTATTGGGCTGGCTTTGAGCGCATGTTGCTAATAAATGACTTGTTTTTCAACAGTTCAGTGTTTGCTCAACGAGTGAGTATACTCGGGGCGCCGCGTGCGCAACACTTAGGTTTGAATTGTATTTGTAAAATATATGAGGGAGTACATCACGGCGAAGGTAACACATTACCTCAGAAAATTCAGTTAAACAATGGAGATAGTTTTGAAATTTATTAGTAATGTATCAATACTTCCCTCTTTCATAATCCGAAGTAGTTACAAGATTGATTCAGAGTCATTAAAAGTATCTCCATTGTCTTTTTAAAACCAAATAAATACTTATGCCATTTTGAGATAACTTTATAAATTACTAAATATCAACATTAATTTATTCTATATTTTCTCAACATAGCATAATGCTAGTTCCTAAGTTCTTTTTTTATTTCCCGTGGAATTTATATTGATGGTATGAATTGCACTTGAAGTAAATGTAATGTGCCAACTTTCATAATGTGTGTGTTATCTTAAATTCTCTTGCTTTACTGCAATGATTAGCTTCCATGTTTGAAACAATAGTACTTATCTGCGTTTCATTTGTTTGAAACACGAGAGTCGTAACCTCGTTGGTGCGGCTAGAGACATCGTAACTATTATTTTAGTTCCGTTAATTGCTGGAACAATTGCAGTATGCAAGACCATTTGGCTTTGTTGTATCATGTGCTGAGTTTCAGCATGAGAGGCAGCTAGAATAACAAAAGGCTGGTGAATAAATGTGGACAGGGAGGATTACTTACTCGGTCTGATCACGAACGGGCCGTCTCGGGCCCAGTGGCAGAAGATTGAACGGCTAGGGGTCCGCAAGTACTTCGACTGCTTGCTGGTGTCCGGCGACCTGCCGTGGGAGAAGCCCGACCAGCACATCTTCCTGGAGGCCTGCAAGATGCTCAAAGTCGAGCCTCGCATGTGCATTATGGTTGGAGACAAGCTGGAAACTGATATCAAGGTAGGTAGACATTGTTCTATTGTTTTGAAATGGGCAAAATAAGTACTTTAAACATGGTGGCTGCAGGGATATCGACGCCTGAATTGTAACCATGAATTCTGCATAATAATTCTAGCCTATTTTATTTATTTGTTTTGTGGCCGGGAAATCATCATAACTTCTCCCGTTCTGGGCAGAGCGGGAGGGCGTGTCAGACTCTTACTGACTAAAACCCACCCGTGTTCCTTCAGTTTCCTGTGCCAGGGGCCACGGTATCCCTCTCGGACTTTCCCGCAACCCTGGCAGGCATCGGACCTAACGGACCCCGTCATTGATGCTGATATCTCTTTGAGGCGCGCGTGGAACACAACGCGCCATCGACCCGGGCCTGGTCCTTATCGAACGGCGAGCTGCCCATTGCTCGCCGTTCGCAAGCCCGCGCCTACGTTGGCCGGGAATCAGCTTGTGATTCCCGACGCCCAGGGCGTCTCCTGCGGCGGCTAACGGCGTGAGGGCGCGAATTTTGCCTCCCACACGCGTTCCGTCTCCTCCTTCGCGAGCATTACTGCTTCGCAGAAGGAGGTGACGGCTTCCCAAGCCCTCTCGCTCCGTACCATGGCCTGGACCAGGGCCGGACGCGAGAGATCGCCTGCACGAGGACACGGCAGTGCTCCGCCCAAGCCGGGCAGACCTCCACCGTATGTTCCACCGTCTCCTCCGGGCGATCCACACAATGGTGACACCCGGGCGTTTCCTTCCGCCTTATCCGGAACAGGAACCTCCCGAAACAACCGTGTCCGGTGAGGACCTGCGTCAGGCGGAAGGTGAGGACGCCATGGCGCCTCTCTAGCCACTCCTCAAAGTGGGGACTTATCGCCGCAATTGTGGCGTGCCCAGCGCTGGGTTGCGACAATCGTACTCTCCATGCCGCCCTGAGATCCCGCCGGAGCTCTGTCCGCTGTACCGTGATTTCTCGCGGCAGCGGAGCTACGCCCCGGCGTTTCGCCTCCTCGCGCCACTCCCAAATGTTTCAACCTAGTGTGGTTCAGAATCATGTATTGAATATGTAACGGTATCTACATTGCCACATGTGAACTACGCATCGCACTGACGTCACGCAAAATCCTGCATCGCGCAAGCAGAGTTTACCGCGCAACTATAGCATATACAAGGTGTAACAGAATAAACGCAAGTCCTGAAAGTAGTTTGCTCATAATTGACTACTGAATCGTTTTCAGTGACTATTAATATAGGTTTTTTTTAAATTATATTTTTTTGCAATACTGACCACCCTTTAAGCCAAAGAAAATAACGCGTAGACGAAGTCGCGGGAACCGCTAGTGATCTATATATATTTCAGAGTATTACGCGTTACGCAAGACATGAAAATACTGGAAACTAATTGTAAACAAGGTCGTTTCCATAACAACGTCCTTGAGTCGCAGGGCGATAAGCAACTTACCTTTCATGGCAGCACCGGGAGAACATCGATTTTACGATGTTGAGCCCACGCCAACAATCATAACATTATTTAAAGTTTGCCTTCCACGATTCGAACAGAAAAGTGATGACAGACTGTTTGAAATTACTGTTCTTGTCATTAAACACAACGGTTTTTATCAGTCTTACCGAATATTTGAATCCCGCCGTTGTACAACTATTTTTACTAGTGCATAAAGTTTTAGTAAGATAAATAAATATGAAGGCTCAGAAAATTATCTTAAAATCACTGTTTTTTCCTTTTCAGGGGGGAATAGAAGCTGAACTAGGAGGCACGGTGTGGATTCCGCTGCAAAAGGACATGGAGTCTTCCGATCTGCCGGACTTCACTATTGACAAGGTCACAGAGTTGCCAGAGGTGTTACCAAACTCACCCAGAATGAAGCGCTCTGAGCACACATCAAACATACCCTGCTGATATCTTTACTTTTCGATGGCTGTAATATTCTACCTTTGGCAAAGACTTTTTGGTACACGCACTTATTGATCTGTGAACAGTATTCGAACAAAAGTACAAAATTTTGTTTACAGTACAAATATAGGTTTTAGTTACGACACTCATATTATTTTATATAGCATAGAGATTCTAACACGAATTTATCTTATGCGCAAGTTACCATAATCCGTCTAATACTCATCCAAGTATTATGTTACAATGTTTAAAATATTTATTTTTCTGTCTTGTAGGTAAGAATATAAACGCCTGATTACTTTTAAGGGTTTAAAGAAGCATATTTAATGCATATTTTTATAAAGAGATTTCAAATTTATTTTTTTAAGTTTTTTGGTTGTATTCTAAGGAAACTTCTTAATTAAGAGACTGTCCTAAATGTGATACTGATAGTTCTAAATGTTCCTTGTAAGATGTCTTGCTCGGTTCGTGGTTACTGATTACAATTATCGAAAATTAAATTATTTTAAGCGAGTTATGTCTTATGGGTGCTCACAAAGTGATATGGTTCTAGGTGTTGTGGGTATAATATCTATCTAATAATGAATGTACGTTGTCGTTTAGAGATAGCTTATAACGTCTGTAGACTGAAATGTATATAATTATATGGTGTACATATTATCTTAGTTGTTCCTTGTGTAAATCTCTAACTTAATTAATAAGTTAGTTTTGTGACAAACTACCTTTGGTAGCAAACTTCTTTTATGCTTATTCATTTTTAAATGCCTATCTGTGCCATGTTTTGATTACTTATTACCTTTACATAAAGGTTTTTTTAGTTACCTACTAAAACTTATGAACTCGACAATATTCTTTGACAGTTTGCATCTACAAATTATCCCTATGTCTTAAAAGTTAGGTGAACTACACACAGCCATGATCATTTAGATGGTTAATAAAGAAATTTTGGGTATATATCTTTGTTTCATTTGAGTACTATACAAGGTGGAAACGACAATGCAACAATATTTAAACTACGTATTTCTAATGCCGGACCCAGTCTGCTTATGCGCTAATCTCTGGAACTATCAGTCGGATTTGAAATAATATTTCTGCATTCGATAGCTCAATTCTTCAGGAAGCCTCTAAGGGTATTTAACATCACGCTGCGCCCCTTGGGAGCAGAAAGAAAACAAAATTTGCCGTCGCAAAACGCCTGGCAGATGTGAAACATCGAAAACCGTTCTTTCATACTTATTTACTATACAAAATAGTATAGTTATTCTTATTAAGTATGAAAAAATGGTCTAATCAAAAATGGCATAATCAAAAACCAAATATTCAGTTTTTTTAAAGAAATAAATGGGTCTTATTACAGCAATCGGTTTTACGTGCGGCTATAGATGTTTCACATCAAAAGGTCAGAAAGAACGCTAAGGCCTCGTTTACGGAGACGCGAGGCGTCGCGCGTCGCGTGTGGCGTGACGTCTCGCGTCTCTCTCGCTCTCAACCACGCTGTATAAGACCGAGAGAGACGCGAGACGCCACGCCGCACTCAACGCGCGACGCCCCGCGTCTCCGTAAACGAGGCCTAAGAGAAAACGAAGTAACAGCGCGGGTGGGCGATGCGATGCGACGCGGCGGGACGGGAGTACAATAAATTTCAGGCGGGTTGAAGCTATAAATAAAACACTTTCTAAAAAACTGGTTTCTTATATTATCTCAAACTAGTCCCTAGTAACATTCACTACCTATTGTAAGTATTAAGTATGTATATTTTAAAATTAAGCTGTTCTCAACATCTTGGCTTCTCGTTTCTCTCGTAACTCCTTCTTTTGCTCTTCTACAACTTTTTTCCTCTCTTCAAGAAACTCGCCATATTCCTGGAAATAGTTAAGATTTTAATTAAATATCGGAAATCATACTTTTGGCACAGCTCATGGTTAAAAATAACAATGTAAACGCCAATGTAGACCTTAATGTTAACTACAGCTGACATAGATGCATCTACAAATACCATAAGGCCACTTACTGTGGGAAAGCCCTATTTCTTTTTTCTAGCTTATTTTGTGACCCTCTGCTAGACAAAGGCCTCCTCTCTTTCCTTCCAAAGCTCTTAGCAGTATAAAATTTTGGCAGCCCATAAATATCTAGTGTTTACCTGCCTGATGACCATTAGGTACAATAAATGGTAGTTTATTTTTAACAAAGTGCTTGGTAGAATGATTGGACATGTTGCTGTCTATTCTTTATATTATGAAAATATTGTTCCATCAATTTATATCTTTGTGACTTTTTTTTCATTATTACCAATGGTTATCTGTTTTAAATGTTTAAGTTGAAGATGAAGTTTTGAGAAAATAGGTCATAATGAAGACAAAGTATTCCTACCTTTGGGTCCAAATCCTTGACTATCTCTATTCCACAAGTTCTTGCTGTGGCTATCAACATGACACAGATCTCTTCCAATGATTTCCACTCAAGCGGTGGATCCTGAGACTTTATTTTTGCTATTTCATACAGATGCTTGTATGTTATTTTTCCACTTGTTTCCCTTACTGAAAATAAGAATGTATTAGCGAAGAACAATACCTATTTTAAAAACAGAGTAGGTTTTTAACCCGGCAGTACTCGCTAGGTATTTACAAACACAAATACTTGCTACTGAGTAAAAAATACCACAGAGTTTATTAAGATGTACAAAATAGTTTTACTGATTTTATACAACAAATAAAATATCAAATTCAAGTTCTAATGTTTATTTATTAAAAATGGGTGCTTGTCATGTAACAAAAATAGAAAAAGTAGGTACTTCATACTTCTATAAAAATCACTTGCCATACTCACTTTATATGACCATCGTAACCAAGCACCTGTGTGTTAAATATTAGTTAGAAGGTACCTAGAGCCCCGTATTGTCAGAGCATTCAGAAAAGTTATAATTATCATGTAGATACTCTGTGGTATTATTTACCCAGTATCTAGTGCTGCTATGTTAATACTGAGACTTAACAGGTGACAGAAAAAAAAAGGTGGATTTCTTCACTTTTTGCTCAAACAAGGAAGATATCTGTAGTAAAGAAATACTGAATCTAAGGACAGGACAAAAAGTTTGACTTACCGGGTTCCATGGCACCTCTACTAATACCAGCAGCTTGCTTCAGGAAATAGGAAGCTGGAGGTTGGTGAATAACAAGTTGATAGGAGCGATCAGCATTCACTCTCACTCTCGTCGGCAAAGGAATACCGGGCTTTATGTTCGCCGTGCGCTCATTGAAGTCCTTGCAAAACGCTGCTATATTGATATTACGCTGAAGTAAATAAAAATATAGGTTATGATTACCACATTAGTTTACTTATCCAATATACTTTGTAACGCAGAAATACGTACTTGGCCAAGCATAGGACCTAAAGGAGGCCCTGCCGCAGCCATACCAGCAGGGATATTGGTTTTTAATTTAGAAGAGTGGTCAATTTTATCCGCAACTTTCTTCATAGATTTTAATCGAGCAACTGACTTAGACATGGTGATAAATGAAAATTACGATACTTTCGAAACACTGCTTTTGTTATTCTTATTCAGTTCTCTTGTTTATTAAGTCATAATCGAGCAAAAAATTTCAAAAACAAAATAATTATTTCTCCGACTGCACAATGATTTTGACAGAATCACAGAACCTTTTGTCATCAATGATGCTAATAAATATTGTAAAATCTCTCGTTTAAAACCTGAAACGCTGCTCAGCTGAATCTCAGCTGATAATGACAAGATAGTGTTGCACCATTCTGCGAATTCCTAGAAATGAACCATCATCTCTCAAATAAATCATTTCACCTGAATGGTTTTGTAACATGTAATTACTTGATATTACTTATTTCATTTCTGTTACAGTCTTATTTTAATTTGCGTATTGTTTTACTGTTGTGATCGCATTACATTTATAATCTGTAAATCGTGTGTTGTCACTTGTCAGATTTGCTTTTGTCACCACTTTGTGAATAGTGAATAAAATAATTTATATTTTTATTTTGTAAAATATCACGTCATTTTAGTATCCACATTAGTAATTATATATTTCTAAAGATTATGGTATTTTGCACATCACTTGTATTGGATTGTATGGAAAGATATGTGTATAGGTCGTGAAAAACAATTAATAGTTCAAAATGTGGTCGTTTTTCTCTCGAGATCCTACGAAGGACTTTCCTTACGAAATAGGAGAACCTGTGCCTGGATTAGAAGATAGAAGCGTGTGGACACTACACAAGGGCAAGAAGAGAGGCACGCAGGATGAAGTATCAATATTTTTATTTGACGTTCAGAAGCATTCTGAGACACTTTTTGACATAGCTAAGGCCTCCCTAAAGAAACTAAAGACTATGAGACACCCTAGCCTTTTACATTATTTAGATAGCTGTGAAACTGAGAAATTTTTATATGTAGCTACTGAGTATGTAGAGCCTCTAGCCACGCACTTAGAGGAACCAAAACTTGAAGGTCCACAGAAGGAGTTATTTCTTTCCTGGGGCATATTTCAAATCACTGTAAGTAACCATAATAGAGTTTATAACAAATCCTTAAAAGTTAATAAACCTTCTTGCTTAATTATCGGATTGCATCATCAATAAAAAGTCATAACATAAATTGGCAGCTGACAATGTATGAATCAAATTACTAGCAATAATAATCTGGCATTCTTCATGTTACAGAGAGCATTATCATTTTTAAATAATGATGGCAATATGAGGCACAATAATGTGTGCCTGTACTCCGTGTTTGTCACTTTAGCGGGAGAATGGAAACTGGGCGGCTTTGAGTTTCTTACGGCCCAAGGGACGGATACAGCCAACCCTATACCTATCAAAATATTGCCAGCACTTGAAATATATGATCCTCCTGAGAAGAAGGATCCTGCTAAATTGAAAACAGTTACCAAGTGGTAAGTATTGAAGTTGCAGTTTTTAGTTTTTTTTTTTTAAGATGATTTTGCTCTTGACTCAATTTGCTATTGACCTATGATTGTTCTTGATCTGTTTGCATACAATCAACAATTTGAATTTTAATTGACTTTTTTTATTTTATCAGAGAATAAAGGTAAGAAAATATCTTAAAAACAACAAAATAAGTAAATATAAAAAAGTCAACTTCTAAACATGCATCCTTCAGAATTGAAAACTTAATAATTATTAACTTATCTAAAATCCAATAATATCTGTAAAATCCATGACAAAAGTCTGTGTAGTCACTAAACTACTTAATATTATGTCTATAAAACAGCTCCTCGGACATGTGGGGATTAGGGTGCCTAATATGGGAGGCATATGATGGACCCCTAAAGAACCAGCCTGCACTGAAAACAACTGACAACATACCAAAGCAGCTATGCACATTATACTGTGAACTGGTCAGTGCTAACCCGGCATCCAGGCCAAATCCTGCAGATATTATTACAAGGTAAGCCATAACTTGGATGCATACCATGATTGCTGGTTTGCAGTGATTCAAGATAAAGTTCTTTATAGAACTTGACACAGGTCTTCGGCAAGCAATGGGACTGAATAGAGTTGTACGGCAATACAATGATATGACACTTGTTTTTTTTTTTGTTAATGGCAATTGAGCCAATGTCGACTATACTGCCAGCGTCACGTTTAGACGGCAGCGCAGAGGCGGGCCGTCGACTTTGCACTTTGTGGTAAAACTACAGATGTTAGTCGCAAAAAAAACGAGGACAGGGGGTTAATCAAAACATTCATATTATTCTAAAGTACTATTGTACATAAAATATGCTGATAAACAGCACAGACATACAAAACACTTGTTGCTAAATGTTTCTGTTTGAAACAACAAACTATGATCACTAATTAACCTATCAATTTTATTGTACTAATAATGATAGTCACCTCGTTTTATTGTTCATTGTAGCTATATTTAGAACAAAACAGAATTTGATGGCCAACGGTAACGGCTGCGACTTAAGAGTTGTAGACCTTAGGTTCGAACACAGACAGGCGCTTACTTTGTGTAAATTATTTCATCACCACTGCTCTCAAAACGGTGAAGGAAAACATCTTGAGGAAACCGGCATGTCCTAGAACCAAAAATTCGAAGATGTGACATCTACCAAACCGCACTGGGCCCGCGAGGTGGATTACGGCCCACTCCCTCTCACCGAGAGGAAGCCTGTGTCCCAGCAGTGGGAACATTACTTATAGGCTGAATAACAAGGAATTTGATGGTCATGAAAGTTGAAGCTGAAAGGCGTTAAAGAAGATATAAGTACAATAATGGCCTATTTTATTACCTCTCACCAAATTCAGGTTCAGGGTTCGTTATCCAAAGGGTGCCAATGGGTCTCTATTCAGCGACTAACATCATTAGCACTACCACAAAGTGCAAAGTCGACGGCACGCCTCGGCGCTGCCGTCTAAACGAGATACGTGACGCTGGCAGAATAGTCGACAACGGCTCAATTGCCAAAAAAAAAAATACTAAGGCTCCGCTGTGCGTCCCTCCGTCCATATCCGTGTGTACTACTATGGCCGCTATAATTGTTGCAATAATAATATTGTAAAAATTTTTATAATATATTGCTGATAAAGTAACAACAATAAAATAAGGATAAAAATTACAGGTCCCTTTGCAAGAAAACATTGTTTTTTTTTATTTAAGTCTTTACAAACCAAATGTAGTGTTAAATATTGTATGGTAGTATGGTACCGTTCGTGTGCGAATCCGATTCGCACGTGGGCGCCTTTTTATTATTTGTCTGGTATATTTAATTTAAACTATTTCAGGTGTAGAAAACTAGGAGGCTACTTCAAAAACGATCTGATAGATACTATGCTATTTCTTGAAGAGATACAAATCAAGGACAAAGTGGAGAAAGGCAAGTTCTTCTCCACGCTAAGTTCTTACCTGGACAGCTTCCCAGAAGCTGTGTGTGTCCACAAGATCTTGCCGCAGCTGTTGACAGCATTCCATTATGGAGATGCTGGATCATTCGTTTTGGCGCCCATGTTTAAGGTAATAATAATAAAATACTACTGTTTTATACCATCATCATCGTCTGTCTAGGCTTTTGCCAACTGTGTTGGGGTCAGCTTCCAGTCTAACCAGATGTGGCTAAATACCAGTATTTCACATGGAGCCTATCTGACGTCCACAACCAATATATGGTTTATACCATACCTATTTATGTCGAGGAAAGTAGGACACTGATCAATAAAGATTCAGGCCTCTTGTTAATGTGGCTTGCTTAAAAAATATGTAGCAATGCTTTTTTTATCAGTCCATTAAAGAGTGTGTGTGTTCTCAGAAATTATACTTGTTTATGTAAATATTCAAACATTGCTTCAGCTGAATAAATAATAATCGATTCAAGAAACAAGACCAATGTGTTGATAATTATTTTGCTTTGTAAAATAAGTCATTAGTTCCTTCAATTTCTAAAGCAACATTTACACGTAGTGCGTTTCCTGCCTGTGGCATACAATAAAAATGAAGCAACAAATGACTGACATCGCGTAAACACTGTTTAGACGGAAAGCGGGATCATCCAAAAGGGGTACCGCTGACCCGGAACATAAAGGGTCAAGGAAGGAACACGGGTGGGTTTTAGTCAGTAAGAGTCTGACACTCCCTTCCGCTCCACCCAGAGCGGGAGGGGTCATTTGATGATTTCCCATCCTCAAAAAAAAAAAAAAAAAAAAAACACTGTTTAGACGATGAACTTTTATTATTGCTTCAACTTATTTTTTTTATTTTTTTAAACGTTGCCCCACACTAGGAATTTCTCCTGTATCGTGGGTGCGTTTACAATCATTTAAACTCATACACAGACAGCCAGACCCGGAACAACTACTTGCAAGTCATACAAATATTTGTTCCGTGCGGGGATCGAACCCGCGACACGTAACGCAGCAGTCAATTGCTTAACCACTGCGCCAACCGTGTCGTCAAAACCGTATTAATATACTTATGGTATGCTGCAAACAATTAAACCGCACTGTGTAAATCAGGCTTCATTTATAAAAGTGATCTAATTTATTTGTACTTATTCCAGTTGGGTAAACTGCTAGACGATGCCGACTACCAGAAACAAATAGTGCCCTGCGTAATAAAGCTATTTGCCTCCAATGACAGAACAACACGATCCCGACTGCTGCAACAACTGGACCAATTCATTATGCATTTGCAGAATTCCACTGTACGTAAATGTCTATATCGTTTTTTGATACTTAAATGTATATTTAATTGGTTGTAGGACACTGAACGAGAGACAATAGAAGTTTTATTGTTATTATGCCTATGGGCGTTTAGTGCCCCTCAAAGTGCACCCTACCACTACCTGGCTGTCTAGCTAATGTTTTAACCATGGCATGGGCTATTGTCATATAAATGTATTTTCTACCAACACAAGATACAAAGAATAACTCTCAATATCTAAAACTGAGTAAATCAGCCATAACCAGGATTTGATGTCAGATTAGGCATGTATCCAGTTGCATAAAGCGTTATCAGTCATTATTTTTAAAATTCAAAGTGAAGGACCAAATGCCAACATTCTTATGTTAAGCAGTTGAATACTTCTCGTTTTGTTTTGGTTTATCGTCCCAATTTGGTAAACCAACGCGTGTTTGTCGCGCCATATCTAATACGGATGTGTACGAAATTCCGTCATTGCTACGCAACAAGAATACGTATAACTACGAACCTACAGCTTAAAACCGATTGCTGTTGCTTTTTAGGAGATACAAAATGTTTTTTTCTTGAAGTTCGTTCAAAATATTCATGAACTTAATTAAGGCCCACTTGCGCGTCGGGTTAAATTAATAAATGTAGAGTTTGTAAACTCGGAGTTATGTAATTAAAATTGTAACTCTAATTACGCGTTGCGCCACTAAAAAGTAACACAGGGTTCGTTAACCCGTGAACGCGCAACTGGGCCTAAGGGATTAAAAAAGTTAAATCGCTATTTTCAAACATTTATAATTCCCTGAGCTTCAATAATCAACATAGGTGTAGCCGCTATAAAATTCAAAGACTACACACACTCGTCGTGTATAAATCTCGTAATCCAAATTTAGATATCCAGCTTGATTAAATAGGTACAATAAATAAATATTACTAAAGCCATAAATGGTAGTCTAAGGAAACAAGAATAAAGTACAACAAGAGCATTTATTATAATTACACATATCACTTTTGCAGGTAAATGACCAGATATTCCCTCAAGTGGTGCACGGTTTCTTGGACACCAACCCCATCATCAGGGAGCAGACAATCAAGTCGATAGTCCACCTCTCGTCCAAACTTAACTACAATAACCTGAATGTGGAGGTTCTGAGACACTTTGCACGACTACAGGCTAAAGATGACCAGGGTGGTATACGGTAAGTGACCATTGTAAGATTTTAAGGGCAAATGGCATAATCTTTTTAAAGTGGTATTTAATTTTGAAAAAAGAATGAGAATCCTTTGCTCTACTGTGGACTAACACAGATTCAAAATAATATAAAGGCACACTATTTAGGATAAGAATAAAAACTTTTTGAATTTTAGGCACAACAGCCTCATAACGCATGTCATGCATGACGAAGTGATAAAGAACTGATTTAAAAAGATCGGATTAAGTCCCGGTTATTTTTTTTTACCTTTAAAGTTCTTTCCTCTTCTTTTGATCAGACTGACTATCCCACCTTTGTAAAACTTTGCAATTCTTTCACCCAAAACAATATATAATTTTCCCAGGACCAACACCACAGTCTGCTTAGGCAAGATAGCCCAGCACTTGCACCCTCAAATCCGACAGAAGGTCTTAGTATCAGCGTTTGTACGATCTACCCGGGACAACTTCCCGCCGGCGAGACAAGCAGGGGTATTGGCACTAGCAGCCACGCAGCAGTACTTCTTATTGGCTGAGGTGGCGAACAGAGTGCTGCCTGCATTATGTCCCCTC
This sequence comes from Brachylomia viminalis, assembly GCA_937001585.2. Lineage (NCBI taxonomy): Eukaryota > Metazoa > Arthropoda > Insecta > Lepidoptera > Noctuidae > Brachylomia > Brachylomia viminalis. Next base: position 10,435,417 of record OW443307.2, on the reverse strand, counting down.
ACTAATGACCCGGAAAAACAAGTACGTTGAATTTTATTATAGCTTATATTTGATTAACGTAAATTGTTAATTAAATTGCATGTTATTTTTTAATGTATTGTTAGTTTGAATAGATAATATAATAAATATGTATACATGTTGTAAGTATGTTTGTATGTATGTATGTCTGTCATATTATTTGTTACAATTGCATGTTACGTAATGAAAATGGCTATAAAAATTTTGCTATCAAAAAGTATCGTATAAGCGTCCCATCGGCGATAAAAATAATAAGTATCTTTTTAATGTGGTAAGATACTAACCGATAAAAGATCGTATTCTCCAATGAAACTTAAAACTATTGTTCACAGGTTCGTGATGCAGCTTTTAGAACTATAAAAGGTTTTCTCGGCAAATTAGAGAAAGTATCCGAAGATCCCAGTTTGAAAGAAGGGATGGGTAAGATACCTTGTCCACTTATTACTCACTCTTACGTCACCTATTGATTATTCGACACAAGTAAACTGTTCTAAAGTAAGAGTGATATGCAAAGCAACTAGCGCTTGGTGCTCGACAACGTATGCGCTACGTTTACCTAGACACCTTGCGCAAACCACTCAAGTTTTCTTGACAAACATCTATGTATACCGAACGTTTACCGTATTATTTTCATGATTTTTCCGAACCTAGAAAAATATTAAGTCGCAGTTTTTTTTTTTATTTTTATTATCTAAAAATGGCGAAGTTTTATTGCGTTTTAAAATTCGATGCCAGGCCGAGACAGCATTATTAGCATCTGACGTCACAACACAAGCACGACATAGTTACTTCGCGCCATTCGTAACAATGATCGTTTTGCGTGACAAGGATAGAAGAGTAATTTCAAAAGTGGGTAACTTCTCCATTTTTCCACCGATGTTATTATTTTTTTGCACATCGTCATACTCATTAGTTTATTAGTATTAATTAATGTATATTTTTGATAGAAGTCAAATACTGTATTATTCAAAGTAAAAACAAAATAATTTGCCCATCAATAGGCACTATTGAAAGTCAAGAATATGTGAGAATCAGAATGTATTTATTTGTTAGAATTTGTTTTTGCATAGTATGATGGTAGGTAATCATTTTGTAAGTTCTGTATATTGTACCAAAACATAATGGTGTACAAATTTTATATTATTACCTAAACATCTTACTATGATCATTTCCGTACAGAGGCGGACGTACACACAGCGACGCCGTCCCTCAGCAACGCGGCGGCGACATGGGCGGGCTGGGCGGTGACCGCAGTCACCGCCAAGTTCTACCGCTCGCACTCCGACACCGCTCGTGTGTCTCATACCAAGTCTGTGCTCTCTAAACCTGGCTCTCTCGGTAAGTTTTGACAATAAACCCTGTGATAGTCAGACATGGCTTGCAAGTTTAGATATTCGACATTGGCGGTCTTATTACAAAACAAGGTTGTTCTTTTGACATCGTTTAAACCATCGAGCCTGTTTTTGAAATAAGAACCTAACAGAAATCGAAATACAGTTACTTTTACAAAACTGACAACTTAGTCCGGTCTTAGATTGTCAATTTTGTATTAAGAACTTTACTAAAGTCGGCATAAAGTTGCATTTATAAAAACTGAGTCGAAGGTTTAGGCTCGGGCTAAAGTTAGATCGTGTTTTGTAATAAGACCGTCGAAGTTTCCGTCCTATCATATTGCCACAACACAAGAATGGCATTTAGAAAATTATGACATAAAATTATTCACCCAGTTTGGACTTCCTACAACTCAATTGGTGATCGAAATCATAAAACTAAAATATGACACGCAAATCGCTCATTCATCGAACATCGAGAAAAGCAGGAGTACATTGAATTTTAGAAAAATGTACCTAGCACCTATTATAAATGTTTACGAGATTGCACTATTTATTTTAACAATATTTCTTTCGACATACCTATAAGACGCTTCATTTCAGAAAATGAATGTCTTAAAAAACAAATATCGCAATCGCAATTCCACTCATTTGGAAGACGCAATGAGGACCCAAAGATGTATATTTGATGTATCTTAGATGTATCTCTGTAGACCCAAAGATGCCAACATAGAACAAATATCTAAAAGAGTACAACACCATAATAATTAAATTCTGTTACACATAAAATAAGTACCAATATTTTTTTGTCGTAATAAAAATCTCTAACATACATTCTTTTTAGTTATGCTTTCTATTGGAATCATCAACAAAATATCCCTAAATCAATTCTAAATCGCCAAAAAAATAAACTCACCTCTTTTGCAGAGCAACCATCGTCGAGCAGCATGTCAACGACGACGTCATCAGTCACGTCTATGACGTCACTGGAACACAGCGAGTCGGCTTCCGACTACGACCCAGACCATTGGGACATGGCAGCTTGGGGAGAGATCGACTCCAGCGCAGGTATGTTCACTGAACGATTCCCTTTACAAGTTTACACATGACGACGACGCGGCGGCCTATCTTATGAAAAATGTTTACCGTCGGAATCAAGACTAAAACAATACTTCAATAAAATTTCTTTTGATATTCTTTATTTTATATTAATCAGAAATATGGTTCACATGTGGCCTACGATAGAGGTATAAAGATTACGATACAACACACAGCTAAGTAAGTTACATTTACAATTTTAATATTCCTTAAAGTAGAAACTGGTTATTTTCTAGTAAAAATATAATATCATGTATTTCATACATTTTTGTACTTTCATAAACAATAAATACTGATAACATTACAATAAACGCACTGCTTAATAAAATAAGGTCGAAAGCAGTATTCTTACATTATTAGTTTTACATAATAATTATCACAAATTTTCTTGATAGTCACAGCTTTTAGATGGCAACCTGAAACCAATTAATTAATCTTATGTTAGTTAGATACTATATAAAAGGTTGAGTATTCCTAATTTCAATTTTGTTAAGTTTTCTAATGAGCTTTTTTGGGGAATGTTATATACCCAACATAAACCTTTCTAATATAGGCAACTTAATAAGCAGTTTTAAGCGAAATTCTAACCGAGCTGATAAAAATGTTCGAGTACGATTACGTATACGTAAAGGTTCTAGAGTTCCGCAAATGTGATGTTTTACTTTTTTTAAGATAAATTGTAAGTTTTAAGGAATAATGGGTTACAATTTCCACATTATAGTTCTGATAAAAGTATGTGTTTATTTACGTTTAGGTACCGGCGTAAGCGTAAAGTCGCCCCCTAGCAGCGGCAGTGCGCAAGCGACGCCCGCGCTCGCCGCTCTGTGCGAAGACGAGTGGGACAACGAGGAGTGGGGCGAGTTGCAGGAACAACCCGTGAGTACACTACTAAACTGTTTTGTTTATGGTCTGTCTCCAAAAGTATGTGATGAAAATGTAAACAAATGGATCGGAAAACGTGACGCCTATTTGTAGTGCCACTTACAAATGGAATGCTCTAATTTGATTGTTTGAATACTTACGAAATTCTAATTTTAAATCACCTTAAAAATGTTTTGCATTTGACAACCGAGGTTAATTTTATAACCTCTTTCGTCGATGATTTACAATTATTGAATAATGTAATTCAAACAATAATTTGTTGGAAAAAATAATGAGATATAAAGTTGAACTCAGAAAAATGTGCCTTTATTATTACACTTTCATCAGAGACTTTTAGAACAGACATTAATCAAATGATTTGCTGAAGCCCAACGAAATGCGTAAATGACTGGTCAATAAAAATAATTGTGGTGCATCTGAGTGTGTAGTCCCTTCATAATAAGTCCTTTTATTCTGTATAGTATCTATCATTTACACAGTGAATGTTGATTTTATATTGCTAAATATTTTACTTTTATTATTTGCTATAAGTATCTTTCCTCTCCTCTAACCTAACCTATCTTTTTACATTTACAATGACATGAGTATTTACTTTGTAAAGTATTATATTATTATTTTAATTACTTATTGTGAATGTGAGGACTATGTGGGTCATTGTTTTTTTGTATTTTTCTTAGTTAGTTTAATCATGATTATGGCAGTTTGAGTAATTTATGCGGCCTACTCAATTGTCCTTTTTTGTATTGTTCGTCGAATCATTGAGCTCCTTAAGTCCTGAGTTGAGCTGCACGATTATGCCAATTGCGTGCACTAACTGGACAGGTCCACTCAATCTGTGCGGTTCTTTCCTCAAAAGACCATGTCAGACACCAATCTACATAGTCTTCACATGATGATGATGAGTCTTTCAGATTTTATCTGGACTTTAAAAGAGACTGTGACCTCTGAGTTTGTTTCGGTCTTTCTTCTCAGAGTAGTCAGATAGGAAACGCCGGCCTCATCTAGTTTAAGAATATGATTGACGTTTAAAAGTGTTTGTACAAACCCACTTCAGAAATAAAATCATTTATTTATCATTTATCTCTAATATCTAATCCTTTTTCCTCTACACAGTTAGCAGAATCCGAGCTAGCGAGTCCATCAGAAACTTGGAACAACTCCCAATGGACGGACCCGGTGTTCAACAATGCGAACGCTACGTACGTGCGAGGCGGCCGCTTAGAACACAGGCCGACAGCGCTGACATCGCATCAGAATAGCAACGACTCTCTCGGCGGCTGGGAAGACAGCGAGTTTGAACCTATCGAGGAGAATATTGACGGTATGGAAACTCACGCTTATTTTCTATTGGGATAGGTAGCAACACCATCTGCTACATACATACGTCTTTTGTTTTTGTTTTGGTCTTACCCGCTGCAAGATAGCACCACCTTATCTTTTTGAAGGGTCTGACCTTTTCACCGATAAAATCGGTGTGTCTTATGTATAAAAGTACTAGCTGTTGCCCGCGAATTCGTCTGCGATCCAGGATGAAAAGTAGCATATATCCTTCTACATGTCATGGTCTACACATGGCCGAAATTTGTCAGTTCCCACTTATATCCACAGATTTCACCCGCATAAGTCTCGATCTCGCGGGAATATCGGAATAAAATGTATTCTGTGTCCTAATCCAGGTCATTACCTATCTATGTGCCAAATTTCATCCAAATTCGTTCTGCCGTTTCGGCGTGAAAGCGTAACCAGGCCTCCGTCACTCCATGTACTTGCGCGCTATAATTACCTACCGCTCGAGCGAGCGCTCTCGGACCGTTTGCGGTCCAAATTCAGGTGCGGTTTTCACAAGCGAAGCGCACGCACGTTGCTAGTAGGATCGCGCGGTGCGAAGCAATCACAACTATACGCTTGAGCATTTAGGCACATTTTAGCATGCAGTGGTTGCTGAGGCGACGGAGTAGGCTATTATCTCAATAGGTATTGGAAATTTTCTACTGAGTGAAGTATCTGTTACGTAGTAACTATTTAGTAATCTGTGGCGTAACTAACAAACAAACAAACTTTCGCATTTAAAATATTAGTTTTTGTATGTTTGTTTGTTACGCCAAAACGCCTGAACGGATTTGGATGAAATTTGGCACATGGGTAGACCATGACCTGGATTAGGTCATAGGATACTTTTATCCCCTTATTCCTAATCTGTGAAATAAGTGGTGCTTCAATGAAGGATCCTTCAGGGTGACGATTCTTGAGTTCACCTTGCCGCGCAAACGAAGCGGTCAACCCTTGACTATCACCCTTGCTGACTCTGTAATCTTTTCACTACGGCATGAAACCCTTTTGGTGTCTATGTTTCGGATTCCATTCTAACTGATTTTCCTAGGAAGAACGCGGGTCAAGTAACAAGTAGTCAGGGCGTCACGGTGTCAACTCAAAATAGCCTAAGCAGAGTGGCTGAATATTGGTATTTAAATTGATCTCATTTGAGCTTCATTTGATATTAGTCGTGCATCGAGGCTGCAATTTTCGTTTATCAGTTACCTAGTTAGTTTTTCACGGCTTTTATCGCTTTTGAGGACTAATTATACTTGCAAAAACTCAACCGCATTCTAATTTATTTTTGTTTTCTCCTAAAAAATTGTATAGAGAATACCCAACACAAATATTATTATGTATGTGTTAAATATACGTCTTAATGATGTTGCAAAACGAACGTGTTTTATGAACGTACTTAATTTCACAGAAAACAACGCCTCAAAAATGGACGAGATGCGAAGAAAGAGAGAAGAGAGAAAGCTTCAGAGGCAGAGAGAGATGGAAGCTCGTCGTTCGGCTCGAGGTCAAGGACCTATGAAACTGGGCGCTAAGATCACAACCGCTCCGCCGCCATTTTAGTTCACCTGCGCAAGCGACGGACACATGACTACACGGTGAACGATATTCCAAATAATCTTTTGAAATTGGGACTTTTTCAAAAATACTTTTTTGAACTTCGTCTAATAAGTGTTTAGCTGGAGAGTTGACGTTATTCTAGACTCTAGACCAGTCACACTATGGCATTCTATTTGTTATTTTTGTGAGCTTATGTCCTGGAGAAGGGATGGCAACGCAAAAATATAAAAGGTGTCGTGACAGCGACTTTGGAGGCAAAGATGGGTCTTTAAATAACTACAGCCGTACCTCTGTTTTGGACTCTGGGCCTATATCTTACCGGTAGTATAAGTGCCTAAGAGCCTTATAAATAACATGGACCCAATGTGATTTATAAGGCTTTTATTCTTTCACTTAAAAACATATGAAGGCCAGATTGCCCTACTCATGCTTCTCGTAGCTCAAAAGTGGCCTTCCCCGCTCCTACATTCCTAGCATACATCTCGATTATTGGTATATTTATATTATAATATACATTTCAAATCTTGGCTTGTAAGTGCAAAATGATATTGATAATGTGAATGAATTTTATCACCAAGCCATAATGTTTCTAAAATATTGATGTAATTATGAGTAAAGATGACTAAACTAACCTGATGCCAACTCCTTAAAATCGTCTACAGATATTATTTTCCTAAAGAATTATACCTAATAAAATAATGGATTTTGTTTAAAATATGCATTTTTCTAGAATAAGTTTTGCGTTATTTATTTTTAAATACATTAAAGTATAGTTAAAATTTTGCATACCTTTAAATTGTATTATTCACTTAACTAACAGATTACTAAATATTATGAATGCTATATTATAGTGTTAGGCTCTACCGATTTCTGATAAAATACCGTTTTTTTATTAATGTACTACCTTTAATGACAAACTGTTATTCAGAAGTTCGGTGACTGTTTTTTATAATGATGCAAAAGGACTGCTTCGACGATTGAGATGTAATTTAATATACACGTCTATTTATCACAAACATTAAACTACTCAAAATAAATGGGTATTCATATTTGTTTTGTCAAGTTCACTGTAACGACCCCCTGCAATATATTTGGCTTGTGACGATTATCGTATCTAATTCGCTCCGCCCACACGCTAACGAAATATTAACAAAATATGCTATTTTATTCATGAAACTCGATACTGGTGTAAAATTAATACATAAATCAACCGCCCGTAGATCGCTAGGTGTGGGCACAGCCTTAAATAAAACAAAAGTAATTCCATTCAATCGATTGTGAGTGTCGTCATCATAGTGTTCTGATTGGTCGATATTAGGGAACAAGTATTGTAAATTGATATGCACCAAATATAGAGCGCTCAAGTGAGACTAGGACCTAGGAAGCCAGTAAGGCATAAAAGTAATATTTTCAAATTGTACGTAGCGAGACAATCGTAACGCTGAACAAGATTTTTGACCTATAGTGGTGATTTTATAATTATATCGAGACATGATATTGAATTTTACAATTTTTATATACTCCCGTGATTAAATCGACAGCTTATTAATTTTGGGACATCCCTAGTTGTCGATATGCACGTCACTATTAAAAAGTCGATGATACATTATCGATTGCCATGTTTTCCTCTAGCTTGTAACTTTGCGTATGATATTCAAATAAATGTACAGATATAAAAATGCTTCTTTTCCTGTGGTATGGGATTTGTGCAATCGGCAAATGAGGGTGTCAATTTGATGTAAGTACTCGTATGGTGAGTGTGCGTTGTTATTGGTTAACCTAGTACTTGAAATTTGTATCTACGGTAAGTGCCTTTTCACGCGGTACGGCTGACGAAGACGGCCCGAAGTAACCGGGTAATTTGTCCTGGTTGCCATTATGTGTGAAACCTTGCATACTTACTTATTCCTATACCCCACCGGCTAACCGGCAATCAGAGAGTGTGAAAGGGCGCTTACAGTAAATAAATAATGTGCTTTTATGACACAGTGCATTCTCTATTCTCGGAGATAGTTTGAATAATGCTAAACTTAGCATAAAATATAATGCAACAGAATATTATCACGACTCCTTACAATTTCAAGTATACGATAATTCTGACACCGCTCGTATGGATAGGAAACGTTATTTTATATGTATTATTAAATTAAAAATATATTATAAATATTATGTATATAATATGAAGTATCAGACTGAGCCGGTCTATGATTTTATGTATTGTATTTCGCATTCTAAATAGTACTTATTTATGTGTTTTGTCAAGAGTAATACAATCAAGTCTTTCTTGGATTTTTACGCTATCTTTCCTAATATCCCTTACAATCCAATCTATACAACATGTTTAATAATATCCAAAGAAATAAACAGGATGAAACTGAAAACTTGCGCCAACTCGAAATAGGATGTTCAGTAACTGTAACCTAATCATTATAAATTGTCATTTCCCAAATCTAAATTCTTGAAAAATCGTGTACATATCGCCTTAGATAGTGCAAACTTAAGTTATTGTATTCAAGTAGACACGAATTATCGTCGATTCAGTAAAAAAAAAAAACAAGAAAATTAAGGTATACATTTCAGCGCGCGCCCAAAGAGTAATCCATTCATCGCAGAGTACACGACATGAAGAAAGTTGAGCTAGCGGCCGTTTACCTAAATTTGACCGTTCCTACGAAAAAAAGGGTGCGCGACGACGTTGCCAAATCGCTTGCTTACGCGCACGTATGTGCATCTCTTTCCTTTCTCTCGGTCGAACTTTATAATATATTTTAATTTGGTGCACATTCAATTTCATCCTGTATACAAAATCCATCAGTCTTATATGAAACAATTTGCACAAACTACATTACTACTTGAATAGGCACCAAAACTGTATTACGAAGTTTTTCGTATACTTTCAAAATAATAATATCCTATGTTATTCAATACTTGTGATGAAAAGTATTTTTCAACAAAATATATACAACATCTAAAAATCAGTACATAACCGAGACATAGTCCCAACTTTTATATCTTAATGATAATGACGTAAGCAGATATATCGGTATCGGTTTATCTCTGCATCACCCTAAGGTTGACTGGTAGAAAATGCCTCAGGCATTAAGTCCGCCTTTGTACGGTATATTTTTTTTTTTACTTGTGCATAAAGTTTTAATAAATAAATAAAGCTTCTACGTATTAGTTTTATAAATAAAAATATTATGTGATTATTAGAGGAGGATTATTAGAGGGACTTGTTGGGCCGACCTCAAATTAATTGGGATCAGCGCAGGAGAATGAAGATATTGAGAATGTTGAGATTAGGGTCGTATTCTTAGACCAGTTTTATTTTACTGGTTAATATTATAGAGATTTTGAAATACAACGTGTCGTTTTGCATCCTCGTCAAATTTCAGGAGGCTGTTATGAAACACATAAATAATCAAATGAAATTACTATCCTGCTCAATAATTAATACATACTTGTTTTTTAAGACATTTAAGTTTGACAGTATTTCAGAATACACCACTTTCAAAGAACAGAATCGCCCCGTTGCGCATGCGGTAGGCAGTGTCGCATGACTATGTCGCTGTGTGCGTGCGTTACAGTTACAGGGCGGTATCACACGGGCCCTACACATGCCGATTTCCGAAAAATATAAAAAATAAAATACGTACTTATTTTATTGTTGATTCGTGTCGAGAATCATTAGCATAGTTATCTCCTCGAATTTGACGAGGATGCAAAACGACACCTTGTATATTGACATCACTTTGTTTAGGAGGAAAGTGTTTGCTTCTGCGGCTACAGAGCGGGTGGGGTTATAAAACCAGCCTTGTGCGAATACGAATTGACATCCTATTGAATGTGTGGTAAACGAAATTCTTAATATATCCGCTAAATTTACACTTCTGTAAATAAAACATGTAAAATGGATACTTTTGTTTTTATTTTCATTACTAGCTGACCAGACTGACATTGTACTATCCAATAGTTCATACAAAAATCCCAAAATCATACAAATTGACGTTCAGTTTCTCACAAAGTTAAAAATTTCCAAAATTCTGTAAAAAAAAATGTGCTTCTCTAAAAAACCTAATTCGGAATACTACGAAAATTTAAAAACAAAAAATTGCCAACTCAAGTAATGCGCTTACTAACGAACGGCATTTATTTTTTTATTATATAGATTATAATCCCATTAAAACAACCTACACGATGCTTGGAAATAAAACTAAAAATAAAGCAATAATGGTTTAATGATGCAAAATTTTAACACAAATGTTAGTTACAAAAAAAATTATCACTTATACATATTTTTAAGTACATACCTCTGGCATTAAAACAAATTGTATATGAAAACAGAGCCAGTCATTTGTTAAAATAAAACAGTTGGTACAACTGACTAGTTTTTAAACTAAATTAAGCATAATCTAGCGTAACAACTAATTGGCAACATTAATAAAACAAAAGTTAGTATTTAGCTTTTCTATTAATACAAATAAAAAGCAAAACAATCTTTATAAATGTTAAGCATGAAAGCTACTCCAAAAATATAACAAAAAGGTCTTTACATGCGCGCTTTGATGATAAAACTACGTCTAAACATTATGTGCTAGGATATCCATAGTCAATTAGTCACCCCATTAAATGGAGATGTCACAACACGGTGATACCAACTTTTGATGGATAGAAGAATTGACCCTGCGACCGTAATCACACGAACGACCAAACAGAAACCACAACAAGACCCATTCGGCATCGCGCAGACCAAAAAGCAAGGATTATTACTGACATTAAAAAATTAACCTAATTCTCAGTGTCTTAAAGTGCAAACGAACTCGCACGAGCGCACTCGAGGACCCGTTTCCTTGATTTTTATACAACTTTACACCTCAAAGCACTGATCGTACGGTTGATTATTCAATGTCGTAAATCAATCCTGTTCTCTGCTTTCCTCTTTGGTCTGAACGGAGCCTAAAGTGATCAGAAAGCGTGATGCAAGTGAGAAATAATTAAAGTGCTTTTATAACTGCAAACCATAAGTCAACAACATTATAAATAGAAGAAAAAATAACCGAAATCGTATTTATAGATTCACCCCCGTTTTTTTATAAGCCTTTTTTTGTTCCCAATTACGAAATTTTGTAAAATCTTAACATAGCTGCTGATAGTAGATATTTCAAAATACCAATAACGAAGCAGATAAGTTGATGGGATTAGACAAAAAAAGATTAAAATAAGTTGACTCTCAGAAAACAGGGTTCAATCTTTTGCGTGTGTGGCGCTGTTTGCGTTAGCTTGTCAATAAGCATTGCTGACGCACCAGATTACATACATTTACTATGTCTTGGATCAAACACAGCGCTACACACACAAATGAACGAATCTATCAAAACATAGTCCTCAGTAGTACATTAAAACACAACCAATGCACAACCTTGGTTCACCGAATTTTAATTATGCAAATCCGTATACAGAACGCGAATGTTATCTTACTTCCAGACTCTGAAACCCTATCAAATGTTCTGTTTTCAAACCTCAAGTGAAGTATGAACTGTGATTGGCTGTTGTTGTTTCCATCAACCAATCACAGCAGCTAACATCCAAGAGATTCGATAGGCCTTTCAGAACCCGGGTGTATACAAAGATTTAAATCGTTAGATTCGCCAGATTTGAATAGTATTGTCTCGCTCACTCATACTGAAAATCGTGTCTAGCGTCCCAAGCGGGATATGTGAGCTCACTCTTCTCGTCGTGGATAAATCGCGCAACCTATGTACTATCGAGGAAGTTCATATGTAAGCAGTTTTAGAACAAAATCCCGTGAACACGATGACCGCATCTGTTTTACGTTAGTTACTGTTAGCGCCCGAGCGCTACAGGGAAAAATAGTCCTAAAGGTGCATAGATATGAACGAATGAATAGTGAATAGAATAGAATGAATGAGTGAGCGAGACAATACTATTCAAATCTGGCGAATCTAACTATTTAAATCTTTGTATGTCTGTCTTCAGACTCGGTGGCGTAATTTCCGTACAACGAGATGGAATGATGGGTGCTGGCTGGAAGTGCCGTGATGTCTGCTCGGCCTCTTGTGCGTACTTACAGTTTAGAGCGCAGGTCGGACGTCCCAGCGGCTAATTGTCAAGAGGGGTCCTCGAACCTACAACAGAACGATAAATTTCTTTTAGAAAGAAGGCTTTAATTTGAATAGTTTAGTACAAAAAAAGCAACCTGCCTATATTGTATCTCTTATATCTACTGAACGGCAGGACTCGCGGCAAACGCGGTCATAAAACGTGCGAGTAGGATGGCAAATATTCAGTACGGGTTTTCTAACCCCACGTTTTATGACTCTGCTTGCTTAATATGTTGGTGTTTAGTACAGTTGTATTTATCTCATTTGTATTCTAATGTCAACTGTGCTATAACAGACACAACAATATTAAGACGAGAACTCGGAAAAAAAGGCTAATATCAACCTCCACACATAAATGAATTAATTATTGATAAATATGTTGTGACATACCGCATATTCATAGCGTTAGAGTTTCCGGGTTCTAGCTTATAGCCCAGGGTCTCGTAGAACTTGATCAGTTTGTCTTTGCAGTCCAGCGACATTTTGTAGCATCCCAGCTCTTGGGCGAGTAGGGATACTGTCACGACGATTCTGGAAATAACACATTAGAAATAATTAGGACGTCCTCACGGTTTGACAGACTAATATGAACTTGGCTATTCACATCATACTTTACCGAAGTTTAGAACCACATGATGTTAAAATAAATAAATAATAATAAAATCTTGATTTCAGAAAAAAAATCATTTTGATAATTATCACAGATTCCGAGATATCACAGAAGATCTTACAGCTATATTATAATACCCCCATTTTCGAAAAGGAAGGTAATGTTTGTTTGCTAATTTTCCATCAAAGACTAATCGGCGTCGCGTCGTATAGATTTGGCCCCTAACTTTATTTGACGGCAAGTCAAGTAACTTGTCGTCATAATCACTTGTCGTTTTGACGGCACGGTTGGCGCAGTGATTAAGCGATTGACTGCTGCGTTACGTGTTGCGGGTTCGATCCTCGCACGGAACAAATATTTGTATGACCTGCAAGTAGTTGTTCCGGGTCTGGCTGTTTGCGTTTGTGAGTTTAAATGTTTGTAAACGCACCCACGATACAGGAGAAATTCCTAGTGTGAGGCAACGTTTTTAAAAAAAAAGAAAAGAATGTATTATTATTACACTATTTTCTTAAGATTTTAATTGTAGGTAAGTGACGAATACTTACAATTTTCCCAACTGCTTTCCTCTGTAAGTATCATTGACAACCACATCTTCTAAACGTCCGCGCTGCAACAAATAATATATTTTAAAGGTTACGATAATATGAACTTAAAACTTGTTATTTTAAGAATAGCATCGATTTCATTACAAAAACTTGTTTAGGCATTATGTCACAAGTCACAGACGAATCCAAATCAGCGGGGTAATTGCTAAAATGGCTTTTATTTTGACAGTTCAACAACATTCATTGCGGTATTTACGTTGTTGAGCAGACAAATGTTTCGAACATTATGAAGCAATGGAGAGATGGAGGAATATCCTTCAAAATGATTCAGATTGTGATTGATAGTGTTTCGCAATTAGGGTGCTGAGCCCTATACTTACCACAAAACTTTACAATTCTACAAAACTGTTAAAAAATTGCGTAAGTAAGTAACTATCACAGAAATTGCAAATATTTAAAGTTACAATAAATTTACAATCTACAAGTCACTACAATTTACATATTTGTAAGGTTTTTCCGTTACAATTATGTAGCTTAGAGTTTTGTGGTATGTACAGGCACTTGTTAGATTTACTTTGTAAATTGTAATTGCTATACAACGTGTAACAGAATAAACGAAAGTCCTGAAAGTAGTTAGTTCATAATTGACTACTGAATCGATTTCAGTAACTATTAATGTAGGTATTTTTTTTTTAATTTGATGTATTTTGCAATACTGACCGCAAATTGAGCCAAAGAAAATTAAATCTTATTCAAGGCAACAAGACTCAATTTTAAATGCATAAAGTAATGCTAGGGTAACACGATTATTTAAATAATAATAGAAAGCTTTAAAAAAAATGTTTTGGTCTTTGTATAATGCTTTTAACTCAATACTCTAATTGTGGTGTATGAGATCTTGCGTTATTTTATGTTACACGTTGTATACTTGTGCCTGGTGTGCATTTTGAAATCTTTTCAAGTTGAAGTCCAAAAACATCTTGGAAGAATAATTTAATAGATTTAAACGAGATTGGTAAACCTACTCATTAATCCCTTAATATATTTTCAACATTACTTTCGTTGACTTTGACATGACATAAGATCATCTGGAGAAATTTTGCAATTTGCACAGGACTTTAAGCCTTAAGAGCGTTTATACCTTATGAGTGGCAACGTCGCAATTTAGTGTCATATTTCGTGGTTTTCAATTTTTATCATATAATCGGAGCTATATTTTAAAAATCTGTTTAATTAACTTTTTAGAATTACGTGAAAGTGTTTAAAAAGTAAGTAACCGTAATGCTTACAGGTATTTTACAATGAAAATAACGCCCTGCAAGTTTCCAATGTATTATTTGCATATAAATAGAACTATAAACGCAACGATTTCTTACCTTTTACACAGTTTTCCCATAATTCTAAAAATTTAATTAAACAGATTTTTTTAAATATAGCTCCGATTAAATGTTATAAATTGAAAACCACGAAATATGACACTAAATTGCGACGTTGCCACTCATAAGGTATAAACGCTCTTAACACATTGGTAACAAAGCGTATGATAACGTACCACAGAGCAGTTATGTATGAACTTCTGTTCGATGGTAAGGGTGGCGGCTCCGATCAGCTTCGATATACGTGTGTCTTCGATGACTGTGACGTAGTATCCGCCTGACTGCTTCATTTTCGTGAACCGCTCTGCAACATTCGTTAGCTTAGAATTATAGTTTTCTGATAAAGTGTAAGGACTCGATCACATGTACCTACCACAACCACACCACAACGAAAAAACGTGGTCAGGCACTAATTTGTATGAAAATGAATAGTTTATTCACACGGAAAACATTTTGCCGTCAAAATCAGCCGTGTCGGCGACACCAACCACGTCGCAGCCACAATGCAACCACTACGATATGTCTGCAAACACTAGCCACAACGTAACTACATCGCAATTTCTAGCGACAACGCAACCGCAAAGCGACTGCAAGAAGTTGCAGCGACACTATTCACACGTAACCACTGCTTGCCCACATTTTGTCGGCGCTACGGTGTGGTGTGGTTGTAACTTGTAGTCCAAAATTGTGTCGTTATTACAACCCACCAGCTAATATAAACTTAAATATGTACATTTTGGAACGCAATAAAGAAATTCAGTATTGAGTAGGTACGTGTGTACGAGCCCATAATCTGTCTAACATGCCACAGAACCGAGCAAGGTATTTTTTCAAACTCTCCCATCTAATCCATTTCTGGAAATCGTTAGGAGCATTAGGTACTCTAGGGACCGCCACAAAGTAAATAGAACCAAGGAGGGACTAATTCGAGGAGTACTAAACGCGGCTTTTAAGATAAATCTGTAAATGAGTGGTAGTTATGCAAAACAATTCTAAAGTAGCTGACAATCTTGCAGTTTTCTCTGAATAATAGGTAACATTTGTAGGTAATCGAGCATTCGAGTCTAAACTCATTCAGTTGCCCTAAACACAAATGTATTTCTACTCCGATGTTTTGGTCTGTTTCATATTGTTAATTTTTATTACAACTGTTCCAATACTCTGATTAAGCTACTGTATTATAAAGCTACGTACCGCCGTACCGCGTACGTATGACATTTAGATACGTAGGTATGCATTTTCAGTAACTTTATGAACACTGATGGAAAAATAACCCTCATGCACCCAAATAGAGGTGCTATAGGTATTATTTATACGAATGATGGCCCAATAGAAACGGCTGCGACTTACGACTTGTACGAAAAGATCGTGAGGAAACGGCATGCCCTAGGACAAAAAATTCGAAGATATATGACATCCACCAAACCCGCAATGGGCCCGCGTGATGGATTACGGCTCACTCCCTCTCACAGAGAGGAGGCCTGTGTCCCAGCAGTGGGAACATGATAGGCTGATTATTCGCTTTAATTGTCAACGTTGTAAATAAAGATCAGGAACTCAAAGCTTATAAAAAGGTCATTATCATTAAGCCGGTTTCGCCAAGGTCGCATACTTAAATCCCAATAAGCTTCGCATGCCAATGAATGTAACCAGTTTACTAGGACATCATAATGCTGAGAACGGATTTTATTACATCTCTTGAGTTTGGCTCCGTTACGTAACTAACAATAAAGATTTTTATAAGATAGCTTTGCAGAATAACAATACTAAATTCATTAATGTGCCTTTGCTTTTGCGCACTTTTAATTTCAATTTCGTTTAGATTTAAAAGTAGATACAGGCTGGTACACGGTGTTTTGGGGACCGGGTTCTGGCGGTACCTATAACTCCATAAAACTGTGTAGGTAACTACTCTAAAAACCTGTTGGTTTGCTAGCTTTCTGAACTTTTCAAGAAACAGGGTCAACCAAATTTCTATATAATATATAGAAATTTGGTTGACCCTGTTTCTTGGCCTGACAGGGCTAATATACAGGGCATATATTATATGCCCTGTATATTAGCCCTGTGTGTTGCGCTGTAATTTCTGAGGACCTGAGGGGTCAGAGTTGCCCCACACTAGGAATTTCTCCTGTATTGTGGGTGCGTTTACAAACATTTAAACTCACAAACACAAACAGCCAAACCCGGAACAACTACTTGTAGGTCATACAAATATTTGTTCCGTTATTTAGTTACCCACCAAGATCTGGGGCTTGGACAATTTAAAATAGTAGTTTCTGAATGTTTCATGTGCCTGATGTACCTACCTACATTGCAAATAATTAACACTATACCGTAATATTATATAGTTATACACTCGGTGGCTTTTAAGAAGTATTGCGTAGGTACATATTGAAACAAGTTTAGGTAACGACTTTTCAAAGACTGATTGCGTACTTTTGCATTTTTGTTACGTTGTCATGCTCAGTAATTACGTGCAACAATATTTTGATACAGATTACGATAATTGGAGCAATGCTATTTCATTATGAATGCCTTGTAACATATTAGTCTGCATTTTCAGGGGCGGAAATAGAACAGTTATAAATAGTGTAGGCTGTGTGGATATAGGTACTCAATATTATACCGTTATTGCTTCATAGTAATGATGAGTTAGAAGTTCGGTTCACCAGAAGATCGTTTCCGTGTGTTTTATCTGACGTCATGAATATCTGTAATTTTCACCAGTGTTTGACGTTTAAACTGTCTAAAAACGCTCTGTATTTGGACATTACGACCGCATGTGGCGGTCACCGCCCTTCTAGGAATCCGTAGCTTTAGTGCGTATTTTGCATACGGTGATAACTCTTACCTAATTATCGTCACTTACCATCAAACTGCTTCCGCGTGACATTGCCGACGCTGGTCAGCTGTCCAAGCAACTGCAGGAAGCCCTTATCGTAATCTGAGCGCTGCAGCGGTCTAACAACCATCCAGTCCTCGCCGGGACTGGACGCGCTGATCTTAGGCTTGAATGTGGCCGGGCTTTTGTCGAAGTTCAACTGCTTCAATACCTCCGGGGGGAAGAGGTACTCGGACGGCTTGCCATCCTAAAAACAGAACAAAGATTTAATTAAGATATCTTAAACTGGGCTATGCAGGGAGGGAAGGAGTAGCTATGGAAGGCTCGTTAGTTCACGCGTTCTATGCATTTTTTGTTTGGGATGTCGATTTGATTTTGGAGCAAGCAGCATGCTAGACAACAAAGATGCATTGAACTGTCGAGGAGACTGCCTGCTAAAATGTGGAAATTCATCTCCACATCCAAGTTCGGGTGAAAAAGTTTTTTGATATAACATTGATGTTATTCAAACCCAGTTGCAAAATTTTACATAGTGGGATAATTATGCTGATAAGGTGTATGGTATGTAACAGATTAAATTATAAATAGAGCACAGAATACAGAACAGAAAAAGTTAATTTAGCCTTAGGATTTTCAAATAAGATACTACTTAGTTAAAATATTTTACAGGTTCTTCAGAAAACCTTTCTCCATTCTGTCATGAAAAATAACAGGTATTCTATTATGATTGCTTATCTACAGTATACATTAATATAACCAACTTAAATGATCTATAGATATTTCTATCTATCTGATCTGATAGATAGACTAAACTAATGTATTGTTTTTTTATCTTATCTATAGACACTTTTTTTCTAATCTATATAGGGAATTAAAATAAAAAGGGTGTTACTACTGGGATTTAATAATGATATTTATTATAACCGCAGGGAAAATATTTATTATTATTATTAATAATAATAGACCCGCAGGGCAGCATGTGGCCAGATGTTGGGCAGTAGCGACCCCACGGACCCTACCTCCCGGGAGAAGTCTTGTTTATCAGCTCTGGCTTGACTTTATTGGCCGGCTGGAGTGAACAATGACGAGGAACAGAGCTCCCACCTCTTCTTGTTAGCTTTATGGGTTGTCCGAATACCAAAAGTCTGACAACCAGTCTTACCAAGGGGTATTGTATTACTCGGTAACTGGGTTGTGGAGGTCAGATAGGCAGTTGCTCCATGTAAAAAATGGTATTCAACTGCATCCGGTTAGACTGGAAGCCGACCCCAACATAACTGGGAAAAGGCTAGGCAGATGGTGAGCTTTAGTAAACCAGAACTTTAAAAATAAATTGGTTTATAATATTTTTTTACTTTCTATTTCAATTCACTAACAGAAACTTACCACATTGTTATATTTCTCCATACCCATTTTCACTATAGTTTGGTACTCATATATGTATAAAAATTAATATCTACACATGCTTATGGCGAGAAAAGCCTCGCTGTTTAGGTAAAAGAAGTCTATTTGTGTACGTGGCTCTTTGTTAATGGAACGCGCACTTCTATTTCGTCAGAAATTAAATAAATACCATGCCACGACTGGCGAACAACGTTACGAGAACGAAGTCCCTGAAAATTCTAAAGAATTTATTAAAAGTGAAAGTAATCTCGTCAATCGCCGAACAAAGCGATCAGGTGGCGCTCAGCAGCTCAGTCAGCCGGGCGATGGATGATTTGACATTGACAACAGTCAACAAGACTCAAGACAGCAAACTATCAATGTCAACATACGTAGTCATTTTTATTAGTTTTAGTTAGTTTTTTTAAGTATTTTAATATATTGTAATATGTATATAGAAATTATCAATCAATAGGATTATTTATAGGAGTTGTGTTTCTGATTCTGCTGATTATAATTCTGTAGTCATATTTGTTACGGTCGCGACTCGTATTTATCAAATCAACATACAACCCATAGTAAAAGTACTCTGTGATACAACCCGACACTGGATCTGCAAATTACAAAACACGTAAGAAAATTAGAATTTTGCCGTAAGCCTGGCGCTTCCCCGTTAAATAACATTATTTCAACAACGTTCAACCTAACTTTGTATAAAACTTTTTATGCTATAGATGTTGATCGCTACATACATCGGTACCGTAGTTTCGAGTTCCGATTCCGACTGATCTTCTGGTTTTCGATCTTGAAAGGGAATCAAATGTATCGTGCTAAATTAGTTTAATAATATAGCTAATCAATCAATCAGTATTTTTCTAGCCATCTAGATCTATATTTTTAGTCGATTTCCTTTCTTTCGTTGTCACTCACTATAGGTTATGCCATTACTGTCAAACAGCTGATAAACCTGAAAATATTATTTTTATGAAAATTAAAGGTTATACAATAAAGCCGAAGTAAATAAATGTTCATTTCGTAACTTAGTTATGTGATAATATACTGGAAGTGACAGTGTACGTAAAGTTTTACAGTATGGCATTGTGTAAAATCAACACTTTCATCAACATAATAAGAAATAACAGCCAGTATCCTGCCCTAAGCAGAACTTTAATTAAAACAAATAATTTTAAACCTATTCTAATCGGTTCACAACGCTGGCTGTTTCATGAAAGTCATAGAAAAGGCGGGTACGATACAGAACAGAAGGCTTCAAACTTAGAACACTTGAAAAAGGGTTTCAAGGAGCTAAAGCATGAGTTAAAACTGTTTGGACAGGAAGTGAAAGATTTAATTGAGACAGATCCTCTGCTTGTTGCTAGACCAGGTAAGTCGTTAAACTTATATCATGTTGGCATAACTAAAACAAAAAATATTTTTACAATAGGTACTACATTCCTATTGTATATGTGAAGTATAACAGACATTAATCATTTCTTGACTTTAATCCAAGTTTTATGTAAACCCCTTTATTGTTATCCAGTAGTCCCTTGCAGATCACCTGGGTGGGTCCATAAAAGATTCTTATATTTGAAAATAAATAAGAAAATAAATGAAAAACAAGTGCTATTTAATAAAAAAAACACTTGCAGGGTCACACCCACATTGATTGCTATAAAAGTACTTTTTCCTGGTGACCCTCATCTCTCAGAAAAGGAACTGTTGTTTTTGTTTTTTGGTAATAAACAGTAATATAGTTACATTGTTCATGTTCTTCTTCATGTCGCTAGCATGACTTTTCTCAGACCTTGTTGCCCCAAAACTGTGCCATTTCCACACCATCTCGGATGCCTTACCCCTGAATCTAAGAAAGTCCTTTGTAAAATAATCCAAAATAAAGGTACTTTATAAGAATACCATGTCCACAATAACTTGATGACATTTGGTATTATTATTTATTATACTAGTTCAATTAATTAAAAAATATTGTTAAAAATACTTTAAAAAAAATATTTTATTCAAACTAAGCACTAATTTCAATCTAATATTATTTCAAAAACTACTAACCCGAATTTATCCTGTGTCAGCTTGTTTTCCTCCTAGTCTCTGCACCATCCATCTCAATATTCATCCCCCTTTCCTTTCTGAAATAGTAGTAGGTAGGTATGTATTCTTTATAATTAGTTACAATCATAATTTCCCGCTCATTTCCCATGTTTTCTTCTCGGGCCGCACCATTGGCGTCGGGTGACACAAGTGTGCTCAGATTATGCTGTTTTCGTTTCAGATGGAATTTAATTCCAAGTATCCTATTATATTACTATATTCTAGTCTGTGATTCCAAGTGAATCTAAGGTGAATGTCCTACGATAAATACATAGAGCAACACGGGCCACCGGCGGCGGACCGGAGCATTGAGATAGGAAAAACATCAATGACTAAAGACTAAGAGAGGACATGAACTAAAAGATCTATATAAATTAAATACATTATGGAAATATCATACGATTCTATACAGAAATAAAAAAATATACATGTTTCTTTCTAACTTATGCAATTCTGCAAGTGTCAAAAAGAGAAAACCGTATTTTGTCAGTTTTCTAAAATTGCAATTCAATTTCAATTGACGTCACGGAAGCCCTGCCCATCGGCCGGTTCGCCATTTTAGTTTCTGGTTTTGAGTACTTCTCAGAGTGTACATGAAGTGTCATTTGGCGTTATCGTGCGACTAAATATTAAGTTTTTTTCCATTTTGAGAACATTTTGAGTGCTGTAAATTTGACTGAGGCTGTCTGTGATAGAGGAAACCATGCCTAAGTGTTGTGTGAGGGGCTGTGGCTCGAATTACAGTAAAAAAGCGCCTCTGATATCCCTGCACAAGTAAGTCGAAAGAATTCATAGATTATTAAGTTTCCTATATACATTTATACCAATTTCTAGTCTCAATTCATGTTTATTACTGTTCGGTCATAGATTATTGCCTATTCATAGTCTTTCGAACGATATATTTCCTTATTTTGGTTTTGTTTACTACGTATTTTTATTGACAAATATAGTGTTGTGATTGTGTAATTTGCACAACGAATCGATTTAGCATCGATAAAAACCAAATTTCGTTTGAATACCTATTTAGCATGAAAAAATATACACATTTATGTTAGTTTGCGTGTTTTGTTTGTGTTTTTAGGTTACCAAGAAATGATAAACTTAAAAGTAAGTGGCTTGAATCATTGGGTCAAGAAAATATCGACTCCAGCCAGGAAAATGTTTGTTCACTACATTTTGAAGAGTCTTGTATTAATAGAAGTCTTGATATAGTGAGACTTCACGACAATGCAATACCGACAAGGCTCCCTAAGGTAAATTATCACATTTTCATTGTAAGCCTACATTTACCCATATATTCGAAAATAATGTTGGAGCTGATGAAGATTGTACAACCTATCTTTGCATTGTATAAATTCAATCTCTTAGTATTGTATAATTGCATAGCACATGTGTGAGCACTATGTACCCACTATAAAGGTTACTGGGTTCGTCTTTCATTGACTTGAATGTGCCCTGGCGGCTGAGAGTATGTCATGCTCACTCAAATGTGTCGCTGGTGGTGACGTGTGTATTGGATCATTGAGTTCCCTTCAAAATGGTTGAGCTGAATGGTGCTGATCCATACGTCATGTTCGTGAACGGGCGCCGTCAGTAGGCACTGGTCATTTCTTAGCTGTTCTTTTTATTACGGACGCTTTTAACGTGCACGTGTTTCTACATCGTTCTCACATGTATAATTACAACATGAATGATGTAACCACTTTTTTGTAACAATATTTTGATTTAAAAGAGTGTCCATGGAGTTTCTTGCCCGTTCTTCTCCATAGGTACCTACTACGCTTTGGAATGGGCAACTAGCTTCATCTTTCTGACTGACCGACATTTCCCTGTACATTTATTGTAGACAGGCAGACTTTATTGTATTTCACATTATTGGTGTACTTAATACTAATTACAAACTGATATTATTGTATCTATTTGAAATAAAACGGTTCTCCCATTAAATGCATAATATCGATTTCTGTTGTTTTATTTTGTTAATAATCGGTATAGTTTTGAATTCCTTGTTGCAGTTTTATTTACTCTTCTTCTAGCTTGATTATCACGAGCAACTATTAATCATAGAGTAAATAATATCAAGTACAATTAATTTTAAATGAACCGCCAAATTGATGATTTTTGCAATTTTTCAGTCAGATTACGCAACAACAGGCTTTTTTGTACTTAATCCATAATGCGACGTCCTAGAATGAGAATCGAATAACAACCTACTTACCTACTATCTACTTAAAATCAAAAACCTTATTTTAATGTATGTGATTTCGATTAATCGATTTGTAATCAACACGATGAACAAAATCATTGCATAGAATGAGCAGAGGACAACACTAGGTAATGGGCGGAGCCTACGCCATTTTACTTTCCACGCCGGCACGCGATACGATCTTTTAGTTCATGTCCTCTCTTATTCTTTAGTCATTGAAAAACATACTATTATAAGTCAATGGACCGGAGTGTTCCGTTCCGTGTTGCTCTATGGATAAATACGATGTTAAAATAGAGGTGGCCTAGGCTATCCAAACACATTAACACACGCGATGATGGACATTACAACCATCCGCCACCGCTCCTGTTCGACCACGCATGGTTTTTTGAAGTAAAAACTTCGTTAGCCCCGTTGTGATTTGAAACTGATACGAAAAAGCGACATTCAAAAGAGACAAACACATCCATCTACAGGATTTAAAGTGCGAGAGTATGAGATAGAATACTTTTGCAGGTATTACTTCTATCGCGTGTGAACTGCAATTTTTTTTTTCTTTCTTAATCTGTAAGTTGGATCTGAGTGCACAGTAACGTACTCGCAATTTCGCAAAATATGATCTACAAGCGGCGCAAAATAGAAACTAAACAAAATATGATATACATAAAACTAGCATTAGTCGATTTTTCCGTATGGTTAGCAATGCTGTGACATATTAAAATATAGTCTGTGGCAAGTACATTCAAAACTTAAATAACCGTTGAAGTCGTTGAGCCAAGATTAATTTGCTTCTTTCTATTTTGTTTTTGTTGATCCATCCACAAGTTTTATTATTAGTACTCAAGGCCCGATCTGTAACTAACGGACGCTGTTTAATTTATATATATCGGTCACCTAGATCAGAAAGGTCGAATGTTTTCAAACATAATTGTGAGCGATTCTTCTTTTATATCTCCTGACAAAGGCATAAAAACCATTTACAGGAGATTTCAAAACTTTCTGGGTCGCGGAGTAGAAGATAATTGTGTTAAAATTAATGACGATATGTTGGCTGCTGGAGCAAGCACAACTGTATCTGAAGACAGTTTCTTAACATCAGCTTCATCCGTGGATGACCTTATGGCGATGTCACCAAAGCGATATAATGATCTGTCGGAACATAGGAACGAGACCAGTGATCTTCTCACCGGATCAGACTTTGATAGCATCTGTGATGTAACTATGAAAGAGGTACCAACGCCAGACGATATGTTTATTGATGCCACGAGTTTAGATTACCTCGTTAAATGTGCCGAATCGAACCGCCATCATAACCACATAGATCGAGGCAAGGAAAGTTTATTTGTGAAATTCGATCCACTGTACGCACGTCAAAAGCTAGAAGATGTAAGCTCTGTTCATACCGATTCAGGAGTTGACTCCTCCGAGTGTGATGTGGGTTATGAAACAGGCAGCACAGTGTCGGCTTTTACGGAAACTAATGTAGTTGCACCAAAACACTCACAGTCTACAGGAGCTATGGCTTCAATTAGCAAAGATAAACCCATGCAGGTAGTACCACCCGTAGTAAACAGTGGAAATTCAAAATCCAGTGTGTGTTATACTAGGTCCACACCAGGCCTTATGCGCAGTGCCTCTGCTATTCTGACTCCCTCTAGGGGGGTAGCAACTGAGAGACTCATCTGCATATCAGGCAGTACTCCACCAACTGCAGCACCAAGAAGTCCTCGTTACCACCACAATTTTACTTCTCAAGATGTGGATCACCTTCACACCCTAAGAGTTATTCTTCAAAAGCAAGAACAGGAGGTATTGCAGCTTAGGCAACAAAACAGAGAGCTAAAGAGTACACTACAAGACATGGAACACAAATACACAAGGGTCACAGAAGATTTGGAATCAAAAGTTAAGAAATTGACTGATGAAAGAAGTAACTCTCTTCAGAAAGAAAATGAATTACTTCAGCAAGTCAGTGACAAGATTATGAGCAATAAACAAATGAGCATTGTCATGGAGGAGTATGAGAAGACTATATCTTCATTAATAGACGAGCAGCAACATGACAGGAAAGTGAACCAGGAGACTTTGGAGAAGGTCACTTCTGAAAGAGATCAAGCTTTGAACCATCTCGGTAATATGGAGAGTTCTTTCAATGATCTCCTCACCAAGTATGAAAAATGCAAGAGTGTAATATTGGAAACAAAAGATAGAGAGAAAGTGTATGAACAGAAACTGGCTGAGTATGAGGCCGCTGTTAAGAAGTATGAAGAGTTATACGGGAGTCTAAAACAAGTGACTTCAGAAACACTTTCTAAAGCTAATGAAACACTGGAGAACCTCAAAAAGAACTATAATATTGAAGTAACTAAGTTAAATGCTACTGTTAAAAAGCATGAAATTACTATAGCTTCACTACAAGAATCACTGGTACAAAAAACCAGAGACAATGAGGAACTAATGAGGTTATATGATCAGCTCATTAGTGAAGTGCATTGATATTATTATTGGAACTTTAATCTTTATCTTCATTTGGTGCTTTCACTTATTTCCATGCTTTTAAATGTTAAAGGGCTGCTTTTCTTAGCTGACTTCTCACTGTGATGAATCTCAACTTTTTATGATAAATTGTTAGTTTTTACAGTATTATTTATTAGTAATTAGTTTTAACTTTTTATGACATTTGTATGTTTAAAATTTGCAATTATGTTTCTATTATTACACGTTTTTTTATGACACCAGTATTAGTTTCTGACTTTTAAACTTGAATACATTGAATACTGTATTGTACTTTTTGACACAATGTTGGAAATATAGTCAACTGACCGTCTTTATTACTCTAGATCCATACAGTATAATTTTATGTGATACACTTTAACCCTCCAATAATAAAACTTTGTATTTGTATCCATCAAAATTTTAACACCACATAATAATATTATTGGTGTTCCTTTTAATATTATTCAATAAAATCGTTACACACAAATTCATTCAATAAATGCTCCAAATGTGATAAAATTGTACTTCTATAGCAGCTATTAGCAGCAAAACAATGTCGTACATATTATGTGCAGATAAGACTTATTAGTTACTTCAAGTACCTAATGTAAAAGGCGCAAGAAAACCTTAAGAGGAATGGAGCAAGATATAAATACATGTTAAATATAATTAATTGACATTCCTTTCCAGCCCTTATTACAAAATGTTATAACGCCTTTCAAAAAGAATATTTATTATGTAACATATTTACTAACCAATAAGACTTTCGTTTTCGTTACATGTATTACTGGAACCTTATAAGAATAAATAAAGACTAGTTATGTTTCATTGACATTGAATTGATCAGTTGTTAAGTATACAGAGTGTTCTGTAATATATATTACAGGAAGGGACAGTTGCGTTGCCATCTAATGTTGTTTCTGACTGACTCTTATCTGAGCTGGTTATTCTGATTATCCACGCTAAGGTGGCTACGCGGAAACGCATGTCCGAAAATAAAGCCTATACATTCCATTTATCCAACTAGGCCTAGGGTGGTTTCCCGTACATGCTTTTCCGCGTATCCACCGTCCCGTCGATTTTTTGGGATGGATAAACGGAATATCTCATCTGGGCACGTTTTACGCAGATAACATACCTACAATCTTCCCTGGTTACCAACACCATACTTAGCCTCTGTTCCATAAAGTATTCTTATCACAAAATAAATTATAATATAATAATACATCCAAATTATTTTCATGATAGTCTTTAGATTTGTTACCTACTCTAATTCTTGGTAAAACCCATACATTTCATTGTATTAAATAAATACTTGTGTTAGCAAAGAATAAGTCGTTACTTTTTTCTTTACTTTTGTCTTCACTGACGGTCCAAGATGTGCATTTGTACTTACATATTTAATAAAACATTTGTATATTAAATCTTTGGTTTTAATTCATTCCTACTAGTAATTAATTAGTCGAACTTAAAACTGAAATTCGGACTGTTCTGTTTCCCTAAAATATTCAGTTTAAATCTTATCACAACTACTTTGTTGCCTCTAATAATCAACCTGATAACATTCATCATCTATTTTCAGGTGAAACAGACCTAATCTGGTGTTTCAACGAGCCCACTACCCTGGACAAGTTCGTGACGACTGCCGACAGTGACCACAATGAAGGCTTCAGCAAATGCAGCTTAGAGATGAGCAGCGCAGGCCGGGCGCGCTTCCACGGCTACCTTGACGTCAGAGTACCGAAAGATGGACGGATAAAAAAGGCGGGATATTGTGCCATTAGGTCTAAGAGAATAAGAGTGAGCATAATATCTACTTGATAAAAATCTAAAATTCATAAATACACTGACAGACAACGGACAGCTTAAATCGCTGGGGTCTAGAATCTTGAAATTATGCGCATAAGTTCCTTATTTAACGAAAGTGC
Organism: Brachylomia viminalis; assembly: GCA_937001585.2. Classification (NCBI taxonomy): domain Eukaryota; kingdom Metazoa; phylum Arthropoda; class Insecta; order Lepidoptera; family Noctuidae; genus Brachylomia; species Brachylomia viminalis. The sequence continues at coordinate 10,407,582 of OW443307.2, read as the reverse complement.
ACTACCAAGCGTGGATTTTTTTAAAGTTCATGCCATCGACAAAAATCCTCGTTTTAGCTGATGGGAACTCCCATCCGGCTTGTAATAAGTAAATCTTGATAAGAAAAACACACAAACATAAAACACACATACACAACAAACCCACGATCACACACTACTACAGTTCACACTAACACATACTCACAATTACACAATACACAGAGCTGCTAATTTACTTTTTTTTTGTTTCTCTCTTTCTTTCTAAATTAGTTGAATTAGTTTTATTAGTTTAGTTTAATTTTAATTGTTACAGAGTCTCAATAGTGTATAAGCTATCAGTTAAGGGAAAGAGCGAGATAACCCCAACACAAGTATTATTAATTACTTACTGGGGCTGTCTCAATCACATCTGCAAATGTAACTGTTTGAGACCCAATAAACAATAAATTTCAAAAAAAAAAAGCTATAAAACCTAAAAACTTGCAGTACACACACAGTTCGCCAGTGGTGGTTCAATGCAGGTGTACTGTACAATACACCTTCTGCCTACCTCTTCAGGGCATTCAGGCGTGATAATAAGTTGGTTGTAAAAGCGTGAATTATCGTGGCCCGTATCAGCTCTAAACAACAGGTTGTGGTAGTAGGTGGAGAAAAGCAAGCCTAATAAATATAAACAGAACAGTTTGCCCTACTAGGAAGCGAATTATTCGCCGCAGCTGCATGCACCCTGCAATGCCCTGCATTGCAGCATTATTGCAAGTGACGCACTGGGTTAAATATGAATATGCTACCGTCAATCGTATATTTACTCGTAGCACTGCATTGCACTGCATTGAAACGATTCGCGAAGTATGTCTGCTCTATAAATCTTTGATCGCACTGATGATAGCTACCTTGACTTTTCCCGGCTAAAGTTCTATTACTACCCTTGTATACGACACTAAAAACACTTCATCGAAGTATTGATTTCGATGTTCATAAAGCATTGTACCTACACACCAACTCATCACGCGTATCACAGGCGTGATGTTCATAATACTCTTTGAATAACTGTATCTGTATCCTATAACATCTCATATTGTAATTTTACAGAAATCATTCAAGCGCCCCACAACTTTTGACTGGCACCTGTACAACACTCTGGTACTCAAAGTCAGGGGTGATGGCAGATCCTATCTCCTAAACATATCCTGCGAAGGTTACTACGATATTACGTGGAACGATATATATCACTATGTGCTATACACAAGAGGTGGACCGTACTGGCAGATTGCCAAGGTGTGTATTATAATAAAGTAACAACTACCGATGTGTAATGGAATAATTATTTTAATGACTAATTAAAGTGTTGCTGCCAAGGCTTAACCAGTAACCAACGCTACAGCGCCGTAAAATAATATCCAAAAGTGTGTTCTCTTGAAAACTGGGGCAGGAAATGAATTAGATGTCCAAACAACATTTCACAAACTTATTTAATTAAATCTCTCAGGCTTATTTAAATCTAATTCAATGTTTTCAGATACCATTCTCTAAATTCGTACTAGGATCAAAAGGACGCCTTCAAGACAAACAAAATAGGATGAGATTTGACAAAGTAACGCATTTCGGTATATCGTGCGGAGATAAGATCAACGGTCGATTCGATTTAGAAATCGAATACGTAGGTAAGAATGTACTGTCTACCCAATAATTACGAGATAGATAACTTTTGTAGTTAGACCTGAGCCAAAGAAGTAATATTTGTTGCCTATTGCCGTCATAATCAGATTATTAGTTAATGCAGCAGTGGGATACAATTCTGACAGATTTAGCTAACCCATTTGCTGCACCGTAATTATGTAGTTTTGCGATTTGCGACGCTATTACCAAGTCAACCAGTCTTACCAAGGGTTATCATATTATACCTAGTAACTGGGTTGTCGAGATCAGATAGGCAGTCGCTCCATGTAAAATACTGGTATTCAGCTGCATCCGGTTTGACTGGAAGCCGACCCCAACTTAGTTGGGAAAAGGCTAGGCAGATAGCGTACACTGAGCCGCATACTATACAGTAATTAAAAAATAATCCAATAGGCGCTTTCATCAGTAGTTAGTATTCAACCCATTGAATGAATTCGCCAATTACTTATTAATTGTATCTTATCTACTTGTAACATATGTTTGTGTGTATAATTTCAGGTTTGGAGTTTGATCCAACGCATAATGAAGAATTCGCCTACGAAATGTACAAAACAGATAAATACATTGTTGGAGTTTGAATATTCTTATTGAAAAACTTGTCAGATATTAAATTTAAATTAAATAAATAATAAATTAAATACTTGTTACAATAATTGGAGTTATTTTTATTTATTTATTGTAAGTTGGGATATTTTACAACAGCAGTTATTACAAGGATGTTGATAACAGCGACTGCACTTTGTACCTATGACCATTGCTCCTTACTTATATTACTCTTTGATTGCTCCTGTAGAATACATGAAAAGCTTGAATACTGCAGTCACATCCGAACCCTATGCCCTTTGTACTCTTATTATAAGGTGCTCTGTGGTACTCTTTCTCCATGAGTTGATCATTGTGTATGGACCTGCAACTTTTATGAATTTAGCGAAAAAAAAGCAATAATGCACCCTAGGGCTTCTGTTGGTTCTCATCATGTCATACGAGGAAATCATAAAGAGCGTCATAATAATTTCACAAAAACAGTAAACGTATAAAAACCAAAAATATTATTTTTGGACATCCCTAATCAAATGACAAAAAGAGGAAATGCATTTTCGTCATTCCATTTCCATATTTAGCATTTCTCGACTCTTGTCTCGCTCGTTCTCGCTAAAATATTACTTTGCTATCCTGTTGTCAATATGAAGAACAGTGATTTCATAGACAAAAAGGGAATAACGCATCTGTGGCGTAATCGTAAATGACTGATGTCATCGCTGTGACTATCGTTCATCGTTATTTTCCTGCACTGCACTGTGAACTGATGTTTATTTAATTAATAAAGTCTATTTCGTTACTCAATATTCTCGTAAATTGTGTATAAAGTTTTCCTGTAATTGTTATTATTTTAGTGCTCTACGGTTCAAGGATATTGCGGTAGGTTATCGTATGCAACCAACGCAAATTGTAACTATTGTTCCTATTCATTGCACCTTGCGTGGGATGTTGACCATTTCACATATTTTAACATTCTCGTGTATATTTTAAAGTCTAGCGGATTAGACATAACCGTATTAACAAGATTTTGTTTTATTAATCTAATTAAGATAATGATATTGCGCAAACCAGTTTGTCTTGAACGATGGCTTTTATGGTGCTGAGTGATATTGCAATCTGTCTTAATAATGTTTACGTACTTTCAGGTGAGACCATGTGAACAATATAAAATAAAAGGAAACTAGTTCGGGAACAGTGTAATCAGTGTGTAGTACCATGTCAGGTACAGAGCAGAATATAGTGAACTCAATGCAGCAATTATCCGTGCAACCAAACGTAAGTGGTCCCACTGAAAAACCTACGCAAGTTGTTACACCTGCTGTCAACAGAAGTCAGCAGGCATCAGCAACAAAGGTAACCCCTGTGAAAGCAAATACTGTCTCCCCAGCGATAGCCACTATAGACCGGTTATTGAGCCTGGGAGCAAACATCCCACCTCCCCCACCAGTGATCACTCGGTCGTCAGACATGGACCCCCACACCATGGAACAGTTGCGTGCTGTCAAAGAGCTACTCACAGCTCAAGAAGAAGAAGCACAGAACCTTAGAGACATTAACCATGAGTTGAGAGAAAGATTAGAAGAGTGTGAAACAAAAATCAAAAAGTTGTCTGACCAAAATGAGGAGTATGCAGACAAGGAAAAAGCTCTCTCTCAGCGTGTTGCTGAAAAAGTAAGAAATAACAAACAAATGAGTGTGGTTATGGAGGAATATGAACGCACTATATCTTCTCTTATTGGAGAACGTGAAGCGGAAGGGAAAAGATGGACTGATGAGAGATCCACTCTTGTCAGAGAACGTGATGAAGCTGCAGCTCATCTTGCATCTATGGAACATGCATTCAATGATGTTCACACCAAGTACGAGAGGTGTAAAGTTATCATTCAAGGATACAAAAGCAATGAGGAAATGTTAAAGACAACAGTTGAAGATAATAATGATGCTATTCAGAAATTAGAAGCAAGATATGAAACCTTGCGACAGCATGCCATGCAGCAGCTTAACAAGGCAAACACAGAACTTGATTCTGTGAAGAAAACACATCAACATGAGATTCTTAAATTAAATGCTATGCTTAAGAAGAGTGAGGTGCATGCATCCTCCTTGCAGGAATCATTGGCACAGAAGATTAAAGATAATGAGGAACTCACAGCTATATGTGACGAGTTGATCAATAAGGTTGGTTAACTGTATTCTAATCATGATACTTATACTCATTCAACTTTCATTTACATAACTAACATGCATTTTGTATTTATATGCGGTTGACTATAATAATAAATTAGTGTAATACCATTATTACAGAAAACATTGTGAACTTACTTAATGAAGCTAGTACTGTTACCAATATCAGATTTTTTTTATTTTATACAACAGTATGTAGGGTAATAATAATTTAATTGTACTGTGCAATCACTTTATCTTTTATTTTGTACAATTTTTATATTATAAGTGTAAGATTTTACTACCTTGTGACATTTGAACAGTGAATTTCTTTTTAAATTTCGTTTTTATTTGGTGCCTGACTATGTTTGTGCATGTTGTGCTCATATAATTGTCATAAAAGTAACAAACCTCACTATGTAAAGCCTTTAAGTATTGGACCATGCTTTGATACCATTTTTAATGAATTTCTGAAAACATATTTTCATAAGATTCATAGATAATGTAAACTTATCCAAAGATATGGTTACAATCTGGTGTGTCTCTGACTACTGTCACAGTGGACTAAGGTCAGGATATCATTATTTTATGGTTACTACTTTGTTAGTTTCTTCCAACTAGACCCTAGCTGCCATATTTAATTTTGAAATATTCTCTAAGTATAAAAAAGTAGGTATTTAAAGCTATAAGCATGCTTAAAATATAATTTAAACAAGTATCTTGATATTATTGTTTATGATTAGTATTAACTGTTAAAACTATCAGAATTTGCAGGATAAATAGTTAATGTGAGGAACATTAACTATTTATCCTGCAAATTCTACTACAAATTACCTAGTCTTTATCTTTTGAAATTGGTTACAGTTATTTTATTATATTTATTTAAACATTGTACATCCAAGTAAATCAATAAAGTTACTAAACCTGCAATAATTTTTTCGCTATGACAATCTTAAAATAGAAACAAACTTAACTTTACATTAATGCTTTTCAACTTGTTAAGTTAGTTCCATGAAAAGCAGATACCAAAAAAATAAGTCAATAAAATACATAATATAATATTATTGCAACAATTGGAATTACAATTAGGTTTATTTAATCCATGTAAGTACATGAGTATTTGAAACATAGACATTAGTATGTGCCTTTATGAAATTAAATCCATTCAGTCCATGATTATTCATAGATAACTAGACACCTACAAACTAGAATAATTTCTATCTCAAAGCCTAGACTAGCCTAATGCTGCTGAATAGTTATCAAATTGTATCATGATGTTTTGGCCTGAAAGTATTATTTAGTGGATGAGGTAAAATAAATTAACCCTACTAAAACTCGTATACATTATCCAAACATTCAACATTCCACAACATTATTTTTGTAGATCTTTATTCCTTACAAAATAAGACACTGAAAACAAAACAGTTAAGTGTGAAATAAAGATCATAATGTCATCAACATGTTCACAACTATGCATTTCATAAGAATCCCATTTAGCCTGAATTCTACATTACAGTTTGTTTCGTATTAGAATAAGCATAATTAAGTTAATATTTTAATACTACATATTTTTTTATATCTTTGATTTTCGCATAAAATTAACTGCAATTTATTCATATGAATAGAATGAAAAAATAAATGGTTTCCTTTTGTATCTGGCTGCTATTTATTTCCATAAATATCCATATCCTCCCAACATAGTGTATGAATTTCTAAGGGCAGATTATTAAAAATAGGTTTTTATAATAATTATTTATTTACAGTTTTCAGATATCATTAGTTAACACTTAGCTACAACAAAATTTTTATGGAAGACTATACAGATACAAAAATGATTGTAGAAAAAACGACGAGATACAATGTTAACATCAAAATTAACAAGTTTCAGGACTTGTTCTTTAAAAATTTATATGTGTCCTTACTAACTAAATAACTGATTGCTGAGACTATTGTTGTGGCGGCTGTCACTCCACACAGAGCTTGAAGTGCTGGGTGGTCCACATAGCCAAACACAGGAGAGGCTAGTGTCGTGCCCACCTGTAAATTGTGATACAATATTATTATAATAACATTCTTCACATATTGATAATTTTATGGGCCTGTTTCACATTGTCCAGATGGCCACTGCTTACCATGTAAAGTAAAAATGGAAGTACCTACTACTTAACAAAAACATTCAGACATCTAAATATTATTCTTCTATTCTTCCGAAAATGCCATTTTATTAACCTAATTACCGCCCCGTGCGATTTATACGACAAAATGTTTTCGTGCCCGTGCCGCCTCAGCCGTATTTAAACTGAGAACCATTATAGTTTTATTTTATTTTATTATGGGTTTGCTCTTGACTCTAGTCAAGGTCAGTGGTGACAGAGACAGAGTATATTTATATTTATATATTTTTCGATATATTTAATTGCACCTCATTTGTCGTAGGCATTTGTCGATTTATGAGCTCAGTGGCAAGGCACGGCAATTGATTTAAAACCAAGCAGTCAAAAGGTTAAGAGAAGTTTAAACTCACAAGTAAGAGCTGCACAGCAGTGTTAACTTTACTGATGAATGTGGGAGCTAGCTGAGCAGTGGCGTGAGTCACGTCGAAGTATCGGCTTAGTGTTCTCTGTAAATTAACAAGAAAATATAGATAGAAAAAACACATGTCTTTAAAATAACGCACTAGTTATGAAAAGAAAAACAAAATGTTTTTAAAGTTAATAAAATAGTTCTCTAATAAAAATGAACATAAAAGAAGAAGACCTTCTACAGTCCTAATTTGATTATATGTAATCAAGTTATGGCTAAAGGCCATCTCTAGAGGTAGGTTTCCTATAAACTAGTTTCCTTTAAAAAATAAAAACGTATACAACTGATTTAGAATATGCATAATATACAGGTAACATACTCACAGGGGGTGGTAAACTCATGTATCTGATAACAAAGGCAGCTACAACCAATGCAACATCTCGGCTGACTATGAGCAGAGTGAGTGATAACGGTATCAAGTTCTGGTATGTTAGAGATATGAAGAGAGTGCCTACAAGGACTTTGTCTGCCATAGGGTCTAGAAAGGAGCCCATCTTTGTGGACTGACCCTTCCAATTTCTAGCAATCCATCCATCCAGCTGGGAAAGACATGACAAAAATATAATTAAGTACAAATATTCATAATACTGGAGGCTGTACTATAATACTGCACAGCATGAAGAAATAAGAAGATTAATTGATAAGGAGAGTTCTTTTAGTAAGTATGTATAGACTGGTCCATATTACTAGCAGTGAGATTGAAAGAGATTTTAAAAATCAGGTTTTTTTAACTATTTGTACATAGTTTCACCATGAGTGTAGGTAGTACAAATATTAAAATAAGTAAAAAAAAAATTTTTATTTCATCAACTTAAGTAAATTACATTTAAATGTCTGAGACAATAAACAATAGATAAATTTGAAAGCATGCCAAAGGTTTTTAAGAATATAAAAAATACAACAAAATATATAATTAAAGAATAAGGAATGCACATATGTGTTATGTGTGTGTTTGTGAGGTGGTGGTGTGTGTGATGTAGGGGTGTGGATGTTGCTGTGGAAGGTGTGATTTGTGTACTTTTTGTTCTAGTCCGCAACAAATTGTATGTATAGTTTATATGAATTTTAGGAATCATGTGATTGTATGGAACATACCCTCAATTTCTTCGTAACTTTTGCTCTTCAACCATTCAGTGAGTGTCTCAGTGTCAGAGATGTGTGAAAGTGTGTCAGTGTGTGTGTTCAGTAATAAAGAAAATCTTACCAGATCTGTAACACCAGCAAACACCATTAAACCAAGTGCAACATTATAGTTCTCTTGAATTATAGTGTATCCCAAATAAGGAGACATTCCTATTCTTGTGAAACATAAGATGTTAGGTATGGTGAACACTTTCTCTTTCTGTAAATAATTAGAAGAATTAGATGTTGTTTGATTATTCATTTCTAAGATAAAATCAGTTCAAAGTAGGACCAAAGTTCCAGCAGTTTTCTCTAAACAAGGAGGCAGGTAATTTGAAATAATTGTGTAATAAAAAAATGGGGGTAGTGCTGGTAATGCATATCTGTAAATGCCACAGATTAGGCCTAAATATGTCAATGCACACATACATCCTGGGCTTCCCTATTACTATACCATAGACTAAAAAGTTACTAGCCCAGATTTTAGCCAATATTCAAATTTTACAGAACTAAGATCAAAAGCCAATCAAATGCGCTTATCATAACATGTCTGCTTGAGATGTAAGCAATCAAATAATCAATCAAAACTTTTGAGCTTATCACAGGTGTGACAGGGATACAGGATAAACACCCACTAAACTTTAAACTGTGAATAAATACCTCTACAACTTCTTCAATCCTTTCTTTCACTTTTGCTTTGGTTTCAAGTATATCTTTTATGATATACTCTTTCTTCACTCTCAGTTTTTGTTCAGTTACATCCTTTTGATGCTTTATATCCCTTACAATCTCTTCACTTCTTTGCCTAATCCGGTGTTCTGTGTCTTTTAATTGTTCTTTTTTGTGCTCAAATGCATCCTTTAGTGCATGGGTCTTTTTCTCCAAGGTTAGGAACGGTTTCTTGTCGTCAGAATAGTACAAACATGACACAGATGAAAGTGGTAAAGGATGTCTTATCCTTCGCCTTGTATTAGAGCAGACGGTAATATATTCACGGATCGAGACAGCGCAGTCGTGTTTGATATTGGGCCGATATAAAAGCGAGACATGTTTTATAAAATTGCATCTTGACAATAGTTTCATAATAGCTGTATTCTACACCACAAACTAAAGATAACGATGATTTTACGTCAATAATTATTCATTCACTGCAAACACAAAACAGAAATCGTCTATTTAAAAATTGAAACGGAAATAAAATAATCGGCGAAATTCGCCAAATATCACAAAAATGCTCTGTCCGTGATCTGTTACGACTGTCATGTCATTGTCAACGTCAAGTGTCAGTGTGTCAGTGAATGTCATCTGTCAATACTCAGAAGCTCTTTGGGTGGCTAGTGCGTAACCTACTAACCGAAGCCTACTCTTGTACGGATCTACAATCGTAACGTAACATCGTGCGGTGTTAGTATGCCATATAATATCGTAGAACGATGACAGCACTGCGACTTCGTCTTCCAACGCATACTGAGGCATAACAGCAGCCGCAAAAATACGTCTGGCGAGCGATCCGCCATCGCCCGCGGCGGCGGCGTGGCCTGCCCAAATATGCGCGGGTCTTCAAACTAATACTCGACTAAAACTAAATGATAGTTCCATCTCTAATGTGAAACTGGGAAACAATAGGAAAGGAAATGTCAACGTGATGTCAACTGACTTTATATTCTGCACTGCACTTTGTGTTATTTTCAGATTGAGATAACTTCGAATGTTATGAGTTTTTTCTAAATAACAAACAATATTCTTGTAACTACTTCGGTAAAGATTTGTTTTATGATGGTTTTACCAGGCTAACCGTATGTGATTGCTTACAAAAGGTAAATTTTATTGTTATCTACCACTATTTATGTTTATTTACATAACGTTAAGACCTCAAAAGCTATTTCTATTTTATCGTTCGATTGAAGTAAGACTGTATAATAATGACTAAACATTTGAAGAATATAGTGTCAGGTATGTTACTAGTTAAGAATAATTCATTCTCATCTTTTATTCTTAGATTTCGTGTTGGTATACAATTACAAACCTTTGTCTTCTGCTTTTATATGAAATAACATATTAGTATGTTTTTCAGTTGCTATAAAACTGTTATAACAAGCTTATTCACGGGAATATTTTATTGTAAGCACTTTCTAAACTTTAATTTTGGAATTTTCAAAATAAATATAGAAGACAGTAGGTACCTATTTGGTGCTATAATTGAACACATTATTAAATCCCATTGCCTAGTAGTTAGTACTAAATAAAATATTGGAAGCATTATAAGATCTACCTCATAGTAACAGTTTAATTAATCAAGTCAATGACTTGTGACCTGTAGTTCAGAGGCACAGATAACACAACAAAGTAATTTGTTTACTTAAAACAAGGTAGTTCATGCTGCCTATCAGTCATTATATAAACAACTATTCACATATACAATTACTGCATTGGTTGTTTATTAGCAGTTCCTAAAGATTTTGTCTTCCTGTGTAAAATGTAGTTTTTATTGATATAAAGTTTGTTGAACTATGTGGTGATATTGCTTCTGAAATACCTAGTTAGTTATGACTAGAGATCGGATATTCGGATGCACATTCACCTAAAGTTGAGATGTTGGCTAATATGGAATGCACTTTTGTATCGAAAAAATCCCACTGTTCCGGGATCAACAAATTTAGGTTTCTGATTATAGAATCGGGTGTTGCTTACTTTCAAATGTTGGCTTATATCAAAAGCATTTTTGTATCAATCGTAAAAATCTAGCGATATCGGAATCAATGAGTTTAGTGTTTTTTTCTGACTATAGAATTGGATGCATATCTACCTACCTAATATTGTAAAGTAGCTAAGTAGATACCAAACTGCCATAGCCAACAATGTCAAGATAAGATATTGAAATACCTAGGTATTCTTTTTCCAAAAAATATATTTTAAGAAGCCACTTCCATACTTTCATAGAAATTTACTTTAGGTAAATATGCATCCGAATATCCGATCTCTGGTTATGACTGGTTTAGAATAAAAAAGGAAACACAAGAATACTCAGTTAAATATATGAGGTATGGTATAGAAAATTATTATGAATTGTTCTGAATTCAAACAAAGCTTGCTTGCCTATTCAACTTATAATGTTCCGACTACCGTGACACAGGCCTCTCTATAAAGAGCTGGGCGTCTCCACCATAATTTCTAAGTTGCCAATACTATTGCCTGTTTCAGAAAAAAAAAAAAAAATAAGATCTCAAGATGAAGGAAGAAGAACTTATGTACATATTAAAGCTTCTAGACCATCTTTCTCCAAAAGTATATGACGTAAGTTTGAATCTTTGAATTATAAATTGTAGTATCTAAACCTTAGATAAACTTAAGCGGTAGATACGGTACGGTTAAACATAGGGTGCGGTCCTTCTGAACCAAGTCCAATAGACACAGTTGCACTCAGTGACACGCGGACCATCGTCTAAACAGCGCATGTCGATACAGCTCAATAATTTATTTTTTGTATACAAATACGCATCAAAATGCGGTCATGTCTATTTATAAGTGGTCTAATCACTCAAGACGCAAAAATAAGACAATTTAATTAAGACAATAAGATTACTTTTCTCGCGTAAGTGCAGCCAAAAATTTAAACTTGTTAAACTTTATAATTTTATTTATAGTTTCCCTCGCCATTTTTGTGACTGGGAGATAGATGATACAAAACAGCGTTAGAGACACGATGCGACTCTCGCTAACGCTACCTCAATGTCATTAATAATCGTAAACAGTCGTTGTCTAACGCATTTGCTCTCGCCCGACTGAGTCGGGTCCTATCTCTGTCCTTGTCTATCGGTAACTTCGGTAAGTATGCAACTGTGATCAGATCACAGATGTGTGAGTTTCGTTGCATGTATGTAGTTGTGCACCAAGCCCAGCTTTAGTGATTGCGATGTTAGAGCGTACCGTATCTATCGCATAAGTTTATCTAAGAAAGAAACTTATATAATGTTCTGTTTCAGTAAAATATGTTAATATTAATAATGTTATGTTCTCAGGAAATCATACAGCTATATTATGACATAGAAGAATCAAAACCATGTAAAGAATTCAGCAATGAAACAATAGAGTTTATAAAAGTAAACCTAAAAAATAATCCTGTGACAACAGTTACAATTCTGTCCTATATACAACAAAATACTCTCAAAGATGACCATAATCTTAGTAAAATACAAATTCTTTATTTGGACATCTTAAAATATGAGCTTACTGAGTCTAATTCTATAGATAGATTAATCACATTAATATCATTAGTAAGATGGAATGACACTTACTTGCCACAGTTTGTCAATCAAATACTGCAGCATATTTCTGAAGAACCTTTCAGACAGTATAGAAAGCAAATCTTGCTAAGCCTCATAACACATGAAAAACCAGAGCTTTTGTATGTAACTTCAGATCTCATGCAAAAGAATGAGCCACAGAAAGAGTTCAAACTGACTCCAGAATATATGCTTGAACTGTGTTACCAAGACAGAACACATTGGCTGTTGAAAGCAGCCCAGGTGTACAGACAACAGGTGCATGATATGAAGAATGTGACATTCAAAATCAATAATTTCACTAAACAAATTCTCATCATGGTGCTCATAGATCTCACCAACAGTGCTGAAACGTTTGATTTAACGTCTCTGGTTCATCAGCTCACTAATATATTTTCTATTTTGGATACATACACTACCGCTGATGACCACCTACAATTTTATATAACAGAAGTAAAAAGAGAATTGACTATTATAAAATTTTGTTTGGAAAACAATTGTAAAATAATGACCACTTCTATATTTAGTCAAGTTTTGGCACAGAGTGCTCTAGCCGTGATATCTCAAGTATGTAGACTTTCGAAAGTAGATAGGTATAAGGTTTCGAGACTTTTAAATACAAACAATGACTTTCTAGCTGAGTTGAAAACTTTAAAGAATAAGATTAATATCAGAGCTCAAGAAAAATGTGGCTCCAACTGGGATGTAATGACTTATAACAGCTACTGTGCAATAACTAAAATTATGGACACAATAGTGAACTCATCTGAGGGAGTACAAGACAGTCAAGGAACTGTATCATCTTTGGATGAACTAAAGCGCCTTGTTTTGTCAATTCAACCACTACAGAGCTGTATAGAAGTGATTGAAAACATTTTCTCCTGTCTTTTTCTAAGATATGATTACTTTTCATGTCACGAGCACAACCAGGACTACCCCTGTGGAGCTCATTCTGATTGTTCCTACTTTTATGCCAAGAAGCAAACAACAAATTCTAAAAATGGCGGCAAGAGTAATGCAGGATTTATGTGCAACTCGTACACCACCCAGCTTGTACTGAATACTTTGAAATTATGTTTGGAGAAATTGGAAGAAAATGTAGAAGTTGACAATGAGCAGGAGATTTCGATGAGGCTGAAGAAGTTGGTGAAAGTGGTGAACCACTCTATTTGGAAGCTGCAACTGGTGTCAACACTGTCCCCTGACACCAGCCCACTGCCTCTAAAGCTCTGTTTAGACTATGTGGAAGTAGACGAGAGCAGCGAGGACGAAGCTCGGGAGATGGATTTAAAAGTGTTCAGGAAGAAACCTAAAACTAGACGGAAGAACGCAAACCATGCTAAACATGAGGTGGAGCAAGTTATGTTTGCATCCACTGTGTCAGACGAAAGTGAGTTTTGTTTGCTTCGTATTACAGTCCAAACTGACAATTCATCCAAATACTCAATACTGGTAATTGATATTTTCAATTCCAGCATATCCATCGAAGAAAGGCAATGGTATCGACTTCATATCAATAATGTTGGCGAAACCGACCAGTCTCGTCGCGCTCGCACTTTACCATAATGATTTCTCCAAAGCTAATCAGATTTTAGAGGTAAGTGTGTTTTATTTAATTACCTAACTACACGCACCTAAGACTACTTCTGTCCCTGGCTCTGCTGGGGTGCAGAAAAGTAAAATTTCTGGGACGGAAAATGAGAATTTATGAATATTATAATCGGTCGATAGATAGTAGGCTCTGAAGATGCTAAATACGGCTTTTAAATGTCTCTCGTATAACAACTTATACCATAACTGGAGAAATGTCGATAGCATAGTCGACCTCGTAATTACTTGTATCACCAGAAGGTGGAATGTCACTTGCATGTCATAAAACGACAAGGTCTATTTTGCTTTGAAGACTGAAATAATGTGACAGATAGTTTCAGCCTTAGTGCCAATTTCACCAATGCATCTAAACTGCGTTCAAGAGCTAAAAGTATCAATATTCCACAACAATAATGGCACTGACAACTCTTGGACGGGGTTTAGATGTGCTGATCGCGTTCAATTTCATTGGGTGAGATCCGCCCTTAGTGAAATCTCAATTTACTAGGAATCGTTTTAAAAAGTAGTAAATGACTGGCTTGATTATACATTTCCACCCTACCCAACCCCTTTTGGGATTTTTAATAATTAGATACCCATTTAACTATATTAAGGCTGGCGGATCGAATGAAACACTCAGATAAATAAAAATATTCAACTAGCCGCGTCGCCGTCGCCCGTATAAATCTAGATGGCGTGGGAATATCGAGACAAAAAGTATCCTATGTCCTAATCCAGGTCCAAATGTGCCAAATTTCATGCAAATCCGTTCTGCCGTTTTAGCGCGAAGGCGTAACAATCAAACATACAAAAAGCAAATCTTTTCTCTTTTATATATAATATTATATTATATTTATAATCTAATGTAAAACTACAACGTTTTAATGAAATGTTCATATTCTTCGTAGCATTGTTTCTCTCGTTCACTAGGCTCGTATTGTATTTCTCCGTTCCTGTTTTTGAATACACCTGGCGGGTAAGCAACCAAATATTTCTTAGCTTCTTTTATAGTTTGTCTAGGTTTGAAAAACTTACAACAAAGGCAGCAACAACACCAACCTAGAAAAAAGAGTGACGTTAATAATTTATTAACCGACTTCAAAAAAGGAGTAGGTTCTCAATTCGTCGGAATCTTTTTTTTTAATGTATGTTCACCGATTACTCGAAGGCGCCTAAATCGATTTGAAAAATTCTTTTTTTTGTTTCAATTGGAAGGTGGTCCCATTTAAATTTTATCGAAATAGGTCGAGCGGTTTAAAAAAAATCAGCAATAAATTATTTTTAAATAAAAAACCGCCTTCAAACGGACGTGAACGTGTAAGACGATCGTTTTCGAATTGGTGTGGGGGTAGGTACCATAATTAAAAATTAAAGAATAAAAACTGAAAAAAAAGAAAACACTACAAAAGGAAAAATAATTTCGGAAGTCGGTGTCTTTGGATCTGTATTTTAGTTTTTTCCACCGACTTCCGAAATTAAAGTTATTTTTCACTTTGTATGGTTTTTTTTTAAATCTGTTATTTTTTTTTTTGTAAAAACGTGTTTGTAGATATATTTCTCGGTCATAAAAAAACCTGGCTATGACTTCATAGCCAGGTTTTTTATGACCGAGATGTTTTTTATGGCTACTTAGCCTTGTGATCTAGCCATGTGTTCTGTGGTGCCGCCCCCTGTTTTACGTTGTGTTAAATAAATATGGACTTCGCAACCACAAGTACCTATTACATAAAATCAAATTCTACATCATACCTTCCTCTTTTCTTAAACCCAACATAATTATAATATAATGGCGAAAGGCCAAGCAGATTGATTGAACTTCGTCTTTTCTTCGTCGGCGAAGAATAGAGGTTATCATGCCAGCAATGTTGGGAACGGAGCTGATTGCCCTGGCTGCGTAGGTACGGACGTACTTATTTATCGTCCCTTATGGAGACATCAGGCATTCATATTTACTTATTTATACAAGGTTATTGGTAAAACACCATCAACCTCTTAAGGGGTCATTGTACCTACTCATCATTATGAACAACTTTTACTATGGGACCAAATATTGATTTATTTATTCGCGATTTCCATTTTTTTTAAATATTATTCAATTGACTTCCGCTTACGGCGTCGCCCGCGTGGTATGTCCATAAAAAGTAGCATATGTCCTTTCCCAGGGTTCAAAATATCCCTATACCAAATTTCATCAAAATCGGTCCATCCGTTTCGGAGATGAGCCAGAACAACAACAGACATCATTTTTTTTTATAAATTCCCTAACATGATTAAATAATAATTATGCATTTAGTAAAAAGCTTGTATTTTGACATTAAAAACGGACACTTATATTTTATTTATTTGTACATGTATAGATTATTCTTAATATCAAAGCTATGTTTGTTTAGAACTGGTAAACCACATAAATAACATGCATAGCAGTTACCACCCAACACCGCCTATACGATAGCTACTGTCGTTACATCTACCGTTTATGCAATGGCTGTAACCCATTAACGTAATCAATTAATTAATTAAACGCCCAACGACATAGTACGTGTGCACTGTATGCGAATAATTTATCGGTTGTTTACGTTACAGTATATACAGGTAGGTATATACTGTTTTTTATTATATTTGTTTATTATATTTCTACCCTCAGATTATACCTAGTTCCCAGATTATTTTAAATTATTAATATATAATTTGCTAGTAATAAGTTATTTATTAATTTATTGTTAGTTCGAATAGATAATGTAGAATCCTAAGTAAATAAAACTTTATCTGATTTGAAAAAAATATATAATAATATATTATATACAGGGTTATTTGAGCGGCACGATTACTGACAAATGCGTGTACTGACTGGACAGGTCCGCTCAATCTGTATGGTTTTTCCTCTAAAGACCGTTTCAGACACCAATCTATATGGTCTTCACATGATCTGACCAAGATTATGTCTGAACTTTAAAAGAGACTGTGACCTCTGAGTTTGTTTCGGCCTTTCTTCTCAGAGTAGTCAGATAGGAAACGCCGACCTCATCTAGTTTTTAAAATATGATTGACGTGTAAAAGTGTTTGTACAAAACTACTTACAGAAATAAAATCATTTATCATTGGTAAACCACAATCAACCTCTTAAGGGGTCATTGTACTCATCATTATGAACAACTTTTACTATGCGACCAAATATGAAATCGCGAAAAAAATATCAGCTGGTCCCTACATATTGACGAGTTTCCCAAACATAAATGTAGGGAACAGCAGATTTTTTTTTTTTTTTGTAGTCTCTTAGAACTAAGAGGTACTAAATCTGTATCTTCACTGTGCCGCATGGCTGGTCCTCTTTGCCGTCTACCGCATTGCAGGCATTGCAGCTTGCTGGGCAATTAGGGCCAACGCAGACCTGGCGAAGCGCAGTGCAGTGCGGTTTTAATAAACATTGTTTTTAAAAACAAAGTAGAAATCACGCGGGACTCGGCCCGCTTTAATGCGCTCTCGGGTTTTGTTTTTGGATTAGCCTGTATGGTTCCACTGCGGGGCAAATACCTCTGCCTTTGGTCTCGGATTAGTCTGCCTAGCCTTGTCCCAACTAAGTGGGGGTCGTCTTCCAGTCTAACCGGATGCAGCTGAATACCAGTATTTTACATGGAGTGACTGCCTATCTGACCTCCATAACATAATTACTGGGTAATACGATACCCCTGAGAAAGACTGGTCGTCAGACTTTTACACTTCTGACGCCCCCCAACGACTGTCAAAGATCCACGAATGATAGCCGGGATCAACGGTTATCGTGCTTTCCGAGACACGGAGGGGCCTTGGTATGTAAAGATGGTCACGCATCCACGGACTAACCGCGGCAAGCGTGGCTTAACCTGATCGATCGACCAGTGCGGCTGTTATTACTTAGCCACAAGGCCCCGTTAATTTCTCGGAGTAATTTATTTTCACCTATATTTCAAGTGTAGCAAGGTTGGCATTTGTTTGGCAGTGACAAACCCGCTGCGCAGCGAGCTGCATGGTACTCCCTTTCTTCCCCTAATTTTTTTTGTCCGAAAATCATTATCCATAACACGTTTGCTATAAACTTCAGTAACCATATACAAAAATTAAAAATTTTGTTTTACATAATTATGTTTACTTCTAAAACTATTCTGTCATAATATCGAGTTATATAATAGAATCTCCTAATTTTGCATGAAATAAAGTCATATGTCCTAAGTATTGTATTATATAATGTGTATTATTCCGAATGTTCATTTATAATAAAATGATTTGCTGCATTTGCTAAAAATTAGGCTTTAGTACAGAAACGAAGCTGCGGTGGTGAGCGTCAAAGCATCTGCGACGATAAGCTCGCGTTGGACCACCGGAGCCCCACAGCGCCGGAGTCGTGACAAAAACCATGCCTGCTGCATGTTGCATGCTCGCTTGCATGCTGCATTTGCTTGCATGCTCGCTTGCATGCTGTATGCTTGCTTGCTTGCTCATTGCATGCGCTGCATGCATGGTGTATGCTTGTTGGCATGCTTACTGGGAAATAAAAACCCCATGTTCACAATTAACTCTTTTATTGAGTGATATTACATGCAGCGCAATTTCTTTTGTATATTATTGATTGTAATATTTATGACAAACAGACTTAGGGCATATTGTATTTAGGGATTTCAATTTTATGGCATGTGATATTACCTATATGACATTAAGTTCGGGCAATTTATCATTCGGACAAATAATGATTAGGAGAAAAAAAAATGGCACTTTAGATTATGGATAAAAAAGTTAGGGAACACAATAGAGAACTGAACTGCATATCTAGAATCACTCAAAATTATGTAACATTTACCTCTTGTACACCACAAAGGTATAGCAACACCTAAGTAAACAAGGAACCATATTTGGAAGATCCTCCAGAACCGGGCTATCAGCTCTCTCATCGACTGACGCTGTTCGTTGTAGTCGTCAAACAAACACTTCAACGCCAGCACACCTATGCCGGTCACCTCGGAGCAATTAGCAGTACCACTTGTCAACGTAAATATCCTCTTTAACGAACTTATTGCACCATCATCGTATATACTTATCACTGAAAAAAATTTACATAGCGTTAATGACAAATGATTTTATTTCTGTAAGTATGTTTGTACAAATACTTTGTAAAAGTGTTTGTCAAACATATATTTTTTAAACTA
Source organism: Brachylomia viminalis (assembly GCA_937001585.2). Classification (NCBI taxonomy): domain Eukaryota; kingdom Metazoa; phylum Arthropoda; class Insecta; order Lepidoptera; family Noctuidae; genus Brachylomia; species Brachylomia viminalis. Next base: position 10,388,465 of record OW443307.2, on the reverse strand, counting down.
GATGACGCCGGCGTTTCCTATCTGACTACTCTGAGAAGAAAGGCCGAAACAAACTCAGAGGTCACAGTCTCCACCACCACCACCATCAGAGATCGGATACTGGGATGCATATTTACCTAATGAAACCATTTAGGTACCATATTTTTTGTAAAATAAAACCCGGGATGCCAGGAATACCGGGAATGCATAACTAGTCGGGTGTATAGTATGGAAGCGACTTCTAAAAGCTAATTTATTTACAAAATAAACCTAGGTATTTCAGTACCTACATAAATTATTCTTTATATATGTAGTCCGTTATCTTATCTTGACGTTGTTTGCTGTGGCAGTTTGGTACCTTTTTGGCACTTTACAATATTAGGTAGGTAGATATGCATCAGATTCTATAGTCAGAAAAATAAACACAAAATTTGTCGATTCCGGAATCGCGGGATATTTAAGATCGATACAAAACTGCATTCCATATAAGCCAACGTTTAAAAGTAGGTAAGTAAATATACATCTGGTTCTATAATCAGAAATCTAAATTTATCGATCCCGGAACCGCGGGATTTTTTCAATACAAAAGCGCATTCCATATTAGCCAACATCTCAACTTAAGGTCAATATGCATCCGAATATCCGATCTCTAGTTATAACTGAAAAAAAACCGCCCAAGTGTGTGACGGACCGCGCCCAGTGAAAGGTTCCGTAGTCGGGATGAGTATTTTATTTACACAGTATTGATTTTATCGGCCGCATAAATAAGTTAGTATGTCATAGTATTTCTCGAAAAAACTAAGTATAAAAACAAAGTTATTCTGTGGTTGTAACCGTAAATATCCTGCAATAATTAATAGCATAGTCACTTAGAAACATCATATTATTTTTAATAATGAGATCCAAGAAAACCCCACATGCTTATGTGCATTGAATTATTTTTTCATCCCTCGGTGACGTGGCGCCCCTATTTTTTATTTTTTTATTTCACTACATAATTGTATAATGGTGTACAGATTACACCTTTCCAATTTTCATCGATACCTATAGTACAAATAGTCTTCAAGTAAAATGGCTTTGTGGACAGGTGGATGACGAAAGTACCTACTTAAAAGGGTTCCGTTTTTTTATTCATTGGGCTACCGAACCCTAAAAACGCATTGTCAATACGACTCTAAAACCGTCTTTAGTAAGTCGTGTTAACGTGGACCCCGTGTTTGACATACATGAATCACGATTGATTTACCAGCATTTTAATATCTTTCACAATTATCTATAGCCGGTGCGTCAGTTTTCATAACACATTACAAAGAGAGCGTGCAATTTACCTGCTTTACGTATGTGATACGCATTCTGTGACCGAGATTCGTTGTTCGCCTCATCATAATATTCGTTCACCAAACTGTCGTAATCGTATACCGTTTCGTTTTCTTCTTTTAAATCTCTTTTATTGTTACTGCTGATAGTAGAAGGTCGTAGCTGGAATTCAGATACAAGTTCTTTTTTCCTAAATTTTCCTAGAGGTCTGCTCAGACAATCTATTTGAGACCCTGGGCACTTTAGGACAATGGGGCTCCTATGGAGAATGCAGGATGCAAGAGGTTAGGTTTTCTTTTGACCGTTCATACAGAAATAGAAGTTACTTTGTCGACATATCCAGAAAAGTATGAGAACTAAGAAACCGAAAGATGTACCTACGAGCGAGCGAAGCGAGGTCGAACATTTTAGCATCCCGTCTGGGATTTACTTAGCATTTCTTTTGACAGCGTCTAGCTACGACGCTGGCAGGAGCTAGGGGCCCCATGGATCACGGGGCCCTGGGCACTTGCCCAGAGTGGCCAATGGAAAAGACTGGCCTGGCTCAGACAATTCATGCATATTCGGTCACTATTTACTAGGTAATTCGTGCATACACACCAGCATAATATTCTGTTTAATCTACATATAATTAATGAATAAAATAGACGAGTGTGCTTTCAAACTGTCTAGCCATCTATAACTGCAGGCAACTTGGTTGTGATAGCAACAATAGAACATACTATCTGTGCTTCAACACATTTCAGCCACTGCTGTTTGTGAAAGAACCCGCCTAGTTCTGAGCATACTTGCTACATGCGGTCATTGATGCCAAACTAACACCTGAGCATACAAAAACTGAATACTGATTTATTGTTTAAAAGCACTTAGTTAGCAATTGATTGTTGAAACTAAAATAAATAAAAGAATGTGTAAATAAACGAGAAAAAAAATGGCAAAATCAAAAGTCATTTATTCAAATTAGGCTGAGAATCAGCACTTTTTGAACATCAAAATCACATAAGACAGTCCCCCCAAAACGCCCACCCTTCACCACTTCCTAGTGCTTTAGCTGAAGTGGCGGAACAAACTCCCCAGCAGCACTGCTGGCTTTTCTGTTATTCGCACGGACGTTAAAATATCGCGGCGGGATTCTATCGCACACTGGATTTTCAACTCTTGGTGTTGACCCGAGCATTGAGAATCCAACAGAGTGCATCCCAGCGGGTCTAAAAAACACAATGGTTGGATTTTCAACTCACGGCTCTAAGCAGTGCGTTGAAGATCCAGTGCGCGATATTTTTACGTCCGTGCACACGTGCACTAAGAATCGTCACTAATTAGAATCCCTTTTTGTGTGTAGTAAAAATAACAGAAGATGATGCTCACCGGTCCAATATACGTGGTCATTACAGTGTTAGATTGACCGTTCACAACTATCATAGGCAGAATTTCGAACGGCTGTCTCACATATTTCGGCCATTTTGTTGAGGCTCGAGAATACGCCTTTCTCGCCAACCTAAAAATTATATTTAAAATTTTGAAGGCCGAAATATATGCTTTTCAAATCCTGGGGACTTGGGAGAGAAATTTACGACCATATAGGTATATTCCCCCGACGAATGCATCTCAGGAGAAGAAATCCACCGAAGACGGGCATTGAACCTGTAGGCCAATTCTCGTACTTAAAAAACGTTCAAATTCAAGTCGCAATCTCATTTCAGCGACAATCAATGTCAAAAACCTGTCAAAAATGTATGTAAATTGATTGTAATTTTGACAGATTGAGACTGAGATTAGAATGCGAACGGTCTTAAAAATACGGGAATTGCCCCTCTGAGCCCATACTCGATACAAGCGCGATGATTAGATCAATGAAATCACAACAGACTTCTTGCTACCGATACATACTAATGCTGACCCAATTTCATTATTACTACATCCAAACACAAGCGCTATCAGCAAGTAGGTATTGCACATAGTCACGTATGTTAATTGATTAAATTAAGAATAGCGTCCACGAGTGGCGATACCCTAGACAGTGAGTCCCACTTTGAGTAACCATCCGTCCACATTTGTCCGGCTTTTTGGCCCTCTGTCCGGACTTTGTCCGGCCTTGTCATTAGTCCGGACTTACCAATTAAATGGGTTTTGCTACGAGTGCGTTACACCAGCAGGAAAGCATCCAGTAGAAATAATTTAGCTAGACAAAGACTTAGTGCTTCATCTGCTAGCAATGTGCGCCAAATATGGTTTGTGCGCCTTACCGTTTTGAAATAAAACGGGGGAAAAACGATTCCAGCTGGCGTTGAGGTTCTTCTAGCAGGAACATTCTAAACGAATTACCGGAGAGAGAATCAAAGTACATGGTCAGATAGCTTAAGTTTGCGCACATTCATGCATTCGTGCAAAAAATTAAGTTTGTGTGTCATCATAAGGTTTTAGAGATTATGAATGCATGCTGGGGTAACGTTTTGCAGAATCTTGTTTCTCGGAAACTATTCAATGTGTAACCGTAGAAACAGGCTGCTTCGGTGGCTTCTGGAAACTGACTGTTTGCAGTGTTGCCAACTCAATTGCAAAATGATTTTTGAAGTGGCAAAAAATAATTCTAACATAATTTTGAAATTGTATTGAGATGTCACTAACGTTAATATGATTAAGAACGATATAACTACACGATTAAATTGTACCTACTACGACTGTACAGACAACAGCTTGAGGTTAATACTATTCACTAAAGGTCATCCTGACACAATATCTACCTATGTACTTACCATTAAAAACACCAATACCTACCTACTTAAAAGAGTAGGTATCTGCACGCAAATAATCAATAACATTAACGGAGAGGAAGAGGGGGGGGCCCCTCTTCCTCTCTTCTACACTTTTGTCTTCTATCGATTTAAATACCTACAGTTGTTCGTACTAGTATCACCAATAAAATATACTTAGTCTCCTAAATAAAGCCTACAATATTGGTAACCCTACTGCAGTGTTTGTATGGGAAAATTTTAATGATCAATATCTTTGAAACTACTCAAAGTTTCTCCGTCACAAATTCAGACATGTGCCAGCTTGAACTCAGGCTTGCTGGACATTGTTTCATATCAAGTTTTTAATGATTTCTCGTAAAGCCTTACATGTGACGCCATAAATCAAACGTTATTACTGTCACACATTGCGTCACTAAATGTTAGTAAAGGAACCATATTCGAAAACGCTCCCGTTATTGAGATTCGGAAGTGCCAGCCAGAAGTTTTATACGTAAATTCAAGCTGGCTGGACACAGATTTTTGTATTTTTCTAATAAACCGCTGTACGTATTACAAATCTTTTAGATCGATGCCTGTCACAAATGTATGTGACGCCCGTTGATATACAAATAGTCGTCAAAATCTTCCGTTACCGAGATTGAGAGACCAGCTAAAAGTGGTTTTCCAAGCTGGCTGGACACGTTATCGATCGATTATCTAAGATTCTGTAGCGTCACAAATTCTGAAATAAGGGTGCCGTTTAGCCGTCACATAAAGTGCCCTATTGACCTAGTTGAATGCGAGCTATTTTGAAGATTTGTCCGGCCAGCCTGAGTCACATCTTTTTTGTGGGCATTTGAATTTGGCCGGATAACCAATAACCTAGCCGTTGTTTTAGTTTTTTGTTTATATCTTCTTGAATGAGATATATTTGAATATTAAATTTTCAGTGTTTGTTCTTCAATAAACACACTAACATCAGGGTTATAGCCACACATTGTGGGATGAATTGGTTTTTTTACATTTCGAGCTCAAAGTTACGTAATTGTGAATGTTGACTTAAACTGGTATAATTTCAAAACGCGTGTATGCACATTCTCAAAATTTATTGTAGTTGTTCAGAATAGCAAGAAGAACCGTACACCGTTTTCAGTGAGTTTATGCGTTAGCTAATTTAAATGCTATGATTTTTTTTCAAAAACTTGAATACTTTAAAACAGTATATTTATTTGAAAATCTACGATGGCTCACATTAAGCACACAGTAAGAGCTACTACTACAGTACTTTTTTCTACGGTCACACATTGAATAGTTTCTGAGAAACAAGATTCTGCAAAACGTTACTCCAGCAGGAATTGATATATCTCTAAACCTCATTAGGTACAAACTTTATTATTTGCGCACATTCATGCGCAAACTTAAGGGGCTGACAACAGTTAAAGCGCGGTCACTGTCGGACTGCATAGAAAAGAAAGAGAAGCGCGATGACACAAAGCTGGTAATTTATTACAAAAAATGAAGCAATTCTCTATTTACAAAAAAATTATTGATTGGACAAAAAAATTAAAACACTATCACGTTAATATGTTGCTTGCAGAACAATCTGAAAAAAAAACAGAATGATTGCATGTATATTAGTAAGGTTTTTAATCGTTAAAAGAAATTTTTAGAGGTATCTTCGTGACTTTTTCCTATCGTACCAAATTAGTTGTATTATGTTTTCAACACACTATCTAACTAGCATATATCGTGAAGAATATCATATATTGTTCTGATTTTATATACTGCAGTGGATCATATACTTTTAGGCATTATAAAACTTGCGTTTAGGTTAGGTTAAAGATATCTGACCATATACGTTGTTTCTTTATCCGGTCATTAGTTTAGAATTTTCCTGCTAGAACAACGTTACGCCAGCAGAATTTTTTCCCGTTTTATTTCAAAATGTTAAGGCGCACAATCTCTATATTTGGCGCACATTGCTAGCAGAAAAAGCACTAAGTCTTTGTCTGGTTAAATTCATTCTAGGAGATACTTTCGTAAAATGTCCGGAATTTTTTCCAAAAGTTCAGCTTTTTGTCAGGAATTTTCAAAATTCGAAATATTAAGCCTAGTTTCACTTCACTTTTCTGACTGGCTAATGATTTTACCAAGGTATGAGGATTTCTCTCGCCTGCGTCAGGGTAGTGCAAATAAACGTATTTTATTTCTTACTTCTCACTTACTTTGTCCCGAAACGAGGGAACAATCTAAACTCCAGTCCGCTGCTAGACATAGGCATCTCCCAAATTTCGGAACAACACCTGGATTCCGCCTTTCGTATCCAGTCCGTCCCATACTCTTTGGCCTTTTTTTACGTCGTCAATGGATCTGGCTGGGGAAAGAAGAAAAAATATACAACAAAGTTAACGTACTCATTCAGTTTTCTAAATTTCTCGTTCTCGTTCTCTATTTTAAATTCTTTCATTTCTTTTTGCTCGATCATCTCGTAGTCATCATCAGTTATGATGAGGTCCACCTTATAATCAGCGTCATCCTTCAACAGGACGTTGAACGTGTCTTGGATGACGAAACCGTTTGCTCTTATAATCTTGCTTATACATATTATGGTTATGAACCAAAGCATTAACTTATTATTTAGATTAAGTTTTTGTAATAATATTTACAAGTTCTTGACATCTGACATGTGTCTCCTGTTTGTCAAAGTTCGTCATGTCAACTGCTTAGTATCAGTATTTATGATACTCGAGTAAAAAGGTTGTATTAAGCTGCCGTAAATATATATTTTACGTAATGTTTATTTCCACAAAGTAAAACATAATTTTAATAATTATCCTGTGTAAATATTTTATTTTCCTGTTTATTATCAAGTATTTGTTCTATTATTTCAGATGTTCGACTTAGCGGATTCCGAAATAGCTACGGAAGTAACATTTACGGAGCACCTTCGAAACCTAATAGCTAAGATAAAAAACATTATTTATTATAGAGATGACACTCGTTACCCAACCAAAGAATTATCAGCTTTATCTGTCGTATCAACCGAGGTGATGGGCCTCGTTGAAGGCTTCCTGGCCTCAAACAGGGCGCCAAATTCCTTCGACATTATAGAACTCGGTGCTCGCCACCCACATTTACAACTGTATAATCATCAAAACGCTCCTTTCATGAATGCTGTTGACATATTACTAAGCAGTGGCCTCAATAGAGAGATCACGTATGGCCTAATAAATGTAGTAGAGAGAAAACTAGCTGAAGTAAGGAGCTGCACAGATATAGCAGCAGTCAAGAAAACCAACTACATACGCTTTGTTGAAGATATTGCGAGCGTAACATTCGAAATATTCGGAAATACTGAAAAATCTTTCAATTTTATCGACAATATTTGTGGGTTGATAACAGATTGTCGAATACCTATAAAACATAAAGAGTTCTGTAAACTAAACCAGTTATCCAAAGAATTAAGACTGTCATGTGAAGATTTGATTGATGTAGTTACCCCAAATGAGTCCATCGAGCTGGATCCAAACTTATTACAGAAATACCATCAGATTTATATGAATGTCGTGGCTGCATCTGATAAAGATTTGTGCAACATCTGTGAGGTGTCTCGGCAAGGGAGTAAAAAGACAAGAATACCTTATCTGCGAATGTGCTACATGTACTGTAAGACAGTGTCTCAGTTAGAACAAGAAGATAACCGTTCTGTGGACAGTGGCTCCGACCAGCCTTACTTCTCGGTGCTCGAACGACAGCTCCATGACATATTCGGCAACATGATCAACAGTAAAGAAATTCCTGTTACCAATTTAGAGCCTATTTGTAAGAAACTAAATGTAAATCTTATACCGAAACTCATCCTGAACATTTGTCCGTCGATCACTTTGGCTGGGCCGCCAAAAGAGGCAAGTGAAGTCAATTTCAATAACCTGCTTCATGTGGTCTACGACTTCAAAAACCCGGAAGAAAATTTATTTCTGGATCCCGTTACCAACTTCGCTCCTTTGCCACGCTCACCCGACCCCCAGTGCCTAACATACGTAGTTCTGCACAACTGGGTCTTAGCGCATATAATAAAGAAAATCCATACGTCACCGAACGAAAACAGCTTACAACAAAGTATGGATGCTCGTACGAAATGCTTGAACAATTACATGGAGTTGGATCGATTCAACTGCACGAAACATTTGTTTGGTAACAATAAGTACTTGGCGTCTTTACACACGACTGTTGACTTGGACAAGCTGTTCTTGTTCATGCCGGAACTGATTGAGTCTGGTAAGATTCTGAAATGTCTGAACATAATAGACTCCTTGTCAGAACGACAATTAATGTGTAGTGCCAATTTGTCGAATTTGAGGGACTTGATCCTCTTTAAACTGGCAACAAATCCGAACATCCCCAGCAACTGGAAGTATTGCCAGTACCTGAAATGTCCTGAGTTGAAGGTGGACCTCATTATGAACAACTTGAATGTTTGGCCCGCGGACGGTGCTCTAGAAGTCTTGGATTATCTGCGTTTCCTGCTGAGTCAAGACCTTTTAGATGACGGATTATATGAGCGGTGTTCTGATTGGATAATCAAAATACCTTTGTATGATCAGGTATGGTATCTATACTAATTTATTAAAAAAAAAAAAATTAAAGTTAATATTCTGTTTTTGACGTTATCATTTACAGATATGTGCAATAATGGGTACAAATCACTGGTACACCATATACGAACGATCAATCGAAAACCCAGAGAGTGTCATCGATGTTCTCATGGACAGTCAACAGGTAAAAAATACGACAACAACATAAATATGGCACATTAATAAAGTTATAAACTTTTTATTAATGTGTCGCTCTTGCTATAAATATATATATTTCTTTTAGTTCAAGTTATGTTTGGAGTGGGCAGATGCTCATGAGGTGTCCGAAAACATGAAGAATTTGATTGTAATGAAATTTTTGAGGCAAATGTTCGAATATACGAACCAGGCCACACCAGAATTAGTCCATCAGCTTCTGCTAAGACTCCCAATGTCCCAGGCCATGGACCTAATACAAGATGAGATGTGCAAAGTGCGGAACGTAGAAATTCTACAAGTGTGCGTAGACTTCATAACCGAAAACTCTTACGACTGGAAGTCTTTCGAAAACATCAAAATAGGGCTACAAATAATGCTCGAAATAGAACCGAACTGGCGACATCTGTTCTGGGATCTGATCGAAAGTCCTTTAATAATGATTGAACAGTTTCTAATGAACGCGAAATTGGATGTCCTCGCAAATATCATAAACAAAATCTCACCGAGTTTGAAAAAAGATCCGAGCGGTGATAATCTTTACTACAATATAAAATCAATCGAAAGCTTAGTCATATCGCGGAATGCCGTAGACGCGTTACTGAGATTCTATGCCGAAAAGGCTTTAGACATGAAAAATCCGCGAAACGTATGCCCAACGCTACCAAAACCTTCAGACGACTCATTGCTGCAATCGCTAGACTCTATAAACATTGCGGCTGCCAACATGCCATTTGCGATGCCTGAGCAAGTGCCGAGTAAAGAGCAGTGGGCTGAAGATTATTCAACAGACCGATGTATGCTGTGTCATACGTCTATGTTCTCTATGATCATTCGCAGACATCACTGTAGGCGGTGCGGTCGTCTCGTCTGCCACGCCTGCTCCCGACATAGAATGCACGTCCCAACATATCCTAGCGGGGTCAAATTCAGAGTATGTGACGACTGCTACACACAATCGACGAATAAAAAAGCCCATTCTGAGCATGATAATATGATGATGAGCAGTAACTCTGATTCAGCTGGCAGTGGGGTGACGTGTATGGACTGGTGCTTGTCTACCAATGCTAATAGAAATGATGCGGTTAGAACGGAGTTTAGTTACGAGTTTACGCCCAATGTGACGTTGTGTCTGTCTGTTATGAAGATGCATTCTATTAATTTGGATTATCCGAGGTGAGTTACTGTATCTATTAACTAAGAATTATGATATTTTTAACTCATCTTCTCGAAATTCCGGAATGACAACACCTCGCTTTTGCCTATGCTTCAATTAAGAATTCAGAATCTTAGCTAAGTTCCATTCATTGCCACTTACTCAACTATGTACTATAGCTTAATGTACTCGTAACTTGATTTATGTGCGAGGTTTGTATTAAAAAGATTCTATAAAAATTTGGTTCCAATAGAACTAACACTTTGTCGTGTAGGACATACAAGTAAGCAAGTACAAAGCATTTATTTCAAGTAGGCACATAAAAGTCACTTTTGAACGTCAACATTTACATTAAAATAGAATTGATTCTAGTCGCCCCTTCCAAAAGGTAGTTTCGTATGAGAAGAATGGGATAGAAACTCCACCGTTACTCTTTTAAAATGTGTTACAATAGGTTGTGTACATTAATTAAACAACGTGTAACATAATTAACGCAAGATTTCAAAGTTATTGAGTTAAAAGCATAATACAATGACTAAAATAATTTATTTTTTAAACTATTATTATTAAGAAAATTGTGTTGACCCTAGCATAACTTTATGCATTTAAAATTGAGTCTTATTGCCTTGAAATAAGATGAAAATTAAATCTTATTTCAAGGCAATATTTGGCTCAATCGGCGATCAGTATTGCAAAATAAGTACATAAAATTTGAAAAAAGTACCTATATTAATGTTACTGAAATCGATTCAGTAGTCAATTATGAGCAAACTACTTTCAGGACTTGCGTTTATTCTGTTACACCTTGTATAATTAAATGTGAAGACGATGCACCTTTAATAAAACTACCATACCACAATAGGTAAAAATAATTTAAAATGTATCAATGACCAATAAGTTAATTATGAGATAGATACATGGTGCTCACATATTTACAAACATTGTAAAAGAATTCGATTTTCCAATTTTTTTATACAAGTAATAAGTCAGTGAGTTACAAGTAACCAGAGAATGTAAATCAATGTCATAAAAATAATAAATTATAAAATTATATTAGCAACCAGTTTGATTTTGTCTAGACTCTAGATTGTCCTATGGAGCTGGACCAGCATGTTTCCAAGCATTCTTATCTTGGATATAATCCTATAATTTGTAATATGCTTGTTTACAAAGTGAACTTTTTATATGAGTTTTTAATTTTCTTTCATTTAATTGCAATATATGACAAGGTACTTATTTGGTTGTAACATTTAACACAGCACTCCATGAAAGATGTAGGTATCCGAGATTCAAAAAGTAAGCTCTGCTTTGTTTTTGTAGATCTTTGTACCTATCGCTTTAGATTTGAAGCAAAAGCTCAAACACGCGGTATTTTTTGCCAGGTTCCTCTTAGACCGCAGTGACGAGGTAGCTCGTGAATTATCGCACGGCGGCGACGCGCGTCTTTTAGTTCGCGCTCGACGTTCGTTGCTGCTCGCCGCTGCAGAACTATACTCCAGGACCCCGCAAGATTCGTAAGTAGATTGCATAGGAAACTATATTTATGTACTTGATAGATTACAAGAATCAAAATAGCTTACACCTTTGACTAATGTCGAGTTTTACATCAAACTAAAACCTTTTTAATGGCCTGGCCATTTTATGAACTATGTATAAGTACAAGACTTATATAAAAATAAAAAATAAATCTTTTCTATTTGGTTGTCATAGAATGTCAGTGTCACATTGTTAATTCGGTCTGACACATATATTTAATATTTATAACTAACGTTAGATTGGCAATGCATAAGAGAAACGTCATAGTCTAAGCTTACGTTAGAGCGAGATAGATAGCCGAGACCATTCTCGTACACGCTCTATCGGCCCTCGTCAGTCGTGAACGAAATAAATCCCGCTTATTTTAGCAAAATCTTAGGTCTTAAAGTCTTTAGTCGACTTTATTAATAATGGTTACGTGTGCAGTACCTGGATGTAAATCATCTAAGAAAGGAAACCTATAGAATTGTTAATTTTACACGTGAACACAACTAGAATGTTTAAAATTATCGCATTTTATCACATTAATGCCCTGACTGCATAGGAATTCTATTTAAAATAATAACATACGTGAATTTTGTAGACCTAGAGATTGACACAATACGCGGACACTATCGATAACATGATGTTCATTTATTTATTTAATGAATGGCGTCGCACGACATGTGCATTAGTGCAAAAAAAATGCAAAGACAATAATTATTACATGTGAGCCGTGCGTGACCGTACTTTATGGTGAAACCAAAAAAGATTCGGGTATACATGAAGGACGTAGGTGGCCTCATTTATCATTCTCAAGATATTTATGAGATAGGTATACATACAGTCTGAACGAGTTTTCCGAAAAGATATAAAAGGAAAAAAATGTAAATATGTTTTAAAACGAAAAGAATATGTTTCGATAAAATATGGTAAACGAATGACGTGTCCTGTATAAACTTTTTTAACATGCTTTTCGTTCACATGTGGGATTCGCCAGCATTATCCAAGCATTATGTAACAACAATTAATAAAACTAATAATCGAACATTATTTTGTAATAGAATAAAGTATGAAGCAACATTGCAAAATACTTACAAGGAAAGCTTACGTTCAATAAATTAGTTCTCTTTGGAGGAAATTAAAAATCCAACACATTTTTTTTTATAGTTTTATTTTTGTTCCTTTAAAAAACTAGTCGGCAATTCACTTTATTTATCCACATCTGTTTCAAATCAGGAGATACGAAGACACTGCAATCTATATCGATAATCGAAGTTGAGGCAGCTAGTGAGCACAGCACTACATTTTACTTCGGTCTCGCCCTAATCACGACATTGCCTATCTAACGTATATTATATATATGGTCTGACATGTAAAGAAAATGCTAAGTCGATAAAGTAGATTCTAACGTGCAATGAGCAGCTAAACATAGCCTTTAAGGCAAAAGTGCCAGGGCAGCTCGCGAAATTCAAATTTTCTTACGTTTTATAAGTTGTAGGTCGTAGGTACGAACCCAGACAGGTGCTTTACTTTGTGTAAATTACTTCATCACCACTGCTCTCAAATCGGTGAAGGAAAACATCGTGAGGAAACCGGCATGTTCTAGAATCAACAATTTTAAAACGTGTGACATCCACCAACCCGCACTGGGCCCGCGTGGTGGATTATGGCCCACTACCTCTCACAGAGAAGAGGCCTGTGTCCCAGCAGTGGAAACATTATAGGCTGATTATGATAAGGACAGAGTCAGGTTGTATGTTGAATAAAATATGATTCGCGACCGTAACATTAAAACCATCAAAACAATCCTCTAAGTTCATATAATCCTATTGAATGACTATTTCATGAAATATCAATCAATAGGGTTATATGAACTTAGCGGGTTGTATTGATGAATTTAATAATTATAATTCTGTAAATACATACTTGTTTCGGTCGCGAATCATATTTTGTTCAACATACTCGTACAACCTGACACTGACCTGCAAATTGAAAAAAAAAAAACTTATTAAATTTTGAATTTCGCGGGCTACTCTTGCGCTTCCCACTTAAGGTGACGAACATTTTGGATGTGACTGTGCCAAGGCATTTGTGCTAGAATCTCACTGCTCTTTTTCGAAATTGTTCCTTCCTGTTGTTTGAAGCCATTAAATTTGGTCGTAATTTTTTACAGGAATGCTGGAGGTCGCGTGGTGGTGGCCGAGGCAGGCGCCCTGCACGCGGCGCGCTGCCTGGCGCACGCGGACGCCATGGCCACGCTCGTCACGCACCAGGCGCAGCACCTCGTGCCACACCACGGCGCGCACCCTAGTCAGTATACACTGCAGTCTGCAATACATACGATATACTGTTTTTTTTCCCTTAGCGATATCTCTAAGTATTTCGATTAAAATGCTGGGACTTTTTTTTTTAACCCGTTGCATAATTTGCAGCTTATTATTTTATCATAATCTTAAACGATCAAAATCCTGGATCTGCTCAGGATTATTGTCTTTTTCTCATAATTTTCGAATCATGACAAAATATATTAAACAAAACCCTGGTTCCATCCATCAACATACAGCGGTAAGTACGGTCGGCTGCAGAGAAATCTCAACCCCTCCCGAGTATGTGTACTATGTCTAGGGGGTGAGGTTTCTCTGAAGCCGACCGTACTCACCGCTATATGTTGATACATACTGCATACTGTACAAAAAACACATTACCTTGAGCCCGATGTAAGTGACGATGATGAACCTCATTTAATGCAAAGCCAGTGCACGCAAATAATTCAATATTCTATATTTTCCCAGGTCAAATAGTAAGATCACTCCTAGAAGCTGAAAAATGGGAACTAGCACTAGAAATAGCCACAAAATCAGGACTCCCTAGAAACAGCGTACTAGCCGCTTGGGGAAAAGCGTGCCTAAAAGCTGGCTGTTTCAAGCAAGCCAGAGAAAAGTTCGCACACTGCTTCAAAAACGCTTTAAACGTATGTGCTGAGGTCACAGAAGAATGTGAATTCGGTAAAGAGGCTTCTGAATCTCAATTCATTAATCGAAGGCTGCATAGTATGAGGCATTCAGAACGGACGAGTTCTATGTCGAGCGTGCAGTCGGATGGTCGGCCACGGAGCAACCCGCCTCTGCTGAACGAAATTATTAGCATGCTTGAAGATATGAACTACCCTGTTAACCAACAGCTGCTGAACAAAGCTGAAACTATAAAGGTAAGTCTTCTTAGTTGCTTTATTGCTGTAAAGATATAAAAATAACGTCATGAAATTAAACAGGTTTTCCTTATTTCCGCCCTCACCCCATTTTCCTCATCACTAATTTCTTAAAGCCTTTTTAATCTGTTGCCAAATCACTCGTCACATGATTTGATTGGCTGTTCGTATAAAAGTGTAAACCAATCAGCGCGGTAATAGCGTAACACACTGACAGTAGGAATGGCTTTCATTTTGACAGTTCAACAACATTCATTGCGTTGTTGAGCAGACAATTTTTTCAAACATATGATGCAATGGATTATCAATATCCTTCAAAATTATTCAGATTATGGTTGATAGTGTTTACGCAATTGGGGTGCAGGACACGATTCACTGACTTGATCAGCCTTTCGAAAACCGCGGGGTAGTATTAATGCTCTGTTTTACCGGCCATTTCTGACCTGCTTTAAAGCAAAATAACATACAAATTATCAAAACTTTGAAACTTATTTTTCAGTCAACAAACGAGAAACTAACAACTATGAAAACCAACAAAAAGAAGATACAACTCAACGAGCCAGCTTTAAACATAATGCACACCCTAGCCAGCGTAAAAAAGATAAAACAGGGTGACTATAGCGACTTCCAGACCGCGACAGTACAGCCAAAGAAGAGCTTAGCCCAAGGCCTTTTACGAAGAAACAACAACCATACCGAACCAAAAATAGACCACCAGCATAAAAGATTAGACCCATTCTTTTACAAAGAATGCGTGTACTATCTAACGAACTATGGGTCACATACTGCAAACATAGCATTCTTCATGAAGCACAGTAACTTGAGTGAAGTAATCAGGTACTGTTATGATAACCTGGTTGATAAGGAGACGTTCACGGATTCCGTTTATATGGAATGTTTGAAGAAGGAGAAGGTGAATGATTTGCTGAAGGCTATGACTGATATTGATAGTACGCTGGATATGTGGGCGGTAAGTTGGTTGACTAGTTATTATCACCTTGATTTCCACTGCTATGGATATCTGAACTAATTTGACCTAATTTTTTATACCAGCATCTTCAAACTCCATGTAAATGGCGCCTGTTTCGAAATTTTCCACTAAACATCTTTGATTAAAATTGAATTTCAGCATCAGCAGTTCAGTGCCCCGTGAAAAATAATTAAAATCCCGCCTTAACTTGTAACCAACCTCTGTCTCTACAACTATTTCAATATCAATGACACTCTTTAAACTGTCCCAAGCTGCCATACTGCAGCTTGGGACATAAACTCCGCCCATTTCCCCACTTCCCCATCTCCGCACGATTGTTCAGCGAAAACGCGCGCGATAGTCGACTGTAAAGTAGCTTGACTGTGTTATAAGTCTGATTTGCAGTGGCATACCATTAACACGAATGGTTGCAAAGTTGCACTGTCAAAATGTATACACACGATCGCGAATAGTTCACTTCCATTCTTTAACACAGGATAAAACTGAGAATATTAGGAACATGATGATGAAATTGTTAATTTCACTAAGTGACACTTACACGTAATTTTTTCGGTAAATTTTTTAAAACCAGATGGCGCCGGCATTTCCTTGCTGCCTGATCCCTGAGAATGAATGCCGAAACAAACTCAGCAGCCATGCATGCATTCATTGCATGCATTGCATGTCATGCAATTTCCTATTTCTCTGTTCAGGAATACATAATGCACATATGCCGCACGCTAGAGATGTCGAAGCGCCTGGAAGCACTGTACTCAGTACAATGCGGCAGCGGGCAGCACGCGCGCGCGGCGGCCACGTGCGCGCTGCTGTACGCGCGGCCGGCGCCGCTCGCCGCGCGCCTGTACACCGTGCTGCACGCCAGGCAACATCATCTCTCCGCCGCGCTGCATCATCTAGCGCACTGTGTTCCCGTGCCTACCAGTTAGTATACTTATTTATTTATTACAGCATGAAACTTTCAGCTAAAAAAATCAACAAAAAAAGGAAACAATAGTCGACAGAAAGTCAATTACAAGTCTTCGCGCTTAGACTTTTATTAGATTTTTTGTTGTGAACATACAAGCAGTAACATATTACTGAGTATATTTAATAGTTAAAACTATTAAAATAACCACTTGTGTTTGCAATTAAAAAGTGAGAGAAAATTTAAAAATAATAAACTGCATATATTTAAAAAAAAATTGCCTTAAGCACCTTCTAGCTGGGGCACACTCACTGGTGGTAAAGAGATCCAAATCGTGTTGTTTGCATATTTTATTAAAATTTTTGCTTGCACGCACAGTGTAACTTCTGCCTATAATTAGTCGAACTATGAGGTATACGTAAGGGTTGTATAAATCGAATGTTTTGTTTGGAACATTGAAATAAAATTTTGATAATAACCCAGGGCTGTCAATAGTATTGTTAAAGATTTTTAATAGGAATAAATAGTCAGCAATCTCACGTCGATCTTCGAGTGGTAATAAATGATACTTCTTACAGAGTTCCCTTCAAAATGGTTGAGCTGAATGGTGCTGATCCATACGTCATGTTCGTGAACGGGCGCCGTCAGTAGGCACTGGTCATTTCTTAGCTGCCATGGCTTATTTTATAATTCCATAATTATTTTTATCTTTTTATTACGGACGTTTTTAACGTGCACGTCTTTCTACATCGTTCTCACATGTATAATTTCAACATGAATGATGTAACCACTTTTTTGTAACAATATTTTGATTTAAAAGAGTGTCCATGGAGTTTCTGGCCCGTTCTTCTCCATAGGTACCTACTACGCTTTGGAATGGGCAACTAGCTTCATTTTTCCAACTGACCGACCCCTTGACAATTCAAAAGTTCCTGTAATTGGTTTATTTGAAATAAATTCTTTGAGTTTTGAGTCGGAGATAATCGATTGAATGTTATGGAATCTTTTGATGGAAACAAATATATTTTATGAAACGTCTTTGGATGTTCTCAATGCGAACGATGTGCTTGTGATAACAAGAGTTCCATATCTGAGATGCATACTCTAGTTGGCTTCTAACAAAAGTGCAATACAATATTTTAAGTGTTTTAGCATCTGTAAAGCACTTAGAGAGACGCAATTTAAAGGCTTTTTTGACAATGGCGTCAATATGTGTGTCAAAAACTAACTTACTATCTAGGTGGATGTCACGAAAAGTCACGAATAGTATCGCACCAAGGCAAGGTTTGGTCCACTAAAGTCAAGATGGTGGCTAGAATAGCACTTTTCTACCTAATTATAAAATGGAGCCCACGATATTCCACTCATGTTATATCACCTAAAACTAAAAACACATCGGAGGTATAATTCAAAGCTGTTCGGTTCAAAATTAATCAGGAAGTTATTAAGTTGATACGAAAACGAAAAGCATTTATTTTGTTTACACAAATAAACAACGCAAATATAAAGCTTTACGTAATCTCGTGAGTTCCGTTTTTTAAGTCTGATGTTAATCCAGAGATCCTCCGCCGAGGAGTGAAGGAGCGGTTGTGGGGTAAAAGGTTGGTCCCTGAGCGTCGCGATAAGTTCACCACCACATCGCGTTGGTCCAGTGATAGCATAATCCCGGTCACGGCGCCACACTATATATCGATCATCAAACAACTCTTGAGCTTAACATTTGCCACGTTTCCGTTAACCCTTTGACCGTCACAGTCGTGTATAGACGACAAACCAAAATGTGCCCAGCACGCCACGGTCGCGACAGCGTGACCGAATTTTATACGTAAATAAATGTCATAAAACAGCATTTTTTGGTAATTTCCCTTGTTAATTATGTACCTTGACTCTTCGTAATTTATTTGAAGTGAACTGCTTTCGTTAGATTTAATTTTTAGTAACGTAAGATGACAAAAACGAAAACCAGTCATAAAGTTCGAAAAACATAGTGCCCCCGACGCCACAGTCACCATAACAGGACACGTAGTGATGCAGGTAGTAGTCAATATAACAGGAATATCGACCTCGACGGCAACTTACGTTATATTTAATTTACTCTGAATTCTGCACTAGTAAATAAATAAAACATTTCATACTGAGCTTTTACGTTCGAGAAATCAAGAAAATTTTATAATACTGAACTATGCACTCTCTATAAGTCGAGTGTTAGTTGATTATCGATTAATTGTAATGACTGTAATGCCATCTCTATCACACTGTTGTATTGTCTGTGCCGGGAACGCCACAGTCGTCTATGCTTGACAGTCCCATGGCGTCATACGCGGAAATTTTTTGAATAGATTAGTTCGTTTACTATTATTAAATATTATTAATAATGGATGACTATAATATGAGTAGTGAAGTGAAGTGAATATGAATGGTGGCTGGATTAACTTCCGCCATTAAATATTTTTTTTCAATGTTGCGGCCACGCATAAGACCTATATTAATCGATAGCTGGAATCAATGCAAACAAGTTGTGTATGAGACAAAAAGTTCTAAAGTGTCACGTTTCCGAGATATGAGCTATCAAAGTAAAAGTAAAGGTCGAGGAATGACTTTGACCTTGAAATTAATTCCTCGACCTTTATGAACTTGGAGGGTTTTAATGATGATTTTGATGATTTTAATTCTGTAGCTAGGTACATACGTCTTGCAGCTGCGAATAATATTTTAATCAACATACAACCTAGCACTGGCCTGCAAATTGCAAAAAACCTAAGAAATTTTTAATTTCGCGGGCTACCCTGACGGTTCCACCTTAACCTTCTAGCTCTACTAAATATCATAATATGCGCTTTATTACTTTGAAAAAAAGTCAAAATGGCGGAAGTTAGTCCGGCCAAAAAATTCAAACCCGTTTAAATAGATATTTACCTGTTATAAATTATTTTGTGATAGAAAATACGATTACAAAAAACCGATGGTTCATGTCTCATTTTATTTATTGCATTATCAAATAATAATATTGCAATCTAATTTCTCATATTTACAAAAGTTTTTCCACAATATGAAACAGAATATCAGTGAAACGAAAGTAACGAAAAATACGAAACTCTTAGAACTAAATAGGTACTTACCTATTATTATTTCGATATTATTAATATATATCAGTTGCGCACCTCTAGTGCAGAGGCGAGCAAATTAAAAAAGCCGTGCCAGCTACGCCACTGTCATCATAATAAGACGACAAGAAAGTACGTCAAGAGAACATAGTGCTGCGATGGTATTGACTTGGTTTTATCGATTTTTGTTTTGAATTGTGGATTCAACGCCGAAACTGTGACACATATCATTATGATTTCTGTCCTAAAGGACAAAGCGGGATGAAATAAAACTCCTGTGTTATATTTTTCCGGTATAGACTTTTTATTAAAAACATACTGTAGGTTAAAAAATAAACAGTTAGTGCTTTATCGATATAATTTCGAACTCACTACTATTTTGTAGGTATTAAAGGATGAATTCATAGCTTGGCGCCGAGGGCACGCTTTTTCTTTTTTGACGTGGCGGTCAAAAGGTTAAAACAAGATCGCAAGAATTCAATGAGACCTGACGATAAAACGAGTCTGTTTTTGTTTGCAGTCCCTGTACGTTCTGGTAAATAACAGTTAGACACTTCACTATTATCAGTCATTTGTAATATACGTAAAAACGGGGTGAATAGGGATGCAGGGGTGAATCGGGACGAAACTTTAAAATGGATTTTAACATTGAAATAATATAGTTTGTTGCCAACAAGGGCACTTAATCGTTGATTATAATACAGTAAACACATTAGAGTCCTTTTTGGAAACAAACTATATTATTTCAATGTTAACATCGCTTTTAAAGTTTCGTCCCGATTCACCCCTGCATCTCTATTCACCCCTTTTTACGGTAACAATCTTTGTATAAGCACAAATATAACGTAATGAAATTAGCCAATTTATTTCGAAATAAACATTATTTACGCATAACAGACCTAAATATTTGCAATGTGGGTAAAAGTAAGATAAGTTAGTTAGAATGTTTCGATCATACGATGTTAGGCAGGACCACGCAGGACACAACTGAGCGAGCAAGCCAGCACCTATACATCACACGCGTGTGTACAAGCGAGATAGATATGCAATTAAGTGTTGGATCTTCCAGACAAACAGCGCGATAATGAATACAATAGAAACTCATTAGTGATTCCGAGGTGATAATCTTTTTACCATAATAAACTAAGGAACATACAAATTGCAAACTTTGACAGATTTTAAAATTGAAACATAATATAACGAATATACTTATAGCAAGTTCTACTTAATATTGAGTGCATATTAAGGTACCGGGTTAAACAATTTTGTTTAATTCCGTTTCTTTTCTAATAAAAAGGTTTTGCAGTTAACATCTTTGCGCACATGAATAATATTACCATGTTTCACCCATACAAATTCATAGCGTTTCTCTTTAGCGATAGTTTTTGTTTTATTCAAAAGTTTTTTGGATTCAAGGCTTAGATGGTCATTGATGTAAACACCGTGAGGTGCTCCTTGGAAACCGATATCAGAGGTGGACAGATCCTTGTCGGCACGCGCAGCCGCAATAAAGTCCTCCTGTATTAAGAAAGAAAAAAAGAAAGAAAGAAAGGTCTATTAAGAAAGGTCACTATCTCTAATTTCTCCTTGGAGTTCTGTATAGGCACCCTTGAGATATATATAATCTGGGCCTTAGGACAGCTGTAGTTGATTTTGCGACCGATGGCGTCAACGATTGAGAATCAATTCTCATCCATCTTTAGGGGGACACCTTAATCTCCACATTATTTAGTTGAGATCGCTGATCATGTGAGGAAAACTCAAGCTTTGTTGAAGCTAACTCTGCTTGCAATGAGGAAACTGTATCCTGAAGCTTCTCAAACTCTGAGGCTTTTGTTTCAAATTAGTGTCGAATTCATCCAGCCTACCACTGGACGAGTCATAGTTTTTCTTGAGCTCACTCATCATTAATGAATTTTATGTCGCTGACGAAAGTTAGTAAATCCAGCAGCTGTTGCTTCATTTCTCGAATCGCACTCGCACTGTGCCCAGTGAAGCTGCAGGTTGAGGGGAAAGTAACGCCGGCGATGCCAATCTCCATGCAGGGTATTTCCAATGTGCTCTTCGGTCAGCATCCAATTCCCACAAACCCCCTTCAGATATATTGGCACAAGAGAAGTCCAGGAATTTCTTGCAGCTCGCACATTGAACCCCGTCGTTAAATTGGTCATTGCAAATTGAACACGTCTTCATCACGAACAAAACAATTATATTATACGTAATAAAACTTTATAGAATACATGGTTAAGGCTACATTGGCTGATATTCTTGCCAGTGTTGCTGACACGACACTGCACGCATATAACCGTTACCTAGGCAATTCTTACTACGCGAAGAAATTAAAATCGCTGTCACTTTCAGTACGAGTGATTATCGCTCTACGATTTATACAGTTCCCCAAAAAAACTCGCTTTTATTTGTATATCAATCACGATTTTTTTTCTTTCCAGAAACTAGTGATGCGCGCTCCTTCCACTTCAACTTAGACAAGGTGACCATAGACAATCTAATGACATCAATAACTCGACAGATTGAACTCGCAAAGTTTCTATCATCATGCGAAGAGAGTGGGAGACTCACAGAGAGGGTCATAAATGAGGCGATACCCATACAGAGTGCTCGTAAGGAGTCTGAGAGTACGGATGTAAGACCTCTAACGCTATTTGGATCTAATACGGACAAAATAAGACTTGTAGCTGTCGTACTGGCTAGTGGACCTAGAATTGAACTGGGGTTCGAGTTAGCTATCAAGTAAGTAAATCTTCTCAAACAATCTTGGAAATTTGAGCGTTATTTTGACAACCTTCTTCGAGATAAATAGAAATTGCTGTACTGGCCAAATACATACGTGTAGCGGCCGGCAAAAGTTGTATGAAAATCCATATCTGTCGTGGTTTAGCGGCCAAATAAATTACATAGTAAACTCATATCTATCGTGTAATTCAAAAACGGAACGATATTTTACTCAAAAACATGGCAACCAAGGAGGTAAATTATCAAAGGTTTTATTTAAATTTGGAACTGGCTTGCAAATAGAAAGCTGCTTATTGAAAAAAACCAAGTGAACGCTTTAACGCGGGAAAAATTATTGTTGTTCGTTATTCGTCATTGATTTTGAAAAGTAATTGTATTATAATGTCTGCGCATTATTTGAGAAAAGTACTATACAAGCCTTGGCCACAACTAGGCATTGATGGGCTTACGTATGTGTGCCTCGGCTTCGCCTCGGCCCACATTTACACGTTCGTCCATCGATGCCTCTTTTGCTGGCCGCTGCAGTAATTTACTAGGTATATATCCCTATTCTCTTATACATACGTACATTAACTCACGCCTTCTTCCCATGGGGGAAGGCAGACATTACAGAACGCTACCTGCTTCGATCCTTACATGCTCCTTTTGCCTCGTTTAGGTAAGACTTTTAATTTCATAATCGGAAGATTATGAATGTAAAAACTCATATTGTTGGACCTTTAAATACTGGTAGTCAGCTGCATGCTGTTATACTGAAACGCGACCCGACAAAGTTGAAGACAAGCTAGGCATACGACGACTTGCTACTCAAGGCTTTTGGGTAGCGGGCGCCCAGAGTGGGGATTCCATCCGCCCACCGAGGGACCCCAGGGAAGACGATAGCACAGTGGTCACGTGCTACCGTGCACTGCGAGGTTCAGGGGAGACCCCTTTACAGTCTCCCCAGGAATATGCCTGACAGGCGTTGCACGGGGCGGGTTCTGGAGTTGGTCTTTTACACGGAGCTTTTAAGAGGAACCGGAACCCCCCTCCATGTGCTGATGGTGGCCACAGGGGTGGTTTTTGTGAAGTAAGAATCCCACACTCCCCGACTTCTTTCCCCAGAGGCCGGGCGCCTTTTGACGGTTTCTCCGCTACATCAAAAAAAAAGAAAGACATACGACGACATTGTTGGACCTTTACATTTAAGCAGATATCAGACGCTTCACAATTTGTAAATTTTTGTCTTTCATTTGGAATCTTTAACTTGAAATGACGTCTGAAAACAAAAAAATCTAAAGTCAAAAAAATATTCGTTAGTGAACCGTTCCAACGATGTTGGATTACGGCACTCCCCTTTTGAATGATCGAACATGAAATGAAAAGAGCAGATGAAAATTGATTCCTATGTAATTTTGTCGGTGTCGTGTGAATGTGGGATGACACAAATGAACGTTCGCTCAAATGAAGCGTCTGATATCGGGTTTACGAGATTTCCAACTTGCGTCTTCGTCAAATTTGTAACTACTTTCGATTTATATCCAGGATCATAACTGAACATAAGCTGGACTCCATGAACATTTACATCCACGTAGCGAGGTTTCTGGTGCATTCCGACAGGTTTATGGAAGTCAAGACGTTGGCCAAATGTATACGAGCGTCCAAAGAAACTGCAGCTAGGTAATAATAATAATCATTATGAACTTTCTTTGTAAAATTTACGTTTTCCAGTAGCTGTTGTTTTAATAAGTTAGTTAAGTTGTAATAAGCTTTTTTTAAGTTGAGGTGCTAATATGACCGTATAGGCCCCAGAAATCTATGCTTATCTATCATGGACGTTGGATAAAAAAAAGTCGGATGGAACTCCGCTAAGACAAAACAGGGGTGCAAGCACGGCCTCTGCGATAGGCTTGAGTCACGCATTTTATCACGGTTTTGCTCCTAAACTGTGATAAAAATGTGTGACTCAAGTCTATCACAGTAGGCCGTGCTCGCCCCGCTAAGTCCCGTTTGTGTCAATATTTATGTGTGTTGCCGTTTGCGCGCGTAATGGCCGACCGATTAATGTGTAAACGTGTGCGTGCCCGGCCTGTACGTACAGCGAGCTGGCCGACTTGAGTGACACAGTTTTTTGCTAGCGAGAATATGTCCCACTTTTTTTGTTCGTCCATGTTATCTATAGAGTCAATGGTATAGTCAACAGGTTCAATGGTGCAATATTTTTTTGCATTTATGTCGATTCCAACAATTTCAGAATACAGTATTAATAACTTTTAACGAAAGGGAAGGATTTTTCCTCTAACGTCAATATTTAAAGTGCATTCCCTTCTGGGCCCGTTCTTTCTTAGCAGTTAGTTTCGGATTATATGCAGCCTAAAATGGCCGAAATATGCATGCATTTTTCTAGTAAGATACCGTTAATAAAACAAGTCCAAATATGTACGATCAGTAGATTTTGGGTAAAATATGCATTAACCTGAGAGTTATGCCAAAATATACAAATGCATATGCAAACAAGCATTTGCTTAAAAAACTATCTCTACTGATAATGCATTTTAAAATTTCCAGCCTAATGAGTGATCAGGTATTGGAGTCTGGTGTAAGCGCAGTTGTGACTCGCTGCGAGTCTCGAGGGCAGCTGTATGATGAGCAAGCTGAGATCCTTATTGGAGACATACACAGCGTTACTATAAAGGTATATCAACAATAACATGGACTATGACCCTTCACTGATAAGTAGTTCACCAGAATGTTCATAAATTAACTGAGTCAATACTGAGAAATAAGATTTTGATAGTAGCTTAATTAGTGGGCCTATTTACTGTAAAGGACAATGCCCATCTTTGTATGGAGCTCAGACTATGGTGCTAAACATATTTCAGGCTATAAGTTTCTATTACTGGCGCAATAGTATTTTTGATAAGTGTAGCACCTAGGTCGGCTTTTCAGGCAGTCTTTTTTTTACGAATTCTAAAATAAATATTATTTTCCCAGATATCCTGCTACCTGGTATGTCGCAACGTAAGTAGCGCTTATATTCTCGCCGCGCGCAACGACCGAACGAACGACCTCCGTCGGGTGTTACAGGAAGCCGAGCGACTCGGCAACGACCAAGTCAGGAACGCCTGCCTTAAACGCCTCACTTCAAAAAACGTACTATAAAGGCAAGCGTAGACTGGGGAAAGCCGCACCGCATTGAAAAAAATCCTCCTTCATCACTTTCGTACATTTTCTATGAACCAACTCTCACTACTGGCGGGCAGCACCGCATGTTTTGTATGAAACTGCGGCCCGTTGCGCTTATAATGTGCGGTTGGCTTTAAATGGAACTGTTATTTATCGCAAAATGGGGTAAATATGGATACAGGGATAAATGGGGCCAAATTGGTAAGGGACTCTTGAGAGTTGTTGTTGGCAACAAACTTTATTAACTATGACTGAAATCCTTTTCCCAGTTTTGTCCCTATTCAGGGGTGAACCCCTGATTTCCTGAATTGTTACACCTCATTTTATTAATCTTTTATAATGTGGAAAGAAAAATTTAATTGTAAATATAATAATTGGGTATTCAATTTGGGTGCTTATATCTATTAGAAGCCATAATGTTGCATACGGGAATTAAATTAATTGGCCTATGGTCTCAATGTAATTTGGCTAAAAGTTAAATCAATATTGCAGCTCATAGATAGATTTTTACATTTAAAATGTGGCATATGAATATCAGTAATTAAACGTTTAAACCCTATTTTAGTAATTCATATACTCAGATATGACTTGGTGCAATAATGACCTTGCATTTTCGAATGTCTATGACAATTTAATATATAATATACATATATAATATGAGACAACATCCACACAAGGTCTTCAGGTCCCGAACTAGGTAGAACCTGTACTACGGTAACCTGATGACTGATATACATATAAACACCCAGACACAGGTCAAACAGACATGTTCATGCACACAAATGTTTGACTTGACCGGGGATCGAACCCGGGACCAGCGGCTCAGAACGCAGGGTCGCTACCAACTGCACCAACCGGTCAGTCATTTGTATAAAATATATGAAATTAATAATCTTTTGTTTACCAACCTTTGACTACCAACATTTATAATTCGTAACCAGTATTATTTCTGATGCAGTGTTCATTAAATTGAATAAATTATGATTATAAAAATAAGTAATATATTTTATAATGTGTTAAGTAATCACCATGTTTAAAAAATTCAGATATTTTTTTGATTGTATTAATTACAAATGTATTGGTCTCATAATGTGATATCATTGTAATTATTAACTCATAATCATTCATGTTATTCTATATAAATAAAATTTTCTATGATTATTATTTGAATTTTCAATATTATTCTCATAAAAATGCATAATTCTTTTAAAATTAAATAATTCTCATATAATTTAATCCCACTACTCCCCAACCATAAAATAATACAAAAATACTGCTGATAAAACTTTATTGGGACATTAGAACATAAAGTATGAATTATATAAAAATCAGGTGCATTGGACAGATGGTCAATGACTGCGTCTGCATCACTAGCAACTGCAGGCAAGACTCCAACTCTTCAGATCTCACAGAGAGAGAAGAGCACACTTCAATGGACCTCATCCTACCAGCTAGGCTATCACGGTGGTGTATTCAATAGCAAAGTTCACATTTTGTTCATAACACTATATTGCGCACTTAATTTTCAGTCTTGACACATTGTCTGCTTCAAAGCATGATTACTGTGTAGCCATCGCTTTTTTCTTCGGTTTTTTCAAACGTTTCAACCCATTTACGCTTGTTTTCAGTAAATTGGAATATGCAGTACTGAATGTCTCCACATCTCGTTGTTCTACAACTGTTGATATCTTTTTACTCTTTGATTGTGCCCGTACCAAACATTTGTATTCTGGATTTTTCATTACTGGCTTTCCATCACGAGGTTCCGGTTTAGTACGACCATCATCTGAGACAAAAATAAAACATGTTATTATTTATTACAGTATTACAAGCAATACAAAATCAATCTTCTAATTAAACTTACATCTTTTCATAGTCATAGTAACTGATCCCGCAGTACGTGCTTTTTGAAACAACTTTGTGAGCTCTACAAGAAACTGAAAACAAGAATTGATTTAAAAATAATAGAAATATGGGAGAAAAAAAATTGTCACAACTAATGAGTGACGCTTACCTCATCATTACCCAATAAAACCATGTTTTTAGTTGATATTTGTATATGTTACGTTAATTACTTTTATAATTATTGTGCACTATTATCTTCGGTACAAGTTGCACATTTTACAAATAAATTATTTGAACCATTCCATTCGCACCATACCATTAGGTACGGGACACGTTGACAAGACAGTAATGACATTTCAGTTTTTATGTTGCCATGTTGACATACCATAGATTTCTTTTGATTATTGCCAAGCTTGACATTAATCGACTAATCGACTATTGCCAAATTTCTAGAATCACGAATCATCAAAACATGTGATAGACAGTGACGAAGCAAGGTGGACCTGGCTGTTGAAACCTGACAATTTTAGCAAGGAAACAGCCAGACGAAAGATGGAGAAACACGATTTGTTCACCCAGAGACCAGAACACACATGCGTTGTAGCATGAATTACATGAATGAATACACATGCGTTGTGGCAACGGGCATGCATGCGTTATTGACAGCGTCTCCACACACGCTATTTATTTCTTGTCCACGTTTCACTTTGTTTCTTGTTTCTGGTTTATTAAGAGTTACGACCAAATACTTTTAATAATAGCTAAAACTTAATAGGTTCTAGTTGAAGCTATTATGTTTTAAGGATGCGAGAGTTTATGTGGTTTGATGCCATACGCTATGCCCTATTGCCAGCGCAGCGTGAGACATGCCCCTAGCGCGCGGCTACAAATCGATAAAATAATACATAGGGTACCTACCTACAATAAATAAGGAGGAGCAATCGTTGTATCGATTAAAAAATAGTCAAAAAGTTTTTTTATGTTTTTATTTTAAATCAGCCTTAAATTAACCACACTAACTAGTGAATTGCGTCTAGTAGCGCAAGTTGAAAACGCACGAGTAGGTATAGTTACAGCAATTAAAAAATAACAATACCTACCGTTTCTTGTTTTCACCGCAGTTACGATGTCATAAAATATCTAGGTATGATTATTCCATTGTATGGTTATATCGGAGCAAATAACCAGTAAGTACCTAATAGGTACCTACTGAGAATATTTTTTACGTCCTTATCAATGATAGAAATGGTTTTATTTTATTTTAGGTAAGTACCTAGGTAATTTTCATTTAAAATTGTAATTATGTAGGTACTAGACAAAAATTTCACAAATAAGTCTATATTGACGATGGCGACTTAACAAGAGCCAACATAAAATATTTCCACTAAAATACAAATATTGATGTACGTAAGTAAGTATCATTGAAACTGTTACTAACATTGGATGAGCTTTAGAGGTCAACAGACTGGACTACCTTCATGGTTTGATTTTTCCTGATAACATGTCTCGCCTTTTATCTAATGAAAGTTTCTCGATAGGTACCTACAGTAACTTATAAACAGCTACTCATTAATACCATATTTCATGGGTAAACGTATCGTATATCGTACAAAAGCGAGAGCCGCAGACGGCAGACGACACTTTTGACACACTACACACAATACAATTTAATACATAGACCTACACAAGTTATTTATGTTGATCGATGTAGTATTATTGCAGCGCGCGGCTTCGACAGTCGACGAGGCGGCACTCTGATCGTCAGTCTAAACTTTGCGTGTCAACCGGAATCTCGCATATTTTTCGTAACACTATTGGCATTTGCTCATAAGAAATGTCCAATCACGGTAAGAAATTCGAATTTTACTAAGTAACTACATTTGTTCGGTAATGATCTCCTTTCAATAAAAAATATTTTTCTAACCTTAACCATCATTCAATTAAGATATTAACAGCTCCAAAAATCGTATGTTACTTGAGGAATCGACCATACAATAACTTATGTATCGTGGTCGAATTCTACATCGAATGAAGCGGTCTATAAACTATGTAAATATTTATGCAATGTAAATAGAAGGACCCTTAAACATTAACACGGTAATATTATCTATTATTACCGTGACATTAATTTAAAATAAATGTATGTACTTACTTAGGTAGATGGTTTAATTATCGATGTAAGTGTATCTACATCAACAAAATGATACAAAAAGTATAATAAAAATACACTCCAAAGCGCCTAAAAATTAACTTTTATTATGCTACCTACTTTCTAATAAAATATCTTGCTGCTAGTAAACCTACTGTTGACACTTTTTATCGTACCTACTACTCACAATATTTTCAACCTTGTTAGTTTGTTTAAAAAGATTTAAAACATAACAATCAGACGTGCTTACAGCACGTAATTATCAGGGTTACAAATTATAAAAGGTTAGGTTAGGGCACCTATTTACTTTGATTACTTTCTATATATGATAACTGTGTAGTTTACCAATAATACCTATTAATTGGTAAACTAAACAATTACGAACCATTTTTTTTTTTCACTAAAGGGCTCTGAGAGACACACTTGTGGCTTGATTTGATCGTTTGATTATACCTACTTATCAATTGAGGGTAGGTTTATTATTGACCTCGTTTTATTTTAGAGTATGATTGAGGATTGATGTGTGAGTAGATAAGGAGAGACCAAAGAAAATATCATGGATTGCGTGAAGGATGACTAGAAAAGGTTGAATATGGAAGTAACAGCTGATAGAGATAAGTGGAAGGAAAAGACAGCGCTGACCTCAAATAATGGTGTGTGGGCAGCTGGGCAGGAGGATAATGATGTTCTATCCTTGTTGTAGCGGTCCCTATAATGCGACCTATTTAAGCCCACTGGTATTGTTGGTTGGGTAAGAAATAACAATGTCTACTTCTTCGTCTCTCGTATCAGCACGAAAGCCATCAGCTCTGTCGTCGGTCCCTCTTGGCCCCAGTATTGTACTAATCACTACACGCTTTTGGTTCTGCTTGCTTTCATATATTGCGGCGCCGCAGGTAAGTACGGCAGAAATCAGCCGCGGGATGTCCAGACAAGCTGCTAATACCTTCACTATCGTTTGTTCCAGTTCCATATTACGTGACGGCCTCTGTGACTGCCGCCGGTGTACTTGGCGGCGCTTACATAGCGTATCGTCTGTCTCAAGACAAGCCGACGAAACTACCAGAAACATGGGAAAAAGTCGGGGTTCTGAAAACGATCAATGTGTACCCAATCAAGTCTTGCGCACCTGTTTTACTGAACACAGTTGAATGTACTTATATGGGATTAAGAGATGGATGGCTCCGAGACAGGTTTGTATAGATATATATAGGTACATGCTTTAAGTTATTGTTTATTTATGTGTCTCTTACATACATACATAAACTCCCCATGGGGGGTAGGCAGAAACTACAGAACGCCACCTGTTACGATCCTTACATACTCCTTTTGCTTCCTTTACGTTCATGCATCTGGTCATACCTACACACACGCCGGTTGCTACGCACCTGACCTTTCTAAAGAACATCACCAATAAGGTTACTATTATATGTATAATTGTCCTTCTAGGGCGTTCCCACTCGGCCGCGGCGTTTCCTCACATCTGCTTTCTAAATATCTTTTGTTAGCCGCCTTTCACTCATCCACTCAACATAAACAAACCGTCTAAGCATACTCGTTTCAAATTTTTGTCACTATGTTCCATCTTCTTTTAAGTCGTACCGTTGCCTTATGACATCAGCCCTGTGCCTCTTACTCGCCTATTAAACAAACACTTGCTTAATACATTTTTTTATTTGTTGTCCACAAGTTCCACAGCAGATGCATAAAATCCTCCTATAAACTACCTACGCCTGAGCAATCAGAACACTTGGTTTGCTATAGTGACCTTAGTTATTTTGCTGCCGAATCCTACGGGTATTACAGCCGTATGTAACATACATGTTATGAATAATTATGTCTGTCTTATTTTG
Source organism: Brachylomia viminalis (assembly GCA_937001585.2). Taxonomy (NCBI): domain Eukaryota; kingdom Metazoa; phylum Arthropoda; class Insecta; order Lepidoptera; family Noctuidae; genus Brachylomia; species Brachylomia viminalis. The sequence continues at coordinate 10,356,997 of OW443307.2, read as the reverse complement.
CTGCTTTGCAGAGTCTTGATGGTGGTCGATGATAAGAATAACTTCATAACAGCAAGAGCTTACCCTGAACTTCTACAAGTATTCCCTACTATTAGAAATTCTGTTCTTACTTTGAAACATGCAAACATGGAAACAATGAGCGTCAACCTAGCTGAGGTAGGTTATCTAAACTAATATTAAAAAAAGGTTGACTAGGTTGTTTGCTGGTAAGAGGTCTACCTCTTCAAAGCTGGTTTGGATTAACCGTTTACTAAAATTCTTTCACTGATAGAATGCTACACTATTATCGAATGCCTTAGGATGTTTTATGCCATGACGGGGTCCGCTAGGCCCGATGCCTGCCAGGGTTGCAGGAAAGTCCGAGAAGGATACCGTGGCCGCTGACACAGGCAACTGAAGGTACACGGGTGGGTTTTAGTCAGTAAGTGTGACATGCTCTCCCGCTCTGCCCAGAGCGGGAGAAGTTATTTGACAATTTCCCAACCTCAAAAAAAAAAAAAGTTTTATGCCATAGTTGACTTCCACACAGACGAATGTCGCGGTCAGAAGCTATTGTCATGATCATCATAATCAGCCTACAGCAGTCCACTGCTGGACATAGGCCTCTCCAATTGCACGCCATTCAGCTCGATTCTCGGCAACTTTCATCCAGCTGCTACCAGACACGAGTGGCGTGATATTTCTTATAAAATTTTGTTTTAGTATCACAATGATATGTCATATTTATAAATACGATTGGAATTATCAACAAGATACACAATGCTATTTAGACCTTTGATAATAGATATAGACTTGAATGTTTTGATTACTTTATTTTAGATTGTAGCTCTACAAAAACCTAAAACGGCAATTGTATGGGGTGATCCAGTAAGTGTGTACGATTGCGGCTGGGAGGCGAGCGAATGGTTCTCGAGGTAAACAGTTATGCTTTATCACAACGTTGTTTATTTTTGTGTAGGTACATTAATGTGCTATAAAGTTCGCCTATTTACGTCTGTGTTATCAGCTTCGTGTATATAGCTCACAGTTGATAAAGTTTATCAACGTGACTTTTTCCATACTGTAAATATGTATTATTTAGGTAACAAGTTATTCTGAATCTGAAAGAATGCAGTGCAGAACCGCTCTTAACAGTATGTAATCTAATAAAATATGTTCCAGATTGATTGATCGCTCATCCGTGAGCTACCGCTTGGTTTATTATGCAGCGGAAAACTGCCGTAAATTGCGTACTGGCACTAATAAGTTTTACAAATTCACGAAGAACGATACGGTAAGTCACTTTTCAGTTCGTCTCTCATTTTTTTTAGTACCGTGCCTCAAAAGAAAAACAAACTGAACCTTATATTTTTTTTTTTATAGAAGCTCCTCGTTTGATTAGAACAAACTTTTGAAAAAAAGAAGGCTGTGGTAGGGATGGGCAAGTGAAACAAAAAATATCGATAATTATCGAGTCAAAAATATCGATACTTATATCGTCAGTTTTCGCATGATTATTAACACGAAAATTGTTAATTGTCTGTTAACTTCAGGGTCATATACATTTCACACAGCATTTTCGTGCACGCAGCCAAGTCTTACTGTTATATAGCATTTCATAAAGACTGTGGCGGGATTTTTTAAGTTTACGATGCGCTAAGAGCAAACATGCGACGACACGGTTAGCGCAGTGGTTAAGGCCCCATTCACATAGGAACGCGCGGGCGCGGCGGCGGGTGCGGGCGCGGTGACTTGGCGAGTTCGTGTTCACATTGGCCGCCAGGCGTTTGCGCGAGTGTGACGAAACTTACCTGACGTCGCGAGTGAATCGCGGGGTCCGCCGCTAGTTCGACGTGAACACACACAAACATCTCACGCGTTTGATATTGCCGCGAGCGGCGCGCGCGCGCCAGTCGCTAGCTTGCCCGCTACGTGCGTTTCGTATGTGAACACTTGGATATTACGCCATATGTTTGATATTTCGCGACCGCGCCCGCCACCGCGCCCGCGAGTCAACGTGAATGAGCACTTAGTGATTGACTGCTGCGTTGCGTGTCGCGGGTTCAATTCCCGCACGGAACAAATATTTGTATGACCTACAAGTAGTTGTTCGGGGTCTGGCTGTTTGTGAGTTTTAAATGACTGTAAACGCACCCACAATACAGGAGAAATTCCTAGTGTGGGGCAACGTTTAAAAAAAACATCTTTATTCGATATTTGTTTTAGAATATCGAATTCGTATCAATTTCGATATATTTTTCAAAGCAACTCTGGTTTTGTGTTTAATGTTAGATACTCCTTGCATGCTATTAGCGTATCGTAAACTTTAAAATATCCCGCCACAATAACTATGAAATGCTATATAACAGTAAGACTATTGGCTGCGTGCACGAAAATGCTGTGTGAAACGTATATGACCCTGAAGTTAACAGACAATTAGCAACTTTCGTGTGAATAATCATGCGAAAATCGACGATATATCGATATTTTTGACTCGCTAATAATTATCGATACTGTTAAAAATATCGTTTTTTTTTCCACTTGCCCATCCCTACTGTGGACATGAATAAAGATTTGCAAAAAATCAGCTTGTTATGCTGTCGTTAAAAGAAAATATCTTGCTATTGCTAGTTACTGCATGGCCTAAAGATTCACGAAAGGGTCACGGGTTACTGATAAGTTATTTATACAACCACATTATTACACCATACTATTACCCTTCTAGTCCGAGATGTGATTAGAAAGAACATACCGACAGTATCAGTTACTTTAGTACATGATACTGTAACTTTAATTTTAAGAATAGAGCAGGATATTCGTATATTAAAATTAGTGTCGTAGCGCTTTCACTAGAACTTTTTAATTATCCAAGCATGTAACAAATTTTAACAAAGTGCCAATTAGGTATAAAAATGTTAAACTGTTGTATGCATTTTTAGCCGAATTCAAAAAAGGAAGAGGTTATGCATTCGGTGGGTTTTTTTTTCAGGTCACCGATTTTTCTGTGATTACTAGGCCGATTTAAGATATTCTTTTTTCATTTGGTAGAGGGCGCTCGCACGGTGGTTCCATATAAATTTTATTAACTTTGCTTGGGTAGTTTTTGAGTTAGCTCCAATAGCACGTATTTAATCCACTTAGTGATGTTGATAATGTTATAAAACTACCTGTCAAGTGTGTACGAATTTGTGTGGGGTAGGTAACTTAATTAAAAGGAGAAAAATATTCTTTTTTTTTTTACAAAAAACCAGATCTACAAAGTAAAAAAAAAAATCGGAATTCGGAGGTAAAAACGAAAATACTAAACTAAAAACACCAATTTTTAATAGCTAGTTTTACGTGAGCCCAATGAAAATGGTGCCGATTCTGTTGTACACCGAACTAAACTAACTAAACTATCACTAAAATTCCTTACTTTTGGCTATGAGAATCTTAACGCTATTCTGCAAAATAAAATCTCTAAATTTAAAAATAATTTTGACACATCTAAAATCAAATTTGACAATTATTGCGACTCCACGTGGTACTTGTTTGCCGTACCACGTGATCTTTTTTAGAGCCGTAGGCGCGCATTATGTGCGGCCTCGACTTGTTTTGTATGGAATTTTTTACTTTTTGTATGGAAAATATAAAAAAATATTACCAACACGTTGGAGTTTTATAGGTTTACGGGTTGCAAAGGGGGTCGAAATTTTCATTATTTTTGCGATAGGACACACCGTTTTCGAGATATAAGCAAAAGAAAAGAAAAAAAGATACAGTACTGTTTTTGCATCTGAAGTCGAGGTGTTGGTGTGAATTTTAGTTCATGACAACTAATTTTATTCCACACCTTTTTAATCGCGATTAAAAATAGTCAGATTTAGTTAAGACAATCAAAATTTTTGGTGAAAAACGTAAAATTCAGAATAGCAAAATTGCCATTTTCACTAAATTATAATCTCAGTGCCATCTTAGTGCTGTCAAACTAAAATTTAGTTAAGTTGTGTCACTTTAGTCAATTTCAGAATGGGAAATCGTCGTTTGACAGGAATAAACTAAATTTTGGTGATTTTTAGTCTAGTTTAGAGAATTTTGTGACAAGAGAATCGGCACCAATATCTAGAAAAATACTGAGGCGGTTGTGTAATGTCTTTGGACCGTTAAATTAATTAATTAAAGTGTTTATTTTCATTTTAGGGTGCTTTACCTGATGAAACGTCTTTCAACCTCGTGAACGAGGCTTCGGTCGAAGACTTGAACACTCGTATTGCATCGGACAGTCAGGTTACAGCGCGTAATTTCAGACCTAACTTCCTGCTAACTGGAGCTCAGGCTTACGACGAAGACAAATGGAAGTTCCTCAAAATAGGCGAAAATATTTTTGAAATAATTAAACCGTGCTTTAGGTAAGGTATTTTTTTTAAATAAACTCTTTGCCCGTAATTTTTAGTAACTATATGGTTTGTTTATTGTTTTTGTGTTACTTTCAGATGCGTGTTGACGACAATCGATCCAGAGACAGGAGTTCGCAACTCCAGAACTGAACCATTGACGGAATTGAAAAAGTAAATAATAATCTAATCAGCTTTTACCACAGCCGATAGTTTTATTCCCATTCAATCTACGCCCGATTATTCGAAGCGACAATAACACGGTTTTTTTCTAGGTACCGTCAAGCCGTGACCGCTGAAGAACGCAAATCTTGTGGGAACTCACCGCGCTTGGGGCTACAGATGGCGCTGCGCAGTGGACCAGGCGGAAAGATCTCACTCAATGACCCTATTTACGCGGCATAAAACATTGTTGTTTTACATTTTTTTTATCGACGAACCTCGGATGTTCCAATCAGGTTCATATCTCGAAATTTTATAACTTTTTAAGAATACAAGCATTTACATATAAATTTACAAAATAAAAGAGAGAAATAGTTGTAAATTACTTTAGTTAATAACTATTGTTAAATGCGTACAATTTGAGCCGCGATTCTTTTATCGTCCTTGTCATTGGCTATCTGCAGGCGGGCGAAGGTGCCTCCGCCCGTACCTTTGGTCAGGTGCTCCGGATTAACCACGACGCAGCCATTTACTTCCTGAAAAACAAGGATAGTTTAATATGTTTTAGCAGCTTTTAACGAAGTTATTAACAGTTTTTTTTTTTTTAATAAAGTATTTTTCGCCATTCCATTTGTCTTATTTTAGATCATATTGAAAACATCACTTGATGGAAATGGAGACCAAAGAAAAGATGGATGGATGTGTGAGCAATGAATGAAAAGGGGGAGTACAATGTCGTGAAAACTGATAGCTTTTGTGGCGATCTCAAGTAACATTGGACAAAGGCAGGCAAAACATTACTATACCAACCTTGACAAAGTATCTAAAGTTAGAGGGCAGAACAAGGATGTGAGGTATGCAGGACATCTGCGCATGGGCAGCCCATAGTGCGGCGTCGACGGCCAGGCCTTGTGCCGGCGGCCACAGCGGGTAGTATGTCTGTTGCATCAGGATGTGGCCAGCTAGCCGTGAGAGTTTGTCACCGCCCATGCCTCTGTAATAATTATAATTAATGTATACAAAATAATTATTGTAAAACATTTTAAAAGAGTAACTATGGAGTTTCTTGCCCATTCTTCTTCATACGAAACTACCTTTTGGGAGGGGCACCTAGACTCAATTCTATTTCCTTGTACATTATGATGTCCACTTGAAATACATGATTAGACTTTGACTAAAAACAATAAATAATATTCTTATATTATAAGTATAATTTGACTTCCAAAAAGATTTATGTCTAAAGCAAGAACAAAAAATAGGGTCTAATAATACGATTTTTTTTTATAGAAAAACAATGTGCAGGTGTATTCCCTGACGATTGCATCCCTTCTCATTATAGGTATATATAAGTAGGACTACCAGCATGTGTAATACATACGACTGAGCTGAGAGTTTTATAGATCTAGAATAATAACAGTATATATTCACAAGGAAATCTCTTCTTGGCTGATGTGCATGAGTATGTCTGTGCTGGTAACACCAATAACTATGCCATTGATGTTGAGCGTGCACGGGTCGGGCACGAAGTGAATGTTCGTGTGTTTCCGCCTGCTAGGGTACGCCGGCGTCGGGTAGATGTTCACGTGGAAGGCGTCCTTAGTACTAGCAACTATGTATATCTTAGTGTATGGGCTGCAAAGAAATACAACATTATTATCATCTTAGAATAATTACGAATAAAATCATTAACATGATGTAAAAGGATCGTTTCTGCTTACCTTGTATTACTTAATTCACCTAAATTTTCAATTAGTTTGTCGAAAAATGACTTGAAAGTCTCTGCCATGGTATTGTCTTTGACTTTAGTATGTTCGCTGTCCAAAAATGGTCCCGTCATTATAACAACATGAGGTTTCTGTGTCGTAATGTATGTTACTAGATCTTTCAAAGGCTCATAGGCCATGTTGTCCGATGTTGTGTATGGTCCTGATGCTATCACCATTGACATTTTACCTAAAATATTTTATTATTGAAACATAACGATTTTTATTTTGTACCCAATGCTGTCCTAGACAAGAATAGGACACAAGCTCAGGTAAACAACTCTTATTGCGGGCTTTACACAGGTGACTATAGGCGCACGAGTTTCGCCGTAAGGCTTAAATCGTGCGACTGTCTAACTAAATGGTAATTCGGATAGGGCGCAGATGACTAGAATCGTAAGTTCCTAAGTAGAGTAGGTTCGACTTTAGTCGTGCAGCGACAGGTCGCATGCAGCAGGTGACTAAAATCGACCGTGAAAATACTGTCGCAGGCGATCGCATAAAGGTTGATAATTTGATGCAAAATGAAACTAGTCACCTGCGATTTTTATCGACCTGTGTAAATCCCCCCATAAGAGAGATAAGTTAATATCGTTTCTCATAACGACATACCATTTAATACATTCATCATATCAGCCTTATGATCCGCAGCAGTAGGTGTGGCGTCGCAGAACACTTCGTGAGCTACAAACTTGTCACCACGCGTATTTACTCCTCGCATCACAACAGTCTGACCCGGAAATAAAGAGTACTGCTTCACACTGTCACAGAAATAATAAGCCTTTAGGAATTGTGCATTTGAAAACATAATAGAATTTACAAAAATATAAGGTGTTCTTTAGGTCCAAGCAAGTTTGTAAAGGAGAAGTAGGTATTAAATGTATATCTTCAGTACATCCAAAAGGTAGATTATAATACTAAGTGTATCAACCAACTTCATAAAAAGCACTTAACTCATAGCCGCCAAGCTGTCGACCACCGACAGATGGCGTTATAATCAACTTGTCGGCTATTTTAGGCTGATGATGGACAGCTGTTCCATCACGGTTGAACTTATGATAACCTTTACGAAGTCCTCTTAATTTAAAGGATGGCTCTTGCTTGCTATCCTAATATACACCTTTATCAATTGAATATACAAACTTGTCCAAATCCACTGGTACTGTTTGACTGAGTGATTGATCCCAAGTTCCTTGGAGTATTACACTCTTAGGGTTGAGCCTGGCGTCCGCGTCACACTCTATGCGGCTCACTACCGATACTTCAGCCTGTAATTTTATCGTTATAAACTCTATACAGCTGATTTTTTAATTAGGTTGGCCATTGGGCTGGCTTTCCACCGAAGCAGTGCAAGGAAAGAATCCACCAATAGAATTGCTCCATTCATTTGGAAATAAGGATTTTCTATTGGTTGATTTTTTTCCTAGCTCACTGCTCTGCTGCCTCATACAGCTCTGGTGGAAAGCCGGCCTTACTGGAAGATTTTTTTATATGAGCTACCTGTGTTTTACACCTAACTGATGTTACATCTGAGATTCCACATTTCTTCATGATACATTGAGATATGTAGCGAATGTTGTTATCAAACATACTAGCCTTTTCGTGAAGGAGTTCAAAACCAAACCTAGAATGGAAATGAGAAATATTATATTTAAATGAAAAGGTTTCATGGTAGATGACAGGTCATCAGGTGGTCAGGATCATTGTGAAATTGGCTAATACAATTTTATTACTAAGACTGTGACAGTTATCAATATAATACTATTACCCAGTCATTATTATTGAGGCAGTCAAAGCGTATGTATAAGAATTCCCTAGTAGGCATTTGAGTGTGAACTCAAATAGTTTATTCCAATCTGCCCCCTTCGAGCTGGCCACCGGGGTGGTGGCTGGCACTAATTAGTGGTGTTTACCACCCCAGTGGACAACGGCACTTATTTAGTGTCATCTGCCCCCTTCATGATTATAGTAAGATCATCTGCCTAGCCTTTTCCCAACTAAGTTGAAGTTGGCTACCAGTCAAACCAGTTGCAACTAAGTACCAGTATTTTCATGAAGCAACTGCCTATCTGACCTCCACAACCCAGTTACTGCGTAATACGATACCCCGTGCGTCAGGATGAACGGTCACTAGGCGTTATTATCAAACTGTCAGGCTTCTGACGACCCGTAACGACTCAAAGATCCACAAATGATAGCAAGGACCAACAGCTTAACATGCTTTCCGAGGTAGAGGGGTCTTGATATGTAAAGATGGTCACCCCCATCCACGGACCAACCGCGGCAAGCTTTGCTTAATCTGATCGATCGACCCATGCAGCTGTTACTACATAGCCACAAGCCCCGATTGTGAGCTCAAATGACCAGTGAATGTTGCAAATTAAGTTTGCTTGGATGGTATACTCTTACAATACTTACATAGCTTTGGTGTATGTATCACCATCATCATTAGGTACTTGTGTGATTTTCAGATTTAAAATTTCATTAGGGCCACAGGGATCAGCAATATTCTGTAATAATTTCTCATCACCATAGGAGTGTACTACAGCACCTATATTTGTTCTGGATGCATACTTAGCAGATCCACTGAAATAAAATGTATGTGCCTTTCATTTGTCAGAACTAGAAAAATAGGAAAGGAAACCTTGCAAAAACATATGTGGACTTCAACTTCATTGCATACAAATAGCAGCACAGGCCTAAAGAAGAATGCTTTTGATATTTTTAAGATGATGCTAAAAGCATACTTTGTCCATCATCATGACCTAACCCATTGATAACACAGCCAGCCAACATCTAAATTTTACGAAGACTATCCGAACTGCAGTATATGCAACTCTTTCTATGCCAATACCTGTGTACCCCAAATAACTCCACCTGCGAGCCATCATAACATCAGGAGTGATTGTCCCAAGAATAGCCCACTCCAATCCAAAATTGTGAATGAGAACAAGATGCTTCTAGTGATAGGAGGTTAACTTCTTTTAACTAACTTCAAAAGAAGATCAATATCAATTTGGTTGTATGTTGAAGTAGACATAAAAAAATTGTTCCATAAAATTCGTATGTGTAAAGTCCATCAAAGGGATTGGTTCCCAAGAGGTGGCGAGGGTTCTTTTAGTGCACCCCAGAAGACTCAAGTTAAGTCATTGCATATTTAGTAGAATACTGACCTAATAGAGCTTGAGTCAAAGTTAGGAATTCTGCCATTTGTTTTTGCGTTGAAACCAAATACCATTATACCATTGATTAAATCAAAATAAAGTAGGATTATTTATATTTAACTGTTCATTACATATTTTTATATTGGCTAATAAGCATAATGAGTGTAATGACCTAGAAACCAAAACATTAAAAGGCTATTTCCCAGAAATCTACTTTTTTGAGTTAAGCCAATATTCTGTTAAGCATGCAATATGTATCGGCTTCCATAAAAAAAAACCATTCTAATAATTTTGCCAAACTTACATGGTTGGTGAATAAGTGGCTGGACATAAATCATTTGGCTGATTTGGTGCAGATTCAATTTCAATTTTAACTCTCTGTAAATCATTAAAATAGCATATTTAATTTAATTACACTACAATCTGTATAAAATTGCTTCAAATAAATAATCATTAACTAGCCTAATTTTATTGACATGAAAGGTTAACATGGACCATAATATGCACTTACAAAAACTATAGTTAAGATGAAGATTAAGTTGATGGCTGCAGACGAGTATGGATCTAGTCATGATTTGTAGTGAACATGAACCAGAAGCAAACTCGCCCACAAATATCATCAAGTTAAATTGTACGCCCCTTATATTCATGTCTCGAAGTTAAATATTTATGTACATGTCAAGAATGTTTTAGTAAAACTAGCTTGAAAAGGTGGGAAAGAAAACAATACATATTAAGTACTATTGTAAATATCTTGTAGCAAGTCCGTAAATGTTTGTTGCTGTAAATGGAGCTCTGTCCATTATCGCCGCTGATGTAAGTCCTACAAGCACTCAATGAGTGTAGATCTAGTCACAGAAATTATTCACTGTGTTACTAGACATACACCCATTAGGCACAAGTAGATGGCTCCAAACTTCTTTCTTCAATGAGGTGATCAACATTCAATTATACCTGTAGAAAACATTTGGCTACAAACATTTGCAATGTCAACAAAGTTTTAGTAAAATGTAGTTATAGCAGTAACTAAATGTTTTGGTTACATATTATAATTTGTGCTTAGGTTATAATGTACTGATGAGTTTTTATTTGATAAAACAAACAGCATAGTGATAAGTAACTGATCATACCTTTGGTGTTGTGGCCATATAATTTGATAGAACTTCATTGTCTGATCTGTATCAACGCTAAGGATTGTTGATGAAATACAACTCATTAACCAACCTTACACTAAAAAAACAAACAATCGACAATAAACCGTTAATTAGACGGGCGGCTACTAAAACGACAAGAAACAAACTAGGTACATTACAAATACTTTGTTAAATATAATGAACACGTGGAGCATGCGCATTAAAAAGGATACAGAACTGAAGCGGGTGCACCGTAAACCGTCAAACTTGTGCCGGTACCCACTTGTCCGTTTTCTTTAGCGGTTGCGTTGGAACGATGCGCCGCCCGCTTGGAAAATTCCTTTCTCACAAATGTATCCAAGTTGTCCAAATTTGGCGATGCACCGTTTAAATGGTTTAAACTGAAGGCCATCCATTGTTCAATGAAAGATTCAGCGTCGATGTCGTATTCTTCGCATAAACTTACGCCTTAGAAAAAGAAGTGAATAATGGAACAACCTTGAACATTCATTTTGAAGCGGTATAAAGTTATTCTCAAAACTTTTGGTAAAGTTCATGAACAGATAGATGCACAAGTTTATTGCTTATCGCAAAGTATTTAGGTACTCACATAGACTTATGACTTCTTTAGGCACATCTAAACCGAAAAACTGAAATTGCTCTGTCACCAATTCTTCGGAAGCCATTTTCTGTAAATTGAAAGAGCGAATGAAAGGAAAGGAAGCAAAAGAGCGCCAACGCCAATCAAAAAGTTTGCGTGCGTTTCGTCAAAGTTTTGACCACAGATTAGGTGGCTTTTTTTTCTGGGCTGGCAGCACTTTCATTTAGGCGTGGTGCATACAGTGACAATTTCAATGTCAGTTATCATTGAGAACTTCTCAACCGTGTTCAATCCAATGACTAAATTATTTAGTCATTGGTTCAATCCCCATTTTTCTATGTATTATATAAATGTCACCGCATAATTGTGCACACCGTTAGTCTTTAATCTATCTAACGAGATTGTAACTTGTCGATAAATTGAGAACTGCCTTACAATACTGCATAAAATATTAATTAATTTTATTAACATTATTAGTATTGATTTTCGATATTTTATAATCTATTCATGTCAAACCGTAAAATTTTGAACAAACAGGTTTTTTTTTTTTTTTTTGTTATGTCTTCGGACGGTTTGTGCATTTAGCCAATGTCACGTATACGAGAACAAAGGTAAGGAAACGACAGAAAAAAGTATAGAATATTTATGATCAATTAACGGGATTTAGGATTGGACGATTTATAGGATCAGTGTATCACTTACCAGCAGGGTCACAGGAGTCACAATCTGTCCCACAGAACACTATTACTCCTAGATCTGTCCGCCGCCGCCGATTGTTCGTTCTTGGCGGTAGCCGAATTGGTCACAGTAACTACTACACTAACATAAATAAAATTCGATATGAAACTGATCCAATAGGCGTTTTTCCACCCGCATGCGCCACCGGCACTGGTGGTCGAATTCTCATTACGTGCGAACGCAAGCAATGTGGACACCCCTTTACAACAATTTTCATAATGGTAACAGACAGGATTCTGAGTATGAACAAATAAAATAAAAACAATAAATAGTAGTAATATCAATAGTGAAATAATGCTGGGTATACAATTAATTCTGTTAGGCTTCAAACGCTTCAATAGTATAAAAACAAGCAATTATTATTTACTAGAAAAAAAAAGAACAGAAAAACTTTGAAAGAATAATAATTTTATTTAGGTTTGTCATGCCAGTGATATTACAATCAATATGGTGTAAAGAATGCAGTAATTGTGTGACAAAAAAAAACCGGTAATTTTTATATTTTAAGCATCAATCATATTTATCTATAGAGTATAATATCCATGTAATTAAAAAAGGAACAACATGGGTAGTTACAACTATTCTTTGTCAATGAACATTGAACATCCAATATTAAGTTTGGGTAATTTATATTCACTTTCATACCAAATTAAATAACATTGGCTTACATAAATTAATTATTACATTTAATAATAAACACATTTATAATTCAACAAGTTTTTTAACATTATTATGTTCTTTGAACATGTATATGAAATTTACAAGATGGCATAGATTGAACTTCTGCTGTGACTACACTATTTATGCATAAGTTGGCCAAACCTCCTCGGATCAACCCGCAAGTGTATGCTACATACTGAAACAGAAAAACAATCACAAGATGAATAATATCAAAAAGAAAAACCTGAAGTGAAAAAGTTTCAGGCAGTCTATAACGGCAGAGTTGATTGATTGCAAAATATTAATTACAGTGTTTGGGTTGTTCACAAAAGCTTTAGTTAAATTCTAACTAATCTACTAAGGTTTGTTTCCTATTAAAAAGTAGTACTTACTCTTGGTGCTGATTCCAGGTACTGGTGGCCATTAGAAAAGTTTGTGAGGAATCTGAATGCATTATCTTGTAGGACATAAACACCTTGGTGGTTAGTCCTCAAGTTATCTATTTGTTTTTTATAGATACACGTCCAAAAGTCTGTACAGATGAACTTCATGGTGTCCAGTTCATCTTTAAACCTGGGCCATTCTCTAGTTAGTCTTTCCATTATCTTATAGCCAGTAGCGAATCCAATATATTCTACGACAGACAGATCCACCTCCTGAAACACCATAATAATTCCTGTTTATTTTGATGCCATTAAATGCGATTATTTTAAAGCTATAAGATTAGACAATTTTAACACCTTTTTATCTTTCAGAGTTTCCTTAGATTGGTCTATAGCATAGTTAATTATTTCGGAATGTAGTAAATCAAACACAATATCGTCAGCCATTGGTAATCCCTGATGTTCTCCCATGGAGAGTAGAAATGCGCCAAAATGTCCGTTTTATAAACTATTTATTCAGAATTATTTCTTCGAAATACAATTATGTAAAACCAAAGCGTTCCAAAGCGACAAAAATCAAAATAAATTCTTGTTTTGTGGATTTATGATCCACACTCAAAACAGCTTTTATTTTTGAGACATTGACAGACATCAGACATGACCAACTTGTCTTGGCAAATTGACACATGACTATCTATAGGAAAGTAGAATGTGACCACAGAATGTGACAGAATTTCGGATAATATGTTTATGGTATGGTGTAGAGATCGTCTTCGTGTAATATACTGTCGTTGCTTTAGTATATATTTTTTTCCTATTGTGGTATAGTTATTTTATCACAGGTGCATATAATGTATACAAAATATTGTAACGGTGGAGTTTCTTGCACATTCTGCTCCATACTAACTTTCCTTTTGGAATGGGCAAATAGTTTTTTTTTGTATATTTTGGCGTTCGAAAGTGCCTCAAGTGCCTATCTCAGAACAAGTTATTGTTCTGAGTGCCTATTTGATTTGAAATAAATGATTTGACTTTGACAAGCGTTTATACCTTATGAGTGGCAACGTCATATTTTGGTGTCATATTTCGTGGTTTTCAATTTTTATCATTTAATCGGAGCTATATTTTAAAAATCTGTTTAATTAACTTTTTAGAATTACATGAAAGTGTTTAACAAGTAAGTAACCGTAATGCTTACAGTTATTTTACAATGGAAATAACGGCCTGCAAGTTTCCAATGTATTATTTGCATATAAATAGAACTGTAAACGCAACGATTTCTTACCTTGTAGACAGTTTTCACATAATTCTAAAAAGTTATACAGATTTTTAAAATATAGCTCCGATTAAATGATAAAAATTGAAAACCACGAAATATGACACTAAATTGCGACGTTGCCACTCATAAGGTATAAACGCTCTTATCTCTAAAGGTGGCTCCACATAATATATGCGCACGCGAACGAACAGTACGGACTACGGTTCACGTAAATTAGTATGGGCAACTCACAGATAACTATATACTAGGGGCAACTGACAAGAGTTTGATACGTTCAGAAGCTCAGAAGGAGGGTGTTATTTTTTTTATGTGAAACATCTAATAAGGCGGGCCAGACCAGCCACGCCAACAGCGTCGGCACGCGCAACTCTCGCAGAGTTACGAAATTTATTTAGGTAATAAATGGTGCCGATTCTCTTGTCACAAAATTCTCTAAACTAGACTAAAAATCACCAAAAAGTTTATTCCTGTCAAACGACGATTTCCTATTCTGAAATTGACTAAAGTGACACAACTTAACCAAATTTTAGTTTGACAGCACTAAGATGGCACTGAGATTATAATTTAGTGAAAATGGAATTTTTTCTATTCTGAATTTTACGTTTTTCACCAAAAATTTTGATTGTTGTAACCAAATCTGCCTGTTTTTAATCGCGATTAAAAAAGTGTGGGATAAAATTAGTTGTCACGCTAAAATTCACACCAACACCTTGATTTCAGATGCAAAAACAGTACTGTATCTTTTTTTCTTTTCTTTTGCTTATATCTCGAAAACGGTGTGTCCTATCGCAAAAATAATGAAAATTTCGACCCCCTTCATAAGACCCCGAAACTTCTAAAACCCAACGTGTAGGTAAGAAAAAAAATTTTTTTTTTTCTTATTTTCTATGCAAAAAGTGAAAAATTCCATACAAAACATGTCGAGGCTGCAAAATAATGCGCGCCTCCGGCTCTAAAAAGAAATCACATGGTACGGCAAACAAGTACCACGTGGAGTCGCAATTGCCAATGATATTAGATCTGTCAAAATTATTTTTAAATTTAGAGATTTTATTTTGCAGAATAGCGTTAAGATTCTCATAGCCAAAAGAAAGGAATTTTAGTGATAGTTTAGTTAGTTTAGTTCGGTGTACAACAGAATCGGCACCAATATTTACCATACTTTCAGGCATATTTTCTAAACAAAATAGTTTCGATGTTTCACATCTGCCAGGCGTCCCACGACGGCTAAATTTTTTTTTACTAAACAAATAAATGATAATGGTGCCGATTCTGTTGTACACCGAACTAACCTAACTAAACTATCACTAAAATTCCTTACTTTTGGCTATGAGAATTTTTACGCTATTCTGCAAAATAAAATCTCTAAATTTAAAAATAATTTTGACACTTCTAAAATCAAATTTGACAATTATTGCGACTCCACGTGGTACTTGTTTGCCGTACCACGTGATCTTTTTTTAGAGCCGTAGGCGCGCATTATGTGCGGCCTCGACTTGTTTTGTATGGAATTTTTTACTTTTTGTATGGAAAATATAAAAAAATATTACCAACACGTTGAGTTTTATAGGTTTGCGGGTTGCAAAGGGGGTCGAAATTTTCATTATTTTTGCGATACGACACACCGTTTTCGAGATATAAGCAAAAGAAAAGAAAAAAAGATACAGTACAGTTTTTGCATCTGAAGTCGAGGTGTTGGTGTGAATTTTAGTTCATGACAACTAATTTTATTCCACACCTTTTTAATCGCGATTAAAAATAGTCAGATTTAGTTAAGACAATCAAAATTTTAGGTGAAAAACGTAAAATTCAGAATAGCAAAATTGCCATTTTCACTAAATTATAATCTCAGTGCCATCTTAGTGCTGTCAAACTAAAATATAGTTAAGTTGTGTCACTTTAGTCAATTTCAGAATGGGAAATCGTCGTTTGACAGGAATAAACTAAATTTTGGTGATTTTTAGTCTAGTTTAGAGAATTTTGTGACAAGAGAATCGGCACCAATAGCTTCTTGAATTGTGTTGTGTGGCCTTGCTAAGAGAGCGCAGAAGCAATTGAAGCAAGCTAGAAAATTGAAGCATTCCGACTCTTGCAAGACCTCGAGAATTCGACCGCGCCTGTATCTTGAAGCCTTTGTGAGCATAAACAAATTACATCAAGTAATTTTCAATAGGTATTCATTAAATTACCATAGCAATAAGAATTTGGGGTTATATATACCTACATATAATATTTTACGAACTTTTGCTTACACACGAGGATGCCCTCTAGCTTGGGGACCCTTGACACCGTAACATTGAACGCTGAAACGGCGACAGCTACGTCCCTGCACGTTTTTTAATACGCGTGCAGAGTGAGACGCATCCATATTTAGGCGTTCGAGGCGCGTAGTGTGCACCAACTCTAACCAACAATAACTGTCGATACAGGAACCGCGAAAACAAATTTTCTAACTAGCGCACGCAGAGAAGATAACTAACTAAACCGTTCACTAGAGAGTAGGTATATTCTCTGGTGTGCACGGTTCATGCGCGTGCGCAGGGTATTGATTCACCTTAAACTGTAGTCCGTGGGTAAGCCTTGGTTTTTCTGCCCTTGAGGAAACTGTTCGAACCATGAACCTCACGCTTCGCAGTCGCACTGTTGAGGGGGATAAAGAAACAAATTCTCGTAGTAGTTATGTAGTAGAGGGATTCCGTAGAGATTATTACTAAGTGTTTTGTGCAATCTCAGCCGAAAGAAGTCCACTGCTGAGTCCTCATGGAAGCACCGCCTCAAGAACACCGGTGCCCGCCACCATGATAATTGCGAATTTCTGTGATTATTCGGTCCACCTTGTTTGATAAATTAATAGCATTAACAAGTTAGGTACTGATATTTGAATTAAAAAATAATTAATACATTTACCATTAGAAGATACAATTAGATGTTGATTTAATCTCTTAAAAAAAAATCACCATTCAGCTTCCATTCAGTTACGCAATCAGTCTATAAAAATTCGTACTCTAGGCAACCCTGACTACGTCAGCTAGGAGTAGAAAAAAATGTAACAATAAATAAATAAATAAAGATGGCGGAATGCGTCGTCAGTGTAGTGCTCCGTGGTACAATGTACTTTTATGAAGATTCTAAATAGCCTGAGTGGTGCATAAATTGTAATATCAGTGCGATTGTTAATTATTTTCTATGACATTTTAAGTTTTTTCAAACTAAGTGAATTTTTTTTCATCAAAAATGGACGTAAATAATATTATAGCTATAAAAGATGGCGATCCGACGCGATCTGCAGGAGTCGAAGCGCCATCTGCTGTAGATTTACCAAAACAACAATTTGAAGGACTTGTCAGAAAAAAAAGGAGGCGCGGGAAATCTAAACGCAAGATAATGAAACCATTTTCAAAAATTCCATGGCAGGATCGACGGAAGAATGACAAATCTAAAAGAAATAACAGATTTAGGAAGATTGTGTTGGCAAAAACGCATGCTCCATTTAATAACAACCAATTTTTGATGGAAATACATAAACCAGAGCCAGAAAATTCATTTCATATTTTACGAACACCGTCAGCACGAACTCGTGATTCAAGTTTCAGCGTAGATTCAGAAGAAAATTACTTTTTTTCGCTGCCTGAAGACGAAGAGGAGTACTTGACGAAAGAGTTTTCAAGTGTTTATGAAGATGCTCAAAGTGAACGTTTGTCAAATATGTCAAAAGATGACCTCATTCAAGAATATCTGTTATTGGAAGCCAAATATGATAATCTCGTTAAAAGGACGGAACGATCCAAAGCAAAGTGTTTAGAAGAAGATAAAGATATCACAGCCAGAGATGCTTCTGTTAATGATAGGGATAGTATGTTAACAGATAGAGACACTTCAGGCACTTCCATTGGGTCCAGTGCCGTGGATGAGCAGTCCTTTAGTGAGTTTATGCAGCGTATGAAGGAACAAGAAGAACAGATACACTCTCTACAGTTGGAAAATGAAAAGTTGAGACTCGAAAATGAACATTTACGTCAACATTCTCAGGACTCATCAAGTGCAGACTCTGAAAGTGATAGTTCATCCTCATCAGATAGTGACAGCAGCTCCAGCAGGAGTGCAAGTCCTGTAGCTGAGCCAGTAGCTGAAGATTACTTGGTTGAAGACAACTTGACTAATGAAAATCATGTTCATGAAAATGGCCAAAATGAAGAGACTGAAGGTTCTGGAACCACATACCCAATGGTTAACGGCTGTCATGATTCAAATGATTAAAACATATTAAATACTTTTAATATATTGCTGCTTTGCACAAATAACCGCACAATCCAAAAAACACACATTTTACAGGGTAGCTATTTGAAAATTAAAACAAAATATTTACTGTCATAACTTTTCATTTATTTGATCAATAGAAGAATAGAATGTATATATCGAAAGTGCATTAATCAAGGTTTAATTAAAATTTAAATATTTTGGTTTTGAGCTGCAAATATCTTAATTAATAATTAAAAACTGTGCGGTATTCAACTTGTTACAAAATGTGTATTGGTATATTATCACGAATAGGAACATAAATCAAAATAATATACTTGAGTTATTCTCAATTTTACTTTTAGAATGGTGTAATTGGTAATAATATATGATCTACAAGATATTTAAAAAAAACTGTAATAGTAACACAATTACGATTAAGATAATATTACATTTAATAAACACCTCTTTGTATTAGGAGTCACGGACAGTCCGCTGTGCAGGGCCTGCATGGAGGAAGACGAGACAGCAGCCCATGTGCTTCTAAGCTGCCCGGTGGTCACCACATACAGGGCAAAGTACTTCGATAACCCAGGTACCCTACGTGAGATTGTCAGCAACACCAAGGTGTTGCTGGCCTTCCTCGAAAAGCTGAGGTGGATCGAATAACCGATTTTCCCACCCGTACGCAAATTACGCGCATTGACGTGGAGTTGCGGACACCAGCCCGTATTACCTATTACCTACCTATTAAGATAATATTAATGAAAAGTATGTTCAAACCCAAATCAATTTATTTGTTTTTATGTTGAAGCCATCGGAACGATCTTTTCTGTAGAATAACACATTTCTGTTTAATATATTATTGCATTATGCTAATTAACATGAAATTCAGAGATTAAACAAACCCGTGGAAAAGTATTTTTAGAAGAAAATGCTGTTATACAAAATATATTACATAAAAAATTAATAGGAACATCAAAATAGTCCACATTTTGTAACAACTTGCAGTATGACCATCACCCAGATACCTACCAGTATGCACATTAAAATGATCACCCTTAACATTAAAAATATTAGGAACCACACACATAACACAAATCTAACAGACAATATCTATTATGCTTCATAAAAGTAATTAGGAAAAATAACATTATGGAACCATAAACATAAAACAATTCTAACAAAGTTTTGCTATTTAGAAATATTTAGGAACATTATGAATCATAAACATAAAAAAATATCAACAAACTAAAAATAATTAGGAACATTGTGATATGACCATAACTACTTATTAAACATAAAAAAATTGTAATAAACTTTTGCTTTTTAAAAATTATTAGGTTCATTAGAAAATATAAACATAAAAAATCTAACAAACTTATCCTCTATTAGGCTTCTTCTTAAAACTATTTGGCAACTACCGCAGTCTTCTTCAGGTACATAATAAAAATTAGAGATTCTCAAAAAACGGTTTATAAAATCTTGGTACAATATTTTTCCTAATAAGGTCTAGCAAACCCTTCTTCTTCTTCTCACATATTGGAAATTTTTCTCTGTACCTATGCTTTTTTAACAGTGATATTATTGGCAGTGTTTCTTGTCTTACCAATTTTATCTATCATGCATGACTTAAAACTCTGTGTCCTCGTAAGATGTTTTATAGGAAAAACAGTAATTAGAATCATTAGATTCCACCTTAAAAATTTTGACATCTCCTAGCTTTAACGTTTCTTTGTCCACATTCTTAGAAAAATATTTGCCTATTGATGAAGCCAACGCTTTTATATCAAAAAAGTCTTCGTGTACTAAGTAATTCATTTACTTGATATGCTTTACCAGATTTTTTAGCATTGCTTATAATGTGCACATACTGGTCAGGTGTATATATATGGGTCCAGACTTCAGAGCTTTACCTACTCCTCTTTCAATGAGGGAGTGGACATTATCACCCTCATTTTGAGTGTGCCCTTTTATTAGGTATTTGTGGGTTATAAACTGCATATCGTCGTCTTAAGAGTGAAAACCCCGGGAATGCATTTTTAGTCAAATTTATTTTATTGTCTTTCTTGGAAGATAACCTCGCAACGCACGTCTTGATCTGACTAATTTGTTCGTTGATAAAAGCTGGTTAAATTTACATAATAATTAATAAAAAACATAAAAGACGCCGCGGCGCCGTACAAAATTTTTACAGCACGCAGTTTTTTCTTCCTCCTGAAAAGTTACTTCTTTTAATACACTTACGAGGTTTTCACTCTAAGGCGTCGATATACATAAAGAGCTATTATGTACTGGTTCTTTTGCTGGCCGCAGCAATTGTCGGAATAAAAAATTATATCTAATTTTGAATCTAGTTCTTCAGCTTTAAGCTTTAAATTCTGTATGTATTTGAGCAAACAAGATCCTATTTCTATAGCACCGCGATTAGCTTCGCCTTCTTGCCAGACATAACATGCAGTGTCTTTAGATTTGATATCGCATATTGTGAAATTATACGTATTTAAATTTGATACGTAATAAAAGTTTGATGCATCACCTCTAGGACAAGGCATTGCAGCCTGAAGATCATAAACTGCTACAATACAATTATCAGGAGTAAATTTTTTGTCATCTTCTTTATTTTGCCTTGACAAATCTTTCTCTTTTAAATGTCTATCAAACTTTTCCTTTAGTTCTACCTTATCGTTTTCTGTGGCATTACTGTATGATGTACAATCCTCACACTTTACAATCTTTTTTCGGTTGGAGAAAGGCAATATTGAATTCGTTGCTAAAGATCCTGTAATACATAAGGTAATTGGCGCTTGGTACACTTTTTGACTGACAGTCGAGTTCGTAATCCCTATGTAAGACTGCTATATGCCACCATCAATATAAAGCCTTTTAGTGTCTGCACGACAGTAGTGACTATCAGTCTTTGGAATTGAGTTGATGTGTTGAATAATACCTTCTTTAATAGCCGGATCTAAATGAAAATGTTGGCTGTGTTTGCCACGATTATCCAAATCTAACACGCCACAAGAATTCTTCTTCTTTTGAAGAACAGTTCGGATAGAGGCATCAGTTATATCTAGCGTAGCTTTAAAAAATACATTACACACTCGAATTCTCTCATTATCAATGGTCAAATAAAAAGCATTATTTTTCCCCCGGTTACTGTTATGCATTTTGTATGAATATCGTGGTTCAATGACGGAAAGATGGCGTAAAATAAACTCTCGTTGCCTTTGCAGATCTACCATGCCCCAAAAGCATTCAAAAATTTCTTTGCGCTGGGATTCTGTAATACATGGTGTTTTTAGAGACTTTGCAGGCACAACGGTTTTTCCTTTTTTAGAATTGGATATATAGGACTTACCAGAGTTTCTTAGGATTTTTGCCTTGTTACGCAACCAGTTATTGGGTGTAGATTTTCGTTTTCGTCCTTTATTAGAGCTAATATTGTCTTTACAATCAAGATGTGTAGAATTGGTATTAGAAGTAAGTTCCAAAGAAGTTGGAGGTGTATTAGCTATAGAACGTGAAGTTGAAGCTATTGGCTCAATCGAATCATAGCGAGAAGTATCATCTTCGATGCTGTTAGCTGTTGTAAGAAATATATCTATTCTAGACTGAACCACTGCTGTTAAACGTTCATTATTCAATTCATCGTCTGATGAACTCTCGGAATCTGATGAACTAGATCCATCGCTTGAGCTGCTACTAGATTCTGTTTGCATGGGGGCTATCGGCATAGGTATTGGTGAACTTGTTTGGTTTATGGTCGAAACATCGTTACTGAAATTGTCATATTGTTTTTCATTCAAATCTATTCCACTCATTAAATTTTTTTAAACTCGGCGTTCATTTCTCAGAAGAGACCTCTTTGTAGAACAGGAAGTATCGATATCTACATAATCAGGATCCTTCACACTATCATCTGAGCAAAAGTCTTCTCTAACATTAGATAAATCTTTATTTTCAATGTTATGTTAATAAAAAATAAAATGTAATGTTAATTCACTGAAAAGGAACAGTTCCTTTTCAGTGAATTGTATGGAAGTTGAAGTCGTAGGCATTTCATTTTGTATAATATCTTCATTATCTTGTTTGTGGTTCGTACGGGGATTCGGCACTGTAAATAATAAGAACAATTAATAAATAAACGAACCACACCATACTATGTCATGCCACGCCCACACCACAATACACCACACCATACTATGCCGTGCCATGTCATGCCACGCTCACACTACACCACACCATACGATACCACACCACTCCATACTAAACCATACCACATCATGCCACACCACACCGTACCTACCACTCTACATCACAACACAACACAACATAGCATCTTGCCTCTAATAACCGAAGGTGTAGGCAGAGGTGATAAATTCACCCGCGTTTCGCCGGATATGTTTTTAGGTCTCATGGGTACGTTATAGGGGCGAGCCCTTTGCTGTTCATCGGGCACAATTTCTAACTCCGAGTTGCTATTAAGACTTTTCTAAATTAGAAATGACGATTACCACGTTTACTGCTCGACCCAGGATTCGAACCCGGGAGATCGTGGTTATTTAAGGCCCTATGCAATGAGCCAGGAGGCAGCAAAAAAACTATCAAAAACTTGCTTTCGGTTCTAAATTATTGAGCTTTATTTCTAAGCAATAATAACCTATTTCGTAAATAGTATTATTGTCTTACTTACTCTCGTGAAGAATGTTGTAGCACTAAATGCAGCACTTTTCAACAAATAATTGATCGAAAATTGTCACAATTTTTATCTTTAATAATCAAACAACTCAAAATGAATCAATGTTGCAGAAAATATTACTAAACTTTACACTTTAAACACACGATTATTAAATAATTATTATTAAAACTTTCGGGAATAATATCACATTTCTAAATTTTAGAAATGTGATATTATTCCCGAAAGTTTTGATGTGATCACGCGAAAACAATAATAGCAACTGGCGATCTTCGACTGTTGCACAAATATGGCGTGATAAATCAACCAATGTCATAACGACATTTTTGCGCGACACTACGCCGGTTTTGCCGTTATGAATGTGAGTCTTACTGACCATGAAATAAGGACTATTTTGCATTTGGCTGTGTTATAAACCAGTATTTTCAAAATTTTGGTTTGTATTTGGGTATTCATGCAAAGCAGCGATATATTTAAGTAGGTCATAGGTTACTTGTTTAAGTTCTGTAAAAATTGTTGGACAGTATTTAAGAATCTTTACTCTGCTTATTCCTTATTTACAGTGGATAATTATATTTTCTGTTGAGAATGTGTGGATTTTATATGACATGCATTTAGTGACTTGCTTTTTACTCTTAGCACCCCTACTGTACAAATGCCCTCAAACATTCTTTCCTGTAAACACTCGGAATATAAATGTGAGATCTCATTTTAGATTAGTGAAATTATTCTGTGATATCCTTGTGGATATTTTATCAGTAGTGATTAAAGTAATAAATTGTTTTTATTTCCAAATAGATCTCACTTTTATGTTTAAACAGTGGGATTAATAATCTAGTTATAAGTAAAAATGTTGTAGCAAGTAATCATTTATTTTGTATAATTATATATTCTTATATTTTATGGTTGCCGTTGGACTTGTTATTAAGAATGGGTATTTTTTTGTCTGTGTTTTAAACCAAATTGAAAGTGTCAAGTAATTTGTAGAGATAGTTTTATGTAATTTATAAACCCTAATTATACTTATATTTTAACAGGGATTGGAATAATTTTCTGCGCCATTAAAATACAGTAATATGTCAGAAGTATAATGTGATCTTATTTACCTACTATTTGACCACGTTCGCGCGGGCGTACAAATATCGCGGCGGTATTTTAAAGCGCACTGGATTTGCAACTCTCAGTGTTAAATCGAGCATTGAGAATCCAACAGAGAACATTCCAGTGCGTCGAAAAAACACACTGTTGGATTTTAAACTCTCGGCGCTAAGCAGTGCGTTGAAGATCCTGTGCGCGAATAAATCCCGCCGCGATAATTTTACGTCCGTGTAAACGTGGTTAACCACTATTATTTACAAAGGCAGGTATTCTAGAATGAATGGATGTCGATTTTTCTTGGAGTAAAGAACAAAGTTTTAATATTAGATGTTATTTAAGAAAATGATCTTTGATTGAAAATAGAACTTGATTATTTATTAAAAAAATAAACAACAAAATTATTTTCATGGCAACAAAGTATATAAAAAACTTCAATACACAAACAGCATTTTTCAGCTTAATTCTATGCCAAATGCTTATAAGTAAATAGATTATTGTTCCAATGTAGGGTAAAACGAATCCAGGTAGTGACAACTGGGTGTTTTATTGGGGACCTACTTTTTTCTACTATCAGTAGGTTCACGAGGGTACGCACGGCTACAGATCAAGCTACACATTTCCAGTATAAGCTGATCTCGCATTGTATAGGATTTCCTTACAATGAGAGGTCAGTGTAAACTGGAATGTATAGCTTGATGTGTAGCCGTGTCTACCTGTTATTTCTGTTGGTCGTACTAAGGTGTTGAAACCAAAATGTACGTCCTGTATCAAGAAATTAGACTAGGTTTGTAAGTATCTCAGTTTCAGTTGAAATAACATACTTACCTACCCTCGTTGACCAAAAATATATAACGTTAGCTGACATCAATAGTTAGCAAATCATTTATTAGGAAAGGGTAATATTTTTACTATTGTTTCAGTGAAATAGAAAAATACAGGAACACTTGCTCGTCTATCTGGTTGCATTCTTAAACGGGTAAGCATATAACGTTAGCTGACATCAATAGTTAGCAAATCATTTATTAGAAAAGGGTAATATTTTTACTATTGTTTTAGTGAAATAGAAAAATAGAGGAACACTTGCTCGTTTATCTGGTTGCATTCTTAAACGGGTCAGCATTTATAACGTTAGCTGACATCAATAGTTAGCAAATCATTTATTAGAAAAGGGTAATATTTTTACTATTGTTTCAGTGAAATAGAAAAATACAGGAACACTTGCTCGTCTATCAGGTTGCATTCTTAAACGGGTCAGCATATAACGTTAGCTGACATCAACAGTTAGCAAATCATTTATTAGAAAAGGGTAATATTCTTACTATTGTTTCAGTGAAATAGAAAAATAGAGGAACACTTGCTCGTCTATCTGGTTGCATTCTTAAACGGGTCAGCGCAAATCGAGCAACAAGATGCTAGAGCAGACACTATTGATTAATTAATAATGAACTGATAAACAGAAACGTTTGTCACGCTTTTGTTTTTCAACCGAAAGTTGTGTCGTGCTATCGTTCGTCGATCAAAAGTTCCGTCGTCCTGTCGTTTGTCGAGAAAACAATCATTCGCACTAACGTACCTACATCGAGCGGATGTACTGTGGTGTGCCACTGATGGTCGATATTTATATCGTACTGTCGCCCTAACATTTGTCAGGAGTCAGTTTATACAGGAGGGGAAGTACCTACTCATAATATTGAATTGACCAATTTTTTGCTTTAATGAGAATCATTCGATTGGCGACTCCTTGTAATATTATAGGTAGGTAAATGTGAAAGTTAGTATGAATCACGAAAAAATGGCTGAACGGATTAGGATGAAATTTGGCACAGAGTTTATAATCTGGATTAATACATAGGATACTTTTAATCCCAGTAGTAGTGCCCGTTCCCGTGGCATATATAATTCCGACATCCACGAGGACGAAGCCGCGGACAATACGTAGCTAGTGGTGTCATAAATATACAGGTTTTCTTTTTCGCATTTGAGTTGTTTAAACACTTTTACACGACAATCATATTTTTTTTTAACTCTTGTATTCGATTAATTAACTTTTTCAGACGCAATAACACTGTATCCGGCGTAAGGATAGCCATAAAGTGGTGTTGTCATTCAACTACGGACTTCGTCCTTAGGGATTAGGCCCCTAGGGGGTCTACTCTGTTTGCAACACCGTATCACCTACTACGGTACGGACACAAGGTTATTAGTTTCTCTGTCTACGTTCCGGGGCCTGGACAAAAAAAAAAGAATGACGATTTGACAGCTGTTGTCCTTACTGTTTGACAGTGGTTGTTCTCGATGTTTTTGCTCGCCCGAAAAAGAATTAATCGGGAGTAGGGTTCACTTTTAGTTATCGAACTAGTTTCGGACGGGCCCGTATCTTCGTTGGCGGACTTTGAGAGTAGAGCCTGTGGCACACGGCTTCAAAAATAAAGGTTTACTTATATTTAAAAAAAAACTAATCTTTTCTCTGAGCAAAAAATTGTCACCTCAATATTTCGGGTACTTCCCCTCGAGGTTTTAAATTTCCACCTGGGATGGTACATAATCTAAATACTTAAGTAAGTACCTAAAACTTAATTTTGTATGTATGTATGTATGCGGACACCAGCCCGTATTATCTATGTATGTAACATTATACTTTTTCTTTTTTCGTCTTTGATTCTGGTGCATTGGGATTGGCACCCTTATAAAATTGTTTGAGCAAAGCCATTGCCTCAGTTGCCATTAAATTTCCAGTCAAATTATAATTACGTTCATAAAAGTTACTTATATCTAACACAGTTTTGCCACCAAATCTGTCGTTGGCACAACCATATACCACTTCTTTTATATTTATGTTGCTGAGTGCTGCTGCACACATTATACAGGGCTCAACTGTTACAAAAACTGTAATATTTTTACAGTACAATCTGTAATCAACATTATTGGACTTACAGTAATCTATGACTTGATCTATACAATTAATTTCGGCATGTCTTGTTGGATTGTGTGTAGCATTAACACTATTCCTAGACTCAGCAACGATACCCGAGTTTATGACAAAAACACACCCTACTGGTACTTCTTGAGCTGATAAAGCCTCTGATGCTAGTTCAAGAGCTCTCTTCATGAACTCAACCATTTTTATAAAACTACTTTTATCTTGTATTTATGATTACTGTAGGGGTACTTGACGTCAATAATGACAACCTAGTTCTTCAAGTGGTAGGTACAGGTTTTTTTATTCAGAGTCTTGTTGGTAGTATTGAAGCAAATTATGATTTTTAAGACACTCAGTTGCTGTCTCTGGCCATTTGTTATTATTCACTGCTCTGGGGCTTGGATGGGGCAAGTACATAATCTGAAATAGAAAAATACAATCATTTAGTACCGTGATTATTTATCCATGAATGCAAAACATCATGAATGTGTATGATTGGTATGTTTAACTTCATACCTGGATAGATCTTGATGAAGGGTGTCTTTTTAATGTTTCTTTTGCTCGAGTTTCACAAAATTTTCCAATTGCAACTATCTTTTCAACTTTATACAGTTCTAGAATTTTGCTGAATACTGGATCACAGATGTTGTATAATTGTTGTACTTCACCTTTCTGGGAATTATTTTTAAACATAAATTAGCTTAGAACTATGGGGATGTTACATTGTATATTGTATGGAACAGTTTTACAGGGTTGACTAAATCTTCATTAATTAAATTATGATTTCAGTATGTACTTAGTAACTTGTGGGCAAGCTCTATGCACATTTATATGGTCCTGGAATCCTACTAATATTATAATTTATGTGGAAGTTTGTATGTTTAGATGTTTGCTACACAATCACACAAAAACGGTTGAACAGATAGTTTATTACCTGGATTAACACATAGGATACTTTTTATCCATAAATAAACCGTAGCGCAGTACGGTCAGGGAAATTAGTTGTTTGTCTAAATGATACACAATGACAATACAGTGTAAATCATAGTTTCTGTTATACAATAATAATAATAAAGCAAAGTTCCAAACACATACAACCCTAATCTCTTCAAAGTGAGAGTGAACAGGCTTCTTTTGGGTAAGCTCACTCCATCGTCGACTCTGTCTCTGTCACCACTGACCAAACCATCTTATTTTTTTTTTTTATTTAAATAAAAATTACAGCGATGTACGTTACTGCGAAAGTTCACCCAAATGATTCACCAAAAGTAGAGATTAGAGGATATCTGGCGCTCGGCGGCCGCGGCCCGGTATTTGACCCAAAAAGCTGGTCAAAATTAAAAAAAGGCAAACTACAGAATTGGTTCCTAGAAAAACATGTGAATCTCGTTAGCTAAAGACCTGACGCACACTACCCAGATAGTATTTTTACGGTAGGCTTATCAGTTAATAACCAGTTAGTAATCATTTGTGAGCTTTGCTGAATGTAGGTACATTACGAAAGAGTGATAGTAATAAATATCATTTTCGTGAGCGTTATTATAATATGAAAGCAAGTTTTATTCAGTGATGGCTGCAAAGGATTATAGTCAACCAGGTATGTACAGACGCCAGCACATCAAGCTACTACAATCTGTCAAATTTCTTTAATAGATTTTCAACTTTATCGCTAAAGCATTAAGGTTCAAGGTTGATTGGGAAAATTTGACAGTTTCGGGTAGCTTGACCTGCTGGCGTCTGTACAATTCTTTTCTTACATTCAATTCGATTTCTAATGTCAGGGGCCGTACTATGAGCTGTTAACGCCATCATGATTCCGTTGAGAAAAAGAGATAGTGCTATCGGTCATGTATAGCTCCGTCTCTCTTCCACGCTGGAACAATGATGGAATATAATGTAGATACGGCCCCAGGTAGGCACTCTCAAGCTGTTTAGTTTTGTCAACAACCTTAAAAATGCAGATTTTCTTTTTTTTTTATTACAAATACTGGTAAAAACGTTATACTTCCGGGCCTTCCCCGGGTGTTTTTTCTACTTTATATGAGTCTACTAGAATCAAAAACCGCAATGTCCATAAAAAACTGAAATTGTGTTGTCTATGGCATATGAATCTCCAGTGAAAAAATAAAACATTTATTTATTCAATATGGAACTAAAACCGCAATGTCTCATAGAAATTGACATTTAAAAATCAACGTTTGCTACAAAAACAGCATTGTCCACTTGTGTACTAGTATGTATCTGAATAAGCATTGTCCATCACAACCAATCACAGTCGCGTAAACGATATGGCGGATTATGATATTTGCTGTTAGGAGTGCTCTCGTTTATTTTGGTTTTTGATGTGATAAAACAGATTTGTAAGCTATAATTTTTATAGATAAATGAACTATGGAATGTTATCCCCAAGTGGTGGACAATAAAGATGCTCGAAAACGCCGAGTTGATAGAGAAAAGTGGAATAAAAACAAGGCCAAAAATGACCGGTGAGTAAATCACAATCAGATAGTTTTGATACTTTGTTTATAAAGTTTTCAAACTTAGTTTATAATGACTTAGTATCGTCTTATAATGTACAATTTATTTACAAAAATGAAATTTTCACCCCATATAAACATAAAATTTGCATTTTTTTATACAGTTCATTTATGATTGTTTGTATTTTATTTATAAACTATTAAAATATCTTTGCGAATAAAATCAAAGTCTTCTATATTCTTTCATCATTTCAACACCTAAATTTCATACTTAGATATTGTATTATATTCTGAGAATTAGCTTAACGTTCGGCTGGCCCTCTAATGGCAGGTAAAAATGTTAAACAAACTAAATGAGTACCTACAGATCTGAAATTTTGTTGTTCCAGATATGCTCCAAAAGACATACCTTTTAAGCCAACATGTTCACACAAAGACAAAAAGCTGCAATGCTCTGAAATTAGTATGAATGACTTACAAACTTTTCATGAATCTTTTTATGCCGTAAAGGACAAAGTAAAACAAGAATGTTCATATTAAAACATGTTATAGCTAACAAAACGTCGCGCGTCGTCGTTCTCGATCTAATATATTCTACCGCCAATTTTTAAAATGATTCAGATTACCAATATAATGTACTACACTCACAAACAGGGTCGTCAACAATTTTAAGTTTGGCGAGATGGGCTGGGAAACAAACATGTCCTAATCTCATGCGCGTCAGATTTTAGTTCTTTATTAATATTTTATATTTTCAAATTCTGTATATCCGTTAAACTGCTAGAAGCTTGAAATGTGAGCGCGACCCATTGTTTAACTATTGTGTCTACTAATTGGTCAAACGAGCCAGTATATAAACTAAGTAAATCGACATTAAATAAAACATAACCTCTCGTTATGATCCTTGTGAGTATGTAACTATTTTGGTTGCATAATGATTACATACTCACACAGTGTAGGTACATTATTTGACTGGAGAACCGCCGCAAAGGATACACTGTTAAATGTCGGCAAATGGCATGTCATGAGTTCACTCCGACGAACAGACAGACAGACGCGGCCGAAGGACTTCAATTTATAATAAAATGATGTAAGGATTATAGTCTTTGCTATTCAAAGTATCAATACTAACCAGGCGTAGTACATAACAATAGGTATGTTTCAAAATAAGCAATGTCCATCAGACGCGTGCAACAAAAACAGCAAAGTCCAGTAGTTTGTTTCAAAAACAGCAAAGTCCAGACTATTTATTCAATTTTCTTGTTACTGTGATGAATCTACGTAATTCCAATAATATGCGACCATTACATGATATATTTACTGTATTTTTGTTATACTACATAAACCTCAAAATGTACAAACAACTAATAAATCAAAATATATGTATTGTGGCCAAAACACGGATATGGACATTGCGGTTTTTGATTCTAGTAGACTCATATGATAGAACGTTTTGTAATGTTTTTAATAATATAAAAATTAGGTGCCGAAAACCACCGAACATATTTTTTATTGAATTTTCAATTAATTATGGATTATACGAAAAAAACTTTGTATTGCAGCCAGGGTACTAAACTTTCTCCGGCGGGATCTCTGGGCGGCATGGAGAGTGCGATTGTCGCAACCCAGCGCTGGGCACGCCACAATTGCGGCGATAAGTCCCCTCTTTGAGGAGTGGCTAGAGAGGCGCCACGGCGTCCTCACCTTCCGCCTGACGCAGGTCCTCACCGGACACGGCTGTTTCGGGAGGTTCCTGTTCCGGATAAGGCGGGAGGAAACGCCCGGGTGTCACCATTGTGTGGATCGCCCGGAGGACACGGTGGAGCATACGGTGGAGGTCTGCCCGGCTTGGGCGGAGCACCGCCGTGTCCTCGTGGAGGCGATTGGCGGTGGCGATCTCTCGCGTCCGGCCTTGGTCCAGGCCATGGTACGGAGCGAGAGGGCTTGGGAAGCCGTCACCTCCTTCTGCGAAGCAGTAATGTTCGCGAAGGAGGAGGCGGAACGCGTGAGGGAGAGGCAAAGTTTGCGCCCTCACGCCCCTAGCCGCCGCAGGAGACGCCCTGGGCGTCGGGAATCGCAGGCCGATTCCCGGCCACCGTAGGCGCGGGCTTGCGAACGGCGAGCAATGGGCAGCTCGCCGTTCGATAAGGACCAGGCCCGGGTCGACGGCGCGTTGTGTTCCACGCGCGCCTCAAAGAGATGTCAGCACCAATGACGGGGTTGCTAGGACCGATGCCTGCTAGGGCTGCGGAAAAGTCCAAGAGGGTTACCGTGGCCCCGGCACAGGCAACTGAAGGAACACGGGTGGGTTTTAGTCAGTAAGAGTCTGACTCGCCCTCCTGCTCTGCCCAGAGCGGGAGAAGTTATTTGATGATTTCCCACCCACAAAAAAAAAAAAAAAAAGGGTACTAAACTTTGCATTTTGTTGCCAACAGGTACTTCTAGCGTGAAAATGTTTAGTCGCGAAGCCATATTTCTCATGACTGAGTACTTCAATGAGTGTGACTTCTCAAAGAACTTGGATTCAGTTGAGCATATGTTTGACAGCGAGGCTATGTACTCAGTACAGGACATAGATGAATTTCGTCGCAATTTTTCTCTCCTCTCAATTTTCCTCTGTGCCAGCCAGATGATACTTCCCGAAACCGGCAATTCGAGGGGTTCAAATGTGGATATACCTACTGACATCGCCCACAAGAAGAGAGAAATAGGTACTGAAAAGCGTTTAGAAAAGTGACGACTTAATTACACATCACAAATAAGCTCTATAAGCGCTATCTAGAAGCTTCTTTGACCCGAAAACAGTATGAAATACACAAGCCAAAAAAAGCTATATCCCTGTTACAGGAAGCAAAGAAAGAATGTTATGCTCAAGAAGCGTTTAGAGTTACTACAACTTGTGCAGACGTGGGTTTACAGGCTTTGTTGAACCATACAGTTGAACGACTTATATTGTATTTGGATGAAGTTTTGGACACATTAACTGTGGAAGGGCTAGGATCCCTACCACTGGTGGTAAACTGGGAC
This sequence comes from Brachylomia viminalis, assembly GCA_937001585.2. Classification (NCBI taxonomy): domain Eukaryota; kingdom Metazoa; phylum Arthropoda; class Insecta; order Lepidoptera; family Noctuidae; genus Brachylomia; species Brachylomia viminalis. The sequence goes on along the minus strand of OW443307.2, from coordinate 10,324,305 downwards.
AGCGATGGATCGCAACAAGTGCGTACAGACAAAAATGTGAAAATTCGAGTGATTCTGATGCAAATATATTGTATTCTATATTGCATGCTCGAAGTCGATTTTTCGAGACATTATTGCACTTTTCCTACAAGTACCTACCGAATAAAAAATGGCAAAAAAGACTGACAAATATAAAATATTATCAAAACTAGAAAACAATACATTCAGACGGAATACCTACTTGAGTGCGAAAGCCGTATCATCGAATTTTGTTTCTTCGAAAACCTTTCATGACATCTCTATACTGCGACGCCTTGTTAAATGACGTCTTTACTGCGATATCGCCGTAAGGTCGTCCGATGTAAATTTTCCTAAGTAACATCGCAGTAACGAGACATCGATTGAACAAGGCTTCGCAGTATGATACGTACGCAATAAAATCGTTCGCAGTACAGTTTTTCGATGTAACGAAATATCGCAGTAACAAGACGACGATTTAACAAGACGTCGCAGTACCTATAGAGATGTCCTTGAAAGGTTTTCGAAGAAACAAAATTCGATGATACGGCTTTCGCACACAAGTAGGTATTCCCATTCAGACACAGTTAAAGTAGGAGCTAGGTCTGATAGTCGACTTTCCTAAGCAGGGTGTTGGTACCAGCAATGACGGGAACACAAGTAGCAGGTTCATTGCTAATGCTGAAGTATCAGCCCGGATAACGGAAATAGTCCTCAGCTGTGCAAAACTATGGCGAACATTTTGGATACAAAAGGTTCGCCACGGTTATGAAGGTCATCGGGCAAAAAAAGTAATTGAATAAGTTTGAAACTTTTTGCGATGAAACAACAAGACTATACGTAGAACTTTAACCCTGGTGCCCAGTGACCCCCACTGTGCACAAAATATTGTCTCACGGCCCCATTTTAAAATAGCATGCCTTATTGCCAATAGTATGATTGTCAGTAGAGGCATCAGAGGCCCGAAGCAAGCATTTCCAGCAATATAGACATAGATTCTCCAGGAAATTTTCTAAGGAGCAATGCAATTTGGACATTTTAAATCGATTGCTCCTAATTTCTGACCCATACATTAGTAGTATCAGACCCAGGACTCAGGACACGCAAAGTAGCCAAGAATTAGCAAAGTGCGACACGGTTGGCGCAGTGGTTAAGCGATTGACTGCTGCACAGCGTGTCGCGGGTTCGATTTCGATGACCTGCAAGTAGCAGTTCCGGGTCTGGATGTTTGTGTATGTGAGTTTAAATGTTTGTAAACGCACCCACGATACAGGAGAAATTCCTAGTGTGGGGCAACGATTTTTGATAAATAAATAAATAAATTTCAGTCAAGAAGCTAGAGAACTAATGATTCCGCCTGAAGTAGCCATTCACAGTGACGACGACGACAACGACACCGAAGAAACTTCTGATACAAAAGAACAACTGATGATTCTACAAAGGAAGAAGGGTAGGAGTTATCATCAGAGTGATTCTTGTACAAATAATTTTTTCATAAGTTTTTTAAAATAATATGCCATGAAATGCCCCAAAATAACGTATTTTGTTCAAATCGATACATCCAAGTGATAATAATACCAAAAATAAAAAAAAATAGTTTTGGCCAGCTTTTTGGGTTAAATACCCCTATGTGCGGCCGCTACCGAGGCACGCTCGCTCGCTTTACTAACCGAACCCAAATGATTCAATAACAGTAGAGGGTATACTTTCGCAACAACGAACGTCACGATAGTAAACTTTTGCAGTAACGTACATCGTGGTATTGAACTTTACAACTATGATTTACACTGGTCAATATGCCGCATGCCAGTTATAGCCATTTCATACATCTGCCAAAGAATGACAATTGTAATTTCAATAAACGGACAGTTATTGTTGGTAGTCAATTTGATAAACAATTGATTTCCCTGACTGTACAAGTATTAATATAATCCATACTAATAATGTAAATTCGAAAGTAACTCTGTCTGTTACCTTTTCTGAAAAAACTGCTGAACGGATTTGGATAAAAAAAGGTAATATAACACTTGTTTAGAAAATAAAGACCTCTTACTTTGAAATCACCAGGAGTGAGATTGCAACCTGAGGCGGTCATCCACTGCTGAGGCAAGTAGTTATAAACAAAACTGGTTTTGAAGAAATTTTCTGGTATTCCACATACAGTTTGAAGCAGACCCCAAAATCTCTTGCCACTGACCTGGAAATTTTAACAAACAAAAATAAGACCAATAAAGTTGTGTATATGCCAATATAATCTTTCTTCAGTAATCCTTGAGCTTATAATGGTTTAATGATAAACTATACCTAGTTTTTCTTTCAATCACTTTATACTTATATCTTTCAACTTTAAGTATTGCTCTCACAGAGGAGGGCTGTATCCCAGCAGTGGGAACATTATAGGCTGATTACATTATGGTATTGCTGAGGCCAAAGTAAAAAATACATTTCAGTCAGCAAGGTTCTCTACCTTAACCTGACTGAAATGTATTTTTTTTGCCTAATTCAAAATTGCATGCCCCTCCACTGCTTGCACATACACATTTTAAATGTCTGTAAGTGGAGGGGCATGCAATTTTAAATTAGACAATCTCTGCCCAGGGTATGCTAATGTGCAACATGAAAAAAACTGCAGCTGTCATTTATACTTACTTCAGTTCTACTACAATCAAAGCCCAGCACAGGACGAGTTTTAACCTCAGAAGGTGGCTTCTGCACTGGCCCACTGATGCCCAGCCAATCTCGAACTGAACTTATTTCACCAAATGGCACCTGTTGATATCATCAAATGTTTTTAGTTTAGCCTTTTTTATTTCTATACTGTAGATTGACAACTAGTTTTACACTTGCTTATGCCTCAAAAAATTATATTTTTAATTTAAAGTAAAGGAAGTCATGGTCAATAAAATAATCATGATAAAGATTGTTTATAAATTTAAGAGTATATTAGGTGGTCCTTACTCCAGTCTGAGACATTCCCCAAGGTCCAGGATTCATTCCAAAATACATAATAGGTTTTGTAGTATTGCAATATTTTCGCACGTACATTTCAAACGTATGCCTTGCATATATGGTTGGATTATAAACAGCTTCTACTTTTTTGGGCATTCGAAACTGTTCAAGAGAATGATTCAATTCGTCTATTAAATTCAAAAAATCCTCGCTGATATCCTGAGAACTAGAATCACCTAAACTACTTGAGAAAAACGATGATACTACTTCTGGTTCCATTGTATTTTACAAGAAATAATTTCACTTTTAATCACATTACCTACGCACATATAACATTTATCAGTTTATCACTTACTATAAGAATGTATCGATGTAATCTTGATATCAGCCGATATGCATTATCCGGTGAAAAGGCATCGCAGTATTATAAGTTGCTCTGTGCATCGCAGAAACGCACACAAAATCAAAACAAACACGGAGTCACGGCCACACAAAAACAATGACGCTGACAGTGACATTAGACCACTGACCTCTATTAAAATACGCTGGACTGGCTATCCCATACAAAATGACAGCTATTTGCTGTGCCGATTCAAAGCGCCCCCAGTGACAGACGTGAGAGTTCTGAGAACTAATAAGATTGCAAATGGCCGTTGTTTGTTGGTTTTAGGCTAAGTGTCTCTGCGGAATAAAAAGTTTTCTAAAGTGTTTACTGTGATTGTGATATAAATTAAAGTGTTATAATAGTGACAGTGATTGTATCATAGCTTGTATTGTTCGTCCAACATGAAATCGTGCGTATATTGTAAAACACGATACGAAAAGGGCAGTGGTGTCAGTTTTCACAAGTAAGTGAATCTAAAACATAAATACTTATTAGAAAACCGCTTAAAACAGTGTATTCTTACAATAATAAACGTAAACTATTCGAGTTTACGGGATTTTACGAACATTTTTATAATCAATAACTTTTGTTAGGGATGTCAAAATTCATATCGATACTTTCGTAATATTATGATGTAAAACAAAAGTCATGCTCATCATTGTTAAAATAATGATACGCACATTATAATGATCTCTAATAATAGCAAAACACTTCAAGGTTTATTATTATTACAGTCAATAACAAATAATTTAACACTTATGATTCATAATTCTCATTAAGTGTTCCATATAATTATAGATATATGTATATAATTTTTTACCCATACCTACTATAATGTTTCCTTTAATTACAGGTTCCCCTCCGATTACACTCTCAAACTTTGGTTAAAAAATATGAAGGTTGTCAACTGGACTCCGACAATGTATCATTATCTGTGTTCTAAACACTTCACGGAAGCCTGTTTCTTAAAACATCAGTCACGGACTACGTTGAAAAAATGGCTCGACAGTAATTTTTAATTTAATAAAATATGTGATTTGAGAATGCTTTTTTTATTTCCCTGTCTCCCTCCCCTGCGGTAATTAAGTTGTTACAAGTTAATTACCGTAATCACAGACCTAATAGAAAGTTATTGTGTCTCTTATCACAGACATGGCAACATGCGGTATCTGACTAGTAATAATATCTTATTGTGCACTCTTTATAGGAAGGGATTATCTTACTATTTCTATCTTAGTAATTTACTATTTTACAAAATTTTATTATTTATTGATCCTATAGTGAACTGTTATCCGATTAAGGAGAACAAGGAAGGAAGGGGTCAACCGGACATGTGATACTTATTATTACAGTCCATAAACAGTACTAGATACTGCTATTTCAAGTTATGTTTTCTACGTAAAATATCTGCTTATTACGACTATCTATAGTTCATTAGTTTAGTTAGGTACTCAACTAGTGCAGACATGTCTTTTTATCTGTGTTTTAGTAACATTTAACAAAATATATGCCTATATTGTTTTAAATCAATTATCTACAATTTTAGTAAATCTTAACATATGTTATAAAACGTATTTCACGTTTTTAAAAACATATTACGTATAAAAGACAACACGAATGTTACATGTTAATAATTACCTAAACCAATTTAATTTATAGGAAATCTGTAACAATAGCGTTGGTAATATTTCTATCATTGTGGTCGATATCAGAAAAGTTTTTTTCGATAACAAACCTTTTGTTATACATCACTAGTATTAGTTCCATTCCCCCACACTGCTGCCGTCAGCGCCAAAATGGCGATTTTCAAATAGGCACATGAAATTGATAGCGATAGCCAGTCCAGCGTATTATAATAGAGGTCAGTGCATTAGACAGAGAAAACCTGAGGAGAAAACTATCTGTCTACGTTCATTTTTTTTTATTAATTTTAATAGCCTGGTTGCTGGGACCTTTTAGCCCTGTCTACGTTCAGAATCCTGCCTAGCAGCCAGTGATGCTGCCTTATAGCTAGTGATGCAGGGTGAGTTAGTCGATTAATTTTTATAAGATTTTAATCGATGGGGATAAAAACTGGCACTTGCTTACATCAGATATATGGATATAACCCCCGACCCTTGACCCCGCCCCACAGTGGGCTGAAAATCGGCTTTCATAGACTTAGGGATTTCTATCTGCAAGTGCCGGATTTTTTGCCGGATATTGCTTCTATTAGTTGTTACTATATTCTTCACCCGAGTTAATTCTGGACAAAAACGAAGGAATTATAATTTTTTTACGAAAAATTTGTATGAAGCTAGTATGAAAAAGTTAATTATCTCGCAAACAGCAAGGAAAACCGTAATATCCTTACAGGTGGTTATAGTACTAATTATTTATGATTTTTGACATAATAATATAATGTATCATAATTATAACGGTTATCGCTGCAAATTTTTTTTTTAAAAATCTTCAAATTTTTTTTACTTATTTTTACATATGAAACGGTTCCTTTTAGTGACTAAATTAAGAACATTGATAATTATGAAGGATTTTATTGACCCAAATATTAAGACTATATAAAACAAGAAAAATATTTGAAAAAATTGAAAAAATTATATCAAATATTAAACATTTTCCTTATCATTGTCGTTGTCGGACTCCAATTCTGAGTCAGAATCCAGATTGGATATATCTAAAAACTCAAACTCAAAGCAGTTATTTCAATTAAACCATTTACAGGCACTTTTCAAATGTCAAGTGGTCGGTCAGTCAGAAATATGAAGCTTGTTGCCCATTCCAAAGCGTTACTACGCTTCGCTCTCCATAGGTACCTACTGGTACCTATGGAGAAGAACGGGCAAGAAACTCCATGGACACTCTTTTAAATTATATTGTTACATAAATATTAGTTACATCATTAATCTTAAATATAGGTATAATTATATGTGAGAACGATGTAAATAAGACGTACACATTGAATGTCCAGTGTACAGCAAATATAAATTCAAGCAAAACAATCCATAATAAAATAATTAAAATAAGCCGTGGTGGCTAAGAGATGACCAGTCCCAACTGACAGCGTCCGTTCACGAACATGACGCATGGATCAGCACCATTCAGCTCAACCATTTTGAAGGGAGCTAAATGATCCAACACACGCATCACCGTCAGCGAGACATTTGAGTGAGCACGACATCTATCAGCCGCCAGGGCACATTCAAGTCAATGAAAGACATTACCCGGTAAATGGTAGCTCGATAGTACATAGTACTCACACTTGTCCTATGCAATTATATAATACAAAGGAGATTGAGTTTAAACAAAGCAAAGGTAGTCTTACAATCTTCAGCAGCTCCAACAGTATTTTAAAATGTTAATCAATTAGTTATGGTTGTGGAGCAGAACCAGCATTGAGCCAGGCATTTTTATCAGCGATATAATCCCCCAACTTATAATATGCCTGGCTGCATAGTGTGCGTTTTATACAAACTTTGAATTTCGTCTCATTCAGTTGAAGTATGTGGGAAGGTATTTTATTGTAACATTTTAAACAGTACCCTATGAAAGATGAGTCTACTTTAGCCAGTCTGAAACCTGGTTGAACTAATAGGTCCCTATTTCTGGTACTATAATTATGTCTATCACCTCTTTTAGTAAAAAGATGTGCATTTTTTCTTACGTACATGATGTTTTCATAGATATATTGACAAGGTACCGTCAAGATCTTAATAACCTTAAACAGTTCCCTTAGAGAATCGCGCCTGCGGAGATTATATATGGAACTCACTTTCCTGAAACTGAATTAAGTCGAGAGTTTCAGCAAAAAAGCTCTGCTTTCTATTGGCATCTAACTTAGGCCTTTGTGCACTTAGGAAAGGATCCGAAGAAATAATAAGCATATTTAAGATATCTTGATTAGAATCTTGCCTGCTTCTTTTCCGCGAATGATGTTCCCGGAACCTCCTAAAATCTTCGTTTCGAGACTCTGAGGCTTCTTCCGAGAGAGTCCCAATCGGCACAATATCATTTTTCTCGATTATGTCAGCCCCGTGTATTAATAATTTATGTACGGTTGACGACATGTAGTACCAGTCGTACAATTCCACGTACTTTTCTGCTGTTTTGCGGGCAAAATCTTTAAATTTTATTACGTCGATCTTCTCGCCAGATGTTATCGCTTGCAAAATCACAGCAAATCTTTTAATAAGATCTTCGTCCAACCCGGTAATAGCTGCAGTTTTATTGGGAAACTCGAAAAACTTTCTTGCGGTATTCCCGTCATTGGTAGTTCCCGAGCCTTGTTTCACAATATCAATCAACAGATTGAGCTGATCTTTGAATTTATTTTGAATAGATTGTTTTCTGTTCTGCAACATTTCTTTGTCCTCATTCCTTCGCGCTGCCCACCGTTTGAAGTCGAGCCTGTACGCAATATGTAACAGACATTCCATACAATTAATACGTGCGTTTAGGGATGACAAGCCAAATTCGTATATGTCAGCACACACAGTCTTTGATGTTACAACATCTAAGCGGTTCATTTCCGTAGGTTTTGCTAAGCACAGGTAGCACGATGCATTTGATCTGGCCTCAGAAAGGTAAGTGCTGACTTTGGCGTCGATCATTGTCATCATTAGTTGATGAGTCACCATGTTATTATTAATGCAGTCTGTGGGGTTAAGGGCCTCAATTTCATCATCCATTTGTCTTTTGAAACCAATGACAACTGCTTCGCTCTCCTTTACAAAAGTAAACTGAACTGGACGACAATACAAAGTTGAGCATGGTTTTGGGTTGGGTTGGTCCATACAGTATTATCTCCATCTGTCAGTTTTAGTGGCACCAAGGAGTTCATGAAAATGCTTGCATTATCTTGCTCACCCTCCATTTTCTGTTTGTATCGGCTTTGGTTGGAAGCACCATCAAATCCCCACTTGGATATCAGCTTTAGCTGCTTATTTTGCACATCCGCATAGTCAGAAAGACTTTGAAGGATCCTCGTCACCGTGATGTCAAGTAAAGCTTGAAGTGTAATCCTAGCCGAGGAATCCGTAACTGACACTGATTGCTTCGGAGGGTAGCAATCAAGCTTAGTTGGTTGCACTTTATAGTAGGATGGATAAATATCCCAAGCACCTTCCCGAATGGCAGCCTCTCGCAAAGTAATATATTGCCACTTTGACAGTTTTAGTGAAAGAAGCAATCCAAGCGCTTTCTCTGGTGTAAATATGACTTTTTTCACTGGTTTCTTAAGCGTTTCTTTAATTTTAACGGCTGCTTCAGGATTTTTCAGCATGTATTCGATCACAGATGCGATATTCTCATGCCCTTCTTCTTTTAAACGCGCTGCAGCTGCATATGCCAATTCACTGGAGTCTTCGCCTGTATGATCATCAGATCTTCTCTTTTTCTGTTTACTTCCCAAATTTTCGAATGGTTTTCGGGACCTTTTTGTCATTGTTCCAACGCGAACGGACAATGATGCCATCGACGACGGTTCTTGAGAGTCTGACTGTGCTCTTGGTATCTCATCATCAGTTGGTTCTTGATTATCTAAAGTTTGCACACAACTTGGCCAATCAATATTTGCTTGCAGCCAATTTCCGTACAGTCTTCTGAAGTGATCAAGGAATCGGTTGGATTTCTGCCATCTCTGTAAAGTAGCTCGCGTGAATTTTCGACAAAATTCTTTGAGAGTTACTCGATCTTCGGTAGAAAGGCGATCGCCTATGCGGGATACAACTGCACCAAACAATACTTCATGATTAAATAAAGTATTCTCACTTTTTAGAAGAACAAACAAGTCTAAATTGGTGATTAAACTTTCCATTTTAAGATTTTATAGTCGCAGGGCAAAAATTTAGTGTTAGCAGTTACACCGTTGTGAACAATCTAAATTATAAAGCAAAATTTTAGCCCTTTTATTGCAAAACGTCCATAATTAGTTAACTACAGCTTGGCCAAAAAGTCGTGAAAATAATGGTGGCGCCACTATCGTGCATGTTGTAACCCTATATAGTACGACGAAAACGGTTTTGATACTTATATTTTTTTGACAATTAATGTGAATATTGGCGGGTTTTATGAAATCAGAATCAAAAATTTTAATCGTTATCCATTACTATAATTGAAGGTTTAGACAAATTCGGTATTAGTTTCTCCATAACCCATTTAGTGAAATTTGATTTATTGTATCAGTGTACTTAATAAAAACTAAAAAAAGATTGATAAGAAACAGAAGTTTAAAATTCTACTTACAATCTTTTTTACAGTTTAAAAGAATTGAACTTTTTGTCTGATTGCACACAAGTCAAAATTGTCCAATTCTTTTTTAGGTCGCCCTGCTCTATGTTTCACTGGTGTGGAGAAAACGCCTTTGTTTCTTTGTCCTTCTATTGCAATTCGTCTTATAGTACTGATGGATTTACCTAAAATAATACTATAGTTATTTTTGTTCAGTGATATAAGCAATATTAACAAAAAGTATCAAAATTATACGAACGCGCTGCATTCAAGAAATGACAGAATATGTACCTTACTCAATGACTCTTATTCTTTAGTCATTGACCTTACTCGACGAGGCAGAGCGAGTGTTGCCAATGATCAAATATTTTAGTTCCGTTTCAAGACTTTCTTGCCAAGCTGTACCCTCATTAGAGTTTTAAAAGATGTGCTAATGAAAAGATATAATTGTCAAAAACATTTCTTAGAACTCTTAGCACAACTAATCAACAAATTAGCTTACTTATCAGAAATCATTAACAATCATTTAATCACATATTCAGACTTATTAGAAGACTAAACAATTTGTTATTTGGTATTTTGGATGTATGTAAAGTTTTAAAACTCATTTTGTATTGATAAATATCTAATTTAAACATAGTTGTCTAAGTGTGGATGTATGTACTATAAAACCTCTGACTACTCCTTCGGGAATATAGAGGTGATGCTATTTTATGTTACGTGTTGTTAAAAGTCTGTGTTTCTCAACCTAAAAATCAAAAGGAACAGTTTCATGTGTAAAAATAAATAAAAATACTTTGACGATAAAAAAAAAAAAAATTGCAGCGATAACCGTTATATGACATAAGTCAAAAAATCATAAATAATTAGTACTATAACCACCTGTAAGGATATTACGGTTTTCCTTGCTGTTTGCGAGATAATTAACTTTTTCATACTAGCTTCATACAAATTTTTCGTAAAAAATTTATAATTCCTTCGTTTTTGTGCAGAATTACCTAGGGTGTCATTTTTGAATATAGTAACAACTAATAGAAGCGATGTCCGGCAAAAAATCAGGCACTTGCAGATTGAAATCACTAAGTCTATGTAAGCTGATTTTCAGCCCACCGTGCGGCGCCCTTAGCTGCGCTAATTTTTAGTTTGTAAATTTAAAATTTCTTGCAAGGCGAGAGGCCCTTCTGGCCCCGCCAACGACGCCAGGTTACGCAATATAGGTTTCTCGGAGCCAAAAGCAAAAGGCCCAAATTAAAAAAAAAAGTTTGTCTGTAAAGTCGGTTTACGGACGATAGTTTTACGTGATAACGTCATAAAGAAACATCGATGAACCACTACTGCTACTACTGTTCTATTCGGAATACTAGCTCTGACGTCACGCGAGAAGAGAGATAAATGTGACACAAGCTAACGCTAACGAAAGGGAAAGTGAAAGGGCTGATCGCTTATCCGCGCTCTCGCTTGCACGCTCGGGCTCAGACGGAACGTTACACATTTTCGTGCATGCAGCCGGTGTTCATCGATTTGTAAGACGTTATCACGACAAAAAAAAAACTTCTGATAATTCCCATCGGTCTGCTCAATGTTCTGGGTAAAATCTATGAGAGGCTAATTTATAAGCGTCTCAGAGATTATGCCGAGACAAAAGGCCTCATCCCCGACAAACAGTTTGGTTTTAGAACCCAACATTCAAGCGTCCAACAGGTTTACCGCATCACCGAACACGTAAACGTTGGCTTCCAACGTGGCTAGGGACTTGTTCGACATAGCGAAAGCGTTCGACAAAGTCTGGCACAACGGCTTATTATATAAGGTCTACCAAGTCGGTGTGCCAGACCGTCTCGTGCCCATCCTACAACACTTTTGGGCTAACAGCACCTTTCGCTATCGCATCGAAGGGGCGCTATCCTCCCCCCACGCATGCACGGATGCAGAACCAACAAATCCGTTCCCTCCGTAAAGCGACGGAATCCCCTTCGTTCGTTCGTAATAAAAACCTACACTTAGATCTTAAAATTTCCACTATTCAGCAATTTATGAAACGCGCTTCAAGCGTTTCTTTGATACCGCCGGCAGCCATCGCAACCCTCTGGTTGTGAAATAATACTAATTTGATCCAGCCTGTTCCAAATTTGCGGTCCTCCCCCAGCGACGCCCTAAGCCGAGGTTTGTGCCCCACAGGGGGTGCCCTCAGGTGATGGTTGCTTGTGCGGTCCATGGCCCTTTACGGGGCACCGGTGTGGCAGCGTTCCTTGAGGCGGCGGCCAGTCCGCTGGTTGAACGCGCCCCAAAGTATTATGGCCCGGGTCGACGGCGCGTTGTATTCCACGCGCGCCTCAGAGATGTCAGCATCAATGACGGGGTCCGCTAGGGCCGATGCCTGCCAGGGTTGCGGGAAAGTCCGAGAGCGATACCGTGGCCCCTGGCACAGGCAACTGAAGGAACATGGGTGGGTTTTAGTCAGTAAGAGTCTGACACGCCCTCCCACTCCGCCCAGAGCGGGAGAAGTTATTTGAAAAACCACACCACCCACCCTCAGAAAAAAAAGGTTTTGGTCGCTTAGTTTATAAATAATATTAAGCCCTGGCTGGAGGCCTCTCAAGGCACTGACCTCTATTAAAAATAGAGGTCAGTGTTTCAAGGCCAACAGCTGTGAGATGCCCTACACAACAAAAAATATTTAAAAAATAACTTCAGTTATTGTGTCCGAGAATTTTATGTCTATCTAGCTATCATAATCATATTCATAATTTTTTGTATAAAAATACGGGACCCATGTATTTGCCAAATGTCAAAAGACGAAAACTGTGGGAAAAAAGCTCTCCGCGAAATAATAGAAAAAGGCACAGAAAGAGAAAGTCGCATGGATAATATAATTTTTTTACCTTCAAATAATATTTGTATTATGTTTCCTAAGACGTCCGAAGTCCATTTATGAGAGTACATCCGTCTTTTACCCACGTTTCCCCGCTAGATGATGCAACTTCCGTCACGCATGTCAACCTCAGCGCTACCCGTGGCTGTATCTGGAAGTAATCAAACAGCACAGAGCACCTTATAAGAGCAAGCCGGCATTCTTTTGTCATTGTTCGGCTCATAATAGAACTGAGTAATTAAAACATAATCACACATATAAACTGAGAGTTTTGATGTGTGATTATGGTTTAGCCCCAAAATTTAAAAAAAAATATGCCCGAGAAAGTTTGATTATTTCTCTCGGGAGTGTTCTAAATAAATATCACATTTTTTCTTGTATTTGAGTGTGTGACTCTTCAAACACTCAAATACAAGTCGTAACCCGGCGGAATCGCGATCGCTAAAAACGACCGCGAGATTGTCGACGCTCGACTCGGTTATTTCATCGTTCATTTTTTTAAACGAACGTTCTTAATTTTACGTAGCGGAAAAATAACAAATAGTAACTTTCTACAAGTCTGTCAAGAAAGTCATGAAAAAAAGGGAGGGCGCCACCATAATTTATATGGTATCCCTGCTTTCGACTGAAAGGTTTTGATACTCGCTTTTTTTTTTCAATAGTTGACAATTATTAATTTATTATTATGGTCCCTTTACTGTCATGTGTATTATCTGACAGATCTATCTGACACACAGGGAGCAAAAAAAAAGTTTTGGCTTTAATTGGTAATGGTGAACAACACTGGTGCCTAATGGTTATGTATTCTGTAGTTTGTTTGTGATGTTTAGTACCTGATTTTATTAAAATTTGTTTTGACCAAGTCTTGTTTTCGTCCTGTCAGCTACTGGCATTATCTACCACAAAGTGCAAAATTCGATGGTTTGCCTCTCTGCGCTGCCGTTTCAACATGACGCTAGTGGAATATCAATATCAACTCAATTGCCAAAAAAAAAATGCGAGTTTATTAGATAATTCTTTATTAATCCGAATCAAAATCTGCATAATTCGAAATAAATCCGAACTCCTGCATAATTATATTGGTCCACTTCCGACTCACTTGACAATTTACCTCCATTCTTCATGCCTTCGTCCACTATGCGCCGAATTGTGCTTTCAGAAACACCTGAAATCAATAAAGAAATGTTGGCTCAGGCGTAAAACGTCTCTTTCGCAAAATGTCCCCTGGTCGTAGATAGTCTCTTTCGCAGAATGTCTCTTTCGTAAAATGTCTCTTTGGCAGAATGTCTCTTTCGCAGAATGTCTCTTTCGCAAAATGTCGCGCCAGGGACTTAAGAATAAAATTTTGATTTTCAAAACAAAAATCATTTATTAAAATGATAGTGCAATTATGATGTTAAAATTTTGGTATTTAAATTTACTGAATGTATTCCAAATAAAAAAAAAATTTTTGATACAGTTAAAAATAATATTTGGTACAATTTAAAGTTCAGTGATGGCAACATTTATAATAATATGTGAGGGTAGTTAGAAAAAAACTTATAAATGTATGCGTCATTCATTATTGCCGAGCTGTGTTTTGTCTGTTACTTTTTATTGAAAAACAGTAGTGAATTTGAGTTTTAATATGGATCAAGAAATCGAATAGGTACATTCGTAATCAAAAAGGACATAGAACACTTATACATTGTGCTGATATCATAAGAGCAAAACCAATAAAAGTGGATACATTACATTATTTATAGTTAGTACATACATTTATAAGTTTTTTTTTGTCATATATAGCAATAGTATATTCTTGCTCTTACGTGGCGTGACTGTATCCTACCACGCAGCAACCACACATTCTCTGCTGGTATATTATATTCTATTAAATCATGTAAATCGTTTTGTCTGTATATTTCTATAACGTATAAACCGTCTCGAAGATGTTCACTGCAATATGACTGATCGCCATTTGCAAATGCGCCTGGGCAAGCGGCGGGTGCAGCGGGTAGGGTGGGGGCGTAGGTAAGGAGCAAGCAGATAGGTGCCGTCCGTTTTGAGTCTAGCCATAGTTTATCTTTTAACGAAGTAGGTAAACTACGATCACTTTTATGGCAGTATAATAAGTAGTATAACTCCGAAAGTACTGACTTTTGACCTTAGTCGTAATAATAAGTTTTATTCTGCATAAACATACCTATTCATTTATGAGTGTCTTATTCCTATTGAGAGGTGGGCCCATCATTACTCATTCTCCTTTCATAACCTCAACGAAATATAAACAATGATAAAAATAGATAAATTATACTAAAAAACAGAACATTGTCAAGAGATTATATTTCCTTTATTGTGTTTAACATTAAAATACATTGACGTACCGGTTATACTTTGCTGTTCGACCGTAAACATCGTCTTTACTCGTCCCAGCTTGAAATTCGGCCATACACTCTTGAAAAACTGTAAATATAATTTATCGCGCACCGCTCTTATAAACATTCCGATTCATTTTTGATCTCTATACGGTCACACGATTAAAAAAACTCGAAATAGCACAATAATAATAAAGAATATCAACCACAAAGCTACGATGTGACAGCTGAGGTACTCAGTTTGACATTTATTCAGTGTTGCCAGTATTAGGAAAAGCAGTAGTTCCCAAACACTGACCTCTATTTTAATAGAGGTCAGTGTTCCCAAAACATTCTTTTCATGACTTTCTTGACAGACTGTACTTTAATCTCGAAAGTTAAAAAATAAATTTTACAGAAAAAACATGAAGGTTTGCTAAGTTTTCTGAATTTCAAATATAACAAAATGCACGCGGTAAGAAAAACGATGCAAAAATGACAAAAGAATGGCGATGGGGCGGCTTGCTTTGTGCTGTTTGGTTAGTTCCAGATACAGCCACGGGTGGCGCTGAGGTTAACATACGTGACGGAAGTTGCATCATCTAGCGAGGAAACGTGGGTAAAAGACGGATGTACTCTTACTCTCATAAATGGACTTTAAACGAAACACATAATGCTTTTTCCCACGTGATGATTTCTATCAGTCAACTCCTACCGCAAGCTGCGATATGCAACTTCGTTCCAAAAATTGGGAATCCCATATTTCGTCGAGACTATGTGCGATGCTTATTAAACCGGAAGATTATTATGGGAGAAATTCATATACAGGTGTTCCTCCCAAGAGAACTAAGTCCGTTTTCATTACCTACAGACACTTGTGGTATGACATTTTGATAATTATAGTAAACGTGTGTGTGTGTTTATTTTATCATTATAATAAACTCGAACTTCGATTGAATTCTATCAATCGAAGTTTGAGTTTATTCAAGTCAACCCATTGGGTCAACCGCAGTGTGGCCGTGGCCTAGCACTTTATTTATTGAGGTAATTTCGATTTGTCTGGGTCATATTATAACATAATGAACCGATGCCAGATTGATCGTCTAAGGCGTTTCTTAATAGTTTTGTAGAGTCTGTGTTGTGTTGGTGGTGTTGTCATTAGTTGCCTGTCAAAGTGTCAAGGGTCGATCAGTCGATCTGTTTATTTTTATTATTTTAATCAGCCCAATCAGCCGGTGTCGTCGCTTTTTACCACTTCTTCGTTTATTTATAATTTTTAAAAAACGTATAAATGTCTGTACTGAGCGAAGATATCGTTCACAATCTTATAGCGAATTCCAGTGTTCCATTGGTTTTCCGGGGCTTTGTGGAAAACTGGTCATTATGCCAGTGGAGTGTAGAAGAATGGTGCTCCATTTTTGGAGAAAAAGAAATACCATTTAGGTGTTTAAAAAAGGATTTTCTATCAGACGAACCTTCTTGGGAGAGGAGGTGCTCTGTAAAATCGATGACTTTTAAAAAATTTGTGGAAACGTCGGTTTCAAGTGACGAATGGATGTATTTCGATTATAAATATCTTCATCAATGGTTCAACGGAGCCGATGAATTGTTTAAGGTAAATATTTACACGAGCTCATAGAGCTAGACATTGATTGCTTGTTTTGTTATAATAATTAAGGCTAGTTGTTGTTTTTAGGGTGTTTCATGGAAGCAGTTTGGATATTCAGAGAAGGGCGCCTCAGATGCGACACTGTGGGTAGGCAGCAGTGGTGCCCACACGCCGGCTCATAAAGACACATATGGAGTTAACATTGTGACTCAATTACATGGAAAGTAAGTTATAAAACACTTTTCTGTGAGCCAAGCATGTTGCTTTTATTTAAAATCTTGTAGAGTAATTATGATGCAAATAAAATAAATTGGCTTTTTTATCCAGAAAACGCTGGATATTGTTTCCTCCAGAAACAGGTGGATTGAAGCCTACCAGAGTGCCTTATGAAGAATCAAGCGTGTACAGTGAACTGAACTTTTACTGCCCCAACAATTTAGATGTCTTTAATGGTAAGATATTCTTTGTTTTTATTAATACAAGGTTTTATTGACTGTTCAAGCTTATTTGATCAACTACCTCTGTAGCCTATTGCATAGCTTTTTTTTATACAGCTGCTATGCATACAAATAGTACCTAATAACATGTTTGTTTAAACTTGACTAGTCACTCACTCATAAAGTGAAAATGAATGTTGCTATGATGAACTGTTTTCATTTTGAAACAAGTTTTAAATTGACTTTTAGTCAACATGGTTGATAAACCATATCATTAAATTATTGGTAATTGATTTACCACAAAAAAATATAACAAACATTTAAAATATTGTTGTTTCAGGATTGACAGGTGGTCGCACAGTAGAACTGTCAGCTGGTGATGCCCTGCTTGTGCCGCGAGGATGGTGGCATTATGTGCAGAATGTGAACCCATTGAATATTGCCCTCAATATCTGGCTGCCCCATGTATATTCAATTCAATTAAGTACAAGTCAATAAATAGAAAGACCAACAACAATATAAAAAAAAAAAAAAAACTAAAACCATTAACATTATCAAAGTCTCTTTCACTTCCTTTGTATGTTAATATTCTATAAATTATAATTAACTTCCCTTGATACTGTTCTTAGACTCTTTTTTTACTAACTTTTAAGAGTTTTAATAAACTCTTTTCAATTTTTATTTCAGGAAAAAGATGGTTCAACCAGAGTGTCTGAGGCCCTTATTAAAATATTTATAGCTCAAATATGTAAGGACCTGCCACATGAAACAGCTAAACTGATTGTCAATCCAAATGAAGTAAGTCAAATTATTATACTATGATGCATGAAATGATGTCTGAAAAAGGCAAACAACTCAAAAAACAAATTTTATCAGTCTTTGAAAAATAGCTTAATGTTGCAACTTGATAAATCTATACTAATAACAAAGCTGAAGATTTTATTTGTTTTTTTGTTTGAACGCACTCTTATACTACCAGTCGGATTTAAAAAAATATTGTTGGAATTGTTAGCCCAATTCTTCACACAACATCACGTCAGGACCCTAAGGAGCCGAGCAAAAACAAAAACAAGTCTGCAAGAATGCTGTGCGAAAACTAAGTAAAAGCGCGGGCAGGAGATACGATACGATGCGACGCGGGGTGGGTCGGGGGGACTACAAATTTCACGCGGACGAGGTCGCGGGCAAAATCTGGATAGCTGTTTATATTCTTAAAACTTAATATAAGATTGGGAGCTCGCCAGACCATTCGCACAAAACACAGAAAACATTCATCATCATCATCATTTCAGCCGAAAGACGTCCACTGCTGGACATAGGCCTCCCCCAAGCACCTCCACTTCGACCGCTTTTGTGCTTCCCGCATCCAACGGGTTCCTGCGGCCTTGACAAGATCGTCTGTCCACCTTGTGGGAGGCCTTCCAACGCTACGTCTTCCGGTACGCGGTCGCCACTCTAGAATTTTCCGGCCCCATCGGCCATCTGTTCTGCGAGCAATGTGCCCTGCCCACTGCCACTTAAGTTTGGCAATTCTTCGGGCTATGTCGGTTACCTTGGTTCTCCTGCGGATCTCTTCATTTCTGATTCGATCACGCAGGGAAACTCCAAGCATAGCCCTCTCCATTGCCCTTTGGGTGACTTTTAGCCTTCTAATAAGGCCCATTGTGAGCGACCACGTTTCAGTACCATATGTCATCACTGGCAACACGCCGCACGCAACAGCAACACGCAGAAAACATTAATAGTCGTTAAACCATGACCTTTATCCAAACTTGTATTAATAATATAATAATATCTAATATTAGCTGCACGCTCATCACAAGTGAGTCAGTGAGGCATTGCAATAATGACATCATGCAGCTAAGAGGAATTTGTTTAATGGCTTCTTACATTTTATGAGGATTATATTTTATGAGGATATACCTACTAAGGCCTTGACATTCACTGAGCGAGTTAAGCCGTGTCCTAACCGAAAGCGATGGTCGCGCGATTACGCGATCGTCACGCTCGTTTATATGAGACTAACATCTGCCATGTAAAATACTGGTACTCAGCTGCATCCGGTTAGACTGGAAGCTGACCCCAACATAGCTGGGAAAAGGCTATGCATATGTTGATCTGCCTGCGACTTCGTTCGCGTGAAGTTTCTTGTTTTAACATAAAAAATATCCCATGGCACTCGGCAATAGTATAACTTACTTCAGTGAAAGATTTTTTGGAATCGGCTCAGTAGTTCCGAAGATTGCCGCTTACATACACTTTCATAAATTTTACCTCTTTATAATATTATTAGTATAGACGTACTTGCGCAATCAATCAAGTCGCGTTTGTACGCCACAATTCATAGTAAAGATTGCATCGATCGATCGCTTATTCGCGCGGTGGTCGCGTTTTCGCGGCGGTGGTCGCTTTCAGGCGAATTTTAATCGCTGCGGATAATAATCGCAAATCTGTGAACAATACTAGAGTCCGCGCACTGCGGTAAAAAATCGCTTGACAATTCGCTTGAAAAATTATTTTTGTTTGGAATTTTATTTGGCAGTTTAAAAATCGCAACTATTAACTATTAAAATCGTAGTGCGCGCGCAGCGTTAGGACGCCGGGTTATGGTCACACCTATTGTCGCTCATGCGATGAGTAAAGCATGCTGCCACATCAATGAATCAATTGCATTTTCATATAATTGTAATGGTGTGTTTATTTGTTTTCGCGTCATATAGGTATGTCTTTTCATAACTTTTCAGCCAAGATTTTAAAGTATTTTGGTTTAACTGCCCTCTAAAGTGTCGGTTGATTAGAAACTGCATGTCACATGATAAATGATGATAACATTAGTATTCATTATTATCTTGGATGCAAAAATAATTAACAGCATCAAACGACATTGAATGGCAACGAGAGTGAAATCTTGTGCGTTCGTGCATTTATGATTACAAGGCTGATTCGGACATGACCAAATTATTTATCACATAATTATTATATTATATTTAGAAGGCACTTGAAAGCGTTAAAAATGTATGATGATCTAATTGGGTACGAACGTGGCTCAGGCATTTAAATTCGTTTCGTTTCGGTTGAGTATCCTATCTGCTCATCTACGTACCTACCTACCTACCTACATGTTACATTATGTTACGTGCGAAACTATGCCCAGAAGGCCAGAAGAAGCTATGTGCGAAGTTGAATCTGTCTGGCTAGTGCCAACTGTACATTCTCTGAAGACTGCGCCTAAACATTTCAAGCAAACGTCATCTAAATAAATTGACAAAAAAATATCCAAACCCTAGCATTTACTTTAATGAGATACTTTAATTAACAAAAAAAATATACTTTCAGGACGACATAGCAGATACGCCGTTGTCTGTGCTATTTTTACAACTAGATGCAGTAGCGAAAGCATATCTTGACAACCGACGTAAGCTTCGTCGCGCCAAACGACAGCGAACATGTGAGGACGAGCCGGCCGACACCGCCGTCGAAAACTACGACTTTAACGCTTTAATAGAAAATAAAGCTAACAATTTGGAGATACCGCCTAATGTGAGTAGTGAGGAATTGATCAAGTTGATCAAACAGAATCTGATCGAGTACGCGAATGAAGACCGGCCCCTATGTGACGATGAGATAGACGGCTCCACAACGGGGTTGTGCCTTACTAAAGCGGTCATCGATGCGTACAGTGAAGCCAGTGTTATAGATCTAGTTAAACAGAATTTATTTGCTCGTCTGAGTAACCATGTTAAGTAAAACGTGTGCGGACCCACCATACGACTGGCCATACCCCTGATGGTATGGTGGGTCTAAAACTATACCACTGAGAAAATTACTTGGTGAATCATTTGGGTAAGGTTATGTTAGAACTGTGACCATTAAACAGATCCTTGTAGTCCACAAGACTATTTTTTTTCAGTGGTATAGTTTTAGACCCACCATACCACCAGGGGTATGGCTAGTGGTATGGTGGGTCCGCAATGAGTAAAACTATTCAATACTGACTGATTTAGTTTTAAAATGTGTCTGGTAGACATGTTCTAGTCTTAAAGGAAAAGTTTAACTTTTCTTCTCATATCATTTAGGCAAAACCCTAAAAATGTCTCGAGCAATATTATTTAATTTTTAATTTTAGTAAAGAAGTAGGTACCTATTGACTGTATTTATTGGAACAGGAAGGTAGTTACGGCTACAAGAATAATTCTTAAATAGGTAATATTGAGGAAGTCCTACTTTCATGGACTAATTAATATGTAGGAGACTCATGATCGGTAACAATGGAGTTAAAGTATAAGTACTGTACACCTTTGACCTCTTCCTACCCTGGACGGGCAATATAGGCGTAATGTTATGTTATAAAATAGAGTCGTCAAATAGAGTTTATCGTAGAAAGTTGGTATAGGCACAACAATAAACGATTGTCAATCAACGCTACGCTATTTTAGATAGTTTTTGTACCGTATACAACGCGCAGGTGCACCCAAAACTGCACTAATTGATTGGATACAGAAGTTGTAGCGGCCGATAATCACTAAGTTATTAGTGCACGAAGAATTAGCGTGCAATGTGTGCTGAAACAACAGAAATGTCAAGGCTAAAGTTGTCATTTTTAGGGTTCCTTAACCAAATAATTTATTCCTGGTCGTCTGCCTGTTTAACCGACTTCATAAAAGGAGGAGGTTCTCAATTCGACTGTATATTTTTTATATTTGTTATCTCAGAACTTTGACTTTGACAGAACTTTGACAGACTGGGTGAGCCGAGTTTAACGATTCTTTTTTTATTTGAAAGCTGGTGCTTCCCGTGGTGTCCCATTCAAATTTTATCGAAATCGGACAAGCGGTTTAAAAACAATCAACAATAAACTATTTTTAAATAAAAAAAACGCCTTCAAACGGACGTGGACGTGTAAGACTATCGTTTTCGAATTGGTGTGGGGTAGGTACCATAACTATAAAGAAAACAATAAAAAAGTTATAACAAAAAAAAACCCGACTTCAAAAAAAAAAACAGTAAGTACTTACCTACTTACAAAGTGAAAAATAACTTTAATTTGGGAAGTCGGTGGAAAAAACTAAAATACAGATCCAAAGACACCGACTTCAGAAAAAAGTAATTTTTCACTTTGTAGTGTTTTTTTTTGTGGAAGGCGGCTTTTTTTTTGTTAAATAGTTTTTTTTTCTGACTCAAAATATAGTGAGAAAAATGTGTCCCCCCCTCTAACTTTTCAACTATACTATACTTTAAAGGTTTAGGTACCTAGTTAAAAAAAGGTAAACAAATCGTAAAAACGGTGTTTTACGAGTTGACACTTTCTTGTTTAAAAATACGTTTTATCAAAATTAAATTTATTTTCGATCACAGGATCGTTTCCTCTTTCATTATAGTATGTTAAACTTTATCATTGATTCTTAAACTACTCTTCGTAGATGTAACTTCTTGAGCACAATTTTTTTGTTAGATTTGATAATGATATAATATTTTGTAATATGTCTATTGTAAAGAGCCCATAAAGACAGGTTTCCCAAACCTTTTAGATAATACAACGAATTAGATAATATTGCTAAATTCAAGAGTACAACAAAATGGTGTCACAGTATTGCGTCTGCCACCATATCACTGTGAGCTCAATCCAATTGAGTTAACATGGGCTCAAGTTAAGGGGTTTGCAGCCGAGAAAAATAAAACTTTTAAAATGGCTAACCTAAAAATTCTTTTGCCAGAGGCTTGACTTTGTGACTGCTGAGAATTGGAAAAATTGCGAGGGTCATGTAATAAAAGAAGAACAGAAAATGTTTAAATCAGACAAAATATTTGATGATACCACTGAACGCTTTATTATTAATGTGACAGATAGTTCATCAGATTCAGAATAGAGCTTATTAATATGTGACTCTATATAATATGATTTTAACGATTGAAATAAAAGGTTTAGCATCTATGAGGCACATGGTTTTTGTTGTTTACACTTTTTTAACTACCTAAACCTATGGAGTATAGGTGGAAAATTCTGAAAAAAAATAAGTTGGTAGAACTTAAAATATACATGAAAGAATATATTAAAGGATACATAGGGATTTATTTTTGGTTTCAACTGCAGAAATAACCTTGTTTTTCATCACATATTCACAAAAAAACTTGTTCTTGTGATAAAATCAATACTGTGTGTAAATTTTCATCCCGACCACGGAACCCTTCATTCACTGTGTGTGGTCCGACACGCACATGGTCAGTTTTTTTTAAGTTTTAAGCGATGACGTCATGGGATATCATTTTTCAGAGTATTAAATTATAATAAACGACTGACTGTATCTTGTTAAGTCTCTTTCTCACAAAGGCACAGGTTGCCACTTAAGGTATCGTCAAACTTTGGAAATTTGTTCCACCTAAGAATATTCAGAAATAATTCTTAGGTGGAACAAATTTCCAAAGTTTGACGATTGGTATGAAATTGATGATTATTATTCAGTAAATATTCCATTCTTACAGTCGCGAATCGCATTTTGATTAACATAATGACGTAAAACAGAGCTGCAATATGCAAAAAACCAAAGAAAATTTGAATTTGGCGGGCTACAACTATGGAGGGTAGAGGTAAGGAGAACTATCTCTGTGTATGAAAAGTGTCCGTCAAAATGTGGTCACAATGTGGCGCTATAGTAGCCACCGGGTAAATTTTAAAAGCAATAATTTTAGGTTATGTTTACAAAATAATGTTGGACTACGTAAGTTGTTGAGATATGGTATACTGGACTGTCACTAACTACTCTAGCTAAAAATATTAAATTTTCTAACTCGGCATACTTCAGTCCGTTAACAACTGCTACATTCATACCACACCATTTGCCAACGCCAGCGCCATTTTGGAGGGTTTTTGAATTATCATTGACTGTATAAGCTGGACACTTTTTCACCTTTTTCCCCATAAGAGATAGTGCTCCTTACCTCTACGCCTCCATAGTTACAACTAACGATCCACCTTAAAGCGCTCATTTGGCGCGTGGCCAAAATCAGAACTCACTCCGCCATCTTTATCAAAAAAAAGTTCACAAAATGCTTACCAACAACGCCCCCTGTAAATGTAGTGGTGTAGGTACATGTTTTATCCGAAACAATCCGAAACAATTTTCACACTTTACCATGAAATTGAAGTGCTAAAAAGTATTGGGAATGAAACAATTCACAAAACATGTGTCGCAACTTGTGTCGTTCGTCTATCAGAGGTAGGCAATTTTGGATGTCAACATGTAACTTTGCATGTCAAGAACTAGGTATAAATTAAAATACTGTTTTGATTATGATAATAAAACTGGAATTGTCGGATTAGATTGTAGGAGATATTTTATGAAATTATAAATGTTTATTTTAAATAGAATATTGTGTTTATATTACCTTCTGAATCCCTCTTAAGTACCTACGAAGTAATTAGCAAAGATTTTGTGCTACCTCTGCTGGCTGCCTCGTTGGTCTAGCGGTCGCAAGCAAAGAGTACAGTATATATAAATGAGATAGAGAGCTAACTTCAAGTTTTAGGTTATATCGCGCGACAGCAACGCCGCCCTGGTAGTTGTTCATCGAACTAGTCTCTCTATAGGTATATAATAGATAGCTATAGATATACAGGGCGTCCCACGGATATGCCACATGGAGGGAAAGTACTTTGAATATTGTAGATGCAACATTTTACTGAAAGAAGACATTATTTGAATTAAAAAAAAAAACAATTTAAACTGCATTCATAGATATTTAAATAATTTCATGGTTGAACCGGAAATGGAACCCGTTACACGAGAAAAATAATCATCCTGTAGCTTTATCATACCGATCGAAAGGCTTCATCATAAGGATTATTTTTTGCTAAATAGTGTCACAAATAAAAGGAAGACCATGAATTTTAACATTCCGCTAAATTGAATAATCCTGTACTTCAATTTAGCTGTTGTTTTACAATACACTTACAAATATGCACGAGAAAATTATGTGTCATGCGCATCAGTAACGTGCCGACTTTTTTCTCAGGGTGGTCAGCACACACAATTCACAAAAGCGACAGAAGTTACAATTTTTCATTTGAATGAGAAATTAAACGATTAGTAGCTATTGTCAATTGTTGTAACATATTTATTGTCAGTATAAACTACATAAATGTGTTCTACTTTTGAAATAAAATTATTTTCATGTGCTGAGCAGTTTAATTCATAAATGATATTTTTTAAGGATGACAACCTCTTCCTTTTGTTACAACACTATCACAGCTAGATGTATAAAAATCAGGGCGGCAAATTAAACAAAAAGTAGACAGTTGTTTATATTTGTAGCCCAGTGGATACACTTCTCAAGTTACGTCCGTCCTATTCGACGGTCTGCCAAAGAATGCCCTCCCCATCCCGGTTGAACTGTCAACTTGTTCTTATTTATTGCAATCCGACAACACCCGTTATTTTATTTATCTTAACAAGGTAAATAAATAGGAAATAATTATCCAAATATGATTCTTACCATTTTAGACTATTCCTACATTTATTAATCATATTTTTGCTTCACTTTTAATTGTAGTCAAGTTACATACTTTTAAATGTATTGTAATTGTAAGTAAACGTTTTTAAATTAAACATTAAAAAAAACGCAAGTGAACATACACACATCAAAAGTGTCTAGGGATCAAGCATTTTTATGCGGATTTCTTGAGATTAAGATGTGGCTTTGTAATAAATTTATGATTTTATAAATTTATATGGATCCTTTTTGGTGCATTTCATAATTTGAATCAGGAACTGTGAATCAAATTCGAGTAAAAGATGAAAATCAGCTGTCAATATTTTCCCTATAAAAACATACAACGCATTGAAGACATTATTAGTGCTACTGTTTCCCTACTACTGATTAAAACCAACGTTATTATGGAGCGGCGACGTCATTTAAGCAGGGAAGAAATGCTCAGAGCCGTGGGAATGATAGAAGCTGGTTCCCGGCAACGTACTGTGGCTTTAGCTCTGAATACAAGTCAGAGTGTTATCAGTCGACTTTGGACACGTTACCGAAGCACTGGTACCGTGGCTGAGCGCCATGGAGGACGGTATCGCTGCACCACACGGAGACAAGACCGATACATTCAAATCTTAACTCGAAGAGCTCCAACAATAACCGCCATGATGTTAGCCGTGAGGCTTCATCACTCTTCAGGGAACTTAATTAGCGACCAAACAGTCAGAAACCGCTTGCATGAAGTGAACCTTCATTCCCGAAGACCGCTACGGGTACCACCTATAGCAATGCACAATCGTAGGATTCGATATCAATGGGCTCTTGAACACAGAAATTGGGCAGAAGAACAATGGCGTTTCGTGTGCTTTTCTGATGAGTCTCGTTTTGGTATGAGACCGGATACAAGACGTATACGACACTGGAGAACCCCTGGACGCCAACAGCGATTAAAATCCTGCCAGGAAGTCCATTCTTATAGTGGTGGAACCATCATGGTATGGGCGGGTATTTGGATCGGCGGAAGAACTGAGTTGATTTGGATCAGAGGCAACCTCAACGCTCAAATTTATGCTGAGACGATTGTATCAGACGTCATCGTTCCTCTACAAGTGCAAATCGGTCCCTTATTTCAGTTAATGCATGATAATGCACGACTGCACACCGCAAGAGTTGTAAGACAGACTCTCGCCGCAGCTAACATCAATGTCCTGCCCTGGCCTGCTCAGTCGCCAGACTTGAACCCGATTGAGCATGCATGGGATATGCTACAGAGAAGAGCTCTGCCGAATATGGAGGGTATCCAGTCGCAAGAAGACCTTTTTTTGTTGTTGCAACGAACATGGGCGGCCATTCCACAGCGTGATTTGGATGAACTCATTTTGAGTATGCCAAACCGATGTTCTTGTGTTGTTAGTGTTCGCGGTAGAAACACGGATTATTAATTGTTTAAGTTACCCAATAAAATTTTAAAGAAAACTGTTATTTCAGTCTTTTTTTCGAACTTTTGTGTTAGTGGTTCAAATGTCAAAAATCCCTTTATTAGGAAAATGGCAAATTTCTTTATTAATGCAAAGGTGACTTGGTTTATCGTTACTGTGACAAACGAAAACACTTTATTTTATGAATCCTTAAAGAAAATTTTAATTAATATCAATCAGGAGAAAAGTTATTGCAAAAATATATGTTGATCCCTAGACACTTTTGATGTGTGTAGTTCCGAATACTAGAGGTGTAAAATGTACGATTACCCTTAATTCTAACAGATGGCATTACTTTCCATATTTAATCCCCTGTCACGAATTTTGTGCTAAGTCTGCACAGCATGGTCGCAAGCGCTACTACTAAACATGAGGTCCTGGGTTTGATTCCCGGGTCGGGCAAAGTGTTATTGGGTTTTTCCATCTAGAATTTCTCAGTAATAACCCGGAGTCTAGATTTGTGCTCGGTTAATGGCAATCCTCGCCCCCCTGTTACTTAACATAACTGGCGAAATGTGTGTGTACACGCGTGATATTATGTTTTTATATAATGTGAACGCAGCTGGCTGGCACAATCACACTTTCCACCTCATAATTGTAGGCATTGTTAGATGCGGGGATATAGCAATGTTGCATCGTGTATACCTACCTGTCATCGACTGTACAACTAGGCTTCAATTATGAGGTCGAGGTCAAAGTCAAATCATTTATATCAAGGAAGCCATGGCTTACTGGAAAGGCACACTTGAACGTAAAAATTTATAAGAAAATTTAAAAGAATTGTTTTAGGGGACCCTTCTAGAAGGTAGTTTAGTTTCGTATCGAGAGCAATGGGCATGAAACTCCTTAATAACCCTTTTACAATATTTTGTATACATTAATCAAATAAATGTGAAGATACAAAGTATAGGTAAGTATAATCAATAGTAAGAGAGGAGAGTTCATTGTAAAATAAAACTAGAGCAACAACTTTAAAAAATGTTTAATTAAATTATTTAAAGTTACGATTTTTTGGTCTTGATATATGAGCGATAGTAGAAGTCTGAGAACAGTATGACCATAAACAGGTTCTGCGGGATCAGCAGGTAGGCAGGCTCGCGCGGGAAGTTGCACTCGGACGATATCGCCAGCGCTATGAAGTGCACCAGCAGCAGTGTGAACTGGAGCTGGAAAATTATTTATTACTTATTAATCAGGCCGACGATTTTTCATGGTAGGTAGGTCGGCTGCGAAATTATGTGTTAACTCTGCCGTCTTTTAAATCAAAATCAGAACTGAAAACTTCATTAATAAAAAACTGCAGTGATTTAGGTAGGTACCTACCGTCAAATGGGGTTACTTTGATACTACGGGGTTATTTTGATAACAACTTTCGATTTATGACAAAATTTATTTTTATAATATCTACGACACCAGATAAAAAATAAACTATCAGTAAGTACTTGGCACTACTGATAGTTTCTTTGTATTATAGCGTTGTAGTTGTTATAAAATGAAGTTTTTCATAAGCCTAAAGTTGTTATCAAAGTAACCCCGTAGTATCAAAGTAACCCCATTTGACGGTACTCAATATTAAAATAACATACATTTAAGGCTGAACACAGTGTTGAGGTGCATGCACCGTGGGGACAATGTGCGCTGAAAGGTGCATAGGTATGACCTTTTTTAATTTATAACTACTTTTCGTCAAAGTTCTGGGAAACGCGAGTTGTTTACGAATCGTAATTCGTAATTAATGCAAATCCATAAGTAGGTAGAGGTACCTATATGCTGGTGAAAATTATTCACGAATCACTGATAACGTACCTAACAAGGTAGGTACGTAGAAAATACGACGTGCTCACCTATACGTGACCCACGTATTGAAGCGACTAGTAAAATGTTAATGAAGATTTTATAAAATAGCCTACCTACCTATACCACATTCCACCACTAATGACAAGTAGATATGTACCTACACACGACGTCAAGACAAATCTAATGACACCTTATTTGTTAACATCTATTGAGCCGTGTAAGCTAACATTATTGAAAAAGCAAAAATTTATATTTAGCTATAACTGTTCACTGACAGCTTTTTTATGGGTGTCTTAATATAAATTACACCATAATAGACTATTCAATGACAGGTCTCGTTTGTGGTGGTCATTTGGCCCAAGTCCTATACATTTTCGCCATGTCCTTTTACACTTACGATCTGTACTTGGGTGACGTATTTCTTCCACCAGATAGACTGTTTGTAGGACTCATCCCACGTGGTCAGCAAGTAGTAGCCGTACATGATGATGTGGACGATCGAGTTCAAAGTCACCAGCATCGTCACATGACCACCTGTGGTGAGAAAGTTATTTATTAAACACCACAAAATACATAACAACACATCATCACATCATTAATCCATCGGTAACATCTGTATTGGTGTTGGATCCCTTATGTAGGTAATTAAATAGGAAATTACTGCAGCGGCCAGCAAAAGAGGCATTGATGGACGACCGTTAAAACATAATTACTTTTCAAAATCAATGACGAACAACGAACAACAATAATTTTTCAAGCGTTAAAGTGTTCATTTGTTTTATTTTTTCTAGAAACCGCTTTCTATTTGCAAGCCAGTTCGAAATATAAATAAAACCTTTGATAAGTTACCTCCTTGGTTGCCATGTTTCGGAGTAAAAGATCGTTCCATTTTTAAATTGCACGATAGATATGAGTTTACAAATTTATTTGGCCGCTAAACCACGACAAAATATGGATTTTTATACAACTTTTGCCGGCCGCTGCTCGCATGTATTTGGCCAGTATCTACAGCAATTTCGATGTATCTCGAAGAATGTCAAAAGAAGCATGTTTGAGAAAAAACGTATGATGATGGGGTGACTGCTATTACATACACATAATAATACATAATAAGATATAATATTTTCGATTAAAACCGAAAATATAACTTAGTTTTGATCGTTTCATAAAGAAATACATAGGTAGGTACTTAATTTTACGGTCGATAAAATCAATACTATGCATGCCTTATTATTCATCCCGACTATTATAGAACCCTTTACCTACTGTGCGTGATCCGACATGCACAAGCTTAGCTGGTTTTAATTTTTAAGTTCAATGCGTCCACCTAGCTTACGTTTAGGCTACCTTTGGTCTTTCTTGTCTTGTAAACACATGAAAAGTAATTAAAATTAAAAGTCTTCATCACCATCCTCCGCCAGCATCAGCCTTTTCCCAACTATACTGGGGTCGACTTCCAGTCTAACCAGATGCAACTGAATGCCAGTATTTTACATGCGACTACTACTACTTTATACTTGCGACTTTTACTATAGCGACTGCTGACCTCCACAAGCCATAGTTATTACTGGATAATACGATACCCCTTGGTAAGACTGGTTGTCAGACTTTCGGGCCTCTGACGACCCGTAACGACTGCCAAAGATATACGAATGACAGCCGGGAAAAATGGCTTAGATGGTCACCCATCCACGAACCAACCGCGGCAAGCGTTGCTTAACCTGATCAATCGACCCATGCGGCTGTTATTACATAGCCACTAGAAATTAAAACTATCCCAGTTAAAACTCACCTGGTACCCATTTAACGATGCCCCAAGAAACAGCCACCATCCCAAAGTGGTGGTACACATGCAGGAATGTCACTTGGTTCTGCTTTTTTCTTAGAACGAAGAATATCTATAACATTAAATCGCAAATTAAAGTATTAGGTGGGTACAATCTGTTCCATGCAAGTAATACACACTTGTTTTGCCAGCCAGCCTTTGGCACTTATGAAGAGAAGTAAATATGCATTATCGGTCCGTACGTACCGTATCCAGGAGATCAACAAGTTTCATGGCGAAGTATCCGTAGCACACACTCCACGCATATTCGATGCTATGAGGTGCGTCGTCTATTCCCTGGCATACTAGCGAATAATTATTTAGCCATCCTAGAGTTAGACTCTGTAAAAAAGTATTTATTATAGTTTACTCGCTATCTTAGTTGCCTATTTGTCATTTTATTATTCCCTATATTGAATCAATCCACTCAGCCAATTGCAGTTCATTGCTGGACATGGGCCTCTCCTAAGTTGCTCCACAACTCTCGATTCGTCGCTCTTTTCCTCATTTAGTCTGTCCCAAAGGCCAACCGCCCTTTTTAAATCGTTGGTCTATCTAGCAGGATTCGTCTGCTCCAACGGCTATTGGTCCTGCCCTTCGTCAGACATGGCTGGTCAACTACCACTTCAGTTCCACTTCTCTCTATATTCCTAACTGTTAATCCCTCGTGTGGGTGGTGTCAGACTTCCTTATTTATCTTCTCGCTTCGCTCTGTCTTTGGCATTCGTGTCGTGTGCTTGTGCTAGAAGTGAGACGTGGGTCTTGTAGCTCATCAGCGAGATTCCATCCTCGCACCTCACTAGCCAGACCGCGTCTTAAAGTTTAGTGCTTTTGTGGTAGACTCTACTGATCAATAACCGTAACACAGGGGTGCTATAGAGAAATTTGTTAGAAACCATATGCAGGAGACTGCCAAGGACAGAGTTGAAGTAGGATGATGATTTTATGGAGGTAGTATACTTTTGGGAAGTGTAGGTAATACTTACTTTGTAACTGATATATGCGCAGCCCACAATTTGAATAGCATTATAAGCTGCAATCGTTCTTCTAAGATCGTAAGCGGGTCTCTTGCTCATGAATTCTGGCAGCCACTTGAACACAGTCGCTAAGTATAGTATCATGATGGCCAGCCCCGGCCATGGCGACTTGATCAGGAACCATTCTTGCGTCCTGGGGTCTTGACGGAATAAAGAGCTATTACTAACTGCCTATTTACTTAATTTGAAACTGTATGAATTAATTAAGTAAGTTTGTACCTGTAATATCTTCATTTAAATAGTAATATAATTTCACTGCACCCCTTAATATGACCGACATAATTTCAAAGTTATTATGACACTAATTTCAGAAGCCCGGCAGCACAGCCATCCAGCTAACAACGGCACGTAGTACTACACCGTGACTTGTCACTTTACAACGGAGCGTATACAACAATGCCTACATTAATTTCAATATCAATGTATTCTAAAACTGTGTTTGCATTTTAATACTTAGTCGCCAATGCGTCAAAATAACTTTAATTTCGGAAATCGGTGTCTTTGTTTTTGTTTTTTCGGTTTTTGCCACCGACTTCCGAAATTTAAGTTATTTTCACTTTGTAGTGTTATTTTTGGAAGCCGGTGGTATTTTTGTGAAAACGTTTTTATTTTTCACTTTTTAGTAAAGCGTTGACAATAAGACGGGTTCCGTTGCACAGTTTTGGCAGAGTTCAATTTCGCATCAGCATTATGGGAACACCGACTTTAAGTCTTATTTTATGAGCAGGGAGACCACTCGCTGAAAGTGAATTGAGAAACTCAACTGGGTAATTAGTGGCGTCGTCCTGATCGACAACACTGTCGAAAGAAGTGTAAACCACTTCATCCCCTACAATATCCGCCAACATTTTTTGATTAATTTTTGCAGCTTGATCATTTTTTGGGGTCAATATGGCGCGTTCACATAACCACGAATTTTCTTGGTTTAGTATACTCTGAATGTTCCCAAATACCGATCGTATCAGTTCCTTTTCAGAGGCAACAATTTTTTCAAGTATTTCAGGAACATTCACCAGACCATTCTCTTCAGGAAGGAGACCTTCCCCAACTTTCAATAATACTCCCGAAAACTCTTATGCGTGACGTTCACGATCAGCGGACAGTCGCGCATCACGTTCCGCACTTGTCTCTAGAGACCTAGAAGCAGGTGCGTAGATACGCTGAGAACTCAAGCGCAATTCTCTATCGGTGAACGTCTGCGACTCGCGAGACAATGTCACGCACGTTCACGATCAGCGGTCAGTCGCGCATCATATTCTTCACTGGTCTCTAGAGACCTGGATGTATATGCGTAATTACGCTGAGAACGCAGGCGTGCTTCGCGATCCGAAGAGGTTTCTACGGAGCGAGTTGCAGCCTGATGTTCTCGAACAGCATCAAGTCTCTCCTGACGCTCTTCGGTAGATTCTTGGGATATTATGATCCTCAATCTTTTACCTCCTTTGGAATTAAAATCTAAGTGACTGCTCCCCTGCGTTACCGGGTAGGCTACCGTGTCACGAAGATAAATGGAAAAGGGAATTAAACACTCAAATAAGATAAGCCCGAAGACATATTTATTCGATAAAATAAATTAATAAATGGGAGTTTTGGCCAGTAGAGTCAAATTTTCAATGATTCATCGAATTTTCATCGAAAGTCAGTCCTAAACTGTTACCGCCTTCACCGCGTGGAGGTACTGGGAGTACCTCCACGCGGTGAAGGCGGTAACAGTCTTATGGGGCTTCACAGGCTTATGTTATTTTATAATTATACAGTGAAATTAGTGATAGCTTTGATTTCCACATCAGGTGTTCCAGATCTTCAATTTTTAAACGTCAACAGAGAGTGCTCATCAGGCTGAACAAATCTTGCTAAGACGTCATTCCTATATTTATTATAGTGTAGCTGATGGGCTCTTGGAGTTCCACAACAGGTGTTCCAGATCTTCAAATTTTATACGACAACAGAGAGTGCTCATCAGGCTGAACTACTCTTGCTAAGATGTCATTCCTATATTTATTATAGTGTAGCTGGGCTCTTGGAGTTCCACATCAGGTGTTCCAGATCTTCAAATTTATTCTCTTAGCAGAAAATGCTCATCACGTAAAACAATTTTTGCTATGGTACCATTTTTGTATCACTTACAGTTTAGCTGGTCTGTTGCGATTCTGCATCAGGTAATCAAGTTTCCAAGATAAATTATAGCCTATATGTTGCCCAGACTTAATACCTATACTACAAAAAACATTAAAATCCGTCGAGTAGTTCCGAAGATTAGCGTGTACAAACAGACAGATTTTTTTTTTTGGATTCGTGCTCTGTTATTGTTTCTAAGCCCCCCTCAATTTTTTTTTTTAATATATTCAATGTACAGACACAGTTTTTTTACTGTTTTATTATATGTATAGATACAAAATAGTATAGGTAGTAAAAAGTATGAAAGAAATGGTTTAATAAAAGAAAATAAATATGTCTTAATCAAAAAACATACATTATATTCAGTTTTTTTTAAAGACATAAATTGGTCAAAAGCGTGGCGACGCGTCGCCACGCCTGCAATCGGTTTTACGTGCGGCTATAGATGTTTCACATCAGCAATAGTCGACGTTAGAGGCCTGAAAGACCAACTGTGACACAACCGATAACGTCTGTAAAATTATTAAAAATCGACGCACCACGAACAATCAAATACCCCTTGTATTTGATTGTTCGTGGTGCGTCGATTTTTAAGTCGCTGTACCTTCTACATGTAGACCACTTATGTAAATAGAGAGCATAGGTCACTCACGGAGCTCTACGCCTCTACCTCATAATTTAGGGAGCGTTCCGAGTTGCGCTGTAATCGATTTGAGCGTGCTAACACCCGTACCAAATTAGCGTGAGCGCTATAGTTACATGCTCTGTGGTGAGCGCGATAATGATGTCCCGTGAATTGTCATATTATGAAGTCATGACTTGCGCCATCTTGCGATAACGCCGACCATGCCCTAAATTAATATACCGTAAGCACTGTCAAAAATCACAGTTGAGCTGTATTGTTTCGAGTCGCATCATATCTAATTAAAGCGGCATTTTCATGGCAATACGTAACAGAATACCTGAAATGAATTTTAAACTCATGCGCATTATGTTTATTTATTGTTGCATCTATGCTATTGGTAATTCTTGGTAACAATTATGAGTGTAATTGTATTCTTATTAATTATTTTAACATAGCCAATAATATTGTTACAGTGATACAATACTGCTAACTGTATGAAGTGTATTTTCACCTGTGACAAACAATAAATAAATTAATATGAACATGGTATTTTTCTTTGGGGTAAATCTTTGCCGGGAGCATTTAAATATCCTAATATAAGAACTTCGTTATCCGTTTCATCCCTGGACGAATCGTCGTTCTCAAACTCAAAATCTGAGTTGATAGAGTCAGCTAACAAAACAGAAGTGCCAATGCGTTGAACTTCCATTTGCAGAAGAATATCCAATCGGTATTTTTTGTGCAAGGTTTGAGGTTGACGTTGAGCGACCACTGTAAGCGCGTTCACGAGCGTTCCGAATTGATGACAGTTCTTAGCTGTCATAATCATGATATGTATATCTAGAACTAAAAAAAGTACTCTGTGAACGGAACGCAAAATAATGATGTGTCGCTTTGAGCGATCACAGTCTAATTCGGAATGCAGGGTTAGAATATTACGGAACTGTCGTGTTTGTGACGAGTTATAAGTCAATGGTGACGAGTTATGTAATATTAAAACCTATATCGCTCATTTGCAAAAAGGGTGACATAACTAAAAAATCTGCAATTTGAGTTAAGTATACAGGATACAGGTGAACGCAGCAAATTTTATTCTGTTTGCTATTTGCTATAAAAACGACATTACACTAAAGGCTAAAAATGAGGGAGATAGAAAGATGTGACAATAATATGCTTCGTCGCACTCTTACTGCTACTCTTTTAAATCATCATACACAAAAAAAAAAAAATAGAATATTTTATATAGGTATCTACTCATTCCAGTACCATTATGTATAGAATGAGTAACTACAGTCCTTTCCGTTATTTGACCTATAATTTTGCATTTCTGTCATAATCACAGTGATCTTTATTCTCAATAGATTGCTGCTAACAGAGGTAAATTTACTGAAAGGGCAAAGCTATAGTATTTTTATCTCAGGAAGCGACGCGTGCTTTACGTGTAGTAACCAAGTACATAATTAATACAAGTGCGTACACACACAAACACACACACAAACTCACAGCATTTATTTCAAATAAACCAATTACAGGCACTTCTGAATTGTCAAGGGGTCGGTCAGTCAGAAAGATGAAGCTAGTTGCCCATTCCAAAGCGTAGTAGGTACCTATGGAGAAGAACGGGCAAGAAACTCCATGGACACTCTTTTAAATCAAAATATTGTTACAAAATAGTGGTTACATCATTCATGTTGAAATTATACATGTGAGAACGATGTAGAAAGACGTGCACGTTAAATAAGCGTCCGTAATAAAAAGATAAAATAAAATAAAAACAATCCAGGAATCACAATAAGCCGTGGCACACACTTCCGACTTCGCCATTGTATCGAACAGTACCGTCAGCTCCCGCGCTGACACTCACATTCATAGCGTGTTTGTAACCTGGTAATCACAAGCAAAGCCCGCGTCGTTTCGTGAGATAAAAATACTATACGGTACCTCTTATTTAGGATATCTGTCAAAATCACAGTGATATTTATTCTCATTAGTCAGAGGTAAATTGACTGTGAAAGGACTGTAGCTAAGTACAGTCGCCAGCACACGAGGTTATACAAAAGTGTCAGATTACTTCAAATGACTTTAAACCTTAAAATGTTGAAGGTTAAGTTCAAAATCGAATGAGAAAATTTGACAGTCTGTGGTAATTTGACCTGCTGCTGTGTGTACTACATTTCATTTGGTATCTCTTGCCAGTGTGGAAAAAAGCAACCAATGTCTTGTATGTTCTGTTATTAATTTATTATTAAAAAATATACATATTTGATTATGTTATATTTTGTTTGATTAAAAATATTTGAATATAAAGATCTATTTCTTGAATGGGAACTCGGGGTGCTTGTCGATCCCGGGGAAGAATGCGAAGTCGCAGATACGTCCATCCTCTCCCCGGTCCAGTGAGGCAAGCTCGCTCATCTCTGTTTCATTCAACTCGAAGTCCCATAGCGAGATGTTCTGACGAAGAAATAATATTTCATTAATTTAGGTATATCGAATGTCGTGAACTAAGACGGAGCCTCTCATGCATTGAGGTTCATATCCCGGCAAGTACCAAAGTGATTTTTTTAATTCATAATTATGCTTCTGAGGAATCTGGGACATTACCGACCGCAGGTTTCCTCACGACGTTTGTCCTGAAAAAGTCACGAGGAAGACCTGTAGGCCAATTCTCGTACTTAAAAAACGTTCAAATTCAAGTCGCAATCTCATCTCAGCGACAATCAATGTCAAAAACCTGTCAAAAATGTATGTAAATTGATTGTAATTTTGACAGATTGAGACTGAGATTAGAATGCGAACGGTCTTAAAAATACGGGAATTGCCCCTCTGGACTTAAGAACATCTATGCTAATATTATAAAGAGACATAATTGGTGAGTTTGTATGTAGGCGGGTAATCTTCGGAATTCCTGATCCGATTCCAAAAAATATTTCACCGATGCGAAGCTACAGTGCCTACTGCCGAGTGTCAGGATTTATATTAAGTTAAAACAAGAAATTTCACGCGGACGATGTCGTGGTCAGAAGCTAGTAGTTAATATTAGACTGAAATAACCACGGAGCAAATACAAAGAGGAGACGGCCTAAGCAACTGTGCACTGTGATTCTCAACTAGGTCCTGACGTCATCATGTAGGCGTGGCCTTAGTCAGTGTATTGTTGGCGTTCGTCCTGTGCACAGCTCTGTAAACGTTCCGTTTTTACAGCATATTTGCGCTAGAAGACAAAAAGAATGAAGTGTGGTGTTTTATCTTGTAAAAACTACTCGGATAGACGTTCTGATGCTATGGATGGCATCACATTTCATTTGTCAGTAATTTTATGCGTAATTTATTAAAATAATTCTTCATTCTGAATGTAGTGACATCTAGTGTGAGATAGTTACATAACTACAAAGTAAAATCAACAGGACGAGCAAATAGTTTTGCTATTGGCCAGTAGATGTAAAATAAAGAAGTGGGCGGGATCTGATCACCCCTCACCCCGTAAAGTGTCACCCGTTGTTTCATACAGAAACCTTAATACAACATCTCCTCTTTGTATTTGCTCCGTGGAAATAACCTTCGATCAACAATATCAACTAGATAACGGGTCACAAAATCAAAGCTAAATACTGTCTGCGTGAAAAAAGTTTAAAACAGTTATAAGTTCAACCTAATTACAACCATGGCACCTAGTAATAAAGTCGTCATTACATTGGCTGTTTCAAGCGAACTGAACAAAATAAGAGCTCACGTATCGAAGTGCGCTGTTATTATCGGAGACGTATTCTTCCGCCGCCGCCGACCCGATGTCTAGTCGGTATTGTTGATTGAAGGAAATAGCCAATCATTCTTTGAGCAAGCGTGGTAATCAATGCTCGTGCCTTCTCAATAAGAGAAGAGGCCTTTTCTGCAGTGGGAAAGAATAGGCTGATATATAAAATTTTAAAAAAAGGTAAAGAAGAGTAAGTGATAGGAAGAAGAGATGGAGCTATACAAGACGTATAGCTCCATCTCTTTCCACTGATTTCTGAGTTGCCAGTGGCAGCACAGAAACTCAGCGGCAAGTTGCCACTAGGACAGTGTTGTCTTATTTGTAACAGCGGCGCCGGCGCGCGCTGCCCAAACGTAGGACACCGTAAATCGTTCCGGTTTTTGTCGCACAGTTAGGCGTACCTATTGGTAAGTAAATAATTAAAAATCTGAAAAATTTAGTCTATTGTCAAAGAAAAGACTTATTCAAGAATATTTCATAAAAATAAAATAGTATCATGATAAAACAATCACAAAATAGAGCTCAAGAAAATATTTTTCGTCGTTTAATTCTCAAAACAATCATATTTTATGTAATGATTTTATAGGGAATTCAAACAAAAAAAAAACTGCATTATGACGTTCATTTTGATGGTCATTCGATTCAACTAACATCAAACGTATCGCTGTTTTGAACCTTATTTGTTGCCGCGATGCGTTATTGTCAATTACCTACCTAAAAATTTGCTTCTTACCGCGCCCTAAGTTATTCACCAAAGATGTTGCATGAATAAATTGGTAGGCATCGATGTCACCAGTCTCTATTAGATACGCAAGCGAGCTATTGCCAAATGGATATAGACGTGGTTGATGTTTGATGAAATAAAATGATGTTTATTTCTATAAGTACCTAGGTCTTTTTAAGACACTTTTACAAGTAAATTTTTTGTTTGTTTGCCGAATAAAGTATTGACCTGTTTAATCCTGGCCGGGTTAGTGCTCTTAGGGATGGCGGCCAGGCCTCGCTGCAGCGTGTATCGCAGCAACACCTGCGCTGGAGTGCGGCCATGCGCCTGCGCAATCCGCTTCACCACCGGCAGCTGCAAAAGGTCCGGGTACTCGCGTCTGTGTACAGAACATTCAAGGGTTTCTTACAATTTCGGCTATAATGATAATGAGGGTGGGCGCTGATACCTTGGTGCAAAAAAAAAAATTATTGCTGACAACCAAATTGAATATACTTCTATGCTATACAGGTTGGCAGGGACATCGACGTAAAACCGGTTAGCACAACCGCTGCTGAAGATTGTAAGACTACCTTTGCATTGTATAAATAAACTCAATATCCTTTGTATTATATAATTGCGTAGGACAAGTGTATAGGTACTATAATATATGTACTATCAAGCTACCATTTACTGGGTAATGTCTTTCATTGACTTGAATGTGCCCTGGCGGCTGATAGATGTCATGCTCATTCAAATGTCTCGCTGACGGTGCACGGTGGCGCGTGTGTTAACTGTTGGATCATTTAGTTCCCTTCAAAATGGTTGCTCTTAGCTCTCTTAGGTGCCACGGCTTATTTGAATTATTTTGTTTGTGGATTGTTTTGTTTTAATTTCCATTTGCTGTACTCTGGACACTCAACGTGTACGTCTTATTTACATCGTTCTCACATAATTAATTATAAATTCAACATATTTGATGTAACTAATATTTATTGTAATAATATAATTTAAAAGAGTGTCCATGGAGTTTATTGCCCGTTCTTCTCCATAGGTACACACAGCAACACATCAAGCTGTAGATTCCCAGTTTACACTGACCTCTCATTGTAAGGAAATCTTATACAAAGCGAGATCAGCTTATACTGGAATTGTATAGCTTGACCTGTAGCCGTGCGTATCTACTACGCTTTGGAATGGGCAACTAGCTTCATATTTCTGACTGACCGACCACTTGACAATTCAAAAGTGTCTGAAAATGGTTTAAATGAAATAAATGCTTTGAGTTGAAGATTGAGTTTTGAGGTTGTTACCAAGGACTAGGTGAATGATTCTGGACCGCCCTGCGTTGACATTTGTCGTCGGTTATTTAAAACATAATAGAAAGAAAGAAAAGAAAGAAAAAATGTTTATTCTGCACAAACAAAACTCACATTACAAATAAAAAAAAAAAAAAAAAAAAAAAAAAAGACAAGTATAGGTACACATCCAACGTTATCAAAAGCCTCATATTCAAGCATACATATTGCCGACAATTCTGCTAATCTACTGCCAACTACTGCTACTGTAATCTGCTGTTTCCTACCAAAGTGCAATACCTACGCGGTCAAAATGTATGAAACAGCAAGGTTTTGGTTTCAAGTTCAGAATCATGTACTGAATCCATCGTAACAGGATACGCGCCGATGTCCCTGCCACTCTGTATGCTATGTTAATAATATTAGATATATTATAATAAAGAGGAGGTAAAATATATTTGCTTGTTTGTATGTAGGGGGTAATCTCTGGATCTACGAGTCGGATTTGAAAAATTCCTTTTGCATTTGATAACCCGATTCTTGAGGAAGGTTATTCACCATCGCGCTATGACACTTAGGAGACGAGTAGAAAGAATAAAAAGTCAGAAAGAAAGCTAAGCCTAAACGAAGAAATAGCGTGGGCGGGCGATGCGATGCAACGGGGTGGGGCGGGGTACAATAAATTTCCTAAGAGGACAGAGGGCAGAAGCTAATTATCTATACATTAATAAAGTCGTAGCAAAGTGTGAAAACTGTACATTGAATATTTTTGACAAAAAAGTAGTTGCTACAAGATCGGGGAACGATTCTAATACCGACATTATCGGTGTTATTACAAAACAAGGTTTTTCTTTAGACATGGTTTAAACCATCGAGCCTGTTTTTGAAATAAGAACTTAAGTGAAATCGAAATACAGTTCCTTTTACAAAACTGACAACTTAGTCCGGTCTTAGGTTGTCAATTTTTTATTAAGAACTTTACATAAGTCAAACTCAAACTCAAAGCATTTATTTCAATTAAACCATTTACAGGCACTTTTGAATTGTCAAGTGGTCGGTCAGTCAGAAATATGAAGCTAGTTGCCCATTCCAAAGCGTAGTAGGTACCTATGGAGAAGAACGGGCAAGAAACTCCATGGACACTCTTTTAAATTATATTGTTACATAAATATTAGTTACATCAATAATCTTGTATATAGGTATAATTATATGTGAGAACGATGTAAATAAGACGTACACATTGAGTGTCCAGTGTACAGCAAATATAAATTCAAACAAAACAATCCATAATAAAATAATTAAAAATAAGCCGTGGTGGCTAAGAGATGACCAGTCCCAACTGACAGCGCCCGTTCACGAACATGACGCATGGATCAGCACCATTCAGCTCAACCATTTTGAAGGGAGCTAAATGATCCAACACACGCGCCACCGTCAACGAGACATTTGAGTGAGCATGACATCTATCAGCCGCCAGGACACATTCAAGTCAATGAAAGACATTACCCGGTAAATGGTAGCTCGATAGTACATAGTACTCACACTTGTCCTATGCAATTATATAATACAAAGGAGATTGAGTTTATACAAAGCAAAGGTAGTCTTACAATCTTCAGCAGCTCCAACAGTATTTTCAAATGTTAATCAATTAGTTGTGGTTGTGGAGCAGGACCAGCATTGAGCCAGGCATTTTTATCAGCGATATAATCCCCCAACTTATAATATGCCTGGCTGCATAGTGTGCGTTTTATACAAACTTTGAAATTCGTCTCATTCAGTTGAAGTATGTGGGGAGGTATTTTATTGTAACATTTTAAACAGTACCCCATGAAAGATGAGTCCACTTTAGCCAGTCTGAAACCTGGTTGAACTAATAGGTCCCTATTTCTGGTACTATAATTATGTCTATCACCTCTTTTAGTAAAAAGATGTACATTTTTTCTTACGTACATGATGTTTTCATAGATATATTGACAAGGTACCGTCAAGATCTTAATAACCTTAAACAGTTCCCTTAGAGAATCGCGCCTGCGGAGATTATATATGGCTCTGATGGCTCTTTTCTGCAGAATAAAAATAGAATCGACGTCTGCAGCCCGTCCCCAAAGTAAAATACCGTAAGACATGATACTATGAAAGTAACTAAAATAGACTAACCTCGCGGTATCTACATCGGTAAATTGACGGATTTTTCTGACAGCATATGCTGCTGAACTTAGCCGTCCCGCCAGAGATGTTAAATGAGAACCCCATTGAAGCCTCGAGTCGAGCGTGATCCCCAGGAAAACAGTTTTATCGACGAATTCTAGTTTCTCTTGATTCAATACACACTAAAAGTTAGCATAAAGTTCGAAATACAAAAACTAGCTCGAAGGTTTAGGCTCGGGCTAAAGTTAGATCGTGTTTTTACAAAACAAGGTTTATCTTTAGACATGGTTTAAACCATCGAGCCTGTTTTTGAAATAAGAACTTAAGTGAAATCGAAATACAGTTCCTTTTACAAAACTGACAACTTAGTCCGGTCTTAGGTTGTCAATTTTTTATTAAGAACTTTACATAAGTTAGCATAAAGTTCGAAATACAAAAACTAGCTCGAAGGTTTAGGCTCGGGCTAAAGTTAGATCGTGTTTTGTAATAAGACGGTATAGGTTTTAGAATTTTAGTTTGTTCGTCTGAATATGTGTTCCAGCATCACGCAAATACTACCGGATAGATTCTCTGTTCTAATTTTGCATAGATATTCCGTATGAACAACGTGTCCTGCATATCATAACTTATGCACACACTTACACGTTTGGTGTAGTGGCTACAGTGGCTAAGTGTAGTCAGCGAAACCAAATGGTCCTGGGTTCGAATCCCGGTAGGGGCAAATGTTTGTATGATGAATATGGACATTTGTACCCGAGTCATGGATGTATATTTATAATATGTATGTATTTACGAAAAAAAAAATGTATTTAAGTAGTGTATCAACCATCTGGTATCCATAACACAAGCCTTAATTAAGTGCTTAACTTGGAACTAGATGGTGCTGTGTGCAATGTCAGACGATATTTATTTATTTATTTATGGGGCCGAAACATGGACCCTCATTAAAGAGACTGTGTACGAAGACCAAATTGCAAAATAGGCTATGGAGCGCACCATGTTAGGCCTATCATTGAAAGACCGAGCCCGTAACTCAGAGATCCGACGTAGGACTAAAGACTCAAGACGTCGGAAATTAAGTGGGCAGGACACATATAGACGAGGTGGAATGATTGCCGAGAGACAGTAGAAGGAGCGTTGGCAGACCAACGGCCAGGTGGGCGAACGACCTACAGAAGATCGCGAGGCAAACCTGGATGAGACTCTCACAGACCAGGGCAGCATGGCACAAAAGGGAAGAGGCTTATAAGGAGGCCGATGATGATGATTCCCTTTAAGTCTGGTCAGTCTGTACGCTATAAATAATCACGCTATTTGCTATAGGGGATGAGCAATATTACAAAATGTTCGCATTCTTATAATTATAGTTTACCGCAAATTGTAAAAAACACGAGTCAAAAGGGTAGAATATTTCACCTTTAACCTTTTAATTGATTAATCACGCTATACCTTTATGGGGCAAAGCAGTTGATAATCATAATAAATACCTACTGTTGTAGAATATATAATTAGGAACGACTGATAACGA
The DNA here is from genome assembly GCA_937001585.2 of Brachylomia viminalis. Taxonomy (NCBI): domain Eukaryota; kingdom Metazoa; phylum Arthropoda; class Insecta; order Lepidoptera; family Noctuidae; genus Brachylomia; species Brachylomia viminalis. Next base: position 10,280,712 of record OW443307.2, on the reverse strand, counting down.
AGTCACTTGTGGATAAACAAGTTGCTTTTACTTTTGTATCAACTTACAGATAACAACTTTGAACTACATAAAATAACAGCTTTATTAGTAGGTTTTAATGATTCTTATTCAATAATCAAAACAATTACAAAAATGATATAACCCTTCAAGATAAAGTAAATAAAGCCACATACCACATAGATATTGCAGTCCATAATACACAGAATTTACAAAAAACAATAGGTGAGAAAATCAGTAAATATGCTGAACTGAAAGAAGAAGTGACCAGAATTTGGAGGCAGGAAAAAGTCTACGTAGTACGCATTCTTGTCTCCAGGACGGGTGTTATACCCAATCACCCTCACCACAGCTTTAAACTAATAGACCTGAAAGACTCAAATTACATTACACTCCAAAAAACCGCAATTTTAAACACCTGCAGAATAGTAAGGAAGTTCATGCAAATTGAGGAAAATGAAATTTCTCCTCATAACAGTAATTCTATGTGATAAAAACAAATCACCACCCACGCTACATTGATTTGGCTTAGGCCGCAGCACACCGCGCCATGCCCTCATCTCAGAAGTAGGCAGTGACTTGTCGCTGCCGGCCGTAGTCAATTCGATGGTCGGCAGCGCCGAGTCCTGGGACGCGGTGGTCTCCTTCTGCGGAACAGTCGTCTCGCAGAAGGAGGCTGCGGAAAGGGAGAGGGAGATCTCATCCACTACCCGGCCCGCAGAGGGCGCACCGGGCGTCGGCGGAGGGCGGACATCGGCCTCTTCCAGCCCCCCTAAATGGGTCCAGGGGCCACGGACTCGGGGACGTCCGTCGCCCCGCAAACACCAGGACCCGAGGTGGTGGCACGTAGTGTTCCACGCGCGCCCCTCATAGACGTCGCGCGGGGAGTCAAACACCTCACTCCCCCCCAGACCCGAAGAGGCCCGCAGCGGCGGGCCGGCCCTAGTCGGGGGTTGCGGAAGGATCGTACGTTCCTGCGACCCCCGGCATAGGTGCGAGATGGAACACCGGGGTGATTTTTAGTCAGTAAGAGTCTGACAGACTCCGCCGCCCGCGGTTTGGTTAACGCCATGCTGGGGGATGAGAGGTCCTGGGCGGCAGTGGCCTCCTTCTGCGAACACGTCATGTCGCGCGCGGGAGGACGATCCTCACGCGGCGGCGCTCCGAAGACGGAGGAGGGGTCAAAGAAGTCGTCAGTTTGACAGTCATCTCCGACTCCTCCCAGGTGGAGGCCAGCAGGCAACGGGTGCGGGGGCACCCTTGTCTGTATTGCACAGGCCTCCACAAGCTTGGGGGGCATGTGGGGCCCGCCAGCTAGGCGGGCATGCGCCGGGAGGGTTGTAGAAGTAAAGGCTGAGCCGGTTTCCCATGGCCCTCCCATCACGGCGATGTGGGAACACCGCTGAGTTTTAGTGGGTATACTGTCGATGACAAGAGTCCCACTAATGATTATAAAAAATATAATAATATTTATTCCAATAGTTTATATGATATTTACATTTGTATAGAATCGTGGTTAAATATCGTTGACGGTACACAATGCTTACGGTCAACGATATAATATCACACTCACACACATACACACATGCAACCGTATAAAATAGAAAGAGATAGTAAGAAAAAGGAAGGTCGCTTGGAGGGGAATAACGCATAACACTATTTCGTTACGTGACGATTTCTGCCCGTTCAATCTACTGTACCTAAGCCGCGTAAAAGAACTTCGTTCCAAAAAACACAAAACACCACTGAACAAAAAGTAAAAAATAATTTTGAATAAGTTTAAAATAAGAATAGACTTATTAAGTTAAATTTTTTTTTTTTAAAAAGCGTGGTGTGCTTTTATTATCAGATATTTTCATGATGACGCTAATTTAAAAAAATATTTACAACTAGACATCAAGCACCCCACGCTTTTTTACAATCTAGATATATATTTTTTGTTAATCACTATTCATAATTTAAACTAATTGAAAATTATTTTCTACTTTTTAGTTCGGTTATATCTACAAAAGCATGTTTTTTTAGTTTTATATATATATTTTTTTTAACTATTATTTTTTATTTTAGTGATTTAATAACCGTTCGTCAGGAATAATATGTAAGAATGCATCAGAGTAAGTGTATCAGTGGTTATGCTTGTGCCATTAGGTGTATGAACGCAGCGAAATACTTCGCAAGAAGCGGAAATTGCTACTAAGGCTGTGGCCGTCGACCTCAGAACGAGCTGCTTCTCATACGAACAACTGTAGGTACGTCGCCGTCGCTTGTTCCCACGTTCATAGTCCTGACTCTGTATATTTTGACTCCTGTGATTGCGACCAAATCTACAAAAGTAGTATACGGAGAAGATTTATGAAAATGTGGCTGTTGTTTTAGTATACGTATGGGTGGTGTCTTACGACTTCCACGCAAACGAAGTCGGGGACAGAAGCTAGTTTTTTCATATTTTCGCCCTGCAGCGCTGCAGCTCAAAGTTATATATACAAAAAAGGTTTGTTACCCAGTTTTAGCTGCTAAAGCATCAGCTAGTGCTTTGGATCCGAGCGGCGAGTACGCTACGATGGGAACACCGAGCTTGCTTGCGGCGGCGGCGAGCTCGGGCTGTTGGCACAGCGCGTGCACCTCCACCTGCAGACAGGCCGGCCGCGCCGCGACGCACACGCGCGTCAGCTGTGCCGCGTTCAGGTTCGACACCCCCACGTGCCGCACACGACCAGACTCCTTCAATTTCAGCAATGTCTGGAAACAATGGTTAATGATGAATAAGTTATTACGCAAGCTAATTCCAGCGCTAAATTATCATCTTACCGCTATAGAATCGCACGTTGGCTAAGATTTTTTCAGAAGAACTTCACCTGGCCCCCATATTTTAGTTCTTGAATTGACTAAATGATTTATGACGAACTCATGTCGTGAAGGTTCGTCCCTTATTACTACAGGTTTTTCAAATTTGGTGCTATTGCGTTTGGCAGAAACTGTACGGATTCCTGTAGTATTGCTGAATTTTTTGGGTACTCTGAGTACTACTACGTTGTTCTTTTTGTTTCTTATCGGAGTTTTTGAACGCTTATCTTTCATTTTTCTAGCTAAAGTGTACATCATAACTTGGACACTTGAAGGCTTTTTGTCTTTACGAAAGCGATCGCGCCATTTAGCACTATACTCACTGCCAGTCGAAGAAACGTTTGAGTCAGATTTGTTCAGGATATGAGAGATAATTTCGACGCTATGATGAGATTGTAAGCTGTATTGGCAGCCGAAGTCGAACGTATCTCTGTTGAAAGCACTCATGACGTGCACGTCTGCATGCGCCACAGTCGTCCAAGGCTTGCTGAACACTGGTTGGTACGACCCTTTGCGTTCAAAATTTTCAGCTCCTATATTTTTTTTACCTCCCAAACAACAGAAAAATAATGATATGAATTTGTTTTTTGAATTTCCTGTTGTCCGAGGAGTTTCTTTTAAAGGAGAAACATAGCACTGACCAAATGTACGTGTATTATAACTACTAGGCACGAGCAGTTTGTTGTTATCTGTAGGCTTCTTCAATGGTTGGTCTTCGTGTAAGTAAATACATTGCAAAGATGGCTTGCATTTTCCTTGTTTTTTTATGAAGGCTTCAGTTCTAATGACGTCACTAGAATTCATCGCGTTATATTTTATTCTGCCTAATTTGAAACTGTTCTCAGTGCAGTAGTATAATTGAGTTGTAGTTCCGCCCAGTTCATTTTCTGATGTATTTCTATGTACTCTACGTTTTATGTTTCTAGGCCCACTCGGCCGCCACGGCGCATTGGGCCGCCGCGGCACACTCGGTCCCCGCGGCGCATTTGGCGTCCGCGGTGCATTTGACCCCCGCTGCCCATTTGACCCACGCTGCACATTTGACCCACGCCGCCCATTTGACCCACGCTGCCCATTTGACCCACGCTGCACATTTGACCCACGCTGCACATTTTGCCTACGCTGCACATTTGCAATTGGCGCATTTTGCTCATTCAAATCGTTTTCCTTTAATTGGGGTGGTACAACATTGGGTTTCACTTGCCCTTTAAGTTTTCGATTTTTTATTTTTGCTATACACCATCCACATAAACAAATGGTTTTGAAAATTTTTATAGATTTTGCCTTTACTTCGTTTAGTTTACCGCCCTTCTTGATGGGCCTATTAGGTGGCCTATTGGTAGGTAGCTTGGTACTGATAGGGTTTCGCACATTCTTAATCATAATAGTAAAGATTCTTTAGGTACATATGCGTTTTGCCTGTCGCAAGAAGGCATAGTAATTAAAACCATTTTAAATTTTCGTGCCAATAAATCATAGCTGCCTGTGGATTAACAAAATAACTCAGCAATACGTGAAGATTCCAAAAAATTAGCACATTATTTCGTGCATTCACAATGTCATTTTTGTCTGTTTTTGACACATTAACATCTCCGCTTGTCACCTTGCTTTTTTTACTTCTACGTTCTGAAGTTTGTAATGAAGCCTTTTTTCTATTAACATTTATTCTACGTCTCTGTCCTGATTATTGTATGGAGCTTATTATTTCAATTGCGTTTTTGTAGGTATTGCGAAGAACACTACCTAGTATTGTTGCATAGACTTTCGGTGTTCTTTTCGGTTTTAAGCTTCTGTGCAAATGAATAATGCTCATGAGAGATGCGTCCAAGTCTAAAGAGTGAAGAGCATTGTGCATAGAGCAGGCCTTCAAATCAATGCTTTCATACGATCCTGCTGCGGCACTTTTACTGTGGTACGGCGCTCCGCCGTCGCTTCCGCCTGTACAACACGGGCATACCAATTTTGGAAAAGTGCTTTTGTACCATGCCTTAAATTTAGTTTTCAGCGGTTGCCTATGTTTGAGAAACGAAGCCACCGAAGTGCCTACGTTGTCTGTAGGCATTCTATAAGATGCCTGGGCATTGGTATCGACTTGACGACGTTCGAATTGATCAGCATCCAAGTTATAGTCAAAGCGCTTTTGACGTGTTTCTTGTATACCTTTTTTTACTTGGCATTGTCTTTCTAGCACAGGCAGGTGATTCACTTGTGACCAATAATACTGTGCATCTAGATTAACATCATATTTTGGAATATCTTTGTTTATTTCCTGTGACTCGAGTGTGGAGCATGTTTTTTTTTTAGTCCTGAATAAATGAAGGGCTGGCAGTTGATAGCTGCACTCTTTGTATATTTCTTCACTGCGATAAATGGAACTCATGTTACGTTCGCTTATATTTTCATTTTGCCCTTTTTTGATGGGGTCTGTGAGACAATTGTCTGTATATGAAACACCCATGTTTAATGTTTGCTTAATATATTCACAAGAAATAAAGCACATTAACAAATATATAATGAATTAAGACTTTAGTATACGCATGAAATTTCTATTGAGTGCAAGACAATTTTTTTAGGTAAAGGCCATTAGGCGTGTTGACATATTGTGTACATAGTTATGTCAGTGCTGTCAATTCGCATTATGGCAGTTCAGTCAATAGTTTACCTTCCATAGTTCAAGCAGGTTAGTTGAGTGGTCAACCTTCATACTGCCGTCTGGGTTCTTCGGATGCAGGTCGCCAGGAACGTGTTCGAACGCGAAGGGAGCGTGTATGAGATAAAGGTCCACGTAGTCAAGGTTGAGATCACGAAGTGACGCGTCAAAGTACTCCTGAACCAACTCTGGCCGGTTTCCTGGGTGATTGAATATGAGTATTATTTTTTGATTACCTATTCATTTTCTCCTTACCGAGAGAGAAACCAAGACAGATAGAATAGTAGGTATCTAGGTATATGTGTAATTTAAAAGAAGCATATACAAATGGAGGATTTCTTTTATATTCATAGGTTTTTCCTATGGAACGCGCGGTAGAGTTAGCTTTTAGTCTTTACCATGCAGTGGAGCAACACGGGCTATAGGTACTAATCGTAACTAATATTATAAAGCATGCGAAAGTAAGTTTGTTTGTTACGCTTTCACACCAAAAAAGCTGAACGGATTTGGATGAAATTTGGCACACAAAGTATATTATATAAGCTGTCCTACTTACCTCCGGGAGGTAGTTTGGTCACGACGAACAACTGCTTCCTCCGGGCCGGGTCGCCTGCGATCCAGCGGTTGAGCGCGCGGCCGAGTGCAGCCTCGTTCTCGTAGGCCCGCGCCGTGTCGAAGTGCCGGTAGCCCGCCTCCAGGGCAGCGTCCACTGACTTCTCCAAAACATCATCAGCAGCCTACAGCAAGCATTTAAAAGTTAATTTTTATTGTTAAGTTATTTTTATACCTTTTTAAAAGTAAAGATAATTATTTAAATCTTGGGTTATGTTTAAGACATTTACGTTTATGTACTTTAATTTTACACCATCAGGGTCGGTCAGGGTCTTCCAGACTCCGAGTCGGGCTGGCCAGCTGGCCTACGCGGACACTGAACCCGAACGGCCCGGATATGTGAGAGGCCCTGGAAAATGAAACCTGATGATGGCCTGATTATGAAATCATATTTCCAGGCAGTTTACGGCGTAAACAGAACTGCTTGCAATTTCGTATTACGAACTCGTCAAACAAGCCAGTGAGCGGCACGTCGCACCCTGGCCGACTTCTGCCCGAATTTTGTCTGCCAATTCTCTGTCCACGGCCAATACCGTATTAGAACGTTCGTTTGACATAATTATCTTGTCGTATTAAAACTGTCAAAAAGTATCAAAATCAAAAATCAAAATCAAAAGTCATTTATTCAAATTAGGCTGAGAATCAGCACTTTTTGAACGTCAAAATCACATAAGACAGTCCCCCCAAAACGCCCACCCTTCACCACTTCCTAGTGCTTTAGCTGGGAAGAAGAAGTGGCGGAACAAACTCCCCAGCAGCACTGCTGTCTGTTCAGTTAGAAGAACTGGATTCTATACATATAGTAATAAGTAATTAACATTACGAAACACAAAAATATTAAAATTATTTGCCATATTATGTCAGCTAGCACCCGCCAATATTTAAAACTATACTCAAGCAGAAATAAATAATAAAAACAAAAACGCAAACAGAACTTAATACATAATAAAAAGCCTCCTGGCATAAAGGGCGTGCCCGCTTACATATGCAATGCTACATTATGTTTATATGTAACTTGTAGTAGCTGTAACTTGTAGCCACAAATGATAAACTAGGACCTTCGAAGTAAAATAAAGAAACATTAATTTCTAATAACAATAACAAAACCATAGTCAGCAAGCTGACCTGTCACCACAAGCAGCACCCGTTCACGAGCATAACGCAAAGATCAGCCATTACCCCCCTCGCCATATTTGAGGGAAGGAGGCAACCCGACCCCCGACGCTACCGCAAGCATTGACATCTAAGGGAGCATGACGAACTTGCTGCCGGTTGCTCAAAAGAATAATATGATGAACTGTCGAGGTCGCTAGCTAACCATATATTGCAATACAACTCATTAAAAAACATTGAAATGAGTAGATTATGTCAATAATAAATAAAAATTAAATTAAACTAAAATGACTAATATAGTCAAATAAAATAAACAATTATATGAACTCGTATAACTTGTCAGTAGGTAAGCTAAGCTAATTTTGGAGAAAGAACATAAACATTGTTTTGAGTTAATCACAGCGACCAACTATTTTTATTGAATAGTATGCCTTTGAACAAACGTTGGATTTTACTTTAGCTTTAAACGCATTAAAAGGCAATTCTAACAAAGAAGAGGGAAGCTTGTTATAAAAGTTTATACCAAGCCCAACAAATGAGTTATGGACCTTATGAAGCCGGTGAAAGGGAGCACGTAGTTTCTCCTTGTTTCTAGTGTTAATATTGTGAATATCACTGTTTTTTGTGTATAAGTGTATATTTTGCCTAATATATAAGATGTTGGCGAAGATGAATTGTGAGGCCACCGTGAGAATACCAATCTCTTTAAAAAAATCTCTTAGAGTAACTCTAGCACCTAGCTGGTAAATTGCTCGTACAGCTCTTTTTTGAAGAACAAATATATTTTGAATATCAGCGGCTTTGCCCCACAGCAGAATGCCGTAGGACATGACGCTATGAAAATAACTGAAATAGACTAGCCGAGCTGTATCAACGTCAGTGTATTGTCTTACTTTCCTGACGGCATAGGCGGCCGAACTGAGCCTTCCCGCTAGGCATGATATATGTGATCCCCACTGAAGCTTGGCATCAACTGTTATGCCCAGAAATACTGCCGAGTCTACAGTTTCAAGTACCTCTTTATCTAAGACGATGTTGGGTCCTAGATTTCTAACATTCGGTAAGGCGAACTTTACACATTTCGTTTTCTTGGCATTGAGAACTAGGTTATTTGTGGTAAACCAATCTGTAACCATTGATAGTGCACTGTTTACGTCGTCAAAATTTTGTCTATTCCTGTCTACTTTAAAGATAAGAGAGGTAACCTCACAATCCATTCAATTTACGCTGAGCTGGTAGTAGCTGAGCGGTGGTTGTGTACAAGGTACCTCTACCCTCCATAGTACAAGGCTATACGGTTCATTTGGCGCGTGGCCAAAATCAGAATTAACGCCGCCATCCTGTTTTGACAAGTGTCACAGAAATTGTAATTTCTGCATTGAGCTAGGAAAAACAATTCCTGTGACACTTTCACGAATGTAGTACCATTGACTTATTGTAGTACCAACAACGCCCCCCTGTTAATGTCACACGGACGCCAAAAGATCCATGTAGCTTCCACATGTATTACCTAAGCAAAAAGCACTCAACGAGATTATGATACCCAATTCTTGACCGTTCGTTCCGCAGAACAGACAAGCGTAGATAATCTATAAAATAAAAATCAATTGCCAAAGTTTTTTGTCCACGCATCACTTCAAAGCGGCTGCACCTATTAGGGTAATTATTTTTGTGTTGTGTTTGTAATTGTCAGGACAAGGTTTGTATGAACGAAAATTTATGGAAAATCCACCGGGAAACTCGGGAATTTGGATGCTATTTTTGTATGGGATTCACCCCGGGCGACGCCTAGCACGAACAGCTTGTAGGTTGTACCTAGAAATTATAAATGTACAACCTAAGTGTACAACAGACAAGTTTCTTATTAACTTCAATCTAAAAAAAGTACTTTGTGACTTCAATCAAGGTTACAGTGTGACATTTTAAGTTTGTCAAAATTCACTTTCAAATACTTTCAATAAAATTGATTTATTGTTCTCATCATAAACCGGTTATTGGTTGTACTTTTGGACAAATTTGATCGTTTTAAAATAACGATGTGTAAACTAACTGTAGGACCAAATGGTTAATTAACATTTTCGAGATAATGAAGACAGTGGGTTCCGATCAATCGCTAACGATTGAGTGATGACTTCGCAGCCGTCGGAACTATGTGAAAACAGTGAACACGGTGTTCAGGAAAAGTGGTCTCTGGACAACAACGCTTGTCGCGCGTCCACGTCCAGAGGACTGTCGCACTCGAGTGGAGACTTCGATAGCAGCAAGTCGATTTCATTCTGTAGCGACCAGTGCTCTTGCGAATCACGTAACATGTACTTTCAGAAGTGCTGCGAAGTACCATGCACGATTCGGTCGACCTCACAAATACATCGAAAAAAGTGGAATATTTTTAAAAAAACTTATAATTTTTTTCTCAAAAAACGAATAGGCAAAAACGGAGATAAAAGTGGGGATAGTTCAAGTAAGATAGATCAACATGAAAAAGAAATTGTGAAAACTAGGTACAAATGGAACAGATCCGATTAGTCCTCTATTAGATATACGAATTACTACAAAGAGTTGGGTGTTTGTATGGTTTTTCAAAAATATCACCAGAATATTGAGCGGTGTTGATGGAAGTTACATAAAAGATCGGTACCTCTACTAATTACCTACTCTATCTACACTACTAGGATTTTTTAAACGTAGGCCTTTTTAAACTCTAATTATGTGGTGTGAGAAGTGACCAACAGTTTCGTATCGTTGTCTACATGTAAGGAGCTAAGCAATATTAATAAATAACAATTTTTTTATACTATACTTTCTTTAAACGTACCTGCCAAGTGCCGAATCCAATTCGCGGCATGCGGTCACCGCCTTCTAGTTCAAAGTACTCGGGAATCGACATCTTGTATTTTAACACAAATCTATTTGTTTTAAATTTACACTTGTTTGTTTATTTCCGTGTTTAAGCCGCAGAGAATCAAAACACAATGCGAGTGAGCGGCGCGCGGTCGCAGCAGTCTGGCTCGTATGCAGCCTTGATTGCCTCACTGCAAATTGAGCACCGGTACCGGTTTGCCGTCTAATAGTCCGATGAACAGTTAAATCTGTCTTACTTATAACATCATTTTGAATGCATGCGAGACTCCTCTGTGAAGCAGACCATGTTAGATTGTTTTATTTTTAGGTAGTACCTATAAAATTTCATCTAACCAACGCGTTCACACGGTGTTTTTTACCGATAGGTAGGTACCAACTTACGTTTTATTAGTACAGCTATCTATAAGGATATTCAAATAAATTATGTAGGTACCGTAAAACAGGGGTTAATAGGGACGAAACTTTAAAATGGATTTTAACGTTGAAATAATATAGTTTGTCGCCAACACTTAATAGTTAATTATAATACAGTAAACACAGTCCTTAAAAGAGTCCTTTTTGGCAGCAAATTATATTATTTAAATGTTAAAATCCATTTTAAAGTTTCGTCCCGATTAACGCCTGCGTCCCGATTAACCCCGTTTTACCGGTATGACAGAAGTAGGTACAGACCACCAGTCAAAGATATAACGGAATCAAAGTTGTTCTGCCAACTAGCGTGATTTTGTTAAACAAGTTTTAGGTGGATGCCGCTATGGCTGAGGATGGCTAAGGCTATACTATGGCTAAGGATAAGATATATGCCACTTAGTATTTCTGATCCTTAAAAAAGCTCTCAGCGGGCCAACTGCCATGGCCGACCTGGGAATCTCTAAACCGAGTAGGTACTTACGAAGTCAGGTGTGACGCTGCAGGTACAACTTAGTAAGTTGGGGTTACTCGGATGTGCCACAGCGCGACTGTGGAGCCACATGACAAACGATACCTTACCTCTTGTCGTGCTCTCTGTGCAATACCTACAACTGCGCTATGGCAGACTTTTGCGAGGACAATGCTAACGCTCTTAACGTGGCCGACAATATGGAAATGGAATCATCGATACGACAAAGGAGAAGAGATTATTTCCTTTTTTTTTTCTTTACTGATCCAACAATGGTACTCTCAAAAACAATCAATTATGTAATAAATGTAACCTCGTTTCTGTAGAAGCGCACGACACATGTCATGTCCAGTTGCGTTCCGGCCTAATACCTATAAAGGCCGACAGGGACGACGCACGCGACGCGACTCTTGCAAGAACAATTCCCATTAAATTTTCATAGAAATTGTTCTACTGACTCGCGTCGCGCCTGTTTGCGGGGGCCTTTATCAATGTTTCAGTAACACAGGAACAACACAGCTGTTTTTTGTCCCCAAAACCAATTTCTATACACAACAGGGTGTACCTAACATCTGCGCCCAATAACATACTTTATCACCGCGGCAGATCTTTTACAATCCTAGTGTAATGTTTACAAGTGGATAGGTAATTGTAGCATTATACAATTCTGTTTCTGTAACAATTATTCAATGTTTGACAATAATATACTGTGGTACTTGAGTTGCGTGTACCGTGCGGCTGTCGACGCACTTTATCACAATGTAAATCGCAGAACCAATAATGATTGCTCTATCTGGCTTGCTATCATGTTTGTTGTGTCTTCATCCTGCCTATAGGATGGATGGATTTTGCAACTGAATGCTGAAAATAAAGAATTAATCCTATTCCTATTTATCGATCTAGTTTTAGTTAACAGTGTTTTATTTTATTTTATTTATTTATTTAGGATCTCCAACAAAAGATGTACACAATACATGACACATAAATAAAGAGTTACATCAGGTAATAAGTAAGTGTACCTACTCCTTCACTTATAGGAGACCACAACATGCACAAAGTTAAACAACCAAGCTAACAAAGTTAAAAATTGGAAAAGTTAATTAATAGACACAAAACGTATTAAAAAAAAAAAAAAATGACAATAAGATAAAACCTTTAGATATTGGTACCTACTCAAAGGGTATCAAAAAAATAAAATTAAATAATCTTAAAAACTACCTTTTGTTTACATTTTCGTCTTTTTTGTCCTAGTCTTTCAGTAGTTACCTAAGGAATGACCTAGGTATTGACTTTTCACGACAGCATTTATTTCATCTTGGTAGAGCTTGCTTTACCTATTCTTCTGTCTGGATCTCAGTCTATTCTTTTTAAAATCCAGTACCTACGCAGTCGTGATAGGTACCGAATTAATTATTATCTATCCTTTCTGCAGTTATAGGCATCTTGTAGGTAGGTACTAGACCTACACAGTACACCTACTTACGCAATCGGGGAGATAAAAACGTTGTTACAAAATGACTTCTCATTAGCACTATAGGAGATAATTGTTTTATGATTGCGTTCGCAGTTCGCATCATAAATCAGTAGACATATTCTTATCTACGTGTCTTTTCCTTAGATGTAGGTGTCTAGTCAATCTGTCTAGCTTTTTCCTAACTATTTTGGGGTCGGCTTCCAGTCTAACCGGATGCAACTAAATACTACCAGTATTTTACATGGAGCGACTGCCTAACTGTCTCTCTCCTCCTCCCTCCACATCCCAGTTACTGGGTAATACGATACCCCTTGGTATAAGACTGGTTGCTGGACTTTAGGGCTTCTGACTACTCGTAACGACAGTCTAAGATCTACGAACGACAGCCGTGAGCAACGGCTTTGCTAGACACGGAACTTTATTTCCGAGACACGGTGGGTCTCGATATCTAATGGATGGTCACCCATCCACGAACCGACCGCAACAAGGGTAGCGTAACCTTCGATAAACCCGTGCGGCTGTTATTATTTAGCTATGAGCCTCTTTTGGGCCTTGTGCTAGAACTATAATTTATTCTGTACTTAGGTACCTAGGTACTGGGTCAAGTATTCTTATCACATTTTCATTAGGTATGAACCAACAATACCTACCAATGGCAACACATGTCATGGCTAGTGTTTTAAAAATCATCAGAAATCTAAAGGGCAACGTAACTTGAACACATTTCATTATCATTTATACATTTTTAATAAGCTATTATACGTTAAGATATCACATTACAAGTCGATTAATCTGTAACAAAGGCAATATAATAGAAATACAAATTAATTTTCCCACAAACCCTTAAAGTAATATCATCCTTTTGTGTGCAAACAGTATCTCTTTACCATTCAATTTGCGAACCGTATGAATGAACTGTCACAACACTCTTGAACCCATTGGTGCGTATAACCCATAGGGCCCATAGATTGTGGTCACTGATAACATCCCATTCATCCCCTAAATGTAAGGCGTGGTTTATCTGAGCCCCTCCCCCTATTGTCCACGTACTATTTTAAGGGTAGCAGATAAAGGAATACATTTTAGTTGTATTGATATCCAGTAGCCGTTGGGCATGGAGACCTCCCCGGTACAGTCAAGTGCAAAGTGTGGCTCTGATTTCAGTATAGAACGGATTTTGAGTAGTGATAGCAGAAAAAGAAGCGACAATGTAGAAGTTCCGGATTGGTTGTGCTGCACTCGGTACAGACCTCCTCGGTTGCCACGTAAGTAAATATTTTAATGGCATATTGAAGCTGAAACGTTGCAAGCGATGGTTGATCTCAATCAATTAATCAAGGTAAACCTTTTTTTCTCGATGTTGCAATTATATGAAGTGGTATTTTCCTGTTATAAAAAAAAACAATAACTATACCGCTTCAATTATTTAGCTTTACAATAATTTCCGTGTATTGGAAATACAGTAGGTATGTAGGTACCTAATGGTGAATGCCTGAGATAGGGGATAAGTTGGTCGTCCGCGTTAGGCAAAGGTGTTAAGTGGGTAATTACCGGACATCGACCACCTATGGGTCCTCGCAGTGCGATAATGACCATTGAATGCGACGCGAACCTTCGTCGTTCCAGCTCCAAAATGGAATAAGTACTTGTACAAATGGACTATAGGGATCTCGCGTACAGGTCCGTCCATTTAACTGAATGTCCAGCTAATAATTAGCTAAAAGTATAATATTATACTCATTCATAGAGTATAATTATTATACTCTATGAATGAGTATAATATTATACTTTTTGAACTAGAAGGGCCTCGTTTTTGTGATCGATCAGTGTAGACTCTTCAGTTTTTGTGACAGGTGCAGTGAGCAGTGGCGGTGGTCGCGCTCGTCGGTCGGGCCGGCATGCTCGGGTGCCGTTCACGGCGGCGCAGGCGACGGCGCTGGAGGCCGCGTATGCACGCGCGCCGTATCTAGCGCCACCGGCCTTGCGCGCGCTGGCCGCTGCCTTGCAGCTACGTGACGATAGAGTGAGTGGCCAATCTAGTTGTTGGATTCGTTTGATGTCTTCCGGAATACTTTTTACTTAGGCTACACAGATTCCAAGCAGTCTCAAGCCAATTCACACGGTATTATTATACCCATCCATCCATCTTTTAACGTCTCGGAACAGATTGCCGCCCTTGAATATTGCGCAGTGTTAGTTTATGCAGATCTGTAAGAGAGTTGGTCCCAGAATAATGCCCTGGGGTATTCTGAAACACGTCAATCGCTCTCTAGTAGCAAAACTGCTAATTGTTGCATTGCGCGCCCTCGTTTAAATAATATATATTCTTTAGGTACCTACCTATTCCTTAAGTTGTAAAGTTATGCCTTTCGCTTCAATTGTATTCTAATTTCGACACTAGAATCTGTAAAAGTAAATATTGTCTTTGGTGCCTATTATGAACATAACACTTATATCATCATCTTATAACGTAACTGGTGGAATGCCATCGCTGCCCAATCGTTCGCGTAACACAAACGTGATATTATTAGGTTGTGTAGCAGAGGCGTAGCCAGAGATCTATTGTCAAACTGCACGCAGACGGCACGGTTGGCGCAGTGGGACTGCTGCGCTGCGTGTCGCGGGTTCGATTCCCGCACCGAACAATTATTTGTATGACCTACAAGTAGTTGTTCCGGGTCTGGCTGTTTGTGTATGTGAGTGTAAATGTTTGTAAACGCACCCACAATACAGGAGAAATTTCTAGAGGGCAACGTTTAAAAAAAACTGTTATGTTTTTAGAACTTTGCTTAGTTTAGTTTAAACAGAAAGATGAGTAAAACGTTCATCTGTTTTGTAGTTTCAAGGTAATTATATAGGTACCTACCACTAATTTAATCAACAGTTTATGTAGGTACACTGTACACACATATGCCTAGGTAAACAGACAAGGAACAGAAAAATACGTAGATATAATATTAACAGTACCTTCCTACCGTATGTTAATTCGTAGCAAAGAAGACCCAGTTTGCTTGGGAAACGCCTATGTTAATGTGTGGTGGTCTTTGTTCACATTCACACGTGATGCTATTGTATGTAGAATAATCTACTATTATAATAAAATTCTTTACGCTAGATGCTTTTCGTAGGGAATTTGTCAAAAATATTACCATAAAAATGTCACTAGCTCAGTGGAGGGTTTAACATAAGCCGTCTACAATCACTCCCACTGCAGTTGTACAGACAGCCTCAAATGCTTTGTGGCTACTCATGTACCTGTACAACATTATAGAACAAAGATTGTAGACCATTAAATGACTTCTTGCCGATGTGTGTTTTTGAGGTTGACTATACAGTAGTACCATCGATCTAGTCACTAACCTAATAATTATATCTATTGTTTTCAGATAAAGATTTGGTTCCAAAACCGTCGCGCTAGAGAAAGAAGAGAGAAATGTGGCAACATCGCCCCACCGATAGCTATGGCGCTTCCTGCGACCACCACAGCCAATGTTTCACTAATCTCTTCCTGTTCCTGGACATCAAACAGTATACCCGGCCATCCCTTCAATATAGCTCTCGAGCAGAGTGATGGAGAAAGAACATCGCAGTATGAAAGAGACAGAAGTAATTTGAGCGTTTCATCCTGGAGCATATCGACCGATGAAGATAGAGATGAGCCGCTAGATATCGAAACTATTGAAAACTGAAGTACTTAGGTATAAGGAATCTAGCATAGAACTACTTACATAATTATTGGCCCACAATTTACTGTGATATTCGTGGCATGATATTATATTATACCTATAATACACTCACAATACAGGAGAAATTCCTAGTGGGACAAGGTTTAAAAAAATTAAAAAATCGAAAATATATGGATAATATTTTATTCAAGGATTTTTATTATCACTAGCGTGCAGATTTTTGCGTACGTAACGTAGATTAGTAGGTACATGCCTACTTTAGTACAATGCAGCAATGTATTGTATAGGAACCTAAACATACTAACAGGTGGCAGTGGTGCTGGATTCAAAGGAAGTATAAAATTGAGTCTTATTTTTTTTTGTTTTATAGTGTTTAATTATAGATACAACGATGTATCATTTCGTTGTCCGTCGATCTGTCTGGTCTGTCAAGACCCTTTTTCACAGGAACGCGTGGAGGTATCTAGTTGAAATTAATATCAAATACGTAGGTCTACGGTCACTTGAAGGTATAAAAAAAAGTAGCTTGTAAGTCAACACAATAAAAAAGGCCGTTTATGCGACATATTTGGGTAGTCGCAAATAAATTAAAAACTATAGGGTACCTACTTCCCACTGACCTAGAATCATTAAATTTGGCACGAAGCAAGGTATCACGGCTCAAGCAAAGGAAACAGTCCGAATATCTTAGTTTATCGTAGTAATCACATTTTTTTTGCGATTACAATTTCATTTGCAGTTGGAGAACTGACCGTGACGTATATCGATGAATGGGAGAACATTTATTCAACTACAAAGTTAAGTTTGTTTTTGGGATAAATTCATCCCAACCGGAACCCTTCATTGTGCATAGTCTGACTCGCAACTGGGCGGTTTGTTTGTTCTATCATACCCATCACGTCTGCAGAGTGTGGCTAGCTAATCCAATTTGACCCTGTATAGCGTAATTGACTTAGGAAAAAGGTATTGCCTTATAAATAATACAATAAAAACAACAGAATTTCATCAAAAGAATTTATCTTATTTCTCAAAATGTTTGCAAAAAAATATTCTGAAACTTCAATTTTATTGTTATCGCTGTCTATTAAAAATAATTATCTATTATTATCGAGCGTCCATGCGTCCGTAGCTACCTACGATCAGTATAAGATCCTTGAAGGTGAAATTAAAAACGTCACAAATTCCGCTTCTGGTAGGTGTGACTTGCGAGTTAAAATCATTTTGACCCCTGTATTAAATTAATGCAAGATAATGATTTCTAATTAGCTGTGTTGTCATAATAATCTATGTGATAGCGTTGCATTGGCCGTACAACTATGAACCTTAGCAACATACGTGTAACGGAAATTGTAGTGAGTGTATCCGAATGCAAAATATAAAATGTAAGCTTTTCCGAACGCCGCCTCTGGCGAACCTATATAAGGCATTCCAAGATGGGCTCTCCCTCTTTCTTCCCATTGGACGCAGGCGACCATCAAGACCCAACTGTCATAAACATGTCGTAATGGAATTGTATAAAAAGTAACATTAATAAATACGTATTCTCCAAGACAATTGCATCTTTTATTAAGAAGAACATTACATGGCGCAGTCGAAGAAGAACTAAGTTCCTACTAAAAATAACACGAGTAAATAAGGTAACAATAATAATAATAATCATCATGACCGGCGTGGAGTTCCGCACGCCAGCCCCAATAAACATGGAGGCCATGGAAGACCTGTATCCGGCACAAGCAGTCATTTTCGATCTTCTTGTCAGCGGCCGGGTTCTGTAAAATCTCCGAAACCAGAAAAGCCTCCATCCTCCTCAATTGTATTCGGCAGCCGGCACTAGAACTTTACTTCAACACACTGAAGCAAAATAAGAAGAATGAAGACACCGACGACGATCCTAAACTCCAAGAGGTAATAACAGCTTTCCAGGAATACTTAAACCCCAAAAGTAATGAGGTTAAAAGCACACGGCAATTAAATAAAAGAGCACAATAAAGAGGGAGAGCCTTTTTGTGTATGCCATCTCGCAGTTGGCCTTGAGAGGCCGTGACTGCTTAACCGGTCAATCCTGTGGTGCCTTCGAGCTAACTCAAAGCCTCCAGCCAGGGGCATAATATATTATAAACTAAGCGCGATTTAGAGATTTTGGATTACTATAACAGAGTAGTACCATCAATACAGGAAATACCGAACCAAAATATGGTTGACGATATCGATTTCCTTGAAGAGTCAGTATGTGAAGAACAAGAAGAGTCACAATTACTTATAATTTAACATTGGTTTTGTATAACTAATAAAGTTCTCATAAAACAATCATAGTTTTATTTCAAGTAAAAGTATCAATATGGTTCAATCTTTCTAGGCCAGGATAGGTATGTTTCAAAGCCATCAAAGTCCATGTTGTTTTTGCAACAAAAACCGCTAAGTCCATCCGAGTGTTACAAAGTCAGCAAAGTCCATAATGATTTTCTGGTTATTGTTCTAGTTCTAAAAGATTTTGCATGATTCAGTTTAGTATTTGATTAACTATATTATTTTAAATCAAACTAATAAATTTAACCATACCTCAGAAGGGAATCATAGAATTCAAACAACAAAATAAATCAACGCAAAAACGATATGTATTATATATTATTCACCATAGTTCAGTACATTTATTTCACAATATTTTACTAACCTTACAACTCACTCCGGTGCCTCGTTCAAGACTGAATCATGTCGAAACACATTGAACTGACAATTCACTTTAATGTCAAACACAAAAATGACTTGATAACTTGACTAATGACTTGACTTTTAAAACTTTCAAAATGACACAAACGTAACTCGATTATAACAAGACTTATCCATGGACAGTTCACTATAATGTTACTAATATAAATCTACCCTCAAATAGATAAGTTTTGTTACAGTCGGCCATCCTTCAAGAACGAGTCCCTTCGTTCCTTGTTATTGTGAAGTGTGTCATAGTTTTGGTGTACAATAGAGTATTTTCTGTCTATCAAACAATACTTTATTTACTCTTACATGAATAATAAAATAAAAATATTCCAGATAAATCATGAGTTTTCGCTTAATTTATAGCTTAAGCGATGTGAAAGCTACTTCCATCACTCTCACACAGCTTTAGCCGCAATGTTCAAACATTCACTTAATCTATTGCCGTGCGAAGTGAGGCTACTTCCTTCACCGTCACTCCGTCATCGGCAGCGGTACTTTAAGCCACTCATGGGCGACGAATCCCAACGCCAATCCTGCCCGGCTCACGCGACGTCCTGCGTGAGCGATCTAGACGCGAACGCGAAGCGGCGCGGCGCGGCGCGAACACAACAAACATTCGAAACCTATTGAAGTGGCCTACGTGACCAAACGCACGTGGGGTGTGGTGCGGAGCGGAGCGAAATGAAGCGAACGCGATCAGTTGGCTTGATATTTTCGCGCGAAGTGGACGCGTCGGCCATATTTTTTTCAAGCAAAAATTGTAAATGTCGGAAGTAGAACTTCTTATTAATGCTATCCAAGAACGTCCTACATTATGGGACAAAAGGAATAAAAGTTATCATAACCGGTTATTATCGCACCGCGAATGGGAGGCTGTGGCTAAAATAATTGGGACTACAAGTAAGTACAACAAAAGATACCTTTTTTAGCGAATTAAAGTTATATATTACATTAGGGTCGAAAAAAATGATTTAGGGACTCAGTCACTACCTGTTCTGTATTTTCTGGCGCCTCATTTTCCGTTTCTAAAACATTGGCACTTCCGCTAACGTTATTTCCTCGTCCCCGACTAGCTGAAATTCTACCCCGGTTGTCACCTCGTCGGTTAGATCTTGAACTGGGGCCCGCGTCTTGTCTGTTATTATATTGTGGATTAACTGACTGACCTCGCACAAAATTCCTCGAATAGAATCCTCGCTGACGACCGTTTCGTCCTCGCTGACCCCTAAAATATCTATTGGGAAACTGATCTGCAGTACTGGCTTGACCTTGGTACATACCTAAAACCTCTGTCGAATCTGCTGAAGTAGACACTTCTTCATCCAGAGCTGCTTGTACCGCGTCCTTTAGGGACGTAAAGTTCCGCGCTGCAATAATTGTGCTCAACTTACTATTTGTCAGACCGTCCGCGAATCGTTTTATTGCGTATTTTTCATTGATTGGTTTCAAAACTTTATATGCTGATGAGTCGCCGTCGGCCTGAGAAATAGTAAGGTCCACGAATAATTCTGTTATCTCCTTACCAAAATCTGCTACGGACTTGTCCTTCTGTACTGTTCTTTGCAACTTAGTTTGGAGGGCAGAGGGCGACTTTCTCGGCAGAAGTAGCTGGCGCATATCCTTTAATAAATCCTCAACAGTGCTGTAAGTAGAGGATAATCTTAACTTGGCGTTTTGGGATAGCCTACTTTTTAACACAAACACAATTAATTTTTTCTTGCACTCAACCCTGTCGAGTATGGAGCTGTAATAGTCAATAGTTTCAATTAGTTTTCTAGTCACGTCATCGTGATCGTTCATCTCTGGTAAGAGATGTAGAGCAATCTTTAAATCAAATGTGTCCATACTCATTTTGCTGACCTCCTCTTTAATTGTACTCTCTGAACAGAATTTTACAATTTCGTTGTATAAGCTCAAAAATTGAGAACTGTAATTATTAATCAGCTCAATTGATTTTTTATCTACGCTGCCCTTTTCAATATCACCCTGCAAATTATTTATCAGGGACGTATACTGGCCATACAAAATATTTGCCTCTGCTTGTTTAGATACACTTATATGTCCCTGTCGACGCTGTGGTCCTACCTTTACCAAGTAAACTCTAATCTCTTTTAATTCCTTATATAGGCACTCTAGTATATCAGCCATAACATACACTATAAATTATACATATTTGGTATACTGCTATGTTATAATTAATACATACATTACCCGCTAATATTTTGATTATTTTGTTTGCAGTAATAATATTATTAAAAAAAAACACCTCACTAGAATTCAGTTATAGATAATAGCCGTTTTGCCGGTACGACTTATACAAAAAAAAAACACTTTTAATGAATTCGCCCAAAACACAAATCACTTGTCATCACTCTTGCATCACTAGACCGCTCCTTCTTTTTCCAATTGACGTCGCTCCCGGCGAAAGATACTCGCATATCTTTGCAATGCGAACTCGTTCAGCCGACGCTCGACCAGCTTCTCATGGCACCTTTTGTATGTGCGCCAAATAACATATACCGCTCCCAACGTCAGGACAATGCAGATTACGATCAGGGTGTAGTTCATAGCACCAACGTGGTTTTTCAAAGTCTCCAGGTGCGCAATATTCTCTGCGCCACCCGAAGCAGTTTGCGCCAAGATCACTTCCTCTGTTTTGGATGTAGAACCTCCCATGATGGTGTCTGGCAATCGATGAAACCTTCGGGACACGCTTTTGCAGTTGTACGCTGGATAACAGCACAAAACCCGATAGTGTAATAAATCATTGTAGCTACTTTCATAATTTTAGATGCACTGTACTCTTAATATGGGCAAGGAATGCACACCCGAGGCAGACCGCCGGCAGGGTCGCCATGTATTGTGAGGCGTGTTGAATGAAAGACGAGTTGAGTTTCACTGGCTATATTTAGGATAAACATGATTAAATATATGAATTGGTGGGTACATACTACAACATATTTCTTTATTATTATTACATTCTTGGCAAAGGATGTTGCTCAAAATACAATTTAAAGTTTTCTCTTGCCTGTGCGGCTGCTCGTGATGTAGCATTGTATCTTCTTTGAGAATTATGTCTTTGTGTTAGTGACATATTTTGATATGTTTTTCGGAAAGACATTAACTCATTCTCATTTATTGATTCAAGATCCCTTATAATATTGTGTAGTAAACATATGGCTTTGACGATATGAACTGCATTTGTAACATTCGTTTCGATAGATTTATGTAGAATTCTGAATTTAGAAGTTATTGAACCAAAAGAACATTCCACCACCATTCTGGCTCGAGATAAGCGATAATTATAATTATCTTTGGCGTCCCCTTTAACCGTTGACTTTTCTGGAAAAGGTCGCAATAGGTATTTCTTTAGAGGAAACGCCGCATCTCCAAGGAGCACATACGGAGCTATGATATTAGAGCCCGGTAATACTTGTTCTTTAGGTATTTTTAGTCTTCCTTGTTCTATTGCTCTTCGAAAGGGGCATTCCTCAAAAACACCGGCATCGTTGTCTTTTCCATAGGAACCCACATTTATCATTACAAACTTATAATTTGCGTCAGTGACTGCTAACAACCCAATCGAAAAAAAGGATTTGTAATTATAATACATGGAACCACTCTTTTTTGGTTTTTTTATGCGAATGTGCTTTCCGTCAATACATCCAATGCAATTAGGAAACTGCCATCTGTCCCAAAAACATTGCGCTATGTTTTTAAAGCTATCTTCTGAAGGTTCGGGCATGTGTTTCCTAACTAATTGAGTCCATATAGCTTTGCAAACTTGTGGTACGATTGTAGAAATAGCAGATTTTGAAATTCTGAACGAGAAAGCGAGTTGCCGAAATTGTATACCTGTGGCCAAATACCTAAAATAATGCAAAATATTAAGTTATAATTCCTTTTCTTTTTTCAGGTGAAATGACTAAGAAAAAATGGAAAAATTTGAGAGACACGTTTAGTAAAGAATTAAAAAAAATTCCTAAGCCACGTTCTGGGACTGACGCCGATAATGAGCCGAAGTATACAGGCACATGGCCACATTTTGAGGCCATGTCTTTTTTAAAAGTAGTTCTGAAACCCCGACAAACAGAAGGGAATATTATATCAAAAGACTCCGAAAGCAATTCTGTAGATCTGTCAGTGTATTCAGACGCGGCTAGTCCGGAAGAGATTTTCAACATGAACGCATCTGACAATGACAACACCCAGCTCCCTGAATCTGCGTCTATTTTAGAAGAAATACCACAGAACATGTCCATAGATAACAACCTTCGACAAGATCGTCCACCTTCGCCCTCGTTGCCAGGTCCTTCGCCTTCATCCTCATTGCCAGCTATCACAAGGCAAACACGCAAAAGAAAAGATATAAGTCTCGAAGCATTTCTCGATATTGAGAGAGAAAAAATGAAAATTCTTCGCGAAGATCAACCAGATAATACTGACGACGACCTTCTTTGGTTCAAATCAATATTACCTTACATGAAACAGTTGCCATCACTCAAAAAATTACATTTTAGAACGCAGATGCAGGAGCTTCTTCTAATGGAGCTGTCAAAGTTAAACCCACCACAATCCAGTGCTCAACAACATGGCTATTACACATCTTTGTGAAAGTATTGCAATTATGTACATACTTACTAATTAAACTTAATTAATATTATATGTAATCTCTAACATTTATTTCATAGTTTTCTTACCTCAAAGTCACCATAAGTCGTTCTTCTACAGAAATAGGTTCCTGAAAATTTGTTGTAGTAAATTGCAGAACAGGTTTAATGGCTTGTACAATATAGTCAAACGTAGTAGGTAACATTCGACAATATTCCTTGAACAACAGGGGTTGAGTACGTAAATCCTGGTACAAATTATGAAATTCCCCATGAGTATGCCTTTCTAAGTACACAGTATTAGTTCCACTTCTCTGCTTTATACACTTCTTCAATATCTCATATTTAAGATATGAGTTTTCCAACAACATTAGCTTCCGTCCGTCCATGACAAATGTTTAATGCTAACTGAACTGAACGGCGGCGGAGGGCGCGGAGGGGACGGTTCGCGCGCAGACAGGACAGAGTAGCCGCGTCGCTCCGCACCGCATTAAATTCGCATCGGATCGTTTCGCAATCGCGTTCGCGTTGAGTCGTCCACGTAGGACACAGCGTCAACGCACCCTCTCTCATCTCACTCAAACTATTGCCGAGCGAAGTGTGGCTACTTCCTTCACCGTCACTCCGTCATCGGCAGCGGTAATTTGAGCCAATCATAGGCGGCGAATCCCAACGCCAATCCTGCCCGACTCAAAATACCCTCACTTATCTCTAAGGGACTGGCAAGTTCATATGTCAGACACCATTTAGCTAGTACATCGTAATCATGGCAAATCATAAGCTAAAGATCATATATTAAATTGAGCTACAAATCAATTTGTTCATAAAAATCACTAACATTTAAATAATAATATTATTCAATTTAATTACTATCACTTTCATAGTCATTGTTATCGCTGGATGAGCCAGCAGGGGCATCAAAACTCAACCACGGATATATTTTGTCAATAGCAACAATTGATTCGTATTTTACCCCTTTTCTAGTCAAATGTATTCTTTGCCGAGTTATTACTTACAGTTGTACTGCTAGGACGCTTATCCTTATAAAAATCTTTGTTAAAGTCCGACTGATTTCTATTATGATACTTAATGGTTTTAAAGAACTCAAGTACATCTTCTGGTTTATAAAATTTTGCTGCTTGAGCACCTACACGAACTCCCCTGTCTTCGACCCCATAAAGTAAACAATCCACTGCTTGCTTTCCAAATATCTTACATCTGTTCAGTAAATTAATTTTACCAAAATAATAAAGTTCATAAGATTCTCCAGAGCGTACCTGTCTATTAAGCATTTCTGTCAAAAGTTCCGCATAATTTTCGGTTGCAGGAAATGATTCCTTAAGCATCGACTTCCACTCAAGCCAAGTATGCTTAATAGAGGGCAGACCTTGGAACCATGTCTTAGCCAGTCCGGTGAGTTTAGGCAGGGCATAGTGAACCGTTTGCTTATCGTTCCAATTATAAATCTCGGAACATTCATCGACTTTATCGAGCCAGATATTAATAGTCTGTTCTTTCGACATGGGGTCCAAGTCTGGAATGACGTTATTAAAAGTCGAACTCGAAAACGATTCACCATCCCCTGCTTTAGACTTCAAAAGTTTTAGAAAGAAATCCTCAAACAGGTCCGTAGTCATAAGTTTAGTTTTCTTGTTTTCATGTGCTTCATGTGTTTCATCACTGGGCGTGCGTTTTGCGGGAGTGATTAAGGAACGGTACCGAGTTGAACTTTTATTGCCAGCGTTTGTCTGCCTACGATTGCTCGGGCCAGGCTCAGGCGTCTCGAAACGCCTACGTGATTTGTTCCGTTCCATTACTCTTTCCCGTACTTTACGTACCTGGTTTTCAAGGGTTCTTAATTTTTCCCTCTCCCTGGACAGCTCACGTTCCTGCTCGAGTAGTGTTCGCGTGCTGCTTGTGCTTCGGCTTCTCAGCTGCTGACGCGTTGTGCTGCTGTGCCGCCGATCACGAGCTGGACTGCGCTGCCGAGCTCCTTGCGTTTGTTGTTGGCCATCACCACGGCCCACAGTGGACGTACGGCCACTGCGACTGCGGCTACGACTGCGCCTCTCGATTTCTCCTAGGTCTCGCTTTCGACTACGGGATGCTTCACTATTTTTCCTCTGTCTTTCGTAGTTGCAGGAAGGGTTGCTGGTTCGTCGATAATCCGCATTGGGTTCTTTTTCGCTTATTTTCCTTAAACTCAGAACATATTGTTTATGTATTGTGTAAAAATCTTGCAAAACAAAGTCACTGAATTTAATTTTTGAAGTAGGTATTTTACAACTATTTTATAACTATTTTCAGTCTAGCATTATTATATTTTTAATCTGTATGCATCACAAAAATGGCGACACATTTTGGGTTTCTATATTTATTTCTTGTATATATACTTTTTCTTGTCTATATAATTTTTCTTGTCTATATTTCACTTTTTAACTTGTATTTCTATTCCTAATATACTACCTCCAACGAGGGGATGCAAAATTGATAATTACAAGAAAAATTTAGCCACGTGTTTTTTTTTTTTTTTTAATCTGTATTTATCACGAAAATTGTTGATAATTTTATGAAGATTTTATCGTCCCTTGACGTTAATTATACTTGATTGCTATTTTAAACTAATATTTCTACTTAACTATCAGTTTCAAAGCGACCACACATCATAACCATCAACAATATATTTTATTTTTATAAAAACATGTGGATCGCATCCGCTTCAATCGGCCAAATCGGGGGTCACAATGATATCATGTAATGTTAAACCACACTTTTTCTTATTTTTCTTCTTGTAATTGCGTTGATTTCCTGTTTTTAAACGAATATAGTTTTGTTTCGGCGGTCGAGCTCGTGGGGTGGTTCACCACAAAACAAAATGTCTCGCGAATCCCACTTCTGAGATTTAACCATACCTCAGAAGGGAATCATAGAATTCAAACAACAAAATAAATCAACGCAAAAACGATATGTATTATATATTATTCACCATAGTTCAGTACATTTATTTCACAATATTTTACTAACCTTACAACTCACTCCGGTGCCTCGTTCAAGACTGAATCATGTCGAAACACATTGAACTGACAATTCACTTTAATGTCAAACACAAAAATGACTTGATAACTTGACTAATGACTTGACTTTTAAAACTTTCAAAATGACACAAACGTAACTCGATTATAACAAGACTTATCCATGGACAGTTCACTATAATGTTACTAATATAAATCTACCCTCAAATAGATAAGTTTTGTTACATAAAGTTCCACTAAAACCCACAGGGCCAATAATGCGCAATACGAACATCATAAATTACGCGCGATGTCTTACAACGGACATTGCGGTTTTTGTAACTTATAGACTCAACTGTTGTATTTGACATGTTTCAATAATGGAACAGCGCGCTGGCAACTCTACAAAAAATCTTTTTTGTTTTGTTTTTCGAGGACACACAGTAGTTTCAGCTAAGAAATAGGATTGTTCCTTTCCTAACAGTACTAGAAAATATTTCTTGTCATAATAATGTTACTGCGTTTTAACTGCACGGCAAGACAAAAACGTCAACTGAATGTCAGCCGTGTAAACGAAGCTTTTTTTTATTTAAGATGGGTTTGCTCTTGACTCTAGTCTAGGTCAGTGGTGACAGAGACAGAGTCGACGGTGGAGTGAGCTTACCCAGAAGAAGCCTGTTCACTCTCACTTTGAAGAGATTATTGTTGCGTTCGGAAACACAGACGTAGGTAGAGTTCCATTCTGTCGCTGTGCGCATTACAAAAGACATTTGGAAACGCTTAATGCGAATTGCAGTTTATTTATTGATTTATTCAATAGCCAAAAATACATGTACCATTGTTCGTTTACATACAAAGGAGTACCTACGCATATCGGTTACGGTTGGCGTCATGCATTTATGCACAAAGACTAAACAACACTGACTATTGTGACATTGATTTAAAACTAAGGGGACTACATGACCTAAACGCAAGTTTTATAATGCCTAAAAGTATACGATCCACTGCAGTAAACAAAATCAGAAATATATATGATATTCTTCAGGATATATAAGTATATAGTGTTGAAAACATAATACAACTAATTTGGTACAATAGAAAAAAGTCACGAAGATACCCCCAAAAATTTATTTTAACGATTAAAAACCATACTAATATACATACAATCATTCTGTTTTTTTTTCAGATTAGTGTTCAAACAACGTAATAACGTGATAGTGTTCACATTTTTTTGTTTAATCAATAGGTTTTTTGTAAATAAAGAATTGCTTCATATTTTGCAATAAATTGCCAGCTTTGTGTCATCGCGCTTCTCTTTCTTTTCTATGTACTCCGACAGTGACCACGTTTTAGCTGTGGTCAGCCTCATAGCAGATCATTCTATTTATTTTTTGTATATTTCACTATTTTCTAAAGCCCCATTTACACCATGCAAGTTTTTTGTCTGTGGCAACAAAAACACTGTATAGACGGTGCAACTTTTATTGTTGCTTCAACTTATGGTACGGTATGTTTATCTCACGAAGCGACGCGCGATTTTCTTGTAGTTTCCAAGTGTACAAACACGCTGTGAATGTGTGCGTGAAGACGAGTAGCGTCAGCACATGACACACATAAGCACACACTTCCGACTTGGCCATTGTCTCGGACGGTACCAAGAGCTTACAGCGTGTTTGTACACTTGGTAACCACAAGTAAAGCGCGCGTCGCTCAGTGAGAAAAAAATACTGTATGAAATCGAATCGAATCCATGCTAGTTGGGCTTAAAGCGCCAGATTGCCCGCATAATTACAATTTTCTTACGTTTTTTGCAATTCGCAGGTAAGTGTCAAGTTGTATGTTGAACAAAATATGATTCGCGACCGTAACAAGTGTGTAATTGCATAAAAACGTAAGAAAATTTGAATTTCGCTGGCAGCGTGGCGCTTCCTCCTAACTCTCAACATTTTCCAAGTGTATACATATATTTGACTCTGACTGCCCACTAGTAAGCTTATTGTAGATATTATAAATGATTATATTTTGTATTTATTATGAAAGGCATCGTTTATTGTTTGATTTGAATGTTTACTTGACTTCAAAAACATATGTATAATGATGTGCATTCATTAACACTTTGCGGGACACTAATCGCCCCCAGACGTAATAACAATTAAACTTCGACTATGTCTCGTTCAGTGTCCTTCAACCGATTAACTGTGTAAAAATATTTATATAAAAATATTCATTATTGAGGTAAAAGTCTGTCGAATCGAAAATGTCTCACTCACTTCACTTCTTCTAGTTAAGAATTTACAATACTGTGAATTATATTTCAGGAATCTATAACAGATTAGGGTAAATTCACACTTGCGCGCACGTACCGACACAGATCCTTTCTTTTCTATATCTTTATCTCTTTCGATCCGTGCGTAAAAGTGGAATTTACCCATAATTACTTCGACTATTACTATGATTTGATTCTACTAGAGACAATTATTCGAGCACTATTCTAAGTGACTTATTGCTTATGTCAACGTACAAAATAATATATATTTAACATTCTCTTGTAAAACTATGATGTTTAAGTAACATGGTCAGAGGGATTCGGTTTATTTGTCGATACATTCTATATATAACACACTAGCAAACATCAATTTAAGAACTCCCGAAATATGAATTTCCTACGTTTTTTGTAATTGTTAGGTCACTGTCAGGAAGTATGTTGATCAAAAAATGATTCGCGGTCGTAACAAAATTTATTTTATTTATTTATTTTATATTTTTCGGAAAACTTACAGCTAGGAAGACACAACATTTAGAGTTTATAACATGATGGTGGCCAATTGAATGTTACAGAACAAAATACAAATACACAAACAAATACAAATATGTATTTACAGACTTATAATCATCAATGCAACTGTTTAAGTTAGAATAATTGGCCTAAAATGTCATGGTTTCTTGAAATAGTCGTTCAATAGGATAATTTTTGTGTTAGCTTGAATATTGTACTTATTGTTGATTTGTCAAAATATTTTTTCATTTAAAATAAAAAAATGGATAGTTTGAACTTAGAGCGTTCTATTGCTAATTTTAATTCCGTAAATATACATTTGTTACGGTCGCGAATCATATTTCGATCAACATACAACCTGTTGTATATCAACATACAACATACAAAGTGACTTGCAAATTGCAATAAAATGCAAGAATATTTAAATTTTGTGGGCTTTCCTGACGCTTTCGCCTTAAGAAATACCTACGGAAAATGTTCTAGACGTGACTAGACAATACTTAAATAAGGGTCATTGAGGATTGGCCACATGGACTGCGCGCATGCCTTCGCTCAGTGGGCATTTCTCTTCGGGAGTTTCATCTCCTTGTTGACTTTCTGTGAACTTGCTCAGGATCTCGTAGTGAGCTGCCTCGTCTTTGTCCGGACTTGTCTCGTCTAAACTGTACCTGTTGATGATAAAAAACAAATGAATCTATATATGGAATGTGTGTAGCCTTTTACATAAGGGAGCTTATACACGGTGGGAGTAACCTCAGTGCACAAAGGCATAGCCATCTGAATAGGTACGGTCAGCAACGAAAGTCGTTTAACACTTCAGTATTTTTATCATAATTATAAAGCAAAATATTTAGTAAAATAGGAACAAGTAAAATTTAAAGAATATTAGAAGAGATGAAGGGATTGTGAGAGGAATCATATGAAAGAAAAGGGAGTGGATGATAGCGTGACGGTTGACCCGACAAGGGCAGGATTATGATGAACTCACAGC
This sequence comes from Brachylomia viminalis, assembly GCA_937001585.2. Classification (NCBI taxonomy): domain Eukaryota; kingdom Metazoa; phylum Arthropoda; class Insecta; order Lepidoptera; family Noctuidae; genus Brachylomia; species Brachylomia viminalis. The sequence continues at coordinate 10,250,491 of OW443307.2, read as the reverse complement.
TGTTACATGAAATGCTGACAATTACTTTAGCGAATTATTTTGTGTCAAGCCCGGCGCAACATGTTTTTAGGGTTCCGTACCTCAAAAGGAAAAACCCAGAACCCTTATTGGATCGCTTCGTTGTCCTTCGTCCATCTGTCTGTCAGTCTGTCAAGACCCTTTTTCTCCGGAACGTGTTGTGGTATCAACTTGAAATGAATATTAAATACGTAAGTCAACATACCCTTGGCGCTCTAAAGCTTTGGCTTTCTAGGAAAGCGGTTCCGTCATATTATAACGGCCGTCATGAAAATCTGTCAATTTCACCAGTATTTGACATTAAGTCAAACCCCGCTGCTCAAATATTTAAAATCGTTAGATTTGCTCTCACCGTATTTAGTTACGTGAAAAAGCGTCCACACTGAGAAGAGTGAGCTCACACATGACTGAATAGCGTTTCTATGACAAACAAAATCAAAAGTCATTCATTCAAACTAGGCTGAGAATCAGCACTTTTTGAACGTCAAACTTACATAAGACAGTCCCCCCAAAACGCCCGCTCTTCACCACATCTTAGTGCCGGGAAGAAGAAGTGGCGCAACAAACTCCCCAGCAGCACAGCTGTATGTTCAGTTAGAAGAACTGGATTCTATACAGTAGTAAGTACATTACGAAACACAAAACAATAAAATAAATTATTTGCCATGTATTGTGTCAGCTAGCACACGCCAATACCAGCAAAAACATTGAAAACTATACTCAAGCTAAAATCTTTTTTTTTTAAATAATAATAAATCTTTATTTCCCGAAAATACAGATAATTGTACATAAAGTTTACAATTAATAACAACGTAAACGGAAGTACCAAAATAAAAGCTTCCAGGCATAAAAGGCGTTACAATCAAATCAAGTCACTGCGTCATGTGTCAGAGGCTACAAAACAAAACAGAAACGCAACAATTTTTTGGCGCGGTAGGGCGATTTAAATCTTTGTCGCTGTTATCATTTTCATGACAGCCGTTAAGTGCGGCCACCGGTCCTCTAGGAAAACGTAGCAAGTCAACGCAATAAAAAAATACGGCCGTTTGTGCGACATATTTGAATACTCGCAAATAAATCAAAACCTATAGGGTACTTCCCGTTGACCTAGAATCATTACATTGGGAAAGAAGCAAGATCTCACAGCACAAGTAAAGGAAAAAGTCCGAATATCGTTAATTTGTAGTTAAATCATATTTAAGAAAAATTGTGTGATTACAAGCTTACATTTGCAGTTGGAGAATTGACCGTGACGTATAACGATATAATATGTTTTAACTACAGTGTTAAGTTTGTTTTTGGGATGAATTCATTCCAACTACGGAACCCATCACTGTGCGTGGTCCGACACGCCCAATGAAATGCGCGGTTTTTTTCTTGCATTCTCCTCTGTGGGCCGTCACTCTTGATGATGTGTAAAGGACAGTGTTAATATAATTTCGTTGCTGACCGTAACAATGAATCACAAAATTGTGTGTAGTTATTGTATGCCCAAATGACATCACAAATTCACAAACATTTTTTTGCTTACCCGCAAGCTCTGAAGAATGCGGCGGCGGAGGGGTTATGCGTGAGCGCAGTGAGACGTACGCAGCGCATGCGCGTGGCGGCAGCGAGCTTTTCTAATACGATAAGCACGCGCTGTCCCAGTCCGCGCCGACGACCTTCTGCCTCCACCTGAACCTCGTAACTGAAACAATTAGGTACATTGATAAAGTAACACTTTGTTCAAGTCACTAATATACACTGTATATATAATCAATTTATGAAGAATCCATACCATCCTAATCCAACCATCTCCCTTTCATGTCCTTTTCACTACTAGACGTACTGCAGGGTACCATACCTACTTGGTAAATATCCCAAGCAGTACTCAGCGCTTCTCCTCCAAATTTATTATGCGCACGGCCAAAGTATGGAACTCTCTGCCAGCGTCTGTATTCCCATCCACCTATATATAACCCGTCAGTCTTCACAGTAAGAGTGAACTGGCGTCTTCTGGGCTCGCTCGTTTCATCTTAGACCTCATCCAACGCTTTCCATCATGCGAGATCGAGGTCACGAGCCGACCTATTTTACAATTTAAAAAAGAAAAACCGGATGTGAAAGCTGTCAATGATGCCCACCATTGACAGCTTTCACATCGTTATGAATTTTGTATTGTAGACCAATCGAATCCTCGTTGGTACGTTTTCAGTTTGTGCCCACGTGCGTTTTCCTGTCATGCTGTCTTATATACCTACGTGCGAACACTTGCGGCGTAAATGCAACTTAACAAGTAGCAATTTAGTACCGATATACGTACGATAAGACTATCGTATTTAAGTAATTATCTCTGTTCAGAATCAATGCAGTATTACATAATGTAATTGATATTGTTTTAAAGATACACGTGCCACCTGCACCTTCTGAGGGTAAGCAACTAAGTACGGAGTGGTCAAAGTTCATTACAGTTCAACGTTAACTTCTCATTAGGGAGAAAGACAAGTTATTATCTAAACGCAGTGGAGAGGCAATTAGGATTTAGGACGCCTTGCCTTGATTACCAAGAAGGTTAATTGCAAAGACATTTAAATATACTTGTTACTTGGAAGATGGAGACGGTCTCCTCCGATTTAAAACCGAAAAGTAATTTTCAAATCGGGACTAGCTGTCCCGATTTGAAAATTACTTTTCGGTTACAAAAAAAAACTTTTATGATGACTCTTTAGTCCAAGTTTGGTGCGAAAATATGAAAATGTGAAAGCAACATAAATGTCTAACAGATTACAGATATATTTTATTTATAAATTTACAGATATATTTATTTTTATTTGTTGTTCCTGACAAAATTATCGATCAAAGTACAGACCGCACAGAATAGTAGTTTCGGCGTCTCCATCAAGGGTTCATCGGGACGTTACGTAATCAAGCCCAATTAACCCAACGTTCGCAATAAGGTGAGCTAGACGCCGAGAGCTCACCAAAGCTCGCAAATTGCAATGCTAAATATAGTTATGATGCCAAGCCGCAAGCGGTTTAACAGAACATTCTTACCATCAATTTTTTTTAACAGCTGCAGTAAAACGTGAAACATAATTGCTTAAGTAATAATTAAACTCGTAAGATAATAAATCACTGCGTAGGCGAGTGTGCGGATTAATTATTTCTTAAAAATCGAACTGCAATTTGACCTTAGTACGGGTTACTTGCTACAATTGATTACATCGCCTTTAAAACTTACTTACACGTGGAATAAAAAGATAGTGGTTTAAGAGTTCGGTAACAATAAAGACTAATTGGGAATAGTTTCACATCACCTCTGATAAAGCCTCAAGTTCATTGTATTGCATAATATGTTAGACTATGTAACTTTTATAGAATCCAGTTCTCCTAACTGAACAGACAGCAGTGCTGCTGGGGAGTTTGTTACGCCACTTCTTCTTCCAGCTAAAGCACTAATATGTGGTGAAGGGCGGGCGTTTTGGGGGACTGTCTTATGTAATTTTGACGTTCAAAAAGTGTTGATTCTCAGCCTAGTTTGAATGAATGACTTTTGAGTGTCATGGAATCGCTATATACGAGGGTCATTCAATAAATACTTAGCCTACAAAAAGTAAACGAAAATTTTGGAAAAGTGGCAATTTATTTTTCAACATAGTCTCCTTTTAGTTCGATACACTTAGCCCAGCGATGCTCCAACTTTTTTAACCCGTCCGAAAAATTGTTTTTGTCAAACTCTGCAAAATAGGCCTCCGTGGCGGCGATGACCTCCTCATTTGATCCATATCTATTCCCGGCGAGTGATTTTTTCAGATTAGGAAACTGAAATAAGTCACAAGGGGCCAAATCTGGAGAATACGGTGGATGGGGCAGCAATTCGTAGCGCAATTCGACCAATTTGGCCATTGCAACGGCAGACGTGTGAACCGGTGCGTTGTCGTGGTGAAACAGCACTTTTTTCTTCGCCAGATGGGGTCGTTTTTTCTTTAATTCGGCGTCGAATCGGCCCAATAAATCAGTATAGTAAATCCCTGTAATTGTTTTACCCTTCTCGAGGTAATCGATGTAGATCACACCTTGTGAATCCCAGAAAACGGTGGCCATAACTTTTCCGGCCGATTTTACAGTTTTCGCCTTCTTTGGAGCACGTTCCCCGGTCTGGATCCATTGTTTTGATTGCTCCTTGGTCTCTGGTGTGTACCAGTGGATCCAGGTTTCATCGACGGTCACAAAACGACGCATAAACTCCGCTGGATTCCGCTTAAACAGCGCCAAACACGTCTCCGATGTGGTCTCACGGTTGCGCTTGTTTTCCGGTGTGAGTAAACGCGGCACCCATCGCGCCGACAGCTTTCTCATGCCGAGTTCCTCATGAAGAATATGATGCACTGTTCCTTCTGAAATGCCTACAGTCTCAGCTAGCTCCCGAACCTTCAATCGGCGATCTGCCAATACGAGATCATGGATTTTTTTAATGTTTTCCTCCGTAGCAGCTGTTTTCGGTGCACCTGGACGTGGTTCATCAAAAACCGACAAACGGCCACGTGCAAACTCGTTGAACCAATTCTTGACGGTGGCCATCGATGGAGAAGAGTCACCGTACACAGCATCCAAGCGCTCTTTGATTTCGATGCGCGTTTTCCCTTCCAAAAATAGGAATCGAATCACCGAACGATATTGCTCATTTTCCATTTTTGTAAAACCGATCGACACGTTCGCTTCCATAAGCTGTCAAATTAAAACAAATGAAGGGATTGGTATGAAAATTTGAAAAAAGAATTAAAAAAGAATGTGCTACACTGTGGTAAAACTCTTTTGAAACTACAGCGCCCTCTGGCGATGAGGCTAGGTACTTATTGAATGCACCTCGTAATAATGTGTGAGCTCACTCTTCTCAGTATGGACCTTTTTTCGCGTGACTAAGTACAGTGAGAGCGAATCTAGCGATTTTAAATATTCGGGGACTTAATGTCAAATACTGGTGTAAATGACAGATTTTCATGACGGCCGTTATGGTAAGACTAAACCGCTTTCCTAGAAAGCCAAAGCTTTAGAGCGCCAAGGGAATGTTGACTTACGTATTTGATATTAATTTCAAGAGTAAGGAACTTCGTTCCAAAAATTAAGTAAATATCAAAAGTCATGATTTTTACTTTTTTGGAAGGAAGTTCCTTATCGTACGTTAAACTCATCTCACTTGGCGAATGTGAGCTAGACCGAAAAAAGTGTAAAATTTTGGCTGTCACGGCACTTTTGCTATAGTAGGTATGTGTTTTTGTTTATTACTATTCCTTTTTTTTATTTAGTTATTCTCAAACGTTATTAATTTATTTCATTGTCGACGTAGCATGTATTATTTGACGTCGACGTAGCCTGTATTATTTGGTGTCGACGTAGCATGTATTATTTGGTGTCGTCGTAGTTTGTATTATTTGGTGTCGACGTAGCCTGTATTATTTGGTGTCGACGTAGCCTGTATTATTTGGTGTCGACGTAGCATGTATTATTTGGGGTCGACGTAGCATGTATTATTTGGTGTCGACGTAGCCTGTATTATTTGGTGTCGACGTAGCATGTATTATTTGGTGTCGACGTAGCATGTATTATTTGGGGTCGACGTAGCATGTATTATTTGGTGTCGACGTAGCCTGTATTATTTGGTGTCGACGTAGCCTGTATTATTTGGTGTCGAAGTAGCCAGTATTATTTGGTGTCGACGTAGCATGTATTATTTGGGGTCGACGTAGCATGTATTATTTGGTGTCGACGTAGCCTGTATTATTTGGTGTCGACGTAGCCTGTATTATTTGGTGTCGAAGTAGCCAGTATTATTTGGTGTCGACGTAGCATGTATTATTTGGTGTCGACGTAGCCTGTATTATTTGGTGTCGACGTAGCTTGTATTATTTTTCCATACAGATCTATTCGCTATCATCTCAGTAGTCACCTGCTTTCTAACACTACATACATTTTTCACACAATCCATCTATCGTTACTAAACAAACAGGGTCAAATTAAATTAGCTAGCGAAATTCCGCAGACGTGATGGGTATCGATATCTAAACATGATAATATACAAAATAAATTGATTTGAGTTTTATTTTGGGGTCATTGACCGCTGGTAGTGTTGTTATATGAAGTACGAGTTGAAAAATATGTTTTATCCTATTTAGATATCGATACCAATGACGTCTGTAAGTTTACAAAAAAAAAGTCTTTTAAACTGATATTTCAAGCGTCGAGACGCCACAAAAAAACCATCAAATTAATTGATATTTTGTTTTATCATCATGTTTAGATATCGATACCTATCACGTCTGCAGAGTTTCGCTAGTTAATTTAATTTGACCCCGTACAGACCTACACAATCACAAAATAATATGCATAGGCGCAAATACGGTTTTCAAGCTTATAAGATGCCAAATAATTAAGCAATATCACTGTCGATGGCCAAAAGGCTGGCAATCATTGTCACGTTGAATGGCACTGCTGATTTTTTGAACGAAATATAGGACAACCCTCTGGTCACGTGAAGAGTCGTTCAGTCGCTCGAAAAGAAGGCAATAACCCTGACTCCATGACCCTAGTGTTTCAACCACAAACGGCTGAATATCACTGCTAAGTTTTGAGGCATTTGAGGTTCTCTGCAGTTACAGCAGCATACTTGAAAATTGGTATATTGTTCGAAGTAATACATAGTCTGTACAATACATAGGCAGACGAAGGTGTGGTCAACAGTTAGTCTTCTTCTCTCCTAAAATCGAACTACCGCTCACTGGCTGACGCAATCTCAGAAACTATAAAGTCCACAAACCTATATTTTCAGTGTGGGTAGCAATCCGCTAAGAATTTCATGAAAATCCGGGGTTAAATGATAAATGATTTTATTTCTGTAAGTAGGTTTGAACAAACACTTTTACACGTCAATCATATTTTTTTTAAACTAGATGGCGTCGGCGTTTCCTATCTGACTACTCTGAGAAGAAAGGCCGAAACAAACTCAGAGGTCACAGTCTCTTTTAAAGTCCAGACAAAATCTTGGTCAGATCATGTGGAAGCTATGTAGATCGGTGTCCGCAATGGTCTTTTGAGGAAAGAACCACACAGATTGAGTGGACCTGTCCAGTCAGTGCACGCAATTGTCAGTAATCTTGCAGCTCAACTTAGACTCAAGGAGCTCAACGATTCGACGAACAATACCAAAGAAAGGATATTTGAGTAGGCCGCATAAATTACTCAAACTGCCAGATCAAGATTACGGTGAGAAAAATACAAAAATAAATATAAAAAAACCAATGACCGACATAGTTCTCACATTCACAATAATTAGAATAATATTATAATAATCTTTGAGGACCATGTAGATTTGTGTCTGAAATGGTCTTTTGAGGAAAGAACCACACAGATTGAGTGGACCTGTCCAGTCAGGTTAAATGGGGGTTGGAAGGTTGTTGGTTTTGTTATTAGTAATTAAATGTTTATTTATTTTACTTCGTAGGTCCTACTTTATCATTTGTGACTCAAGTTACAGTTCTAAGCGGGTACGCCCTTATGCCTGGAGGCTTTTATTTAGGTTTAAGGTCTGTTTACGTTTTTATTATTTATTTCTGCTTGAGCATAGCTTTCAATGTTTTTGTTGGTATATTAATTTTAATACTTACTTTGTTTTGTTTCGTAATGTTAATTGCTTGTTTTTTTTTGTATGTGTACTAAGTTGTGGGGTAGTTAGAATTCCTTAATTTAGATGAGCTGTAAAGAAGTGCTATATTTTATTAGCATAAAATAACATTTTTATTGGTGCCGATTCCCTTGTTTACAAACTAAACCAAATTTAAGTTCAGTGCATCTTTTTCTTTCTATTTCATTAAGAAACGGACAGAAGATAAATAGTAGTAGTTCTTTAGTTTAGTCCTGTCAAATTAATCAGCGCCTGACACTACTCCATACAAGTTTAGACGTGATTAAAAAGTTGACAACTAAAATTACATCAAATTACGTCAGGTGCTGACTAATTTGACCGGACTAAACTAATATTTATCTTCTGTCCTTTTCATAATGAAATAGAAAGAAAAAGATGCACTCAACTTAAATTTAGTTTAGTTTGTGAACAAGGGAATCGGCACCAATAGCTAGCATATCTGCAGGCGAAAAACATAGATATGTTGTTAGATCTATAAAAGAAGTTTTGTTTTCTTACCGATGGTATAGGGCATAGTAAGATTCTTGTTTTCCAACGTTGAATATTTTGGATGCACCCCTCCTAAGATATTGCCCTCATTCCATTCAGTGTGAATGAAACAGAAAATTTACATTACGACAGGCCATTGCTCTTGCTTGATTACATAGTATGCACGCACGAACACTTGATTTACCCTGACTGGCGGTCAAATAGGATGGCAACAGTTTGTTGCACCCAATGGATTGATATTCCTCTCTTATTTGTTGTAGGAACACAAATAAATTCCCGGGAAATAAACTGTAACTTTTTTGTACGTCACACAAAAAAGAGTTTGATTCTACGTTTGTATACCGTCACTAGTTCACTACGCCTTCGCCTTTAAAAAAGGTATAAGAGCCTTGATAATTAACGAAACGTGACACTTTTGTCGATACCAAGGAGCTACCGCTACAAAGAATAAGCTCAATTCAAATGAAACACACGTCACACACGCATTATTGCTAAATTCTAAATGCACTGAAACTGCACATTTTCCATATCTCCATCTATTCCATTTTAATTAACAGAGCAAAATCACTTCGTGCTATTTTCTAACAACCGAACTTCACGATGACTCTTGCGCCGGAAATCGAACTAGCAATGAGAAATCACGAAAAAGTTGTCGTAGAAAGTTTCCTTAGCGGGAGGGCGGAGCCGGGGAGCGCGAGTGGCGGATAGGAGATACCCGTGGCTCCTGTTATCTGCGGTGACGTAAGCCTTTATCAGCAGTAGGGAGTTCGGCGGTTTCAGGCTAGACGGCTTCGCAAACGGAGACGAGCAGCAGAGAGATGAGGCCGCGGCTCCTATGGCTGGTTCTCTTGTGGGCGGTGGCGGCGCGGGCCGCACGCCTGCTAGCCGTGTTGCCCACCAACACCAAGAGCCATCACGCCATGTACGGACGGCTCCTCGATGCACTGGCCAGGAGGGACCACCATCTCACAGTCGTCACGCACTTCCCATTGGTATGTTTATTTATACCTATATAATGTATAACCTTATTTCGTTGCTCAGTTTTTTATCGTACTGTTTATATCTAATTTAATGGGGATTTTTATTTTTGATGAGTCGTTAATTACTTTTATGGCAAGAAACCTACGCGAATTCCTATCGCAGTTACACGTGTAACGTGAAAAAAAGACCACATAGCCACAGTGAGAGCCATATTTGGAGCTGGCCGTTATAAAATACCAAGGTCCGATTTACATTTGGAATTTTTTTAAAGAATAAAATTGTAGTCATAAAAACCGTATCAAACCGTCTTTAGCCTATTTATCAGCTCAAAATTCGCCTGCGTTTTGGACATTCTTTGATCTTAGGACCGTTTGCCACCAAATCGGTGTGGCGTCTAGAACATCCAATAGATAGGTGTTATTTTCGCATCGCCCTGCTTTCTTGGAAATCTTCGCTTATACTGATTGCGTAACGATTTTACTTTTCTAACTAAAAACGAATTTTCTACGGGCCAAGTAATGTAGATCGCCTAGAAAATAAATAAAGGAGTGTTTTAAATGTTTTTTGAGTAGGCACAGATTTTCAGTGTAATTAAATATAATTCGTACTTTGATAGATATCAAAGTACGAAATATTTAATCGCAAACATAAAGTATTTTTCTTAATAAGCTTGTAAAAGTACTCATATTATCTTTTCTATTGTATAAGTTTTTCTCCGATCGACTGCATAAAGGTCGTCAAGTGCAGGCGAATCGAAACGTGCTGATTACGGATTCTTAGAACGCAAAAGATTACCGTAGTACTTAACTCATTTTCCTTAAGACTATCACGCACCTATAATTTGAGCTTTACGTTAAAACTTTCCAGAAAATACTCATGGAAATAAAATTTTCTTTCAATAATTAGAAGAGCTTTCTTAGTTACTTAAATTGGAATAAAACGTGGTTGATAGAGAGAGGAAAGTATGCCTACTTTAAAGCTGAACGACTTTTTTTCCACCCTGTGCGTTATTCTAAATTCTAACGGTCTTATTACAAAACATTTTTTTTTAGACGTGGTTTAAAGTCCAAGCCATGTTTAAACCATGTCTGTCTGTCCGTCAAACAATGAAATCAAATGGGCGTTTTCCTGAAGCTCGATAAACTACAGTTGCAGGTTTATCGGAGCCGTCTCTACGTCACTTTTTATGGGAGTAGCAAAAAGCTTAAAGCAGCTCTCCATGTTCTCGAAGTCGGACAATCTATTAGAACACTGTTCCGATAGTGTTATCAGTTCGTCAGCGTATTGAGCTTATGCAATATTTTCGTGACTAGATTCAAACGTATTTGTGTTTTCCACAATCTGGTGCGAAATGGACAATTAACCCCGCCCGCCAACTTTCCAACTCGTGATTGACAGTTAGCGGAAGCTACAAGTGGCCGCACCACGATATTGAGATAAAATTGTGACTTACAACATTTTGTTATTCATTGCTTGTAGACATATACACCGCAATCTTACGATGCGCAGAACAAGCAGTGGGCAGCATCTATGACGAAAGTATCAGTTTTGCCGCGTTAGGTTTTAATCTACTTGGAAGAATGGTAGTCTTACTTTCTTGTTGGCGTAAACTGAGAATTAATATCCTTTTTTCACGCGCTATTTGAAAATCGCGGGCCGGGCGTTGCCCATATATGGTTAAACCATCGAGCATGTTTCTGAAATAAGAACCTAACAGAAATCTAAATACAGTTCCTTTGACTTGAAGAAATGAAGACTGACAACTTAGTCCGGTCTTAGGTTGTCAATTTTGGTTTTAGGTTGTTAGAATCATGTACCTATACTGAATCCATTGTAACAGGGTGTGCGTCGACGTCTCTGCCACCTTTTATATTACGTTTACGCAAAAAAAAATACAGCTCTACGATGTTTGTTGAAAACCCAGATGATCTGTTCTCACTACAGTGAGGCTACGAACAACAGTGTAACAGTTTCAGAAAATATTATGCGGTGTCGAATAAGTAGTGCCGTTTTATCTGAATTTATTAGCATAGTTAGTGAGCTATCAACTCAGCCTATCGCAGTCCACTGCCGGACATAAGCTTCTCCCAGGCTGTGCCACAACACCCTGTACTCCGCCTTCCACATCCAATATGTCCCAGCCACCTTTTGAAGGTCGTCGCTGCCTCTGTCCATCCGGCTGCGGGGCGTCCCACGCTACGCTTGCCGATACGCGGTCTCCAGTCCAGGACTCGGTGTGCTCCACCGTCCATCGGTTTTTCGACAAACATGGCCAGCCCACTGCCACTTCAGCTTACTTAGGTACTCTGCAAGCTATTTTGGTAACACCAGTTCTTATTCGGAAAATGTTATTTCTGACTTTAGCCTACAAAAAGCTCCGAGCATAGCCCGTTCCATAGCGCGCTGAGCGACCTTGAATTTGTAAACTAGCCTGATTGTCAGGATCCAAGTTTCGGCTCCGTATGTAACAACGGGCAGGACGCACTGAAGACCTTGGTCTTCAACCAGTGCGGGATAATGAGCTAACGAACTATGAAATTTGCAGAGGTCAACCAATCACTACGAACGAACATGTTTTCTCGCTCTAAGCTTTTTCATTAACGTTCGTATTAATGTTTGCTCGCTTAGATCTGATAAATACACGAAGTGCAACCGTGCTTTATACTTGAGAGTCGTTAACATCTTATTGCAATGACTTCTTCTTCGTGTCGCAGGCACGACTATTCTCAGACCTTGTTGGCCCAAAACTTCGCCACTATCACGGCGTCGTCGGTGGTAGCGCAGAGCTCACTTTGAGTGCAATTTTGGAACACAGAGGGCAGGACGGAACGGCAGCAGGGTGTGGATGTGGTGTTATGTCGCAAGCTATTGCAATGACTAATTCACGGCACTACGGTATAACAATAATCTTGACACCGAATTTCGGTCACGGTGGTCCATTTCAACAGGGACTAGGCAAGTAGGTAGGTACGCAGGAGATATTATAGTGCACAAGTGTGTGCGCAAACACAGGTGCACTCTATTCCCTCACTCTCAAAGTCCAACGATATAATAACAGCGGTAAATGATGAGATAATCATGAAGGTATAGGTCACGGATCAGCCAATGACATCCCCTTTCCGATAGTCATTGACAATAAGTGTGAATTAACGGTCAAGTAGATATCTACGAGTAGGTACATTCAAAATAATAATGATGAACTCTATAATACGCGCGGTCATTATTGTGAATTCGGACTTCATTCCAACGTAGGTTAGGTCGAGGACAGAGATTAAAAAATGTTTACGAAAAGACTACGTAGGTAAGATTGTATCCTGTTCTTTGTTGAGCATATGTTGGTATTGCCACTCAGCTTTGGCACGACCACTGTCCAGTTCCTTTTCCTAACAAAGGACTCCCTCTGTTTCTTTCACTTTTCGTTATCATGCTGATTCTTTCTAGTTCTCTAGGGATGAATTGATTCCTAGAGAACTGCACAAATATTAGCGGTTGGAAAGGGTTAAGTCACTCTTGATTTTTTGTTTCGAGTATTTTCCCATAAAATCTGATCCTAAATGAAATAAAAAGATGGACTTGAAAAAAAAGAAGCCTCGATCTTTAAGTTTGTTTTGGAGACTTCTCGGAGGTCAGACAGGAATAAAAGTATACCACCATAAGACAGGAATATAACTTTATGAATCAAAATTTTACACATAAACTGTATATAGACAGATTATATCTTAACGAGCCCTAATGATTAGGTATTCATTTTAATTGATCACTGAACAATTATCGTTAAATATCTACCCTACTCTATTATTCAATCGTACCTATATGGCCGTATTCCCATTAAGTCGGACTGGTTATTTTGCCGGAATCATCGCCCAGACTTGAGTGTTCACATTAGACGGTTCCGGCACGCTAAGAAGAAATTCATCCCGGATACACAAAACTTTACGGCGTGGTTGAAGATTATTTATTTCATAAACATGTTCGGTTGCTGTTTAGTGCCTCTGTCCGTCTGTCGTATTTATCACCGAGCGATTTCATTTGCCACGTATAGTCTACCGGGTCGTGTGCCGCATGTTTTCTTGCAAAACATTCATAATACGTAAACCGGAAATGCAACGATTTGAAATTAATTGTTGAAGTCATGTGACCGTCGCGTAGCGCCATTTTGTCTAAGAGCATAACATGTCTGGGTTATTACAACAGACTAGGGTTTTAAGGCAATGGAATCCACCTAGTCCTAGATATTTTTTAGGGTTCAGTACATCAAAAGGAAAAAACGGAACCCTTATAGGATCACTTCGTATCTGTCTGTCTGTCTGTCAGCCTGTCAAGACACTTTTTCTCAGGATTCTTTTTTACTTTTTCTAAAATTTTCGACCCCGTTTCTCTCGCTCATAGGTACCTACATCTTCCGTTTTCTTAGTTCTCAAACTTTTCTGCATAAGTCGACAAAGTAAATCCTATTTCTTTATGAACGGTCAATAGATAACCTAACCTGTTGCATACTGCATTCTCCGTAGGGGCCCCATTATCCTAAAGTGCCCAGGGCCTCAAATGGATTAAACACGGCCCTGGTTGTACTGCACGCATAGTGCGTAAAGTGCGTTGTACGCCCGCTGTGTAAAGTTGGTCCACAAGCTGCACGTGTACAACGACTGACAACTTGCCTTAAATAAAGTCACCTTTACTGGTCTAGTACATCGTGCGAAACTGCGAGCCATCATATTACACCGGACAAGAGAGCACTTTGCGCTCCCTCTCAATATCCTGATTGTCACACATGTCGTCGGAGACCCAGTGGCTCAAATACAGAAAAATATAATAATATGCCTACCTGGAACTAAGTATTATTGTTCATTTAAGTATTTATATTTCAGAAAAACCCTCTACCGAACGTGCACCAAATAAGTCTCGCTGGGACCAGACCTGAAATCGTTAACAATCTCACAATCCAACACGATTCCATAAAACCTGATTTTATCCGGAACTTGGAACAGATAATGCAAGAATGCGTTGACGCCTGTGAGAATGTTGCCAAAGTGCCCGCCGTCAAAGCATTGTTCAATTCATCGGAGACCTTCGATCTGGTCATAGTCGAAGTATTCGGGAGCGACTGCTTCCTTCCGCTCGGCAAGAAATATGGAGCACCGGTGGTCGGATTTCTATCAAGTGTACCATTGCCCTGGGTTAATGATCAATTAGGTAATCCTGACGCAACTGCCTATGTTCCGTCTTACATGGTCGGATACGGACAACGAATGTCGCTATGGGAAAGATTCGCCAACACGATGGCGGTTATCACAGCGAAAGTTTTATACAGATACAAATCACAAATTCCATCACAGGTTAGTTAGTAGTGTTCTATATGATAATTTTAGACACAGAATGAATAATTTTCTGTTCATAGTGGTTATTAACAACCTTTTTCTTTTCCAGGCTATAGCGGATCGGTTATTTGGCCCCGGACCAAAGTTGGAGTCTTTGGCTCAGAACTATAGTTTGGTTCTGTCCAACAGCCATTTCAGCATTAACGAAGTACGGCCTCTAGTGCCTGCTCTAGTAGAGGTCGGAGGACTGCACTTGGACGACTCTCCAGTTCTTTCAAGAGTGAGTACCATTAGTATGTTTATCTAATGGTAATTTATTTAATTGTCCCGTTAATCATTTGATATCGCTATTAGTGATTGATCAGCACATTAAATCACCTCTAGTGCACTTTAATTATCGGTCGTATTAGCACGCGGCGAGCGGTATGCGGTAGGCGTATATATCATTCGTAAGTCACTGGGTCAGTCAGACCGCGTGTCCGCTGAAATTATCTCAATTATTGTTATTGTTCGCGTAACTTCAACGACTGCGAAAGTTTATAGTCAACAGTTATCTCAACCACCACTGTTTGGTATGCAATTTCTAAAGACAAATAGGTAATTGGGAAAGTTTTACACCCCGGGAGGTGTTCTCATCTTTTCATTTCCATATTTATAATTTTCCTGATACCTTACCTAATTTATCTGCTAGCTAGGATAATCACAGGCTTTAAGTGAACCCTCTGCGCCTCTGCGTATTTTGTCTACGCATAATACGATCGCTGTATTGTTCACAAAAGTGTCAGCAAAATTGAACGTGATTGTGGTGACCTATGACATTTGTTACATTGTAAGTTTTTGCCCGGTACAGCTTGGTTAGACCAGAGGGCTCCAAAGTTTGATGCGTTAGGGCCATAATGAATTTTTCAGTATGTTCCAAGGGCCAAAACAGTTTTAATTTATCTGCCCTTAACTATATTTCTAGCTAGACTAGTCGCAAAGTGCGCGACCTAAGCAAAGATACGCTTTTTTGCATTTCAATTACTATTGTGTACTAGCTGACCCCGCGAACTTCGTACCGCCTAACATTTTTTTTTCTCTCCGTATGAACCATCCTCGTAATTCAAAGAATATTCTAAAACAAAAAAAAACAAAATCGGTCCATCCGTTCTTGAGTTATAAAATTACAACGAAAAGTGGCATTGATTTTTATACATAAGGATTGTGACACTTAACGACATCTTGTGGCGAGTAGTGGTACTATGTACTATCTATTTGAGCTACCCACTAACAGGTGGCATTACTTGTAATTAAATATTTGGGAATTTCCGCGTTGGTCTTGAGAAAGTTCTGGTTCTGGCTAGTGTATTCCGATTACTTCGAGATGGTAGTAATTGCAAATAAAAAGGCTAGCGGCGCAACTGCGAGTCAGTTTGCGTTGGAAAGGCGAAGGAAGCGAAACTAGCTATTGTGAAATAAAGTAACACCCGTGCATAACAGTATTTTCATTTGACTTAATGTTTTTATGTGTGATTTATTAGTATGGAAAAGAAGCGAAAAATAGGTAGTGAATGCAGAACGTTCAAAGAAAATGGAACTTTCAGTATTTTGTGAGTCCAGTAATAAGGCGCAATGTTTAATTTGTAATAAAACCATAGCTGTTCTCAAAGATATAACATTAAACGACACTATGAATCGAAACATCTTCAAAATTACTCCAAATATACAGGAACTTTGCGGACGGAAAAATTTAAAGCTTTGAAGCGCGGACTGTAATCGCAGCAATCTTTGTTTACCAAAGCGAATACTGAACAAGAGTCCACAACTCGCGCCTGCTTTCGTGTGGCTCTTGAAATCGGAAAACGAACAGAATGCTTGATTGCAGTAGCCGAATAAATATGCCCCAATAATGTAAATTTATTTAAAAGTGTCAGTTTGTCAGCAAAACCGTGGCTCGGAGGGTGAAACATATCGCAGAAAATATATCATCTCAACTGTCAGACAAAAATGGACATCTTGAGTGGTTTTCTCTAGCCTTGGATGAGTCAACGGATGTGTCAGATACTGCTCAGATGTTGATTTTTATTCGCGGAGTAGAGAAAAGCTATGAAGTGTTCGAAGAACTTCGGGATATTATTAGTATTCACGGCACGACAACTGGGGCAAATATCTTTAAGAGAGTTGAAAATGCCATTCATAAAAAGAACCTTCGATGGAAAAACTTGAAATCTATCACAACTGATGGAGGCAAAAATATGTGTGGTAAAAATAAAGGAGTAGTTGCACTTGTGTCAAAGGCTGTAGAAAATGATGGTGGTTCAAAACCATTAGTCTTACACTGTATCATTAATCATCAGTCCTTGTGCGGAAAACGTTTGGATATGTTTGAAATTCTAAAACCAGTCATATCAGTTCTTAACTTCATCGGATCCACTGGGCTGAATCACCGACAATTCCGCGAGTTTATTGAAGTGATTGAAGAAAATGTCTTACCATATCATACTGCGTACGCTGGCTTAGTTGCGGAATAGTCCTTAAGCGCTTTAGAAAATAGTGAATGGCTGTGGAAGTTAGCATTCTATGTCGATTTGACAAATTATATGAACGAACAGAATTTGGAGAAAATCTGCTTCTCCGTGATTTATACACCAATATCAAATCCTTCAGGCAGAAAATAATACTATTTCAATCGAAATTACGTAAAAAATGTTTCAC
Source organism: Brachylomia viminalis (assembly GCA_937001585.2). Classification (NCBI taxonomy): domain Eukaryota; kingdom Metazoa; phylum Arthropoda; class Insecta; order Lepidoptera; family Noctuidae; genus Brachylomia; species Brachylomia viminalis. Next base: position 10,233,310 of record OW443307.2, on the reverse strand, counting down.
ACGTTTTAAAACATGTGAAATATTCAGCCACACTACAGAGACTGAATTTCCCCTCGATTTTGCATTCGAAACTTTGAGCGCTTTAAAGATAAACTTTGATACGAGTATCAAAATTTATCTTTAAAGCGCTCAAAGTCAAACTCAGGCTCAAAATCAGACTTTGATTTCAGTGCGGATGAAATTAAACTTTTTCAAAATCCTTTTGATTCTGACATTGAAACCCTGGCTCCGGAAGTCCAAATGGAAATGATTGATTTACAGTGAAGTGATATGATTTAGAACAATTATCTTCCACTGATACAATTTTATTATTTGCATAAAGCTCGTGGGTTTTCTATTTTTGGTACTACTTACTTGTCTGAGAAAACGTTTTCCAAGTACACAAAGAATGTTTACAGATCTAAATTAACCGATGAGCATCTTAAATCTCTTCTAATAATCGGTACAAGTAAAATTGATCCACAACTACAAACTATTGTCGGTGGAAAATCACAATTACATAAATCTCATTAGTGTTTTTTGTTTTACTGTGATTAGTGGGATTCATTTCAATTATTTGTTAGTTATTAATATGCTTAAGCTTAGATACATAAGTTAAGTTTTCTGCGTCATCATTTCTGTCGTTAAGTTTTACCTTGTAAGTAAATAAAACCGAGTAATTATCATTCTGTTTTCTTCTTCAACTTATCACATTAATATTAACAACAATAAGACATTGGCTGGCGCGGGCCAGATTGATGAATCTAGTCTTACGCTGTCGCGGGCCGGATTGATGGTACTAGCGGGCCGGATTTGGGCCGCGGGCCGTAGTTTGGAGACCCTTGGGTTAGACAAACCTCTGGGAGCGTAATTCGGTTCTATCTCATAAAAAATTAAAGACACGCTGCATTATTTTCATTATTCAACATTCACGCCTACATACTTTTCCTTTGGAAAATCTACAAACATTTAAGAAGGAATAGCCAGTTACTTCCAATCTCTGCAAGCAGCAGGAAATAATCATCTATACGTCATCATCATTACATCATATTATCATATCATACTTAATATAAGTAAAGTTAAAGTCACTTTTCGTGTCTGTCTGTGTGCCCGCGTTGTTCTGCCAAACCGCGCATCGGATTTTGATGCGGTTTTTACCACTATTTACAGAATTTATTCCGGAAGGTATATGTGCATAAATACTAATTAACCTTACATATAATAAAGAAATCTCGATGTTTTTTATGTCGTAAAAACCGCGGGTTGCTAGTTACCTATGAATACAGGAAACGTCAACCCTAATTAATACTTGCAAACTATGCCGGTTATGTAAACTCTGAAGTCTCGCCAAGAAATACGAACTCAGACTACCCACAGCCTGGAGACTGGTAACGACTAATTAAAGGCGTAATTAAGAGTAAATCAATAATAATGAATCAACATCAATGCAATTAAAATCTTCAAAGGAATAATAAAATGATGTCAGAAAAACAACACAAACATTTAGTTAGATAAAGTTATCGACTGCAGCACGATTCTTGAGAAAGTTCATGCTTATTACTAAACTGTTAATATGTCTACATAAACAATAGTCATTCATCTATTTCATAGTGCAGGTCCGTTGATTAAAGAAGACATTTTAACCTACATTTCAAAATGCAATAGAGAACCGCGTATCGCGCCGAGGCAGGACCTAAGACCCTCCTGACAACAGATAGTGTCAAAAGATGATTCATTTAGCAGTGTTCGTTTTAAGTGTAGTTATTATGGAATATCGAATAGTACCTAAATCCGCATCGAATAGCGATTGATCGAATCCTACACAAACCCCCAAAGTTTGACCACCTCTTGCTGGTCAGACTTCAAGTATATTGCCTATCTCTACCATTATTGGTAGCACACGAGTGTAAGTTAAAATAATATTAATAACTTAATTTTTATTGTAGCAAATGCAGAAGCTGCTGGACGCATCAACAGAAGGCGTGATCTACTGGAGTTTCGGATCAATGTCCAGGATCGAAACGATACCAAGCGACATATTGTCTCGAATATTCAGTGTGCTGTCGGAGCTGCCACAGACCGTGTTCATCAAGATGGATCGACGCATGCTGGCACAGAACCTCACAGTGCCAGACAATGCCTACACAATGGACTGGATACCGCAGCACGCAACCTTATGTGAGTCGTAGTTATCAGCTTCATTTCACTGTTACTATCGACTAAACCAAGATAAGGTCGAAATAAAGCGATCAATGGATACTTACAGCAACTCATTAGCATATTTTTTATTCTGACTCATTGATTGCGAGTTATCGGCTGCAAGTAAATAAACATGAGTTATTCCGACAGGTCACCCGAACGTGAAGTTGTTTATTTCTCACGGTGGTCTGCTGGGTACGCAAGAGGCAGTGGCATGTGGAGTACCGATGCTCATGGTACCACTGTATGCAGACCAGGCTCTGAACGCACGAGCGATGGCCGACCGGGGCGTTGCAGAGATAGTCGCGCTCAAAGATAGTGATAAAGACACGTGGCGGCGAAAATTACGAGCTTTGCTCACAGATCAACGGTATGTACTATCTAATACGTAGGGCAGGGTCCCAAAACTTTGCCCGCGGGGCGTCTTTTTGATGCTCAATTATTAGACAAGACGAGCAAAGCATTGCTCTCTGCTTGCTAGTATTGAAATAAACAATTATGAATTATGATAGACCTGTGAGGCTTCGATGGTTCGAGACAATAAGGTCCGTCCAGATAACCTCCAGTGCCATAATGCGATACGTAGATAATTGGCGAGTCTGATTTCATTATCACTATATTGACAACCTATGTCCCTATGAGAAAGTCGCAGTGGGTGGATGGTATAAGAACAGGGACTGTACGTGTGATACTGCTAGTTACTTGAGGGTTTTCAGAAATCCTCAAAAAAAGAAAAAAAAAAAAAAAAAAAAAAAATAGAGCATTCAGATGCTCTATATATTTTTTTTTTTAAATATGGTATAACATCCACGCAAGGTCTTCAGGTCCTGAACTAGGTAGAGCCTGTACTACGGTAACCTGACGACTGATATATACATACTTAGACACACCGCGTTTATTTGACATCCTAAATTTGTATTTTTTTTTGAGAAACGGAAAGTACTATTGATTGGATAATTAAATTGATTATCGGCTGTACATAAGTTAGTGATAGTGACGTCACAAAAGTTTTACTGAGGAACATCTTATCATTTTGCGGCGAAGTTGTGTAGTTCTGAGTGACTTTTGCACAGCTTTCGTTAAGATATGTAGATTTCTGTGTTTATGCATTTACTGACATTAGCATTTTTTTTTAGGTACAAAGGAAATGCTGTACAGTTAAAAGACATATTCTTGGACCGGCCTATGAAGCCTTTAGACATGGGGGTGTACTGGATAGAATATGTCCTGAGACACAAAGGGGCCTCACATCTGCGGTCGCCGGCTCTCGACCTAACCTACCCACAGTACTTGCTACTCGACGTAGTAGCGTTAAGTACTGCCATAGCATTGCTAACCATATTCATACTACACAAGCTATTTAGATACTTATGCACGAGGTGCATAAAATGGTGGCCAAAAGAAAAATTAGTCTTTGAAAAAAGACTTTTGAAAAGATACATTAGCTTTTTCTTATGTGTTTTGTGGAAGTATAAAATGAAACCCAATTGATGAGTGCTATGAACATAGATTGGAAATGACTCATTGTATTATGTAGATGTAAATATTATTTTGTAAGATAATTGTAAATGTATTTCTATAGACCGTTGATGACAGTGTTATTCTGCCATGAATTCCGATTTCATTACAGAAAAAAAATTAAGGCTCCACTCAAAGTCACGACTTGGTGTGTTGCAATATCTATTACTTACAATTTCTATGAATCGTGATGAAACAAGTGGCACCTTTGAGGGGGAGCTAATGAAAAATGAAAAACAATAATACTTTTGTTACTTTCGAGATTTTAAGCTGAAAATATGCTAATAATATCTTAACACATTTAAATCTAACTGTTAACTCTATTGATGATACTGGTTAGTCATTTACCCATTTTGTACAGAAATGGTGCATTTTACATAATACCAAAGCTCCCTGTTGGTAGGGACCTAGTATTACACAGATAATTCTTGCTTGTTATTTGTTTAGAATGTATTATCTATACTAATATTATGAGACAAAGAAATGATACATGAATATCACAAAAACCCTTGTTGAGCGTCCAGATTAAAGCAAGCAGGTCGACACGCCCAGAATAAAAATGTAAAACCTGATGACCAAATACAAAAACTGAATAAATAAAATATTCTTTCTAAATATTTTAGAACTGTTATGATTGTTTGAGTCATTTTATTTACACCTTTTTACTTAATGATAATTATTAATAAATATGATAATAATAGTATAATTCGGATAAAATTATATGAGTACAGAATGTTAATATAAAAACGTTACTAATTTAAAATTTAGATACTTTTGTAGTCAGTAAAATTATTATGAGTACAAGCAGAAATGGGACAATCGGCAACTTTGAAAATTAATTTTAGCTTACATTCTCATTATAGGCCTACAGCAGTCCACCGCCAGATATAGGCCTCTCTAATTTCATGCTACGGTAATGCACATTGATACCAAATGTAAAAAAAGTTCACTCACCAATAAAGAACAGGATCGCCGAAGTCCAGATCAAATCTGAAGTGTGAGAACGCTAGAAGTGTTCCATTCTTTTCTTTGGCAATTAGGTACCATGCTCCATCATCTGTCATCTCCTCCACTTTGCGGTCCTTGTTCCATCCCCAGGCACATGTTGCATACCTGGAATTGGATTAAATATGAAATTAGGGATTGTTTAGTACCGTGACACGGGGTGAATAGAGATGCAGGGGCGAATCGGGACGAAGTAAATATATATCCTAAAATAGTGTGCTTGTGCATGTGATTGTGTGTATCAACTCAACTCATATTGACGATGCTTGCAGCAATAACTCAATGACATCATAGGTCTTCAGTAACTTTAAAAGCGATGTTAACATTGAAATAGTGTAGTTTGTTGCTAAAAAGGACTCTAATGTATTTTCTGTATTATAATTAATGATTAAGTGCCCTTGTTGGCAACTAACTATATTATTTCAATGTTAAAATCTATTGTAAAGTTTTGTTCCGGTTCAACCCAATTTTTTTTTTTTGATGCTGGTAAATCATTAAATTACTGCTACCGCTCTGGGCAGAGCGGGAGGGCGTGTCAGACTTTTACTGACTAAAACCCACCCGTGTTCCTTCAGTTGCATGTGCCAGGGGCCACGGTACCTCTCTCGGACTTTCCCGCAACCCTGGCAGGCATCGGCCTTAGCGGCCCCGTCATTGAGGCTGACATTACTTTGAGGCGCGCGTGGAACACACCGCGCCATCGACCCGGGCTTGGTCCTTTACAAACGGCGAGCTGCCCATTGCTCGCCGTTCGCAAGCCCGCGCCTACGGTGGCCGGGAACCAGCTATCGGTGGGCTACGACGCCCAGGGCGTCTCCTGCGGCGGCTAGGGGCGTGAGGACACGAATTTAGCCTCTCCCTCACGCGTTCCGCCTCCTCCTTCGCGAACATGACTGCTTCGCAGAAGGAGGTGACGGCTTCCCAAGCTCTCTCGCTCCGTACCATGGACCAGGGCCGGACGCGAGAGATCGCCACCGCCAATCGCCTGCACAAGGACACGGCGGTCCTCCGCCCAAGCCGGGCAGACCTCCACCGTATGCTCTACCATGTACTCCGGGTGATCCACACAATGGTGACACCCGGGCGTTTCGCCCTGCTTTATCCGGAACAGGAACCTCCCAAAACAACCGTGTCCGGTGAGGACCTGCGTCAGGTGGGTCCCGATTCACTCCTGCATCCCTATTCACCCTGTTTTACCAGTACTAAATGTATTGATTAATGAGTAGAATGTTATTTGACTGGGGTCTAACAGTGGGTAGGAAGGAACTCTCAGACTAATGTAGTTTCAGGCTGAAAAACTATTAGGGATAGAATGATTTTAGTAAGCATTATTCTAAGCGAGTTACCTATTTGTGAAAGCATTTTTAAGCTGAACAATGAAATATGTTACAAAAAAAATATTCTCATGTGACTTATGAAACAGTCGCTGTGGTGCCTTTCAGTTATAATAATAATTATAAACTTTTTTGGGAGTATGTACGAAATCAAAGTAATCATTATCAGAGTACTGTAAGTTTCACAGATCAGTTAAATAGACCATTTCCTTGGACCATCAGTTTATAGAGCTGGTGCTTAGATAACCACTCACAATGCATTCATTTACAGAAGTAACGAAATCGTAATTAATAAACTTACAGTAGTTTCATATTCCTTTCCGTCAAGTCAATCGCCCACTGAAGCACATTCTTGTCCAGGTCAGTGACCCGCTGGATGCACATTTCTACTTCTAATTCATTATTCCGGTATACAAGGAGTTCTTTGCACAGTGAATCCAAGTCTTTCAGTTTATTAGCTGAAGTAACGTTTGTCATTCCATCCGCAATTCTACGTTGCTCCAGCTTTCTTGCTTGGCGCTTTTCTTTGCTTTTATTAGCATTGGTTTGTGTTTTTTTCTGGAAATTAATAAACAAAACAATAACAAATACGTACAAATTGTAATGAAACGTGTAGACGCTGCAGAACCATAACCCGCGAAAGATGCATGCGAAAAGATAAAAATACTTACGCCCATTTTATTTTCCTCGGAAATTAATTTGGAGAACAAGTCAAAGGTTTATTGGTGGGAAACAAATAACGTCAGCCAGTAGTCAATAACTATTTTAAAATTGATTTCACAACAAAACGAAAACAAACCAATACAAAATCATTTAAACACACACCACAACTGTCAGGCAAGTGTCAAAAATGTCAGTGTCAGTCATCTCACATCGTAGACAGAGATAGCATTCTCTGTCTACGTCTCACATTCTCGATCCCTTTTTTTTTTATTAATTTTAATGGGCCACCCACTGACCTCTATTAAAGCGTATTTTAATAGAGGTCAGTGGGGCCACCCCATTTGCTGGGATCTTTTAGCCAAGTCTTTAATTGGTCATTGTCGGCATAAGTCAATGTTGTCGACCCCTTTGTTTTTTTAAATTTTAATTGAGTGTTGCCATCTTGTTTCATAAAAGCCAATAGGCAGTCCCCAAAGTTGCGCTATACATTCTAATTCCATGGCAGACCCACAAGACATTATGTCTATGGCCTATGTCGTTGACGGTCGAAGATCGTTCGTTTATGGTTCGTTTGGTCGTAAATTCGTGTCTTCGGGCGAGCGCTCGGTGCGTATACCTACTAGTTTTTTACGGGTTTTTGGCCAATGGGGTTAAAAACTGAAAGCCCGACATAGGTGGCAGCACAGTTCAACGTCTACAAATCGCCATTGTTTTGTTTATGTTTACTTTTGTGTCGACCACAAATTATACGAAAACTAGATAAATATGTATGAGACTTGGAGTATAGCACTATTAAAAGACGAGCTAAGGAAAAGGGAATCGTCTACCACGGCAAAAATGCAGTATTAGTGCAAAAGACAATAAATTATGAACGTTTTATAATTTACAGGTAATCTTGTGTAACTTGAAGTTCATTTTTTGGTGAAGACTGGACACCTACGACAGAAATAATCTAATTGGAGCTGAAAACCATCTCGAGGATGATCTTCCTGATTGAAAAACTTCAGAGGTGTTAGTTCTAGCACTGATCTAGTAATTATGATAATTTAAACACACACACACACCTTTATTATAATTTATGTAATATCACACCACACATGCCTGTGGGTAATAAAAACAGTCATAGTTCTCTTGGGCATTAGGTACTTGATTACGAATTTCAGCCAAGAACAGGTTTAAAAATAATAGCACATAGTCTCGACGAAGCAAATCTACTTAACTGTTGTTTTTATAGTGTATTATAGTAAAGAGTATTCTATTCTATACATGGGTCCCCATTATTTTGTAGTAAACAGCTGCGTAATGGGGAATATTAATTATTTAAGCGTAAAAGAAGTAGCTTGTTTACAAAAAAAATATGGACTAGCTGTCAAATTCATGGACGTTGGATAGCAGTGACATCTGAAGTGAACAAGTGGCAGTTTTATCCACATTGTGTTTGCTCGGAATATGTAGTCATTATGTTTTATGGGCCACTAGCTTTTGCCCGTAGCTTCGCCCGGTTGAAGGCCTGAAATTATACCAAGATAATGGTGTTCCGGGATAGAAAGCATCCTACCACAAGTCATGTTTTACCTGTGTGCCAAATTTAATCGAAATCCTTTCAGTCGTTTAGCCGTGAAAGATAACAGACATGCAGTTACTTTCACATTTTGTAAATATTAGTATGAATTTATGATTATTTCGTACGAATTCATCAATATGGCAACTCGCACAGGAAATGCTACTGGCCGCCAAATTTGAAAGTGTGCCGAATGTCAATGAAAAATCAATTTAATTTACAAAAAATACTGCCTTGCATGAATATCTTGTTGAACGTGTTAAAAAAAGTATAATAAAAACCACTACGCCGAGAGTGGGCAACGGTTATATTCAGGTGTATTCTATTATCGCATTCAATACTTTTGGTTGAATTTCCTGGCTCTTTGCCAAATTTTGCTACTGTCAGTCTTGTTTCAGATTCAATTTATATGCTTAGAACACTCCAAGTGTGCTCGTTTTTCAGAGCCACAGTCAGCTTTAGCTGTAGTCACTCATATCACAGTACAATCAGAAATATGAAATTTGTTAATCTATCTCAAACAGACGCTTCAATGCCGACATTAGGTTTAGGAACATGGCAGGTAATGTAAAGGTTCCATTGATAAGGGTTTGTGTATACCTTAATTAGGTAACTAATAATCCACATTTTTTCTAGGCTGAACCAGACGTTTTACAGCCTATCATATATGAGGCTTTAGAACTGGGATATCGACACATTGATACAGCATTTAATTACAATAATGAAGAAGCTATTGGCAATGCAGTTAAGAAATGGATTGATGATAAAAAAGGTCTCCGATCTGATTTGTTTATTACAACCAAGGTATTCCTTAACAAATCTTTTATTATCTGACAATAACAACTCAATAGGTACCTACAGAACCTATAACTACACAATAAATAAATAAAAACACTTTATTTCAGCTTCCACATATAGGCAACAGGCCGTCAGATGTCGAAAAATTTCTAGATATGCAATTGAAACGTTTGCAGATGTCGTATGTGGACTTGTACCTCATACATGTGCCTTTTGGTTTCAATTGTGATCATACTACACTAACCCCCAAGACCGACGCCGATGGGAATTATGAATTGGACATGAATACAGACCATATAGCTACATGGAAGGTAGGTTTTATTATTTCTATATTTTAATAAGAAAGTAATAAAAACTATTTGAATCAAATAAAAAAATTACACCCACCTATAATCATAACCTCTGCCTACTCCTTTTGGGGACTACGTTTACAGGCGTGAGTGATGCTATGAGTATTTACTCCAAATATCCACCCATGGTAGCCTGTCATAGAATACGAATGTCTTCTAATAGGAAAGTACTACTATCTCTCAATAGAGAGGTAATTTCCCGTCTGCCATTCTTGTGGTCGAGACGTTAGTAGGAAATCCATATTTAGCAGTCATGGAGTAACTAGTTAACTGATATTTTAGTTCCCTACTAGGCAACCAGAGGAATTAAATAAAAGTTGTCTTTAAAATTGATGTCATTTACATTGTTAATAATTGTTTTTGTTTTAGAAATTGGAAGAATGCCAAAGATCAGGTCTTATTCGCAACCTTGGTTTATCTAATTTTAATGAGCAACAAATACAAGCAATTTGGAAATCTGCAACATTTAAACCACAAGTGTTGCAAGTAGAACTTCATACTTATTTCCAGCAGCAGGAACTGCGGGCCTATTGCATAGATCATGATATTATTTTAACTGCCTATGCCCCTCTTGGTAGCCCAGGTGCTAAGAACCACTTTGTGAACAAATATAAATATAGGTACTGATCATAAAATATTAAAAAAAAAACAATTAAGAGCGTTTATACCTTATGAGTGGCAACGTCGCAATTTAGTGTCATATTTCGTGGTTTTAAATTTTTATCATTTAATCGGAGCTATATTTTAAAAATCTGTTTAATGAATTTTTTAGAATTACGTGAAAGTGTTTAAAAAGTAAGTAACCGTAATGCTTACAGTTATTTTACAATGAAAATAACGCCCTGCAAGTTTCCAATGTATTATTTGCATATAAATAGAACTGTAAACGCAACGATTTCTTACCTTTTACACAGTTTTCACATAATTCTAAAAAGTTAATTAAACAGATTTTTAAAATATAGCTCCGATTAAATGATAAAATTGAAAACCACGAAATATGACACTAAATTGCGACGTTGCCACTCATAAGGTATAAACGCTCTTAACTAGTTATTATACAAACATTTTATTTTCAGCCCATGCGTTTTTCCTGATTTGTTGACTGTACCGGAAGTCGTAACAATAGCCAAAAAATTTGGAAAATCTCCAGCACAGATATTGCTTCACTTCTTAGTTCAACAGAAAATTGTTGTTATTCCAAAGAGTACTAATATGAAGAGATTGAAGGTAAATGATTTTCAATTCTGGTTTAGCAAGTTTAAATTTGATCAACTTCTCGTTTAATTTCTGGTCTATATTTTAGGAAAATATGGACCTCTATGATTTTGAGTTATCTCAAGATGATATGGATACTCTGATGAAATTGGACAAAGGAGAGAAAGGAAGAATTTTCAACTTTTTGTTCTGGAAAGGTGTTGAGAAACACCCTGAGTATCCATTTATGGAAGTGAAACACAAGATTTCTGCAGAGAATTGATATTAAAAGAATACTACGTCATCACTCTAGTCAATGAATGACTTGTGCTTCTAACTTTGCTATCGCGCCCACCAGACGCTCGAGTATCAACATAATGTAGGTATTGACGCCAATGCGGTATTAAAACAAACACTTTTTAAACAGCTTTAATATTTAAATGATCAGTTATAAACTGATGAAAATATTGTCCTAACTACTTGCTTAAAGCAGAAAACTGTGGACTGTTCTTGTTGGAAAAATTAAATTAAAAAAAGTAACGATTGTTTTTTTTTTTAAATTAAATCTGACATGAATATCAAGTAAAAAATAATAGTAAGAAATTGGTAACAGAAAGTAGAGAAATCATGAGAGTCTGTAAAGCATTTTCCTCTGTAATCTGTGTTGTAGTTCTCCGCGTCTTATCATGGTGTGTATGACTTTGAGGATGGCTCTCTCTGGGTACTTTTGTTTGAGGAAATCCTGAATGATTGTTTGTTCCGATACTTGAGAACCCACTGCAAACCTTCGCTTCAGTTGCTTTTCTATGCGAGACAGCATTTCATGGTCTTCCTCGGTTGTGAAACCTTCTGCTCCTAAAATCATTAGTAATCGTCGTTATTATTTCTGCAGTTAGATACTGCTTGAGAAACAAAAACTATAGCTTTATATTTAGAAGATCTTTTAATAATTTATTTCAATCAAGCCTAGCATTATTTCATTAGTGATCTTACCAGCTAAGCTGCCAGTCATAGCTGCGTCCAATGTTGAAACTTGGAACAATCGGAGTGCTTCAGTGACATGCACTTCTGTTGCGAACGGCAGCAGTTGCATCTTTGCTAGAGATTCAGATATTCGGACGACGGCTTCTAGCTGCCTGAAAATATAAAATGTTATTCTTTTATCTCTTGTTTTGTTCAGTTATGGAACTCGTGTGCTATCAAGAAAACAATCGAATTCGAACATGATGTACTCCTTGTATTTTATTTATTGTGATGTTGGTGCTTTTCGTAAAGACGGGTTGCATTGTCTTTTTCTACTCTGCGGCAGTTCAATGGCTTTATTAGGGCAAGCCAGGCCGGGCCTTGTTACCGTCAGGATGGCTGGACCAAACGAGATATGCTTGGGCTTGTTTTTATGGCAGGGACGACGCTCTACGGTCACGTACTGTACCTACATAATTGATATTTCAATGTTCTACAATACCAATGCTTAAGTACCTCACTGTGATAGGAATGGAGAGTCGTTTGTCGACTTGTCTCTCATGCAGCGAGGCGCCTGTCCTCATCAGTACGTAGCGCGCGCGCAGGCGCTCCGCCGCGCTAGCAGACAGGCGCGGGCCGCAGCGCGCGCGACAGTACGCAGAGTACCGCCGCAGTAACGCCAGTGGCAGCTCGCCAGCAGCCGTCTCGCGTTCTACACTGTCACCACCCATGTGCACTGATATGATGTGTTTGGCTAAAGTCTGGAAAGTATAAGGGTTCAATAATCCGTTACCATTCATGGGATATGAATGATCCCATCACCACCATACATGCTAAGAAAGAGTAGTGAGTAGTGTCTAAATCTCTGGTCCTATTGGAACTGTATTAATAAATGCCAATCATCTCGCCTCTGTGCGGTGTGGGGTGTACAACATACACTTCTGCCTGCCTCTGTAGAGGATTAAAGGTGTGATACTATCTTATGTGAATACTTACAATATCCCTGTTTTGATCGTGTTCATCTTTGACAATGAATATCATGTCGAATCTTGAAAGAATAGTTGGCATGAAGTCAATATTGTCGTCAGCTTTGGTGTCATCCCATCGACCGAACACAGAATTAGCGGCAGCTAGGACCGAACAGCGAGAGTTTAAAGTTGTAGTAATGCCAGCCTGTAAACAAATGAAAGAGTTTAATATTTCAAACAATTTTATTGGATGGGTCATGCTGCCAATACACATTAGAAATTATTAATGGAACCGAATGTTTACCTTAGCGATAGAGATAGTTTGCTGCTCCATAGCCTCGTGTATGGCTACGCGGTCGTCTTCACGCATTTTGTCGAACTCATCAATGCATACAACACCACCGTCCGCGAGCACCATTGCTCCGCCCTCCATCACGAAGTTGCGCTGTGGATATGATGAATTTTAATAAAGAAACAACTGCACGCCAGAAGAAACCAACTGTGAAATTCCTGTTACTGATTATCAAGGGTTAGAAATATATTGTAACTCACAGTGCCAGGATCCCTGATAACAGAAGCAGTGAGACCGGCTGCACTGGAACCTTTGCCTGAAGTGTACACGCCGATCGGAGACACCTTCTCCACAAACTTCAGCAGTTGTGACTTAGCAGTACCGGGGTCACCTAGTAGCAGTATGTTAATGTCGCCTCGTCGGGTCAGACCATCTGGCAGTCTTTTGCGAGCTCCTGTTTGGAACAGAAATCATTTAGAACTATTGCAGTAAGGGCGAATTTCGAGCGTTTCGATGCGCATGGAACGCCACAGTCCGCCCGATTATTTGGATTCGCACGCACCAATTACGTAAACGAATAGCATGCGTGTTTTCAGCAGCGAAATTCGCAGATTTATAATAATAATTTTATCATCAGTAACAAATTTGTAATTTAATTTATCAATTTTGTAATTTTCTGAAATCGGCATGTGTCCGTGTGATACCGCCCTGTAACTGCGCTGTAACTGTAACGCATGCACACAGCGACATAGTCGTACGACACTGCCTACCGTATACGCAACGGGGCGATTCTGTTCTTTGAAAGTAGAGTATTCTGAAATACTGTCAAACTTAAATATCTAAAAAAACAAGTATGTATTAATTATTGAGCAGGATCGTAATTTTATTTGATTATTTATGTCTTTCCTAACAGCCTCCTGTTATTTGACGAGGATGCAAAACGACACGTTGTATATGAACACTCGTTTCTGCCTGCGACTTCTTTCGCGTGAATTTTCATGTTCCCCCGACCTACCTCATAGCATCGTCCGCTCGCGCTAATACTTCTTTTTCGCTTATCGTTCTATCTGCCTTCATTCCCTTTGTTCGGCTCCTAAGGGTTAGAACCGTTACGTGATGCGAAATAGCCTAGAACCTTCCTCAAAAATTGGGCTGTCAAATGGAAAAGATTAAAATCCGATTGGTAGTTCCAGAAATTAGCGCGTTCAAACAAAATAATTAAATCTTTAGCTTTACTATATATTATTATGTATAGATTTAGATAGTTATGTATTTGGGCCAATTTCAGCAAATAAACAGTGTCCTCCCTTTTCACCACGACAAGGCTTGTTTAAAAAAAGCATTTGGTATGTTTCCATTGTACGACTTAACATTATTTATACCTATTTACGAGTTAATTGAAGCAAGCAGTAATATCCAAACGTTGGTACCCTTTTCCTCCCCGTAAGGAGTTGATTTTTGGAAAATGCAGAAATACGTTTTTTATTTTACTGAGTTTCGATTTAATCGGACAGCGCCTTTACTTACTAACTTTCACACGCTCAAAATTCTCTGTGAGATACAGTTTTAAATAATAAAAAGTGCCAATCTTTATTATTTACTGAGGAAAATATTGCCAAGTTTCAAGTTAACTAGCTCCAGGAATAAGATTTTTTATACAAACAAAAGCCCCCCCATTTCACCTCCTTAAGGCTGCCTGCCAGATTTCACCCCATTCCGCTTAGTGGTTTGAGCTAAGTGTTGATAGATCAGTCAGTCTTGGTTTTCTTATATATAATAATTATATAGATATAGATTACATTAGATAGGGCTACATACAACAATACCAAAAATAAACTACACATACCACCAAACAGTAAGCAGGAAATAGCCTTCTTCATATCGACCACACCAAATATACTGGGTGCTATAGACAAGGCGATACGTTCGTATATGTCGGGTGAAGCCGCCAGTCTCCGGAACTGATCCTCCTCCTCAGCGGTAAAAGGTTTAAGGCCTCCAGTCACGCCCTCTTCGGCCGTCAGACCGACAGCGCGGAGGTATGAAGAGCGGACACCTACTGAACCTTTCTCGCGTCCTTCTCTCTGCAAATATACTTTCTTTTTTAGGATAAAATATTATTTAAATAATCATGTAATTTTTTTGTTTGACTATGAGTTGGTCGTCAATAGCGCCGGCGAATGAATAATAGCAACATGTTTAATTGGTTAACTCCGTGTCCACGATCGTCGCGCTCGTTGACGTCTCTAATTTATATGAATATGATGTACTCGCGCAATCAATCAAGTCGCTTTTGTGCCTCATAATTAATGTAAACGATCGCGTATTCGCGCGAATGTCGCTTTCGTTTAAGACACGTTAGTAACTCACCCCAACTTTAGCAATTTTCTTAATGGAATATATTCCGAGCACAGTGACTCTTGCGCCGGGGGCGACTCGCTCGCATAGCACACGTTCACAATACACCGTCAGATGACGCGGCATCTCGCCCTGAGGGATGCTTTCTGGAGCTTCTTGCAGTTTTAATACCTGCCAAGAGTAGTTTTATTTATTTTAAGCTCTCCAACAAAATATTTACACATTACATGAGACACTCCTTCACTTATAGGATACCATGCACAATAACGTTAACAAAATATTAATTAATTGATAAGTATAAACTAACAGATTATACCAATAGAATGCATATAAATGTTGTAGGAGAAGACTTAATTATTATAAGTTGCAGGTTCTATCAGTATATATTTGTAAGTATTACTTTTGCAAAACATGCAGTTTATTAGAGATTATTTTTAAGGTAGGCAGTTCTTAAATTGCGAAGAGAACAGTATTTGCCTTATAAAGTACCTGATAGTCGATGCACTTGCACTTGTCTGGAATAATGAAGTAAGGATCTAATGGGCACTTTGGTCGACCGGCTTGTTCCCTGAAAATAAGACAAGAAATTGGGTTTAGAGTACAGAAGTTGGGTGCGGATTAATGCTGCTCTAGAATCTAGCCGAAATTGTAATTTCTTAAAGATGCTTTTCATTTGACAATTGAGGTAAATTTTACAACCTCAATTTTCAGTGATGATTTTTAATTATAATTGGATAATTTTCTTCAAACAATAATTGTTGGAAAAAGTGGTGAGATATAAAGTTGAAAACTTCTTAATACAGATGAAAGTGTGACTAAGAAGCATTCTGAACTTTCTTACGACCCCAAAGCAAACTCCAGTAAGAGAAGGACCACCAATGTCTTCACAATAAATAGATATAAATTCAGCCTGGCACATCATTTTTACAGTTTTCTGGATCCATATTTATATAATAATATGAACTAGCCGCTGTTAATCTATCCTCTTTCTAGGGCAAAGTCCAAGAAAAAAAAGTCTGTTTATGGCTTCAAGTCATTGATTACAATGAAACAGAATGTTTCTTATGTTTACAAGTATAGTTAACACACATGTACCCATCACACCACACTCTCTCAATCTCATCGACACACACCCACACATACTCACTCTCAAATCAATATTAAACCACTTCTGCCATCAGAATTATTTACTTTAGTTTTTAATTTTCAATTCCATTTTGTTATTTTGTACATTAAAAACAGTCACTAGGTCATACGTGAGTTGTCTGATGGAGAATAAGCCTGGTGATCT
Source organism: Brachylomia viminalis (assembly GCA_937001585.2). NCBI lineage: Eukaryota > Metazoa > Arthropoda > Insecta > Lepidoptera > Noctuidae > Brachylomia > Brachylomia viminalis. The sequence goes on along the minus strand of OW443307.2, from coordinate 10,216,837 downwards.
GTAATACAGGTTAAACCTACAAAAAACCCAAACTCAAAGCAATTATTTCAAATAAACGAATTACAGGAACTTTTGAATTGTCCCGGGGTTGGTCAGTTAGAAAGATGAAACTAGTTGCCCATTCCAAAGCGTAGTAGGCTCCTATGGAGAAAAACGGGGAAGAAACTCCACGGACACTCTTTTAAAGCAAAACATTGTTACAAAAAAGTGGTTACATCATTCATGTTGAAATTATAAATGTGAGAACACTAGAAAGATGTGCACGTTAAAAGTAACCTCAACAGGTACAGACAGACACGGTAAAACAGACACCAGTCTCTATTAAGTGTTACCTGGACTTTCTTACTATTTCTTTTTTTTTTTTAAATATTGCCCCACACTAAAAATTTCTCCTGTATCGTGAGTGCGTTTACAAACATTTAAACTCACATACACAAACAGCCAGACCCGGAACAACTACTTGCAGGTTATACAAATATTTGTTCCGTGCGAACCCGCAACACGTAACACAGCAGTTAATTGCTTAACCACTGCACCAACCGTGTTGCAACAGTTTTACTGTGTTTGTGATTATCAGAGAGCAATAAAGAATATTATTATTATATGTATTTTAAATTGAAACCTCAACAGAGTATGTTTAATGAACAGATACTTTTGGAAACCATACAATCATAACATGTTCCATATGCATTGGTTAACTTACGTGTTACATTTCCTGGGCATCACATATCCTTCTAGTCCGGGCTTTACTGGTAAATTGGGTATGATGTTGCGGCATGATCGACATTGGATGGATATTTTTGTTGCTTTTGCTTTGATCCCTGATGCGGATATTACTATGCCAGGGATTTTAACAAGTCGGGAGACTGTTTCTGACTGAAAATTTATAAAGCTTGTGATATTATAGGTACAAAATATGATAAGGCTATAGAAAAGACTAATAATAGTAAAAGTATTTAATAAAATCAGAGTATTAAAATCCTGGGTTCAATTCCCAACTTGGGTATTGTTATTGGGGTTTTTCCTCAAGAATTTCTCAATAGCAGCACAGTCTGATGTTTGAAGTCTGTTGATGGCAATAGGCTTGCTCCCAAATACATAAGACTCAAAACATGGGCAAAATTTGGGTGTCCTTTAGGTACACCTTATTCAGGGATTACAGGCATGATGTTATTTATATTATATTCATTGTATTATTTTTTGAGATCCAAAGGAAACATTATGCAGAAACATACTTTCAGCTCTCTCAAATTAGCAGCATGTGCATCTGAAGACAACAGGACTTGAATATCTTCAACTTTCTCCTCCCCTTCAGGTCTTGGTGCAGTCAGTTCATCCGCCAGCTGTAAAAATTCATAACAGCTTAGTTATAATACCTACCTTAGGAGCAGCTACATTCATCAAGTACATTCCTAGGCATAACGCGATTTAGTAGGATGAAATGTTTTTAATGTACCTCTTTAGCTGCTTCTTCCAGTATAGGCAAATGTTCTGTGGGTTTCTTGTATAATTTCTCTGCTAGATCCTCATCGAAACTAGATAAATCTTCAATGTTAATCTCAACCCAATAATTAGTCAAGTTATAGTTACGTTTTAGAGCGTCTCTGAAAATAAAACAGAGTACCTATAGTGATTTATGTTCAAACTAAAAACTTTACAAGTTACGATGTTTACGAACTCGAATTGTTATTTTCATTCGTTTTCCAAAGAGGCTTACCTGTATTTGTAGTTAAAGTTACCCGTGTGAAACTGTCGAATGAATTCTTTGAACTTCTTTTTCACAGCTTGTAGGTTAAGTTGGTCTTGAGATTCATTCTCCTCAACGCCGAAGTTGTCGGAAAAGAAAACACCGGGATCATCAAATCCTTCCATTATCACAAAACAATTATATTTTTTACAATTCACCTTTGTTTTGCAAAAATCCCAAAACAAGGTGCTTTACAAGTTTACGGTTTTAACTTCCAACAGTATCCAACTCTTCCAAGCCGGATTTTGGCGCGTAATTTTGACATTGACGGTTGTCGTTGACGCTATGTCGTTCCTTTTATTAGAATTTGAAGCTTTAGAGTTAGAATATCGTAACATTTTCGTCATAATTCACTGAAATTATTTATTTATTTGCTCAGCACATCACACTGTTTACTTGATAATTATTGTCGGATTAAGTACCTACTTGATTTAACTTGATCTCTGATACGGCACTGCAAAATACAATTTTGCTTTGCTAATTAATTCAATGGCAGCACCGCACGTTTTACGTTTTGGCTCCAAATTCAAAACGCTAAACACTCCGGTTGCTATGACGATTATTTTGTTTATCGTAAACAATTTTAACCTGTGTATTGGAGAATTTCTAATAGTTCTTGGAATTATTATTTATTTTATGACAATGGTTTAATTGTGTAACTATTAGTATAATCTGATTTCTGAGAAACAATCAACATGGGAGATGTGAGTACAATATTCCGCATTATTTTGCGGAGAACATAGGTAGATATAGAAATTATCCCCACTGGCAGAGTATCATCATGATCACATTAGCATGTAATATAATAAGTAATAGGTGCTCATCTTAAGCCTCAACTAATTCTATGACTTTTCTGCAGAAAGAAGATGCTGATCTACGGTTGGACTTTTTATGTGAATACCTCCTGAAGACTCTAAAACAGAAGTTAGATAAATGGACTAAGTTCATTACAGGCGATGAGAGGGTCAGTCTTGAATTTGACCAATGTTTAAAATTGTTGTGCGTTACGCGAGCAACTTATATTAAGTATAAGGAATATTCAGTAACTGGCGGAATGTGGGTGTACACCTCTGCCTACCCCATCGGAGATTACAGGTGTATTGTTATATGTATATTGTGTTATATGTAGGTATGTTATTAGGCAGGTAAGTCAAATATGACGTCACGAAAACACAAGGTATTTACTGTGGTGCCATCATGTAGGTAACAATTTGTTGCTTAGAGACACCGTCGCAACATCGATATACGATATGGAGCAACTTAATAAGGATTGCTCTACTACTTCTATACTACTACTTTCTTACTATCTATTGCCGGCAATAATTGCGAGAGGACCTAGACGCGTACCGCAAGGGTTGAATCGAGGTGGCTCTAGAAAAGGTGTCTGGAATGATTTGGGGGAGGCCTTTGCTCAGGAGAGGGACAGTGAAAGCTAATCTAAAAAAAAAATGCTGTAGATATAACGCGTGGACGCGCAGCTTTAGCTAACATAGTTAGTTAGAGCCCTAAATTATTTTTTCTTACAGCACATCCTGTACAGATTCTTCGATATTCCAAAGAATGAATTGCTCGTATTTCGTATGAACACAGCAGGCATGCTCACGTGTTCCATGACATTTCCGCCCGTCTCTAGGGGTAAGGTGGTGTACTTCCTCAGAAACGTAGCGGAGAAAATTACGCCGGGAAACATGCGAAAGGTTTGTAATTATTGGTGTGAAGACCGTAGAACTACACAACACAACTGTTTTGGTTGATCTAGTCACTAGACCATAGAGCAACACGGGCCACCGGCGGGCCGGAGTTGTTCCGTGTTGCTCTATGAATTAGACTAACCAACGCAGTTTTCCGAGTTTGCGGCTACTAGACTCTAGTGGTCGCAAGCTCGACTACTGAAGTGTCATTTAGGTTTTTCGACTAAAATTAACTATTATTTATAAATAGCTATTATATAGGGAATATGCATGTATTTTTTTAATATTTAAGTAGATAGTTTATATCGCGTTATAGTAGCAAAAACATTATATACACGAGAAAAGCAATTGAAAGTTAAAAATAGCCAACCGAGACGGGTACCTTAAACGGCCTTCATTTTGACGCGTTTGGTGTGACGTCATAGTCTATGACTTTGACAAGACAACGGACTGAATCACAAACACTCACTTTATAGCACACTGATATTTAATTATGTTATAGACTTTTACGTCACATTCGCTTTGACCAATGGCGTCGCTTTTCAAATATTTGAACTTTCCACAGTTTTAATGCACTTTAAAAAGCAATGTTTCTTGCTTAAAAATAAATTATAATCAAAAATATTGATGGAGGCATATTTCTGAAGTAAAGGAGTTTATAAAAAAAAAATACCCTTATTTGAATCATCACATGCATGATGCATACACGCTATTCCTAGAGCGTTTGAATTTGCGCCCGATTGATGGCAATAGGCTCGCCGCTCGCCCCCCTATTAATTAAGTACATAATTATGGGACTTCATGACGTGAGCGGGGCAGTTTAGGATCTTGAAATCTGTCTAGTTGTGACCCAACGTATAATCTTTGTTGCTCAAAATGAGTCTAGGAATTTCCGTCCCACTAGATTTTCCAATTTTGCATCTCCCTAAGGTCAGTTGCAATTCATGAAAACAAATGCCACGTACCCGTTGCCTCATTTTGAGCGCTAAGCTGGGTAACCAATTTACGACGTCCTACTTTTGAAACTTTAGAATATAACTGACGTTACCTACTTGTTTTAGGCTCTCACTATCGGCGAAATGTCTGGCAATGTACTAATGGATTTAATTACGTTGGCGGATGATGTGATCGGGCCTCTCCTATGCAATCCTGAGAACCAGAAGGGATGGCCCAAGATAGTGAAGAACGATATGATGAGACATGTTAATGACCTGAGGAATTTGATGTATCAGGTTGGTTGGTTTTGACCTTAAAAGAAAAAGAGATTCAAGGATTCTCCTTCTCTCAATATTTATTTTTGTGGAGTTCGTATTAGAGTGTAGTCTAATGCCCATAAACCAGACCAGCACGATCGATTTTTAACCGACATCAAAGAAAGGAGGAGGTACCTACGCAATTCGTTTTTTTTTTGTATGTTTATAACTAAGACCTCTGTCATTTATGAACAGATTTGAAAAATTATTCTTTTGTTTAAAAGCATATAGGGTACGGTGGGTAGGGTAGAGGTAGGTAGGGTGGGGTAGGGTACCTATATACATATAGGGTAGTCCCATATGAATTTGGTCAATTTCTGATGAGTGGTTTATGAATTAGCTTCAATAATAGGTACGTATTTTTTCCATTTAGTGTATGTTGATGGTGTCATAATAACTTCCTGTCACTGTTATTTACTTAGCAAGTAAAGGTGTACGAATTTATGTATGGTAGGTACCACACAAAAAAGTAAAACAAAAACTTTAAGTATGACAAATATAAAAAGTTTCCAAAGATCCTTCCTTTAAGAACTCTTGTGTAAAATTTAAGCTTCTAGACCCCGAGGTTTAGACTGTACTTTGTCTGTCAGTGAGTGAATTAATTAATTTTAAGTGGATTCAATATCTTCGAATTCCAGTTAAAAGGAGAAATGTCCAGTCAAGTACTGCTGCCGATGCCAGCCGGTGTACAAACTATATACCATGCGGAAGCAAGACTGAAACACAGGTATAAAAATTTTAAATAAATTATGTAGTTATTTACTGAAATTAGCTTAGCATTATAGAGTAGGCAGGTCCCTTGCAGGTTGTAAATACCTATAGCTTAACGTCTTTTTCCGACGACGACGCGACCTTAAAAAGGTGTAGTGTGACCAACTCAATTTGGGAGAGGGCTACGTCTAGCAGTGAAGTGCTATCTAATTTGCTTGAATCTTATTTCCCTCTCGTATCAGCACGAACAACATAAGAGTAGCTGATGCTGTGAAAAAGTGGCCTCTCAGCAAGTTGGTACTGGTGCAGCATATAGCTGTTTCATAGAAAAGTGCAATACCTACGCAGTCAAAATGTAAACAACAGCAATTTTGTTGCCGTTTTCAGTTATAGTTTCAGAAACTACTGAATCCATGGTTAACAGGACGCGCGACGATGTCCCTGCCACCCTGACCCCTGTACAGTGGAACTGCCCACTGCCCAGGACAAGAGTATATTTGAATTAAAAATAGGTTAACTTCTGAGCCTTTTATTATACCACGTTACAGCGATGGAGAAGACGTTGACTTGTACTTAAAGACGAACATAGAAGGAGCTATCATAAAGTGGGCACAACAAGTTCATGACTTACTGGCAGAGGCTTCATATTTAGGTAAGCTATAAATATCAATATTGTACAGTCAGCGTCACAATGCGGATACCCCCTTCAAAGTTAATTTTAATACAACTGGGGTACCCAATTGATGCAGCCCACCGTACTATCATTTGTACAACTTTTTCTAAAACTCGATGTGCATAGTATTTAAGGGTGGATCCAGAGGGGGGAGGTGGCAGGGGGACGTGCCCCCTCCAAGACGGTTTAAGTAAATTAATATGTAGGAGGTTAATACTATAACGCTCGTTGCATTCGCGATGATTCTCCACGCGGGCGTTTGAAGACCCCCCCCCACCTCCTGCGCGTCCTATAAGCAGGTTTCCTCATTTCATGAAAAATGTTTAGCTAATATTAGGTCCTTAGGTACATATGAAATTGGCGTTATGTATGGAAAAAGCAAAACAATTTTTCTTTTAATGAAATCATTTTAATTAATCAATCAAAGTATGTACCATTTTTATCTATGTACTGTCGCCATTTTATCGGTAGTTCATTGATTCCTTTGCTGAAAAAATTGTGGGAGCTAGAATCAATAAAATCTTTGAAGGCGGTTTTGACAGCCTCATCGGAATTGAATTTATTTCCATGCAGGAAGTTGTCCAAATTCCGGAAAAAGTGGTAATCTGTTGGAGCAAGGTCCGGGGAATACAGTGGGTGTCGGAGACGTTCCAATCACAGCTCCTCTAATTTAGCGACCGTTTGTTGTGCAGTGTGTGGTCTAGCGTTGTCCTGAAGCAGCAGTGGGCTAGAGCAATTGACCAGTCTCGGTTGTTTAACGGCTAGCTTTTCCATCGTGGTTTGCAATTGTTGACAATACAGACCTGCCGTTATCGTTTGGCCAGATCTTAGGAAGCTTTAGTGGATGACACCAGCACTTGGTCCACCAGACACTTACCAGTACCTTTTACTGAGTCAACTTTCGCTTGGGGTAGGATTTGGCCGGTTCTCCTGGGTTCAACCATTGTGATGAACGTTTCCGATTATAGTACAGGATCCATTTTTCAACACAAAGTAACGATACGATTATAAATCCCCTCGTTATTGTGACGCACACGCACATCACGCACGCACGCATTGTGATGTAAAGCAGCACTCGACTCATGTTTGTTGGTTTGCGGTACCCATTTTTCGAGCTTTTTCACTTTTCCAATTTGTTTCAAGTGAATTAAAATGGTTTTATCACTCACACCGAAGCCTGCCGCTAACTCTATCGAGGTTTGCGATGAATCCGCTTCCACGATCACATTTAATTCTTCATCATCAACTAGGGTTTCCGGCCGTCCACGGGGTTTGTTCTGTAGGTCAAAATTTCCAGAACGAAAAAGTTGGAACCAAAAACGTACCGTGTTTTCTTTTACGGTAGCTTCCCCATACACATCATTCTTTGAGCTGATTCTGCAGCACTGGTGCCACGATGGAGCTCGTGTTCGTTAATAACCCGATATTTTAAGTTTTCCATATTGTGAACAGAACGATGTCAAAGAAAAATCAAAAGACGCGAAAACAAATGAATCGCTAATTATGAAACACAAATAAATACACAAGCCTAAATTTTAAATACATTTGAATTTGGGATTCCTAACCAAACGCCAGATATTTGAGATCAGAGTGGCCAGTTTGATCAGAGTGGCCGCCGTATTTGAATTTTATTGTCAAAAGAAAAACCAGTCAAACCAATCCAAGGTGTGGTGCTAAAACTATTGAGCTCGCTCCGCTCGCTCTTACATCCCAAGTACTCTTATTTCTTAAACTACTACCTTATTTTTGTAGTTATTCTGTAAAACCTTATAAGTATGTCATTAAAAAATTATCAATCGCAAAAACAGCATAGTGCAATACTGGATATGGGGGCACTGTTACCGTCTGGACTATGTGCACCTTCCAGAAATAAATCCTGGATCCACCCTTGATAGTATATACAGTCAATCGCACTTCATTGGTAACACTTGCACTACCGCCCTTACTGCTATGACATAAAGGGGATGTCAATGTCAATGTGTGTTTTGACTGACCGGTTGGTGCAGTTGGTAGCGACCCTGCATTCTGAGCCGCGGGTCCCGGGTTCGATCCCCGGACAAGTCAAACATTTGTGTGCATGAGCTGTTTGACCTGTGTCTGTGTTTATGTATATAAGTATGTATATCAGTCATCAGGTTACCGTAGTACACGCTCTACCTAGCTCGGGACCTGACGACCTTATATTTAAATATATAAATTGTTCCCACTGTTCATAAGCTACATACACATTTGATACACAGTCTCTTAATTATATTATTGGCAGCATTTCAAAGAACAAAGTTCCCGCTTCCCATCGCGGATGTCAACTTCTACACACAGCGGCTGAAAAACCTCGAAGGCATATACGCTCAGCTGCGAGATCCTCGCGTCAAGAGGATGGCTCATTATCTAGAGAATACGAAGAGCGTGTACCTTAGCTGCTTCAAGACCATGCTTACCAATGTGGTTGCTGGTGAGATCTACTTCAGTTTAAAATTCAGTTTCATCTTGATAATTTCTAGAATTTGTGATGTAAGCTTTTATAATTTCTAACGTGAGGACATTATCGTGGACGTCCACGTCATCGTCACTGCATCACGATAGCACAGGGAAGTAAAATGTATGGAATTATATGAAGACGCTGTTAAACTACCGTTCACGATAACGATATAACGTGCAGAGATTTCACTCAGACCAATAAAAAAGGACGTGGACGTCTACGATAATATCGGCACATTAAAAAGTATGAAAGCGCACATGACTTGAGCGAGTGATGGAGTTTAGTATGAACTTTAGTTTATAATTTGACTCCAACCAAAAGTATGTTTTATTTTACAGCCATTGTCGAATGTCGCGATATTTACGTATACCAGAGACCTTTAATAGCACACTTCGAATTGTTTGAGGCAACCGAATTCGTTGACGCAAAAGCCTTGATCAGACCGATGCTGCACTGTATCGGGCTGTTGTGGGGAAACTCGAGATATTTCTGTTGCGTGGAGAAACTCATACGTACGTATTAAAGATACACAAACTCCTTACCCTCAAAATACTGATATGGAGAGTAAATACCTACTAGAAGGGCAGTTTCTTACGTCTAATTACGATTCCGACGACGCGGACGGTTGCAGCTGCGGTTTGCGGTATTTATGCGGCAGCCGTCGGAATCATATAAACGGATACTATCATATGGTGATATCACATATCATATGATATCATAATATCTATGATGGTTTTCAACTATCATAGACCGTTTCTGAAAAATATTGCTGCGAAATACTTCAGTAGCGGCAATAATACACTTTAATCCGTAGTACATTGTGGACGAGAGAGACTTTATTCACTGACGTGCGTTATGTATTCCCATTGACAGCTTTGCTCCGTGAAGTGTGCAATCTAGTAATACAACAGAGTTCAAACTGTATCGATCCTCCATCAATATTCCAAGGAGAACCCGATGAACAACTTATAAAAATAAGGAAGTCTTTGACCATATTGAATCATTTCCTGTAAGTACCAGCTTCTTCCTAATCTACCAAAAGTTCATAAGTATCATGTTAGAGCGTGATTGGAACGACGCAAAGCTTCGGTTTCCTATGAAAGCGGTTCCGTCACATTATAACGGCCGTCATGAAAATCTGTCATTTACCTACGCCAGTATTTTTCAGCAAGTCAAACCCCGCTGCCCAAAGATTTACTCTCACCGTACTTAGTCACGCGAAAAAGTATCTATACTGAGAAGAGTGAGCTCACACATTATTAAATACAGTTTCCACATAGACTTTTTTTTCCTAGCTCAATGCGTTTCCATGACAATCAAGTCAAGTCAATGCGTCATTGTGTGTCAAAAGGTTTTAAAACCACACAGAAACGCGACTGTCTTTTTACGCGGTAGGGCGAATCTAACGATATAAGTCTTTGTCGCTGTCATCGTTTTCATTTCAGCCGTCACGACGGCCGTTAAGTGCGGCCACCGCTCTTCTAAGTTAATTGTTTAAAATTTAAGGTATAGTGCATCACGAGCACTATATCGTGGCACATAAGTAGGTACTTGTACTATTATGTATTATGTGACATAAGTAAGGGCTATGCAGCGTGACGGAAATGTAGCGCGATTTCGGTCGCACCGACTTGTTTACCGTGTTAGCTGCAGGACCACTAAGTTGAAGTTACGTGTTAAATTATAAGTAGCAGTAGGACTTGCAGATTATTGCTATGAACTAAGCTCTAAGGCAGAACTAAGACGTCGCTGTCACAATCACTGCTAGCTACGCGGCGGGTGTCAGTGCTACGCGTCGAGCTTTTGTATCTTAGATAAACTTAATCGATTTTGTATAGTATTTTTATCTCACGAAACGACGCGCGCTTTACTTGTGATTAACAAGTGCACAAACACGCTGTGAATAATAATAATAAACACGCAGGACCTCTCGGTACCGTCCGAGACAATGGCGAAGCCGGAAGCGTGTGTGTGTGTGTTTGTGCGTGTGTGTGTTGTAGCCCTAAATAAATAAATAAAGGTTTCAGTATATTTTACAGAGTAAACTCCCATATGACTGTTCTGTAGTGATAATGAGGTAAAACACGATTAACGTAATCTGCAGTGAAACTTACGAGTTGAACCGAGAGAAGGTGCACACGTTCTTCCCTCCTGGCGTGATGCCCGTGCGGTGGTCCTTCGACTTCGACCGCGTCTTCATGCGGTTCAACGTATACATGAACCGGCTCAAGATGATCGAGAATATTCTAGAGGCCACCTGCGAAATAATGAAGTTGGAGAAAGTGGAGTTTTGTGGCTTAAGAGGCAAGACGTTGAGCGCTGAGTGTATGAAGGTGAGACAACTTTTAGGTGGGGTTTCCTATATTTAATTTTACGTTTGATTCTCTCACACGTTGAAGCTTACTTCACCTAATATAGGGCAATCCACGAAAATTGGTCTTTGTAAGTATCTGTACCTTATTAATATCTCAGCGTGCATTATTTAGTCATTTTTATAAAAAAGAATGTCCGTCTTTGGTGACTAAACCAGTACCTATAAGCTGTATACATGTACACACGGCTACACATCAAGCTATACATTTCCAGTATAAGCTGATCTCGCATTGTATAGGATTTCCGTACGATGCGAGACCAGCGTAAACTGGTTTTGTATAGCTTGATGTGTAGCCGTGTGTACAATGCAATAATAAAAAAAAATCAAAAGTTCACAGTATAAAACAAAAAAACTAGTGCTCCTAGCGCCGCAAGGACACGCTTACCGATGGTTAGGGATCCAGAGTGAGGAACTTCCTCTCAATTTGTGCCGATTACTTTATTTAAGTTCTTATATAGATTCTTACGTGTAAAAAGCTAAGTCATTGCCGTTATCTACACATTCTGCTCATCAGACTTAGTAACATAAAAATGTTGCTGGGAAACGCCTTTTATTTCTGGTGTGAAAAATCGCTTTTCACGGCAGCGCGCCATGTCAGTTCACGCACAACATTGAGCCCATGAGCGCATGCAATGTACAGGAGTTGTGGGGGTATTTAAAGTTACGTTCTTCTCCTGAAGTAAGCGAAACATTTAAAACTTCGTTTCCGTGAAAAAAGGAAAAAAAAGTTGGAACGTTGAACTACTCCGTAACCAGAAGGTTCCCAGGTATGCTACAGTCCAAAAAATATCAAAATTACGGGTAGAACAAGTTGAGATTCTGGGCATTTTTTTACACCCGTTATATTTCAGGTCCTAGAAGACTACACGCGTACGTACATGAATCTCGGCAACATTACGTACGACCCGGCTGACCCTGAGGACGACTCCTTCCTGAGAGATAACTTGGCCCACATGGCAGAGCTTGAAGACACTGACCGACGGCTTGCGTCACTCTTCTCCCAAGGACTCGACGAGTGCCAGAACTTGGAACACTTCTACAAGGTATGTGATCTCTCGTTGATTCTTAGTCGTGTTGATGATTCCAAGACAAATAAACTGAATTCGCTTCGACCAGTAGGCACATCGACAGTTTCAGCAGTGGCTTCGCAAAGGTCCTTAATAAATAGTGCAGATGGTTCAAAGAGCTGGACAGGAGGTAAGTGGACAGTGACATAACAGTGTTATGTAAGATTAAGACAGAAGGACGCTGATGGATCACAGTCTATTTTATAATGTTTTTTTTTTTTGGAAAACGGCTTTTGCGAAACATAATACTTACTTACGAGTATCTTGGTTTTTTCTTTGCAGTTTTTCCAAATCATAGGAGATCTTTTCCACCGACCAATAATCAAGCAAGAGTTAAAACCCAAGCTCCCCAGATTGCTTGACTACATGCACGCTAATTTAGATGCTGTGAAAGAAATATTCGACGAAGAAATGGCCGTGAGTTTATTATTATTATTTATTTATTTCAGACATGTCCAAATTATATAAAAATTCAATCCAATAAAAACAAATTGCATTAAAATAAATACCAATAAATTAAATTACACGTACACATTACATTACTTATCCAATGTCACATTGCAGTTAAGTAAAATTTAAAAATGTGAATATCGCATGACATAGGTACATATATACATTATGTGACATACACAATAGATACAGTTATAAACCCATGTAAAATAATACGAGGAGACGCGCTAACATGAAGCTGCATCCAGTTTATACGCCAGCATAATAGTTTGGTCCAGTTATTGTAAAAGACTTTTTAATTTTGATATTAGGCAGGACTTTTTTGCGCCTGTATATATCAATTTATAAAAAGGGTGTTTTTTTCGTAGAAAATTGGTAGAGGCCCGGAAAGACCGATGGTTGATCCTTATCTCCCACCAGTTGCCGGTATGCTGTGGTGGATCCACAAGCTTCGCAGGAGGACTCAAGCGCCTATGGAAGATTTCATTATGTTTGAAGATCCGTAAGTGTTTTCAATCTGAAGACGTTTTCAAACATAGAGTGCTTTGGGGTTCCCAGATTGATTTGCATAAAGCCACAAAGCAACAGACAATCTTTAATGTTTGATTGATTGACAACTGACCTAAATTAGTACAGTAATTTAGGTCAGTTGTCGGTCATTGGTCTTTAATGTGCAACTTTATTTTGTTATAATTTAGTAGATCCTCTTCTGTAACTAAGACTGATACGAGATCCCAAAAGAACAATAGAAAAACTTCGCATTATATGCTTGATGTGCTTAGGACATAGTCATGAACTTTATTTTTACAGCATTATTGAATCTGAGTACGCATTGTACGTGAAGCAGAAGACAAACGAAATGTTGGGCTACCTGAACGTGGTGGAGGACAGACAGTTCAAGGCGTGGTGCGCCACCGTGCCGACCGTCTGCAAGACACATCTCGCCAAGAACCTCATATACAGGGACCCGCCCTTTGTTAGAAATAACTTTGCCCCGGAGGTTAGTAATAGGTATCAACAGTCAAAGACTACTGTTTCATTAGCGCTACCATGCATTGAGTTCTTTATTCAGACCTGTCTGATCGGCTTCAAGATCGGTCACCTGCGACGAAAAAAAATAACAGAAGTACAAGCTAATCTTTGAAACTAAATCAGATGCTACTGTTCAGATTTTCTCTCCATGCACGACAAACCTTTCATCATCATCATCATCATTTCAGCCGAAAGACGTCCACTGCTGGACATAGGCCTCCCCCAAGCACCTCCACGACAAACCTTTAGTAAAGGTTAAATTCGTTTCGTGTTTAAATTTGACTGATCATAATTTTATTGTTTTTGCAGCTAGTAATGTTATTGCGTGAAATACGTTATATGAAATATTTGGACAAGCAAGGCATTCCACAGGATGGGCTTGATCTATACGCAAGAAATGAGAAGTTACAGGTGATATACTTATTTTTCTTAAGGAGGATGCGCTGAGACAGCCCGCAAAATTCAAACTTTCAACATAGAATCTGATACTGACCTGAGAGAGAAAATTTGAATTTCGCGAACAACCTTGGCGCTTTCGTTTTTTTTTTCGTATTACGAAGCTAACCTCTTGAATGTATTATTAGTACGACATGAACCGCTTGAACCGCGCCATTGCGTGGTACAACGCGATCCGCGAGGGCAGCCACGAGACGGAGGTGGCGCTCATTGAGAAGGAGATATCTGCCATCGACAATCTGCTGGGTCGCGGCGTGGAGGAGCTCACCTGGAACGACGACTGTAAGGCCTTCACGTAGATCAAATCAATAACCAGCCTCTAATGTTCCCACTGCTGGGACACAGGCCTCCTCTCTATGAGAGGGAGTGGGCCATAGGCCACCACGTGAGCCCAGTGCGGATTGGTGGATGTCACATGTCTTCGAATTTTTGGTTCTAAGACATGCCGGTTTCCTCACGATGTTTTCTTTCACCGTTTTGAGAGTCGTGGTGATGAAATTAAATACACTAAGTAAAGTGCCTGCGTGGGTTCAAACTCACGACCTACAACTCGGAAGTCGGGGCCGACACCACTGGGCCACCACTGCTGTCTTCACGCAGATAGCACAGCCTTTTTATTACTATAGTGTACTTATCTACTACTCAGTGTTTTATTTTCCATTTTTACCGGACTTGTCAAAATGCATGACACCACTAAAGAAAGCTTTTGTTGCTACCAAAACACTTGCGTACAACGTCCGTCAGTGAGCAGTTCGCAGATAGACTGCTATTACGAAAAATAGATGGTAGCAATGACACGCACAACTTGTTACCATGGATTCAGTAGGTACATGATTCTGGACCCCCATGCTTTGAAATTTTTCGTCGGTTATTTAAACGAAAAACTTCAACTCGGGGGGGGGGGGGGGGGGGGTCCAGAACATATGGGAGTGGCACGAGGAGGCGAAACGCCGGGGCGTAACTCCGCTACACAGCGGATCGAGCTCCGGCGGGATCTCAAGGCGGCATGGAGCCCCAGCGCTGGGCACGCCACAATTGCGGCGATAAGTCCCCTCTTTGAGGAGTGGCTAGAGAGGGGCCACAGCGTCCTCACCTTCCGCCTGACGCAGGTCCTTACCGGACACGGTTGTTTCGGGAGGTTCCTGTTCCAGATACGGCGCCCGGTTGTCACCATTGTGTGGATCCCCCGGCGGACACGGTGGAGCATACGGGGGAGGTCTGCCCGGCTTGGGCGGAGCACCGCCATGTCCTCGTGCAGGCGATCGGCGGTGGCGATCTCTCGCGTCCAGCCCTGGTCCAGGCCATGGTACGGAGCGAGAGGGCATGGGAAGCGGTCACATCCTTCTGCGAAGCAGTAATGCTCGCGAAGGAGGAGGCGGAACGCGTGAGGGAGAGGCAAAATTCGCGCCCTCACGCCCATAGCCGCCGCTGGAGAAGCCCTGGGCGTCGGGAATCCCAAGCCGATACCCGGCGACGGTAGGCACGGGCTTGCGGACGGCGAGCAATGGGTAGCTCTCTGTCCGATAAGGACCAGGCCAAGGCCGACGGCGCGTTGTGTTCCACGCGCGCCTCAAAGAGATGTCAGCACCAATGACGGGGTCCTCTAGGGCCGATGCCTGCTAGGGTTGCGGAAAAGTCCGAGAGGGTTACCGTGGCCCCTGGCACAGGCAACTGAAGGAACACGGGTGGGTTTTAGTCAGTAAGAGTCTGACACGCCCTCCCGCTCCGCCCAGAGCGGGAGAAGTTATTAGATGATTTCCCGGACACAAGAAAAAGGGGGTCCAGAATCATGTACTGAATCCATGTTACCTAAGAGGTTGCGCATCGATGCTCTGCCACCCTGTATATACTACGCGAAGTTAATAAGTGTCTCAATAAAATAAAATAATATTCGGCACTACGTTGTAGCTGCCTAATAGGTAGAACGTGCTAATCAGCTAGGATATTCACTGTGAGCTTATGATGACCCATACAGTCATAGTAGCCTACATCACCCATGTTGCATAAATTGACCAGCTCGCTTGCTCTAATAAATGTTTTGAAATCTTTTTTTTTTGCTTGTTTTGGAAAGCTTTCTCGTTTCATAAACACTTGGCGAAGGATGCCAAAGTAATGATTAATCCGTCTGTTAGATTATTTTGGATTAGTCAGAAGAGTCATTTTATTTTTGAATACGAATTCAGAAACATTACTCGGTTAATTCCATGCGTCCCAAAACTGGAATTAGGACGTAACTGTTCAATTTGAAACGTCCTACTGTATCTAATGCACAATTATTACGTTGAACAGGTGAATGATGTAGAAATTACTAGGCTATTAAATACACTCTTATTCTTCCATAAAAAGATTGTTTTATGAACCATCAAAAATATACTATGTAGTTACGGACTGGATGGCGGAAGTGTACGCCGCGATAAACACATTGCAAGAGCGTGTGTTGACGGCGCAGAACAACGTGAAGACAGGGTTGGAACACATCGCAGACTGGGGCGATATTCCGCTGCACGACCGCAAGGAGAATCCTGACAAACTCGAGCTGCTGGCAGTCAGGGAACGAAACCGCAGATTCATACTCAGGTGCTGGCACGACGGGATGAGAATTTACTAACTTGACCAATATCCGGTTCATAAACAGATATACAGGGTTATTGGTAAAACACCATCACGATTTTTCGCGATTTTATGTTTGGTCCCATAGTAAAAGTTGTTCATAATGATGAGTACAATGACCCCATAAGAGGTTGATGGTGTTTTACCAATAACCCTGTATATATTTCATTCATTCATATTCATTAGCTAACTTTTGGTTTACAATCGTCTTTTGTCATGTACCGCTCTTATTCTGTTATTGAACTGAGAAGCAAAAACCCCAAATTTACGATATCCTTAGCACATTATCCTCATTGTAACATAGTTTAGCCACCAAAAAAAGCAACAAAACATTGGTTTTTAATCACTGTTATTTCTTCAGACGAGACAAAATCCTTGCCAGCCACGAAGAGTTTCAACGCATATTGGAGGAGAATTATAAACTATTTTTCAACATAAAGGATGAGGAAGAGGTAATGAATTGACTACTATAATTAATAAACGATCATAAAAATCATATTAGATATATACATAATAAGAGTAAGAATGCAATCTTGCTTGTTTCTTTTCTTAGGACCTAATTGAGGAAGAGACGCTAGAAGAAGTAGACGAGGCGACTTTAGACGATGAAGAAAAAGCTGCAAGGGCAAAAAAGCAAGAAGAGATTGATGTACGACGTGAAGAGGCACGTCTGGCTAAAGAAATGAGAGACCAAGAAAAGGCGGAAAGAGATCGGATAACGTTTGAAAGAAGGGAGGCTCGTCGATTGAAAGCAGAACTCAAAGGAGCTGAAAAATTAGAGAGACAAGCAAGACGAGAATTGGGTATAAAATTATCTATCGATCCATACTTAGTATATTACTTTTATTAATAATATTATGAATTCGAAAGTAACTCTGTCTGTCAGTATGTTACCCTTTCACGCCTAAACCACTGAACGGATTTGGAAAAAAAAATTGCAAGGTGATAAATTACATTATTTTTCGAAAATATAAAACCCAAGACAGTCGCTGTCTGTGGTATTATAATTTCGTTTTTTCCCACCGACTTTTGAAATTTAGTTGTTTTTTACTTTGTATATAGTATTTGTTTTTTGGAAGAAGGTTGTTCTTTTTTGTAAAAAAGTTTTTATTTAAAATATGGAGTGTTAAATATTGTACGGTGGTACGGAGGAGCCCTTCGTTTGAGTTTTGAGTCCAATTCGCACATAACCGGTTTTAGTCAAAACATCTCTCAAAAGGGTTAAATAGGTGATGATTTTAAAATTAACATGTAATATTGCTATTTTTGTGTACTTACTTCTTTGAAGATTTAAGGTATTGGAAATATGTGAGACACCGTAAATTGAGTTAACAAACAACAACAACAGTTTAATTTAAATCCGTTTACTCCATATCGGCTGATCCGATTTGGATGAAAAGCATGATTTGGGTTCGGACACAGGATACTTTTATACCGGTAGTACGTTCCTGTGGGATGATAAGCGATATCCGTAGCTGGTAAAAGCTAGTCTTCAATATGTATTAAAAAAAAATGAAATGCAGTTCTTTGGTAAGCGCATCATCACGGCTAGACTGATTTGGCGATTTTCTATTTTAAATATATTTCCTGAATAGTCCGAATAAGCTTTATAGGGAAAGAAACATTTGAAAAGTTGTCCGGAAATTTTGAAAATTCGGAAATTGGAAGCGCTTTTTCTATGGGATTTTTCTATTAATGATTGAAATTTAGACAGGACACCGTCTGTCGGGTCAGCTAGTACTGTAATAAAAGCGTAAAGGTCTAAAAGTCCGGTCACTTGAATAATTTCGCGGGAATTGGCTAGTATGAGTAATGGTACTTAAGTGTTTTCCATTGATCTCGTTCCTACTCAATGGTTTATATTCTGTTTCATAGGAGAGGAGGTGGATTCTCCAGCAGAAGATGAAGAAGAAGAAATAGATCCAGAAGAATTAGCTGATATAGAGGCTGAAAGAATTGAATTGGAAGAAGCGGCTTTCAGGGCAGAGCGATGGCCCGCTTATGTGAAATACGTCGACTCGCTTGTTAGTGATTCAGATTCCTATTTTATTTTTAAATCATTTTGTGGTTTAAAAATACGTATTATAGAAGCTAACTCAAAAACTACTCAACCATAGTTAATAAAATTTATATGGGAAAAAATTTCCGAATCGGTCAACAATTGACGAAAAAATCCTTATTTTTTTTATTTTCTATTGAAAAAAAATTTAAACATATACAAAAATCAACACAATCTAAGGATATTTTACTTAGTCATGTATTGGAAAGAAAATACTTAGAAAATGTTATGAAATACTGCACAGCATTTTATACTCTTTTATTAAAATGGATGTTTGTAAACAAACATCCATTTTAACCAATCGCTATGACAGTGTTGGCACATACTCGTGTATGTATTTTTGGATAAAGAAGGTTTTTAAAGGGTTTTGTTACCCCACGCGATCGAAACTGCGAGCGAAAGCTAGTGTTAGAATATAATTTTATACCTACATTCCTTATTTATAGGTTTCTCGGCAAATAATGAAGGCTGTGCAGTCTAGTTTAGATTTGTTTGAGAAAAATACTGACCTAGAAAAAGGACCGAGAGTGGCATTCCTGGAAGTAATTGCAGAGCTGAGGGACCCAGGTAACCGTCACTATTTACCTTTAAATCTAATGTTTATGGAGTTAGTTTCTTAACTTTTTGGTATTTTCAGGTCATAGGGCACGTCACTTCTTATATCATGATAAATTCTCTGTTTTACAGTGTCCCGTGACAACATTTTAAAAACGAAACCCCTATCTGCTTAATAACATATATATAACTTCAGTGTCCGTCCGACTATCTAATATTGTAAATTTAAAGATAATGTTTATGTGCCAAAACAGTGCATTACATTTACATAAAGTCTACATTCATAGTTAGGTTTTAGCAGACGATTTTCTTAAAAACTTCATAATAAACGTAATAAATTCAAATTGCACATTGATAGTTTGATTGCCCAATTAGTGATGTAAAAAAACTAAGTAAAGCAATTGTTTTATCCGGTTAAAAGTGAATGCATCTACGTCATTCCAGACTTACATTTCACCCCGTCCCTGGATGTGATGGAACAAGATGGGGTCTTCTGTACGTTGATGGAGATGATGAAAGATATGTTTCTTCAGACCACCTTGTTCCCTAGGATAGACCCAGTCGTCGTTCCAATAGCTTCGTATGAAGGTACATATTTCTGTACAATAAAGGCTAGCGCGCATTATATCCGCATCGAGTCGCAGCGCATCGCATCCCAATCCAATACAATAAAACCCGGTGCAGCCCACTCAAGTGTGCGTCAGCCTTAACTAGTTCAGAATGTTTAACTATTAATGATTTGCCATATTTACAACTCATTGCTTGCTTTTGTAGACGATTTAATGGAAGAAAATGGTATGATTGATTTGTACCACGAAATGTTGAAGAGAATTGAAAATGGTATCAACGATATAATTGGGTATGTGGGGGTTAGTATCTGTCACTATTCATAATTTTTGCTAAGAATAATTTTTGAAATTCGCAGTACGTATTTGAAATTGGAATTAATTCTCCGTTTTGATTAAATTTGTTTATTCTTAAGAAATATGAAAAATACCATCCTTTATGGGAGGACGACAGACAAGAAGTTCTAGCAGCTTTCTTAAAGTATGGCCGCTTCATAACGCCAGAGGAGTTTGATAAGTATAGATTTGAAAACC
Organism: Brachylomia viminalis; assembly: GCA_937001585.2. Classification (NCBI taxonomy): domain Eukaryota; kingdom Metazoa; phylum Arthropoda; class Insecta; order Lepidoptera; family Noctuidae; genus Brachylomia; species Brachylomia viminalis. Next base: position 10,196,580 of record OW443307.2, on the reverse strand, counting down.
AGTGTGATCCTCCGGAGCAAAAACCTACACTAGAACAGTATCAGGCAGAGGTAATGACATGATGTCTATTTGGAATTTATGTTATTTAGGTAACATAAGGCATTATTTGCTATACCTATCTATCTTTTCTCGGACGAAGCCAAAACCGTTAAAAGATAAAGTAACAAAATATTGGCAGCAATATGTAATGTAAAAGTCAAAGAGTCATTGCCCATATAATGTAATCGCAAATATTTTTTTGCGATTTTAATTGTAATTTCCATAGTCCATTCAGGCTTTTAGTAGTCCAAAATGACAAATGTATGAACTTTTATCTGGTTTAGCAAATAAACATTATCATTATCATTATAGATAGACAAGTACAACGCAATGTACGATGAAGTCGCGGCATTGCCTACAACTTACCTTGTCAACGGTTGGTTGAACTTAGACCTGAAACGGCTTAACCAAGCCATCATGAATATCATATGCAAATGGAGCAACCTCTATAAAGAGAATTTAAAACAACAAGTGCATAAAAAGTGAGTTTTAATTAGTATATGCGTTCAATTGTACATAATAAAAATTACATCAACAGCCTTTTGATTTAAAATACATTAAAAAATACCATGGGAACCTTTATTTCATTTATTATTATTTTTATTTATTTTTCTACTGTATAAAATGTTAATGAGAGAAGGCCAGGTTCTAAACTGAGAAAGTACCTACTTACAAACATTCAGAAACATTTCATACACGTTTCTGAAACATTTTCTGCAAGCACCATTCTGTGGTACGATCCTTAATTTCTACTTAATTCAATTGGTTGAATTTCATAGGTTGGATGATCTGGAGGAGTTCATAGCTTATGCTTCCAAAGAGCTGGCAGTGGAACTAGCTGATGATGACTACGAAGGTCTGCTGAAGGTGATGGGAGTTCTGAACGAGGTTAAGGCTAAGATTGATGCCGATACCGACCATATGTTTGAGCCACTTAGAGATATCATAGACGTGCTCAAGGAGTACGGCGTTGACTTCCCGGAGGAAACTTATGAACAGGTATTACATGAATATACTGCTACCTAGTGTATCTACTTTTAGTTTTTCGTTTTGGATAAAATCTTACAAAATAAAAGGTAAGGGTGAAATGGTGTTGCCATGCGAAAGAAACATTTAATCAGTGTTACATCAAAAATCATCCATCATCACATTCACAATTTATCTTCAAAATTACTCAATACGAAATGGAACTCTGTATGCCTCACGATGATGTTAAGAAGGCGGTCAGATGATATTATAAAGCTAACCTGCTCACAATCATTTTATGTGCGTGCGAGATAAAGACATTTCCTTGAAGGAACATATTAATACTTCATTGACTTTGTTTAAAAATTTCAATGCTTACGGGATACCAGGGTGAGACGGAACATCAGTACTCTGTACACACGTTGGTAAGCAAATTGTTTAATCATTCTGTACTAAACATAATTAACCAATAAAATGAAACATAATTTCTGCACCACTTTTGTCAAAAATCCAAAAACAGGAAACTCACTGATTCCGCTAGAAACAATTTTTTTTTATGTGAAACATCTAACGCGGCAGATCAGAGCAGCTGTTGGCGTGGCGACGCTACCAACGGTTAACAGACAACAGGCAACATATAAAACGATTTCTTTTTTGTTTTTGATTAAATGCCGTGGTTATGATTATTTCCTATGATAAACCATCCTTTCATGCATATTTTCTATACAAAATAGTTTCGATGTTTCACATCTGCCCGGCGTTCCGCGACATCTTAATTTTTTTTAAACTGTTTCTAATGATCATACCGAATATTCCCTAAATATTTTTTTTCAACCAATGACTGTAGCTGGACGTGTTGCCCGAGAAATGGCGCAACTTGGTGAAACAAGCGACCGTGATGAAGAACACAGTGGCGCCTCTACAGGCCGCGCAGGCAGCACTCATCGCTAAGCGGGTGGCCCTCATCAACCTGCGGCTCACCATGTACAGGGAACAGTTCAAGAACAAGGAGGTAATGCGGACGATCACAGTAGTCTTAATTTTTTGTTTTAGACGTATGAGCACCACGCTTACCGTAGACCTCTGTGCTACTTTTAATATATGGGTCCAGGTAAAAAAAAAAAACAGGCTAGGTTTGTTTGACCAATAAAGAAAAAAAATTAAAATACGTTTATTTACGTCTATACGTGCCGCACTAAAACGTTACCAAATTAAAACCTTAGGTATTAAATATGCATCTCATTCACATCCACGCAAAACAACCATTGCTTAGTAAATGAAGTGTATGTGTGCACAAAACAAGCGAGCTACAAGCTGATTTTCAGCTTCAGCCTGCAACTTCATAATAATCACACTGGCTTTAGTTTCTGTTACCCTAGTAGCTTCGCTCGGATTTCTGAAGCTTTCCGAACGGTTACGTCAGTGTCCACGTCACGATGGTGATGCTACGAATGTCGTAGCGCCGTGTCCTTGGTCCGCCGTGGTTAAGAACAAGCTTCTTCCGTAATAATTAAAAAAAAAGACATCCGTTAGGAACTAATAACGAGTATATAATAGAAGGAGACAGAAAGAGAGAGAAAGTGTGATTAAATACGCGTTTTAAATACAGAGCCATCTAGTATAAGGTTTTAGAAGTTCTCATAGAGTTGTTGTCATCTTGGATTTTCATTTTGACCTCACTATCAACTTCAGCACCCTCGAAAACCATGAAAAGAGTGAAATATTGTTTATTACGTTATTTAATATTAGTTTTTCTCCGTTGTTGTAAATTCGTCGATGTTTTTCCGTCTAACATGAACAACAATCGCAGCCTATTGCTTCATCCCTTTTGCACACTGCTTTCTATATAAATGCGCTCTTCTGTCACTCTCCAACAACATACCAGTCGCCCAATAAAATGAAACAGAAACACCGTACCTTACGGTACCGGTCACCCTCACATTTTCCGCCCCTTAGTCCACTCACACACGGCCGGGGGAAAATTTCGAGAAAACGTATGAATTCTGCATGTTCTTGTTATTTATGCTATCCTAGTACTTTTTACGGGAATACTGAAAATTCCCGCAACTATTACGTCATAGGTGACGTCACTAAGCGACTGAGGGTAGCGTTCCGAAAATGTACTATAGCAGCCGCCCTCTTATTCTTCTGTTATCCTGGTAATTTGTGCTGAGTTGTTCGGCTACGAAAATCGAAGGGCAACCGCGTAGCTGCTACGGTTATACATGCTACGGTTCTACGTGCTACGCTTGATGTAAGATTGAACGAATTGAATCTACACGACGCGACGTTATTCAATGGCAAATCAGGTTCCTGAAAAAAAATCATTACCGATTAATGTTTGTTACATTTATTTTTTTGAACAATATTTTGATTCTTTTTGGTAACAATATTTTGATTTAAAAGAGTGTCCATGGAGTTTCTTGCCCGTTCTTCTCCATAGGTATCTACTACGCTTTGGAATGGGCAACTAGCTTCATCTTTCTGACTGACCGACCCCTTGACAATTCAAAAGTGCCTGTAATTGGTATATTTGAAATAAATGCTTTGAGTTTGATATTAATAATAGTGAGAGATTGGTTATTAAAAGTAATTATGAATGAAAATTTTAATTTGATAATACTTGCCAAATTTTTAGGCTTGATTTTATTTAATGCTCTATCCAGGTTTATGTTACAATTTGTCCACCCGGTGTCTATAAAACCAGACAGGACTCAGGGTGATCAGTTTTGACCGAGCCGTCTTCACGCACACAGAAGCAGTGTGTACCCTTGTGCATTACACTACATCACACACAATTCTACAACCCGCTTTCGGGAGTTAAAATATCGGTACGACTGTATACTTAGCTGCCGATTTGCTGGCTGTCACGCTCTTTCATTGGTCAAACCGATCACTCTGTCCCACTTGTTTTATGGTCTACCCCTTTTAGATTGGAGTGTGTGTACAGTGATGTAGCGAGGGGTGGACAGTGACCTCTGCCGTGACTATGTAGTCGTGCACCTTTTCGCGGGATTCCATGCTTAGTGAAATCGCAACCCCTTCATGTTACTGGCAGCCTAGTACTTTTGAACTGAGTGCTGAAGACTTTGGCCATTATCGTCGCTACGAAATACGCATAGCAACAGAGAGGACGTTGCTACGCACATTCCGTTATTTATGTAATATGTGCCAATTTAATGCTGAATAAAAACGGTATTTCCTTAAAAAAAATATATAATCATTTTAAATAATAATCAGTCTCTCGAAATTATATTTGAGGGAAATAATTATGATTATTCGTGAAAACTTGACGTTTTTCCTCCCTCAATTATAATCTCTATATCCTAACTTAATATTATAATGGAGGACCGCTCAAAATGGTCTCACGACCAATTACAAGTACAACCGCACATAGTGTCAGATAGGCATTATAAATAATTATGGCATGTATTTAATGCGGCAACTAAGAAAAATGAATATAGGTTTTAAAAAAAAATAGAGTGGGTACCATATATAATGGGTTGGCAGCTAATAAGGAGTATCGTAATAAGTAATAGGTAGCATATTAATATATCAGTAATAAGCTCCGTTTTAATTTAAACTAGAATCAAATTTTTCTTTTGGGAACAGAATTAATATCTAAGCGGAAACTTAATGGCGAAAACAAAATAGAAAATGGGCGTTCATGTTTGTCATAATTGTCACAGTTCTAACAAAACCTTAATTAAAATATTCTATGCATGGTCGATGGCAGGGCTTAGTCGACGGAGCCCCGCTTCGCGGGGCTCCTACTTCTGGGTGGTTTATAAAAAAATAACCACGAAGGGGATGGCGGGGTCGATAGACCCCGCCATCCCCTTCGTGGTTATAACCTAACCTGTCCGAGTCGGGGTGCCCTAAAGACCAGATTGCATCCAGTTTCTCCTGGTAACAAATTAAAACGGAGCTTATTACTGATATATTAATATGCTACCTATTACTTATTAGGATACTCCTTATTAGCTGCCAACCCATTAGGTACCCACTCTATTTTTTTTGTTGCAAACATTTAGTCGACTTTTAAGTTATTAGTCACTCGGAAAATAATAAGCTAATAATTATTGCATACTTTATGCACCATGTATAAAATTTAGGAAGAAGAAACTGATTCCTGAAATACAGATAGGTATTATATATCTAGCTCTGGAGTCAGGGCTTCACTTAAACTGTAATGAATATTATGCAAATAATAATAATAAATTAACAATAAAATATGAAGACACTAACATTTGACAAATCCTTTGTGGGAGACTGGTCTCTGCACTAGAAAAAACCTGTCACACAGATTACCAGCCCCCCCCCCCCCCCCCCCCCCCCCCCCCCGAAAAGCAGTGTTTGAGTAGTAATCTTAAATTATGGATAACAATGAACCTTTGGTAGGAGGAAATTAAGGGGAAAAAAATAAAAAATTACAATTATTATTGACAGTGTGGGTACCTACTAGTGAAGTATGTTATGGTGTGGTGTGGTGGTGCGGTGTGGTGCAATGGTTTGGTATGGTGTGGTATGGTGTGGTGTGGTGTAGAGTAGTGCGGTGTGGTGTGCTGTAATGTGGTGTACTGTGGTGTGATAGGTAGGCTGAAAACACATTTATCTTAAAGAATTAAGAGGCTTTCAGTGCAATCGTAATCAAGGTCCAATAGATACGTGGTGAGTACTTGCTTGCACTTTGCTTTAGTAAGAGGGTATATTTTTAAAGTTATTTCGCTCGATTTTAATCATGTACGATTTATGGGCACCACTCCAAACAGAAATGCAATAGCTTAGAACAGATTGACAGAGTGCAAAGGAACTTTTGCATCTGCAACACGTCGTAGGCTTTTAAAAATGAATAAAAGCTTCCTAATTCTCTTGGACAACAGATCGATGTGGGAATCAAAGATTAGGTTTTTGTATATAGTTACCCCGAGGTACCTGAAAGAGTCCACTTTTTCAAGTTTGGGGCATGAGCATGAGTAGGAAGAGGTGTTGTTACACGAGTGGGCCGTGATGTTTAATAAGGCGTTTTGAGTGAGGTGACTGTTTGTTAGTGTAAAAGTTATGTATTTCGTTTTGTCTGTATTAAGTGAGAGTAAGTTGATGTTTAGTCAGGTAGGTCGTAAAAACAAGTGAGAAACCCATTTGAGCAAACTGGTACACTTCCTCCCAAGTATCTCCAAAGAAAAGAAGAGCTGTGTCGACCGCGAAAGTAATAATCTTGCCGTTAATAAGGTTTAACTGACAGAGGTCATTAATAAAAATTAAAAAGAGGGTAGGCCCTAAAATACTCCCCTGAGGAATACCGATATTGACTTCGCAGTCATCACTCAACCACTCATCAACCACAACACGTTGAACTCTCCCATTCAGGTAACTTTCGAACGATTTCTTATTCTTATTCTATATTAGAATATAGAGCAATAACTAATATGGCGATTCATTTGTTATCGTTGTGTGAAAAAAGATATTGTGATGTTTCGTAGGACTGACCTGGGTGGTAGGTAACTGAATACTTGAATAGTTAATCACTCCTAGTGGTTTTAATTTGAATATTCGCAAATTGATATGAGACAACATTGATATGAGACAACATATGAGACAACATCCACACAAGGTCATCAGGTCCCGAACTAGGCAGAGCCTGTACTACGGTAACCTGATAACTGATATACATACTTAAATACATATACACACCCAGACAGGTCAAACAGACATGTTCATGCACACAAATGTTTGACTTGTCCGGGGATCGAACCCGGGACCAGCGGCTCAGAAGGCAGGGTCGCTACCAACTGCGCCAACCGGCCAGTCTAAATGTATTTACCGATAATAACAAAATAATATAGTACCTTCGAGCTGGTTAGATGATAGACCTGGACGCTCGATAACGGAACTCTTTAATAACTACTAGTAAACCCTTCGAGTGTGGGCTCATTAGATGTATCTCAACGAGAACTCTTGATTTTACCTGATGTCTGACCTGGACGCTAGATAACGGAACCCTTGAATGGCAACTACACTCGAGAGCAATGAATCCGGGTCACTTAAAGAATGTTAAAAATCTCGGAAACTAAAAATGATAGGTTAATGCAATAAATTGTATTTAATAGACAATGTAATACTCCTTAAATGAAAGTAAAAAAAAATACATTTTATTAACACAAAATTACATAAAGAAAAAAACTGCTGATCTCTCCTTAAAACAAAAATAGGAAACATGAAATTTTTGAACTTTATTACGATTTTCTTGAATTTTAATACTTCGTATTGCCTCCTCGTGCTTCCATTACTGCGTTTACGCGGTTTGGCATGCTGTACACCAAGTTCCTTATACGATTTTGGGGAATATTCTCCCATTCCTCTGTGAGAGCAATTTTGAGCTCACGAAGCGTGATTGGGGGAGGGTTTCGTTGTTTTACGCATCTGCCTAGCTCGTCCCAAGCATGCTCGATCGGGTTGATATCCGGGCTGCGCGCTGGCCACTCCATACGAGTAATGTTCATCTCTTGAAGGTAGTCATTCACAATCCTACCTGTATGAGGTCGGGCATTGTCATGCATAAATATAGCATCCTCACCTAAATTGACCATAAATGGACCAACGTGATCATTGAGGATTTCTTCCACATATCTTACGCTAGTTAAAGAGCCGTTTTCTATGATCACCAGCTCTGTGCGACTTTCAGAAGAAATTCCGGCCCACACAAGTACAGACCCACCACTGTAGGCTACTTTTTCTTCGATGCATGCTTGCTTGAATCTTTCCCCTGGTCTTCGATACACTCTGTGTCTTCCATCGTGCTTGTAGAGCATAAATTTTGATTCGTCGGAGAACATAACTTTTGACCAATCTTCAATACTCCAATTTACGTGGCTCTGGGCATATCTTAGTCTTGAAATACGATGCCCACGCTCCAGTTTAGGGCCGTTTGCAGGTCTAAGGGGTTTTAAGTTAGATTCAGCAAGCCGACGTCTTACTGTCCATGCACTTGGGTTACTTCCTCCGAGGCGTCGAAACTGATTGGTGAGTTCAGTTCCTGTGAGAAAGCGATTTCGAAGCATGGTGTTCACCAAGTATCGGTCTTCTCGTGCTGTGGTACACCTGGTTCTGCCCGTTCCTGGTCTGCGTAGGTTAGAACCAGTTTCTTCGTAACGTCGGAGAACTCTTTGTACTGTTGACAGCGACACACCGACAGTCCTGGCTGTATCGCGCTGACTCCGGCCGGTTTCCAGCATTGTAAGTATTCTGGTGCATTCTTCAGGCGTAAGCGACATAATTTCAGCTTGAATAATGAATATAGAGCACTATCAACATGGTTTATGTACCCACATAAATGACAGATTACAAACAAAAGCAAAACCAAATGCTGTAATTTCGTAGTTCCATCTTCGAAAGTGGCCCTTTTTCAAATTTGATTTTTTTATGATATAACTTTACAATAACTAAGAAGTTTTAATACCTTCATTTAAGGAGTATTACATTGTCTATTAAATACAATTTATTGCATTAACCTAGCATTTTCAGTTTCCGAGATTTTTAGGATTCTTTAAGTGACCCGGATTCATTGCTCTCGAGTGTACATAGTTAACCCATCGAGTGTGTACTCATAAGGTGTGCCTTAACGAATCCAAATAAACAAGTCTAGTCTTTAAAAAAAAAACAAGTTTAATAGATAACTTTTTTATATCTTCCACTGTCATGTCCCTAGGTTTTGTTTTTTGCCGTAATTATATTAATTTTTGAAAAAAATATGTACAGTACCTATGGAAACCACATAATATAATTATGTAATAAATGAAACGTTTTGTGAAATGAATCGTTTACTATTGATTGCAATATACAAGGTGTGGTTTTGCATCCTCGTCAATTCGAGGAGGTAGCTAAGCTAATGATTCTCGACACGAATCAATAATAAAATAAGTAGGTATTTATTTTTATTTTTTGTATTTTTCGGAAATCGGCATGTGTAGGGCCCGTGTGATACCGCCCTGTAACTGCGCTGTAACTGTAACGCATGCACACAGCGACATAGTCGTACGACACTGCCTACCGCATACGCAACGGGGCGATTTTGTTCTTTGAAAGTGGAGTATTCTGAAATACTGTCAAACTTAAATACCTAAAAAAACAAGTATGTATTAATTATTGAGCAGGATCGTAATTTTATTTGATTATTTATGTCTTTCATAACAGCCTCCTGAAATTTGACGAGGGTGCAAAACAACACGTTGTATTTACCAGTTCGATTGAAAAGTAAACGTAGTTTTGAAATAAAAACAAACAAATTTATGGTAAAATAACAACAATAACAACAACATTAATAACATGTTTTCTAAGCAACAGGGTTGAAAAAGCTATGTTGCAAAATAAGACCACAATATTATTTGTGTTCTTTAGTTTTCCGGTCGTTTTTGATCGCTTTTGAGCTATTTGAAACGAGCCGCCATAGTACTTATTTAATTATAATAAAACATCTATTTACGTATTGACATGACATTTGTGGTTGTTATTGATGCTTAGACCAACTTCCATAAATGTTTGCTGATTTTTTGTTTATTTCTTTGTTACGCTTTCACGCTGAAACGGCGGAACGGATTTGGATGAAATTTGGCACATGGGTAGACCATGACATGGGTTAGAACATAGTATACGTTTTTATCTCGGTAGTAAGTTGCATGCATATGAGATGGTATTGTGTTCACGACACGTTGTGCACAATTTCTGCGCAGTCAACAACAAACAGTACCAGGCTTGCATGAATTCACGATAGTATTTCAATCATTCGTATTATCCTACTAGGATTTGGTTGAAATTTGGCACACGTTACACATAGTTTATAACCTTGATTTGTCACAGAAACACATGCATACAAAAAAGACAATTAGCTCTAATAATAAAGAAAAATAGAAACAAAATTGATCTATAATCACGAGGACAAAACAGAAACAGTCGACAGCTGCACGTCGTGACTATGACAAGAAGCTTCTACTCAGCATATGCGCTTCGCTTCTACATAGCAGCGCTATGGGGGACCCACAACACAGCATGTGTTGCGGGTCCCCCATAGTGCTGATTTTCAGTGGTTACCCGAAAAGGACGTACGGAAACCAAGTCAGGTTATTTTTTATACTGGTAGTACGTTGCCTTAGGATTTACTTCCGACCTCCACGCGGGCGAAACTGCGGGTAAAAGCTAGTATCTAACATTTTGATATTTCCTGTAGATGTTCTTCGAGGCATGTAAAGAACCATACAGGAGTGTCGACAAGGTCCACCAGGAGCTTTTAGGTTTTGAAGAAATATTGGACGGACTGAAGATGTCATGCGGCCTGTTCGACATCCAGCCTCCAGATGAGAAGAGCCTGAAACAGTGCAGGCGGGAACTCAAACTTGCTAAGGTAAACCTTGCAAGAAAACTGGTAGCTGAAAAACTAAAACCTACTTGGTGACTTGTGTTGTATTGCTTGACAACGTAACATTGGCTTTCGAAATTAATTGCGGAAAATAATGTTGCGCGATTTCTACGCAACATCAAATGTTGCTGGCAGCAATGTTATTCGTTCTTTGTTTTCTATTAATAAGGAACATTAGCATGTTTCTAGCAATACTGCTATATTAATTAATGTGGCCAGCAACATATTTTCCTCAACGCAAAAACATGTTACTGATAAAACGTTGCGCAATTTTGTTTCCCAATGAACACGCGGCTTTAATATTTTTTGTAACAGCAATTGTGGGACTACTACTACTTGGTGATGGGTACTATCGAGTTCTGGAAGAAGTCCCCATGGAAGAAGATTGACGCCGATGGCATGGACCAGGAGTGCAAGCGGTTTTCCAAAGATCTGCGACAGCTGGACAAGGAAATGAGAACGTGGTAAGCTTAATGATTGTCATGTTTATTGAAAAAGTACAAGGTAACCTACTCGTATCTTCGATACATAGAAAAAGACACAAATAAATCCATGCAAGCATAAACTATTCTACAATCCGCCCTGAGCAGCGTTTATCAGAAAAGTGTACCACAAGACCATCAAACTGAACAACTTTCTCAAATGGAACCAACATCGTTCAGTATGATGGTCTGTACACCCTAATTTTGACTACAACTTTCTGATACATGATGTATACGACTTGGTAAAGGGCGCGAGTACTGTTAGATGCGGGAAGAATAGGATGGATTGTTGAGAATGCTTAGGGAAGCCCAGCGTCCAGCATTGTCCAGCAACGTCAACTGAAATGAAGACAACGATCCGTCATTCCAATGTTTGTTTTACTGTTACTTAAACCTACAGTATACTTCTATCACAGGGAGCCCTACATAGCAATAGAATCTACAATAAAGAACTTGATGACGTCATTAAGGGCCGTCACTGATCTACAGAATCCAGCAATCAAAGATAGGCATTGGCTAGAACTTATGATGGCAACTAAGGTAAAGTGCTTCCCATGCGAAAAAACTTACATAAACAGGCTGTAATTTTAAATACCTTCAACCTCTTATGGGGTCATTGTTCTCTTCTTTATGAACAAATTTTACTATGGGTCCAAACCTGAAATCCCGAAAAAATAACACCTGCCCCCTACATTTTGTAATAGTAATATTTTATTTCTAAGTATATGGTATATTGAGATCTTAAATTAAACATTGATTCACAATACTACCACTGCTGGTGTAGAATAATTAAATAAGCTAAGTGCATGCAAATCGCAGATATTACAATAAAAGTTATAATAGATTAATAAAATTGTTTTGAATTTATATTTTGAATTTAATACAATAATGTTGATTTAGATTAATTGATTATTTGTAATGTCAAAATATTAATTATCATGTAAAAAATTAAATACATTATACATGTAAAAAAATAAAAATGGTCATGTCAAAAATATAAGTTCTTGACGAGTTATGCAAACATAAATGTAAGGAACAAGTGATTTTTCGCGATTTTAGGTTTACTTCCATATTAAAAGTGGTACGTAATGATGAGTACAATTACCCCTTGAGCGGTTGATGGTGTTTATATTTACACCCTGTATACGCATGTTGTTTATTTTGTTCTGTAAATATTTAAATATATGTTTTTATTTTATTTAGAAAGCGGTTCACTCGCACGTCATGATCATCAAAACAAAGCACGCTCATGTCTCATCGTCCTCAAATAATAATATATCCAGTACAACTTTAAACGAAATTATAGATGACTTCAAATCATTAGATAAATTAGCTGTTGATGTAGACGTAGAAAATGATAGTAATACAATTCAGAATGGAATTAAAGCAGAATATGACAAATACGATCTACAAATACAAGACTACAGAAGAACTAAGTTACAAGAAGGAAATAGAATAAGTACGTTTAGATTGAATAGATCGTACTCAATGAAAGAAATGAAGCAGAAGGGTTTCCAACTGAAGTCTGACACAAATTCGTCGCAGCAGAAATTCCCGCATCACTCCATAATATTATCAGAATTCATTATTTAGATTACATGTAGATACAATTTAATTTATATAATATATTAGATAAGTTTTTAGTGTATATGGGTTGGTTACACGGATAATAATAAGGTAGGAACTTTACTGATATTACTTTAATTATACTTAATACTTACTTTAATAGTACTTTTATTATTATTACTTAACTATACCTAACTACTTAAGATTGTTTTGGTTACACTAGTATAATGTTATTGATAAAACATTTAATTTACCTTAACGTCTTTCATGCAACCAGACTGAATAAATAGTAGAGAATTCCTACGTCAATCAGTACCTATATTAACATCAAGGATTTATTTTACAGATTATCCCTCGCAACTTTGTAACTTAGCGATTTAGTAAGTCGAATAAAACTGACATTTTCTTCAGGTTAAATTCCACATCGATGACGACACGACACTGGCAGACTTGCTAGCACTAAACCTACATAAGTATGAAGAAGAAGTTAAAACTATTGTTGATAAATCTGTCAAAGAAAGTGCTATGGAGAAAACTCTCAAGTAAGTCCAATTAATTTAACTGGCAACCGTTATATTCTCCCCACCATAGAGAGTTATACTACCTCTTAAACTAATTCAGATGTTTGAAAAATAAACTTTTTTTTAATAACATGAAAAAAAACTCATAGTTTTCGCGTTGTTTAACTGCAACTGTTGTTAAACTGCAGCCTAATGGGGGTGCATGTTTCTCAAACGTTAGCATAATTGCTGAGTAGGTACAGACAGCGTCACGATGTGAGTACCCCCCTTCAAAGTTAATTTTAATACAACTGGGGTACCCAATTGATGCAGCCCACCGTACATTATGGTCAACCATATTTCGGTACGTAGTAAATGAGCTACGAAGCCCCACACTCCTACGAAATAAAGGCTCTGTCAAACTGTTACCATGGGCAAGGATTGACTGTAAGTATATTTGCTTTGAATTTTGTTAAAAAATATGTAGCGGTATCAATATCGCCACATGCGAGCTGCGCGTCATACTGACGTCACCCAAATCCTGCATCGCGCAAGCAGAGTTTACCGCGCGACTAGCATATATACAACTTCCCGACATCAATCAGCGGGCAGTTGCCCACCAGACACGACACCCGTCTGGTCGGAGGATCCTCCCTTTTCTATGGTGGTATGAGTGAACATTACACCCTGTTCCTCGTGCCTCTATATTGGACAAATACTAAACAAACTACTACACTACTACTACTATGCTACAAATATACACTTTTCAGGGAGTTGGAGTCCACCTGGGCTGTCATGGAGTTCGATTACGGTATACATGATAGAACTGGAATCAAAGTACCAAAAGCTAGTGAGGAACTTGTAGAGACGCTGGAAGATAACCAGGTGATGATAAGCATAACACTCACATGCAGCACTCCGGTGTGATTATACAACACCAGCTGTGCTGGATGTTACTCTTGCATTGCCTTAAAAGTTAAAAGGATAATGATAAAGACGTTTAAGCTCGCTTGCACCACAGATCACTTAATTCGGTTAACGCTAATCGAATTTAAAACATTTTGATATTTCTGTCAACCGTTAGAAGTTGACACAGACAGAATGATTTTCAAATACGTTTTATTAAATGTTAAATTTAGTGATCTGTGGTGCAAGCGGGCGTTAGTGTGTTTTTTTAAAGTAAATAGTATACTTACAAACTTAACATTACATTATTATTAAAGTCAATGATATTATAGGTATAAAGATGTACGAGTACATAGGTTACCTACCCAACATTCGATCTTAAAAAAGGCACTATGTCACATTATTAGAAGACACGTGGAAGTACAAGTAGGACGGCATGTCGTTATTATCGGGAGCAAAAAAGGGACAAGACCAAAAACACTTTGCTAATTAGCCAAGTTTTGACATGTCACTTGCGAAGCGCGTTTAGCCTATCTACCATTTAAAGTAGTGACTTATAAAGTAGCGTTTTTCTCCTGCGTTGATTATAGAATCAAGTACAAAATATGATGTCATCCAAGTTCGTTGGCTTCTTTGAAATGGAGGTGACAAAATGGCAGAAGAAACTAGGCACTGCCGATGCTGTGATCGCACTATGGTTTGAAGTGCAACGTAAATGGCAGTATTTGGAAAGTATTTTTGTCGGATCCGACGATATTCGTGCGCAACTACCTGAGGATTCGAAGAGATTTGATCACATAGACAATGATTTTAAGGTATGTTTATACGTCGTTCATACGTCTTTTTAGCATACTTGATTATTATAAATAAAGTTATTCATGATAACAATAATTTCGCCGTAGGAAATGCTAAAAGATATCGCGACGACTCCAAACGTAATAGAAGCCACCAACAAACCGCATCTGCAAGAGAACCTCGAAGAACTAATGTCTGCACTCAATCTGTGCGAGAAGGCGCTAAATAATTATCTCGAGACAAAGCGACTGGCTTATCCTCGTTTTTACTTCGTGTCTTCTGCAGATTTGCTTGGTAACAATAAATAAGAGCTGTTCATTCATCAACATCAGCCATAACATACATATCTCTCTGACGAAGATCGAACTTAATGGCGAGCATTACACGCCACTATTTTCGATCTTTGTCATTCTGATGAATCTGTTTGTCTGTATCGCGAAGATCGTCGCACCGCCGCCCATCGATCGAATCTACGGCTATAATCATTACTTATTATGGCCAGTTAAACCGAATTCGTTTTGGATTCCACCAGTTATGAGCACGCATTTAATACGACTAATTCTTAGATTGACTCATTTCATAGGCCGCTGAGCGACTGACAAGTTAAATGCTATCATTTTATAAAAACTAATTTGAAAATCGGTCAAAAGTTATCTCTGATATAAATAACGTCATGGTCGTCAGATATCCTGTCGAACGGCAACAACCCGCCAGCGGTTTCGCGGCACTTGCCGAAGTTGTACGACAATATAGCCGTCCTCGTGTTCCCCAACGCGACCAGCAAGCAAGCCTACGAGATGGTATCCAAGGAAAACGAAGAGCATGTGCCTTTTAAAGCACCCTGTTGCGACTGTTCTGGAAAGGTTCCCATTTAATTATCTAGCCATTTTCATCTTAATAATAGGTTCAATTTAAAAATTATTGAAAGGGTTGGTATCTATGTATATTTATGTTATACCATTGAACAATTAGGTGCAATTTATACTACAAACGTAGGGGAGGTCAGCTCAAAACGGCCATAGGAGGCAAAGCGGCCACGCATAATTTTTCGGTTATTTGAAATGATAGCGCGGCGTGGCCGATCTGTCCACATAAACAATCTCCCGCCCCGTGCCGTTCAGGCATTGGGTAGCAGTGGGACCAAGCGCGTAGCTGCAGTGACGAAATATATTTATTTGCGTGTTTTGTTAAGAAAATGTAAGGTGAGTTCAATCTGCTTTGGTCAAACCTCTTTATATTTCAATGCTTTTATTGAACGTGTACTGTTACTTATCTATTTGGCTTTGTTTGTGTTCTATTCTCTCTGAAATATAATAAATAATGTGAGAGCAGTTCATTATTAAAACAAAATGGCCGAAAAAGGCAAAGCGGCTTGGGCAAAGCGGCCAACTGACCGCTTTGCCCTTTGTAAAATTAGATTCGATAGATAATGCTTCATTAGTTTGTTTAGATGCTTGAGTTGATGCTGACAAAGAGAAAACAGTGATGAAGAACTTAAAAAAGAGCTAAAACTCGTGCGAATACTATGTGAAAAAAGACTGTAACTAGGGATGATACTGAAAAGCACAAGGACAATGTCACAACCCAACATTATTTTTGCTTGATTTGCAGGGAGCCATACAAAGATCCACCCGTAGAGGACTGGATTCGCTATGGTGACTGCCAGATAAGGGCTCATGAAGCGTGTACGACATACTCCGGAATTGGAGCTACTGTGATAAGTAGTGATAACTGTCAAGAAATCTGATCTGATATATTTTTTATTTTATTTTACTTGTTTTATAAGACAGTCTTTAAATTTTACAGCCTTCATTTTAATAGAAGATGACAACTGATGTTGATTGCTGTTGAAGTAAAGTTTTGAACTAAATATAACAATTTATTTAAGTTAAATTACCTACCCTCAAGACTGATTGTGATTAAAATAAAGTATAAGATGCCGATTATTTTACATACTTAAATGATATATAATATTTTTGGTATTTTCATTTTGTCGAGCACGATATTTTTCAACATAAAACAAATACAATTCTTGTATACTTTTGGGGTGGCCATGTTGCCCCTACCCCCATGGCCGCTTTGGGCGACCACTCGGGCAAAGCGGTTTTTTGACAAGTTTTCGTAATTTACAAATCACATGGTTATTATTAAATTTGCGCGAATTTTAATTTCTCATTTATAAAATTTTATAAATTCTCTGGCTATTAGTGTAAAATTCACTTTAAAAGCTTATCGTTTAATAAGTTTTTTTTTAACTCAAAGTTAACATAGCCGCTTTGAGCTGACCTCCCCTATTTAACGTTTGCTTGTTTTTGTTGTTATGTCATTACTTTTTCTTTAGATGACTTTCCATAACCCATTCTTCGTATTACATGACATGTTCATGTTACGTCCTCTCTGTAGAAGCTTCTCCCTCAGTATGTAAAATTGTGTATCAGGTGGAAACTTGGTTGAACCGAGTGACAGACTGCATGCGGTACACTCTTCGTGATATCTTCGAGCACTCCGTCAAGTCGTACGAGGATAAAGTGCGAGAAGAGTGGGTGTTTGACTGGCCCGCGCAGCCTGCCCTCGTCGGCACCCAGATCTGGTGGACCACTGAGACTAACCAAGCTTTTGAGAAACTTGAAGAAGGTATGAAACATTTCCGTGCACTTTGTGTACAGTCAGTGGACAGAGAGAGAGCCCAACTTACCTATTGGTTACTTGTTAATGGGGATATTGTGATCGATTCACCGGCTGTACAATGTTCCTTAAGGCTATGGCAGACACGATACTTGTAGGATCGGCAATTAGCGATAAACGCTTTGGAAAGCTACAGCTACTGTGCACTCATTTGCATGCCAGTCGATTTTAGTGAGGTTTTGACATCTGCTGCCTTCTGCAAAACACGGCTCAATGCTTTCATTTTACCACGATCCAATGCAAAAATCACCGATAGCAGATGGCAAAAGTATCATGTCTGCTGACTGCTTTGGACCTTAATTCCTCAAATGTAACCAATAAGAAACTTATAGGTTACGAGAATGCATTGAAAGATTACCAGAAGAAACAAATCTCCCAGTTAAGCTCGTTGATAATGTTGCTACTGGGCGACCTGACAGTCGGCGACCGACAGAAGATTATGACCATCTGTACCATCGACGTACACTCTAGGGATGTGGTCGCCAAGCTCATCGTCGCTAAGGTGGAAACATCTAATGCTTTCCAGTGGCAGAGCCAGCTGAGGTACTTCTAGCTATTATTTTATGTGTGTCATTTGAATTAGTTTTCGAGTAGTAATAAAATGAGTCTTGGATGTTTATAAGAATGATAAAATAAATGTGATTACCTTGAGATACCTGTGAGATTCTTACTAATTAGTTTTTTTTTTGTTATTGTCGCTTTTTAATTCTTGTCCACCGGTTAAGACTTGTCTCAAAAACTATAATTATATATTTTGTTATAAAAGTCGGTTGCACCTTTTTCAGGCATCGCTGGGATATGAATTTGGGCAATTGCTTCGCGAATATATGTGACGCACAGTTTTTGTATGATTACGAGTACCTTGGAAACACGCCTCGGCTTGTAATCACCCCACTGACTGATCGCTGTTATATCACATTGACACAGGTAATAACACTTGTCATCATCTCCCACAAATAGGGTTAGTGATGAGTATGAATTATTCTACACTTCAGACTCGAAGCGTTAAGACTGCGCCGAGTCACAAGTGGCGCCCCCAATCGCCTTTCTAAGAAATTTCACAGATTTTTTAATTAAAACGTAAAAAAGAAGACGGATGAATTGTAGCTCATAAAGATAACTTGCTTTTGACACTATATTCATAGCTTTATATCCCATAGTTTTATCGTATTCAACTAAACGGAAACCGATTTCCGTGACTCGGCGCAGTCTTAACAACAACATAATTGGCATAATAGGCAATATAATTATTCAGTCTTGCATAACATGGCAGCGCATCTGGTCGCCAGCATGTACCGCCCATGCACAGCATTAGCTGTTCCGAAAGATTTCTCCTGACTTTACAGTTCATGAGTGCACGAGTCATAAAGGTTTGTTGGTTAATTTCGCTGTTTCAAAAAACTAAACTATATATTTGCGAGCACTGGCCACCGTGCTCATACTTGGATGCGCTTTAGTAAGAAGCACCTAAGTAGTCATGAGGTTTCGGAGTCTCTAACACATGCATTGTTTGCTTAAAAGTAGGCTCCAAACACAACCCCTTTTGTAAAGTGAAGCATAAATAAACACTTAATTTTTTATTTATGAACTCTCGGTGATTTATATTATGTCGGTTACCTTCAGTCCTTTTATTGTTTTTGTAGGGTTCCGACCTAAAAACTGGTAACTTTACATCACTTTTTCTGTCCATCCGTCACAGCAGTTTTTCTCGAGTTCTATGCAACGTAGGTATTTCAATGTTGTCATAATGTTCAGTAGGCCAATTCTCGTACTTAAAAAACGTTCAAATTCAAGTCGCAATCTCATCTCAGCGACAATCAATGTCAAAAACCTGTCAAAAATGTATGTAAATTGATTGTAATTTTGACAGATTGAGACTGAGATTAGAATGCGAACGGTCTTAAAAATACGGAAATTGCCCCTCTGATTTCCAGTCAGATACCAAAATTATTTTTTAAAGAATTATTCAGTCAGGGAAAAATAAAGGTCCCGTTTGTTCGTGTTTGGTATCGTCTATAAGGTCTTAAAAACATTTTTTTATAATGTTTAGTTTAGCGGCCCTGAAGATATAGCTCAAAATTCGCAAAAAAAATACCGTTAACCCCTCTCCCGCCCTTATCTCCTAGGTTTTTAAAGCTAAAATATTGATTTTAATAGAGTTATTAGCTAATGATCCATATTTTGCAGGCGGTTACAGCAGTTTACGACACTTATAAAAAATAATGATTAAAAAAGAAATAGGTGCTAACTTACGAAGGTCTTTTAACAAACTTAAAAAAAAAAAAAGTTACGTACCTGAATCATAATAATGCAGATCTTTTTTTCCGTTACACCATGTCAAGATTAATAGTTGAGTGTTTAGCTTTAGATGTAGGTATAGTTTAGGAGCTAGCGCACGTTTGTTACTTTCGCACAGTACAATACTTACGGTAGCAGGCTAGCGACCGTTCTGTATCCGCTCCGTTCTCAGTGTATTTTGGTTTGCAATCTTAATTTTATGGGCTCGACTCACTCTTGGCCATTTTCTTATACCTCTGACAGACGACGAACCCACCAGCAACCTTATTGCAACGATTATAAAGATCTGATGATTTTGACAATAGGTAAAATATTTATCCGTAATCTGTCGTGTTCGGTTTCAGAGCCTTCATCTGGTAATGGGTGGAGCCCCCGCCGGGCCCGCTGGTACTGGAAAGACGGAAACCACGAAAGATTTGGGCAGAGCTCTGGGCATCATGGTCTATGTGTTCAACTGTTCTGAGCAAATGGATTACAAGTCCTGCGGCAATATTTATAAAGGTTTTGTTTTAATTACTTTAATTACATTTATTTTGTGCCCATACGCGTTACCTTTCTTGATGATGACAATCGTCCCGCTTTATCTCAATTTATTGGGGATCGGTGGCGCAGCACTCCTTATTTTCTTCCACACATTTCCATAATAGGTTTAAAGAAATTTAATTCTCATAAGAACTATAAAAACAGTTCGCTTACAATGAGATACTTAAGTGATTATAACTATGTAGTACATTAGTTAGTTACCTCTAGGGTGCTGGAGACATTATATTAGTAATTTTAGCTAGTAGGTACCATTAATTAGTTACTTCTAGGGTGTTGGAGACATATTACTATGTGTTATAAATCGACCTCCAAAAAAAAAGGAATCGGATGTTTGCATTCTAAGACACAGATTCTAAGACAATTTATTGACTGTTTGTAACTACCAACTATTTAAATTCGGCGATCTAAATGGAATTTCTTGCCTTTTAATGAAGGTCTATGTCAAACTGGCGCATGGGGCTGCTTCGACGAGTTCAACAGAATCTCAGTGGAGGTGTTGTCTGTAGTGTCAGTACAAGTGAAGAGTGTGTTGGATGCCATTAAGGCTAAGAAAAAGAAGTTCGACTTTATGGGAGAATTCATCGTTTTGATACCCTCCATTGGTATGTTCATAACGATGAACCCCGGCTACGCGGGCAGGACTGAGTTGCCTGAGAACTTGAAAGCACTGTTCAGGTGAGTTTGGGCAAAGCGTTTTGTTTTCATTTAGAATATGTATATATTATATTATATACAGGGTGTCCCACGGATATGCCACATGGAGGGAAAGTACCTTGAATATTGTAAATGGAACATTTTACTGAAAGAAGACATTATTTGAATTTAAAAAACAATTTAAACTGCATTCATAGGCTCGTGTTTACGAGCCTACAGTCCAGCCGTCACGGTCGAGAGAAAGCGTTCCTGACACCTGTCAGTGCGAGAGTTAATTAATTATAAGAATGTGCATGCGTCAAAATGTTATGACTTTTGAATTTTTTTTAAATGTTTGTTAGTTAGCCCTCAAGTTTGCGATACCTGGAAAAGGCCGCTAAGTTGTAAGTACCTGCATTTGTAAACAACACCAAAATGTACACTTAGTATGCAAATAAATCTTTGACTTTGACTTCGTTTGTATGAAACTGACGGGCTTTGCTACAATATGTTTAGGGTTGAGTACTTGCGTACCTAAAGTATGAAAATCTATCTGACCGTCCGCTGGAACTTTTTAACCCTAAAAGGTAGGCAGTTTAATTATTTACTGTGTACGTGCTATATTAATAACGTGATCTTAGAAAATTTGTTATAAAAGTTCTCATAACCCTCCAAGCAGAACATAAAATTTCGAAAATTGGAATCGTTTTTCTTACTTCTATGGAAGCAACACCAGGCATGTTAATACCCGGTTTCGAAGATACTATCGCACATTGCAAATGCCGCTGCGAGCTTTGGCCGACTTAATGATCGTGTCTGGAGATTCCATGATCTGGAGCTGCTGACAAAAATTATTGTTTATAAGGCACTAATTATACCTGTCCTACTATTCTCCGATATATGGCGCAGAGACATAGTCTCTACAAACCAGACAAACCAGAGGCGCAGAGACATGTGACATCTACCAACCCGCACTGGGCCCGCGTGGTGGATTACGGCCCACTCCCTCTGACCGAGAGGAGGCCTGTGTCCCAGCAGTGGGAATATTACAGGCTGATTATGCTTATGCTAAGTATTCATGTAGAATTAATTTGCATGCCCTAAACAGCCAAACTATGGACTTTACATTAAAACACCAAGTTTTACAACTGGTAACACCTATATTTTCTGCAAATAAATGATTCTTATTTTTATTGAAACAGGCCATGCGCAATGGTAGTACCGGATTTTGAGTTGATCTGCGAGATCATGTTGGTGGCTGAAGGGTTCCAAGACGCTCGCCTGCTAGCACGCAAGTTCATAACTCTGTATACACTGTGTCGTGAGCTGCTATCTAAACAAGACCACTACGATTGGGGGCTTAGGGCCATCAAATCTGTGTTGGTGGTTGCCGGCTCTTTGAAGGTAAATTTGTCCAAAGAATTCATCCATCATCATTATGTTTTTTTAGGGGTCAGCGACCGCTGGTAGTGTTGTTACATGAATTATGAGTTGAAAACATATATTTTATCGTGTTTAGGTATCGATACCAACGAAGTAGTATATACAAAAAAATACGTTTTTTTTACTGATAAGTCAAGTGAATACACTGTAATAATAACAATACACAATAAACACACTGCGTTCGACAACCCCACAAAAAATAATCATCAAATTAATAATTATTTATTTATTTATTGATATCGATCGTTCGGCCTTGTCGTTTTTTGCGATTTCTACCAGACACAGTGATTTGCCTGGACATAAAATGGGGCTGTCGTTGGTGCAAATAATAACTATACAATACACTAAAATAGATACACAGATATACAGAGTTGATATGACAGAGGGGCATTAAAGTTCACTACGTAATACGTATACTATACTTGTTTAGTATTAATTCGATACGGTATAAAAATAAAAAGCACCGAAAATGAGATTTTCTTCCTACAAACAAATTAAATAGCTTAGAAATCAGAATAAAGCGCAACCAGCCTTTGTAATGAAAGTGCAAGTGTGTGTGTATGCATTGCCATCTTTTTAGCGAAAATATTTGGTTGTACTCGTACTTGTTTGTGAATTGCATCAGATCGGCAACAACGCATCGTAGGTTATACTCAGATTTATCGTTTTAAGGTGCATGACCTATGCGTATAGACATAATCAGCTGTTAGGAAAGATACACTGTGTTCAAACGGGTCAAAAACTTAAAAATCATTTGCGACTAAACCAATGCGCCTATTTAATTGATTTTTGGTACAGAGCTTGAAAATGGTATCTAGTATAGGCAGTTTAAAGGAGAGCCCCTCTGTCGTAACAACTCTGTTTTAAATATCCTAAATAATAGATGCATAAATACGCACATACTAAATATATAAGCAACGAAAATAAATGAAGACTATAGATAATTACAGTTACGAGAACAAGATCACAACGACAAGTAATATTCCATCACGAGACTTTTAAACACAAGTAACGACTGCGCGCGTTTTATTTCATCTGGCAATGCATTCCACAAACGAGCGGCCTGGACAGTAAAGGATTGGTCGAGGAATGTTGTGGAATGCACAGGCATTTTACGCTTCAAGTTATCTGATGACCTTAAAAAATTCGTCTGGGAGTCATTCGCAATGAAACTGGAAACGTTTCTTGTGATAGAGAGAGGTGGAAGGGGAAAAGAGAAAGGGAAAGAATATAAGCATTCCAGCGAAGGCGAATTGGTAACCACTTGAGCTTCACACGAAAATAGATGATAGATCCTCAGTGAGATGCATACGCGTGGAAAAGTAATCTTGAGATATTTGATTTAATACATATGAAGCTAGAATAGTTAATCACTTAAACATAAACCCCTTATCTTCTAGCGAGGTGACCGCCTAAGACCAGAGGACCAAGTGCTAATGAGAGCGCTGAGAGATTTCAACATCCCTAAAATCGTGACAGATGATATGCCTGTTTTTATGGGCTTGATCGGTGACCTATTCCCGGCACTTGATGTGCCCAGAAAGCGTGACTTGGACTTTGAAAAATGCTTGATAGAGGGCGCTCTGTCTATGAAGCTCCAGCCAGAGCCTGGTTTTATTTTAAAGGTCAATTTAAGTTATTAGTAGCTTTTTTCTCTAGAATTCGTGATGATTTTAGTACTTAGTGATGTTATTTTTTAGATGGTGCAACTAGTGGAACTGTTTGCCGTGAGACACTCGGTCTTCATCAATGGATTTGCAGGGACTGGCAAGACTATGGTGTGGCAGTGTCTCAATAGGACTTACTACATGTTGAAACAGAAGCCGTTTTACAATGACCTTGATCCTAAAGCCGTGACTAATGACGAATTGTTCGGTATCATAAACCCGGCCACTCGAGAGTGGAAAGACGGCTTATTCTCGACGATTATGCGCGATATGGCTAATATGCCCGGAGATGGTCCAAAGTGGATCGTACTTGATGGGGATATCGACCCTATGTGGATTGAAAGCTTGAACACTTTGATGGACGACAATAAAGTTGGTTACACCCTAAAAATGCTTTAGAAATACTTAGTTGGGTTTTCTTACATTTATTTATTATACATAATACTTCCAAGGTGCTGACGTTGGCCAGTAACGAACGAATCGCTTTGACTAAATCAATGCGACTGCTGTTTGAGATAGCTACTTTGAGGACAGCCACTCCTGCTACGGTGTCTCGAGCTGGTATTCTGTACATTAATCCACAAGATTTAGGATGGAATCCGTAAGTATTCAAAGTCAAAGCATTTATTTCAAATAGGCACATTTGAACGTCAACATTTACATTAAAACAGAATCGATTCTAGCCGTCCCTTCCAAAAGGTAGTTCGTATGGAGAAGAATGGGCAAGAAACTCCACCGTTACTCTTTTAAAATGTGTTACAATATTATGTATACATTAAGTATAATTATATGTGAAGACGATGCACCTATAATAAAATTACCCTACCACAATAGGTAAAAATAATTTAATAAACGTAGCAATGATAAATAAGTTAATTAAGCGATAGATACATGGTGTCCACATATTTACAAACATTGTAAAAGTATACGATTTCCCAAATTATGTAAACAAGTAATATGTCAGTGTGTGAGTTAAAGTAATCACAGAATGTAAATCAATGTCATAAAAATAATTATCTATACAATTAAAGTAGCAACAAGTTTGATTTTGTCTAAACCCTAGATTGTCCTATGGAGCTGGACCAGCATGTTTCCAAGCATTCTTATCTTGGATATAAATATAATCCCCTACTTTGTAATAAATGCTTGTTTCCAAAGTGAACTTTATAAATGACGTTAAATTTTCTTTTATTTAATTGCACTAATTGAGAAGGTATTTTGTTGTAGCATTTAACACACTAGGTACCCCATAAAATGTATGTACTTTAGTTAATCTGAAAAATGGTTGATCTATTTTATCTTTATTTCTAGTATTAAAATGATGTCTATCACTAATTTTATTAAAAAGATGCAGATTTTTTCTTACTTAGGTACATAATATTTTCATAAATGAATTGTCAAGGTACCGTCATAATATAAAACTTTTTAAATAGTTCCTGAAAGATTCGCGGTGAAGTAAATTGTAAATGGCTCTGACAGCTCTTTTTTGCAAAATAAAGATGGATTCAATGTCAGCAGTCTGACCCCACAGTAAAATGCCATACGACATAATGCTATGGAAGTAGCTAAAATAGACCAAACGCGCGGGTTCTAGGTCTATTTGACACAATTAGGTACTGTGTCACGTCCACGGATGTTTGTACTTCGTGAGAGACGTCCAACACGATATAATGATTTACGTATGTGAATTCATAATACAGATAATACACTGAAGGCAGATTTAAATAATCATTTCATGTAATTTTTATCAGGTTTGTAGCATCATGGATAGAAACAACGAGAGACAACGAATCTGAGAAGGCTATGTTAACAATAATGTTCGACAAGTACATACCGTCATTGCTAGAATCGTGTAAGAAGTACAAAAAAGTCACTCCGCTTACAGAGCTGCAACAAATACAGCTCAGCTGCTATCTACTCGAGTGTTTTCTGAACAAGACCTTGCTGCCCAGTGATTGTCCTAAAGAATGGTGAGGAAAATGATCACTATTGTATTATTTACAACATAAAATTAGTTCAGTCTCATCTTTCGTGGTGGGTTCAGAACCGTCTGAACAAAGAGCTCGTTCACTTGCAGATATTATTGTGTTCTTATTTCAAATGATTTTTTCAGGTATGAAATTTATTTCGTTTTTGCCGTGATATGGGGCTTCGGTTCCAGTCTGTTCCAAGATCAGCTCGTTGACTGGCGTAATGAGTTTAGCAAATGGTTCTGCAACGAGTTCAAACAGATCAAATTCCCCTCCACGGGCAATGTGTTCAGCTTCTTCATAGATCCCGAGACCAAAAAGTTCTTACCTTGGTCCGAAAAAGTGGAAGGTTTTGAATTGGATCCCGATATGCCACTTCAGGTAAGGACAAGAAAAAAGACATACCTAAGGACTTTCTAAAGACAGTGTGGCGTCACGTGTATTCTTTTTATAACTGAGGTACAGTGGCGTACTTGGAATATTACGTTTGTTACGTTAACCCTTTAAATTCTCGAGCTTACTTTCATCCTAGATTTTCTCCTTCAGGCCGCTATGGCAACTGTATTTCGCAACTAGTTGTCAACAAAGAAATTACTTTCTTCTATGCAAACGGTTACCAAAGAAGAACTTTATTTCTTACTTGGCAAGTGGTTGCGAATTAAGAATTCCTTGAAAATCGTGGTAGCGATAGAAGAATTTTCTTTCGTAGTTCACTACTATGAATAGATTGCCTATAAGATATAATTATAAGAGAGATTATAAGGTATGGTGATAAGAGCCTAGCCAAGCCAAACAAGGTGAAAATGTGCTTAATAATACCCGTGACAATAGTCGACACAGTAGGTACTGACTTCTGAACCATGCCAGGGTTAAGTTTCAGGTAATCAATATGTTGTAGTGACATATTAAGCCGTAATAAAGGTAAGGGTATTTTAATAACTAACCCATACAATTATAAACAGATTCTGGTATACTTAACACTTATTTAAAAAGTGATAACAAAAGGGGTAATCATTTCAAATTTCAACTTACTCAACACTTATTTAAAAAGTGATAACAAAAGGGGTAATCATTTCAAATTTCAACTTACTCAACACTTATTTAAAAAGTGATAACAAAAGGGGTAATCATTTCAAATTTCAACTTACTCAACACTTATTTAAAAAGTGATGACAAAAGGGGTACTTAATCATTTCAATGCAGTGTCCAACGGCAATTTCATTTTTTTTTCAAATCATTAATCGCTGAATTGATTTCATTATCAATCTCCTCGTATTCCTTCCTTTTTTTTTTAGTGGTCTTTTTTAAATCATAATACGTAGCTGCAGTTTCTGATTCCAATATATCAAGTAATTGTGCTAACGTTGGATCTTCCTTCCTATGTAATTATTTATTTTAAAATTCTAACCTTCAATATAATAATATTGTTGTATTTTCTATTTTTTGTATTATATATTGTATGTTCTATTGGTTTCATCCTCAGTTTATGAAAATGTTTATTAAATTATTGGATTTCTTCACCAACTGGACTTTTCGCCGATTACATACATACTCTATTCCTTTCTCTACCAATTGTTTAGGCACGCGAGCAAGCCCGACATATCTCGCTACGTCTTCTTTTTACTCTTGTTTTTATTTGTGACGAGTTAGTTTTTTTTCCACAAGGAACGGTTGTAGTGATAGTAGCATCCCTTGGTATCCAAGAGATAATGCGAGACTGGATTAACTTCTTTAATTCGGAAGTAGAGCGAAAAATAAAGTTATAATGTGGATCTTTTCATCATAGCCATGAATCGTATATAATTGCTTCAAACTTTTCGGGATGTGTGACAATTATAATAATTTAAACTGCATGTACGACTTTCACTTTCGTTCTCTGATCATCAACTTCACCTTCAAGACGCTTAGGAGACAGGTAGTACCTTTTCCACCCATGCCCCTAAAACAGTTCTCAGTCGGAACTATGTAGAACACACAACTAGTCGATCAGAAATCCGAAGTCACTTAAGTAAACAAAAAACATACCAATTATAATTCGTCTTAAAATTTATCCACCTTAATATTCCCAGTCATGCTTGGTTTCGACGTCGGAGACGACGCGAACAAGGTTCTTCATGGACCTGTTGATAGCGAAGACCAAACCGGTGATGTTAGTCGGGAGTGCAGGCAGCGGCAAGACTGTGAGCGTGGCGGCGAAACTCAACTCGCTGCCTGACTCGTACGCCGTCACCAATGTACCACTCAACTTTTACACTACATCAGGTACTTACCTATAGGTTCAGGCTGGCAGGGATGTTGCCGCGTAACGTGTTACTATGGATTCAGTAGATGATTTTGAACCATACATTTTGTTTCTATGAAAAGGCAGATTTGTTTTTGATAACCGACGATAATCTAGGGGATCTAGAATCATGTGCCCTGTATACTAATGATATGTCAATGTATGTATGTATTATGTATTATGTACAATCAATTAGACAGCATTTCGCCTGCATAGCCGACGATTGAGCGACCAATGATGACAATCCATTGGTGATCCGGCTGTTATATGCAATAGCGGGACTCGTAGTTTTAGGCTAAGCGCGCACTACGAATGTAAAACGTTGCGCGCACTGCGATAAAAAATCACTTTAGAATTCGCTTCAAAAGTTATTTGCTTTTGCGATTTAATTTCGCGTGAACATACGATTAATAAAATCGCATAGCAGTGCGCGCTAATCCTTACTCTCCTTATTTAAAGTTTCCCCATTATTCTCAATGGCTCAGTGCCGTAATGTTTCCTTTTATTTCAAGAACGTTGTTCAATGTCTTGCAACCACTGCTATAACCTATTTTGTTGCAGAAATGATTCAAAGAGTTTTAGAGAAGCCTTTGGAGAAGAAATCAGGTCGCAATTTCGGGCCACCGGGCAGCAAGTTTATGATCTATTTTGTAGACGATATGAACATGCCTGAAGTAGATACGTACGGCACAGTGCAGCCGCATACTCTAATCAGACAATTCATGGATTATAAGCACTGGTAACTAGAAACTTAATTTATGGTCTAAACTCACCACTTTAATAGTTAATACAGCAAGTTGGCGATACGGCAGAGTACACAGAAGGTATCTGGCCTGAATTAAATATGAAAAGCTTAAATTAGGAAGAATTTGTCCAGCTGTAAGATTAGGATACAAGCGGACAATAGAAACACATCTGTTAAAAACGAAGTACTTAATCAGTTCAAATATGTGCATTATTTCAGGTACGACAGACAGAAGCTGTCACTGAAGGACATATCGAACTGCATGTTTGTGGCGTGCATGAACCCAACAGCTGGCTCCTTCACTATTGACTCGCGGTTGCAGAGACATTTCTGTACATTCGCAGTCAGGTAACGCACGTTTTCAGATATATATAATAATAGCTTCTGCTGGCGGGTTCGCCGGTATGGATATCGGAAACGTTCCAAGGGGAACGTGCTACTGGGATAAATAGTATGCTATCATCCAAATCCATTCTGTCGTTAAGGGGGAAGCGCCAGGCTGCCCGCGAAATTAAAATGTTCTTACGTTTTTTGCAATTTGCAGGTCAGTGTAAGGTTGAACAAAATATGATTCGCGACCGAACCAAGTGTGTATTTACAGAATTATAATCATTAAAATCACCAATACAACCCGATTATAGTTCTTAATATTCTTATTGAATGACAATTTCATAATTACTTATTTGTATTGAAATTCTTTGTTAAGTTAAATATGTTCCAAATATCCGTTACTTCCCTTTTCTTAGTACTATTTAAACACAAATTAAACTCGGAATTAAAATAGGCGTGTCCATGTTAACAATGTTTAATTTTGAACGGTTGTTAGTTTCCCAGGACAGGACGCGTGCCACCACATCTATAAAAGCATCCTGAGCCAGCACCTGGGCAATATCGCGAACAAGTTCGTGCCAGCAGTCCAACGCTACACGGAGGTCCTCGTGTTCGTAGCGCTGGCACTGCACACCAAACTCTCCAGCACATTCCTGCCCACCGCCATCAAGTTCCACTACATATTCAACTTGCGGGACCTCTCCAATATATTCCAGGTATTAGGTTTTAAACAAATTTTAAATATCATTACCATTAAACAGCATTTTGGCACATTTTTTCGCTAACCATATTCCTCTCTCCATAACCTTTATCATATCATATTCTTTATTTATAGTTTTTATTTGGTGATTGTTGTTAATGACTTCTGGTGACCACGACGAATGATTGAAACGAACTTATTTGAGAATATGATAATATTTACTGAAAAAACTATATAAAGCAACATGTTTAAAATGTTACAATAAAATACCTCCCCACATACTTCAAATGAATGAAACGAAATTTAAATCGCACACTATACAGCCAAGCATATTATAAGTTGGGGATTACATCACTGACAAAAATGCTTGGCTCAGCGCTGGTCCTGCTCCACCATGGCGCATAAAGTAATTGATTAGCATTCGAAAATATTGTTGAAGCTGATGAAGGTTGTAAAATCTATCTTTGCTTTGTATAAATTCAATCTCTTAGTATCGTATAATTTCATAGCACATGTGTGAGCACTATGTACCTACTATAAAGCTTACTGGGTTCGTCTTTCATTGACTTGAATGTGCTCTGGCGGCTGAGAGTATCTGATGCTCACCCAAATGTGTCGCTGGTGGTGGCGTATGTATTGCATAATTAAGTTCCGTTCAAAATGGTTGTGCTGAATGGTGCTGATCCATACGTCATGTTCGTGAACGGGCGCCGTCAGTAGGCACTGGTCATTTCTTAGCTGCCAGGGCTTATTTTAGTTCCTGAATTGTTTTTATCTTTTTATTACGGACGTTTTTAACGTGCACGTCTTTCTATATCGTTCTCACATGTATAATTTCAACATGAATGATGTAACCTCTTTGTTGTAACAATATTTTGATTTAAAAGAGTGTCCATGGAGTTTCTTGCCCGTTCTTCTCCATAGGTACTACAACGCTTTGGAATGCGCAACTAACTTTCTTATCTTATTATTATTTCATATCTTACTTATCTTTCTGACTGACCGACCCCTTGGAAATTCAAAAGGGCCTGTAATTGGTTTATTTGAAATAAATGCTTTGAGTTTGAGTTTGAGTCGAATGAGGAGCCAATTGAGTATCTTGCGAAAGTTGTTGTACTAAATTTCATTATGAACTCGAACTCGATCCCTTCCTTACTCATGAAACAGCCACATTCTCACTCCCACAGAAATATGAAGCTAGTTGCCCATTCCAAAGCGTAGTAGGTACCTATGGAGAAGAACGGGCAAGAAACTCCATGGACACTCTTTTAAATTATATTGTTACATAAATATTAGTTACATCATTAATCTTGTATATAGGTATAATTATAATATGTGAGAACGATGTAAATAAAATGTACACATTGAGTGTCCAGTGTACAGCAAATATAAATTCAAACAAAACAATCCATAATAAAATAATTAAAAATAAGCCGTGGTGGCTAAGAGATGACCAGTCCCAACTGACAGCGCCCGTTCACGAACATGACGCATGGATCAGCACCATTCAGCTCAACCATTTTGAAGGGAGCTAAATGATCCAACACACGCGCCACCGTCAGCGAGACATTTGAGTGAGCATGACATCTATCAGCCGCCAGGACACATTCAAATCAATGAAAGACATTACCCGGTAAATGGTAGCTCGATAGTACATAGTACTCACACTTGTCCTATGCAATTATATAATACAAAGGAGATTGAGTTTATACAAAGCAAAGGTAGTCTTACAATCTTCAGCAGCTCCAACAGTATTTTCAAATGTTAATCAATTAGTTGTGGTTGTGGAGCAGGACCAGCATTGAGCCAGGCATTTTTATCAGCGATATAATCCCCCAACTTATAATATGCCTGGCTGCATAGTGTGCGTTTTATACAAACTTTGAATTTCGTCTCATTCAGTTGAAGTATGTGGGGAGGTATTTTATTGTAACATTTTAAACAGTACCCCATGAAAGATGAGTCCACTTTAGCCAGTCTGAAACCTGGTTGAACTAATAGGTCCCTATTTCTGGTACTTTAATTATGTCTATCACCTCTTTTAGTAAAAAGATGTACATTTATTCTTACGTACATGATGTTTTCATAGATATATTGACAAGGTACCGTCAAGATCTTAATAACCTTAAACAGTTCCCTTAGAGAATCGCGCCTGCGGAGATTATATATGGCTCTGATGGCTCTTTTCTGCAGAATAAAAATAGAATCGACGTCTGCAGCCCGTCCCCAAAGTAAAATACCGTAAGACATGATACTATGAAAGTAACTAAAATAGACTAACCTCGCGGTATCTACATCGGTAAATTGACGGATTTTTCTGACAGCATATGCTGCTGAACTTAGCCGTCCCGCCAGAGATGTTAAATGAGAACCCCATTGAAGCCTCGAGTCGAGCGTGATCCCCAGGAAAACAGTTTTATCGACGAATTCTAGTTTCTCTTGATTCAATACTATCTCACAATCACTACTTTTGACATTAGGTAAAGAAAATCGTATACACTTAGTTTTTTCCCATTTAATACTAAATTATTAGCAGTGAACCAATTATGGACCTGCATTAGGGCGTTATTAACGTCGTCAAAATTTGTAGCACTTCTTTCTACCTTAAAGATTAAAGAAGTATCGTCAGCAAATAACACCATTTGTGGTTGATTTTTTTATAAATGGAGTAGATAATTAATATACACTAAAAAGAGGAAAGGACCCAATATCGAGCCTTGTGGAACTCCCATTTCTACTTTTAAACTAAGTGAATTGACACCATATATTTGAACTTGCTGCTGCCTATCCTTTAAATAAGATTTTACTAGACTGAGCGCAAGTATTCCAAGTCCATAATGCTCAAGTTTCAAGAGCAAGGTTTCGTGATCGACGCAATCAAATGCCTTGGAGAGGTCACAAAAGATTCCTATGGCGTCTTGGGCCTCTTCCCACGCCGTAAATATGTGTTTTAATAAGGTGACCCCGGCGTCAGTCGTACAACGTCCCTTGGTGAAACCACGACTTCGCAGGAACTCTCGGATATTGTGTCTGCTATTCAACCTCCTTCACAATCCTAAGACGCCATACTATCTGCGAGAGCGTTTTTCCTACGCCCGACCTTCAGATGCACCTTGCAGGTCGCATCTTAGAAACCTCCTTATGTCTCCTCCCCACTCCACCGACTTTTACTCCTACTCCTTCGCTGTGCACGCGGTGCGGTTGTGGAATTCACTTCCGCCTGACATTAGGGACTGCCAGAATGTTGCAGTTTTTAAAAGAAGAGTGAAAGAACACAATCTTTCCACTTCGTCATAGTTGCGTATTTAATAATATTCTAGTGTTTTTTATTTTTGAAGTATGTATGTATGTTTGTATGTATGTATATTCTCATATTATTTGTATTATTTTATTTAGTGAATCGTTTTTGATTTTATGTATTTTATTTTCTCTTTTACTCATAGACTCGCTGTCTAAATCTCTAAATCTACTATCCTATCGCAGGTATGCTGGAAGAGATTTCATTAGAAATAAGCATCACCTTTGTAAAAAAAAATCTGTTATTTTCTTCTTGTCTTTTTATATATGTGTGTACATAAATGGTTAAATAAATATATAAACATTCGTTTGGATGATATTAAGGTTACTATGACACAGGTTGTTTTAATGTTTGCAATAAGTTAACGGTTTCAGAAACTTTTATAGAGGATTTATAGCATGGGTGTAATAATTTAATGTCACTTAATCTGTGCACAGGGAATGCTATACACAACTGGTGAAGCAATCAAGACGACAACAGAACTCCTTCGGCTTTGGATGCACGAGGCAACACGCGTCTACTCAGATAAATTGATTGACTCCAGCGATAATGATACTTTCGCGAAACTTATTATGGAAGTGATTAAGAAAAACTGTGAGGTGAGTTCAATTGACATTATAAGTAATAGAAGAAAGGCATCAGAACTCCGAAAATACCTAAGTAAGATGACAATTTGGTCACGGTATGGTCTTGGTCATCTCTGCCAAGGTTGCGGGAAAGTCCGAAAGGGTTACCGTGGCCCCTGGCAGAGGTAACTGAAGGAACTCGGGTGGGTTTTAGTCAGTAAGAGTCTTACACGGCCTCCCGCTCCACCCAGAGCGCGGAGAAGTTATTTGATGACTTCCTTCCCTCAAAAAAAAAAAAAAATGTTCTTCTTCATCAAGTCCAACCATTAATATACAGGGTGGCAGGGACATCGACCCTCAACCTGTTACTACGGATTCAGTACCTACGTGATTCTGAGCCACAAAAAAAAAAAAAAAAGCACTGCCATACATTTTGACGGCGTAGACACTAGAAAGATGAGACATTATATGAAACAGCAGATATTTTTTTTTTATAACCGACGAATATTTTCCTTTCTGGACCCAAGGCACCACTGGAGGATACCCCTGAGGGTGCCACGGGAACTAGAATTCGGACCTGTGGCACCTCCAGGTTCTCGAATCCATACAACGATGTATCAGTGGTATCACGGGTTCTATTTCCTAGTTCCCATGAAACTAGAAATCGAATAGTGATGGGACAGATGGACATCTAAAAAAAAAAAAAAAAAATATCTTCTGACATTGCACACAGCACCATCTAGTTCCAAGTTAAGCACTTAACACTTAAGGCTTGTGTTATGGATACCAGATGGTTGATACACTACTTAAATACATTTTTTTCCGTAAATACATACATATTATTATAAATATACATCCATGACTCGGGTACAAATGTCCATACAAACATTTGCCCCTACCGGGATACGAACCCAGGACCATTTGTCACAAACCGAAGCCATTTGTCACCGTCATCTGTGACAAAGTCATTTCAATCAATTTCCATTTGGGTCAAATAATTTCCAGGCAAGTACTGAAGTTCTTTAAACCTACTGAAGTAATTTTTTTCTATATAATCTAGTCGTTTCTGGCACTCGCCGGCCGCTACCGCGGCACCGCTCACTTCGCTCGCTCGGCTCGTGCATAGGTCACAGTTTTAACCTAACCATTTTCTTTGTCTTCTTTTGATAAATATGCAAGCACTGCACTAATTGACCTGGGGGTGCCATGGGTCCCAATCCAAGTTCCCGTGGTACCCCCAGGAGTATCCTCCAGGGCTGCCTTGAGACCGGCGCGAAAATTTATACGCTAGCGAATCTAGAATCAAGTACTGAATTCATGATTTTAGGTTGCATTTTGATGTCCCTGCCGCCCTGTATAATAAGTATGGCGTATTCTTATAGTGTCAGTTCAACAACATTTAATTTATATGGAAACTGTTTTGGAAAAGATTGAATACATTTTACTCAAAATAAATCAGCGTTTTTGGTACCAAAACTGTCGGCACCTTGAAATAAACGAACACATGCACAGGAGTATGACGAGACCGTGATAATGATGAAGCCCCTCATCTACTGCCACTTCGCGGAGGGCATAGGTGATCCCAAGTACTTCCCTATCAAAGACTGGAACCAGATCAAGAAGCTGTTGGACGAGTCACTTTCGGCATACAACGATCTTGTGGCCACGATGAACCTGGTGCTCTTTGAAGACGCCATGTACCATATTTGCAGGTACTTTTAACGTCAACCATCATTGTTTATTATCTGCTAACTGCCCCACTTACCCACCCACCTCGACCTCGACTGTCTTGTGCTTAAATCTTACTCATGTTTTTTTTTTATGAAAACATTGTTTTGATTAGAGCGGTTCCCAACGTGTCGCGAAAATTTTAAACGTAAGCCTTAATTTACATGCCTTCTTTATACGATAAGTATAAGACCACCGATAAGTTAAAGTTTGACGCATTATTTTGTTGATAAAGGATCAACCGTATCCTGGAGGCTCCGCGTGGCAACGCTCTGCTGGTTGGCGTCGGTGGATCGGGCAAGCAATCGCTGTCCCGTCTCTCGGCCTTTATCTCCTCATTGGAGGTGTTTCAAATACAGCTGCGGAAGGGATACAGTATAAACGACCTCAAACTTGATTTAGGTATGTCTACCAAGGTTTAATAAGAGTAAATGTAGAAGTTCTTAGGTAGTCCTCCTTCATGATGACACATATTTAACGCATGGGAGAGCTCGCAAAATGCTATTGGAGTTTTCTGTAATCTCTCCAAAGCCTTCGATTGCGTGCACTATGATACGCTTTTGCGTAAACTAATGCATTACGGTGTTCAAAACGAAGCTCTCAACGGAATACATTCATTTTAAATAAGAGGACCAAAATGTTAACTGTGTGAAATCTTCCGGGCTACCAGTTCAGTTAGGTGTACCTCATGGCTTAATACTGGGTCAATTCTTATTCTTGGTATATATCAATGACTTACCATTCTATTTAAAGGGTACCTGTGACGTTGTACTGCTTTTGCGTTGCACTACGTTGTTGTTTGCTGATGATACCTCTCTTATCTTTAAAGTAGACAGTAATAGGTGAACTTCACAAGTTCACCTTACCGCATGTTAGAAATCTAGGACCTAACATCTTCTTAGATAAGGAGGTGCTTGAAACTGTAGACAGTTTTTCTGGGCTAACAGTTGATGCCAAACTTCAGTAGGGATCACATTATATCAAGCCTTGCGGGAAGGCTCAGATCGGCTGCATACGGGCTCTCACGGTAGCATCACAATTCATCTTCGCCAACATCTTATATAGGTATTAGGCAAAATATACACTTATACACGATAAACAGTGATATTCATAATACAAATAAGGACTATCTACGTGCTCCCTCCCTTTCACCGGCTTCATAAGGTCCATAACTTATTTGTTGGGCTTTGTATAAACTTTTATAACAAGCTTCCCTCTTCTTTGTTAGATTTGCCTTTTAATGCGTTAAAAAGCTTTTAAAGCTAAAGTAAAATTTAACCTTTATAGGCATATTATTATATCAACGATAAAAATATTTGGTCGCTGTGATTAACTCAAGACAATGTTTAAGTATGTTCTTTCTCCAGAATTAGCTTACCTACTGACGCGTTATATGAGTTCATATAATTGTTTATTTTATTTGACAATAGAAGTCGATTTAGTTTAATTTAATTTTCATTTATTATTGACATAATCTACTCATTTCAATGTTTTTATAATGATTTGTTTGTGGTTAGCTAGTGACCTCGACAATTGGTCATATTATTATTATGAGCAACCGGCAGCAAGTTCGTCATGCTCCCTTAGATGTCACTGCTTGCGGTAGCGTCGGGGGTCGGGTTGCCTCCTTCCCTCTTATATGGCGAGGGGGGTAATGGCTGATCTTTGCGTTCTGCTCGTGAACGGGTGCTGCTTGTTGTGACAGGTCATCTTGCTGACTGTGATTTTGTTATTAGTATTTTTTTTTGATTTTACTTTGAAGGTCCTATAGTTTATCATTTACTAAACTACCCAGCGTGAAGTTGGTCAGAATTAGGAACGTCATATTGCCTGGAACTTGCTTGGTTTTTTAAAAGTTCGTAATAGGCACCCCGTTCTTTAGAAACGGCAAAAACGCTTGGCAACTATACTTATGCCAGTTTTCACTAACACTAAACGACACCTAAAGTAAATTTAAAATAAAAGCACGATGTTGGATTTTTGACGCTGGGATCAGCGCTGAAATTTAAAACGAAATATTTTCCCTTTTATAGTGCGCGAGTCTCATTGCCGGTTTTTCTCTAATAATGCGAAAAATCTGCCATCCATAGAATAATTTGTACTATACTTAAAATTACAATCACCAACACTTTGTTTTTCATTACGATCCTAGCTGGCTTGAATTTAAAGGCTGGCGTAAAGGCAATTGGGAACGTGTTCTTGATGACGGACGCTCAGGTCGCCGACGAACGGTTTTTGGTGCTCATTAACGACTTGCTGGCATCCGGGGAAATACCGGAGTTGTTTCCTGATGAAGACATCGAAAACATCATCAATGGAGTGAGAGCAGAGGTAATACCTAACCATTAAATATTGTAATAAATCGATATTTTATTGTTACTACAATTAAAAATAAAAATACAATTACTGAAACTGACTGTTTCCTAATGGAAACAGTCATTTATTTACATAATACATATAAAAAAAATAATCAACACAGAATACCATGCACCAACCTCAGGGCATAGCTACATTACCTAACGCACGAATGTGTTGCAGACCAAAGCAACCGGTGTGCCTGATACACGCGAAAACTGTTGGATTTTCTTCATCAACCGCGTCCGAACCTTGCTCAAGGTCAGTCAGTTCGATCT
This sequence comes from Brachylomia viminalis, assembly GCA_937001585.2. Classification (NCBI taxonomy): domain Eukaryota; kingdom Metazoa; phylum Arthropoda; class Insecta; order Lepidoptera; family Noctuidae; genus Brachylomia; species Brachylomia viminalis. The sequence continues at coordinate 10,158,394 of OW443307.2, read as the reverse complement.
TTCATGCTTCATATCCTATTTTAATGTAATTTTAGCTTCATTGTAAAACTTTATGGTTTATTGCTTAATTGGATAGTTCAATGTATAATGTATCTTAAGAACAGCACTTCCAAGTCTCACGCAAGGGACAACCGTTCGCTACGCGTCTGCAGATTCCTGTTATTTGGTTCAGCAAAGTATTTTCGTCGGTTGCCAGGTGGTGTTATGTTTCTCACCGGTGGGCGCTACGTTGCGCGTGCGCGCGCGCAAGTTTCCCTCCATCGTCAACTGCACGTCGATCAACTGGTTCCACGCGTGGCCGCATGATGCTTTGCGCTCCGTCTCCAAACGGTTTATAGCGGAGGTGGAAAGTTTACCGGTATGGTTACATATTTTTTCCTATTATAAATCTATGATACGGTCTCTAACTACTTAGCCTCTTCATAAATATAATAAGCTTCTTTTTAATAAAGCCTAAATCGTCACTCTTCCATATTATTTTCAGGAGCTATTAGTAGATCCAGTGTCATTGTTTATGTCACACGTGCATCAAAGTGTGGACAATATGTCTTCAGTATACTTCCAAAACGAAAGGCGGTACAACTACACGACACCTAAGACTTTCCTCGAACAAATCGCTCTATATAGTAAATTACTCACTGAGAAGACAATGAATCTCAAGATGATGATAATAAGGCTAGAGAACGGATTGGAGAAGTTAGCTTCGTGTGCTGGTGACGTCGCCGTTCTAAAGGTTAAGAAGTACAATTATTTTTAACTTAAGCCGCAAAGTCGAAGCAACATGAAGGCCCATTATTTATAGTTAGTACCTTCCTAATCACATCACACACACACACATCACATCCTGGTCACATCTCTTGCAGAACCGACAATCGTTGGAGAAAACGAGGTTTAGAGTGGAGACCGCGTTCAGGCAAACGTAGTGTGAGACGCCCGCCGGCCAGGTGAAGTAAGGACTTGCGAAACGCGGCTGGCAGAGACTGGATGAGGAGAACCGAGGACCGGGCTCAGTGGCGTTCTCTAGGAGAGGCCTACATCCAGCAGTGGATGAATATAGGCTGATGATGATGATCTTCCTATTCATTTCTTATTGATTTGCACTTACATTACTCCTCACATATTTGAGCCACAAAAAAATGTGTCTGCATGGCGTCATTCGGCATATAACTAATTTTGATTTTTTAGAAGGGCTATACGGTGACTCTGGTTTTCTGATGTGTAGTTTTTGCTGCACAGGTGACTCTTGCTGAGCAAGAGATAATACTGAAAGAGAAAAACAAAGCTGCTGAGGCACTTATTGAAGTAGTCGGCGCTGAGAGTGAGAAAGTATCCAAAGAAAAAGCGTTTGGTAATGTATCGCGAAATTTTAAATATTATATAGTTATGCAGACTAAATAGTCGTTCGCCGTTCGGTTATGGATTGAAATAAATAAAAACAAACCAGCCGACCATCGCGATACAACCTATGAGTTGATTGCGAGCATTTAGCTTATCTTTCCTTATGGTTTCTATAACAATATTATAAACCTAAACGATTTTGTCATACCCAATACACCTAGACAAAAGCCATCCTTGTTGCTCGTATGCCACCAGAATTTTCATTAGATTTGTAACCAAAAGCTTCAACATTCCCCGTTTTTAAAATCCAGCCGCCGAAGAGGAAAAGAAAGTCAAGGTCATAGAGGAAGACGTGACCATCAAGGCTAAAATCTGCGCGGATGACTTGGCAAAAGCCGAGCCCGCGTTGATAGCGGCGCAGGAGGCGCTGAACACGCTCAACAAGAACAACCTGACGGAACTAAAGTCCTTCGGCTCGCCGCCCGACGCCGTCGTCAACGTGTGCGCCGCGGTGCTCGTACTCTTCGCAAAGAAGGGCAAACTGCCCAAAGATAGATCTTGGAAGGGGTGCAAAGTATGTCTCTAAATAGATACCTAGATAAATAGGTTTGTCAAGGTAACTTACTGACTACAAAGCTTCAATGGTTACCCTACTGAAAAAAGAAAAATAAGTAACAATAGATCTCGAAGATGAAATGTTTCGTTGTAAAACTAGGAGTAGGCTCTTGATCAGTTTTTGAAAAATACGATCCTGAAGATCCTATCACATGAAGATTGAGGAATTCACTAACACCAGCTGAAAGTCTTCTGCGATCATCATTTCACATCGATCCTATAACATCGAAACTACTTTTTTTGCCTTTCTGGTACAATAATACAGGATAAACACTGATTTCTGAATGAATCTATTAACATTTTTTTCTCTATTTTAGTTGATGATGGCAAAAGTGGATCAATTCTTAAATGACCTGGTGTACTACGACAAAGAGAACATTCATCCTGACGTGGTTAAGGTAAACTTTCTTAGATACGTAATACATAGTGTTGCAGGATAAAAAAGGTAATTCACCACTTAAACACGTATAATTAAAAATCGCATCCAAAATTAAGACCCAAATGTTAAAATTAAATATTATAAAAAAAAAACACAAATGCGGAATAGGTAAAACAGACAACAGTAAAGAGAATACGAGAATCCTTAAAGTATATTGAAAGGTATCGACTGGAATCGATTTTTACCACTACATTACGCAGGCTTTAAAATTAATAATTATCTCATAAAGATTACCTAAATTATCCCGATAAAAACAGTCGTGGTTAAAGATTGACGTGCATTAAGGTATTAAACTCGTAAGCGTTAATGATAATAATAGATAATTGTGGTAGTTTCCTGGACCCTGACGAACCGTGGCCTCAAAGTACAGCAGACCTCGATGGTCTTGCAGGTGATACGGCGATCGATCATGTGTCGTAGATCATAAAAGGCCGCATAGAAGCCGCATAGAATCCCTGAAGTTAGCCCATTTAACCGGTTCTACTCCTACGACAAATAAAATAGGGTATTAAACCAGAGAAAAAGGCTAAGACTCCCGCTGAGAGAGCAGATCGGGGAAAGTACGAACCATATTCAATGAATATCGTGCACGAATTGTGTGGCGACTTGGTTGACTGTAAAACATTTGCAACAATTTAATAAGGAATTAAGCTCCGTACTAGGACTCCATTTATATTGAAAACACTGAAAAATTATCAAAAATCGACATGTCTTAATTTCAATTTTTCCGCAAGTTTTTCTATATCCATCAAATATTTTGCTTGCCAACGTTAAAATTTGAAACATTCTGAATAAAAAGATTGATGACCAGAAGAGAAGAGATTTATTAATTAGAAAATAAGTTTGTAACCGCAGAGGTCACTCTGCAATAGTAAGTATCTGCGTGATTATACCACTTACTTATAGCAAAAAGTAAAATGCATGCAAGAAAATGTTTTAGAGTAAACTTGGCCAAACCATCCATCCACCATGAGGCACTTGTCCCTTTAATTCATATACTCGTGCAACAATAAATTAATACAATGTTCGACATCACCGCAGGCAGTGCAGCCTTACATCAAGGATCCGGAGTTCAACGCTGCGTTCATAATGTCAAAGTCAGCGGCGGCGGCCGGTCTGTGTGCGTGGGTCATCAACATCGTCAAGTTCTACGAAGTGTACGTGGTGGTGGAGCCAAAGCGACGTGCGCTCAATGCGGCCAACGCGGAGCTGCAGGCCGCACGGGACAAGCTCGCCTTCCTCACCGACCAAATAGCCGTAAGTCAACAACTACCGTAACAACTCCACTAGAAAAAGAAGAAAAAAAATGATAAAAAAAAAACAATTTTTAATAAGAAAATGGAACTATTTATACTGTAAACGAATATGTAACGATAAGCTAAAAGTGCTATATTTATTGTTCTTTAGATATAGTACCTATTTATAGACTACATTCGATATAGTTAAAATTATATATGTTATTACAAGTGTTATTATTAATTTATATGTTATTATTATTGTTATTAAGTTTCCCGACAGGGTCCATAATGATCTCATAACCTTTTTATTGTGGAATGCAATGAAAGATTTTTAGTATTGATTTTATTTCCCAGAGGAATAGGTAGAGGTTTATTATCAGCAGCATAGACTAACCTGGTTCTAAATTTGACAGGAACTTGAAGCAAAATTAGAAATATTGCTCAAAGCCTTCCAGGAGGCAGTGAATGAGAAGATGAAGTGTCAGGCGGAAGCCGATGCCACAAATGCCACCATTGACTTAGCAAACAGATTGGTTAACGGTCTAGCTTCAGAAAAAATCAGGTCTGTATTCGAATTATTAGATCACATAACATTATATAATTTTACATTTTCACTTACCAGGGCCTGCAGTCTCGACATAGTTAGCAATCGTTTTCGGTTGCTAAGTCCTAACAATCCAGATGTAACGATATTTGGTGGTCTCCACACTCAAATTTATCGATTGTTACTGGTATTTTAGGTAGGTACCGGTAGGTAACAACCGATAAAGAGTGTCGAGATTACCAAACATTTACATCAACATTTCCATCTGGATTGTTAGGACTTAGCAACCGAAAACGATTGCTAACTATGTCGAGACTGCAGGGCTGATATTGGTGCCAATTCTGTTGTACACCGAACTAAACTAACTAAACTATCACTAAAATTCCTTACTTTTGGCTATGAGAATCTTAACGCTATTCTGCAAAATAAAATCTCTAAATTTAAAAATAATTTTGCACATCTAAAATCAAATTTGGCAATTGCGACTCCACGTGATACTTGTTTGCCGTACCATGTGATTTTTTTTAGAGCCGAGGTGCGTATTATTTTGCAGCCTCGACGTGTTTTGTATGGAATTTTTCACTTTTTGTATGGAAAATATGAAAAAAATTTTTTTTTTTACCAACACGTTGGATTTTAAATGTTTCGGGGTTTTATAAAGGGGGTCGAAATTTCATTATTTTTGCGATAGGACACACCGTTTTCGAGATATACGCAAAAGAAAAGAAAAAAGATACAGTAGGTACTGTTTTTGCATCTGAAGTCGAGGTGTTGGTGTGAATTTTAGTTCATGACAACTAATTTTATTCCACACCTTTTTAATCGCGATTAAAAACAGGCAGATTTAGTTACGACAATCAAAATTTTTGGTGAAAAACGTAAAATTCAGAATAGCAAAATTGCCATTTTCACTAAATTATAATCTCAGTGCCACCTTAGTGCTGTCAAACTAAAATTTGGTTAAGTTGTGTCACTTTAGTCAATTTCAGAATGGGAAATCGTCGTTTGACAGGAATAAACGAAATTTTGGTGTTTTTAGTCTAGTTTAGAGAATTTTGTGACAAGAGAATCGGCACCATTGTCTGTTCATTTATTCAATTCAAACTTTGTCTAAAGTTAACGAAAACGTATTTTAATTTCCCACATGAATTAACATAACAAGCTTCATATAATCGTCCGGCCCTTGTACGAAGTGAGAGGGCTTGGGAAGCCGTCACATCCTTCTGCGAAGCAGTAATGCTCGGGAAGCAGGAGGCGGAACGCGTGAGGGAGAGGCAAAATTCGCGCCCTCACGCCCCTAGCCGCCGCAGGAGACGCCCTGGGCGTCGGGAATCGCAAGCTGATTCAATGGGCAACGGCGAGCAATGGGCAGCTCGCCGTTCGATAAGGACCAGGCCCGGGTCGATGGCGCATTGTGTTCCACGCGCGCCTCAAAGAGATGTCAGCATCAGTGACGGGGTCCGCTAGGGCCGATGCCTGATAGGGTTGCGGGAAAGTCCGAGAGGGATACTGTGGCCACTGGCACAGGCAACTGAAGGAACACGGGTGGGTTTTAGTCAGTAAGAGTCTAACACAGCTCTGCCCAGAGCGGGAGAAGTTATTTGATGATTTCCCATCCACAAAAAAAAAAAATTAAAAAAAGCTTCATATAATAAGTTATGAGTATGATGACACAATTAATTATCTGCTGTTCGTGGCTCTCTTGGGAACCACCTAGTCTTGGGAGGTTAATAAGCGTGTCGGTATTTTATGACTTGTAGATGGTCAGAAACGGTGGTGAACCTGAAGGAGTCCGGTGTGTTGCTGCCGGGCGATGTCCTGTTGGTAACCGCCTTCATCTCGTACGTGGGCTGCTTCACGCGCCGATACCGCCTGGAGCTCATCAACGATGACTGGGTGCCCATGCTCGCTAAGACCAATGTAATGCATTGATAACTGTAGCTACATTGAACATGTTTAGTTACACTAACCGTTTTTGAGCTCAGTTCTACCTTCAGATCCATCCGATCTGACCAAAATCTGTACCGTATGTGGTGTTACGGCCTCATATATGGTTGATCGTACACGACAGCTGAAACGATTATTAGTTATTCAAATACACATCAACTTCTTGGTGGTAGTCCGATAGGAAATACCGACCCCATCAAGTTTAGTCGTGTAATAGTGTTACTTAAAGCTTCTCAACTTACACAATAAATATTACATGACACAGCCTAAAATCGATACGACGGAAGATCTGGACGTGCTGTCAATGTTGACGGACGACGCGCAGGTAGCGTCGTGGAACAACGAGGGCCTGCCCACCGACACCATGAGCACGGAGAACGCCACCATACTCACCAACTCAGCGCGCTGGCCACTCATGATCGATCCGCAGCTGTAAGCCTCAATCTGCGTATACTTTTGTGACATTAAATTAAACAGGTATTATTGCTTTCATGAAAAAACCTTTAATTGACTTGCAATCGTTGCTACAGGCAAGGCATAAAGTGGATAAAACAGAGATACGGCGACTCTTTAGTTTTGATACGATTAACGCAGCGCAACTATTTGGACCGTATTGAGCGCGCCGTGAGCAATGGCGAAGTTGTCATGGTTGAGAACATCGGCGAGACTGTGGATGCCGTGCTCGAACCGCTGCTCGGCAGAGTGCTCATACGCAAGGGGAAAGTGCTCAAGGTGAGCATCTACACTACAATCTTTTTACAGTTATTTTACCTCAAAAATTGCATCACAGTGATCTTTATCCTCGTTGCTATAATATAAGATCGTTGTAAGAAGTTAAGTCAGCGTAAACGTCACAGTACTTTTTTAGCTGCATTTCATAGAACTAACTAAGAACTAACTAGAAGTAACTGTCAGCTCTTCTCCAAATCTACATCAAGCCACAAGTAATAGTATCAAAGATGAGACAAGCTGTCAACTGTTTTTAGGCCTAAAAACGCTTGAAACTCTGATCGTGACTAAAACTGTGTAAATCTTCTTCAAATAGCTGAACAACTTAATAGCTAAATTTTACGCTTTCAGATAGGAGACAGAGAGATAGATTATCACCCAAACTTCCGGTTCATGCTTCAAACTAAGCTTGCTAACCCGCACTACCAACCTGAGATGCAAGCGCAATGTACCCTCATCAATTTCACTGTCACCAAGGACGGGTAAGTGCACTACTTACCGTTACGTTATCATTTTTTTTTTAATTTCGCAATCATCCTTTGCCAGAGAATCGAATAGGCCAAAATTCGCTATCTGAGTATGGCCGCCAAAAATTTTACATTTCGAGAAAAATTCAGTGTCCAAAAGTGTACCTACTTAAGTAAAAAAAAAAAAATTTAAGTTTATTTTTATGATATGTGTTTATATATATATTATATATATATATATGTGTTTCGATTTCTGGTGGTATATAATGTTTATAGTAGAAGTAGATTTCGGTTTATTTACGAGCGAGTTTTGTTTTTTTTTATTGTTATAATATGCGTACAAAATCTGTATACATATCCCACTACGAAGACGGTTAGAGTTGATATCAACGGAAAAATATCACTCAGATCTGTGGTGAGAATGGAGGTCTCCAGGGCTCAATTCTTGGTCCACTTTTATTTCTTATTTATATGACTTTCCTTACCTCATATAGGTACACTTCACTTTTATTTAAACGGCATCAGCGGTCTACTGCTAATGTAAATAGCGCCCTCGCAAAAGTAGCTAACTGGTTTAATGTTAATAACCTACTTCTTAACGAGAAAAAAACTAAATGTATTAAGTTTACGATAGGTACCTCAAGTTAGACAAATAGAAACTAGTGTTCTCATAAAGTATGAAGAGTTGAAACCCGAGGATACCACGATATTCATAGGCATGACTTTAGATGCCAAGCTAGGGCCATATAGATAAATTGTCAAAAAAGCTTAGTACTGCAGCGTACGCGGTGATTTAAATAGTGTGTAAACACACGACTTTCAAACTGTTTCGAATCAGGGCCTTCTGGGCTACGGGACAGCTATAATGACCCCTAAACTACCAATCATCTCCCTAACTCCCTCTTGAATATCCATCCATAATGTATCTCGTTAACAGATTGGAGGAGCAGCTATTGGGTGAAGTTGTGAAAGCTGAGCGTCCGGATTTAGAGAGATTGCGTTCTGGCCTTACAAAACAACAGAATGATTTCAAGATCACGCTCAAGAGTTTAGAAGACGACCTGCTGAAACGATTGTCATCTGCCGGCCCCGACATACTGAGCGACTCAGCGCTCGTCATCAATTTAGAGACCACAAAGAAGACTGCCGGAGACATTGCAATTAAAGTGGAAGAGGGAAAAGTAACGGCAGTCAAAATTGATGAAGCTAGGGAGAGGTATCGGTAAGTAAGAATATATACGAATCCATTACAAATTTTTGAACATAATAATGGTTAAAGTAATGTCTGAATGTTTTCATTAAACAGGCGTGCAGCTAGCCGAGCTTCCCTACTGTACTTCATTTTAAACGATCTGTACAAGATCAACCCGATGTACCAATTCTCACTAAAGGCGTACAGCGTGGTGTTCAAGGAAGCCCTGGCCAAAGCCGAACCCGCCGAAGACCTGCAACGCCGAGTCGCAAACCTGCAGGACAACATCACGTTCGCAGTCTTCGTGTACACCAGCCGAGGACTTTTTGAGAAAGACAAGCTCGTCTACCTGTTCCTTATTACGCTGCAGGTTGCACATTTTCTAAATGGTTGCAGTTCCGGCCTTAAGGCGGTTTTAAACTAGTGTTGTTGTGCATTCGAACTTGAAATGATTTACTTTGAAACTCGAAATGTCTAATGCGCTTGTATGCGTGTATGAAAAAAACAAGCAAAACTCCTTTAAAGCATGCAAACACTAGTTTATCTAGGGAAAAATGATTCACCATCTTTGTATTAATTTCACACTTTCTCAGTTGTTGACTGGGGGTACCTATTACCGTGCCAGTAAAAAACATTGCATTTTTGCATTGTTTATATTGTGACCACAGAGATCTATCAATATTTAATCCGTACGTCATACGTTCATCAGGTCCTCCAAACAGAGGGTAAAATAGACGCGCGAGAGTTAGACTACCTGCTGAAGTTTGCCGTGGCACCGGAGAATTCGCCGTACGTCTGGCTGACCAACCAGAGCTGGGGCGGTATCGTAACGCTCGCCAAGATGGATGCCTTCGAGAATCTCGACAAAGATATTGAGGGAGCTGTCAAAAGGTATTTGAACCCTGGCGTTTCTAAAGGACATCATTAATTTCGTACCTACACAAAAAAGGGGCGGGCAAAAAATAAACGATTTTTTTTATAAAAAATAACACCTTCAACATTTTTTACGATCACAACGTATGCAGTTAACCCTTTTGCTGCTATTTGAAGTTGAAAATACTAAAAATAATATTCTGACTTTAAAATGTTTCGAGCAGAATATTTGAAAAAATACCGAATTTTAATTGAAATTAACATCTGATACTGATAATTTTAAACTATTACAACATGTATTCCATTATTTTCCTTTTGAGGTACGGAACCCTAAAACGTACGAAACCCGTAAAAGTCACAAATGTAAACTAAATTGAAAACGAAACGCAGCCGTAATCTGTTTTAGAAATGTGTACTTATTCAGAAATAAATCAGCATAAAAAAAAAATCAAAATAAAATTATTTCTATTGCTCTTTCTGACCAAAAATTTGTGTTGCTACATCTACTGCTGAAAATGGCGATAAGTGATTCTGACTTTTCTTACATTTTCAAAATAGTTTAATTTCTTCTTTCTATACCAGAAACTTCAGCTTTACCGAGCACATATTTTCGGTGATGAATACAAAATGCCGAGATAGATGAGCGCAATAGGGCCAGTATCAATTTTGTAAAAAGTGAATTATAGGTATTTTGTAACAATACTTTCTTTTTAGAGTTCAGTAATTAGTTAGGAGACTTAAAAAAAAAAACTGTAAAAAGCAAAAATATGCTTCTTTTTATTAAACCATTTTTTATTTTTCTGCCATTTTTATTTTTACAGATGAGAGGCTTCGAAAATACTATATTTAATATAAAAAAGTTAGCAACCCTAGGTGTGAGTTTAGGTAATGTACAACAAAGAAACTGTAGCACCTTGCATGTTTCTTGCCCGTTCTTCTCCATAGGTACCTACTACGCTTTGGAATGAGCAACTAGCTTCATCTTTCTGACTGACCGAACCCCTTGACTATTCAAAAGTGCCTGTAATTGGTTTATTTGAAATAAATGCTTTGAGTTTGAGTGTAACATTACGGATTGTAATAATGTGTTTTTTTGTTTTTTTTTAAACGTGTGCAAGTTAGTTATTGGTTTTGGTTCCTGGGCACCACCTCTTGTAATAGGTTTTCTGTCGATTCATGGCACCAGCACGGCCTTTCCCAAATCGGCCTTTTCGCGATCGGCTTCAAAGTTTCAAACTTACCAGATGTGGTTCTTAGTGTATTGCCTTTTTGCACGTAATCTGCTATTAAAAGCTACAGTACTTATTAGGTATTTATAAGAAGTGTTAGTTTTGTAAACTTAACGATTTTGTTAAATTATGATTTCCAATACCTATTAATTCATTCGATTTAATTAATTTAGATGGCAGAAATACGCAGAGGGCGAAGCTCCCGAGAGAGACAAGTTACCGGGTGAATGGAAGAACAAGTCGTCGTTGCAGCGCCTGTGCATAATGCGAGCTTTGCGTCCCGACAGAATGTCTTACGCTTCTAGGTACGGGCATACGCTTGCTTGACGCTTACTTAAAACTTGACAGTACCTGACAGTAACTTGACAGTACCCAAAGCCTCAGATCATAGATAGTCACTTAGCGACAGTTACATGCTCTGTGTTAGCGACCATGACCGTGACTAGGGTCACTGCGACCGGAACCTACCATTGATCACCACGTGCGAACAGTTCGTCGCTGTTGCGTAGTAAGTATGAGGTGTTTTGATTTAAGAGCGCTTATACCTTATGAGTGGCAACGTCGCATGTTAGTGTCATATTTCGTGGTTTTCAATTTTTATCATGTAATCGGAGCTATATTTTAAAAATCTGTTTAATTAACTTTTTAGAATTTTGTGAAAGTGTTTAAAAGGTAAGTAACCGTAATGCTTACAGTTATTTTACAATGAAAATAACGCCCTGCAAGTTTCCAATGTATTATTTGCATATAAATAGAACTGTAAACGCAACGATTTCTTACCTTTTACACAGTTTTCACATAATTCTAAAAAGTTAATTAAACAGATTTTTAAAATATAGCTCCGATTAAATGATAAAAATTGAAAACCACGAAATATGACACTAAATTGCGACGTTGCCACTCATAAGGTATAAACGCTCTTAACCCTCTACAACCCAATACATGGTTCGTCATATTCATTATAAATAAAATCGCGTATTTATGCATGAACCAAAGACTATTTAAAAATAATGTTTGGGTCTTTCACACCGCCAAAACATGTTTTATTAAATTAAATAATAACCTCACATTTAGTTGCGTCCACACGCGCCGGTTGAAGAATAACACCGCGTACAAATTCAAAACAGTTTTTATACCTAAAACAGGTACTAAACAACCGATTAAAAATTTACAGGATGGTCCAAATAAAAAAAAATAGTATCCTCATTCCTAGGGGTATCCGAAAATACCCCATGTATGTTCCGCCATTTTTGATAGTTTAGGAAATAAGAATATTTTTTTTATATGTAGGTATGGGGAAATTCTTCAGGGATTTTAAAAATTTACAATTTTGTTTTCGCCAAGCTCTTTTTATGTTTTTTTTAGCGATAGGACTATCATGAAATACCCTTTCATGTATAAAAAATGATCTCCCTAACATTAGTGCAAGATTAATTTTTTTTTTTATCGAAAGTGACATATTCACATTCATTCGATTAATAGTTGATTTTCTTGAATTTTAGTAGAACCTGAAACATTTGTTAACATTTTTAAAATTGTGTAAAGCCTAAACAACGTTATTTTTTTTTTTCATTGCTTTTCTAATTCATGCAGTAGAGGGTTAAAATTATTCTAGTTTTGGTTGTTCTCGGGTGTTTCCAATAAATTCCTCCTGAATTTTATTGTTGGTAACGCTTGTAATAATAAGAATTAAAAGATGCTTCCACGTAGGGCTTTAAGGGTTGGGTATCATTTAAGCTATTACCAATTTAATTAGTTTTGTGTTTCTTAAATAATAGGGTTTGTCCTCCAAATAGTAGATCTGTCACCAAAATGTAGTCACCAAACAATGCAAAATCAGTTCCACAATAAATCACCTAAAATCCTGAGATATAAGGTCTAGTACCAAATAAATGTTTTTGTATGTATTATAATAGGTGTGTCCTAATAAGTATTTAAGCAAACTAATTTAAAGAGATCACCAATAGTAGTAGTTTTCTTATTCACCACGGATCGATTGATATACATAATATGTCGACGGTAGGGCTTGGTCGACGGAGCCCCGCTTCGCGGGGCTCCTACTTCTGGGTGGTTTATAAAAAAATAACCACGAAGGGGATGGCGGGGTCTCTCGACCCCGCCATCCCCTTCTAACCTAACCTGTCCGAGTCGGGGTGCCCTAAAGTCCAGATTGCATCCAGTTTCTCCTGGTAATTTGTCTCGGGTATCATTTAAGCTATTACCAATTTAATTAGTTTTGTGTTTCTTAAATAATAGGGTTTGTCCTCCAAATAGTAGATCTGTCACCAAAATGTAGTCACCAAACAATGCAAAATCAGTTCCACAATAAATCACCTAAAATCCTGAGATATCAACCTGGGAACAATTTTTGTTTATCTGAGAACGAAAATATTTCGTGGCGATAGATCTATTTATTAGGTGATACAACTTGATGACAAATATAAATTTTGGTGATAGAAAATATAGTTCCCTTAAGGGTTTGGGCATATTATTAAGGTCTTGGCATAAAAGTCGAAACACGGTGTGGGTAGGTACGTAATATTAGATACCAATTCGTAATGGAACGAAAATATTTCAGAGAAAACTGTATCTCGACTTAGCGCAGTAGACGAACTAGCAAAGCTTCCGTCACTATCATCATTATCACAATAGATCAGATGCCGTAGACAATAAAATCTTTTTACAATTTCTTTAGTGCATTCTGTGAAGAGAATCTGGGCACGAAATACGTTGAGGCCCGGACGCCACCGTTAGACAAGTCTTACGAGGAGAGCAATTCCACCACAGCTATGTTTTTTATTCTTTCGGCTGGTGTCGATCCATTGAAGGTAACCTGTTTTGTACAACTGTATATTAAAGACGTGAACATAATTTTGGCGTGAAGCAACCTGTTTTAGATGAACCCTTCAATTGTTTTTCTTAGAATGATTTTTAATTGAATTATATTTTCAGGACATAGAAAAGTTGGGGCGTAAAATTGGCTTTGCGAGTGATAAGAAGAATTTCCACATCGTTTCTTTGGGTCAAGGTCAGGAGGTGGTCGCTGAAGAAGCCATGAGTATCGCTTCAGCTAACGGCCACTGGGTCATTTTGCAAAACGTTCACTTGGTCGCCAAGTGGCTCTCAGCACTTGAGAAGAAAATGGAGGAGTGCTTCGAAAATCCTGAGCCTGATTATAGGTACGATAGGCTCATCAGATCTATTCATATTTTGTAATACAAATGGCCATTTTATCCACCGTTGCGATTTTTGCCTCTTTCTTTTTAAAGGTTGTTCTTAAGTGCTGAGCCGGCCTCTGATCCTGCGTACCACATAATTCCGCAAGGAATCTTAGAGTCATCCCTCAAAATAACAAATGAGCCGCCTATCGGCATGTGGGCTAACTTGCATAAGGTAAGCTGTTTATATAACTTACTTATTCTTGTAATTTGTTTTTAAATTACTCTAAGGCACCTTGCTTGATAGGAGTAATATAATACTATTAGGTATACAGCGCCGTTATTAGTTGCCGAAATTACTTTTAACTTAGGTCTTACAATATTGGAGTTTAACAAACAAAACAAGTAGACTCAAATTCTCAAATCTTGAATACATGCCTGTTTTAGCTCGCCTCAGATCTTTGAGCAATTTGTAACTAAGTAGGTACCTACTGTTTTACCAGGGCGTTAATTTGACACATCAAGCTTCGAGAAATCAGTCACAGTCACACAAAGTATGAGTGACAGCTATAGATTTAGAATTAAAGTACTAGAGCGTGCGCAAGATAAGTCTGCGCGCGTGTTTGACCTTCAAAACGATTAATCAGTTTCGGCATAATGATGGCGATTGTTTACTTTGGAAAACACGGAACACAGCACACTCTTGACATCTGATATAAACGTCGAGATGGCGGCAAACGGTTATTTCCGAATTCAGCCGCGCGCACTCTAGCGTTCGATGGACAATGTGGTGATTCGGATTAGGGCGAGACCAAAAACAAATTAGACCAGTGTGCATGGGATGTGCATGTGTGCTCACTGGCTGCCAATTTCCTCCAAAGAGAACGAATGTAATGTAAATATACAGGGTGTATATGTCGTAAGCATTCCTCGGAAGTATATTGCAATTTTGCTTCATACCTACTTTATTATATATTATTCATAAAACAATGTTCGATTAGTAGTTTTATTAATAGGTGTCTATGCTTGGATAATGCTGGCGAATCATACATCATGTTAATGTCAAGCATGTTACAAAAGTTTTTAAAGGACACAAGACATTCGTTTACCAATTATCGAAACATATTTTCGTTTTCAAGCATTTATTTACCGTTTCCACCTAGGTACTTCTTTCATATACCTATACATGAACCTTCGTTGGTTTCGTTGTAAAATACGGTCACGCACGGCTTGAATATAATTTTCTTTGCGATTTTGGCACTAATGCGCTAGTCGTGCGAAGCCATTGAAAATGGAGCATTGCCATGTACAATTGTACATGGTATGGTCCATGGGATAAATCATGTTATCGATAGTGTCGACGTATTGTGTCAGTCTCTAGTCTCTAGTTCTACAAATGTGACGTTAGAAAAAGCAGGAACTCACGTATTAGTTATTATTTTAAACAGAATTCCTATGCATTCAGACCGTTCGCGCGTTCATGTGATAAAATGCGATCATTTTCGGCATCCATTTGTGTAAAAAAAACTTGTAGAAGTTCTAAAACATTGCATTTAGCCAGTTAAACATTCCTGATGTGTTTACTTGTGAAAAGAGTACCTAATTTTGTGGGTTTTCTTTCTAAAATGAGTAACATGCAGTACTGCACACGTAACCATTATTAATCATGTCTACTAAACACTATAAACAATTAGATTTTGTAAAAATAAGCGGGATTTATTTCGAACACAACTGATTTCGGCCGAAACAAGCCGATAGCGTGTACCTAAGTGAATGGTCTCGTCTATCTATCTCGTTACATACGCTTAGAATATGCTGTTCCTCTTTTGCATTGCCAATCTAACGCTAGAGTGCGCGCAAAATAAAGGTCTATCCACACATATCAGGGCCGTGTCCGGGACGTGGACGGACCGTGATCCTCCAGGGGCTCAAAAAAAGATCGGTGTATACTGTAACGTTACATTTTCCCGGGAGGGGGAAAATAATGTAAGGTCAAGGAGGGAACTATCACCAGGAGGAGTCCCGGCTTAAAAGAAAAAGTAAAAGAAATAGAAGGTCAGGGAAACCGGGTATAAGTTGAAGGTCCAAGCGTTTCTTCTAGAGAGGCTCGCAGGATGTAAAAGGAGGGTCCTTGAGTCAGACCACGTCACCGACCTCGGAGGGGCAGGCCGTGGTAGAGGAGGCAGGCAGAGGGCTGAGATCTACCAGCCGTCGGCGTCACTAGTTTATTGTAGACTACGACGTAATCTTCTTGCGTCAGTATCCAGAACTGACGCCAACGGTAGCCATCGCCGGTCTAGCGACTTTCCAACATAGTCCGGTGTAGAAGGACGCGTAGATTTGTTTGTTCAAGCACAGCCGACACTATCAGAGGACACAGCCCTCCCACCGAGCGCTATAACTTCAGGACCTCCTGCCAAGGCGAGCACCAAGAGTAATCTCGTCTGACGGTCCCGGCTCCCTTCCTTTTCGGATCGGTTGACATTTAATATTTTTAACAATGATTGTAGAACATAAAAGAAGAATAATAGTTTATAATAAGGTCTAATACCTATACGACCTAACCTACTGGCAGCTCTAGCAATACATTAAAAATAAAACCTAGGCTTGTCATTATCTGACATCACAAAAGGTAAATAAACATTTGGAGAGCACGAGAGAATCTAAATAACTTAAATTATAGAGGCCTAGGAATGGTTAAACTACAGACAATGGCCATGCAGATAATTGGAGAGAACGTATAATATAGGATCTAATTAAAATAGCCAAAACGTAAGTAAAAAAATACAAACATTACAATACCTACATTTTATATGAACCCCGTTGTCCGGGCCGGCGACGGAACTTTTGTGAGTGTGCTTGCCACGGCCCTGTCTCGTCCCGGGCACGGCCTTGATATGTGTGGATATCCCTTAAGTCAGCGCGCGGCCGAAATCGGAAAAATCGTTTGCCGCCATCTTGACGTTAATATCAGGTGTCAAGAGAGTGTGCCGTGTTCCGTGTTTTCCAAAGTAAATAATCGCCATCATTATGCCGAAAGTGATTATTTTGCTGGCAGGGATATAGTCTTCTCTCGGGCCTCGACTAAGGGGGCTCCTAAGCGCATGCATGGAGAGGGGCCAGTTCCCACTTCGTTGGAAGACGGGGAAACTGGTCCTCATCAAGAAGCCGGGGCGCCCAGCGGACTCTCCGTCGGCTTACCGGCCCATCGTGCTGCTCGACGAGGTGGGCAAGCTCTTTGAGAGAGTCATTGCAGACCGCCTCGTCGGGCGGCTGGTGCGGGTGGGCCGGATTTGGCGGAGAGCCAGTTTGGCTTCCGCAGGGGGCGCTCTACGGTGGACGCCATCATGCGCGTGCGGGCCCTCACGACGGGGGATGCTGTGGCCCGGGGTGGAGTCGTCTTGGCGGTGTCTTTAGACATCGCCAATGCCTTCAATACCCTGCCCTGAAGTTGCATCAGGGAGGCACTCCGGTATCACCGGATGCCGACCTACCTCTGTCGTGTGGTCGAGGCCTATTTGACGGACAGGGCCGTCATCTACCCCGGTCACCAGGGAGTATGGAAACGGCAAGAGATGTCGTGCGGTGTCCCACAGGGATCGGTCCTGGGGCCGCATCTGTGGGACATCGGATACGACTGGGTGTTGCGCGCTGACCTCCCTAGCGGCGTCAGCGTGGTTTGTTACGCTGACGACACGCTGGTCCTGGCGCATGGGGAGGTCGCACCAGGCGGCGGCCGAACTAGCGACACGCGGGGTTGCGACAATCGTCGAGAGGATCCGGCAATTGGGACTCGAGGTGGCCCTGCACAAGTCCGAGGCCATGTGTTTTCATGGTCCTCGGAACACGCCACCGTCGGGTTCCCAAATAACGGTAGGAGGGGTTCACATCGGCGTCGAGTCGACGATGAAGTACCTGGGACTCGTCCTCGACAGCCGGTGGAACTTCGTGGAGCATTTCCGACGTTTGGCTCCCAGACTGGAAAGGGCCGGGGCTGCCTTAAAGCGGCTCCTGCCCAATCTAGGGGGGCCAAACGCCTCCTGCCGGAGGCTCTACGCGGGGGTCGTGCGGTCCATGGCCCTTTACGGGGCACCGGTGTGGGCGCGTTCCTTGAGGCGGCGGCCAGCCCGCTGGTTGAACGCGCCCCAAAGGGTCATGGCCACCCGGCTGGTCCGGGGATACCGTACGGTCTCCGGTGAGGCGGCGAGCCTCCTTGCCGGATTACCGCCATGGGATCTGGAGGCAAAAGTCCTCGCGCACATTTGGGAGTGGCGCGAGGAGGCGAAACGCCGGGGCGTAGCTCCGCTGCCGCGAGAAATCACGGTACAGAGGACAGAGCTCCGGCGGGATCTCAGGGCGGCATGGAGAGTGCGATTGTCGCAACCCAGCGCTGGGCACGCCACAATTGCGGCGATAAGTCCCCTCTTTGAGGAGTGGCTAGAGAGGCGCCACGGCGTCCTCACCTTCCGCCTGACGCAGGTCCTCACCGGACACGGTTGTTTCGGGAGGTTCCTGTTCCGGATAAGGCGGGAGGAAACGCCCGGGTGTCACCATTGTGTGGATCGCCCGGAGGACACGGTGGAGCATACGGTGGAGGTCTGCCCGGCTTGGGCGGAGCACCGCCGTGTCCTCGTGGAGGCGATTGGCGGTGGCGATCTCTCGCGTCCGGCCTTGGTCCAGGCCATGGTACGGAGCGAGAGGGCTTGGGAAGACGTCACCTCCTTCTGCGAAGCAGTAATGTTCGCGAAGGAGGAGGCGGAACGCGTGAGGGAGAGGCAAAATTTGCGCCGTCACGCCCCTAGCCGCCGCAGGAGACGCCCTGGGCGTCGGGAATCGCAGGCCGATTCCCGGCCACCGTAGGCGCGGGCTTGCGAACGGCGAGCAATGGGCAGCTCGCCGTTCGATAAGGACCAGGCCCGGGTCGACGGCGCGTTGTGTTCCACGCGCGCCTCAAAGAGATGTCAGCACCAATGACGGGGTTGCTAGGACCGATGCCTGCTAGGGCTGCGGAAAAGTCCAAGAGGGTTACCGTGGCCCCGGCACAGGCAACTGAAGGAACACGGGTGGGTTTTAGTCAGTAAGAGTCTGACACGCCCTCCTGCTCTGCCCAGAGCGGGAGAAGTTATTTGATGATTTCCCATCCAACAAAAAAAAAAAAAAAAAAAGGGATATAGTCTTGAAGGTCAAACACGCGCGCAGACTTATCATGCGCGCACATAGGTATATACTTACTAAATCCATTGTGACAGCGTCACGGGGTCAGAGGTATGAGTGGGTTTCTAAAACTTGATGTACCTACAATGCTACAAGGATCTTGGCACTCGAATAACGTTGACAGGGAGACGCTGTTGGGTGCAATTGTTTTGTGAAATGTATTGAACGAACAAGATGGCGGAGTTAGTTCCGATTTTGAGCACGTGCCAAAAAGAACCTTGTAGCGCTATACCATATTTAGCGCCAGCTAATACTTATAAGCCATTTCAAAATTCTGTCCACAGTCCTTGGACTGCTTCAGTCAAGAGACCCTGGAGATGTGCAGCAAGGAGGCGGAGTTCAAAGCTGTTTTGTTTGCTCTATGTTATTTCCATGCCGTTGTTGCTGAGAGACGGAAATTCGGCCCACAAGGGTGGAACAGGTACTTTCATTTATTTTTACTTTTCTAGGGTACTAGTAGGTTTCGGTTTTGCCAGGTAACTTTAATGTTTCATTGCTTTAAATGCGGATTAATATTTTTCTGTTTTACACCTAACAAATACCTTTACTTTTGGGCTAGATTTCTAAGTTACACCTTATTGAACTCTGTTTTTATTCCAACTCTTGAGCTAAAGACTAAAATTGAGCCAGTGTTTACATAATTTAACAGGGATTCAAAGCCTAAAAGTTTATCTTCACTTTCGCTATGGCATTGATAAAATGGAATCCTTCTGCAGGGTGTATCCATTCAACTTCGGCGACCTGACGATCTGCGTTTACGTACTGTATAACTACTTGGAGGCGAATCCTCGTGTGCCGTGGGAAGACTTGCGGTATCTTTTCGGAGAGATCATGTACGGCGGGCACATCACCGACGACTGGGACAGGCGGCTCTGTCGCACCTTCTTACTCGAATATATGCAGGCGGAATTGGTCAGTCGCATAATATAATTAAATACTAAAGGAGAAACATGATTGTGGTTGATCGACGTCGGCCAGTCGATATTGATCACCTCAAAGCATAATCGATGGTCGATCGTAAACCGGATGTCATGCACCACTGGATCTGGATCGATCAGAACGGTCGATGTCACCAAACGACATCGATCGAAGAGAACCAAGAATCGTATAACCACTAAACAACTTCTAATTTGTGTAATGCTACAGGTCTAAAGTTATAATCAAATAATATTTACTTTTTCTTCTTTTTTCGTCAGGTGGATGGTGAATTGCAACTAGCTCCGGGCTTCATATCACCACCGAACTCTGATTACGTTGGGTATCACTCCTACATCGATGACTGTTTACCAGAAGAAACACCGTACTTATATGGATTGCATCCTAACGCTGAAATAGGATACCTAACCACTGTCTCCGAGAGACTATTCAAGGTATGTCTTTAAGCTCGGGACGCGACCTTTTTCTTTTAGAACGAACTGACTTACGTACCCAATACATGAAATTTGTTAAATACTCTACGAGATACGATGGTTACCTGACGAGATCCGATATTTCAAATGACAATTTTTTTTTAAAGGTGGTCTTTGAAATGCAACCGAGGGATACCGGCGCGCAGGCAGGGGGTGGTGCGAGTAAAGACGAACTGGTATCTGGCATGCTTACTTTACTAATAGATAACCAACAGACTACTCTTATATCGTATCTCATTAACAGTATTAACATTTATTCAGATCCGAATCATACTAGATGACATCCTGGACCGAGTACCTGAACCTTTTAATCTGGTGGAACTGATGGGCAAAGTGGAGGAGTTGACTCCCTTCACCATCGTAGCCATTCAGGAGTGTGAGCGAATGAACAACCTCATGGGGGAGATTCGAAGGTCTCTGAAGGAGACAGAGTTGGGGCTCAAGGTGCGATATTCATTTGTGTAGCTAATAAAGAAATGTACAGATCGAAAAAAGTGTTTTAATAAAAATACACCACCACAAAAAATATAGTAAAACGAACAGCATTGATAAACGCTTTTCAGGGTGAGCTGACCATCAGCAGCGACATGGAGAAGCTGATGGAGTCTATCTTCATGGACCATGTGCCAGAATCGTGGAGCAAGCTGGCGTACCCCAGCCAGTTGGGCTTGGCCTCGTGGTTCTCAGACCTTTGCATGCGACTCACTGAGCTTGAGAACTGGACCGGGGACTTCAACGTATGTTGTCACTTGTAATCAATCAATCAGTAGATGTATTCGCTGTATACAGGGTGTCCAAGAACCTGGCGTCCAACTGGATTCCCACGATGCCCCAAGTTCTAACAGTACTCAGAAAAATATTTTAAAAAATCCACCCCATGTACTTACAGAATTATACTGATTTCAAAAAAAAAAGGGGAAATGAGCACCCTGTGACATACTTTTGAATGCTGTGACTGCTAATGCTGATAATTTCGATATTTCTTGGAGGTTTTGTAATCTAGGGTATTGCTGTGTCTAAATAGAATGTAAAAATAATGTACCAAGCGGGCCTTGCACCAATATTCCCTAAATACAATTAGTGCTAAACGTATTTAAAACATCGTTCTGTCTCTATCATTTTCGAATGATTGACAGAAATAGAACGATGATTTAAATTTGTTTAACGCTAAATGTATTTAGAAATTTGTGGTGCAAGCGGGCCTTATTGTACCATTTTAAAATAAAATATTATTTTAACTAAAGGTGATATGGAAAACTATTGAATTTCCCAACTTTGACCGACTGTAGTGTAAAAAAAATGTACCAAAATAGTATGGCAAGTGACGTCAAATTTTGACGCGTCTATTCCTCTTTTTAAAAAGGTATAATACTTACACATTAATTTGAAAAAAAAAATTTTTGATAATATTTTTACTCAACAACCCAATTTTTACGATGTCTTACAGAATTCTTAGAAAGAAAAATTTACGACGAATTGAATCTAACCTCTAAAGAATTACTATTGTATGCTCATAAAAATAACAACAGGCCTCTCAAAAATCAGGTTAGACCGTAAGGGACGGTATGTGCATGCATCTCACCATAGTGATTCGTTATTACAACAGGAGGGAGCAAGACAGAAACTATCTTTGCGATTTGCTGGTTCTTCTTTATGGTACCCCATTATTCAGGTAAGAGTGAGGGAGAAAAAGGTTAGAGGTGCGAGTGAGATAGATAGTGACGCTATCTGGGATCGTGCTATTTAGGATAACAGTACGGTCAGTACGCGTCACTGCCTCCTGCCGTTACTACGCACCTCTCTCTTATTGTTACCATTGATCACGTACTACGATTTAAAGCTTTGTTTATTGGACTCGATTACTCTTTGTGCTCTGGACTTTGAAACGAACTCTTTACGACGACCTTTGCCTGTGTTTGGACAGTTTGTGTTTTGTGTGTGCTACCATGGCGACCTACACTCCGCAAGAATACGCAAATATGCACTACATTTATGGAGAATGTAGAGGTAATGGACGAGCTGCAGCGAGACTTTATAGAGAAAGGTATCCGAGGGCTACGCGATATCCCGACCATCGAGTTTTCATTAATGTGCACAGATCACTATGTGACGGGCGGTTCCCCAATCAAGTAGCTGGTGAAGGACGACCCGTAAATGACTTCATACGCGATGAAGTTTTAGAGGCGGTGTCGGCAAATCCAAGCATCTCTGTGCGAGGAATAGAAGCTGATACGGGGATACCGAAGAGCACAGCACACAGTATTCTCCAAAAAGAAGAATATCATCCGTACCACGTACAGCGAGTGCAAAGTCTTTTACCTCGAGACTATCCGAGCCGAGTCGCGTTTTGTGAAACAATCCTGCAAAAACATCGAGAAGACGAAAACTTTATCGACAAAATTTTGTGGTCAGATGAATCAACATTTAAGAAGGATGGCTACATGAACCTACACAACTTGCACGAGTGGCATGTGGAAAATCCGCACTTGATGCGAGAAGATAGATCCCAGTACCGGTTCAAAGTGAACATGTGGACCGGTATTCTCTGTGGGAATATTATTGGTCCATTTGAGATGCCCGAGAATTTGACTGGCGAATCATATTTAAATTTTCTTCAAAATGATTTGCCAAACTTACTAGAAGAGACCCCACCAGATATGTGGTTCCAACACGACGGCTGTCCAGCACATTTTCGCGTATCCGTTAGAGAGTTTTTGGACGAGCAATACCCGAACAGGTGGATTGGGCGATCAGGAACAATCCCGTGGCCAGCCCGCTCACCTGACTTAAATCCGCTGGATTTTTTTTTCTGGGGAACTATGAAGGAGCTCGTTTATGCGAAGCCCATTAATGACATCGCTGACCTTCGTGAGAAGATAACACAAGCAGTGCAGGTGATACGTCAAAAAAGTTACTCGCGAAACATAAAGCGGTCCTTTTTAAGGAGAGTGAGAGCTTGTATTGCCGCGGGTGGTCAACATTTTGAACATTTATTGTAATAAAATATCTTTAAACTAACATTCTTTGCTTTTATTCTACTGTGAACCCATCTACCTGTGTGTATTTCCTTCTTGCTCACTCTTGGAACCGAAGTAAATAATAGTAGTAACATAACAGTTTCTAAGATAAGAAAGGGTCCGACAGTTACCGTTAGTAGGTAGGCACTTCGTAAAAATTGGGTTGTTGAGTAAAAATATTATCAAAATTTTTTTTTTCAAATTAATGTGTAAGTATTATACCTTTTTAAAAAGAGGAATAAACGCGTCAAAATTTGACGTCACTTGCCATACTATTTTGGTACATTTTTTTTACACTACAGTCGGTCAAAGTTGCGAAATTCAATAGTTTTCCATATCACCTTTAGTTAAAATAATATTTTATTTTAAAATGGTACAATAAGTACTTTATTTTTACATTCTATTTAGACACAGCAATACCCTAGATTACAAAACCTCCAAGAAATATCGAAATTATCAGCATTAGCAGTCACAGCATTCAAAAGTATGTCACAGGGTGCTCATTTCCCCTTTTTTTTTGAAATCAGTATAATTCTGTAAGTACATGGGGTGGATTTTTTAAAATATTTTTCTGAGTACTGTTAGAACTTGGGGCATCGTGGGAATCCAGTTGGACGCCAGGTTCTTGGACACCCTGTATATGCACTATTTGATTTAGTGGACTTTACTGCCTGTTAGTACACTCAGTTTGGTTCCTAAGATTGGTCACAACGGCGCGTGCATCAGACCATACGTCATCGTACAGTATTTTTATCTCACGAAGCGAGGCGCGCTTTATTTGTGGTAACCAAGTGTACAAACACGCTGTGAATGTGTGCGTGAAGACGAGTAGCGTCAGCACATAAAACACACACACTCACATGCACATACACACACACACTTCCGACTTCGCCATTGTCTCGGACGGTACCGGGAGGTCCTGCGCTTACACGCATTCACAGCGTGTTTGTGCACTTGCAAACCACAAGTAAAACGTGCGTTGCTTCGTGAGATAATAATACTATACCTACTTGATACTAACACCTTTTGTTCTTTGCATCTTCTTACTAGAAACTTCTAAAACATGCTTGAATTTAAAGCTGTCTCAGTTATGTCATTAGATGTCTGTTAACGAGCAGAATTCACATTGTAACTTTGACGCTCCTGTTCCAGCTGCCGCCGGCGGTATGGTTAGCAGGGTTCTTCAACCCGCAGTCGTTCTTGACGGCCATCATGCAGCAGACGGCCCGCAAGAACGAGTGGCCTCTCGACAAAATGTGCCTCAATTGCGACGTCACAAAAAAATCTAGGCAGGACTTCAAGTATGTACTCATTGGGATATGAAACTATTTAGCACCTGGTATTTTTTATATGCTAACACAGTGCAGGTGGTAAAAAAAACTTGTTTTAATGTATTTGCTCACACACACACGTTTGATAACTCGGTCGGCCAAACTTTCTTGGTCCAAGCATCTGCGGCTAAGATTGCGACCAGCCGTCGTCGTGGCAGCGTAGTGCTTATGATAAAATGTCACGCATGAAGTAGTAAACGCTGACGGAACTCAGACTTTAAAATGGAAAAGAGAGAAATTGAGGAATGATACAACTAATAGGCATAAGAAAACTAAACTAGGTAAGCTCCCTTTTTTGGCAGTGCGAACAGCGCGCGTCTATGCATTACAAATGGATAAGTATTTGTAGTGTTCTTGATTTAGGTCTACTTGATACACTTCTTATTGTTTTCTTTTGTCTCTAACATTTATACGCTAATATCATGCTTACCTCTTATTTATATGGTTAGATAATAGGTAATACGGGCTGGTGTCCGCAACTCCACGTCAATGCGCGTATTTTGCGTGCGGGTGGGAAAATCGATTATTCGATCCCCCCAGCTCCTCGAGGAAGGCCAGCAACGCCTTGGTGTTGCTGACAATCTCACGTAAGGTACCTGGGTTACCGAAGTACTTTGCCCTGTATTTGGCGACCACCGGGCAGCTTAGAAGCACATGGGCTGCTGTCTCGTCGTCCTCCATGCAGGCCCTGCACAGCGGACTGTCTGTGACTCCTAAGACAAAGAGGTGTTTATTAAATGACCCGTGGCCAGTTACGGCTGCTGTGACTGTACGCAGCTGTTGCTTGGTTAGTCGGAGAACCTGTTTCGTGAAGCGGCCATCGATTGTAGGGAGTGCTTCCCTAGCCTGCCTGCACTCATCTAGGTCCACCCATAGTTTGTGATGTCGGTCCCTGGTGCGTTTCCTTACCAGAGTGCGTAAGTACCCGAAGGGGAGTGGCACGATGGGTTCGGGTCCCACTGGTGCAACGTTCGACCCCCATCTGGCAAGTTCGTCGGCTGCATCGTTGCCTAGCGAACCGCTGTGTCCTTTGTTCCATTGAACGGTTATGTTATTGAGGTTGCCCACATGGTTGAGGCGCTGGTGGCACTCGTATATTAGCCCAGAATCAACTGTGTGACTGTTCAGCGCTTGCAGAATGGCCATGCTGTCTGAGAGTATGCGGATCGAGTGTTCTATAACTTCTCTGGCCATGATGGCTGAGGCGGCAAGAGAAATACCCATGCATTTGGTCTGGAACACTGTGTTATGGACCCCCAAAGGTGTGGAGATGCGTATGTTGAAGTCCACTGAGAAGATTCCAGCCCCTGTGCCACTACCTGTTTTGGATCCATCCGTGAAGATGCGCAGCTCTGCAGGGCGCAAGCCCTCGCATCGGCGATCCTTGTGAAGTTGTATTTTGTATTTTTTATCGAAGATAAATTGTTTGGGTACCTACCCGGTCATTTATGGCTTTCGTAATGGGGAACTCCTTGTTGAGTCCCTCAAGCAGCGCGGTGTGTGGTAAGTCTCTCTTACCCCAGAGATCTAGTGCATTTAGAGAACCGCCACCATCGTCACTTCCTGCTGTATGAACAGGTGGAGCGGTGGTAGTCCCAGCATGGCTTCGATTGCTGCAGTCGGAGTAGTCCTCATGCAGCCTGTAGTGGCCATGCAGGCTAGTCTTTGCAAGCGTTGTAGTTTGCTAGAAGCTGTACCCAGTTCGGTACGGGGCCACCAGACCACAGCCCCGTAGGTGATCATGGGGCATATCACTGTGGTGTACAGCCATAGTATAATTTTAGGGGATAGGTCCCACTTCTTACCTATCATTCTCCTGCACTGCCAGAAGGTTATGCAGGTCCTGTTTAGTTTGTTTTCCAAATGACTCCTCCAGTTTAACTTACTGTCTAGAATGACCCCCGAGATACTTGACTTCGTTGGCCAACTGAAGTTCTGTTTTGAAAAGTTTTGGTAGGCGGAATGGGCCTAATGCTCGTTTCTGGGTAAACATAACCAGTTCATTTTTAGTGGAGTTCACTGATAGGTCAAATTCCCTGCACCATCTCTCTACGATTCGTAGCGCTTGCTGAGTGAGGTTGCAGATCATACCCGTCACCTTCCCCGACACAAGGATTGCGAGGTCATCTGCGTAACCTATTGTGTAATAACGATTGGCGTTGAGTTTGGTGATGAGATCATTTATCACCAGATTCCACAGAACTCACTCTACCCTGGGGGCAGCCTCTGGCTATCATGGCCAGCTGCTGCTCATCCTCAAGGCGAACTACTCGTTTGCTTAGCATGTTTGTAATCCAGTTCGCTAGTACTTGTTCTACGCCATGCCTGTAGAGGGCGCCGCTGATGCTGGAGAAGTTTGTTTTGTCGAAGGCACCTTCGATGTCTATGAAAGTGCCCAGGCAGGTGCCTTTCTGACGAATCGCTTCCTCTATCTGGCGGACTACTAGATGAAGGGCAGATTCGGTCGACTTACCCGAGCTGTATGCGTGTGGATTACCGTGTAGCGGTATGGTTTTCAGAGCACCGTCCCTCAGCTCCCTGTCACACAGCCTTTCCAGAGTCTTTAGTAGAAAGGAGGTGAGGCTTATGGGTCTATGGGATTTGGCGTTTGTGTAATCTCCCTTACCTGGCTTGGGGATGAACATTACTTTCACTTCCCTCCATCCTTTAGGAACTTATCTTAGGGCCAGGCACGCCCTCATTAGGAGCACCAGTCTTATTGCGATAGCGGTTCCACCTCACTGTAGTAAGGCGGGGAACACTCCGTCAGGACCGGCTGCCTTGAAAGGAAGGAAGCTACGGATGGCCCATTGGAGTTTCTCCAACGTGATTACCCTACTTGCATAAAGCCAATCATTATCTGGTGGTGTGTGATTACCCGCGCAAAGGTACAACCAGGGAAGTGAGTTTCCATAAGGACGCGTCTCGTTTCTTCTGGCGAAGAAGTGAGTGTGTTGTCCGATTTGCGGAGGGTAACGGGCCCAGGTGTATTCTGCTGTGACAGTACTTTCCTTACCCTGTTAGCCTGCTGACAGGACTCAATGCTACCACAGAATTTGCGCCAGCCCGTGGTACTCCTGAATCTGATGCATTTTTTGTAGCTGGATTTGGCCGCGTAATAGTAGTCCCAGTCCTTATCCGCATATGTGTTCATGGCTCTGTTCAGAGCTTTCCTTACCTTGCCGCGCTTGCGCTATAAATCAGCGCCCCACCAGGGTTGCTTACCCGGAGTGCTACGCGGGGTGGTCTCTGGGCAGGCAGTTTGGTAGCTGTCTATTATTGATATAGGGCCGGTATTTCAATAATAGCTTATCTTGAAGTGATCCAGGATTGAAGATAAGTACAGCTTAGGTGTATTTCATTATAGGATTAAAGTTAAGCGGCAAATAAAGTCCACCTTAGCTAGCCTTAATCTAAGTGGAGGATTTCTGTTGCTTAAGTTCCGATCTGAGATTGGCGTGTGGCTACCTCAAAAAAAAGTTGCTTTAAAGTAATTTATTTTTGACCCGCAAAAATCAACACGCTATGATACGTAATGAAATAATGGCTGTTTGCTTGTTAAAAAATAATTTTCTTACGCAAGTACGTGAATTAATAGGAGCCAAGCCTTTAGCGAAGCCTAAACAGTTTTTCTTTCACTAATTCGTTTTTTGAAAAGTGATGCTAGTACATGGAAGGCGAAAAAAAAACTGCTGGGAAGAAATTAGCGTTGAATTTAATAGCAGATCTTTAAATTCAAAATCTGCTGAAACACTTCGTAAAAAATGGGACAACATGAAAAAAACTGTGAAAGATAAGGTGACGGGCCAAAGAAAATATGCTCTTGGCACGGGGGGAGGTCCTCCAATGCCACCTCCCAACCTCACCAAAGAAGAGGGAGGAATATTTAGCCTGATTAGTGTTCAAGCAGCTGGCACTGAGTCTGTCTGTGATAGTGACTATCAACCTGATACTCCTGTACAAGTTCCAAGTCAGGCCTCCATAATACTTACAGATATCACAGTGGATATGACCAATAACGACAAAGAGAATTTGAACGTCTGTGAGGTAATGCTACAAGAAGTTGTCAATATATTAAATACCAACCTATGTTTCTTGTAATGTTTTTCACTCCCCTGCCACTATTGTTTACTGACAAAATTTTATTTTATTGTTATTATTTTCAGAGTATGGATAATGAGTTACAAGAGGGTGAACTTAATAAGTGGAGTGACTACACTCCAAAAACATAATGACGAAGCCATCACTACAACTAGTTACAGATGATGACAAAGAAAATCCGTTCCGTAGATACCGAAAGCGCAATCACACTGGACAATTGACGAACAAAGCCTGGACTGAACTGGCAAATGAGAAAAAGGAATTATGTCAAATGAAAAAAGAACACATGCGAGCCCTTATTGCTGAAAGCGAATCAAGAAAACGCTATTATGATTTGCAAAATCAATTATTAGAATTAGAAATAGCAAAGAAAAAGAAAGAGGATTCAGTTTCGGAAAATTAGGCTTCTACTACCTATTATAGTACCTAGAGTTTTCTTGATTTGCTTTCTGACTTAATATTTTTTATTTAAGTTTAATTAAATAAAACAATGTAAATGTATATAATTTATTTTATTACACCTTGCTACAAATTATTAAAATAGTGAATGTATGGCAGAACATGTGGAGAGACATTCTGGCTGCCTCTATAAAATGGAGCTACTGGCACACTACTAGTCTCCAAGATGGCCTGTTCAATCTCTGGTAAATTGACAGGCGGATCACCATTGTTCATTTTCACTGCAACATTATGCAATATTGCACAAGCCACACATAATATATGCTGCACTTTTGTAAGTGCCAAACGAATACCAAGTGCTAATATAGGGAACCTTCTCTTCAGAACACCAAATGTCCTTTCAATGGGGTTTCTGGTTCGAATTTGAGCTTCATTAAATAATTTCTGCTGTTGTAGTAGTCTGTGCAAGGGGAGTCAGACAATAGTTTGTAACAGCATAACCACTATCCCCTAGCAGAATAGATGCATTAAATTCTCCCTTTCAAATCTCTCTTTCACCAGACTATTTTGAAATATTCTTGAATCATGTGCTGATCCGGGCCAACGAGCAACAATATCTTGAATGATCAAATCAGCCGTACATAATATGGCTTGAACATTTAATGAAAAAAATTGTTTTCGGCACCGAAAAGTTTCAGCCTGTACTCAATTGTTGAGAGAACTCTTCATTCATTTTTCGCAGCAGAAATGTCGTGAACTTGATTTTAAAACTTGTTATTTTTAGATAAATAAATAACATAATAACAGGAAAGTAAAAACTTGGCAGACAGAAGTGTCATGTTAATGTCAGTCAACTATCAATGACAACAAAAATCACAGACAAATGACATATTCTGTTCATTATGCTGCAATATTGCGGTTTATCCTAGATTAGTTAAGGCGAGGAAGATCCGGATTGAAATACGTTTCTGTCTTTCAAAAGTGAGACTTAGCTTAAATGCAGTACTTAACTTAAGCAATAAGTTAAGGTAACATTGAAATACCGGCCCTTAGTAAGCTGGCTTACCTGTACCTCAATCTGTGTCGTATCCGCAAATTTCGTCGGATCGTTTAGTGTCGCAAGCTTGGATACAAGGCTACGTGTATAGTTGGCTCGATCCGTTGTTTGCGGAATGCGCCGTGGTGGTGTTGGTGGAACACAGACCTGGATGTCGAAGCGGATCCACCTGTGATCAGAGCAGGAGGCCTCCTTGGAGGCCTGCCACTCAGTGGTAAGTTTCGCCGCGCCCTCTGATACCAGTGAGATCTATGATTGTACGACTTCTCCTGGTTACGAATGTTGGTTCGGAGCCAGTATTTAGCAGGGATAGTTTAGTCGAGAATTTTGTATGGTTACTGAAATGCGAATTGTATCTATTTTTTTATTTGAATTTTAAGTGACTGTATACTGTTGGTGTGCTTAAGAGCGTTTATACCTTATGAGTGGCAACGTCGCAATTTAGTGTCATATTTCGTGGTTTTCAATTTTTATCATTTAATCGGAGCTATACCTATTTTAAAAATCTGTTTAATTAACTTTTTAGAATTATGTGAAACTGTGTAAAAAGTAACAAATCGTTGCGTTTACAGTTCTATTTATATGCAAATAATACATCGGAAACTTGCAGGGCGTTATTTTCATTGTAAAATAACTGTAAGCATTACGGTTACTTACTTTTTAAACACTTTCACGTAATTCTAAAAAGTTAATTAAACAGATTTTTTAAATATAGCTCCGATTAAATGATAAAAATTGTTAACCACGAAATATGACACTAAATTGCGACGTTGCCACTCATAAGGTATAATATACATAAAATACACATAAATACGCCATGTCGCAGTGCCCCGCCGCGCGAGGGCGCCAACATCCACGGACTGTACATGGAAGGCGCGCGCTGGGACACCATGACCGGCGGCATCGTGGAGTCGCTGATGATGGAGCTGTTCCCCATGATGCCCGTCATCTTCATCCGCGCCGTCACGCAGGATAAGCAGGAAACCAGGAATGTCTACGAATGTCCCGTCTATAAGATTCGGTGAGTTGTCAATTTTGAGGTGGGATTAAGCAAATCTGTTCTAAAACATGATATACCCGTATTTCTGTTTTTATCATCTTTGTCATTTTTCATATTTGTCTTTCTTTATCATTTTTTTATTTAAGATATTTTTCATTTGACATTGATGTTAATTTCATAACCTCATTTTACGTCGACAATTTTTCAATTACAATTTAATCATGTTATTCAAACAATAATTGTTGGAAGAAGGGGTGTGATAAAAAGTTGAAACCTTTATAATATGGCGAATGTTTGGAATTAGTAATTCGCTTGAGTGAGTAATTGCGTAAAAATTGAACCTGAACAGGGTTTGTTGACACTTTCATCAGGTATTTTTGAACATACCATACCTATCTGGGATCTTAAAATTAGGAGTTATATAAGGCTTCAATCACTGCCTTTTTTTTCCATCGTGGAAGGTAACTTTAGCGTAGACCAATAGTATCACATTAAATAGGTCTGTAGGTACCTACATGTTCTTACTTGTCATCAGCCTTGTAATGAAAAAGTTAATTCGATGATTAGCCCTTTTATTGAGGGTCTCTCCTCCAATTCGAAAGGATAAATAATTATTTTTATCGTGAATTCGCTTCCTTCCATCTTGCACTCTCTTTTGTTACACACATCACGTTTATTCGTTTTGATTTTACTTGTGTGCTCAAAATCCTTTATTCTTCCCACAGTATGCGTGGTCCGACTTTTGTTTGGACGTTCAATCTGAAGACCAGAGATAAGCCCACTCGCTGGACCCTCGCCGGCGTTGCCTTGTTACTGGGAGTATAAATAAAAGTATATCTACTTATCTTAATTACCTTTCTGATGCGGAAGCCCGTCTTTTCAGTGTTACGTCATAATTAAGTTGGTGTGCTTCATAAAATGCTTTATCTTTAATTTTACTAGGTTAATAAATGTGTATGTGTTTTTCTATCGAAATGGACTTTATATCTTTACCCTATCTGCTAGCATACAATTATAATGAATTTCTAAGACACATGGCTTAGGTTCCGCAACGCTACGAAAGACCAGGGGTGACTGAACTGTCCGGAATGGTATACGCTGATGTTTAAAGAGCATCTATCACACCAGCCGCGACTGACTCAGGTTATGCAAAAAGCCGTTTATATTTCTCACTAATTTAATACTGTTGAGTATCATGACAAAATATTTTGTGCAGACAACAATCGGCGTTTTAAGTAATTACAATTTTCATCATTTTATCTGTGCATTACAACGCTTTAACGGGAAGACTACACAACATTTAGTTACTATATCAAAATATATTATTACAATAGAGACGCTATTATTATAATATACTTCTCATTAAATTTATAAAAATAAATATGCCCTTTTATTTGTCGTAATGGACGGCTTCATTCTGTCTAATCACCTTGAATCATAATTTAGAACATAAAGTGCATTAATGATAACGCGCTCTTTCGTCATTTTAACGTTTTTTTAAACTTCTTTTTCTGAAATCTGGCAGTGATTAGATTAGCACGCGTTCGTCGTCATAACGTAAACTATTATCACAATCATCCTGTTCTCACACCCTTACTGTTTAAAGTCCCGCTTGGAGAAGAATTGTCATTATCTGACGTCGGTTCGGAACCCTTAACAGTGAATGTGACGTAATATCGCTTATTCTTATCCAGTTTCTCCGCTGGCAATGCGATCAGCTGCTTCTCTGTTCCGTGGGAGACTTCTAGCGTGACGTGCGCTTTGCCACCACCTGCTGGTGGTTTGGAATTAATCTTCGGAAGAAACCCTTTTGATTTTGAGCTCGGACCTGCTGTTGCGGGCTTTGGCATTGTGTGATGGTTCCACCTATACGGTACTGAAACGATGATAAAAGTATCAGTGATATTATGTTCCACCATTCAATTTTCTCGACTTTTCATATCAACCTCTTGGACTAAAAAAGAAGATACTTACTGTATGCCGAGCACGGTATGCCAGTATACGCATGCACTGCATGGAAACATCTGTGAGTCTTACTAGTGCAAAGACACGGGTTGTCAGGAATCGCACTCAATTTATACAGCTCACTTTCTCCATAATCAAACTCAAAAGGCTTCTCTGGCAGTTTATCCAAATGTTTCTTGCCACTTTTTTGCAACTTTCTCAAGCTCTCGTAAAGGAATTTTTCAAAACTGCTGAAGGAAAAATCTGGAGTATTGTATGTACCTAATCCTACGTTAGCTAAACTCGATTTATTGTACTCCTCGATGGCTCTTTTTACTAGGACCGCTTCATTAGCTTTGCTTGTTCTTATTTGAAGCCGTTTTAACTCTAATAAATGTTGAAAAATCTTCCTTTCGCAGTAATACCTGTAATAATTAAAGGAAAATATAAGTGAGAGAATGACATACCTAGGGTACGCAAGTAATAGGTAAAGATTGCACATTTTATTATTGATAATGCAAGAATCGCTATGGAATTAGTGCACAACGTGTCTTTCAAGGGCTTATGTTATTTTTTGCTAGATTTAAACATAAAGAACATACCTCCTCATATTAGTCTGAATTCTCTGAGTAACGGACTTCATATCAACAGCGTTTTTATCTCCTGGTTTTCGTACCGGGATCCGACTATCAGATTTTCCTGAGTACCTACCGCTAGCATTTCTTTGTTGGTAATAAGCTGCTAGCCGAGGACTTACAATTCGGCGCTGAATAGCTCTGGGACTTGGTTCAAAACCAGAGTCCATTAAACCACTGGATTCATAGCCCCTCTCGGTATTTTCGCTTTTGGATCTAATAGTAATACGACTTTTTGACCTGCCCTTCTTACGAAAACGTTTCCTTCTGCCATTTACCTCGCTATGACTATACAGTTCATTATCACTGACACTGGGAACTCTACCTAAATAACCATCTTTTGAGAGTCTATCTCCCTCAAATACTTCTCCATCGTCCAAAGAACCATCATCCGGCTTACTAGATGTTTTTTTGAGAATCCCCGTTGTAACATCTGGCGCACTGGCAATATCCGATAATACCTTATAACTCTCTGTTTCGTAAATACTACTCTTTCGACTACTGCCTTGACTTTCTTTTGAAGTTTTTCTTATCCTATCCTTGGGTGATGATTGCGGCAACGACACATCTACATCAAATTCTTCCGATAAATTCTCCAAGATAACTTGTTGCACTGCACGATCACTCGTAGGGATACTATCGTCTAGCACGGAGACGAGGCCTTTATCATTGCTTTGAGCATTTTCAGTACTGCTTCCGGTCGTAGACGCAAAGTCCTTCCTTCTCTCTTCTGAACTCATCACGTTGCTTTCGCTGCTATCTTTTTGTAGAATACTATCTTGAACTTGTTTATCAGTTTCAGGATCCAAACTGTGATCAACTGACTCCCCCATTAAATGATCAACTTTGATTTTAGATTCGTTGGGATCAATAATTACGTCTTTATTGGAAAAAGATACCGCTGGGGAACCACTCTTTTCCTGAGTTTCTGTTTGTTCAATACTAGGCACATCACAACTTGTTTTTAATTCTCCAGATGCATCTTTAGTCGGTGATATTGATTCATCCGGTCCTGATAATATTTGAAATGACTTTCTTCGCGTTAATTCTAAAGAACTTGGAGTATTTCTAGGTTCATCGTCTGACACTTGACTAAGATCTTTGCTAGTTTGTTGCGGTGGTTTTAAATTTTCTGAACTTTCAGTTTGCTTAGCTTCAGATTTAACAATTTGTTCTTCACTTTGAGATTTACTGCTGATTTTTGTTTGTTCATCTGTTACTTTGTCTTGATTGCTGTTCTCTTCGGTTAACGTTTTAGTTTGCATTTGATCGCCGCCCTCATTCAATGTATCTTGTTTATCTGCAGCAGATTGGTCAGCTTTTGATGGTTCTCTTTGAGATGCATTGCTGGGAATTTCCGCAACTTCATCCTTAGAAGCTTCTTTATCATCTGTCTCCCTCTGTAGTTTGTCACTATCTGGTTTCGTTTCCTCTGTCATATCTTTGTGTGTTACTGACAAATTTGTAGTCTCAATAGATACGTTGTTTGAAGAATCAACCGTTACATTTAATTCAGAGTTCCCTAGTTGACTGGATTGTCGTTCCATGTGTATTTGAGCTTCGGTTATAATCATGTTGGTTTTAACTGATAAGGTATCCGTTTCAGTCTCACTGTGCGCTGCCTTTACTAACTTATTATCTTCTTTTTCAGGTTCTGATTTGTTGCCCTCAGCTTTAGTTTCGGTATCCGGTATTTCGGTATTATCGTTTTTTTCCTTACCCTGTAAATTATCAGTGGTTTTATACTTAACTATATTCACACTTTGCTTTTCGTCATCATGCTCTATATGAATTGACGTTTTTTTTCCTTTACGTTTAGTGCTGCGCCTGTCACTAGATTCTGAACTACTACTTTCTGAGGGTGAACTGGACTTTTTTTTGCTACGTCTGTGGCGTCTGCTTTTCCTTTTTTCTGAATAACTTTCTGATTCTGAAGAACTATCCGAACGAGATCTGTAGCGATGATGATGTCTTGCACTACGTTTGTGTCGCCTGGACGGTTCACTTTTTGATCTATTTTTTTTCGAACTCTTTTGCTTGCGGTCGCGTGAATCTTCTCTTTCATATCCCTCAAATTCACTGTCGTATCCATCACTAAAGCTCTTTTGCGTGTGCATAAGTCTTTTTCGACGCTCTTTATGGTTATTATTTTTATATTTATGGTGTTCTGTTTTTTTTCTTGTCATTCTTTTTCGATTATCGGCAGAAGATTCATTAGATGTATCACTGCTATTTTTATCTTTTATCCTACGCCTTTCTTGAACAGGACTAGACAGCTCAACCACCTCTCTTTTTTCTATTCTTATCCTATCATGAACATCAATTTTTGTACTTGTGACCCTTCGAGTGGGTAATGCTGTTATTGGAGCGCCATCTATCACTATTTCTGTATTAGCTAATTTAGAGGCAGGCATACCACCATGCATTTGCAGGTATTTTGCCGTAGATCGATGCCCACGAGTTGTTGCGCAATCTAAAGGTGTCAGTGGTTCGTTCTTCGATGACCTCGCTACTAGATTAGCTTCAGCGCCTCGGTCTAATAACAAGCGGCAAAGATCAGCGTTATCCGTAGCTGCTGCTATATGTAATGGCGTACGGCCTTCGTGATTGGTAGCGTTAACTTGGGATGGCCGACCGTCTAACAGCCACTTCACCAATTCTCGTCTTCCAGATGCGACTGCTTCGTGTAAAGGTAAGTCGCCTTTGGAATTTCGCAACCAAAGGTTAGCTCCTCTTGCACCTGAAAATTACCAGATGACAAAATTATACACTGACATTATGTAATTTATAGTTATAAGTGCCAATATAGGTTACTAACCGAGTATGCGTACAGTTTCTATTTGTCCTTTAGCTGCTGCTGTATGTGCTGGACTCCGACCTCTTCTATCTTGTCGATGGGAATCCGCGCCATGTTGCAATAGAGCTGATGTTGCGTCAGCATGTCCTAATGCAGCTGCGTAGTGCAATGGAGTACATCCATGTGAGTCTGCCACGTCCACTCGGGCGCCACATAAGCCAACTATCGTTTCTAAAGCTTCAGTGTGTCCTCTAGCGGCAGCACAGTGTAGAGCTGTCAATCCATCTCTGGAACATATTATTTCAAGTCATTAACATAATAGTACAGTCAATAACAATAACCAGTACAGTGCAGTAATTGGTTGCAAATATAGCACGTCGAGAGAGAAAATTCGACTTAAAAAAGAATAGAATAGAACAAAAAGTTTATTGTCTCCAGTATTACAGCTAGTAGTACTAGGGACATACACTAAATTATAATACCAGAAGAAAAAGGGAGAAAGAAAAAGCGTCAGCTTAGGTCCCCTAAGCGCTGGTTTTCAGCTTAGACTCCAGTTTGCAAAAAAAAGGATTTTAGCTACAAAGGGTTAATAAAAACGACAAATAAAGTTATTATATGATGATCTTACATTCATATTACATTAGAGATAGACGACTGTCTATTTTTTATCAATAAAACGAAAAAAGAAGAAAAATATAAATAGGAGTACCTACTGAACTACGCTAGACATATTTTATAATATAATTTCGTAGATAGTCGAAGACTAAAGAGTTGTTTAAAGAGTACCGTCTCTGTCACTCATACCTGTGTGTCAGTTTCTAGTGCTTGATGTGTCACAATAAGTAATGGAGCCATTGACAAAAATCTACTTAGTACATATAAATAAGATCATTCGGTCATCACCTGTCAGCATCATCAACCTTGGAGCCAGCCTGGTGCAGCGCCAGCACTGCTGCTGCGGAACCTGCCGATGCTGCCCACAGCAGAGGCGTCCTCCCGTCAGCATCCCGCACGTCCACACTAGCCCCGCCCTCCTTCACCAGTGCCCGGAGCACTTCCAGCGCTGCACCTCTGCTCTGTGAAGATTATTTAGGATGGTTAATCAGAACCTTCCCCACATTTACTCGTATTTCTTTGTAACCAGTACAAAGGTCTCTGTTGGATATAAGCTTGATCATACTCCACTATAATTCTGAGATTCACCTTCCGTAATCTCGGGCACGTCCTAATCGTAGACCTTGCAGAAGGAAGGGAAGGTTCAATAGGGAAGGTTTTCTTCTGAATGCTTTACATTAATTATTTAGCCGCTATATCCGAGAAACGTGGCCAACAATTTAAAACACCTCACGGTGTTTGAAAGATACATAATATCAGTAAAAACAAAATATACTTGATGGTCGGTAGCAGCCGGAGCCCCGCACATTTGTGCGGCGTAGTGCAAAGGATACCCGCCGTGCTGGTCCGGGGTGGCAGCGTCTGCGCCGGACGCTAATACCGCTCGCAGCGCCCCCACTTCGCCACACACTGAAATAATCATATGTCAAAACAGCTGTTAACTAAGTACTCGTAGTTACCCTGAAATTAACGTAAGTGAGTCCTTTCGGGCAAATATCTAAACTATTCCAATATCCCAGGCTTCGTAGATTCGGAAATTAAAGTTTAGAAAAGTTAGCGCCCTAAGTATTTACAACAAACCATGCACCATTACAATAACGCATTCCCTCGCTTAATCTAACACGCGTTAATATATTTAGTATTCTTTTAGTCATAAATAACAACAGTAAGTACATAAATTAATAACGATAACTATTATCTGAACGAGCGATATCGGGCGCCTAACCTCGGCCTTACACGTCAACTTGACCTGCATAAAACATTACTCGTCACTCACTCAGACTCGACCTTTCAGCGCACAAAATTACTGAAAAACCCAGTCCTAGATATACCGGACTGCGGTCCGTGAGGGTTCAAGGGCATGACCTTGCTGGCCGCTCAATAACATCGGACCGGACAACCCACTTCCCCCCTAAAGTATAGACTAAACTACCACCACCATTCCCGCAACACCGTGATAACCTATAACAATGCGGCATTCGAATAGCGCTTTACTTTGACAACACGGCACGCCGTTATACAGTCTGGGAATGAGGTTTGCGTATCCACAATGTTAGCTTTACGACTCTTGAATATTTCACTTCCACCATGTTCATATGACTTAAAAATCTATCGTATGAAAACTGGAGTTTGTTTACTCTATCTTCTCATTTTCATTACATTTTCTGGTGTTTCCTCAAAGACATGGAGTATTCGAGAAAATGTCAGACGTCCGTTTGTGCTCGCTACACAACTCACAAAAACGGAAGACGGAGTGGCCTTGCATGTCGTCGTGATCTCCGACTTGCATTAAACACCACACTGCCATCTATTGTTATGCAACCTTGCGCTGGTATACTATTTATAACATAACCGTGTTCTTCACTCATACTTTCACCTTGCATCTAGGCAAAAGAAAATTCCTGTCTGGGACATTAGCATAAATGTTTTTAAAGACCTTTGAGGCCCTTTGTACACGGCACCTGTTTCTTTACGATACGGCAAAAAACGTGTCTGTGAACAAACTTCCATAGTGATCCATACAGCACTGACGAACCGTGCCTACACACGGCGTATAAACCGCACCGTAGAAAAACCGTGTCCGTCATCAAGCTTCCATAGTGATCCATAGAACACTGACGACAGTGCCTACACACGCCGAATAAACCGTAGTTTTTCACGGCAAGGAAAACGTTTGTGTACAAAGAGTCAAAGTACAAACACTTTTGAGCCGCCCAAAAGTACTTAGGTATGTACATATTTTCTTATGTGATCTTTTTGCCAGAAGAAAGAGTGACATAGGTAAGACACACACACAAAGAAACATTGGTTGTACGGATTTTGAACAGTAAATTCTTTACGTAAGTGCTAAAAAACCTGGAGGAAAAAAGTATACCTAACTGCTTCGATCAATATTGATCGAAGCCTGTGATAAAGATCTTGAGACGTTTATATAGTGGAACTACGTGGAACTATGCTTACAAGGACATCTGGGGTGGGAGCCGGGCTGCCTGCTTACACAATGTAATGTAAATTAAGTTCATGGTGACCACTCTGAGCCATTTATCACGAGCTGAGGGTCGCGGTTTACATAATGGTGCTATTAATCGACTACTGCAATTCTACAATTTCTTTGGTATTATGAGTTAATACTCAGGGCACAGCCGACTTTCTATAACAGGCAGGTGCCTCCTATCAAGAAACG
Source organism: Brachylomia viminalis (assembly GCA_937001585.2). Classification (NCBI taxonomy): domain Eukaryota; kingdom Metazoa; phylum Arthropoda; class Insecta; order Lepidoptera; family Noctuidae; genus Brachylomia; species Brachylomia viminalis. The sequence continues at coordinate 10,118,423 of OW443307.2, read as the reverse complement.
TCAGCTAAAGAAGTAAATTACAACCAATCTCGACCCTTTCATAAAAACTTCACAATTGTAAAGTTTTCTGATTTAATAAACCTGAACAGTGTCATAATAACTTCATAGCAGGCATATGATTGACACGAGCACGGTGGGTAACTAATTGGATCGCGTGCAGCCCTCGCGAGGCTCCCTGATGATAACCACGAAGGCAACGCTGCTGCGCCGCGAGTGACACCCCTTAGATAACGACTCACTCCCATCCATCTATTTCAGTAAAGGGGCAATAGCCTGCTGAACCTTTAGTTGGATGGTTTATCTGTGCATCTACGATGAAATGGCAATGGTGCACTTTAATTTGCGCAGGTTTTTTCCCATTGTTTTCCAAATATACTGAATCATTAAGCGATTTCTTTAGTATTTTCGGTTCTGACTATCAGATTTCGAACCAATTTTACATGAGGATCCTTAGACTATCAAAAGTACTCACCAGTAGCCCAATGAACAACAGTATGATGCTCATCGTCTCTCGCGTTGACGTCTGCGCCGGCAGCTAGTAGCGTCTGCACCAGGGGAACGTTGCCGTGCACGACGGCGAGGTGCAGTGGCGTCAGACCGTCAGCATCCCTCGCGTCAGCTAAGGCTGGTGCGGCCATCAGCACACGGTCAGCACACGCCGCGCGCGCTGCTTGCGACGCGCCCGCGCCGCTCGACGCGCAGTAGTGCAGCGCACACCGCAGCCCGCGGTCACGAACTCGGACTGATGCCGGCTGTAACACCAGGTACTTTAGGTTCTATGCAGGGATGTTTACACCAGAAATACTTATATATATAACCAAACGTCCTGTACGAATTCAGGAAGTCTAAGATTTCGACCACTGAGTTCAGATGGCACTCCAAATTACCAGCTGTCGACCGATTTTTGGCCTACGTTCTCCAAAAGTGTTGTGTGTCACAATTCAATAAATGGTCATCTAAGGGCTTAGGACAAGGTATATTTAACCCTTTCACAGTCCACATAGTTGACACAATAGTTAAATAATCAAACTTATACCACTGATTACTAAACAGTTACTACTTATACTATGTGGTTCATGGGACAGGGTTTGGGTAAAGTATAAGCTCGAGTAGACTGTTCTGTTCTGGGTATTTTTGCAGCAATTTAGCGTGTCCACCAATATACGTAACTCATAGCATAGGATCATGAAAGTGTAAAATATTAATTCATAAGCATGTTAGCTGCGAATGAATAGAAATTTCGAAATTAAATCATCAGTGTGACCAGAATTACAAGTTTCCAACTTGCTTCTCTTTTAATAGCATTGTTTAACAAAAATAACTTCAGCGCCATCATGTGCAATCAACATCAACTAACGTATGGAGTATAGTTATCAAAAACAAATTAACAACTTGTGTATGTGTACTAATACTAACATCGCATACAAGTCACTTTTAATTGTTTTATGATGTCCTAAGCTAAGCCACAATGTAAAAGAAAATCAAACGAAAATTATAATAGATTATTAACGATGTTATGAAAGTTAGCGTACAGTTTAAAGTTAAATATGATCAATGAAACGTGGAGATTCGAAGAATTTGCGTCTGTTTAGTGAAAAACGTAGGTTTTTCGACGTGAGTCGTTAGCGGGGTGAGGTTTATGCCACGTGTCGTGTTACTAGACAACCGATTGTAATCGTCACGCTCGCCGTGCATGTGAGAGCGGCTCCTTCTATTGTGCCAGTCAATTCTAAACCTATTGATTGACTGCCCCCCTGTGCCCCTGTCTCACCGCTTCGCCGCCGCCGCCGCGTGCTAGTGCATTTCCTTCAAAGCATTCTGGTTCTATGGAGTTGTCAACATTTACAAAATTGATGTACTTTTTGTTACATTGATCTCAGTTAATAAAGTTAATTTTGTGTTATCAGTCAATTGTTTTGTAAAAAAAAGTCGTATAAGTATTAGTTAATTATTATTGACTTCATGTAGATAATAATAGCATCATGTTCTACGTAATAGGCTTTTGTAATAACGGTATTTTGACAACTAATTGTTGTAAAACATGGGCGAAATATTTGAACAGCGCAATGGGCAAGCGTCAAGGGTTGTTTACAGACAGGAGAGAAGCGATCGAGGACGAGAAGCGTCGCGTGCTCTGCTCATAAAACATTGAACGTACATTTTTTCATTTCGATAAACTTCCAGTGCACTGACCAAGAATTTGTGGGTGACTTAAATGTAGTTTTTGATTTTGAGATTGTGGAATGAGGCATCTATAAAGTGTCATGCATTACATTCAGCTAAGATCTTCGTGAAAATGATGTGAATCTTTCCTAGCTGTATGCTTTCGTCCCTAAGAGACTGCAGCCGCTGAACTCACGTCCTTGTTGAGTATATCGACGACTGCCTTGTAGTCTGCCTGCTGGCAGGCGTACATGAGCGGCGAGCACCCCTGCTGCAGCGGCGCGCTCACATCTCCGCCTTTCTTCGAGCCCTCCACCTTCTCGCGTTTGATCTTTGTGCTCTTGTCAACGAGATCTCCTTTGTGGCGGCCCTTAGGTTTCTTGAGGATGCTCGGGATGGGCTCGCCCCGGCCGCTGGTGGCGCGCTTGTCCATAACAAAGGTTAGCGAAGCGCCATGTGTGATGTGGCGCGTGTGGGTCGCGGCTCGGGCGAGCGGGCGCGGAGGGCGCGGGCCTCAGACTGGCCCTCGCGCGCGCTGCCCGCTCGGACAGAGGAGGCGCTGGGCGGCGGGCGCCACGCAACGCCCGCCACCCGCCCAACACCTAATCTATTAACGGGCTCAAAGCAGGTCACCGCTTTCCGACTGTTATACAGTCTTACACGATTTATAAGTTGGTAAGTAGCTTTATAACCATGAGACGTTTGAATGCTATTGACACATTGACATCGTTTATTCGAATAAGTAATTGAAGCTCCCGGCAACGAGTAGGCCAACGCTATCCTTCATAAGGATGCCTTGGCTCGAGAATTTTATTGTAGCAAGAAGTAACACCAAACCAATCGACGAGTGGACTTAGCTTAATAATTATGACCAATAGCTAGTCCCCTGGGCTGTTTTTAGATCTGGGTAGTCACGTACTCAACCACAGAACCATATTTATTTACTGTTCATTGAACATGCTCAACTTACAGCTATTAAGGGTTTTCATTTGCTAGGCTTATCTTTAATCGTATTTATTTGCTTGGACTTCTTTGCTTAACAAACTGCGACAAAGTCAAAAGAACCATAATGATTAATAGCAGCTATATTTTCTTTAGATCAACCTTCAAAATAAGTTAATATGGTGCTAGATCTGAATCACCCTGCCCTTGAACTACAGGGTGTACAAATATTGCGTGTCCCTACAGTCATTAGTTGTAGGTAAGGTAACATTATGCTCATTTACCTATAATGTCAAAAGTTAGGACAATCAAGGCAGCAGTATAATATTAGAACTTTATCGAACACGTGTGAAGAAAGATTTCTATACAAGGTGTTGTTTTGCATCCTCGTCATATTCGAGGAGGTAACTATGCTAATGATTCTCGACACGAATCAATAATAAAATAAGTAGGTATTTATTTTTATTTTTTGTATTTTTCGGAAATCGGCATGTGTAGGGCCCGTGTGATACCGCCCTGTAACTGCGCTGTAACTGTAACGCATGCACACAGGCGACATAGTCGTACGACACTGCCTACCGCATACGCAACGGGGCGATTTTGATCTTTGAAAGTGGAGTATTCTGAAATACTGTCAAACTTAAATACCTAAAAAAACAAGTATGTATTAATTATTGAGCAGGATCGTAATTTTATTTGATTATTTATGTCTTTCATAACAGCCTCCTGAAATTTGACGAGGATGCAAAACGACACGTTGTATAACCGTTCTTTATCCACCTAGTATTGATCATATAGAGGGCCGATATGATGACGATGCTTAAGTATCTACTGGACGTGAAGTATCCCCTTCGGCTACAGGATCGGGATTGGTACAGATTGCTGCATGTTGATCTACGGAAAGAGACAGTTTCAATGTTTTGCCTTGGGGCACCCGCACCGATCGGTACCAATTTGACTTTACCGGAAACCCACGTCTTTATAGCACCTTTCCCTCGACACTGGCATACCTTTACTTAAGTGGACAGCGGCTCAGTTGCTGCCATAAAAAAGGAGTAGGTACCTAGCTGCTGGACGTACTCCTTCTGGTGCAACCTGGGAGGTCAAACCCGTTACCAGCCTTGCTAACTGTGTCATAAGAGACAATCTCATTAACTTATTCCTCCTATTCTCATGCGGGCGGGGCGGGCGTATCGAAACAAGAATGACTCCCTGCTTACCCGCCTGCGAAGGAGCCCAACAGGATGGTAATGTTTTATCGTTTTTAGGGTTCCGTAGTCAACAAAGAACCCTTATAGTTTTGCCATGTCCGTCCGTCCGCAGCTTAGATCAGAGACTCTACGTACTAGAAAGCTGTAATTTGGCATGGGTATACATATTAGTCACGCCGGCAGTGGTATTTTTTTAGTTTACCTCCTCTACACGTAAAGTGGGGATGTTTTTTTTCTCGTCTACCCCATGGTGTGGGGGTGTTTGTTGTGGGTTTGTGAAAACAGTTTTTCAATTAAGGGATCCGTTTGTGAGTTATATTATGCTTTAATTAGCAATCATTTGCATTTTTGTTAAGAGTCAAGTGTGTCCCACCCTATGCCAGCTGAATGGTTGTTTTTGGATGATAAAAATGACAGTATTAGTCTAAATAACGAAGTTAAAAGGAAAACTATCACAGCTAAGTAGGCTTTATGCACAAGTTTACGAGTAATAGTCCACCAACTTACATTTGCAGTTGGAATGTATGAAAAAACATGTTTTTCAACTACAATATTGTAAAATGTTACAATCTTGTTGTTCTATTTATATGGATAATTATTCAACCCAACTACGGAACCCTTCGTTGTGCTTGGTCCGTCCGACACGCACTTGCTAGCCTGGTGGAGGCGAAGTGGTTTTAGTTGGTTTGATCAAACTCTTACAAACTGAACACACAGCTAGCTATGATCAGCGATGCGAGATACGCTCCCGAATTAATCACTCCCTGAAGACTTTCTGGATTGGACAGCCAAACTCCCTTGTCTATTGTGTTGGCAGTCAGCTAAGCTATAGTGCTTTAACTTATAAGGAGAGGGTTAAAGTAGCTCAGGTGTTGGCGAGTGATGCGTGACGTAAGGTTGGCACGCCATGACGCCGCCCGCCCAACTCGCCGCCCACCCTCCGCTGATTCTAATCATGCTAACATAATTTACGTTGCGAGTTTTAGATGATTTTGCGCGTGATTCACCTCTGTTATAAGTTTTCAAGGAACTTGCTTGATCAATAGCGTTATTGGAATATTCTTTAGCGATTCATGTTGGATGGTTCTCGCTAAGTATTAAGTACTTCATAGTCAAAGTCAAAGCATTTATTTCAAATAGGCACATAAAAGGCACTTTTGAACGTCAACATTTACATTTAAATAGAATTGATTCTAGTCGCCCCTTCCAAAAGGTAGTTTCGTATGGAGAAGAATGGGCAAGAAACTCCATCGTTACTCTTTTAAAATGTGTTGCAATACTTTGTATACATTAATTATATAATTATATGTGAAGACGATGCACCTATAATAAAAATTACCCTACCAAAATAGGTAAAAAGAATTTAATAAACGTAGCAATGATATAAATAAGTTAATTAAGTGATAGATACATGGTGTTCACATATTTACAAACATTGTAAAATTATACGATTTCCCAAATTATGTAACTAATTAATATGTCAGTGTGAGTTAAAGTAGTCACAGAATGTAAATCAATGTCATAAAAATAATAAACTATACAATTAAAGTAGCAACAAGTTTTAATTTTGTCTAGACCCTAGATTGTCCTATGGAGCTGGACCAGCATGTTTCCAAGCATTCTTATCTTGGATATAATCCTATAATTTGTAATATGCTTGTTTATAAAGTGAACTTATTATATGAGTTTTAATTTTTCTTTCATTTAATTGCAATATATTACAAGGTACCTGTTTTGTGCCTACAGAGCAGCTCCATTTAGTTAATTTTAAACTATTCCGGTTGCTTTGCACCTCTTTGGCTGTCGAATATATAGAATAGAATAGAATACTCTTTATTATCATGTATACTTACCAACAAAATACAGATATATATGTAGAAATTTTACATAAGGTGACATACTAAATGGGTTATATTATAATATATACTTATTTGAAGTTGTTTAATGGTAATCTCATAATTCCGAAAAATATTGACAAACTAGAAACATTTTTAGGATCACCGCCCGGTTCCAAATAAACTAGGTAGGTACTACAAAACAACATTCTGTAAAAACACGTCGCAAAAAAGCAAAAACTAGTTAATACATAGTTTTGTTGATCACGCGGCACGCCTTTTCGGTACCTACTTACTAATAACTCTATTAATTGACAGTCATTTATTTAATAACTGTTCATTGTATTATTATAATAATTTACTTGCTCATTCGATATAATCATGAACGTTTTTTAATCATTGTGTAGGTATACGATTTTACATGTTTGATTTTATGGTCTATTAATTAGACTATTTAGCTGTATCTTAAATGACAAAATTAATAATTACCTTTTTCATCCCACCATCTCGGAAAGAGTATTTTTAATCTTCAATATCTGAGTGGAAAAGCCGTTTTTATTCTCTAGAGGATAAAGTAAATTGAATTTAGAACATCGTGTGCACTAAGTTTGTGAATTAAAAAAAAACATTAAACCTATTTACTGCTACCTCTATGGTGCCGAATATATCATACAACTTTTTTTTAATTTGTTAAAAACTCAGACTCGGAACCTTCTTGGTGTTCTTTTTTCAATTTGCTTTGTACGCGGTTCTTTACGCGGCATTTTTTCACGTCATTGTTAAACCTTATATTAAAAACAAGAAACTTGAAAACAAGTGAAAAAACTAAAATGAGTGATTCTAGCGACGAGGAAGTTTGCTTGACGCCAACAGAATTGACTGAAACTGTTAATAATGCGCAAATGAGCTTTCTCCCTCAACAATCACGCGAGAAGTATTTAAAACAGTACGATATGTTCAACACGTGGCGACTAGCAAAAGGAGCCAAAACTTTCTCAGAAAACGTTTTGCTGGCATATTTTATAGAATTATCCGAGAACAAGAAAGCAAGCACTCTATGGAGTACGTATTCGATGCTAAAAGCAACAATAAAGATGAAAAAAGACAAACATATCGATACCTATCCTAAATTAGTGGCATTTTTAAAAAGAGCCTCATCTGGTCATCAACCAAAAAAATCGAAGGTTTTCACAGTATCTGATATTGAAAAGTTTCTTAACGAAGCACCCGATTCCGTATATTTGGCGGCAAAAGTAAGTCAGTTGCACATTCAGTATCTACTTAAGTATATTAATCTCAATTAAATAGTATACTTAGTAGATGTTGATAGGCATAATTATGCGTTCATATCAATTTTATTCATTTATCTACTACAATACTCTTTACGTTACAGGTTGTTCTTATTATTGGAATAAACGGAGCATGTCGAACTAATGAACTAACACAACTTAATGTCAAAAACATTGAGAAACATTCAGATGACTTACTATTAATTAATTTACCTAATACAAAGACAAAAAGAGACCGCAACTTCGTCATTCGCAAGGAATACGTAACGATTGTTGAGAAATATCAAGCCTTACGCCCGCCTAACACTCCAATCAATCGATTTTTTCTACAGTATCGCAATGGAAAGTGTGTTAGACAGCCTATGGGTACTAATAAAATTGGCAGTATCCCACGAGAAATAGCAACATTTCTTGAACTTCCAGAACCCCTGTTGTACACGGGTCATTGTTTCCGACGAACTTCAGCCACACTTTTGGCTGATTCCGGAGCTGATCTCCTGTCCCTTAAGCGCCACGGAGGCTGGAAGTCCAATGCAGTTGTAGAGGGATACATAGAGGATTCCATCCAAAATAAGTCTAAAATATGTGAAGGCATCGTAGGAGCCATTACACTGAAAGAGCCTCAATCGGATCCTTGGACTGGCCCTTCTACATCAAAAATAAGCCGTTATGAAACATCTAACCATCTCCCTCTCTCTCCAACATTCACGCCAAGGGAATCCGATGAATCGGTACAACTATTAAGTATGACAGATAGTTTACCGAAAAACAGTACACAAGTGACTAACACCAATATTACAGTACCAAACAAAAATATTACACTCAATTTAAATAACTGTAGCAACGTTACTTTAAAATTTTCTTAATTATACCTTAGTATTATTTTGTTATAATTTAAAGATTATTCTGTAATACTTACCTGTCATAATGTAGTAATTAATACCTAAACTGAAATAAAAGTGTACCTATCTTGTGATTGTAAACGTTTTTTTTTTGCATTTAGTCATTTCCTCGCTGAGGTGGAATGAAAAGTTACGTGTTGCACTCGAGCGCAAAGATTTTTCACCTCGTGCTCTTTTGATTCCCTCGCTAACGCTCAGGATTCTAATTTTGAATCACTCGCTGCGCTCGTGATTCAATTTTAGAATCCTTCGCTTGCTCGGTCATCAAAATTGAACACGCGGTTAAAAAGCAACTTTGCACTCTTGTATAACAAATAACTATTAACGTGCTTATAGACACTCCAAAAGTTAGACCTAAGTAGTTCTCAATTTAAAAGTGCTGACGGAAAGACAGACATTGATTATTTACGTAATTTAAAGAAGCGTAAGAAAGGATTTGGCAAAATTCTCAATCCTAAAAACCAAGGTTCCCAAATCTACTGATTTTAACGGTTATTGGACAGGGACTAGTTGAAATAGCAACTATGTCAGTCGGCCCTACATGTTTATCTATGTTCGTCCCCATAGATTGTATATTTCTAAGGTCGTCCCCCAGCGACACTGAACAGTAGGTATTCAAGTTCTGCACTTAGTCCTTGAATACGTGAATAGGTAGTTCCGACATGTCGTGTCAACGACGATGCTAAACTACCCATTACTTTACAACGTATTATGTGCGAAATTACTGCTAGTTGGTTATCGACCGCATCTAAGTTATGCGTTGAAATTATAAGAAACGTAGATACCTAATCCAAGGAAATGCTTTTCATTTTAGTAGAATCGTATTTAAATACGTTATATAATACAACCGATGTGAGTACCTACTATATTTCCTGAAGACTGCTCGTTTTTCGTAAACGTTTTTCTATTATAAATATAAAAGAGAAACGTTCCTGTCCTCGGTCCACAGCACCCAAAAGTTAACCACGAAAATCTTAGCCCCTACTCAGGTTGACTCTGAAGTGCTGTATTTGACCGATACGATGAACGCCTGGAAGGTGGCTTGTCCGGATACGGTTCAGCCTGAGAATCCGTCTTCCCAGAGACAGTGCGATGAGCCGGTCTGTAGGACGGAATAACTTTATTAATACGTCCACCAATTCTGCTGAGCGTGCCCGCCTGCTGGCTGTGGAAGAGTTTGAGTCGGGCATCTGGCTTCAGGCGCTACCGTCACCCAACATAGGCACTATGCTGGGTGACACCACTTTCCGGCTCGCAACAAGTCTGCGTCTGGGCGCTCCTTGCATGGCTCCACATCGCTGTCAGTGCGGTGAAACAGTCGACCGCCTTGGACACCGTGGCCTTTCCTATAGCAAGACCGCTGGTCAGTTGGCCCTCCGGTCGGTTCGGTTGATCCCCTTAAAAGTCCAATTTCTAAAAACCCCTTCCTACATTAAAAAAGGAAGCCGTTAGCAAAACTTGCCGTTCATTTTTTTTTTTTGATTGTTGGAAGTCATCAAATAACTTCTCCCGCTCTGGGTGGAGCGGGATGGCGTATTATACTGTTCAAAAACTAAAAAAAAAAACTCTAAAACCCACCCGTGTTCCTTCAGTTGCCTGTCCCAGGGGCCACGGTAACCCTTTCGGACTTTCCCGCAACCCTGGCAGGCATCGGCCCCAGCCCGTATCATGGCGTGGACCAGGGCCGGACGTGAGAGATCGCTACCGCCAATCGCCTCCACGAGGGCACGGCGGAGCTCCGCCCAAGCAGGGCAGACCTCCACCGTGCCCTCCGGGCGATCCACACAATGGTGACACCCAGGCGTTTCCTCTCGCCTTATCCGAAACAGGAACCTCCTGAAACAACCGTGTCCGGTGACCTGCGTCAGACGGCAGGTGAGGAAGTCGTGGCCCCTCTCTAGCCACTCCTCAAAGAGGGCACTTATCGCCGCAATTTTGGAGTGGAGCGCTGGGTTGCGACAATCGCATCCCGCCGGAGCTCTTTCCGCTTTGCCGTGATTTCTCGCGGCAGCGGAGTTACGCCCCGGCGGCGTTTCGCCTCCTCGCGCCACTCCCCTAGGTGCGCGAAGGCCAGGTATAAGGCCTGCGTTCTAGTTTATGCGGATTTTTAGCTAGCTAATAATCCACAGTGGTGAGACGTCACGTCACTTAACACTAATTTATTTTCGGCATCACAATCACTACATATATCATCAAGACAAGTCGACGAAGATGCCGAAATCCTTGTAGGTCACAAGCAGCATTTAAACTTCTCATCAAGAGTCGACAATCGACTCAATAACACAGTACATAGGCAAGTTATTTTTACCCACCCATCAGACGGTAAATAATAAATTAAATTAGCTATATCATTCCTAAAACCATTAGTCGGACATGAACAGGAAATACCAATATCAAACCACAAATGTCCGACTAACCCTTTATCAGCATTCAACGAATTGTTTTCGTACTTATTTATATATTGTACGCAATGATTTACTTCCAAACGTCATAATAATTACATGCAGCACAAATGGTAAATACCTACTATCGAATACCTACTTCACGCCCAATTTACACGCAAAATTACTTGCTGCTACTCTCTCACGCAACCCTCAAGGACGTATTTAAAATCATTCTCGTGCTTTTCCGTAATTTCCTTAGATCTGAAGTTGACCCACTGCCCCCGATAGGTACCGAATAACAGAAAAGGGTCAACCATGTTGTAAAAATTTCGAGCTTGTAGCTTATAATTAAGCGATAGCTACAATTTTATTTTAAGCACGGCCTAGACTTGGCTATGAACCTATTTACGTAATGACGTGCTTGGTAGCAATGAATGATATCATTGTAAAGAGATAACTCATGTCATGAAGGTTTTTACAGTCATTGCATCAAACTTCGACAAATATAGAGACAACGAGGAAATAATACTTTAATTTAACAGGAAAAATCTGTGACACTGACGTATTTAAAAGTATAAGTACCTATAAATAATCAATCAGCTAATTCTAAGTATTCCTAATTATAAAATGTACAAAACTATGTTAGATGTCAGTGGTTTTCCAAGAATGATGGGGTTATCACTCCCTCAGAAGTCACAGTACAAGTCTGTAAGTAAAAAAAACGAGACACGTTATGAACAAATTTTACTATATTTCTTTACTTTATCAGTTCTTACGATACGTATTAAACAGGGGGAAATATATAGCGAAGTAGGCCGTGTGTCGACCTGGTTCATGCTCACGATATTTATTTTTCCCTTCGTGTGCGAACTGTCAAGCTCTTGAAGCGTCCGTAGAAAGTGCGGGTACTCGGGTAGTTTCAGCTGCGCAGTGAGCAAGTAGCCTATGCAATTCATCACTGTATGTACGAGTAGGTACGCCCACGATCTACAATAACATGCTATCGAGCAATTAGTGGAGTTGTGTTTCATAAAAGTCTATACATTCGTAATTTTATAGTCTTTTCTTTTGTGGGTGGGAAATCATCAAATAACCCTCTCAGACTCTTACTGACTAAAACCCACCCGTGTTTCTTCAGTTGCCTGTGCCAGGGGCCTTGGTATCCCTTTCGGACTTTCCCGCAACCCTGGCAGGCATCGGCCTTTGCGGACCCCGTCATCGGTGCTGACATCTCTTTGAGGCGCGCGTGAAACACAACGCGCTGTCGATCCGGGCCTGGTCCTTATCGGACGGCGAGCTGCCCATTGCTCGCCGTCCGCAAGCCCGCGCCTACGGTGGCCGGGAATCGGCCTGAGATTCCCGACGCCCAGGCATCACCTGCGGCGACTAGGGACGTGGGCGCGAATTTTGCCTCTCCCTCACGCATTCCGCCTCCTCCTTCGCGAGCATTACTACTTCGCAGAAGGAGGTGACGGCTTCCCAAGCCCTCTCGCTCCGTACCATGGCCTGGACCAGAGCCAGACGCGAGAGATCGCCACCGCTAATCGCCTCCACGAGGACACGGCGGTGCTCCGCCCAAGCCGGGCAGACCTCCACCGTATTCTCCACCGTGTCCTCGTAATTTAATAGCCTGGCATATATCCAGGCTATTTGTAAATCATCGTCAAGGAGAAAATGGTAGGTACGCGTTTATCTTTGGTAAACACAAGAGGTGTAGAAATCTTCCTTTTTTTTAATGTAATGACCGGTGTAGAAATCAGATAAACTATTATGCAGTTACATATACAGAGAGAGTACCCTCTCATTCAATTTGCATACAGCAATAAGCGCTTCAGAAAGTTTGCTTTTTATACAGCCACAGGACAATCGGCGCGGCGCGGCGCCGCGCGCCGCCGGTGTGAGCGCATCCATTGACGGCCCGAGAAGACGACAAAGTTACAGAAACATTATCTACTCCTAACTTATTTTTTTATAATTCACTCCTTTATAGTTTTCAGGGTATTGGTGAACTAGTAAATCTTAAATAGGTTAAACATTCTTGAGAAATGAAAGGTTGTACATAGTGTAGGGTTATAAAAAGCTCTAAACAATTTTTCAAAGCCTAAGTCATAGACGTATTTCACGAAAATGCATAATTAAACATTTAATGGCTGAGTCTTTAACGATTAATTATGTAAATTATGAAACAGGTTTTAAGTTTACATAGCTTTTTAGTATACATTCGTGGCTTTCGAAGTGGTAACCTAGCCATGCCGACGCTCACATGGTGTTAAACATTTGCTACACACGATTATGTAGCAATGTATCACTACGTACTTAGAAAAGAATTATAAGCAGCTACAAAATGCTGTTACTTGAAAAAAAACTTGGAAACTACATATTTTAGGCGATACCACAAAACAACGAAGGTTTCTTAAATCAATCATGCCACGGTTTTATAAGCAATATATTTCCTATCGTCATTTCCCTCAACTTAATAAACTAGGTAACCTGCCAATATGTAGATTGAGAAGAAATAACATTCCGGCTGACTGCTACAACAAAAATCGTGGGAGGTCGTATATGTCGGTTACTCAGTTAATCAGAGTGAGTGGTGTGTTGTGGTGGTCAGTGCCACTGTGCCAGTAGCCAGCCGTCGGGAATATGGGTCAGCGATCAATCGCGATAGGAGCAAGCTCGACTCCACTCGCGATTATATGGAAATTAAACGATCAGCCGTCGCGCTGCCCACTGAACCTACACTTAGAAACTGGTTTTATTGCTTCAACTGTAATCGTATAGAAATAAACAGTAAAAATTCTAAAAGCTTTTTAATATAACATAACTCAAACGAGAACTATATAATTCCTTTGTTTTTTGCATGCATTTTAATTTTATTAACTGGGTCATTATAAAACTTACCACATTTCAGCTGCATGGTCTTACGTGGTGTGCTTTCTAGAAAGGTGCACTTTTCACTTGGGGAATTTTTCAAACTTTCTACCGAGCCGTCAATCAGCCTTAACCTTCCGAACACTTACTGCTAATATTGGCTCGGTAGTAATGAAACACAATGCTATTAGGAGGTGGAGTGATATTTGGGTACCGATTGTATCATGAGGATTGTCGAAAATCGTGCGTGCAGACGGCCATGTCGATGTCCATTGTGGTAATTGGTAAATAAACGCCGATGACAGGGACATGGTGTGGCACAATGACGGCGGAGTCGCCATGGCTACACGAGGGACGCCCGGCGGTTGCCATAGCGAGCCGGCGCGGCGTCGAGCTCGTGCCATACCGTGCAAGGGCAGGCGGATATTACCATGTCGCTACAACTTTTGGGGGATTTGTAACTTAATTAACGAAGTGAATATTGATTTCAGTTTTTTAATAGCTTTTGTTAAATCTACTTGTATGTTTCACGTAAGCATTTAAGCTAGAAATTAAACTGGCTTTTTGCAGCCACATGAAATTTAGCGTGACAAGCGCGCGAATTTGCGCATGATTATGAAAATTATAGTTTTAAAACAATTACAGCTAATTGTTTTTCAAAAAAAAAATATACATGATACAGTAAAGGGTCATGAAACTTTAGATTTATAGTGTCTCTATAGACTTTTAGTGGGTTATAAAATTTTATTTAGGTAGGTAATTATGCAGCAACAGGAACACATTTGGCGGTAATACTTCTTTTGCAGCCTGGTGGACATGGCGCTCGGGTGAGGGCTTGGGTGTCTTCACCGAACCTTGACTCAAGGTTGAGTCTCTCGCAAGTTACAGATAAGCTGGTGGAGTTGACAGCCAGGGCCGCAGGAATGGGCCACATGTGCCTGCAGGGGGCAATCGTAGCCAGTTGCTCACATCTTCCGTTGTAATACACGTAGCTGTCGATAGAACAAGGATTCTTTTCGCACACAGGGATCGCTGAGTCTGCTCTTAGAACCAGGTACTCTCCGTCTTTACAGGGACCTTTTCTGTAGGCTGGCCAACACGTGTCTGATTTTGGGTGATACAGGAATGCTGAAATGCAAAAGTAATTAGTTACTACTGAAGCTTGAACATTTCCTCGTTATTATAGTTATTTTTGAACCTGCTAATGAATTTTTCTCCAGTAATTCTTACCTGGTCTGCAGTCGCATATCCAGTCATCCTTCTGGTCTCCCGGGTAGTACAGCTCGCTCTCCGGACACATCGATGGAATGTACACCGGCTGACGGTTCTGGAAAAGAATAATTAAATTGTAATTAAAGTAAAAAGGGATATTAAACTTGTGTGTAGAAGTTAGCATCTATGTACCTCTAACTATACGTAGATTACACAGTACCGACGACTTATCAGAAATAGAAAATGGAATAAAATTGTTCCTAATACAAATTTCCGGAGAGAAGTTACGAAACTTGAAAATATTCTTTTTTCAAGTAACGAAGTTGGTACTTTGTAAGTGTATTTTCTTTTATTTCAGGAAAAGTGTCGGTCTCTAAAAAAATCATACCTAATATCGTCACCATAGAAAACGAACTGCGGCTGTGAGAATTTATATTCATCGACTGTTGAGCAAAGATCGAATTCTCATCGGCATCGAGAACTGCAGTTTCGAACCTAACAGGTTTTTCAAGTCATAAGAAATAACAAGAATTAATTTGTGCAAGTGTGATGTCTCGTTCATTGCACCTGGGAAAACTTAATACCTTCTTAAGTATTTAAACAAAAATTAATACTGTTTGTAGGCTCCGCTTTAATTGAACCAAGTAAGAATTTACATGATAACACTGTTGTGATACGGGGGTCACACTGAAAGTTAATATACCGATGTAGATACCGCGAGGCTGGTCTATTTTAGTTACTTTCATAGTATCATGTCTTACGGTATTTTACTTTGGGGACGGGCTGCAGACGTCGATTCTATTTTTATTCTGCAGAAAAGAGCCATCAGAGCCATTTATAATCTCCGCAGGCGCGATTCTCTAAGGGAACTGTTTAAGGTTATTAAGATCTTGACGGTACCTTGTCAATATATCTATGAAAACATCATGTACGTAAGAAAAAATGTACATCTTTTTACTAAAAGAGGTGATAGACATAATTATAGTACCAGAAATAGGGACCTATTAGTTCAACCAGGTTTCAGACTGGCTAAAGTAGACTCATCTTTCATGGGGTACTGTTTAAAATGTTACAATAAAATACCTCCCCACATACTTCAACTCAATGAGACGAAATTCAAAGTTTGTATAAAACGCACACTATGCAGCCAGGCATATTATAAGTTGGGGGATTATATCGCTGATAAAAATGCCTGGCTCAATGCTGGTCCTGCTCCACAACCACAACTAATTGATTAACATTTGAAAATACTGTTGGAGCTGCTGAAGATTGTAAGACTACCTTTGCTTTGTATAAACTCAATCTCCTTTGTATTATATAATTGCATAGAACAAGTGTGAGTACTATGTACTATCGAGCTACCATTTACCGGGTAATGTCTTTCATTGACTTGAATGTGCCCTGGCGGCTGATAGATGTCATGCTCACTCAAATGTCTCGCTGACGGTGGCGCGTGTGTTGGATCATTTAGCTCCCTTCAAAATGGTTGAGCTAAATGGTGCTGATCCATGCGTCATGTTCGTGAACGGGCGCTGTCAGTTGGGACTGGTCATCTCTTAGCCACCAAGGCTTATTTTAATTATTTTATTATGGATTGTTTTGTTTAAATTTATATTTACTGTACACTGGACACTCAACGTGTACGTCTTATTTACATCGTTCTCACATATAATTATACCTATATTCAACATTAATGATGTAACTAATATTTATGTAACAATATAATTTAAAAGAGTGTCCATGGAGTTTCTTGCCCGTTCTTCTCCATAGGTACCTACTACGCTTTGGAATGGGCAACTAGCTTCATATTTCTGACTGACCCACTTGACAATTCAAAAGTGCCTGTAAATGGTTTAATTGAAATAAATGCTTTGAGTTTGAGTTTGAGTTTAGAATTGGCCAGTAAGAAAAGCAGCCGATGAAAAATTTATTTTAATTTCGAATTAGGAACTCTTTGGAATCTGTAGATGTGTAATGAATTCATAATATGTCATTTGTTTTTACAAATTGGCGGCAACTTAAAAAGTGTCGTGCGTCGAAATGGATTTGACTAGATGCAATTTTCGTTATTTGATTTATTATGACTTTCGTTGCGGTCTTACTCAACAACAATGTTACGATAGACTTCGATTAGCAATTCATGAAGAAGCCCTGTCTCGTGCCACTAGTTACAACTGGTTTAATGAGTTTAATCGGGGTCGAAGCAAAGTTACTGATGATTCGCGAGACGGACGTCCTTCTACGGCAACTACTGAAGATAACGTGAGGGCTGTGCGGCTAATGATAGAAGCTGATAGAAGGGTGACATATCAACAGATTCGGGCACCTTTAGGCATTGGTATGAGTCAAGTACAAAAAGTCTTACATGTAGGTACATTTAGGCGTGAGAAAGCTTTGTATTAGATGGATAACTCATAATTTGACGGAAGATCAAAAAAGCCGTCGTTTAGATTGGTGCCGCTTAATGCTTGAAAAGGGTGACTCGAATGCTGTATATAATATCGTCACAGGTGATAAAAGCTGGATAAATTGTTACGAATCCGAAACCGGAAGACAATCTGCGCAATGGATGTTTCCATTCGAAGATTTTATACTAAAGAATTTAACTAATTTGTTTTAACCTTGGATCATACCTATGCACTTGGGACTTCTAAGGAGTTCTTAGTTGGGGTATGGTTGCATAAACAAGAATTTCTAATGACTACCTATAGATGTACACCTTCTGCTGTCTCGACCTCCCTGTTCATCCTCAGCGAGTTTAAGAGGGCTATCACAATTGTTCATGTATTTGAGTGTTTGAAGAGTCACACACTCAAATACCAGAAATCATCATTTAATCAAATACAAGAAAAATTGTGATAGGCCTCTTATTAATTTATTTCCAAATCTCCTAACACTTAGCTGTCAAATTTTTTGCCGACTTCAAATAAGGAGGAGGTTCGCCATTCGGATGTTTTTATTTTTATTGTTTGTTACCTCAGAACTCCGTTATTTATAAACCGATATGGAAAATTATTTTTATTAGAAAGTATTTTAATTCCAGACGATATCAATTTGGTCAAGTTCTGATGAGTTGCTTTTGCGTTAGCTTCAATAATACCTACGTATTTTTTCCACTTAGTATAATGTTGGTTATTTTGTACCGACTTCCTGTCGCTGTTATTTATATTACAAGTAGTGGAATACGACTTTGTTTGGGGTGGGTATCTACCACAAATATAAAGTGAAAAACCAACGACTTCCAAAACAAAAACACTACAAAATGAAACTTAACTTTAATTTCGGAAGTCGGTGGCAAACAACGAAAATACAAAAACCAAAGACACCGCCTTTATTTTTCAATTTGAAGTGCCTTTTTTTGGAAGTCGGTGGTTTCAATATAAGTAAACTTCGATCCCCAAGAAGTAGCAGTGAATTTCTTACAGCCCTTGCGGCTAGCTTATCAGTCTAATCTAATGACTTGGCCAATAACGCGGCCAACGAGTGCGGAGCCTTGGGTTTGATTCCTAGGTGTAGCAAAGTCACGTTGGTAGGTATATGCGTGCTAAATAAAACATGGCCATGGCAAGTATCCAGAATTGCACCCGATTTAAATGGCAGAACCATAGCAAGTTTAGAATAAGAATTATTTGCAGTCCATATTTATGTTGCCTGTTTAGGGCATGCAAATAAATTTTACATGAATACATAAGTACTTACTTATTAGGTATACGGAACATACCTACATAAAAATACCAACCTATGTTCTAATATATTTTTTAAATTAAAATAAATTTAAGTTACAATAATTATACACACCTAACAAAACTTTAAAATAACATTAATTATTTAAAAGTTAAACTGTAAATTTGGGTGAAATGAGCACTTCTACTTACAATGCTTTTTTGAGTAGAAATATAATTGTTACGTGGTATTATATCGGTAGGTATATAACTATTATTAAGTACACATTCATAATTGTTTATTACCGTTTTTTAGACTAACGATTCTTACTTAAATGTTGATAAACAAAGCGTGGTCCTTTGATCGCTATGAACCTTTCGCAAAATCGATCAACATTGCTTATTTCATTAAACATGCAAAATAAATCGTTAACCGGTCTAAAAAAGGCTGTTAATAACATAATGTTGATGTGAATGACTCTAATAGTTGTGAATAACAAACGTGATAGCTGAGATCAGAGACCCATGACCTACGTGGTCGTCAATGGAAGGTCATTCGCGATATAACTTCTTTGATACAATAACTTGTATGACACGTTAGCGGCCAACACACATGTCCACCAAGATATATAGAAACATAATAATTATTAAATAATTATCTAGTCTATCTAGTAGGTATGTAGGTTGTTTATTCGCCCGTTTTATTTAGTAGGTACTTACTACATTATCTTTTTTCTAAATTATAAACAATTTCAAATAAAAATCAAGTTGTGGTTTATTTTTTGCCAAAAAATCATCTACAACGTGAAGCAAAAAATCTTGCTGCCATCACAGTAACTATTACAAGAGGATAATTTAGAAAAAAAACATGTTTGACATAAGGAAAATCGTATTCCTTGGTTACCTAGCTACATAACAAGAAACTTGTTTACGCTTCAAAGTTGGGTGAATCGGGCAGGAACTCACATCTTTATTCACTAAATTTGTATCTTCTTCTGCCTCGGGAAAACCAATGGATTGTTGTGTTTGTGTAGAATTAACAGCTAAAGTCACACTTATTAAAAGACATGTTACCACAATATTTGTAAGGGAACACATTTTGAATAAATTCAGCAAATATCCACTATGATATTACGAATTGAGTTACATTAATTCGATTGACTAGACTGCGTAACTGTCAAAACAAAATTAAATTAATATTAAGTACGAGCTCTTAAATACACTGCTCGAGAGCGACTAGGCTCCTCCGAGACAATGTTCGTAACTATATACAAATAATGGAACGTCATGCGTACAACTTAAAACTGGTTTTCGATGATAAAAAATGTGTTTAAGTTTGGAACGTGAATTCTCCGGAACGGAACTGCTGATATGACAAGAAATAAAACCGCGGACACAGAGATTAATAAGTCGATAACTTTAGATAACTTTGAGATGTTTGCAATTGAACTTAACACGGGATATTATAACTAATGCATCATTTTTTAAATAAGAACCTATACTAATTTCGCACGGTTTTTACGACTAATTATACCTACACATTAAGCCTTCCGAAATTACCTAATGTTCTAACTAAATGATGATGAACACATCAAAATTCATAGTGTAGTTTAGAAAATATAAGCGGTCACACAGACAGACACGAAAAGTGACTTTGTTTTATTAAGTTATAGAATTTGACATCGAAATTGTAAATCGTGAAATGAATGTGAAAATATCAAACAGCTCAAACACATAGCTCACAATAAGGTTGTTATATTTGCGCCATTTCAGGTTTTCTGCACTTGCAACAGCTGCCCCAGCACAGCCCGCCGCGCTGGGAAGTTGGGATGGCGCGAGGGTGTCGTCACAGGTTGCATCCCACACCAAAGGCCTACCCAACTTCCAAGGCAGTATGGTAATTCCGTCTGACCTCTTCCCATCCTCGCATTCATGTGTAAGTACCTACCTAGGTACTTAACTCACTTCTATCAACAACTCGATTGGTAAGGTACACGGTAACAAGGTAAGTAATAATAATTTATCAAGTGGGTTATCAGGATCGTGGACAAGCAAAACCAAGGATAAAAAAAAATAACTAGTAAACATCCAGCCGATGGTGGGTTTCTTAAGATACTCAATTCGGTCAGTGGGTCGCCTTAGGGGCGGAGTTGTGGGATTTGGAGTATACGCTTAGGAGCAAGCAAGGGCTATATATTTATATAGCTACGAGCAATATTTTTTTGTTTAAAAGTTTTCGTCTTCTCTATTTCTCGGAAGCAGTGCGTCGTCGTATGACCATGCCTCTAAGATAAATGGTTTCTATAGACAAGGTTAACCCGATACTGCAATAAAATTTGTAAATATCCAAATTAAAAAGACGAAAATTTTACTGTCCTACAAAAAAAATACAAGGTGTCGTTTTGCATCCTGGTCAAATTCGAGGAGGTAACTATGCTAATGATTCTCGACACGAATCAGTAATAAAATAAGTAGGTAATTTTTTATATGTTTATAATTTTCTGAAATCGGCATGTGTAGGGCCCGTGTGATACCGCCCTGTAAATGTGCTGTAACTGTAACGCACGCACACAACGACATAATCGTGCGACACGCCCACCGCATACGCAACTGGCCAATTCTGTTCTTTAAAAGTGGTGTCTACTGAAATACCGTCAAACTTAAGTATCTAAAAAAACAAGTATGTAATAATTATTGAGCAGGTATCGTCATTTTATTTGATTAGTTATGTCTATCCGCACAGCCTCCTGAAATTTGACGAGGATGCAAAAAAACACGTTGTTTATATAAACAAAAAAATTAAAAGGCGCCCAAAAAATAGCTTGTAGAATTAAGGGCCAGTATACTATAGTGATTAAGGGTTTGCGTGTAGCGTTTACAATCAAACCCTACAAGCAATTTTACTACGTCGTGTAATTCTACAAGCAATTTTTGTTTTCAATGTCTCTTAAATGACAGACTGAACCAATAAACGTTGAACACTGGAAAATACCCAATGAATTTAAAAGTGTCTAAAGAAGTTGTCCGTCAAGTATAATTTACTACGTAATATCACGCCTGATTCCGCGAAGGGTTAGGCAGACGTGAGGGCCGAGACTTATGCCCACTTGCGTCTGCAGGTATTGTAACACATTTTAAAAGAGTAACGGTGGAGTTTCTTGCCCATTCTTCTCCATACGAAACTACCTTTTGGAAGGGGCGACTAGAATCAGTTCTATTCAAATGTAAATGTTGACGTTCAAAAGTGCCTTTTATGTGCCTATTTGAAATAAATGCTTTGACTTTGACTTTAACTTTGATTGACCTGCAGACGCAAGTGGGCATAAGTAAGTCTCGTCTTACCTAACATGCACGATCATTGGATCGTGTAGGTATATAAGGTAGGTAGGTAAGTCTCGTGTAAGTAATAGGGACATAGTGCGTAGCACATGTGTGAGCACTATGTACCTACTATAAAGCTCACTGGGTTCGTCTTTCACTGACTTGAATGTGCCCTAGTGGCTGAGAGTATGTCATTCTCACTCAAATGTGTCGCTGGTGGTGGCGTGTGTATTGGATCATTATGTTCCGTTCAAAATGGTTGAGCTGAATGGTGCTGATCCATACGTCATGTTCGTGAACGGGCGCCGTCAGTAGGCACTGGTCATCTCTTAGCTGCCACGGCTTATTTTAATTCCTGAATTGTTTTTATCTTTTTTTTATTACGGACGCTTGTAACGTACATGTCATTCTACATCGTTCTCACATGTATAATTTCAACATGAATGACGTAACCATTATTTTTTTACAATACTTTGATTTAGAAGAGTGTCCAAGGAGCTTCTTGCCCGTTCTTCTCCATAGGTAGGTACCTACTACGCTTTGGAATGGGCAACTAGCTTCATCTTTCCGACTGACCGACCCCTTGACAATTCAAAAGTACCTGTAATTGGTTTATTTGAAATATTAAATGCTTTGAGTTTGTGGGCGAGTCTATCTGTAATGTGCGCGCAACATAAGTCTGTGCGCGTGTTTGACTTTCAAGACTTTATCCGTGCCAGCACTTTTAATCCTTTCAGCATAATGATGGCGACTTTGGAAAAGACGGAACACAGCACACAAGTCAAGTCGCTACCACATCTCAGCGACAATCAAAGTCAAAAACATTCTATTCTATTCTATTTTTATCTATTTCTCTTTCTACGATGGCAATGGTGCCAATGTGGACAATTCTGCCAATGTCAGATGTGATATGAGAAAACGTGACATGTCAAAAATGCTGGTTCTGAGTTGTAAATTGATTTATATTTTTGACAGATTGAGACGGAGATTAGAATGCAAACGTTCTTAGAAATACGGAAATTGCCCCTCTGTCAAGTTAAGAACGTCGAAATGGCGGCAAACGATTATTTCCGATTTCGGCCGCGCGCAGTTTTATTTTGCGCGCACTCTACTAAAAATATACTACAAATAAATAAAATTTAAGTGTTTGTTTGTAATGTCAAAATAACAGCTTTTTACTGAATACATATGAACTACCACATGATACCCAATGCACAAAGCACCCAGAATGTTTAACAAAATACCGAAGCTTATTACACACTAAAACACACACACTATACACTTTAAAATTAGTGTCCACTCGTTTCCCTGCAATAGAAATAGCAATAACTCTGCCTCCTGCGTGAGCCCTATGCTAGACAGAGTGTAATCTATCAAATATATTGGTGTTATCGTAGACGACAATCTTAAATGGTCACTAGTCACTACGTTTTTCGGGTACCGCCAAAAGAGTGCGCAAGCTGATCCATATTTTTAAAACCCTGAGACACGTTGCCAGTCCCAAACTCTTGTTGTAAACCTACAAAGCCTTATGCCATTGTGTCTTGGGATAATTATGCTATTTGCGTTTGGGGTGTGACAGGTAAGACTCATATGGTCGAGCTTGAGCGGGCTCAGCAATGGCTCAGCGTGCGTTTTCGATCGATTATATCTAATCTAAGATTCTATAGCGTCACAAATTAACCGTAGCACAAAGTCATTAAAAAAAAACTACTACGTACTATTGACCTAGTTAAATGCGAGCTATTTTGAAGATTTGCCCAGCCAGCCTGAGTCACATCTGTAAATATATACTAAAATCTAAAATGTTTATTATAGGAGAAATGTATGATATTTTAATATGTAATATAAATTTGTACGCGTAATAATGTAATTTGTGTTTGCGTGTTAAATTAGCCTGGAAAGATTTTGTCATTAAATTTTAATGAAAAGTAGGTAATCCTGTTACCAATGTTTTTGAGGGTGGGCAGGAGGGCGTGTCAGACTCTTACTGACTAAAACCCACCCGAGTTCCTTCAATTACCTGTGCCAGGGGTCACTGTATCCCTCTCGGACTTTTCCGCAACCCTAGCAGGCATCGGTCCTAGCAAACCCCGTCATTGGTGCTGACATCTCTTTGAGGCGCGCGTGGAACACAACGCGCCGTCAACCCGGGCCTGGTCCTTATCGAACGGCGAGCTGCCCATTGCTCGCCGTTCGCAAGCCCACGCCTGCGGTGGCCGGGAATCAGCCTGCGATTCCCGACGCCCAGGGCGTCTCCTGCGGCGGCTAGGGGCGTGAGGGCGCAAATTTTGACTCTCCATCACGCGTTCCGCCTCCTCCTTCGCGAACATTACTGCTTCGCAGAAGGAGGTGACGGCTTCCCAAGCCCTCTCGCTCCGTACCATGGCCTGGACCAAGGCCGGACGCGTGAGATCGCCACCGCCAATCGCCTCCACGAGGACACGGCGGTGCTCCGCCCAAGCCGGGCAGACCTTCACCGTATGCTCCACCGTGTCCTCCGGGCGATCCACACAATGGCGACACCCGGGCGTTTCCTCCCGCCTTATCCGGAACACGAACCTCCCGAAACAACCGTGTCCGGTGAGGACCTGCGTCAGGCGGAAGGTGAGGACGCCGTGGCGCCTCTCTAGCCACTCCTCAAAGAGGGGACTTATCGGCGCAATTGTGGCGTGCCCAGCGCTGGGTTGCGACAATCGCACTCTCCATGCCGCCCTGAGATCCCGCCGGAGCTCTGTCCGCTGTACCGTGATTTCTCGCGGCAGCGGAGCTACGCCCCGGCGTTTCGCCTCCTCGCGCCACTCCCAAATGTGCGCGAGGACTTTTGCCTCCAGATCCCATGGCGGTAATCCGGCAAGGAGGCTCGCCGCCTCACCGGAGACCGTACGGTATCCCCGGACCAGCCTGGTGGCCATGACCCTTTGGGGCGCGTTCAACCAGCGGGCTGGCCGCCGCCTCAAGGAACACGCCCACACCGGTGCCCCGTAAAGGGCCATGGACCGCACGACCCCCTCGTAGAGCCTCCGGCAGGAGGCGTTTGACCCCCCTAGATTGGGCAGGAGCCGCTTTAAGGCAGCCCCGGCCCTTTCCAGTTTTGGAGCCAAACGTCGGAAATGCTCCACGAAGTTCCACCGGCTGTCGAGGACGAGTCCCAGGTACTTCATCATCGACTCGACGCCGATGTGAACCCCTCCTACCGTTATTTGGGAACCCGACGGTGGCGTGTTCCGAGGACCATGAAAACACATGGCCTCGGACTTGTGCAGGGCCAATTGCCGGATCCTCTCGACGATTGTCGCAACCCCACGTGTCGCTAGTTCGGCCGCCGCCTGGTGCGACCTCCCCTGTGCCAGGACCAGCGTGTCATCAGCGTAACAAACCACGCTGACGCCGCTAGGGAGGTCGGCGCGCAGCACCCAGTCGTATCCGATGTCCCACAGATGCGGCCCCAGGACCGATCCCTGTGGGACACCGCACGACATCTCTTGCCGGTTCCATACTCCCTGGTGACCGGGGTAGATGACGGCCCTGTCCGTCAAATAGGCCTCGACCACACGACAGAGGTAGGTCGGCATCTTGTGATACCGGAGTGCCTCCCTGATGCAACTCCAGGGCAGGGTATTGAAGGCATTGGCGATGTCTAAAGACACCGCCAAGACGACCCCACCCCGGGCCACAACATCCCCCGTCGTGAGGGCCCGCACGCGCATGATGGCGCCCACCGTAGAGCGCCCCCTGCGGAAGCCAAACTGGCTATCCGCCAAATCCGGCCCCACCCGCACCAGCCGCCCGACGAGGCGGTCTGCAATGACTCTCTCAAAGAGCTTGCCCACCTCGTCGAGCAGCACGATGGGCCGGTAAGCGGACGGAGAGTCCGCTGGGCGCCCGGGCGCCCCGGCTTTTTGATGAGGACCAGTTTCCCCGTCTTCCAACGAAGTGGGAACTGGCCCCTCTCCATGCATGCGCTTAGGAGCCCTCTTAGTCGAGGCCCGAGAGCCCCCGAGGCCAGGACCCAGGCTCTCCCACGTAAGCCATCGGGTCCTGGGGCGGTATTTTTGGCACTCAGCCTACGTACCGCCACTCGCAGCTCTACATCGGTCACCTCCGGAGCATCGTCGTCGTCGTCGGCGGTGTGGTCCGCATTCAGCACCGTAGTAGGCGGAGCCATGGGCGGGGAGATATGGTCCCCTCTAGAAGGGAACAGAGTGCTCACCACGTCCTCCACGAGCTGGGGCCGGAGACTCTGCGTCAGCGGTTGAGCCCATGGGCGGAGCTTCTTACGCACCAATTTGTAGGGGCGTCCCCACGGGTCCCTGTTCAGAGTCTCCAGCGACTCCTCGCGGGCCAGTCCCCAGGCTCGCAGGATCTCCGCTTGGAGGGCGGTCTTCGCCGCTCTGTACCCCTCGTACAGCTCCGCCTGAATGGCTTCCGTATCCGGAGGGCGAATACGGAGCCTGCGGTGTCTGGTGTACCGGCGTCGCGCAGCGACGCACGCACTGCGCAAAGTTGTCAACTCCGGCGACCACCAGCACACCTGGCGCTGAGCGCGTCCGGGCTGGGCCCGGGGCATTGCCACGTCACATATTTCGGACATGGCCTCCCGGAACCACTCCGCCTCGACGTTGATGTCAGCAGGCCTGTCCGGTGATGACACCCAGGCCTGCACGATTGAGGCTTCCAGGAGGAGCTCCCGGTCCAGCTGCTTCAGCGCCCACCGTGGACCACTCGGGGCCTGTCGGACCAGCGCGCTCGAGGTCTGGGCGGAGACGTCAAACCGGATGTACCGGTGGTCGGAATAGGTCTCCACCCCCCCTATGATGCGCCAGTCAAGGACACGCGGTGACAAAGCGGGGCTGGCGAACGAGATGTCCACCACCGATTCACCCCGCATCCGCACACACGTGGGGACAGAACCCCGATTTAGGACGTCCAGGCCTGTCTCCAGAGCCCAGTCCTCCACCATCCTGCCCCGTGTGTCCGTATACCGGGAACCCCAAGCCATATTCTTGGCATTGAAATCCCCGAGGACGAGCACGGGGAGGGAACGGAACCCGACGACAACGACTTTCAACTCCGCAAGGGAGTTGAGGAACTCGGCAAGAGTTCGGTTCGAGGAGAAGTATACCCCCACCACTACAATCTCCCCGAACCGTGCTGCCACGCAACCCCGTCCCCTCGTGACTGCCTCGAGGGACGGATTACGAGGGACGGTGGCCGACGAAATTAGGGAAATTTATTGATCTTTGTACGCCGCCAGCGGCAAAACATAGTATGCCTATATATGTTTTATTTACAACACCTGCCTATATTTAGAAATAAAAAACTCTGACTTTGACTTTGAAAGTATATATTTGCGATACTTTTAAAACCAAACAACAACCAGTGCTGCAGCTGCTGGGTTTCTGTCTCGCCTAGAGTCGTAGTATTATGCTGAGCGATGGCCGTTTTGCGTGGATGCGACGCATACTTTCCCCCAACTTGTTCTTTTTTGTGTATGTGTTCGTTCTCTGTGCCATGTTTACCGCAAATAAACGTATTTTCTTTATTTCCTCTTTTCAATTTTTTAAATTTTAGTCTGGCTGTCTGTCTGCCTATTTGTTCCGGCTAATCTCGGAAACGGCTCGACCGATTTTCATGAAATTTGGTACAGACATACTTACTTTGAACCCTGAGGAAGGACATAAGACTTTTTATCGACATACTACGCGCGCGAAGCCACGGGCAGAAGCCAGTATAACCTATAGATGCTGCGTTATGATTGGTACCTATATTGACACTAGCTAGGGCGATGACTAAGTATGAGTAGCTTAGGTCTTCATAGATCATAGAATCAGCATCAAGATACTAGACTCTTCATAGGTGCTGCTGTTACAGTTGTAACCTTTTTTATGGTACCGAACCCTTTTCGCAAAAGGAATCACACTTGGCCGGTTTCTTTTATTTTTTTCCTCCTTGAATGTCTTTACGTATTTTGTTTTTTTTTTATTAATCGTTCATCATGTGATTTGCCTGTTACTTTCAGCCAATCGCTATAGATATGAGACTTGAGCTGGTTAGGTAGCATTAGGTATCAATTGGCAATTCTGACGTCATACCCGATGTTCCACTAATCCTTATAAGTATACCTATGTATAAAAATTTTCATTCTAGATTTACTAGTAAGTCATTGACTAGCTATTTCCACATGCCTAACTACCGTTGTACCCGCGAGTACCTAGGTAGGCTGTCCGCTTCCTTATATACATGACTACGAACAAGTTAGCTTCGTCGAGGGTAGCAGAAACCAAAATAAATTGCACCCTGAAGTTATTTTTTGCCTGGAATATCATTCAGAGGCAACAGTAATCGGGTTGAATTTCCTGTAAATGAGATAGTTCCAAAATTAAAACCAGTTAACTATGAGTTTACTATGTTATTGGTTGGCAATCAAGTAAGTACCTAGACACCGCCGCTTATGGACTTATTGTGCCCGAATTTACACCGGCACCGAGCAAACAAACTGTAAACAGCAATGCTGCTTGCTGGCAGAAATACAGGGTCAAATTAAGTCAGCTAGCGAAACTCCGCAGACCTAAATACGATAAAACAAAAGAAAACAGATTTTCTCAACTTATACTTCAAATAATAACACTATCAGCGGTCGTTGACCCCAAAAAGAAAACATCAAAACATTAACATTTTTATTTTATCGTGTTTATATGTCTATACCCATCACCACCGCAGAGTTCCGCAAGCTAATTTAATTCGACACTGTATAATAATCGTTTATTTATAAAAAGGGGACACATTTACAATAAATAACTTAAGAATTAAAATAGAGTACAGTGGCTTATTTGAGCAGTTCTCATTAATTTTGTTCCCTAAATATTTTTTTGTGTTATTTTCAAAAGCGTTACTCTATAGGCTTTTATTGGAATATTAGGTGCAGCTGATGTTAATAGTGTAAATAAGTAAGTATGGTATCGATAGATATCTACCATTAAGGTAGAAAGACGTTTTTTCCTTGATTTGTTACTTGTGGTCAATTTTGTTATTATATGTACCTATAGTAATAATAAAAAAATCTCAAAGTTGAATAATTATTGAAATATAAATTGAAATTATTCAACTTTGAGAAAAACATTTTTTTTTCTGACCTTTTGGTGCTAGTAATTAACATTAATCTAGAATTAAACTATACATATATGCAAAAAAATGTTTGGGTAAATAATTGCATCTGATTTGGTCATAAAATTTAACATGCATTTGAAGGACACCCATATTTCAGATGGAGGCACTATTGTTGAGAATTATTGCTCATTTGTTTAAATTACTTTAGGCTAGGAAGTGCTAGGCTAGGAAGTGATTATATGTATACTTAATGTGATAAATTAAGAATGAGTATAAAGTAAAAACTACTTACATTATATTCGGAAAATAAAAGTAAAATGCGTGTTAGGGGTTTTATTTGCAGACTAAAGTAGATCTGAAATAAGATAATAATCTGAGTACAGAAGAAATATGAAAATAATCCAGTATAAAAACATTTTACAAAAAAAAACAACCGACTTCAAAAAAAAACACTACAAAGTGCAAAATAACTTTAATTTCGGAAGTCGTTGTCTATGGTTTTGTATTTTCCTTTTTTGCCACCGACTTCCGAAATTAAAGTTATTTAGCACTTTGTAGTGTTTTTTTTTTGAAGTCGGTTGTTTTTTTTATAAAACTGTTTTTATATTTCACTTTTTGGTTGTGGTACCTACCACACACACATTCGTATACCTCTACTAGCTATGTAAATAACAGTGAGAGGAAGTTATTTTATTTTAACTTCAAGTGGAAAAAAATACGTGAAGTGAAAAAAGATAAGTTAACTGAAAAACTACCAAATAATAATAATAATTTATTTCAAATAATCAGATAACAGAGATCCGTAGTGTTAGTAAAGTACCTTATACCTAGTGTTAGTATACATATAGGTACATAAATTATTATAGCAATTTTAGGGTTTTGAGTCACTTTGTAAAGAAGACGTAACCAGTTTCTCAACCGGTCATCTTCTCCACAAAATGCCTCATAAAAGGGGAAAACACATTCTCAGACACTGTTTCCAGAATGCTGTTGCCACTGGCCCGAGTTCTAGCTGCCACCGACGCTATTTTCTTCCGCACAATTGCGTGGAAAAGCAAAGTTAGTAAAATTTAAATGGGACCACCCTTGAAGCATACCCTATCAATTAAAAAAAGAATTTTCGAAATCGATCCACAATTGCCGGAAATATCGCGTAACAAACATACAAAAAAAAAACAACATACAGTCGAATTGAGAACCTCCTCCTTGTTTGAAGTCGGTTAATAAGTATCTATTTCAATTCAAACTCAGTCGCATACCTACATTAACCTGTGTTGGTCCCAAAAGTCAAGATTAGGTAGTTACAAATCCTTATACCCCAGTTACCTTCCACAGCTGTAACAAATCGCGCATGATAAGAGTCTTTATGGTAATTAAACATATATTTTTTTCGAAATAGTTTTTATAACCTTTGTAGTGAGTACAGGCGTGATATTATGTTGTGTGATGGCGTAAACAATGCTTAGATATGCTATAGCAACAATCGCGGTTAATCTGCTGTTATTCATTGAAGAGTTCCCCCGATTTCTACAAGATCCCATCATCAGATATTGAAATGGTGACAATGGGACCACACGGGAAGCACCAGCTTTCAAATAAAAAAAGAATCATGAAAATCGGTTCACCCAGTCGCAAGTTATGAGGTAACAAACATAAAAAAATAAAAAAAATACAGTCGATTTGATAACCTCCTCCTTTTTTTAAAATCATAAGCATTTATTTACTTATTGTTTGCAAGTGGTTACTTATTTATCAATTAAATGTAAGTAGGTATCTATTCTAAACATTATCAGAATTTTGAATTTTTATAAACGTGTTAACTGAAATCTAATCACTTACTGGTCTTTAAAATTTACCAAGGGCAGCGGGATACTTGCGTAACCCGCTAACAGTAGGAATGGCTTTCAGTTTGACAGTTCAACAACATTAATTGCGTTATTTACGTTGTTGAGCAGACAAATTTTTCGAACATAATTATGAAGCAATGACTTAGCAGTATCCTTCAAAATGATTCAGATTGTTGTTGATGTTATGTTGCAAAAATACCAAGGATTCTGCGTTATCTGGCAGGAGTCTGTTACGTTATCAACTGACTTAAGGCGCAGATAAACGACTTTTAATGATTTTATATTGAACATCACGTCTAAACTTCTAGTCTTATTTTATTTCTTTGAAAAAAATATATGTTATACTAGACAATTGTATTCATAATTTGATATGTGAAAATGTGAAATTATATTTTAATAACATAGTGTAATTAATTTGTAAAGTATTGTCTAACGTGGACAAAAAAACGACAATCACGAAAAAACTATGGGGCGTATTTACATGAAACTTTAATCATATAAAAGACAATTTAATGACCCATATTTTAGTATACGGCTTTTATTTGTATTGTGTTTGATAAATCAAGGTGGGTTGTTTTTTCGAATAATCTTGGTGCGCGTTGAAGCGGGGCTCTGGCGGGCGACGGGCGGCAGTGTATTGCTGACTTTGTCTGACTTTAGTCGCGGGGCGCGACGCAAACTCCTCGCACTCGCTCAAGGGCGCGGGCAGTTAATGTCGCCTTAAAAAAAGGTGGCGGTTCTCAATTCGATTGTATTTTTCTTTATGTTTGTTACCTCAGAACTCCGTCATTTATAAACCGAAGTGGAACATTCTTCTTTTGTTTGAAAGGGTATAGGTACTTATAGAGTGGTCCCATATAAATTCGGTCAATTTCTGATGACGGGTTTTTGAGTTAGCGTTAGGTGTATGTTGATGATGTTATAATAACTTCCTGTCACTGTTATTTACTTAGCAATTGAAGGCATACGAATTTGTGTGGGGAAGGTGCCACAACATAAAAGTGAAAAGTAAAAGCTTTATTCCAAAAAAAACGACATCCAAAAAATAACTTTAATCTCGGAAGTCGGTGTCTTTGGTTTTGTATTTTTTCGTTTTTGCCACCAACTTCCGAAATTAAAGTTATTTTTCACTTTATAATGTATTTTTTGGAAGTCGGTAGTTTCTTTTTTTTTTTAATAAAGCTTTTAGTTATTAGGTATACATTTCCTGCCTCTGAGAAAAGTCGCTCAGAATATAAGGAGCTCCCTGAAGGCGATAAAAATTTAAGTGATCGCCGACGTGTCACTCTCGAGAAGTCGCGGTGAAAATAATCGAAGTTCGGCTGAACTGAACTTTTTATTTTCACCGAATGTTCGGTGACCACCGAGTGGTCGTATTCGGTTCAAACCTCGTTCGGCCCATCTCTAATAGGTACCTAAAAAACCTCTTCACTCGAGATCTTAGAAAATAGGAATGATCTTATTTTCTAAGATCACTACGCGGTGTTTCGTATGAACGTAGGTAACGTAAGGGGATTACCTCAATACCGATAAATATCACGTCACAAAAGTGTAATCAGTGTTATTGATTTGAAAATATGTTATTTATACGGGTTTCTGGGAGTTCCCATAGTAAATCCCGTATAAATTGGAAATGAGAACTTCAATGAAATACCTACCTAACTAAACGGTTTTTCTTTTTTCTCATATTGATAATACTCCTAAGTAAAGAAAGGTACATTTTAATACTTATTAATTATGTTTGTCTACAAAAAGCCATGGTTACGACTTACGAACTCAACAGGGGTTGATGAATGACTGTCATTGGTTGAAAGTTAAAACAGTTGTTTTACGGTGTCATGGTTTACAAATTGACAATGAATATAGTCGCATTAATTCACATAGTTTAGAATCCAAGCTCGTTTTGCGGTTGTGTCTGCAGCGTGCTTATTTTAGGCTAAGTAATTTAGAACGAGAGCAGTGGTGGCCCAGTGGTAACGGCCGCGCCTTACGAGTTGTAGGTCGTAGGTTCGAACCCAGACAGGCGCTTTACTTTGTCCAAATTATTTCATCAGCACTGCTCTCAAAAACGGTGAAGGAAAACATCGTAAGGAAACCGGCATGTCCTAGAACCAACAATTCGAAGATATGAGACATCTACCAACTCGCACTGGGACCGCGTGGTGGACCTCTCACAGAGAGGAGGCCTGTGTCCCAGCAGTGGGAACATTGTAGGCTGATGATGAATTTAGAATGACACAAGGTGGACCAATGACCTGGTGAAGACTGCAGGAATCCGTTGGATGCGAGAAGCACAAAACCGGTCAAAGTGGTGACGCCTGGGGGACGCCTATGTCCAGCAGTGGACGTCTTTCGGCTATGACGAATTTAATTTTTTTTTTTTTTTGTTCTCTCTGCTTCACAGCAATCTGTCGTAAACGACAATAAGCTGCTTCTTTGTCCGAAATTTCTGGATTTTATTAGGTAATAGAGCTTGGTGAGAACTTCGTAGTTAAGTTTCTCATTCCAATTAGATAAATCTGTCCAGGAGAGTTGGGACGCTATGTCTTTTCAATCTCTTAAATTGCAGGCCACCACTTAGTTTTAGAGCAAGTTCATTTTGATGCTTTGATAATTATTCTCTTCTGGTATTTGTTGCTGTATTGTGCTATCTCTTGTTTGACTGTAGGTATTTTCAAGTCTTGATACATTAGTTTGTTACTAATATATTGTGGTATGCCAAATATAACTCTCAATATCTTCGACTGGAACCTTTCCAAAATCTCAATATTACTTTGGCTGGCCGTGCCCCAAAGCTGGATACCGTACGTCCAGATTGGTTTGAGAATTGCTTTGTAGACTGTCAGCTTGCTTTGTGTGCTCATTTGTGAGTGCTTTCCCATTAACCAGTACATGTTTCTTAGACTTACATCCAACTGCTTTCTTTTGGTCCATATATGTTTTCGCCATGTTAACCTCCTGTGCAGATGCATACCTAGATATTTGGCGTTGTCATCTTGAGGAATTTCTTTATTATTTAGAATCACTGGTGGACAGGTATCTCTTCTGAGGGAAAAAGTTACATGCGTGGACTTGCTTTGATTTGCCCTGATTCTTCAAACTTTAAGCCATTCTTCGATTTTGTGAATGTGGCACTGTAGATGTTCTGAAGCGGCAACGGGATTTGAGTGTGTTGCAAGTAGGGCTGTGTCATCTGCGTATGTTACAACTGTGGTTTTTTCCGTAGCAGGTAAGTCAACAGTGTAGATGATGTACAGCACTGGCCCTAGGATGCTACCTTGCGGTACACCTGATTTTATTTCATACAGTTCCGACAGTTCGTTTTTGTACTTAACTTCAAAACAACGTTTCTCAAGGTATGATTTCAGTATGAGGAAGAACGAGTGTGGTAGCGACTTTTTAATTTTATAAAGTAGACCCTCATGCCACACTTTGTCGAAGGCTTGGCTGATGTCTAGGAATAATGCGGAGCAGTATTGTTTCTCTTCCAATGCTCTACTTATAACATCTACAATACGATGGACTTGTTCGATTGTGCCATGGTTTTCCCTAAAACCGAATTGGTGGTTTGGTATTATGTCATTTAGGTTTTCCTTCATCCTTTTTAGCAGTATCTTCTCAAATAGTTTTCCTGTGATAGACAAAAGACTTATTGGTCTATACGAAGCGACTTCTTGTGGTGGTTTACCTGGTTTCTGTAGCATAACTACTTGTGCAATTTTCCACTGGCCCGGGAAGTGGGATACACGCAAACAAGCGTTGAAAATCTGTACCAATGCTACGATACCACTCATTGGCAGCCTTTTTAGAAGTGTGCTATCGATAAGGTCATATCCGGGGCATTTTCCTTCCTTAAGTTGTTTTATTTCCAGAATTATTTCTCGAGGGCTCGTGGATTTTAGTGGTAGACACATCTGTTGGGCGCTTTCTAGGTAATTTTTTATTTCCATCTCATGCTCAGGTCTAGACTCCGGAAATGGCTGGAAAACAGTACTGAGATGTTCAGCAAAGCTGGCAGCTTTTTCGACAACTGATCTTGCCCACTCCCCTGTATTCTTTTTAAGAGGCGGTATTTGGGTTTTCGGGCGCTTCAACCTGCCTGTGGCCCTCCATAGGGAGTAGTTTTTATCTACTGAGGGCGATAGGTTCGAGAGGTAGTTTTGAAGGTTGGTATCGTTAAGAGTTTTGATGAGGTTTTTTAGTTCACCAGAAGCTCTGTTGAATGCAGTTTTATCTCTGGGATATCGAGTACTGTGCCATTCTTTTCTTAGATTGCGGCGCTCGGTGATTTTATCCTTGATTAATTTAGGATATTTATTTATTTATTTTATTTATTACATGCAGAGGGCGACTTTTTCCTCACCATTGTAGATACCGCTGCAGCCTTGTAGATAGTTCGGTTTAAGTTTTCTATGGCTTTTTCTATCTTTCCAGTAGTGTTGAGTTTACCTTTCAGGTTGATATCTTCTGATATTCTGTCCTGGTATAAATCCCAGTTTGTGGTCTTATTAAATATTCGATGTGCTGGTTCCACCAGTACTATTGAGGAGTGGACATTCAGTATGACTGGTATGTGATCAGAGGAAAGATCCGTGCACGATTCGATGGTCATATAATTTCGACTTATGTTTCCAGTAATGAAAAAGTCCAGAAGGTCCGGAATCTTATTTTGATCCGTTGGCCAGTACGTTGGTACCCTGGGGGTCATGCATTCAAGACGTCGTGTCTGAGTTACTCTATACAGTTGCCTTCCTCTGTGCGTAATCAGTCGATAGCCCCAATGAGTATTTTTGGCGTTCCAATCGCCGCCACATAAGAATCTGGGGCCGAGTGAGCGAAGATAGGTGTTGAAATCACTTTCGGTAATTGTGTGTCTTGGGGGGCAGTAGACCGCGGATAATGTGGTCTCCAATTTCTCATTCACTATGATTTTAACTGATGTTGCTTGGATTCTGTCAGTGCGGTATTCTTCGAGTGCATAGTGCTTGATACAGTCTTTTA
This sequence comes from Brachylomia viminalis, assembly GCA_937001585.2. Taxonomy (NCBI): domain Eukaryota; kingdom Metazoa; phylum Arthropoda; class Insecta; order Lepidoptera; family Noctuidae; genus Brachylomia; species Brachylomia viminalis. Next base: position 10,082,673 of record OW443307.2, on the reverse strand, counting down.
TGATTACTGCAGTTCCTCCGTGGCTGTTTCCTGAAGGATGATTGGTTGTGTAAACTGTGTAGTTTTTCATGGTAATATGGGACCTAGTAGTAAATCTGGTTTCTGAAATTAGTGCTACATCAATTTTTTCCATTTGTAAGAATGTTAATAGTTCTTGACGACGTTCCGTCAAGCCGTTGGCGTTCCAAGTTACGACGAATTTAATGAGTATTTTTCTTAGATGTTTTACGACCAATAACATAAGCTAGTCATTTACGTTTTGTTTTGGTGTTTTGTCAGATCATTATCTAAAACGTGACTAAAAGATATCCAAGCATATAATGTGCACGTCCACGTCCATAAAATATATGGAAATACGGAAATTTCAAATCGTCTTCATATACAAGGTGTTGTTTTGCATCCTCGTCAAATTCGAGGAGGTAATATGCTAATGATTCTCGACACGAATCAATAATAAAATAAGTAGGTATTTATTTTTATTTTTTGTATTTTTCGGAAATCTGCATGTGTAGGGCCCGTGTGATACCGCCCTGTAACTGCGCTGTAACTGTAACGCATGCACACAGCGACATAGTCGTACGACACTGCCTACCGCATACGCAACGGGGCGATTTTGTTCTTTGAAAGTGGAGTATTCTGAAATACTGTCAAACATAAATACCTAAAAAAATAAGTATGTATTAATTATTGAGCAGGATCGTTATTTCATTTGATTATTTATGTCTTTCATAACAGCCTCCTGAAATTTGACGAGGATGCAAATCAACACGTTGTATATCCATACATTTTACTTCCCTGAGCTATCGTGATGCTGTGACGTGGACGTTGACGTCCACGATAATATCAACACGTTAAAAATTATAAAAGCGTACATTGAATGAACATAATTATGAAAGGCGCATAATTACCATAGGGTCGAATTAAATTATCTAGCAAAACTCCACAGACGTGATCGGGAAGCGTACCTAAACAAGATGAAGCAAAAACAAAGTCTTTTTTTGGGGTTAACGGCCGCATGCAGTTTTTCGTTCCTTGAATTATCAGTTTAACTAAGTATGTATTCAGTTTTATTTTTTATTTATCACATTTAGATTTTTTTATTAGCTTAGAGTTTTTCTTAACTATGAGCAGATGAGTTGTAGGAAGATCTGGCAGGTAAGAGTTATTCCTTATCAGGAGCAACTCTGTTATTAAAACTAGTTATCTAATTGTAGGATGTTGCGTGTTTTGAGTCTGCTGACACAAACTGAAATTGTGAGTTGAGCGGCCAATCCAGTCTCCAGTCTGGACTTGTACATTTGCGAACATGGACTTATTTCTTCCTTGACTGTTTTCATGTTCAGGTGTTCGTGAACTTCAGCGTTCCTAATAAACCACGGTGAATTTGATACATATTTTAAGATTTTGTTCTGAGTTCTCTGAACCATGTTGATATTTGAGCCATATGCACCACAGTTGAATGCCGTAAGTCTAAATGGGTTTTAATGTGGTCTTATAGATCACATACTTATAGTCAACGGACAACTTGGAATTCCAACCCAGGAACCAGGACATGCCTTTGTATCTAATCTAACTGCTACATACTAGGACTACGGTGTCATCTGCGTAGGTAGCAATTTACACTCCAGGGGTTTGCGGTAGGCCGTGAATATAGTGAACAACATCGGTCCAATAACAGAGCCCTTAGGTACTCCTGCTAGTATGTTATGGAAACCCGAAGTGTTTTAATCTTCCTTGATATTCTATCAAATAGATAAGATTCTTGAATTTTGTAGTAACAGTGTGGCAAGTGTGATTTTATTTTACTTAATAGGACCACATGCACTGCACACATACTGTTTGTTTGTGCTCTTTCGAAGGCCTGTTGTACGTCAAGGAAAACAAAGGAACAGTATTGCTTGGTTCCCAGGGCATTTCAGATGTCTAATCAAATCAAATCATTTATTTCCTTGCAAACATGGGTATAGTATACATAGGTGTTTTTTATGATAAAGTTCTCCATATTTTACCGTCACATGGGCATGCAAAGGTTTCAAGTCCAAATTAAAATCGAAATATCGATATCAATCCATCTCGTGCCTGGAGTTTGACTACTGGCTATTTTAATTTGACCTTGATATACCTAATATAATCTGTAAATGTAATGTAAAGGAGGTCGCTTACGGCGACTCTTTGCAGCAATTCAGTAGCGCGTTTCGTCAACGCACGTCTGCCACGCTACATTTGGCCGTTCGTCGCATTTGCGACGCGCGACAAAAGCGATTCATAGTAATACTCGTACAATATCGCTTTTGCATCGACGCAAACGCGCGACCTCAGGGCCTGCAGTCTCGACATGACGCAAACTGCTTAGCAATCGTTTTCGGTTGCTAAGTCCTAACAATCTCTCGCGCGACTGTATCGGACGACATCGAGTAAAAAGAGTGAAAAGTTGAATATGACATTCTATAATATCTTCTAAATGTTTCCTTGTACTATAATAGTATTTGAAACATGGTTACATAATGGCCAACACATAACCTTTCTTTATTATATGCGTGCACCTAATATTTACGATGCCCACGCCTACACTGTGGCTGCTTCCGTAAAAGCAGCAACAAAGATAACGCGATCAACGTGTCCCATATTACAACTGTAGCATCCACAGACGGCGCACAACTATATCGATGCTGCGTCGCTACTGTATAGATGCTGAATCACGATTGTATCGATGCTGCATCGCGATAGTCCCGATGCAAAATCGTAATTACGTGGGGAACGTACACGACCAGCGACAGCATCGCGACTGTATCGCGGTCGTTTTGCGACTGTATCGCTGCAAAAAGTCGTACCTCCCTAATAAAACCTAAGTAACTTTTTTTAAGATGATGGATGTACCTACCTACTTAGAACAAACCACCTTCCAAGTTTTAATTTGAAATGCAGGGCGCATTCCCCAATAATTCCTAAAAACAATTAAAAATCATACCTACTAAAGCTCATAAATACACTAAGCCGTAAAGAAAGCGGGTCGGTTATAAAAAATGCAATAACTTTTAAAATATTAGAGCAATCCTTTTAAAGTAAAAACTAAATTAAAGTTTATTTCATTACAAATATAAGAAGAAGTAAACCCTTATTTCTTTTCGTTGATTGTATTAAAAACAGTGTTAAAAAGAAGACGATTTTTAAATTTTTTACAACTTTGTTACCATTTGTTTTATGTTTGGGTCGCTACCAACTGCACCAACCGGTCAGTCAATGTTGAGAACTCGATTTCAAACGGCTGTTTAAGTAAAAAAAATCACTTTAACTGCAGAAAGATACGCGAATGAGATCTTAAATGCCCATTTTGCCCATTTTTAGTAAACATAGACGAGAGCTCGGATAGTATTTGACCACCCTGAAGATGTCGCTATCACAAGCATGGAGAGGCCAGCGCGCAGCCCAGACTTAAACATCGAGCATGCCTGGGACGAACTGGGACGACGTGTGTACGCCTGCGAAATTCCCCTCCAATCACGCTTCGTGAACTGAAAGAAGCACTGATAGAGGAATGGGAGAACATTCCTCAGCATCGACTCGGAAATCAGGTGGAAAGCTTGCCAATCCGTATAACAGCTGTATTAACAGCTCGTAGTGGCAATACAAAATACTAAAATGTGTTAAAATTGCATATTTGATAACGTAGCACATTTTTCGAAATCTAGTGAAAATGGTCACTTAACTTACTTTTATTCATAATAAACTTCTCTTGAACGTTTATGACATTGACATGACATAATACACTCTATAATTCATAAAGTTAGGTCCAATATTTTGGAAGTTATTGATGTTTTTGTTATCGACCCGCTTTCTTTACGGCCCAAGCCTAATCCGACAGGCAAGATACTTTGCATGTTGCTGTCATTTAAGCTCGCTTGAAACGAGGGTACGCTGAGATTTGTGGTTTTTTTTTTGTCATGATGCTCCCCGAACTGGGTTTTACCAAAATTTAAAGTGTATGATGACTTCCTTAAAGCAAGAAATAATTATCTATCTAAATATTTACCGTCACTCACTGAGACCGTGATACGTTTCGGCAAAGAAAAGGCCACCCTTTCTATATCGGTCATTGTCGTAAAAGGAGACAAAGAGAATTGGGGGAGGGGGGGGAAGCAAAGGGGTGCGTATATATTTTGCCGCCGCCACCGGTTGAGCCGAATCATTGCGACCTGAACAAGTGTATAGCATGCCTCGTAGAAACGATCGTAATGGTAGCCACAAGTAACGATTTACTTGCGCAAATATGCATGATGCCGCCGGTATTGACCACGCGCGGCTCAAGATTGCTTGTAACGATATTATTTCTGTTTAGTAACCTTCCGTGTTGTGTTACGCGGTAATGGCATCCATTGATGACGCTTTGGCAATAGTTAGCCTAATAAATTGCTACAAAAAAACAGAAAAGACGTAAAACCGAACTAAGTTTATGGTGTAAAGACTGATTACGACACGCAAAATCCTGCATCGCGAAACAGAGTTTACCGCACAACTAGCATAATTATATACAACTTCCCGACATCAATAGTCGGGCAGTTGCCCACCAGACACGACACCCGTCTGGTCGGAGGATCTTTCATCCTTCCTTTTCTATGGAGGTATGAGTGAACTTACACCCTGTTCCTCGTGCCGCTATAAGAGCATTCACTTCTGCAAATATTTATAAATTCCTCCAAATTCCCTCGAACTCCACGTATCTCACTCGACTCGACGCAAGATTTTGACGATTTTAGCACGAAACCGGCCGGTGAATTTTTTTTTTAAATTCCAAAGATGTAAACAACATGGCCTCTTTAAATTGTCTATGGTTAGGGATGGATGCGGTAGTATGAATTTTATGTTCAATAATTGTTATCAGATCAATGCTACTAATATTATTTCCGTGCAGAGTTGATTAAATTATTTTAATTTGGATAATTTTCCGTTTGTTTTTATTATTTTACTAGGTTTTGCTCGCGGCTTCGCCCGCGTGGAGGTCAAAAATTATTTCACGGAAACGGACAACTGGGATTAAAGTATCCTATGTGTTAATCCAGGTTAATAACTATCTATGAGCCAGATTTCATCCAAAACCGTTCAGCCGTTTTTTTCTGTCGTATTAATAGCCGAGGAAAAGGTCATTGACCATAATTATGTTGTTAAGCGTAATATTGAATCTATGTTATGTGGTGGTTTAGATATGGCCACAAAATTAAAAAAAAATGCCTGTGAAAGTATGATAATTTCTCTCGGGAGTGCTCCAAATATTTTTTTTTTCTTGTATTTGAGTGTGAGACTCTTCAAACACTCAAATACAAGAGAAATTGTGATAGCCCTCTTAATGCGTAGATATCCTTTTGCGAATATAACTCTGACAATCAAAAATCTACTAAGGAACGGAAATAAACCACTTCAGCAGGTCGCAAGAAGGCTACCTAAATGAAAGAAGCTATGTTGAACTGGAAACCTTAAAAACTGAACAGTCTTCTGTATGTAACCCATACTTATGCAAAAATAGACCTTTAACAATAATCCATTTTTTTTTATAAATCTCTTGAAACGAGTGAAAAAAGATTCCGACGTTTTAGAAATTCCTATAAAATCTTCTTTTCTGAATATTTTTAAATGCTCTAATGTTGATGTTGAATCATCTGAGCGATTTTATAAAGTTGCAGATAGACAATGTAAAATAGTAGGTAGGTACCTACATTAGGCAATTCAATTTATTTATTCACAAACAATTTACATACCTACATATTATTTAGTGTTTGAAAAAAATTATCCATTGCGTAGGTACAGGAATAATCGTCGGCTGGTACCTCATTTCATTGAAAGCGTCTATACGGGCCTCTGCGAGTTGGCTTCGGCCCCTCGTATGCCTTGCAAAGGTCCGGGACACCAGGGTCCCGAGATATGTCAAAGACACAATAATAATTAAAAAAAATCCTGCGAAATACTAGAAACACATTCAAAAATTTACGACATAGGTAAGTCACTCACATCATGATCAAAACTAAGGAAATTATAAAAAAATAAAACATACAATACAATTATTCAATGTCAAGTCTTTGATCTATACCACTATAACACACACTATGTCACTAAATCAATGTATCTACCAAAGTCTAAAAGTAAGTTATGGATGTCGAAGATGCCGTACACCACCACAAAATCTGTTTCGCCTGTTACAACGGACGTGGGCGGCCATTCCGCAACGTGATTTGGATGAACTCATATTGAGCATACCGAATCGCTGCGATTGTATCTAATATACTTACGCGTTAACGGCGGAAATACAGCCTACTTGTTAATTACTTGCCTAATTGTTGGTTTTACGCAAGAAAATCCTTTAAAAACTTTTGTTATATCTTTTTATCACATTTTAATGTCAGGATTTTAAGATGTAAATTCCAGCATAACAATAATCACGAAGTCTTTACAAAAGCAGAGAATACTTCATCGATCTACACATACGAAAACATTTTATTTAATCAATTTAAATAGACATTTTTATTTAATTTCAATAGAGCAAATATTTTTATTCCATTCCCCCTCTAAAAAGCTTATTTTATTCACTGAAAACAGTGAATAAAAAGCACTTTTACTCACTGTAATATCGCTACACAAGTTGACCATCCTAATAATAATAACAAGAAAATTACTGTTAATTTTAGTAATTGTTCCAATTTTAATGTGCATTTTAATTAATTTAAGCTTCCTTTTTCTTTATTAAATGTTTATTTTCGCTTAAATCTTTCTTTTTCTCGTAGTCATGGTATAAAGTATAGTATGCAACTCTTGAATAAAACGGATTTATATCGAGGGCCATGAATCACTCGCGTCGCTCAGGATTCTAATACTTGAATCATGAATCACTCCCTACGGTCGTGATTCAGTCGTTAGAATCCTTCACTAGCTCGTGATTCATCTATGGCCCTCGCTTTAAATCCGTCCTTTATTCACTAATTGCATAATATACTATTTTACTATTGCCACTCGAAAAGGGGCATTTGGTTCAACGATAATAGTGAATAAAACTCTCTTTTAGTCACTGAGTGAATAAAAACATTTTGAATTGGGAACAAGAAGGGGGAATTATGAATTATACGAATGATGTACAAAAAACTACGAATAAATTAATAAAAATCGTGGACAAAAAATAAATAATTCGTGCTGGCTAAATTAGGAGGGTAGAGACAAGGCGAACTATCTCTGTGTATAAAAAGTGTCCGTCAAAATGTGCTACTTTTAAGGGTGGCGCTACAGTAGCCACCGGGTTTAAGCAATAATTTTAGGTTAAGATTACAAAATAATGATGGACTACGTTAATTGTTGAGGTATGGTATATTGAATTATCACTAACTACCCTAGTCACTAAAAATATTAAATTTTCTGACTCTGCATACTTCAATCAGTAAATTTTCTAACTCGGCATACTTGAGTGCGATAACAACTGCTACATTCATACCACACAATTTGCCTACGCTAGCGCCATTTTCACGGGTTCTTGAACTATTATTTACTGTTTAAGTTGGACACTTTTTCAACCTTATCCCCTTAAGAGACAGTTCTCCTTGTCTCTACCCTCCATAGGCTAACTAAAGCTATTCCATAGATAGAGCTATACAATTAATAAAATATAAAAAAATGCTTTGAGTTATTACAAATAAATCCCGCCAATTTTAGTTAGGTCTATTATCGTGGTTGTTCTAAGTCATTGAAAAATAATTAATATAATAAAACGAGTAACTACTATTTATTTTCCCGCAGTCAAAGATGAAAAGTAGAGTACCTACAATTCCCTCGCTACGCTCGGGATTCTACACTAGAATCCTTCGCTGGCTTCGCTGCTCTCGGGATCCATCTTAGTCCTCGAATTAAATTCCCTTTTTTTCACTTGTTGTATAATCTATTATTTTTAAATACCTTGATCCCTAGACCCTTTGGATGTGTATATTTGATCGATAAAAAATAATTTATAGACAAAGCAGTTCACAGGCAGTCTAATAAAATTCCATCGAAGAACGTTAAAAAAGTTAGACCGCATTCCATTTAGCGTATTATTCGCTAATACGCCACACACCATAATATCACAGATTACTACTATAATTATTTAATAAATAAATTAAATATCATGGAGTGCATAAAAGTCTTACTACTCAATGTAAAAATTAGATGGGCTTATAGCTAAATTGTTTATATTTATGAAGTTATAAAATTGTAATTTCTATGAACCGTTTGACGTTTTGATGTAACGGTACTTTTATGATTCTAACGTAAAACGAACACACCTTTAGTGTTTACGTCAACCGAGATTTTTATGTAAGTTAAATGTCAAAATGGGAGTGAAAACCTAAAGAAAACAATGTGAAATTACTGTATTTTTTATTCTGAGAATGAAAAGAATCTACGTAATGACGCTATAAAATCCCATCCGAAATGTTTACCAAGAAATCTCACCAGGATGTTAAGAAATCGACAGTTAAAATACAAGACTCCAAAAAGGATTCAGCAACCCGACTGAAACACTTAAAAATCGTTTTAGGTAAGGAATTAATGGGTTTATTGTTATTCTTAGGGTGGATAGAGGGTCTCAGGAGACGGTGAGATGAGTTATGAGGTTTTTGTAGCATCGACACCTAACACATTCCATACATGCTAATTAGTCGCGAATAACTGTATTTGATGCGCCTCAACTTACAAACTGTTTATTGTATCGAGGAAGTAGTATTTAAAGTTTCACTTCAGCTTGATTGTGACTTTAAATAATCGTTTAATGTTGCATTGACATCTAATTGCTGTACAATTCCTATTGTTTAAAATATTATTGTGTATGTGTACAATGTTCTCCTTATGAGATCACTCTTCATTTCTAGGTTAATGTATTTCTTGTTTTGTGAATTTTAAATATGAGGACATATTAAATGAAGCTTTTTAGCTACACAATTCTGCTTAGTGCTACACAGTATTTTATTTAATAAATATATTAATGTTTTTGATCCAGAATAATTACTATACAAATATTTAAGTTTATTAACCCAAATGAAACTTTGATAATAGAAAGGAGTTTTTGTTAAATTTACTATCAATAACTGAATCTCATTTATAATCTGTAACAAAGCCATTGAACTTTACATTGACTGCATTATTATAATGGCCGTATTGGCATACAGGCAGAATATTTAACAATGGCAGTCATGACCATGACAAATAATTGCAGGACATTCATCCTTCTTGAAGTCGATAGCAGCCATATAATAGTTCCAAAAGTCTGACAACCAGTCTTAAAGGTTATTTTGTGCCACAGTAACTGGGTTGTTGAGGTCAGATAGGCAGTTGCTCCATGTAAAATACTGGTATTCAGCTGCATCCATTTAGACTGGAAGCAGAGTCCAACATAATTTGGAAAAGGCTAGGTACATTGATTTTTACTGAACGTAGACCCTTAGGACAGATAGACTGAATAGTCAAAAAGTAATTTGCCAGAATTTTAAGAAGAAATTGGTGATCACTGCCAAATTATATTAACAGAATGAAAGACTACTCCGCATCCACTTGACTCAACAAAGAACAATGTGAATGCAACCCTTATCTATGTGATATTTAAACTGTTAACACCCACTCATATTTGGTAATAAAATTAAATAATTGTATCATTTTTATCAGCAAATGTATTGTTTTAGAACATTTTGACACTGATGAAGCCAAAAACTACTTTGAAGGCAACTTCAGTCATGTCTACTTCATATTGTACGATAACTTCATCCAAGCTGAAAACAACCTGCGACAACGAGGTAACTATTATGTTAAATATTTGTTCAAAAACTGTTGTAAATAAATCACATAAATAATTCAAAATGCTAACTTTCATGTTGTGAAGAAAGAGTGATTGAGTGTGATCTGATGTGCCCATCTTGCATACCTGTGAAAATTGTATAAACATACATTCATTTTAAAGCAATTTTATTAGATGAAGCACAGAATCCAAATGATATTTACAAGTTAATTAAGAATATAGACAAAATTAGTATTGCTATTATAATTTGTTGACATCTATACATAATTCCAATGTACACACATATTTACTTATTATTTTTCTGTTTTTGCGGTACAGAACTTCCATTTCATCTCGGTGAGTTTTGGGTGTTTTGATCATCAGACAATCTCTCATGTTCCATAAATCAACCTTTTTGCCATACACTATATCCTGGTTGAGTAATGTTTAAAGTTATAGGTAATTGTGACACAATTTGTTGTATAATTACTAACACAATATTCAATAGTCTACAAATATTTTTTTCCTATCATATGAATGGGTAATATAAAATCAGAAACATAAATAGAATAATAAGAAAAGAACAAATGATAAAAATATTGGAAAACTTTAAACATTTTTAGCTCTTCTATACAGGGTGTAAAAAGACCCATCACATAGCCGTCAACTAAGCATTCTGTACGTCAAAACAAGTAACATTGCACAAAAATAATTGCTGGGAAACTACTTTTATTTTGCGTTGCGGTTGGCGGTAGTGCGCAATGTAACACATGCAAAACATTGTGCTTATGGGGTCGGGGAGGTATTTAAACTTGTTATAACATTATTATCTTGTTTTCTTAAAAAAAGTTAGTAAAAGTTGGAATTTTGATCTCCGTAACCAGAAGGTTCCCAGGTATGGTCCAGTACAAAAAAATTATCACAACATCGTTCAAGATGTATAAGCGACTCGGCTTCGTTAAGTGTCTTTTTACACCTGTTATAATACAAATAATTTCTCATGTGTGCATTGAATTTGGTGCTTGACATTGATGCTGGTAGTTGTCATTATCTTATCTCATTAGATTAACCATCAACTTATCACAAACACTGGATTTGTCATCACTTGCCTTGGGATGATAAGCATGTACTGTCATAGAATTATTATAATTGACCAGCCAGTTTCTGTATATAACATGATTGAGGAAGCTAAGTCATAATTGACATATTGACCAGAGGTTTTAGCATTTACAGGCCATTTTTAAACAAGGATAAATTGATGTGTCCATAACAAAAGTCTGAGTCATGCCTAACAGATATGTCGCTAATGGGTTTTACAATTGAAAACACAATAGTTCTATAATTACCATATTAAAACAACATTGTTTCCAGCTTCATGTAACACTCATGGTAACCTTACACTGTCTCATTTACTTGCAAATTAAGTTATTTCTTATGTGTTCTAGTACACAAGGCAGGCCGAGAAGAGCTAGAAGGGGCATTATCCCTTCTAGACAAAGTAGTATGCCTCCTGCCAGAGCTGATCGGGAAAAGATGGCAGTTACACTCATTGACGAGAATATTTTCGAAACTCCTCCATAGTGGGAACTCGCAGAAATTAAGGGCAGAGGCTATCAGGTACCAGTAATTATGTAAAAAATGTAAATCTCTGTAGTAAAACAATGAGAGTCTTTTTATTGCATGAGTCTAATGCAATATTTACTTTTAGATATTTCTTACTGTGGTACCAAGCACTTGGTGACAATGCTCCGAATGAAGTACACAAAATGTTCGCCACACTCGTACCTGGCATGCCAGAGCCAATCATCATACCAATTGGATCTCCTCTTAAGCCGAACATTACAGCAAACGAAACACACGGCTCCGGCGACTTCAGTATAGAAGACATAATGCACCATCCTAATTTTAACACTGCTGTAGATAATGCAAAGAAAGTTGTTGTAGAACAAACACCAACTGGGATCATGGGGAAACTCGCTAACGTGTCAGCTTCCATATTCCATGATACAAATGCTTTGAACCCAGTCCAAAGTGTAGACATCCAACCATTACTACCACCAAGTGCTAACGAAAAGGCTGTTGACAATGAGACCAAATATTTCTTTGAAATACTTCTCGATGGCATGGCCACGTCAGTTACGAAGATACAATGGAGAGACAGATGTCATACGAAGGCAATGAGATGTTTCGCATTTCTGCTGGAGAAATTCAAGATTTATTATTTGCCTGTGATTTGTCCTCAGTTTAATGTCAAGAATTCGCTGTATAAACCTAATTTAGGTAAGTTGTTGCATTCTATTGCATACTGATATGATTACATTTTCTAACCCCGGTATATAAAAAGAAATAGGAGAACAGTGAGCTAGTTGTATCACCAAAAATCTCACAAAAACTAACTTTTGACTTTCAGCCAAGTCTTGCAAATGGTAGTACGTATTATAAATTACTCACAGGGCTATAAGTAAGCCTGTCGGGGTTGCGGGAAAGTCCGAAAGGGTTACCGTGGCCTCTAGCACAGGCAACTGAAGGAACATGGGTGGGTTTTAGTCAGTAAGAGTCTGACACGCCCTCCCGCTCCGCCCAGAGCGGGAGAAGTTATTTGATGATTTCCCACACTCAAAAAAAAAAGAAAAATATATAACTATAAGTAAGAGACGATAACTGTTCTTACACAAGTTTATAATTTTGGGCAATGGTTAGGATTAGTTGGAGGTACCTGCCTGTACATATAAATCTAATTATTTAACACCAACATTTACTACCTCCTCAGAAGTACCAGTCCAACACAACATCCTAGAAGACGACTACGTACTATGCCGGGTGACCCTCATAAAATGGGTCGCAAGCTACGCGCACTTTATGAAGAAGCAAGGCAGTGATGGTGGCCAGCCTTCTTCTATGACCAGCACAGGATCGCACTTACCACACTCGAACACACCTACCCCGGCCACGTCGTTACATCATGAGGAAGAAACTTCGTTCACTGTGGGACATCCTTCAGATTCTAGTAGAGCATCGTCTCATGATTCTGCTTCTAATACTCCGCATCCTAGCTTGGAGTCAGGTTTGTGATTTTTTTTTTCGGCTTTAATACAATTTTACGACACGATAAAGTTCGCCGCTATGTGCGTCGCAGAGTCGATCGTACAAAAACAGCGAGTGATAGAACATTAAATTGTGAAGCGTATGCGTACGCGCATCATCCATCCTCTGCTTCATTTGATGAAAACTGAAGGGAAATTACGGGTCACTTAAAAAATAAGATCTTTTCCTAATTTCTCAAATAGAAAGATAATCAATTTATTTGACCCAAGACACGAAATACACACAAAATTAAAACATAAAAACTTTGAAACAGTGTCGTGTGCCTAACGGCTGCGCTAAATAGGCCCAATAAGCATGAAGCTTAGGTATAAGTGGGCAATCAATAGCATATTAAAACAATTTATTTTGTGGGTGTCTCCTTTGTTCTTAACCAAAGCCTTCCCATCTCAAAGTATAGATACTACATGTCCCAGAAAGTCTGTATTTCGCTTTGATGTGATACCCAGGTTCCGGAGTATTCGAAGAGCTGAGTCCTGAACTAGTGGTGCGCGATGTGCTGTGTTGTTCGTCGCGCGAACACGTCGACTTCACGATAGAGGTGCTCCGGCAAGCGTTCCTATTGCCGTTCTCCCATGCGGCAGCTGTCAGACGCGTCATTGCGCTGTATAAGGACTGGATACAGATGAATGTAAGTTATCAATACCAGTAGTTAATATAAGAATTTTATACCGGGTGGTAAAATTATTATAATTCTCACGATTTCAGAAAACGTATTCAATTTAGACAATAATTGCTGTCTTCAGCTGTTGTTAGGAGCTTTGACAAAACAATTACCAATCAGAGTTTTGATCAAACTATCGGAAACCTGGTATAATATATAAAATTTCTTCGTGGCACGCCCTACAAGTGCTTCCGTACAAGGATTCCCTAAGCAGATTTGTTAAATCATTATAGAATATTGAGCTTGGATTCCAGACGTTCACTGATCATGGTTGTGATGCTGTACGGTATATGCAATAACAAATTTAATTGTACCTGAGCTCTTGAATAGATAAGTGATACATTATGAAATATTGATTACTGCATGTTGACTTATTTTATTATTGTATGCCTACTAGGCAGGACATAATGGATCTCCATTTTACCCAACATCTGTCTGTATAACCTATGCTCACAGTTGAAAGATTTGATTTATTTTGATTTGTGTTACGTTGTACCTAGAATTGTTATTCGGCTGGAGATGCGCGCACCTCGGCTATTCTACACTGCGCGATGTAGAACGAAGGCCGGGATGCGAGCCCCTCCGCCGGCTTTTAGAAACCTCACAATTCACTTTTTTTGATAATGTCGCGCTGTCGCAATCTAAATTTAAAATAATGGTTTCACAATCTTGCAGGTCGCCCATAAGTCGGATACTCTTATCATCCGCTTCCTTCAATTCGTCGGTATATGTATAGTGTTTTTCTTTTAATTAAGTCCTTTTTATTTTTTCTCTCATTTAACACACGTTCGTTATCATCAGTGATCGGAATAGGTAGAGCTATATACATAAAGTTTAAAGAACTGAGACAAAAAAAGCGGAGACTTCCTTACGGCAATTTTTTTTTACGGAATATTTGTTCCGCGTTTCGGGACAACACATTAGTACATTTAATATTAATGTTATTAATACAGTAAACTAAATGCATTCATTTTCCTTTTTAACCGACATAAAAACAAGGAGAATGTTCTCAAAAAATCAATAGATATGTTTTCTATTGTTATTAATTCAGGTAAAGAGCTGGGTCCGCCTCATGTGTTCGTTTCCCAGAATAGCCAAAACTTGCTGTCTCTTTCTATATTTTGTTTGTCACTGGTAAACATTATGTACAAAATGAGTAATTAGTATGAAAAGCTATAAAATTGGTTCTTTTTTACCTTTAACTTGTTAGTTATATAATTATTAAAGCTGGTATGTAAATTACGTTAGCTTCCGCGCTTACTTACATCGTTTAAACGAAGATAAGGGGATTACCTTATTTTTTTTGAAACAGTAAAAATCGAGAATGGTCTTTTTTTTAAACGAAAACAGGAAATGAATTCGATAGTTATTTTACTTTATCAATTTTAGTTGTACGTAAGTAATGTTCCGAAAATACGGGACATTAATCCCCAAAAAATTTTTGTCGTAAAGCGTCTCCACTTTATCTCTGTTCTTTTTCGAACTTTAGGTATTTTAGCTCTACCTATTCCGATCACTGGTTATCATATTCCGATGTCACTTCGTGGACAAGTGTGGTCGTTTTCTCGACTGTAATATAACTAATTTTTGTAAATGCTGTACTGTCTGTTTTTTGTCCCAAATAAATAAATAATATGAGTACAATATGCTGTAAAATAAGGCGCGGACACAGGTGGGGGCAACGGATAAAGTTGCCCCCACTGGGCTTCGACCAAACTGAGTCTAAAACTCTGAATAAAATTGTACATAAACATATTTTTGCAACCTGCATTTTGACTTCCAGTATATACACTCGAGAGCAATGAATCCGGGTCACTTAAAGAATCCTAAAAATCTCGGAAACTGAAAATGCTAGGTTAATGCAATAAATTGTATTTAATAGACAATGTAATACTCCTTAAATGAAGGTATTAAAACTTCTTAGTTATTGTAAAGTTATATCATAAAAAAATCAAATTTGAAAAAGGGCCACTTTCGAAGATGGAACTACGAAATTACAGCATTTGGTTTTGCTTTTGTTTGTAATCTGTCATTTATGTGGGTACATAAACCATGTTGATAGTGCTCTATATTCATTATTCAAGCTGAAATTATGTCGCTTACGCCTGAAGAATGCACCAGAATACTTACAATGCTGGAAACCGGCCGGAGTCAGCGCGATACAGCCAGGACTGTCGGTGTGTCGCTGTCAACAGTACAAAGAGTTCTCCGACGTTACGAAGAAACTGGTTCTAACCTACGCAGACCAGGAACGGGCAGAACCAGGTGTACCACAGCACGAGAAGACCGATACTTGGTGAACACCATGCTTCGAAATCGCTTTCTCACAGGAACTGAACTCACCAATCAGTTTCGACGCCTCGGAGGAAGTAACCCAAGTGCATGGACAGTAAGACGTCGGCTTGCTGAATCTAACTTAAAACCCCTTAGACCTGCAAACGGCCCTAAACTGGAGCGTGGGCATCGTATTTCAAGACTAAGATATGCCCAGAGCCACGTAAATTGGAGTATTGAAGATTGGTCAAAAGTTATGTTCTCCGACGAATCAAAATTTATGCTCTACAAGCACGATGGAAGACACAGAGTGTATCGAAGACCAGGGGAAAGATTCAAGCAAGCATGCATCGAAGAAAAAGTAGCTGTACTTGTGTGGGCCGGAATTTCTTCTGAAAGTCGCACAGAGCTGGTGATCATAGAAAACGGCTCTTTAACTAGCGTAAGATATGTGGAAGAAATCCTCAATGATCACGTTGGTCCATTTATGGTCAATTTAGGTGAGGATGCTATATTTATGCATGACAATGCCCGACCTCATACAGGTAGGATTGTGAATGACTACCTTCAAGAGATGAACATTACTCGTATGGAGTGGCCAGCGCGCAGCCCGGATATCAACCCGATCGAGCATGCTTGGGACGAGCTAGGCAGATGCGTAAAACAACGAAACCCTCCCCCAATCACGCTTCGTGAGCTCAAAATTGCTCTCACAGAGGAATGGGAGAATATTCCCCAAAATCGTATAAGGAACTTGGTGTACAGCATGCCAAACCGCGTAAACGCAGTAATGGAAGCACGAGGAGGCAATACGAAGTATTAAAATTCAAGAAAATCGTAATAAAGTTCAAAAATTTCATGTTCCTATTTTTGTTTTAAGGAGAGATCAGCAGTTTTTTTCTTTATGTAATTTTGTGTTAATAAAATGTATTTTTTTTTACTTTCATTTAAGGAGTATTACATTGTCTATTAAATACAATTTATTGCATTAACCTATCATTTTTAGTTTCCGAGATTTTTAACATTCTTTAAGTGACCCGGATTCATTGCTCTCGAGTGTATATATATATATATTTTTTTTTTAAACGCTGCCCCACGCTAGGAATTTCTCCTGTATCGTGGGTGCGTTTACAAACATTTAAACTCACATACACAAACAGCCAGACCCGGAACAACTACTTGCAGGTCATACAAATATTTGTTCCGTGCGGGGATCGAACCCGCGACACGTAACGCAGCAGTCAATCGCTTAACCACTGCGCCAACCGTGTCGTCAAATATTGCTAAGATATAGATCTGTCCTAGTCATCCTTCGAAAAGGGGACACATTCTCGAGTTCACGGAAAATAGGTGCCGAAAGAATCCGGGCATGTGTAAAATCACAAGTTTAATAACTACATACAACCAAAGAAAGCTACAATGACATTGGTCAAGCTTGCATATGAAAACTTGCGTTTGGCAGTTACAGGGTAGTAATCAATGCATTTTTTTTAAACTCCGCATTGCCCTTATGAACTGGGCTCTGTGTTGTCGTCTGCACTTAAGGACCTCTGATATCTTAAAACTTACAACTTTTAAACTATCAGGGACTTAAAATACTTGTAACCTTATTCTGATGTCATATCATCGTTTTCCTCGCTCGGCCAGTTCCGACCTGATTGCTCGTGAGGCGAGTCGACAGCGACCAATGTGTTAGATATGCATGGCTGATTATACGTTGTACTGCAAGAATAAGCAATGCTAATACTACGTCGATTAAGTTTTAATATCTAGATACCGTCGCTAAGAAACAGAATTTGCATTCGAAAGTCGCAATTAATTAAAAAAGATATATTAATAAATCGGGGTGAATTTCTAATTCGAGAGAGACCGGTCGCAATCAATCACAATGTATGGTTATTGTCTACATCTATACTAATATTATAAGGTGGTAAAGTTTGTGAGGTTTTACATCCCTGGATCTGCAGAACCGATTTTGAAAATTCTTTCAGCATTTGATAGCTAAATTCTTGAGGAAGGTTATAGGCTTTTTAACATCACGCTATGACCATTAGGAGCTGAGAAGAAAGAAAAAAGTCAGAAAGAACGCTAAGCGATAACGAAGTTATAGCGCGGGCGGGCGATGCGATGCGACGGGGGAGGGGGGGGGGGGGGGGGGACAAGAAATTACACGCGGACGAAGATATATATCTATCCAGTGTACAAAAAAGCTAATTTTACTTCTGTCTTTTCACAATGTCGTGCATCTAGAAACGAGTTTGTATATACAGGGTGTCCAGCGGCAGATTTCAAAGTTTGAAAAATTGTAAAAAAAAAAACTACACCTCTAATAAAAAGTATGTTTATTGTAATTTAAAAATAACAAATGCGGATTTCATTTTTTGAAAATCACGTTCTCCAAATGGCGGCCATCGAGCCTGACACACTCTTCGAGTCTAGCACGCATGTTTTCAAAAACGCGTTTACAGAGCGACTGGGGAATCCTGCTGATTTCGGCTCGAATATTTTCTTTAAGCTGTGTCACAGTACACGGATTTGTTTTGTAAACAACGGATTTTAAGTATCCCCATAAGAAAAAGTCACACGGGCTTAAATCTGGTGACCTGGGTGGCCACGGTATGGTGCCGTTTCGGGATATGTTTTTTTCTGGAAATAACTGCCGCACTGCATTCATGGACACATTAGCCGTATGAGCTGTGGCCCCGTCCTGCTGGAACCACGTGTTTCGGTTGAAGTATGGACTATTCTGTAGTTCTAGTCCAAAAAAGTCATTTATCATCTCGGTATATCTCTCCGAATTCACAGTTACAGTTTGACCACTTTGGTTTTCAAAGAAATAAGGCCCTATGATGGCAGATGCAGACATTGCACACCAGACTGTAACTTTAGGTTTATGTAAAGGCTCTTGATGCATTTGTCTTGGGTTGCAGACATCCCAGTAGCGGAAATTTTGCTTATTGACATATCCTCCGATGTGAAAGTGGGCTTCGTCACTAAAGAATCAAACTCAAACTCAAACTCAAAGCATTTATTTCAAATAAACCAATTACAGGCACTTTTGAATTGTCAAGGGGTCGGTCAGTCAGAAAGATGAAGCTAGTTGCCCATTCCAAAGCGTAGTAGGTACGTTATGAACGAATATGTTACCCATCCGAGTAGCAGTACGAAATCTCAACAACATCACCTCCGCGTAAGTTTTTCTTAATTCAAAGTCAGAATCGTGCAAATCTTGAACGATTTGAATTTTATACGGATGGAGCTTGAGTTTTTTTCGCATTATAATCTGTAAAGTTGATTTCGTAATTCCCAATATCGATGAACGTGCACGAAGTGATAAACGGGGATTTTCAGTGACAGAAACCATAACACGTTCAACATTTTCGTCTGTGGCTACCGTTGGTATAGGTCCTGGTCTGGGTCTATTTAATGTTGATCCTGTAGCTCTGAACTTTGCTACCCATGACTGAATGAGGTTGATCGATGGTCCATCACGTAATCGACGAATACCGTAACGATTATTAAATCGACGGCGTGCTTCAGACAGCGAAAACCCACTCGAAATATACGCCTCGACGGCAAAAGCGCGGTGCTCTCCGCTCCACTGTTCCATGGCTACTAAAAAATCCGCACCGCTTGCGCTTTGAACGACGCCCCCCGCGCCCCTCTCACGTATTGCGTTCAGAAACTATGTTTGTTCAAACTTTGAAATCTGCCACTGGACACCCTGTATAAACCCCTACTTATC
Source organism: Brachylomia viminalis (assembly GCA_937001585.2). Taxonomy (NCBI): domain Eukaryota; kingdom Metazoa; phylum Arthropoda; class Insecta; order Lepidoptera; family Noctuidae; genus Brachylomia; species Brachylomia viminalis. The sequence goes on along the minus strand of OW443307.2, from coordinate 10,063,113 downwards.
AAATTGCCATATTTCGAAGATCCTACGAACCTTCCTTAATTGAAATTACAAGTCCTAACCCCAAAAAAATTATATGATGTTCTGTTCGACAGGTGGCAGAAGTACCCCCATTCCTAGTAGAGAACACATTCGAGCAGCAAGGGGCCGGCGAGCCGGCTGCCCCGCCGCGGCGCCTGCGCAACGACTCGTACCTCGGCGCTGTGGGTCGAGATAACGTTATGGTACGGGCTGGGTTACAGGTAACGCATGCTATATTGTGTCCTATCTTTTCACAAACCTCTTACAAACACTACACTTGATGTATTCGGGAAAATATTCGTATTATTTCGTTAGCACAAAATTAACTTTATTTCAATAGGAATAGGGTATACAGGGTGTATACCCATCACGTAGCCGTTATCGACGCTGGAAAACGACTTTTATTTTTGGTGTGAAAAATCGCTATTTGCTGCGCACAATGTAACGCACGCAAAACTCCGTGCATACAACGGTACAGGAGTTGTATTTAAAGTTAAATTATAACATTTATATTTTATTATAATATAAGACTTGCTTTCGTGACAACAAGTTGGAACTTTGACCTTCAATATCTGCGTAACCAAAGGCTACCCAGGTATGGTCCAAAAAGTCATAACAACGGGGAGTACAAGTGACTCTTGACTTCGTTAAGCGTCTTTTTATACCCGTCGTTTTGGATTAACTATGTCATGCGAATATTTGACAAATACGCCAAATGAAGTGCCAGCATTAACGACTTCAAATCATCAATATCCTGCTCGGTTCCCACCTTCAGTGTTAATATTTGACTAGCGTTTTATTTATTTCCTTTTTTTTTATGCCGTCTTAGGCTTGATGTCTTGTAGTATGTTAGGTATATACATAGGTTCCTGACTACATAAATCAATTGATTCTTAGTTAAAGTCCTTAAAAATTAATGAAAATTATCCTTCTGTTTTCGACAGTAGACTAAAACTATTGCATGAGAGTGTAATTAAAAGTATGTGTATTGGTGTTCTACTATTTAAAAAAAACAATAAAGTTTGAGTCAACTTTATTCCATTTCTGGTGCTTCTCGTTCGTCATTTTCAATAAATAAATGTAAAAATAAATAAATCTGCATGAGTTTTTGGGTAGTGTTGAGTCTAAAAATGTTATGTTTAAAATAAGAACTGATGTGTGTAGGTACACAGTTATGCAATAAATATATATTTTATATTTTAAATAAAACATATTTTTGCAGAACGTCCTACAAATATTCATGACGCAAGCGGCAAACGTGTTCCTTGCATCCGCTTCGCCGGTGGCGCCGCCTGGTGCGCTCAGTCAACAACAGTTGTTAGAGGAACAGACTGATACGTGCAAGCGAGTGCTCAATATCTACAGATACATGGTCATGCATGTTGCTATGGATGCTAATACATGGTAAGCAGATCTTACTGATAGCGTTACGGGTGATTAAAAAAATACCTACTATAAAAAAGGAAAAATGTTTGCTGTCACTTTTCGACGGGGAAGCCGACCTTAACACTAATTATAAATGACAAGCCAAAGCGCGGCATGTGTTGCAATGCCTTTATTTTTTTGTTGGGATCTTTCTCCGGCGCGCACACTACAACTTACCAAAGTTTCATCACAATCAGCCCAGCCATTTTCGAGATTTTGCGAGACTAACTCGCGGCAATTGATTTTTATGTATATAGATTTAGGAAAAAAGAAAATTTTATCAGCCTAGACTTATCTAGAACCAGTCACATGTGAATATTGTAAAATAGTCCCCAAGTAAAACAACTACTTGATCTTGGGCATGGGCTGATATTCAGAGATCCTCATAAAATGTTAAAATTACAATCAATAGACATCGCAAAAAAAGGCTGTTTCTAAAGTAATATTATACAGGGTGGCCGGAACATTGACGTCCAAAAATAAAATTTCGGTCCCTCGTATCGTGGGGTATTCGAATCACCCCCATGTATGTTCCGCGACTTTTCATAGTTTTCGAGTTATGAATTTTTTTCTGAATGTTTGAAAATTTTCGACCTGACCAACCTAAAAAAATTCTAAAAAAAAAAGTAGAGGGTTTTATCGAGTTTCTTTTTTTGCAACTGAATTTTCATAAGTAGTACTTTTATGCATAAAATAATCAGCTTCGTAACTGTGGTGAAAGTTATGAAAATGTTGATCTAAAGTGAAAAATTTACGTTCGGTAAATTATGACTTAAATTTTCAACTTCAAATTAAAAATCTAAACAGGTGACTTCATGGTTCTCAAGTAGGCTTCAAGAATGCGCCAGACTCTCAGCTTTCATAATCATTAAAAAACGTAGGACTTAATGGGGCTAACTTTGGCCTTAATCGGCCTTCAAAGACTGCGAAGTGGAAAATTCTTAAAATTAGCTATCTGATTAATAATTTTTTTTTTTCCATTTTCTCGCTCCTAAGGTTATTTAGTTTGCTAACCAAAAATTACTGCAGGAAAGCTAAGATTTAAACACGGAGATTTTTTTAAATGTTAGTTTAATGAATTTTGCGCGATCCGTTCTCGTGGACTATGGGTTGTAAACGAGGGTGCAACTCTTTTACCTGCAATAACAATGGACCGAGAGGAAAAGAGACCGAATTATTGCTATCTCTCTCACGCAAGGCGCGCAACCGAAGCCAACGCAAAACAAGTACCTCAGTCGTACTCACATTGTGTTTACTGCTATACGCGTGTCGCCATTTTGTCTTTACCACACTCGCTTTGCCCACGGACTCCGCTGCCTACTTGTTTGACTACTTTGCTCGTTTATTGGACTGTGTTTTGCATTCTGATTTGGACTTTTTTTACGTGGAAGTGTAAAAAATGAGTTACACGTTAAGTGAATATGCAGAAATGCATTATTTTTATGGAGTTGCACAAGGAAACGGCCATGAAGCAGCGCGACTGTATCGCGAACAACTTCAACGTCGTGGTGGGCCGCAACCTGAGCGATATCCCGACCATCGTGTTTTTATTAACACGCACAACACTTTGATGGCAGGCCGCATTCCTGGTCGACGCGGCAGTCATGAAGGAATCCCTAGAGCTAACCCGGATCGCAGAGAAATGGTGCTGGAAGAAGTTCAGCGAAATCCGTCTACGAGTACGAGAAGTATGGCTCGTGCTCTGAACATCCCAAGGACTTCTATCCAAGACATTCTTCACGATGAAGAATACCACGCGTTCCACATCCGACGAGTCCAAGCTTTACTGCCTACAGATCACCAATTGCGCGTTGATTTTTGCCAAACCATGTTACGAAAAGAGCAAGAGGATCCTGGATTTTTCAATAAAGTTTTATGGTCAGATGAGTCACGATTTGAGCGATCCGGAATATTCAATATTCATAATTACCACACGTGGGCGAATGAAAATCCACTCGAAGTGAGAGCTTCGACATTTCAACATCGCTTCAGCGTTAACTTGTGGTCTGGTATTCTCAATGGCGAACTAATTGGTCCGTTTGAACTGCCGTCCAGACTTGATGGAGAAACATACAAAAACTTTTTGGAAAATGAACTTCCATTGTTGCTGGCAGATGTGAATCTCGAACTCAGACGAACCATGGTGTTGCAAAATGACGGCGCCCCGTGTCACTATGCAACCCAGGTCCGAAATTACTTAGATGAAACATACCCCAACAGATGGATCGGACGCAGCGGACCAATTAGGTGGCCTCCACGCTCACCTGATCTCAACCCCATCGATTTCTTTATTTGGGGCTATTACAAGGAAATAGCATACGCCCGAGACTGTTCAAGTGAACAAGAGCTGAGGCAGTTGATTGCAGAAGCTGAACGTGTTGTGAGAGAGAACAGAGACGCTTTTAGACGATTGCCAGACAATTTCTTACGTAGGTGTAGAATGTGTATTGCTGCTGGTGGTGGCCACTTTGAAAACCTTTTCTAAATGTTAAAAATAAATTAAGTACTTTTTTCACATTATCATCTGTGTTTTATTCAAAACCACTTTTTACGTAAAACTTTTCTTACCCAACTCTGAAACTATTTGTTGGTTAGTTTTCAGTATTCTTATCATTAATTAACCTTAGGAACGAGAAAATAGCCAAAAAAAAAAAATTACTCAGATGGGTAATTTTAAGAATTTTTCCACCTCGCTGTCTTTGAAGGCCGATTTTAAACAAAGTAGCCCTATTAAGTACTTCATTTTTTTTATGATTATGAAAACTGAGAGTCTGGCGCATTCTTGAAGCCTACTTAGGAATTATGAAGTCACCTGTTAAGATTTTTAATTTAAAGTTGAAAATTTGAGTCATAATTTACCGAACGTAAATTTTTCACTTTAGATCAACATTTTCATAACTTTCATCACAGTTACGAAGCTGATTATTTTATGCATAAAAGTACTACTTATGAAAATTCAGTTGCAAAAAAAGAAACTCGATAAAACCCTCTACTTTTTTTTTTAGAATTTTTTTAGGTTGGTCAGGTCGAAAATTTTCAAACATTCAGAAAAAAATTCATAACTCGAAAACTATGAAAAGTCGCGGAACATACATGGGGGTGATTCGAATACCCCACGATACGAGGGACCGAAATTTTATTTTTGGACGTCAATGTTCCGGCCACCCTGTATAGAGAAAAGATTTGATTTTTTGTACGTTTGTTTGTCACGCTAAAACGGCTGAACGGATTTAGATGAAATTTGGCACATGGGTAGACTGATGACTTGGATTAAGACATAGGATACAAAAGTATCCCCGAGTAGTAGCCTCGATCCCGTGTAAATATCGGGATATTTTTATCCCGATATTTATACGGGCTTATGCGGCTTATGCGTGTTAAACCACGTGGTGCACCTATTAAGCTGTAAAGTTGCAACATTACGGCCTTTCTAAACTCAGCAGTTAATTCACTTAATGTATTTATCTTCCACAGGGAACAGTTATTGCTAGTACTTCTCCAAATAACATCACTGGTACTAACAAAAGTGCCGCCAAAACGGAAACAGGAATCTTTAGGTGAGCTAAACCATCGCAGACAACTTTATATCCTTCTCCTGTATGATCTTAATGAACATTTTACTCAATAGGAGGCTTCCTGGCACCAGCGCTATTCCAAACCCTGATAGTGACGTGGATCAAGGCGAACTTAAACGTAGCGGTGAAACCGGAACTGTGGCAGAACTTTATGGATCTGCTTAGTAGGTTGACGCATTGGGAAGATCTTATCAAGGAGTGGGCGGTAAGTTGGCAAGATGATATTTTCTCTAGCTTCAATTGTTTTATAAATAATCCAAACAAAACCAAGCCATTCTCAACCTTAGGTTCAGTGTCAAGGAGCAGTCAACTGGCTGTAGTTGGTCAGTCAGAAGTGGTTGATGATTCGTCTAGTGTGGCCACTGTTCACGTGACACGACATAATGATCACATTTCAATGCTTTACTTGCGGTTGGAGTTGGTGTCGAGTCGTACACCATCTTTACTTTCTTTTATACTACTGAATGACCTGTAATTATGATAATTTAACTAAACTAATCTTCAATTCCTTTTTTACTTTTGTTGGGACAGGGTGACGATAATAACTGTTCGACAAACACCGAATTTATTTTAAAGAATTTATTTATAAACTCACTTAAAACAATTACAAAAAGTTGACAATAGGATAAACACGGCGTCTCGACTCGCCAGAGCAAACGGACACGAGGAGACAATCGCGAGATCACTCCAAGTTGAGTGTTCAGTGGTTCGAGGTTGCGTACAAGACTGACTGATACATCGGAAATCCATTCCTATATATATCGATCACAAGTTAAAAGTAGGGAGGTCCGAAGCTTAGGGCCTTTTGTCTTTAAGTCATAAAGTGGGACATAAAAGCCCGTCTTCTGGAATTGTCCATCTGTTCGGGGAAAAAACCAAGATTTGAAAATACTTAGAGTTGTAAACCAAACTGCGATAAGAAACAAACCCGATAAAACAAAAGATGAAACTTTCGAGAAATAGGAATCTAGCAAAATCCCAAACAGATGGTTAGTTCGGTCGACGGTAATCTTAATCCTAAAACAAAGAACTTAAAGAAACCCAAAGTCATAAAAACTAATTTTACCATTGACAGTTTCAACTTAAAAATTAAGGGAAAATCCCCACAGTACCCCCCTGCTAGTGATTAACGATAATGAAATTAAGTTACAACAGATTTTGCAAATTTGCTAAACTAATTAATAAAATACAGGGAGTAAAACGAGTAACGAGCTTAAAAAACTGAACTAACATCACTAAAACTCGCAAATTATTTCATTTTGCGATTACTCAATAAAATCGTCAAAATGGAACAATTGTTGGCGAGGATTACAAGCCCGCCTGGAAACGGTCGGGGAAATGGACTCGACGACCGGAGCGAGTCACGTAAGGAGCTGGCGCTTGTGGTGCCGGTGGTGCTACTGGTACTGCTGGAGCAGGTGGAGCAGGTTGCTGGGGCGGTGGTGGGTTTTCGCCCGGCACGAAGAGCAGAATGCCTTCGTCGTCGTCGTCTTCGTCCGGATTTCCAGCGCCCGCCGGTGGAATGTCCTCGGAGACGATGTAGGCTGGTTTCAGCCTATCAATCGACACAGGGACGTTGGCGCCGTGGATCCGGAGGGTAAAGTGTTTCTCGGTCCGAGAAACCACCTCGAACGGACCATCGTAGGGTTGTTGGAGCGGACGCCGGACGGCGTCGTGTCGGACGAAGACATGCGATGCGGTGGCGAGATCTTTAAAGACGAAGATCTTTCGCTCACCGTGCCTGGTGCCGCTGACTGGTCGGAGCGCCTCAAAGTGCTGGCGCAGCTCTCGAACGAAGTCAGCGGAGTTGTCCAGATCCCTGGTAGATGTTGAAACCAGGAACTCACCAGGTAGACGAAGTGGTTCTCCGTACACCAACTCCGCAGCGGTGGCTCGAAGATCTTCCTTCCAAGCGGCGCGGATCCCCAGGAGTGCCGTCGGGAGCGTGTGGGTCCACGTGTCAGACTCCAAGCACTTGATGGAGGCTTTCAGTTGACGGTGGAAGCGCTCGACCATTCCGTTGGCGGCTGGGTGGTACGCCGTGGTGTGAAGGTGATCCGTCCCCAGCAGCTTGTTCAGGCAGCGGAACAGGTGGGACTCGAACTGGCGTCCCTGGTCCGTCGTCACCCGGAGCGGGACACCAAACCTGGAGACCCAGTTGGTGTAAAACGCCCTGGCGACGGTTTCAGCTGTCTGGTCCTGGAGCGGTATTGCCTCTGGCCATCGAGAAAATCGGATCAACGCAGGTAAGGCAATACCGATATCCCTCGGAAGGTGGCATGACGATCAGGTCGATGTGCACATGCTCGAAGCGTCTCGACGGCGGTTTAAAATTGCCGATCGGAGACGAGACATGGCGCGAGACCTTTGACCGCTGGCACTGGATGCAGACTCGGTACCAGTCTCGGCAATCTTTGGACATGGAGGGCCAGACGTACCGCTCTCTCACCAGGTTGGTGGTAACCTTGGCGCCAGGATGGGACAGCCCGTGGATGGTGTCAAAGGCTTGTCTGCGGAAAGCGGCCGTCAGGAAGGGCCGTGCCCTCATGGTGGAGACATCGCAGAAGACGGCAGCGTTGGATCCCGGCATGGTGACCTGGCGCAGGAGTAAGCCAGATTCGTGCCTCTGGCGGAACTCCCGGAGCTCTGGGTCATCCTGCTGGGATGCTGCGAGGGCCTCGAAGTCGAGTGGTGCTGCGATCGCGTCTACCCTGGAGAGGGCATCTGCGACGACGTTTTCCTTCCCGGAGATGTGGCGGATGTCGGTGGTGAACTGACCGATGAAGTCCAGGTGGCGGTAGCGACGTGGCGAACACTGATCGGACTTCTGGTTGAAGGCGAAGGTCAACGGCCTATGGTCGGTAAGGATGAAGAAGTGGCGTCCTTCAACCATATGCCGGAAGTACTTGACCGCCTTGTAGATGGCCAGAAGTTCCCGATCGTAGGCGCTGTACTTGGTTTCGGCGCCACTTAGCTTCTTCGAGAAGAAACCAAGTGGCTCCCAAACGTCGTCAACCAGCTGGTGCAGAGCGGCTCCGACGGTGTGGTCCGATGCGTCGCAAACCAGAGAGACTTTGGCGCCAAGCTTGGGGTGCGCCAGCAGTGTCGCCGCAGCAAGCTCTTCTTTGCAGGCGACAAATGCGGCGTCGGCGGCGTCGTTCCAGTTGATTGGCGTCTTCCCCTTGATGTTGTCGTGGAGAAGGTTGTTGAGCGGCGCTTGAGTCCGAGCAGTCCTGGGCATAAAACGTCTATAAAAGTTTATCATACCTAGGAACTGCCGGAGATCTTTTGCTGTCGTCGGACGAGGGTAGTCTCGGATGGCGGAGACCTTTTCTGGGAGTGGCTGAGTTCCGTCACCAGACACCATGTAGCCCAGGAACTTGACCTCCGTGGCGCCGAAACAGCATTTCGTTGTATTGACGACAATTCCGTACTGCCGAAGACGTTCGAAAAGCAGACGGAGATGCTCCTGGTGTTCTTCCTCGGACGAAGAAGCGACTAGGAGGTCGTCAATATAGGCGTAGACGAAGTCCAAACCGCGCAGAACCTCGTCGATGAACCGCTGGAATGTTTGTGCGGCGTTCCGGAGACCGAAACTCATCGACGGAAACTCGAACATGCCGAACGGGGTGATGATCGCCGTCTTCTCCACGTCCTCTGGGGCGACAGGAATTTGGTGGTACGCCCGCATCAGGTCGATGGTGGAAAAGATCTTCTTTTCGCGGAGCGTCTGGGCGAAGTCTTGGATGTGGCGCACTGGGTATCTGTCCGGGATCGTCCGTGCGTTGAGAGCCCGGTAGTCCCCACAAGGGCGCCACTCGTCCCCCTTCTTTGGCACCATGTGGAGCGGCGAAGCCCAGCTGCTCTCCGACGGGCGACAAATACCCATTCGCAGCATGGACTCGAACTCCTTTTTGGCAGCGACGTAACGATCCGCGGCCAGGCGACGTGGTTTCTGGGCGACAGGTGGTCCTGGTGTTGTGTGAATGTGGTGCACCGTCCGGTGTTTCACATTCGCCGCCTTGCAGGCGCCATCGGGGCGCGTCAGCTCCGGGAACTGCTGAAGTAGCTCGTGGTAACGAGTGTCACCAGCGGCTGTCCTAATCCCGGCGACGGTCGAGCACTTGGACTCCTGACCTACGACACTCAAACTCGTAGAACGATCGAGCAGCCGCCCGTTACGCAGATCTACGAGGAGGTCAAAGTGGGTCAGAAAATCAACTCCGATGATGGCCTTGGGAACGTCCGCGATCACGAAGTTCCACGCGAAATCGCGGCGGAGACCGAGGTTCAGTGTGAGCGGAATCGAACCGTATGTAGCGATCGTACTACCGTTAGCCGCGGTTAGCTCGTACCCGGTTTTCACCCGTCGGCCACTCACTAATCTCCGCGGAAACACGCACAAATCGGCCCCGGTATCAATTAAAAAATCAACCGCACTGTTCCGGTCCGTCAAAAATAAGCGGCTCGTGTTGGGGCAGCTGTCACTAGCCGCACTTAGTGACTGCCCTCGCCTTTTCCCGGCTTCGTTTCATCGCCGGCGACGTAAGTGCACGGTTGCTCGCACTTATGAGCTTTTGGGCCGAATCGGTAGTGGTAAAAACACAATCCACCATACCGATTTCGCGACCGGGAACGCGAACGACGACGCGTGTTGGCACTATCGCGGAACTGTTGTCGACCGCGCACTTCCGAACGAAGTTCGTTCAACTCGCGGCTTTGGTTGTCCAACCGCACTGTCAAACGCTCGAGCACTTCACACAACCGCGATTCACTCGTCGACACTGCGGACGCTTGTTTTTCTTGGGGCGCCATGGAGCCCATTGCGTCCATCACGCAATCAGCGGTCTTCGCCAGGTCGTCCAGGGTGGCATTCGGCTGGGCAGCTTGCGCGGCGATGGCGGCGCGAGCGAACGGGTTGATCCGCTCCATCCACAAGCTGCGGACGATGTCATCAGCGGCGTTGTCCCCAGCCAGCTCCTTCAGGTAGCGCAAGAACTGTGACGGCTTCTGGTCGCCGATGTCCTCTCGCTCCAGCAGTTGCCGTATCTTCTGGGCCTGCGATTTCCCCAGGCGTCGCAGGAGCTCTTCCTTGAGTTTCTCGTACGGCCTGTCCGCCGGCGGGTTAATAATCAGGTCGCGAACTTCTCTGGAATATTTTCCGTCGAGTGATTTGGCGACCTGACGGAATTTCATGGCACTCGTTGTCACGCTGGCGTCCTCGAGAACCCACTCAACCTGCTGGAACCACACCTCCGGATCGTCCGGGGTGAACGCAGGGATTTTCAGTCGCGCGAGAACATCTGGTTTGGGGGCGTCTGGGTTTGCCATCGTTGTTGTGGGAAGAACCGTATTTTCTCGACACAAGTTTTGTCCACGAGAGTTTCGTCCTACTCACTCGAAGGACTCGCGCCACTCAACGAAGATTTCGGCGATACAAACTAATCGTCACTGTCACTCATAAAATCCGTACGCGAATCACGTCGGGGTCACCAATGTTGGGACAGGGTGACGATAATAACTGTTCGACAAACAGCAAAGAGTTCGGCTTATTAAATTCAATGACAGTGTTGCCACTACTTTTTCTTCTTCTTCAATATGGGGCAATAAATATGTGAATGCTCAAATATGTTGTGTTTTTGTTCTAGAAAACAATGGAAACATTAACCCGCGTGCTAGCTCGACACGTGTACTCGCTGGACCTGTCCGAGAGTATGAGCGGCGAGCGCGGGCGCGGCGGGCGGCGCGTAGTGGTTGCGCCCGCGCAGCTGCCGCGCCCCGCCCTGCCGCACCACGCCGCCACGCAACATAGCACTAGGACGCCTGGTAAGTGAACGCTCATTGCGCACTCTCAATAATACTTGATGGTTTTTTTTTGCAAAAACCCGAATTCCTGCCTAAACTAGAAAGTTTTCAAAATTAATTATTAGTTTTCTCTCAAATCGATGTCATGGTTCCTTTGACCACTTTACCCTATTTATTTTAGGTTGAACTTCAACTTCAAAATTCAACTACGTAACCCGGTAATGACCTCGCTCAATCAAAAGTAAGGGTGCAGTAAACTGTAATATCAACCATTCAGCTGCATCCTACTTGGCTAATGGAGCCTCCCTGACAGCAGATGGGAACGGAACTGCCGCGATCGCGCCATGATCTGTTATCAAATATACCTACTCTTGAAACATAATTCCGACGCTTGTATATAAGGGACTTAAAACCGCTTCAAATGTGTTTTAAACGAACTGGACTAACAGCCGTTTTCTTTGCAGGCAAATCACCAAAAACAGGTCACGAAGCACATCCTCGCAAAGAAACGGGCAGCACACGACGACAGCTAACGAGATGTCGTAGTGACCCTCATTTGGGGAAACATGGGCAAACGCATACGGGTATGTTACACACTTACTGTTACTACTGTTGTTACTTGTTATGTTGTACACTTGTCATTCTACGAATCTCACTTTTATAATTCAGAATTCAGATTCTGAATTACAAAAGTGAGATTCGTAGAATGACAAGTGTACAACATTGAGTTACTTGTTCCAAAACGTGATAATTATCTCAGGATAATTATCACGTTTTGGAACAAGTAACTCAATGCTTTCCAAAAACAAAGTTCAAATTCTATTGCAACCAAAGTTTTTAGGACCTTATAATACAAATGGTCACTCAAAAATAAACTTCAAAAACACAACCCTAAAGTGCATAATTGAGCAAGTAGGCGCTGGAATGTAAACATACATTTAATCAAACTTTATTTTTCTCTTACGAATATCAATTTCTAATCTTACTTTCTATAGCTCTAGCGTATGCTTCCCTTCATTGTGTTGCATCAATTGCCGATGGAGCTCATTTTGGTTTAAAAGGAGACGTGCAATAAATGTATGAGGCTTGGTACTAAAATAATTGAAAATTGAAACAGCCTTCTGAGCTATATAGGCTGAAAGAGGGTAATTATTGTGATGTCTTGGGGCATTCCATTTTTTTTACAGTCGCCCGTTTTTTTTTAAACAAGAGTTGAAAAAAAAAACCTGTCATCACTAACTACAAACATTATTTATATTTTAGGGGTGGCAGCCCTGTGCCAAATAATGTCAATGTCATTGTCACTTGTCAGTGAGGAGCAGCTCGGTCCAAACCGTTAGACGGCTTACCGACATATTTTATTAAGTACATTAATAAATTTTTTGATGTATTTCTCTACATAAATACATATAAAAACTCTCAGTATACTAAAAAGTACTCTGTGATAAAAACACTCCGCCCCGCGAACTTTACCAGTGCAGTGGAGGTGTTTTTTTTTTATTTCAACGTAATCAACGTCATTCTGACATTTACAGATTTTTGACTTCCTATCGACACGTTTTGATGTTGCGTTGTCATGATATACAATATTTTTTGTCTCAATTTCTGGGAGCTGCAACTAAAATTATATAATAAAATGCCAAAGTATTTAAAAAACCAAAACTTTAGCCACATTTAAAATAATTATATTGCATAGAAATGAATAAATAAAGGCTATGTGCGTTTTGTTTGTACTGAAACATTTTTCACTTTTTCACAAAAACGCGCGCCTGAAAAAATCATATTCAACTATAATCGAGTAGCTTAATAAATAAGCTTTCTAAAAAGGTATATCACATTAGCGTTTAAAAATCTTCGGAATATTGTACCAATTTTGTCCTCTCCTTTTTGATTGTTTCAATTTCATTACGCTTTTTTAAGAAATATTGTTTTTGTTCTCATAATGCTTTCTTAATAATATTGTAAATGGCATCTTGTTTTTTCTAGATTTTCCCTGAAACAAAAATAATAATTAAGATACTGTGTGTATATAAGTGTGTATATCAGTCATCAGGTTACCGTAGTACAGGCTATACCTAGTTCGGGACCTGAAGACCGTGTGTGGATGTTGTCTCATGTTATTATTATACACTAAAAAAATAAAATAAAATTGTTTATTGTGTCTCAAACACGGAGCAGAAACAAAGAGGAGGTGTTATAAAGTCATTCTTCTTACAAAAGTAGTGTCGCAGCCTCGCGGGGTGCGGGGGGAGCCCAAACAGCAGAAAGCCATCTAGTGGCTAGTAGCAAAATCAACACATAGGCAGATGTCCTAAGATGTCGTAAGAGTTCTACTATGTTTCATTAAGTGTCGCTTTTATTGTAAGGAGCCGGATTAAGGTTTAATAGTTTTATAATATACCGATATAGTTTTATTTCTATTATGTCCGACCGAAATACATTTTTTGTCTGAAACCGAAACCGAATTTCGACAGCGGTTTCAGATTCAGCCGAAACCGAAACTTCCAGAAATTAACAAGTGTGAGGGAAAAATAAAGAAAACGTTTTTATAATCATAATATTTTTTTTTATCTTTAAATCCTCTCCTCTTCTGAACTTATTTACCGAAACTAAACCGAATTCCGTTTTTTGCCGAAACTCGACATCTATTAGACTTCACTTTTCATATAGCATATAAATGTAGGTACGTGGTTATCAAAAAGTCTGAGTCCCGACCTGCAATTTGTCAGTACTTCCGCTACTTGCCGATAGGGGCGGCAATTACCGAACATTCGAGAAGAAATAAATTACAAATTTAATTTTAATTTTACTTACGAGTGGAAAGATTTTGATTTCAAGATTGATCCGTATAACTTCTGCAAGATAAAACACAGCACTTCATGTTAATGCAATGAGTATGGGTCGGGAATACTTTTTAATCGTTTAAAATACTAAACAAATACATGTCAACCTATCCGCTTCACAACGACAGTTGTACTGACGAAAGCGCCGCCTGGTCGCAAGTAGTGTAACTACCGTGTGACGTAACGACTACATTGGTGGCTGATGGACTACTTTGATTGCAACACCTCCTCTTTGTTTCTGCTCCGTGGTCTCAAACGGTTACATTTACAAATGTGAATGAAACAGCCCCAGTAAGTAATGAATAATACTTGTGTTGGAATAGTCTCGCTCCTTCCCTTAATTGATAGTTAACAATATTGTAAATATTACTAATTAATTCTCCTACATCTGTTGCGTAAGAACGAACTTTGTATTTGTATTATGTAGAAGAAATAGGAACCGAAGAAATAATATTACAAAAACCGTGAAAGCTATAGTCACTTTGTATCGAAGTTGTGGAGCATATTGCCATTGGGTATTCCTCCTGAATTCTCCATATTTTCACATAACTTTTTTACTTAAAATATTTTACAGGAGAATAATTTGTGATTTAAATACTACGCGTATAATGATTATTCCAACCGAACATTTAAACTTGGCTGTCTTTAAAAGCTTGATGACAGCAAGCTGGAAGTGTTGCCACTACCGAAAAAATACCCACGTACATTTTGAGGATTTAAGACAGATTGTCACCCTTTGTCACCTCAACATAACTTTTTAAACGACGGTGCACAGCAGGTTAAACTCTATGCCCATTGTTAATATTAAGTACTGTTGTAATTAACTTGGATAGGAACAATAAAGTTGCTCTTGGTGCAACCCACCTTCAATTTACTGAGATTATGAATTGAAGTAGAGGTTCTCCCAGTTTATGAAAGCCAATTCGATTTATTCTGTAGGCAAACCCCGCGATAACCAAAAGCGATCGTCGCGTTCATATGTTACTAGAGAGCGCCATCCAGTTTTCCGAACAATTAATGACATGAACGCGACGATCGCGTATTCGCGCGATCAGCTTTTGGTTAGTACGCGGCCATAATATTTCATGTCAAGTGATTTCATTAGCTGTTGTAATATTGGTGAACCAATCAAAACCAACCAGAGCAATCCTGGCCCAGTGGAAACGGCCGTGACTTAAGAGTTACGGTCGTAGGTTCGAACCCAGACCGGCACTTTCATTTTGTGTAAATTGCTTCATCACCACTGCTCTAAAAATGGTGAAGGAAAACATCTTGAGGAAACCGGCATGTTCTAAAACCAAAAATTCGAACACATGTGATGTCCACCAACCCGCACTGGCCCCGCGTGGTGGATTACGACCCATTGCCTCAAAGAGAGGATGCCTGTGTCCCAACAGTGGGCACTTTATAGGCTGATTGTGTTAATCAAACCAACAATATTTGGTTGCTTATTTACCAATCAGTGTCTTGATCAAGGTTTTAGAAAACGGGCGTAAGATATAAGATTTCAATGACACGGTTTTGCATGAAGTGCTACAGACATTGTCCTTTTCTACTTCTTAGAATGCAGGTATCTAATCTGTTCTGTTATTTTTGTTTAGATACCAAAGAACCAGCGAACGACAAGCCAAGGAGATGGTATTCTTTAGACTCCTTACGCAACTCAACAACAAACGAAGAGAGAGATTCAGCTAGTGGTAAGTTCGTTTCCAATACATTGTATTTAAAAACAACCAAAAGTATTAGACGACTGAGTGGAGTGAGTCCTCTCTGCCTCAACTGCACGCTCATTTTAACAATACATTGATTTCGCGCCTTTATAGCGTAGCAGTAACGGCGGTTTGGTAGTTCAAGTGTACCTACTTACTGACGCGTTAACAATAATTTGACTTTGCGCCGTTACTGCTACGTAACGGCGAGTCTTCCTACTTAGTGACGTGTTAACAATAATTTGACTTTGCGCCGTTACTGCTACGTAACGGCGAGTCTTCCTACTTAGTGACGTGTTAACAATAATTTGACTTTGCGCCGTTACTGCTACGTAACGGCGAGTCTTCCTACTTAGTGACGTGTTAACAATAATTTGACTTTGCGCCGTTACTGCTACGTAACGGCGAGTCTTCCTACTTAGTGACGGGTTAACAATCATTTGACTTTTCGCCATTACTGCTACGTAACGGCGAGTCTTCCTACTTAGTGACGTGTTAACAATAATTTGACTTTGCGCCGTTACTGCTACGTAACGGCGAGTCTTCCTACTTAGTGACGCGTTAACAATCATTTGACTTTTCGCCGTTACTGCTACGTAACGGCGAGTCTTCCTACTTAGTGACGTGTTAACAATCATTTGACTTTTCGCCATTACTGCTACGTAACGGCGTCAGTTTCGTTGTTCAAGCGTTCCTATCTTACTGACGTGTTGTCAACCGTTATACAAATACAGTCAAAACTGCTTATAACGACATTGAAGGGACCGTCCAAATGCTGACGTTATAGCCGATAGTCCTTATAAATATACATATAAGTACATAGGTCCTTATCGCAAGACTTCTAACATTCCGTCGTAATATCCGGTACGTCGTTTTAAGTGAAGTCGTTATAAACGGTTTTGACTGTATTTATATCTGACGTGCATGATTAGCAGTTGTCTAATAAACTTAATCGGAAAATTTAAATTAAGAATATTTTTTAATGTTTCCTTATTTTTAGGTTCTCGTTCGCCGTCGCCCGCGCCTTCAAGTGGCGTAGAAAGTAGTTCAATCAAAGATTCTCCTTTGCAGATAGATTTGGCTTCCGATGGCGGAAATGTCGGTATGTACTCGAATCTCTTTAGTTTTTCATTTGTTTTTGTATTTCATCATTTCATAAAAGTATAAATTTCGAAAGATGGAATAATTTAAAAATCAATAAGATTGATGTTTCATCTAATAAATTTTGGTCGCACTAAAGTTGATTACTCGATATCACGTTAAGTATTAAACGATGATGAGATGTTGCTACTTAACGCAATTAGAGTAGCTTAATATTGAGTTAGCGAAAAAAAAATACATTTAAGTAATAAAATATACATTTTTTTGTAGCATTTGCAATTGTAACTTAAAACCAACTTGTATTAATTAACATAAGTAAAAAACTAACCAATTTAGGACAGTGTCCAAGGTCAGATGGTTGCGCAAATATTCGGTTTCAGAAACAGAAATGTGTGCTACTTGTTGGGCTTTAGTTGTGCAATCATCTGATCTCAGCTTCACTAACAAAACAGGCTCAAATTAAGGCAAATGCGCTAAGTTACTACCTGTAAAATTCAAAATTTCTTACGATTTTTGCAAATAGTAGCAGCTATTCGTCGCCGTGCATTGAAAACCTCGTAAAGAAAAATGTATTGTTTTTCTTTTTATTTATTTGTTGTGTAGAAAACCTCGTACTGCGTGATAAATGATTTTATTTTTGTAAGTAGGTTTGTACAAACACTTTTACAGGTCAATCAAATTTTTATTTAAACTAGATGAGGTCTCTGACTACTCTGAGAAGAAAGGCAACCCAGAGGTCACAGTCTCTTTTAAAGTCCAAGCAGAATCTTGGTCAGATCATGTGAAGGCTATGTAGATCGATGTCTGAAATGGTCTTTCGAGGAAAGAACCAGACAGATTGAGTGGACCTGTCCAGTCGGTGCACGCAATTGTCAGCAATCGTGCAGCTCAACTCAGAACTTAAGGAGCTCAACGATACGAACAATACCCAAGAAAGGCATTTGAGTATGCATTGTAGTATGCTTAGAACAAACGTGCACAGCTCTTTGATGCTTGTAATGCCTTCTATTAATAAGAATTAGAACCTCGGAGAAAGTCAACGACGGCCATTTTTCAGAATTTTTTTATGTTCTCCTGTAAAATAACGTTTATTGCCATCATGAGGTTTTCACTCCACAGCGACGCGCGACCTACTGCATCTTAGCGCATCGACCCTTTAAGTAATCTATAGGTTTCGTGCACTTCATTACATGTTTAGATATACATTAATTAAGTTAAAGTAGGTTCATTGGATATCGGTATACCAGAATGGACGGAGAACGAATCGGGCGAGTCCATGCTGGGGCTGGGCGGGGAGGGCGTGGGCGTGGTGATGGGCGGGCGCGCGCGCGGCTGGCTGCCCGACGTGGCCGCCGTGCTGTGGCGCCGCATGCTGGCCGCGCTCGGCGACCCCAACCTGCTGCGCGACCCGCACGCGCACGCCAACTTGTACAACTATCTTATACACCTCAATTGTACGCTGCTGAAGGTGAGTCTTATCAACTATTACTTGACGTAACTGGTGAAAGTGCTATGTGGGTATGAATCACAGAGACCCAGGTGTGACGGTGACGTAATTAAAAGCTTTTATTTAACTTCACTTGTATGTCGATATGTCCTGGAATATTGCAATCAATATATCACCCACTTCCACTGAAGTTATCGGGCTGAATTTTGGCATACGTGTTTGGTTCTCGTGACAGTGTAAAATTTTGTATTAAAATAAAACCTTTTTTTTTAAGAAATTGAATAGCTTTTTATTTGTTTAATTCGTTAAAAATTTGCAAAGCTTTATTATAGTCACCGGTAACCGCGTTGCACTATCAACTGCATTAGAAAAAGGCTTTTTTAAGGTATTGTGGGCCCGAAATGTTTGCCGCATTTCAGAGGGGCAATTCCCGTATTTTTAAGAACGTTCGCATTCTAATCTCAGTCTCAATCTGTCGAAAATTATATAGCGTTTACCTACATTTTTGACATTAGACTGTTGCTGAGTTTTTTTTTTAAACTTTGCCCGCGCTAGGAATTACTGCTGCATTGTGGGTGCGTTTACAAACATTTAAACTCACATACACAAACAGCCAGACCAGGACAACAACTTGTAGGTCATACAAATATTTGTTCCGTGCGGGAATCGAGCCCTCAGCGCAAAGTCAATCGCTTAACCACTGCCAACCGTGTCGTCTAAGATGAGATTGCAACTGGATTTTGAACGTTTTTAATTACGGGAATTGACCTTTAGGTGATAAATGGGCTAAGCGAACCACCGATTGGGTCCCACTAAACGCAAGGCGGCATCTCGGCAGGCCGAACGAAGATGGCGGGACGAGCTTGGCTCCTACAGAAAGAACTGGTACTAGCAAAATACAGAATTGTGTGGGAAAAAAAAGGGGGACCTGCGCCCTGCAGTGGGACCTAGTGGGACAATACAGGCTCGTTATATAGATTAGAACGTGTTGAGCAAGTTGGTTCTGAAAATAATGCAGAAAAAAGTTGGACATATTAAACAGGGTCAAATTTTATTAGCGAGCGAAACTCCGTAGATTATGGGTATTGATATCTAAACACGATAAAACAAAGAAAAAAAAAGATTTTGATGATTTTTTTCTGGGGTCAATGACCACTGGTACTTGAAGTAAGTACCTAGTTGAGAAAATCTTTTTTTGGTATTGTTTTGTCGTGTTTGATATCGATACCCATCACCTCTTCGAAGTTTACACAGAAAATATAACTGATATTTCAAGTAACTACTGTCGTTGACCCCAAAAAATAACAACAATATTTTTTTTCTTTTATCGTATTTAGATATCAATACCCATCACGACTGCGGAGTTTCACTAGCTAATTTAATTTGCCCTTGTATAGATAACGGTGATTTCAATCGGTGAGAATGTTATGTTGGTAATTATTTATGAAAATATAAGCTATTTAACTAGCTAACTTTGTTTCTGTTGTGATTTTCTTCTAGAAAGTATCCTTAATTACTTTAAAATCCGGCTCCTATCTGGTTAACCATAATAGGGTAAATTTTATAGCTTTATCTACCTGTCTACTTGTGTACCTTTATATACCTACAAAGTATTGCACATAATACTGATAAGTTATGTAGAATATTAATATGCGTTCCGCTACAAATTCCATTGGCTTCTTTATCAGAATGTATGCTGCATCATATTTTATCTTACTCAAAAGATGATATGACTCATTGCCAAACGATTTACATACAATCTTTTCTATCTCAGTTTAATCTTTGTTATTTTCTATCGCAATTTACGTAGAATAGTATAGTTGACCTCGTATTGCTTAGTCACCCTACGGTTGAATGTCTCCTGCACGTCATAAAACGACAAGGTCAATTTGTGTATGTGACAGTAAGACAGTTTCAACCTGAATGAAGTTTCAGTATACTCTGCATTGTTTTTATTTGTATTTATTTATTTATCACTATAATGGTACACATCAAGCTATATATTTCCAGTTTACACTGACCTCTCATTATAAGGGAATCCTATACAATGCGAGATCAGCTTATACTGGAAAATTATAGCTTGATCTGTAGCCGTACATTCAGATCTTACATTAAACATTGTTTTACATACACTACCATTGCTGGTGTAGTAATATTAGATGACAAGCTAGGTACGTTATAAGGATATTAAATAAATTTATGAAATTTTGTTATAGTTTATGAATTCATAAAAATTATTGTCTGAAGTGGTAAAACAATTACGTGGTTGGCTGTACCGTAGTCTCCATATTTAACTAAATGAAATAATGAAATGATAATTAAGAGGAAATGTATTTGCTGTTCGCCATGGAATGATTCGGGAATAACCTAATCTGGATATACTCACCAACGTTTATCTGAATACCACAATACCATACTAGATACTGTTAGCTTTGCTTTGGTATTGTTCATTATAGTTTATATTCCTGTTAGTATTTATTCAATTTTTCCTGATAAACATAGAAAATGTATGTAAAATTCAGTTATTGATTCAGATATTGTCTGCGAGGATTCTCACTCAGTGAGTTTAAAATAAAACTTTTATTTAGCGCCGGTTTTTCAATCGGCAGTTAACTTTTATCCGAAGAATAAGTTTGTCATTTTGAACGGTTTTTGTATGGACAATCTGTCAAAACGTCACATGTATTCTTCAGGTAAAACTTATCTTCCTAATGATTGAAAAATCAGCCCTTAGTTGGAAACTTATTCCTTTTAAGGGTTCCGTAGACAACCCGTAACAGTTTCACTCCGTTATTCATCCGTACGTGTGTTGTGTACGTCTGCTACACAACAGCTCCATCCAGGTCCTTGTAGGCAAACTCCCTCTTTCCTTCATCTTCTGCCTGATTCTCTCCGGACTCAGCTCACTAATATTTTATTTTATTTATTTATTTATAACAGCTTAACTACCATTACAGGGTTTACCCTAATGCGACAGTTAAGAACAACCTAAGCTATATAGCTTAGGTAATTAGTTTAGTAGTTAAGTACTTACATCTTACTTATATCTTCATTGGGTTTGGGTAGGTCTACCTCGAGGTACTTCTGGGCCCTCAATTTCTTATATTTCGGGATATAGTGCTTTGATGTAGTAGTACAAGCTGGCTGTGTGAAATTTACAGGGGCTATGCGTTTCGCACCCATCTGGAAATTGTAATGCTTTTAGTGAATTCAATTCACAATCATTCATATTGTAGAACCTAACAATCATTATGAAATACAAATCTTTGTTATTAGAGAGTTCGCCATAGTAACTGGTTTACAGCTGCCGCTGTTCAGTTTGTAAACAATAGCAAATTTTCGTTCACTATTTTGAATATCTATACATTTCTCTAACAAAGTCCTCTATTTTTATTTCAGTAGTCACTACATTTCCCCTTCCCTAAATGATTATTATGATAATAGATAGAACCATTCGAACATTTAGAATATCTATACATTTCTCTAACAAAATCCTCAATTATTATTTCAGTAGTCACTACATTTCCCCTTCCCTAAATGATTATTATGATAATAGATAGAACTATTCGAACGAGTTTTTACCCTTTAAGCTTTCATAACTACTGGTTCGGTCAAAAGTTTTTTTCCACAGAAAGAATTGACGCATCAATGATCATTTACGTAATTAATTATCTGTCGCCATCTGTATCTCTCCTCTCACTTTACACCTTGAGTGCATTTCGAAGATTTCAATGTCGTATGACACATCGATAATAAGAACTGTGTCCTATAAAATTCCAGCTTCAGCTCTCGACTTCGTCCGACGTGTATTTTTTTTGTTTTTACGTAAAAAGTATTCTATGACACTCGGCAATACCTACTGTAAGCTCCCCATTAATGAAAGAATTTTTGGAATCGGATCAGTAATTCCGAAAATTACCCCTACATACAAACTCGCACATTTTATCTCCTATGATGTAGTTTAGGTCAAAGTATAAGACAATACTAAGTACAAAAAACTGCTAAATCAAGTTCGTTTACCTAGCACCTCCCACGTCGAAAGTAAACGATGTTTACTTGGAATTGTACGCGTTTAGAACGTTCAAATTGAAACGGTATCGTGAATAAACACTTGTGTTATGAAATAATTCCGAAGCGAAGCCATCTGTTAATGCTTATCACAAATAATGGCACGTCGAGGTAATTTATCAGTCGATATCTGTCAATGTTTGGCAGATGGTGCTATAGGAAAACCATTCACAGTCATATCGTCACTCGCATCATTTGTTATTGTTTTTTATTATTCCGCCTGCATGTTTCCTAATCGGTCGCGAGGACGTGTGTTCCGTGAATGGTTTTATTGAGTTTGTGCGACCTGTTGTCCGAATCGAAAGTATTTAAGAGCTGCCAATGCGAAAGAAGAGCAGGAAAAAGAAGACTCCTGAGGAGGCTCAGGAAAAAAGAGGTTTTTGTTTACAAATATATCGCAATCATTTATAAATCGTTGTGAGGGTATTTTGATAATAATTCTTCAAATGTCAAAGATTGTTTGGACATTGAAGAAATGTGAAGTCGATGTGTGTCATATTATTCGTTAAACAGACAATATTTTGAAATGGATTTTAAAAATGAAGTTAATAACAACGATCCGCGTCAGTCTTTCGAAAACGGTCAACACTCAGAGGCACTTATGCATTAAAATAACTAACGATGTAGCTGAGAAATACTAGAGAGTGAAATGTGGTGTTTGTTGCAGATAAGTGCGAACCAGGCGCTCAATGGGAACACGGAGATACACGTACCGTTCAACTTGGTCGCTGGATGGTGCCTCGAGGCGGAGGCACTGCCGCCCTCACACAGGTCAGATGTTCAATTGTTTATGTAGAGATTATTGTTCTGCATCTATTGTTCTTATTCGATGACTCAGCCTTATTATAAACATCCGAGTAGCCCAAATCACATTGCGAAATCGAAATGAAGGAAGTATTCAATGCACTGTTGACACGCGCTCGTTAATAATAAATGTAACCTTAAGATTTAACCTGAAATTAAATAAGAAAAGATTTGTAAGCAAAACCGTGGCTAACGCGAGTGTGGTATTGTACTTTGGATGATGCAGAATGGATTGGGGACAGAAAATAGGAGATCACTTGACTCCGTTCGTATTTACTACTTGTTAGAATACTATACTTATTAAAAGTAATGTGAAAATAATTATCTGTAAATGCTATAAATTTTTGTGCATATTCGTATATGAATACTGACTGACAGAAGCGGGTGGTCTTACACGAAAGTATAAAGCATAAGCATACCACCGCCATAAACCCCAATGATATATTTATAATGCGAAAAATCAGTAGTACAAATTATAAATTTTTTGAAGTTATCATGGTCATGGTCGGTTGCTGTGTTTCTATGGATATTCGCCAGTTACGGGCAAAAAGTGTGTTTTATCGAGCTTAACGTTTCAAGCATGTGTTTATTGACGTAATATTTGGTCTCATAACCCACGTTATATTTACTTGCATCCAGAGCGGGCAAGCTACTCGCATTGCGTCTGCTATGCGAGTCGACGCAGGCGCAAGGCCCTGGCGCGCCATCTTCCTGCAACAACCGACTCCATCTGGCACATCTACATCTGTACCAGCGAGCGCTTCATCATGGTAAGTGGCTAAGTAGCTAGCTTAGGAGACATTGTAAAGAAAAGTATATTGATGTATGTCACATAATCCCAAACTAGTCTAAATTTGCCAAAGATGTAAACAACAACATAATCAGCCTATAACGTTCCCACTGCTGGGACACAGGCCTCCTCTCTGTGACAGGGAGTGGGCCATAATCCACCACAAGGGCCCAATGCGGGTAGGCGGATGTCACATGTCTTCGAATTTCTTACCGCTCGATATTTCGTTTTTTTTTTAAATTTGGTTTAGTAATGTGGTTGTATGAATTTTAAGTTCAGGGTTAATCGATGTAGCATTTCTGATGTTTGGCTCCCAGACTGGAAAGGGCCGGGGCTGCCTTAAAGCGGCTCCTGCCCAATCTAGGGGGGCCAAACGCCTCCTGTCGGAGGCTCTACGCGGGGGTCGTGCGGTCCATGGCCCTTTACAGGGCACCGGTGTGGGCGCGTTCCTTGAGGCGGCAGCCAGCCCGCTGGTTGAACGCGCCCCAAAGGGTCATGGCCACCCGGCTGGTCCGGGGATACCGTACGGTCTCCGGTGAGGCGGCGAGCCTCCATGCCGGATTACCGCCATGGGATCTGGACGCAAAAGTCCTCGCGCAAGTTTGGGAGTGGCGCGAGGAGGCGAAACGCCGGGGCGTAGCTCCGCTGCCGCGAGAAAGCACGATACAGCGGACAGAGCTCCGGCGGGATCTCAGGGCGGCATGGAGAGTGCGATTGTCGCAACCCAGCGCTGGGCACGCCACAATTGCGGCGATAAGTCCCCTCTTTGAGGAGTGGCTAGAGAGGCGCCACGGCGTCCTCACCTTCCGCCTGACGCAGGTCCTCACCGGACACGGTTGTTTCGGGAGGTTCCTGTTCCGGATAAGGCAGGAGGAAAAGCCCGGGTGTCACCATTGTGTGGATCGCCCGGAGGACACGGTGGAGGAAACGCCCGGGTGTCACCATTGTGTGGATCGCCCGGAGGACACGGTGGAGCATACGGTGGAGGTCTGCCCGGCTTGGGCGGAGCACCGCCGTGTCCTCGTGGAGGCGATTGGCGGTGGCGATCTCTCGCGTCCGGCCTTGGTCCAGGCCATGGTACGGAGCGAGAGGGCTTGGGAAGCCGTCACCTCCTTCTGCGAAGCAGTAATGTTCGCGAAGGAGGAGGCGGAACGCATGAGGGAGAGGCAAAATTTGCGACCTCACGCCCCTAGCCGCCGCAGGAGACGCCTTGGGCGTCGGGAATCGCAGGCCGATTACCGGCCACCGTAGGCGCGGGCTTGCGAACGGCGAGCAATGGGCAGCTTGCCGTTCGATAAGGACCAGGCCCGGGTCGACGGCGCGTTGTGTTCCACGCGCGCCTCAGAGATGTCAGCACCAATGACGGGGTTTGCTAGGACCGATGCCGGCTAGGGTTGCGGAAAAGTCCAAGAGGGTTACCGTGGCCCCTGGCACAGGCAACTGAAGGAACATGGGTGGGTTTTAGTCAGTAGGAGTCTGACACGCCCTCCTGCTCTGCCCAGAGCGGGAGAAGTTATTCGATGAGTTCCCACCCACAAAAAAAAAAAAAAGGGGTAAGTAATCGATGTTACATTTTCTGCGCATAGAGTAAATTAAAGGGGCTCGTGGCTAAGTAACAACAGCCGCACGGGTCGATCGATCAGGCTTAGCTAGGCTCGCCGCGGTTTGTCCGTGGATGGGTGGCCATCTTTACCTACGAAGACTGCCTCGTGCCTAGGAAATTACGTTTAGTCTTTAGTTCCAGCTGTCATTCGTGGATCTTTGACAGTCGTTACGGGTCGTCAGAAGCCCGAAAGTCTGATAACCAGTTTTACGAAGAGGTATCGTATTACCCAGTAACTGGGTTGTGGAGGTCATATAGGCAGTCGCTTCATGTAAAATACTGGTATTCAGCTGGATCCGGTTAGACTGGAATCCGACCCTAACATAGGTGAGAAAAGACTAGGCAGATGATGATGAAAGAGTAGATTAAATGATTCGAATTTTGAAAATTTCCGTTTGTTTTTATTATGAAAAATTGACTGCAAATTAGTAGCTTTATTTGATAAAGTGTTCGTACTATATCCTTATCATAAATTCGTAACCAAGCCCTAAAGGTGCGTTTCCAGTGAGGCGGAGTCGAGAGGCGAGGAGAGGAGATGTACAGGTATCTACCAATCACAATGGTTGAAATTTCATATCGTGACCCTCGTCTTGTCTATGAGTGTTCGATTTCTGCAACGTCTCCGCCTCAATGGAAACGCACGCTAACGTTCTGACACCAAGTTTCTGAATTGAGAATTTGAAGTTGAACGCGTTAGAACGCTTTTATTAAAAAAAATACAAATGCTCAAGTGAAGTTGAGAACTTGTCAAGTTCTCAACTTCAAATAAGTTTTCAATTCAGAAACCGGGTGCTAGTTCCACATTAAAACACTACTTTCCTCCACCAGGTCTGACCGGAGAAGACCGTTCAGTAGTGGACGTACTAGTCGAGCACGCGGCGCCGCGGTATCTGTCGCTGGCACTCGACGGTTATTCCTTACTACTGCTCGACTTCGTGCACGCTTCCACTGTGGTGCTCAACTCTTCGGACATGGGGCCCTCGGTAAGTTAACAGTAGAGAGTTTATAGAATGTAAGGTTTTGTAATTGTTGCAGTATCACCACAGAACCAAAAAGCATAGAACAAGCATAGTGTATAGAATCCAGTTCTTCTAACTGAACAGACAGCTGTGCTGCTGGGGAGTTTGTTGCGCCACTTCTTCATCCCAGCTAAAGCACTAGGAAGTGGTGAAGGGCGGGCGTTTTGGGGGACTGTCTTATGTAATTTTGACGTTTAAAAAGTGCTGATTCTCAGCCTCGTTTGAACAATAAAATCACATTACGAGGTGGTGATAGTGTCATTTTAATTATGATAATTCTTGAATCCTAAGTCCAACGAAGAATACTTCTGATAAAAAAACGCAAATATGGTCAATATTTGCGTTTTTTTATCAGATTATTTATTATATTTATATTTTATCAATTGCTTAATAAAACAGAATTATTTTTTAAGACCTTTGATGACCTTTCCCAAAAGTCTAAAAACTTCACAAACACCAATGTGTAACTAATTGAGTAATCTACTTATTGTTACTCCAATATTCAGACAATTATTATAAATAAATAAATTTATTTCATATCTTAGATTGTTTTAATAAATGATACGTAAATAATATATGATAATAAATAAAAAATAATAAATGTTTTACAAATTAAACATAGGCTAGTTTTATGTACAAATGAGTTAAGCATCTGTAGCTGAACTAGGCAAAACCTGTATTTCGGCTATCAGGGCCAATCCCCTCGTATAATTTTACATTTATCGTAGCCAATAATATGTTATTTTACACATCTTATTATATTCTATAGTATTATATTAAAAAAATTACTCACTCTTATTGGGTTGACTATATAGGGTTATTGGCAAAACACCATCAACTTCTTAAGGGGTCATTGCACTCATCATTATGAACAACTTTTACTATGGGACCAAATATGAAATCGCGAAAAAAAAAATCAGCTGGTCCCTACATTTTGACATGTAGAGTATGAATGCGTGACCTCTCTCTGAAGTCCCTGTATTGTTGCAGTGTCCACGCACAGCTGCAGTGACTTTCCTAGGGTCACTGCTGTCGCTGCCCGACGGCCTAATGAACGCACCCATGCTGCAGCCCTACCCTCACCAGTACAACACAGTGTCTTGTCCTGACCTCAAGGTATGTATTCAAGGAATCGGTCGTCACAAACTACTCGATACAAATATTGGTATTTGACAGGCTGCATATCTCACCAGACTTTTAATTTAAAATACACGGCGATAAAATGGGTTGCAGACCAAGAGCTAAGCTAAGTTAGTTTAGCTTAGCTCGCATAGCTGACGCAGTTTTCCATACTTGTGTTCATAGTTTGCGGTCTGCACACAAGTATGAAAATTTACCTCAGCTGCGCGAGCTAAGCTAAACTAACTTAGCTTAGCTCTTGGTCTGCAACCGGCATTATGGTGTTATGTTTTGATACTTACGTCATGCTATCGCCTACGCTGTTAATTAATATTTTGTTTGTACGCGGTCAAAGCCACAATGAAAACAAGCTAAAACTTTACCTGCCTTCTACAAGCTCAAATTAAATTAACTGGCGAAACGTCACAAACGTGATAAATGTTCCTAGCCTTCCTTGTTCTAGTCTCACCTATGTTAGGGTCAGATTCCAGTCTAACCGGATGCAGCTGAATACCAGTATTTTACATGGAGCGACTGCCTGTCTGACCTCCACAACCCAGTGACTGGGTAACACGATACCCCCTGGTAAGGCTGGTTGTCCAGACTTTCGGGCTTCTGACGACCCGTTTTCCCGTAACGACTGTCAAAGATAAAAGAATGACAGCCGGGACCAACGGCTTAACGTGCTTTCCGAGACACGGCGGGCCTCGATATGTAAAAATGGTCACCCATCCACGGACCGACTGCTGCAAGCGTAGCTTAATCTGATCGATCGACCCGACTGTTATTACTTAGCCACGAGCCCCTCTGATGTGTATCAGATTTAATATCTAATTATGATAAGTTGATAACACAAACAAAAAGATTTTCTCAACTACAAGCAACTTCAGCTAATCAGGATCACGCCTGAAAAGTTTACCAGTTAATTTAATTTGACCTTGTATAACTTACAAACTTTTCCACCAGTTATGAACCCAGTAAACGACTTGAAGAAAACTAAGTAAACATCAATTGATTATTAATTCATTTGTTTTGTGTTAAGGTTATTTATCGCAAGCAGTAGTCCAACGTCGTAGCCATTGACCTTTTTCTGGTAAAATGGCCATCCCCCTAATATGTTTGACTTGTTCCATGACACAGGAGCACGTACTCAACATAGTAGTTCGCGTCTGTCGGCGAGAAGGCGGTGGCGCAGCTCGATGCGCGGGAGCATGCGCTTTGACCGCGCACGTGTGCCACCTACTGGCCACGCGCACGCAATGCGCACGTCTGCCGTCATACGTCACTTGCCTGCTGCAGATGCTTATGGTACGTCTTAATGTTGGATAGTCGACTGCTGGACTGTTTTTAAACAAATACTGTTGAACGTTGTAACAGATTTTACAAAAAAAAAAAATACATAATTGAAATTGGGTTTTTTGAGCACACTGTGTTCGTTCTTATTGTAGCAGAGATTGCTGCTTATGAACAAGTGACACCCAAGATTTTCGGTTTGAAGCCATTTTATATCAAATGAACATTTTTGTAGTGTCGTTATTATTATGATCAAAATAAGAACAGAAATGGCCATAGTCGAAGCCAGACTAACTTAGGGTATGTTCCGATTTGAGCGTGCTTACGCCCGTTCCGAATTGACATGCGCCATGTCATGACGTCATCTATGACGATTCAGGGGTCATCGTTATCGCGCTCACGCTATCTTCGATCTTGCGATAACGCCGACCATGCCCTAAATTAATATCACCGCTGTTAAAAATGACTGTTGTGCTGTTTTGCTTTGAGTCGCATCTAATCTTTGAACTAAAGTGCCATTTGCAAAATTGTGCTTTAAAATTAAAGACGTAACAGAATACCTGAAATGAGTTTTAAAGTCACGCTCATTATGTTTAATTATTGTTGAATCTATGTTATTTGTGATTCGTGGTATTTTTCTTCGGGGTAAATATTTGCCGGTAGAATAATTATAAACACGCTAATATAAGCTCCTCTTCATCACTGGACGAAACGTCGTTCTCAAACTGAAAATCTGAGTTAACAGAGTCAATAGAGTCAACCAACAAAATAGAATTACCAATGCGTTGAACTTATTCATATTATTATATCACGATTATGACAGCTAAGAGCTGTCATAATCGTGATATCTAAATTGGAACGCAAATTATTGATGCGAGCGCTGTGAGCGATGATGGCATAATTGGGAATGTAGGGTTAGATGGATATGAATGAGCACTATATCTTACGCACTTCTTAGACTTATCATTAAATTTGTGGAAGCTTGTAAATGGCAAGTGTGTAAGCGCTATTTGTACATTATTTACTTAAATATTGGACTAAAGCTTTCTGAAGAAGAATAAATAAATAAATATGTAACATTGCGAATCGTCACAATAGGACAATCTCGCAACGAGTTCTTTGTTACCAATTTGCTCCACCTAGATTATCAAGGAGGCTGCACCATATATGCACGTTTATTTCCTACCCCAAATGCAAATCGATTGTTGTTTATAGTAAACACTCAATTTGCGTTTGGACAGGGTAATGCGTGCGTTTTCAACATTATGCTGGCGATGTGGTAAGTAGAAAATTCTGGTTGATTCTGTTACTATGCGACCAAGTTACTTGGACAACTGACAGCAGTGACGTCATTCGCTAGTATCTGTCGGATTTAAATTGTGCCAAGACAGTGAAGTGCAGCGGGAGGGTGGATCAAATTGCATAAAATTTTCTATTATTCATGGTCGAATAGCATAAAAAATATAACTATTCAGAATTCACTATATTTGTCATTAATAAGTTTATTTCAACATTTTATCAAATAGTAGGTTACTGTGTACCATAAAAGAATGCACGATAATGATATCAGTGACATGTTACCTACATTGTTTACAGCGTATATCTAAAATAGTGCTGCAGAAAACTGACTCATGCGAGAACATCCGAGCCTATAGGTAGTGAAAGGCACTTTTGATGTACCCCTCCCTGTCAATTAGCATCTACAATATTGAACACCTCAACTCCGCAATATTTCTCATGATTGGTTTTGTAATATACCTACGCTGTCTGCACCGAATATGACTCGATGATGTGACATCAGAGATGAGATAAAATGGCACATTCGGAAAGCAAATATTGAATGTGGATTTTGTAATGTGAAAGTTTGTAGTCATTTCGGCATCCTCTTGAGTTATAATTTGTCAAGATTTATGAAGCTAAAGCTAGTTTTAATTGAGTATTTAACGTTACGAAACTGAAGTAAAATTCGCATTCAGTTCTTTTATTAGGGTTCCGCACCCAAAGGGTGAAAACGGAACCCGTCCGTCAGTCTGTCTGTCAGTTGGCTGTATCTCATGAACCGTAATAGGTAGAGAGTTGAAATTTTCACAGTGTGTATATTTGTATTGCCGCTATAACAACAAATAGTAAAAATAAAATGAACTTAATAAAAATTAAAAGGGGTCTCCATACAAGAAACGTGTTTTTTTCCTTGTGATACGAAACCCTTCGTGTGCAAGTCCGATTCGCACTTGGCCGGTTTTTATGTAATCGCTCATTTAAATATCGCCGACGTTCGAGCGAAACTGATCCTGTCGCCCGCCCTGGCGCCTGTCTAAACTGGCAATAAAGCCTGATTTACACAGTGCGATTAATTTGCCTGTGGCATACCATAAGTTGAGGCAACAATAAAAGCTGCATCATCTAAACCAGAGGTCCCCAAACTGTTTTGTCTCATAGATCACATGTTTTTCGGTTTTGGGTAGACTAGCATTGCTTAGCTATTATTGCATTTTTGAAAATTCATTAACTTACGTGTTTTGATTGATGTCAGGTGTAGAAGAAAAAAACAACCTACAAAAGTCAAAATCAAAGCATTTATATCAAATAGGCACATCTTTTGAACGTCAACATTTACATTAAAATAGAATTGATTCTAGTCGCCCCTTCCAAAAGGTAGTTTCGTATGGAGAAGAATGGGCGAGAAACTCCACCGTTACTCTTTTAAAATGTGTTACAATATTTTGTATACATTAATAATATAAACTTATATGTGAAGACGATGCACCTATAAAAAAATTACCCTACCACGACAGATAAAAGAAATTAAAAAATGTAGCAATGACAAATTAGTTTATTTATGTGATAGATACATGGTGCTCACATATTTACAAACATTGTAAAAGTATACGATTTTCCAAATTATTTAAACAAGTGATATGTCAGTGTCTGAGTTAAAGTACATCACACCTACAGGTCGTCATCGAACTCTGGGGGTCGATATAGACTACTTTGCGTATCATTGATCTAAACAGTGTTTACGCGATGCAAGTCATTTGTTGCTTCAATTTTATTGTATGCCACAGGCAAGAAACTTGCATCGTGTAAATGGGGATTAAAACAATCTTCAGGGGCCGTACTATGACATGTTAATTCCATCATTGTTCCAGCGTGGAAGAGAGACGGAGCTATACATGACCGATAGCACTATCTCTCTTTCTCAACGGAATCATGATGGCGTTAACAGCTCATAGTACGGCCCCAGTGCCAGCCACGGCTATAAGTGACTGCAACTATTGTTTGCAGATGAAGAACAAGAACATTGCGAAAGTGGTGAGTGACTGCATCCTGGTGCTTGCTGACTATACGGACCGAATCGTGGAACTGTATCCTGGTCTTGCCGGTAAGAATTAGGGACCAAACCTTTCAGTTCATGGTCTATCTCTTCTATGTATATATTCTTTACTTTTCAACCGTGTGTTACGTTTGCATTCTTTTGGTCAATAGTAAATTAAATAGGTTTCCTGAAGCCTGAATTTCTATTAATTGGAACCTTCCTATACAGGTGCTGCAATGAAAATCACCACGATTTTCGTGTCATAGTTAACATGTAGATTTTTTGTGATCCTTGTTATAAATACTGCGCAAGAGAGTATTTCAACTTCATATTACTTTTCCTTCTAGCATTCTTAATGTATTAAACATTATTCTATTTTCCTAGGTAAAATAATCAAGTGGATCTGCGCATGCCTAGCTCAAATCTCGCCCAGTAGCGCGCGCGAAAATGTAAAGCCATTGGCAGGCTCGCTCCTGCTGTGTCTTGCGGAGTTCGCAATAAGGTGCGGCCCTAACTACCTGATGGAAGAGAAGGATGGAGAGCAGACGCTGTTACTTATGATATTCAAGGTTAGTTTTTTTTTATATATGGTGGCGGTTATGACTCCGTGAAGCCGTTACCAGTAGGCCAATTCTCGTACATAAAAAAACGTTCAAATTCAAGTCGCAATCTCATTTCAGCGACAATCAATGTCAAAAACCTGTCAATTTTTTTTGTAAATTGATTGTAATTTTGACAGATTGAGACTGAGATTAGAATGCGAACGGTCTTAAAAATACGGGAATTGCCCCTCAGGCTAGCTCCTGCAGTATCTTGCGGAGTTCGCAGTGACGTGCGGCCCTCACTACTTGATGCAAGAGAAGAATAGAACTCTCTTTATTATGTACACCAAAAAATTACAGATATAAATCTAGGAATAGGATGTAGGACGGAGACCAGACGCTGTGGCTAGTGATATTTAAGGTAGGAAGAGAAGAATTCTCTGGAATACTAAGTGCTATTTAGGCCATTAAATTTCTGTGAGGTTGGAAGGATTCTGATTAAGTAAGCGCTTTAATTCATTCGTTATAGCCATTATTAGACGACGATCAGAATAGTATAGTTTATGGTGTTGTGCTTTTGTGTGCACTAAATAAATGATTTTACAATTTTTTTTTTTTATGGGGTTTTATGGGGTTTCCGGTTGCATATTATTTCTAGTAAAAAATAATATCGTATGGCTTTGGATACGTGATCTTAGTAAGATATGGATGGAAAGGAAAAACTTACAAATTCAATCAAAAATATATTACTGCAATATATTCATACAAAAGTGATACGAAAAATGTAAAAATAATTAACAGTCAGCGTATGTAGTAAAACCTACACAAACTGGTGAATATGATGGTAACAATACTAATGTTTGATCAAACTATGGCCACACAAATGTTGGAACATTTTATAGTGGCTGTTGATCAAACGTTGGTGCTTATTGTTGGTGTTCAATGTGCTCTTGGGGCTGGAAACCGTGCTCGTTGGCGACGTAGGTGACTGCGTATGTCAGGCCGTCGGTACCGACGTACTTGTAGGTACCGGTGACTTCTAGAGCCTGGTGGTCTTCGCTGATCTGCTTCAGGGTGCCCTTTTCTTGGCGAGAGGTTCCGTCGCTGGTCTCGAAGCTGGGGTAGGGAAAGTAGACTTTAGTTTCAGCAAAATACAAACTTCGATTCCTGGTGCTATGCACTACAAAAAGCTATTTTGGAAATGAGTTTCCTGTGATTGACTTTGTTCATAGTTTCTACAATTTAGTTTTTTTTTTTTTGAACATTTTGTATATTTCCTGTTATAGACTGAGGTCACATCCAAAATCCATCAAAAATTCTAAAAACATGATTTGCAGTTTAAATGGAGTCATTTAAACTGCAAAATATGACTTTAGAATTTGTAGCTGGTCAAGTGACATTATGCGTCGGAAACTCGCTTTCTCTAACTTTTACAACTCGAAAACTATACGTACTTGAAGTTGTATCCATCGTGGCTGACATCAGCGTCTTGCTTGAGGATGTACACTGGGTTAGCTGCGGGGGCCTGACCCAGCTGTTGAGGGGCGGCGGCGGCCACGGCGAATAGGGCGAGGGCGACGAGTACCTGGGAATAGACATCCGTTAGATCACGAGGTTGGGTTGTTCCACTGGACAGGAGTATCCTGTCCAGTGCAATTTGTAGAGGACTTAGATTTCATGAGTGATTGCATTTGCGAGATTCTGATAACTTCGTCTTGCTCTAGAGCTTGCACCGTGGAATTAACACTATCACCTTGGGAGGGTGCTTACCGACACTGTTAGAACTAGTAGCCGTTCGGAAAATTTTCTCGGCTACCGATCTTACGACCGATATTCGAATCTGGCAATTGTATTATCACACTTATCACAAATGTCAGTACAATATCACACAATCTTTCAAAATCACTGTAATTCAAGATATCAAAATACTCACGATCTTCTGCATGATGAGATTGTGTGGGTTGTTTGAGAGTAGGTGACTACGGCTGAATCAGCTGTTGACTGTACCATTCTCACCGCGCCCCGCCGTTTTAAACTAAAACTTCTATTCGATGTCAACACTATCTCTCACATACACGTAATTGGGTGCTAATAAATAAAATGGCGGCGTCCCACGAAACTGTGGGCTGGCGGTATTCTTACATAAACACTTATTTGTTCTTGCAAAATGCGCCCTGAGAATCTTGTTAGCAATTTTCTATGAATAATAGACATTTGACATATTTTCTGGAGGTCAGGTGTTAGGTCTGTGAGATACTGATTTTAGAGCAAAATGGAGCAAAAGCTAGTATGATGGTTTCCAGAAGGTTTCCTTCACCAGGTGGACCGGCAACCTATTTAGAACAGGACAGTCAGTTGTAGACAGCATTGCCTGAACCTTGAGCCTCGGTCCGGTTGTGTTATCTTTTTGGTTCAGATGATGCTCCAGTTTCACGTCATATAAGACAAATTAGCAGAGCAGTTTTCTACCCACGTTATGTATAGTTTGATAATATTGTCATGAGGTTAGTCAAGGTAATTTTCCGAACTTGATTATAAAATGTTGACCTCATTTCAGGTACTCTACGCTGTAATGAAAGGTACTAACGGAGCGGACATCGAAGGCTTATCGCTGCCAGTCGACGAAGATTTCGACCCCAACATACAATTGGACAACTTGGGACCAAAGACGTCACCAGCTTCTACGATAGACGTCAAGCTGTGGGCTCAAACGGTACTTTGGTTAATCTTTTAACATCTGATTAGTGGGTTCTTAGCTTGTCTTAATTATTGAAGCACATATTTCGCTTGAGATGCTTTTACAGTAAGATTGCTAGAAATAAAAGCTATACCTTAACCAAGGAATACCGAGAATTTGTCAAGGTAAAATGCACCCTAACACAAAAACATAACGTCGAAAAACTACAGATGAATTATGTGTCTGTTTTTTTGCCGGCAGTCGAAAGACTGAAAAAAAAATACTTTTTACTTTTTGTCATCATCTTCTGCCTCGCATTTTCTCATCTATGTTAGGGTCGGCTTCCAGTCTAACCGGATGCAGTTTGATACCAGTATTTTACATGGAGGGACTGCTTATCTGACCTCCACAACCCAGTTACTGGTTAATACGATACCCGTTGGTAAGACTGGTTGTCAGACTTTCATGTTTTAAATTTTTGTCATATACATACCTACTTCATTGAAAACTGGTGAATTTACGCTTTACTTTTTACCTCTCCTTCGAAAAATAGAAGCCTGAATTTAAGTAATATTATTCCTTAGATATGCACCCAACTAGTACTATTCCTGGGCCACTGGCCGCTGTGGAACGGCTGGCAGGTATCATCGTCGGTGTGCGAACAACACGACAGCCCCGCGTTGGGTGGCGAGCTCGGCCCGGCCGTGCTCTCGGCGCCGCACGTGCAGATGTTACGGCTGAGCGACTCCACGTTAGCATCGCTTATTGAACTGCCCGCGTTGGACATGCCGGCTGCTACAACGCCAGGTGAGAAATATGATGCAGACTCGCCGCAGATCATTATTATGTAGTAGGTCCAAGGATCAGCTTAAAAACGTCCTGCAAAAACTTTATCTCTCATTGTGTCCATAGTTACGTTTGTAACAAACCTTACGTTGGCGAAAACATCTTTTATATGTGATTTTTTATCTCGAATGTAGGTTTATTATTATATAGTTTACTTAGCATAATAATTCAGTTTTAGCAAAACATAATTTTTAAAATTTGTAATACATTGCTAGACGAGAACTACTGCCGACAAACTGTTATGCAGTTTGGCAGACTTTATGTTTGTTATTGTTTACAGATATTGAATAAATAAATAAAATAATAATATTAAGTATATATTGAGTAGTGGTGGCCCAGTGGTAACGGCCCATACTTACGAGTTGTGGTCGTGGATTCGAACCCAGGCAGTTGTGTGAATTATATCATCACCACTGCTCTCAAAACGGTGAAGAAAAACATCGTGAGGAAACCAGCATATTCTAGAACCCAAAATTCGAGGACCTGTGATATTCACTAACCCGCACTGGGCCTGCGTGGTGGACTGGCCCACTCCTCCTCACAGAGAGGAGGCTTGTGTCCCAGCAGTGGGAGCATTATAGGCTGATTATCTAGGTATATAATTTTACTAGATATAGTTACATTTCAGCAGGTCTGTGACGACAAATTAAACTCCAAATGGTATAGAGGGCTCTTACGGTGTTAGCTACACGTGTTTTTTTTTATGAGCTGTTTCATTCCTTTTGGGGGCTTTTGTCCACCAGTGATGGTTCAGGCTTATTCACATTCAGGATATCAGGCTTACAGCTATAGTAACGGGTTTGGAGTATACCGTGTAAAAGCTCGGTATTTCTCGATCCAACCACCTGCTTCCACTTCAAAGACATTAGATCAGGAACTAAAACAACGTAATATTTGATCCCTAGGTCTAATGACGTCAGACAAACAAGTGCGAGTGCTACTTCGAGACATCGCTGGAAAGGCGTGCTGGGATGCCTCGGCACTCTACTACGACCCCTCTATAGCTTCCTCTGAAACTGTGGAGCCACTCGAATTGCCTGACACGTAAGTTTATTCAAACATTTTAAACATAAGAGAACCATGACTAATGTATGTCGCGCCGTCAAATGTAAGACCGCATCCGCTCGACGTCAACGCATATACCTAGCTAGGTACTTATATTTATAATAAAGTGAACAAAATTCTAAACATCACCCCACTAATTAAAAATAAAATTAAGATGAAACTAAACACATATTGGCTTCAAACGCTGGATTACCCACAGACCACACACACAAACACACCTCACACAAAACACAGCAAACACACACACGCACATGAACAAAAACCACTCAAGAGCATGCATGCACTAAATTCATTTAATTTTTACGTTATTTTGATATTATATCATAAATTGTCAATTTCCATAAACGGGTGAAGACACTGACTCCTGTAACAGAGGTACCACCAAGCACAGGAGTCAGGGCTTCAAATTTAAATGTAACACTTTTTTTATGCCAATAAAACTTTATTATTATTAATTAAAAAAGAAAACCTGTTCCTTGCAAAGCATGTGTGGTGTGACTATGAATGATGTGATAAGGCAATGGTGCGGTTTAAAAGAAGATGTAGTAACAAAAATTGAAATGAGTATGCTTAGATTGTTTAATCATTTTGATAGGATGAATTAAAGGCGACTAACAAAAGGTATTTACAAGGCAGACGTGAGAGGAAACGCCGAGAAAAGTCAAAGTCAAAGCATTTATTTCAAATAGGCACATAAAAGGCACTTTTGAACGTCAACATTTACATTTAAATAGAATTGATTCTAGTCGCCCCTTCCAAAAGGTAGTTTCGTATGGAGAAGAATGGGCAAGAAACTCCACCGTTACTCTTTTAAAATGTGTTAAAATATTTTGTATACATTAATTATATAATTATATGTGAAGACGATGCACCTATAATAAAAATTACTAGGGTAATTAATTAACTTATTTAAGTTAGAACAAGTACTTATTAAGTAATTAATTAACTTATTTATCATTGCTACGTTTGTTAAATTCTTTTTACCTATTGTGGTAGGCCACAATAGGTAAAAAGAATTTAACAAACGTAGCAATGATAAATAAGTTAATTAAGTGATAGATACATGGTGTTCACATATTTACAAACATTGTAAAAGTATACGATTTCCCAAATTATGTAAACAAGTAATATGTCAGTGTGTGAGTTTGTGTGTTTGTGTGAGAAGGGACGGCTTAGGTCAGGTATGTAGTACTCGCAACCGGCGTGCGTGTATGAACGTACACGAGGCAAAAGGAGTTTGTAAGGATCGTAGCAGGTGGCGTTCTGTAGTTCCTGCCTACCCCCCATGGGAAGAAGGCGTGAGTTTATTTATGTATGTGCTTCGATCAACAATAGCACTAGATTAAGGATTAGGAACAAAGATACATGGCTCCACAAAAATACAACCTCGACCATCTAACATAAGGTTTATTAAAGTTTGCAATATATTTACTACTTCGATTGAAAAGTAAACGTAGTTTTGAAATAAAAACAAAACATTTTATGGAAAAATAAAGCATACGCTCTAAGCAATATGGTTGAAAATACTATGTTGCAAAATAAGACCACAACATTATTTGTGGTGTTATTTTTCCGGCCGTTTTTGTTGCGCTCATCGGAAATCTAGTACTATTGTTGAACAAAGTGTATGTGTGTAGATTTTCAGGCTATGTGTTATCTATACTCAGATATAACATTAGAGACATTTATATTCTAGAAAACAATACAGCAAATAAAATACCTAACCATCTTTTGCCCAATGTAGACAACGTTGCTCTTAGTGATGTGCGGAGGATAAATTCTCGGAGGTCAGATAGGTAGTCGCTCCATGTAAAATACTGGTATTCAGCTGCATCCGGTTAGACTGGAAGCCAACCCCAACATAGCGTTATAGATAGAGTTTTTCTGGAAGGCAACTTAAACAATAGCTGAAGATGACCACAACATTATATCCAAAGAGCTTGTTCTATTAGAGACAGTAGAGCTCCTGACGTGACACAATTATAGCTCTGGCAAGCTTTTCAGCGAGGATAGCATGATGAACACCTGAAGAAAAACTGGTGGAAGGCATATTCTGGCTCTAGTAATTACTATTTTTACTTGGTGCTTCGTTGGTAAGATCAC
Source organism: Brachylomia viminalis (assembly GCA_937001585.2). Taxonomy (NCBI): domain Eukaryota; kingdom Metazoa; phylum Arthropoda; class Insecta; order Lepidoptera; family Noctuidae; genus Brachylomia; species Brachylomia viminalis. Next base: position 10,023,945 of record OW443307.2, on the reverse strand, counting down.
AAGACTGATTGCCCACTCGTAGCACATTTTGGAAATACTAGTAATTAATTTTTTTTTTTTATAATCATCGATGCGCTGAAAATATATATACCCATCATCTTGAGAATATCCGAAAATGTGTTTGTAATAACGAGTATTTATCCATTTCTGACAAATACTCAAATAAAAACAGAAATTTATGAGTATTTATCCGGATAAAATCCCAACACTAGTTGCTCTGTCCAAAAACAGGACGTTTTGAACTTCATCTGTCAACGTCGCACACTATGGCGCATGGCGCAACGTTGTCAAACATATCGAGCGTCACATCGTCGTCAATTGTTTCTTTTGGCTTCGATTTTCAATATAACAATCGCCTCAACAACAGATCTATAATAATTTAGTTATAAAAGCTAGATTTTAATAATACGTTTTGTTATTTTCTAGTGCGGAATGTCCGCGCGACAACACATTATCTTCTCTCCCGCCGCCATTACCCCCGGATCTTTTGCCGGATCACAAGAACTGTTCACCGGATAAACATCAACTGGATCACGTATGTATTCACATCACTATAACAATGCAACATGAGTTTTGTAAGTTTAGATGCTAAGTAAGAATATCTCGAAACAAACATAGAAACGCAAAGCTCATGTCCCGTTTTAGGGTATGTAATTAAATTAAATTAAACTTTATTTCAGGCTAAGGTCCATGTTTTTTTTGTTAATTATTTTGTTAGTAACAATATTGCTTAGGAGGTTAGTATTTTTAATTTTCACAAATTTATTATTAACTAGCTTCTGCCCGCGTCTTCGTCCGAGTTTAATTTCTCGTGCCCGCGAGACTGCCCGCGCTAACACTTCGTTTTCGCTTAGCTTTCTTTCTGACTTTTTTTTATTTTTGCTGGGCTCCTAAAGGTCATAGCGTGATGTTAAATATCCTATAGCCTTCCGCAAAAATTGGGCTATCAAATGCAAAAAGATTTTTTCAATTCTGATCAGGAGTTCCAGAGATTACCCCCTACAACTTCACAAACTTTACCTCCTTGTAATATTAGTATAGTTTCAGTCCTATGATTGTCGCCACCCAGTGTCCCTGAAAGGGACTGGCAGCGATGATTTTCAGAATGCTGTTGTCACTACCGTGCAGGCACTGTAGTATGGAGGCCGCTTTCTTTCGCATGGTGGCATGGAAACCATCAGTGGTTTTTATTTTTTTATTTTTTTTTATTTCATTTTTTCGCGCTACAACGCCATGGCAGTCCCAGCAGCATCCTAAATGATTCAAAGACAGCTCCAATATTAAATTGAACACGCAGGACGCTGTAGGCCCGGCGCGTGTATACCACCCACAGGGCCATGCGCTCCCTCTCTATGTCTACGTCATCTCTTAGGTAGCTCGTGACAATGTGGCCAAGGTACCTAAAACTATCGACAATCTTATGGGCAGACTTATGGGTGGAACACTGCGCGGCTGCTGCTTAGGTGTCACCTAAAACGGCCGTCTAACCGGCTTACTTAGGTGCCGTGTGACCTTGGTTCGTCATGTTCAGTCTACACTTTTTCACTCCTAGGCAAAGACGTTCTTTCCCATCCAGTCTTCAAGAGTTTATTCCATTTAGTCCAAATTCTTAATAAAACAATAATTAATCTAATAAAATTCTATTTAATAATTATAACTGCTTAACTTTTATTTTTGTTTCTGACCGTACAAACACCTGTTTGACAGGTACTAGCATACATCGGTCACACGTCACCAGAGGTCGTGTGTGGACGGCGGTTGGACGAGGCTGGCCCATCGCCGTTGCCACCAGGAGCAGAGGACGAATTAGTAGCCACTCTAGTTGCACACCGGAACAATGAGAGGCACTACCTGGCGAATAGAGATAGGTAAGCGTGCCGCCTTATACAAGATTACCGGGACATTGACGCGCTCCGGTTACCATGGATTCAGCACATGATTCTGAAACCCCCCTGCGTTGAAATTTTTCGTTGTTTATTTAGTATGTATGTATGTATTTTTGTATGTGTGTATATTCTCATATTATTTGTTTTATTCTATTAAGTGAATAGTTTTTGATAAATCTACTATCCTATCGCAAGTATGCTGGAAGAGATTACATTAGAAATAAGCATCACCTTTGTACCATTTTTTCTGTTATTTTCTTCTTGTCTGTTTTGATGTGTGTACATAAATGGTTAAATAAATAAAAAACTAATTGGCTGTTCTATACATTTTGACCGTGCAAGTATTGCACTTTTCTATGAAACAGCAGATCATTTTTTTTGATAACCCATGCATAATTTCTACTCTATGGTGGTCTAGAATCACATGCTGAATTCATGGTTACAGTGTGCGCGATGTCCCTTCCTTTTAGTTGAATATTTGGTGACCAGCAGCACTTGGTAGAGGTATAGAAAGAGAAGAAAAAGTGAATACATTTATCTAGCACAGCCTTTAGGCTGTGCTAGATAAATGTATTCACTCATATTCCCCAAAAAAATACAAGTAAAGTTAATTCCGTTGTAAAATATAAAGCGGAAATGTGTGCCTCACTGCGGCTGCGTCAAATAGGCCGGCCCAGTTCAGCAAAAAATTACAATCAAGTGCCAGTCATATGAATAGTCTGCTACTCAAAAAACTCATTGCAGTCACTGGCCTATGTTGAAAGCTAAAACATATTATGGCTGCTGCATTTATGAAACTACGTCGCTAAACAAGTACAACACTCATGTTGACTCAATACTTATTTTAGCCGTTTATGGGAATTATGAACCACAATATATACAGAGTTGATACGACAGAGGGGCTTTCCTTTAAACTGCCTATACTAGGTACCATTTTGAAGCTCTGTACAAAAAATCAATTAAATAGGAACGCTAGTTTAGTCGCAAATGACTTTTTTTATTTTTTGTCCCGTTTGAACACGATGTATCTTTCTTAACAGCTGATTATGTCTATACGCATAGGTCATGCACCTTAAAACGATAAATCTGAGTATAACCTACGATACGTTGTTGCCGCTCTGACGCAAGTCATAAGTACCTACATCCAAATTATGTTCGCTAAAAAGAAGGCAATAAATACACACACACTTGCACTTTCATTACAAAGGTGATTGCGTGTTACTCTGATCTGTAAGCTATTTATTTTGTTTGAAAATAAAATTTTCTCATTTTTGGTGTTTTTTTATTTTTATACCGTATTGAATGAATACTAAATACGTATAGTATACGTAGTGTAATTTAATGCCCCTCTGTCATATCAACTCTCAAAGCAAACCATTGTTTTCATTACAGTATGTCGTGCAGCTACGAAGAGGAAGACGTCCCGACCCTAGTAACAAAGTCGACAGCGCGGCCATTCGGCGTATGTCGCGCTCTAGCGGCACAGCTCGGCACGCTCGCGCCGGCCAGACGGAACCACGCGCATCTACTGAAAAGAACCGACCGATTGCTTCGGGAGCTGAAGAATCTTGATGCACAGAGGTAAAAACAAGAAAACACTGAGAGACCCTGTAATGATAGACGTAGGATGGATCAATAAGTCTATACATACAAATAAATAAAATTGAAGTGTCTGTTTGTAATGTCAAAATAACAGCTTTTTACTAAATGCATACGAACGTAAATACGGTACTTATAACAAAAAATGAATTATAAACATTTTGGTCAGTCTGTTTGTTCCGCCAAATCTCCGAAAAGGCTGGACCGATATTGACGGGACTTTCACTGGCAGATAGCTGATGTTATAAGGAGTAATTTACTATTACTTTAGAAAAAGAATTAGTTACCACGCCTAAAAAAACCCATGTAATCCACATCTACGCTGCCAAAGCCGGGGGAAAAAAACCAGTAATAAATAAAATAAAAAGTTACATCTGTTTTATACAGTCAATCTAACCAGTTAGTCGTCGAATAATAATTATGTTCCTATTCATCAAACAATGCTTATGACTATAGTCTAATCGCGGTAATAAAATAGTGACTCATCAGTGTAGTTGCAATGTTGTAATGATTGTTATTTTAATTCGCAAATCTAATACTAGATGGCGTTACTAGGCTCGCCACAATAGTTTAGATTGATAATTTGTGTGACAATAGATAAATGACGGTGGCGGTAAATTAAGGGACCGAAAAAAAATGACAATCGAAGACGGACAGAAATAACGGTTGCTCCGTAATGAACTTGCATAAATCTGATAAAAGCCATCATTATTTAGAAATTGCTACAGATTGTAAATGCGTATTGTTTTGGTGTAATATTGTGAATTTGTGTGCGAGTAACGGAAGAAACGGGGTAAGTGTTTGCGTGAGGAAACCGGCATGTCTTAGAACCAAAAATTCGAAGACATGAGACATCCACCAACGTGCACTGCGCCCGCGTGGTGGATTACGGTCCGTTCCCTCTTACTGAGAGGAGGCCTGTGTCCCAGCAGTGGGAACATTATATGCTGATTATGCTACCTACATTGGCACGAGAAGGGTTTCGTCGATTTTCGCTGTTACCTGCCTCCACTAATATTGTTATATCATTTTTCTTTCCTAACAGGTGTCGTGAAACGCACAAAGTGGCAGTAATATACGTGAGCAAGGGACAGGAGACTCGCAATGAAATCCTGTCCAACAGATGTGGCAGTCCTGCTTATGAAGCTTTCCTTGCTGCTCTGGCGTGGGAGGTATGAACATTTCTTGACTGACTTGTACAAGCTTGAAACTTTGTATCTAATCATTATAAAATGAATTTTAGTTGTTTTCGAAGGGCGCATTTTTGTCAACACAGAACAATTACAAGTCATAGTTTATCTCCGGATTTAGGTCTATGTCGTGTAGTTCTGAATGCTTGAAGAAACAAAAAAAACCGCTATGAATGTGCGTGAAAACGAGTAGTGTCAGCACATAACACACACACTACCGACGCCATTATCTCGGACGGTACCGAGAGCTCCTTCCTGTGCTTACACACATTCATAGCGTGGTTATACACTTGGTAATCACAAGTAAAGCGCGCGTCGCTTCGTGAGATAAATAATTTTATTTGTTTGATTGATATTTTGTATGGGTATAGAGAAGGAGGTAAATGGAAATCACAATTGAATTGATCAAGTTACATTTATTTGTACGCATAAATACAATTATGTAATTTTTTACCTTTATCTCCGCAACTATCGTTGCTATAAACAATTGACACCACATTCGCTTTTCACTGCACTTCATACTTGACGAAAACATGTGAATGTATTATTGTATAGCAACTGTCCACGCGGACGCATCGCTCACTCAAATAGGAGAGAGACAGATGTCGAACGCTGCCGAACGCGGAGGCCGATTGTGCCTCTTTGTCGCTCGTTCCGCGCTCTCGCTTGCACTTCAAGCCTTAAATGGAACGCATCAGAGAGAGGTAACGCCGCATGAGTCATGTTTTTCCGTGCGGCGAGGTAACGCCGCATGAATCATGTTTTTTCGTGCGTGCAGCCGGCTCCATCGAATTATAAGAAGTTGTCACGTCAAAAACATGACTATGGGTAGTCGGGTACTGTATAACACACACCTAGAAGATTGATGATGTTACAAGTACTCCTTTGGCCCCTAACCCACACGCCACGCTTGTGGCTCGTCGTCGATCTCGCGTGTTTAGATTTGTTGGTTTTCAAAACGATTGTGGTCCAGGTGGAGTTGGAGAGTCACGTGGGCTTCACGGGCGGCCTGCGCGGCGGCGGGGGCGGCGGGACGAGCGCGCCCTACGTGGCGAGCCTCACGCTGGAGGCGCTGTTCCACGTGGCCACGCGCATGCCCGCCGACTCGCCTGATGCTATACTGAACAAGGTATGGCCACACAGATGAAATATCCTCGTATCGTGAACTTAGTTATTTGCGTAATTTTTTACGGTTAAACACAAAGTAACTCTTGAACTACGATTGTCAAAATCAAACAGTTACCATGGACATGTTGCTGACTACAATTTTTTATTATTATTTCATTTCTTACAATCGTTATATTACGTCACAAGATTTTTTGAAATTGGTATGCTAGTAGTTCTTTTTTCAACTGATTTTCGGCTAACTAGTAACGAGTATAATACATTATTTTCATCGAGCCACGCCACGTGATCACAATCCAACATGGGAAGACTAACAGACAGAAGTCTTCTGACCGTAAAAACTATAGATTATTGAACGCAATCGGAGGTTCAACGTTCTTTAACTCCTCAACAAGTGAGGCATAAATGAGTCTCGATTTTTATAAAATAAATCGTGAAGAACTTATCCACGCAAAGCTTCTCGCGACTGTTATTTAGCTACACTCATTTGTTTTATAAAACCTCTTTTGTTTTTTTGTCTAGACTCGTCACCTCGGAAACGACGAAGTACACGTGGTGTGGAGCGAACACTGGCGGCCATACAAACGAGACACACTACCCACACAGTTCTGTGACGTACTCATAGCACTGTACCCGCTGCCCGGCGGGTTACTGAGGTGTACTGTGTCTAGGAAACCAGATGTGAGTATCAGTTTTATTTGAAATCAAGTGTACGTGGTGTGGGACGAACACTCGCGGCCGTAGAAACGAGACATACTACCCACACAGTTCTGTGGCGTACTAATAGCACACAGACCCGCTGTCCGGTGGGTTGCTGCGGTGTACTGTGTCCAGGAAATACCATGTGAGTGCCATATTTATTAAATGATAAATGATTTTATTTCTGTAGAAGTGTAAGTACTTGTGTACACCTTCTTGTGTTGGCCTTTCATGCCAAGAGAAAGTAAAGGCTGTTGTCGCTGAGAGCATGTGTTGACATGTTGAGATTATAATAGAAATTTTCCTGGAAAAACTATTGCTTATGTTTTCAAGTTTTTTTTGACAAAAGGCTAATAAGTTTTCAACTGACCTCTTCAACCAACTTTTACTTTTTGAATAGGTAGTCAATTTATGTAATTGGTGTTGTGACTGGCCGGTATTATTTTCATAAACCGAACCTGCTTGAATCAATTCTTATAATAGTTATTTATGCAGCTGTTGTTTATTAAGGGGTTTTAAAACACGAATGGCCGAGTGTGATAATAGTATCAGATGAGTGTTTTAATAGTTTTAATACCTAATTATGTACAGTTGCATACAAGACTTTATCTACACCCATGATAATGAATCCTCTATAAAAGATTCTAAAACCATAGGGTGTTGTACAGTGTTGTAAGAACCCTATATAAATTCATGGTAAGTTTAATTGCTGAGTATCTAATACAAACAAACTATGAAATATCTGGTGGTGTGTTACAAAGCTTGTATCACTCATTTTTGTGAGCTCAGACTGGTATAGCGAGCTCCTCTTCACCGAAGGTACGGTTCGCTGAAATCACTCTTAGTCGACGGTTGGTTTCACGAATAAATCCATCGCCGATAGAACTATTCGCCGAAAACACCGTTCATCGATGGTCGCTTCAGCTACAACACCTTCTACCGATGGAACGGGTCGAACGAAATTTATCTAATGGTATGCGGGCTACGGTTAGCACATTGCGGACCCACCATACCACTGGCCATACCCCTGGTGGTATGGTGGGTCTAAAACTATGCCATAGAAAATAGTGTTGTAGGCTACAAGGATCTGGCCATACCACAAGTGGTATGGTGGGTCCGCAATGTGCTAACCGTAGCCCGCATACCATTAGATAAATTTCGTTCGACCCGTTCCATCGGTAGAAGGTGTTGTAGCTGAAGCGACCATCGATGAACGGTGTTTTCGGCGAATAGTTCTATCGGCGATGGATTTATTCGTGAAACCAACCGTCGACTAAGAGTGATTTCGGCGAAACGTACCATCGGCGAAGAAGAGGTCGCTATCGCTATACCGTTCTGCGCTGCATTTTTGTAAACAACAAAGTAATAATTTTTCGCAATACCTACTAATATCGAACAAAAATGGCGGGATACGCCATGAATTCGAACAATCTATAAGTTTTTTTTTTTTAATTATTAGCTGTTTATTAGCTGTTGTAGTGAAACGCGCGTGCATGACAATGTTCTTTTTTTTAATTCATAAAGATACCACGAATTGAGTAGTGAGAATGTGGCTGTTTGATGAGTAAGGAAGGGATCGAGTTCGAGTTGCATAGTGAAATTTAGTACAACATAAACATGAACATGTGCTCGTTTGGATGATATTATGGTTACTATGACACTGATTGTTTTAATGTTGGCAATAAGCTAACTGTTTCAGAAACTTTTATACAGGATTTATAGTTTGGGTGTAGATAAAATTAATAACAACATCAAACCTCACAGGTATGTGTATTCGGCCCAATATGGGAAGAGTGCATAATCCGCGTCAGCTGCTGCGCCGCTTTAGTGCGCTGCGCGGCCTTCAGCGGCGGCCGCGCCGTGCGCGCCACCATGCCGCTGTACCAGCACGCCTACAGCGAGCGCGCGCGCTCCCTCGACGCGCTCGTGGCGTCACACACGCTGCCCAGCACCTTCGAGAGCTTCGTGGAGCGCATGCGCGACCCCGCGCCCGCCGCCGCCCCCCCGCACGGTAACACTGACCCCGCCCCCGTCCGCCCCACGCGCCGCCTGCGCACTAAACATGACATGGAAGCGCTAACTTAGGTGGTTCATTTTTTTCTATTTTTCATGTGTGGGGAATATTTATATTTTGTTGTTGAGAGATCAACGTAAGCTTTAATAATGCTAGAAATCATCCATTTAAATAGCTATTATAAACCAGGCCAGTAAAATAATTCGGACTGGGCTATTAAATATTAACGCTTAAGTTGTAATCATAATCATCCGCCTTCCATTGTACCTAGATACGATCTAACATGACATTTAACATAAAGCGACTGCTACCTAACCTGCTTAAACTGTAATATAAAACAAGCTACAAAAAGGTAAATATAGATAAAGAAATAATACTTCATCGAAGTGAAATTGAGCGTATCATACGCCGAAGCTATAAACTAGATCGAGAACACGTTCGGATCGTGAGTTTACCTTCTCTATGAAGTAATATTTCATTGCCTATGGAACAGGGAAGATATTCTCGATACTAATCGATATCGTGTCGTCAGATCAAGGCTCAGGCCGGCTAGCTGCGGCCTTGCTGGACCACGGCGGCCGCGCGTGGGCCGGCGGCGTGTCCCCGCGCGGCTCCCGACGCCTGGGCCCCTTCAAGCGGCCCGCGCACGCCGCGCCCGCCGCGCCGCCCGCGCCGCACTCCGCGCCGCCGCTCGCCGCGCCGCCCGCGCTCGCCGCGCCCGGGCCCGCGCGCCGCAACCGGTGAGCACAGCCGCGCGTCTTCTTGTCGACAGCTTCCTAGAACCTCAGTTTCTGCCAATAGCGCTCAGCTCGTGTGACCGACTTCTACATTTCGTCTACGAAAAATTGTGATGTAACAAATCTGTCTCGAGCCTCGCTAAATGCGACCTAACACAAAAGCGTCGACCGCCCGCACGGCCGTATGTCACTAAGTACGATACTGCGTCAGTGCTTGAGCGGCGCGGGTGACGACAAACTTTATCCGGTCGCTAAGCTATTATGGTGCGTAAAATGTAGTAGTCACTAATGTAAAAATTGATCTGTTTTTTACCTGAGCCAAGTAGATCGAATAAAATTAAATTATGATTTCATTCCGACCGAGAAAATATACGGACAAAATATAATATAAATTAAAATTCAGTAATCGTGATACATATTGAATTTATCCACGCAAACCGGTCTATCAGTCTTCTTCGATCTATATCTATGATGCTATAGTATAACACTGAAAGCCGACCGCAGTCGAAATGTTCTGTGAACGTCTCCACTCTGTATCTTAAGTTAATTCGTCCATCGAGAGATTGTAGCACTACCTACTTAACAGACTTAAAGGAATTTTCATGTACTTAATATTTTATAAGCTTTTAATATCTGTAGAGTCTTGCATTTAAAATGTAATGTACATGCTTGCTGTTAGCTTGAAGTGTACAATCTTAGAGTTAAAATGTTGAAAACGTTTTAACACATATTTTTATGTAAATTTCTTCAATATACAAACTGTAATCAGCAATCATTGGACATTACATTGATGTTTTCTGTACATATGTAAACTAGATTTAGAGCTTTAACTGTTGTAGGTTTGTTTTTACAATACTATTTATTTGCATAATTGAGATTTAAATCAAGTCCCATTCGTTGTTATTATTTATTTTTGTTTAGAGAGGATGTATTTATATCAGGCTAAAACGTACACGATAGTAACCAGGTAAATTTTAATAAGAAAAATATGTAGTCTCATGTCATTATTCCACAATATATCCTACAAGATGCTCAGCTTACTTAGCATGGCCACTATAGAAACGGAAGACAAAATGACAGATGTAGAAAGATTTCTACGACGCTATGTCAAAATTCAAGAAAAGAATGACTTTTCATTATGAAAGTGATTTTGTCTTCTCTTCGTAGAGTAGAGATAGTGGTCATTGTGGTCATGCTATGCATGCTGATATGCTTTTAAGTGTTTCTGGAGATATTCATCATGAGCTTTGATCTCCCGTCCGTTTGTATTTTGGTATTGATTGTTGTATTAAATTGTTTTGATCTTACGCCTACTGAGATTTCTATTGATAAAATAACCAACATTCCATTCTTTTATTATTTTAAAAGTAATTTCGAATCTATTATTATTTTTCTATAAATGAATTGAGATAATGTGGTGATAATATTGTGTAAAAATCGACCTGCATTTATGGTTTACCTGTGGTACTCACATCAACTTAACTGATGCATTCCATTCAAAATATTTTTTGAAGAATCTGTATTGTTTCTCAGTATCTCTTAGTTTTATTATTATTATTCATTATACTAGTAATTATTATTTATTAATCTGAATGATTATTTCCACATTCTAAACAGTATTTTTATAGTTGTTAAGACTGACACAAGATTTTATGTATTGCAAACACTAAGTATTAAAATGTTAAATTTTATTTAAAAAAATGTGGTGGTAAACTTATTACAGCTAATTTATTATTGCTAGTTTTTGTTGATTGAAATAGCTTCGAGAATTGTCACTTAAAATAAGTAATCCAAATATTAACCCACAGACATTATCTAATGTAACCAAATTTTTATATTTAAAATGATTTAAAATAAAGTTTTGTTAAACTTTTTCAAGTTGTTTTTGTATGCACGTACCCTAACAAATTTGAGACTTAACATGAAGGAAACAACATTTTGGTATTATAAAAAAACGATTTTATTAAATTGTAACATAAATAATCCCTATATCTATGTCTTAGGCAACTTATACATTCCTCCTTGTAAAACAAGTAGATGAGTTCGTACTTTCGTATCCAAGAACTGCCTGAGCTCTTGAAGGCTGCATTCTGTACCAGGAGCTTGTGAAGCAAACATCTTCAACATCTGATGAATGCGATCCAGTGGAAGAGAATCTAAGTTGGTCAACATTCCAACAATATAAGACCAGAAAACTTGGAGTTCCCCCTCCCTCTGGTCATGGGCTGAAGCCATTACACTCTCTGTCTCATCATCCTCACAAATCATCTCCTGAACTTGGTTGGTAGCTGCATTAGCCTTGTTCCCATCAGAACCATCCACCAAAACAAAGTGGTCTGAACTTTTCTCAGTGATGAGGCCCATTGATTGCCAATATGTTATTTTTCGCCTTAGAATGGTGACAGGCACTTTCATGACCTGATGCAGTTCATCTATTGACCACTCTGGCTTGTCTTGAAAGTGCATTATCAATGTTGCATTGAACGGCGACACAGTTAAATCTAATTTCTTATCTCCTATTTCTATCTCAATATTCACATTCCCAAGATGTGGTTTCCAACTTAAGGTTCTGTTCCCTTTCAAGGCCTCAAATGATTTAGTGTATGCCTCTAAATGGCGTTTTATTTGCTCTGGTAACTCCAAACTCTCATCTTTGAAAGGAGGCCAAAACTGTGCCGATAAAATCATTGCATTTGAAGTAAACTTTTTGTTCAAAATTTCTATTTCCTTATCTTGTTGAATGAGTGCATTAATTCTTTTAGAATCTGATATATCTTTGAGCATAACTTCACAGAAGTGTAGTTGTGATTCTCCAAATCTTAATTTTAGTAGTTCCAGATATCTGATTTCCTTCTCTGTGTTTATAGCACTTTGTGCCAATAATCTGTCTGCTAGAAGGGTCCTGTATTCATTCACAAATAATTCCTTACTGCCATATACATTCACAAGCATTGATATAATATCATTGGCTCTTCTATCACTAGAATCAACAGTGGGGTCAGCATCAACTGGGTCAGGGTTCCATTCATCCCATTCTTCATCTTTGTCACTGTCACCATCAACTTCTGCAGCAAACTTGACCAATTCCTCAGCCAACTCACTGCCTGCTCCTTCTTCAGTCAAACTACTGACAACACTTCGTACTGTGTCATCTCTATTCCTCAGATAATTTCGAACTGGCTTGGTTACAGTTTCAAGAATCACCCCTGATGGATCAAGATGCCTCAAAGCCCTAATAGTAGTAACATAGGCAGTAAGTATATCGGGAGTGTTCACACCCGGGTGCAACAGTCTTGTTTCAAGTGCACTTTGTAGGTTTGTACACAGAGTAGATCTCAAGTCAGTCTTTTCCAAACATATTTTAATATCATCAACAGCAGGCTGTGACTCTGGGTATTCTATTATTATATTAAAAAGTTGGTCTATCCTTAATTTTGTATAGCTGTGGTATAAAAAATAACTTAATTTTTGCTTGAACTTTGATATAGCATTTAGAGTATTTTTGTCATCAGGGGATGGTTTTGAGGAGCCCCCACAGTAAATCCTAGTTAGCCATGACATAACAGTAGTGTCAAGCCAAGTTTCCAAGAATTCTATATGTGACATATCAAATGTTCCAGTGCAAAGCTTCTGAATGTGACAATCTATTCTCATTTGTATGAAGTTTGTCAACACTTGACCAGTCAGTCTTTCAAGTAACTGTAACTCCATCAGTTTCCTGTTGGTGTCATGAAACACCTTCACAATATACATACAGTTACAGTCTGAAGACTCATTTAAGCATCCCGAGCATGTGATATCTTCACCCATGTCAGAGTTTGCATACTCATTATCAAACACATTAAAAGATACTTTGTAGAAATTATTAATGATCACTTGGAAGTCCAATGGCAATTGAGATAGCAGTGTTGCTCTAAGAAGTTGTTTGAATCCTGAAATAATATCCTTTTCGCCATAAATAGGTTTGTTGTCATTACAGCTGTTGTTCAATATGCTCAGTCTTTGCAACATTCCTGAGAAAGTCGACACAGCGTCGTATATATCGTTCACAGCAGCCTTGAAAAGTTGGAAGCCCTTCACATCCTCTTCTACTTTAACAAACTTTGACCAGAACGAAGGAGCTACATGCTGACGCAGATATTTCTCCATGTGGAGCAGAACAATATCTCGTATTTTGATCTGAATGCCGAGGCCGACAATTATTTGCTGAATCTCGTCGTAGTCCGCGTTGGTGCAGTAGCTGAAGATAGTGTCGTGGAGAATTGGAAAGGCATAGTTTATCTTGTTCCAGTAGACCTTTAAGTCTTCTTTCTTATAAGACATGCTGCACTGTTAATTATCTCTTCTATTCTATTAATTTCATTAGAAAGATAGAAACACAAACAACAACATGCAACGCCTTTTGACCGATTTGTCAACTTGACTTTGATTGATTTTTGTGACATCTGACATTGACATTTGCACAGATACGTAAAAAGAAGGTGAAACAATTTTATTTTTGAAAAATTCAATACATTTCCAGTTTTAGCTGTTTTATAGGCTTTTCATACAACGAGAAGTCAGCACAGCTACGAATGGTACCTTGCTTCTCATGTTTTATTGTTACACATCAAGCTATACATTTCCAGTTTACACTGACCTCTCATTATAAGGGAATCCTATACAATGCGAGATCAGGACAGAGAGATAACAGATGTCACATTTTGAAAAAAAATACTCATATCTGTCAATGTATGGAACTATGGAACTGTCTTACCTTTGATCACAGAGCATGTAACTTTAAGATTATATACTTATATAATCAAAGTGTCTTACCCACGGAAGCTGTTTTTTCCTCAGAACATTAGTTAATGTTCTGAGGTTTTTTCTATTCCGTGGTCTTACCCCTGTAAAAAAAGTACTCTGTGCCCCTGGGGGAGGCGCTTGGACGTAGCTTAGGTACCAAAAAAACAAGTCTTGCTTTACCACCAGTAGGTCCACCTACCCGATAATTACTTTCCTCTATGGGTCCACCAATGGACTATTACCATGAATGGGCAAAAGACATCTAATCTCTATTAGAGGCGGGATGCTAAAAATTATCGAGATCGACGAAGCAATCTCCTATTTCTGTATGAATTGCATTACCCCTTCGGTGGCTTTTACTTGCTTGAACGGAAATTCCTTGTCAGTGTTGCCACCTTCCTTTTTTTAACAGGGGGCTACTTACGAAGCTGAAACGGGCTAGAATCAGGATGTAAAAAAGGGCTATGTAGAAAGGGCACAAAACCACTAAAATTCACAAAAAAACGTTGAATTTTAGGTAAGTGCTCGTACCTTCTATTAATACTTGTAGTTGCTGCTGTGACAGTTAAGGGTTGCGGTTGATCGCGGATGTCAGTTCCTTATTTGAAGGAGTATTTAGTATTGCATGCTCTGTATTTTACTACCTCATGAGCTAATATAGTGAGAGCAACGGGTTTTTTAAAACGTTTCGATTCCCGTCTAATATGTAAAATCAATGTCAATGTTCTTAGTTACATATTATTGCAATTTTTTGTTTCACCAAGTTCATGGTACTGAAGACTTGTTCCACATCAGAATTTGAATGTGGTAAAGTTATAATGATTTTTGCCAAATTGCATATCTCCTGATACGGATTATTTCCTTAACAATTTATCAATTAGGGATAAATTGCCCTTTTCGGCATAAAGGAATAAAAAACGGTTGTGTAAAAGTGAGTGTAAAAAGAGCTAGATCTAACCCAAAAAGGGTTAAGGTGGCAACACTGTTCCTCGTAGTGAATAACACATATGGCTAAAAGGTCCCAGCAACCAGGCCATTAAAATAAAAAAATGAATAACACAGCGCTCCCGTGTGTACTATTAGTTACAGTCAGAGAGCGGGAGATTTAAAATATTTAAATGGTTATTGGTTACCTCGCGCCGGCATCAAATCCATCCACCAGATAATTTAAAATTTCGGGGTTGATATACCAATTTTTACAAAAATTACGTATTGGACGCGTCTTTACCATTTACTTCAGCTAAAGACTACTGCCACAGAGCGCAGAAATGCCGAGCTAAGTAGTAGATTACACTAATAAGCTGAACCTGCTTTAGTATATTATGTTGCATGTCAAGACTAGTTTCATTCGTATGTTCCCTGATTTATAGAGCTAGTCTATATAAACAAAAATGAAATGCTGTTTGTTAGCAAGTGCATCACTTGAGAACCGATTTGGACTTATACAGGGTGTTTGGCGCATGGACCGACACAATTTTTCCAGGGATTTGGGAGGTCATTAGCTAGGTTCTACCCATACACCCTTTGTCCCAAACGTCACGGTTGGTTACATATGATTCTTTTTTTAATGAAAAAAACACCCAAAATATTTCCTTTTATTCGAAATAGTAAGTTTTTTGTTTGTGGGTGTAGTGGCAGTGATAAAACTGGTTTCAAGAAAATTCCTTAATGCTTCCAAAGTTTATTTTTGTATGAAATTTTACTTCTAAATTCGTTAAAAAAAATTGGGACAAGGGGTGTATGGGTAGAACCTAGCTAATGACCCCCCAAATCCCTGGAAACATTGTGTCGGTCCATGCGCCAAACACCCTGTATATTGTTTTAAAATGTTTGTAATAGTTCGAATTAGGTTTTTATGGGAAGTGAATTGGAAAAGTTTCCAAGAAAATTACAAAAACTGAGACTTTCTTTCTATGGAATTTGTATGAACTAATGTTTGGCTGGGTGTATGTCAGGTTAGCTAGTAGGAAATAAAATAAAACAAGTAATGTAAAACTTATAATTAAACTTATTTTATTAACATCTTATAGTATAGGTTCGGGTTGCTGTGTGAGAAGGAGTCCAAACCTCTTCTTGATTATTATTCTGTGTCTGGAGTACTTGTCTTCAGGGGAGAAGCGAGCTGAAAACGTAAAGCAACTGTTAGGCAAAATTCAATTTCATCTTCACTCATACATCAGAGTACAGTAACTTTACGATATTTCATCAAAATCGGCCTAGCCATTTCGGAGATTAGCCGGAACAAACGGACACAACAGGCAAACATTTAAAAATAGTTTTTTGGTTTTTATAAGTACTGTATTCATAATAAAATTATGCATTTATTAAAGATCTGTTATTTTGACATTACAAACAGTCAATTCAATTTTATTTATTTATATAGTTTGATGGGTCATTGAGTTCTACCATAAATAATTGATCAATGTGAATGTGATTTTACTAATCACAAGTACATGGAGTAATTTAAGAAAATAATAAAATTAAATGGTTTCTAGCATAAAAGTTGATAAAATTCAACAAAGTCAAACTCGAACTCAAAGCATTTATTTCAAATAAACCAATTACAGGCACTTTTGAATTGTCAAGGGGTCGGTCAGTCAGAAAGACGAAGCTAGTTGCCCACTCCAAAGCGTAGTAGGTACCTATGGAGAAGAACGGGCAAGAAACTCCATGGACACCTTTTAAATCAAAATATTGTTACAATAGAGTGGTTACATCATTCATGTTGTAATTATACATGTGAGAACGATGTAGAAAGACGTGCACGTTAAAAGCGTCCGTAATAAAAAGATAAAAACAATTATGGAATTAAAATAAGCAGTGGCAGCTAAGAAATGACCAGTGCCTACTGACGGCGCCCGTTCACGAACATGACGTATGTATCAGCACCATTCAGCTCACCCATTTTGAAGGGAACTCAATGATCCAATACTTATTACTGCAATCACCAAACAATGGGCTAAGACATCTTGGTCATCATGTAAGTATTCCGAGCCTCACACACAAACTTGCTTGTAGGAATCTGGTTGTTTATTTACCTGGATGTGCTGATATTGTAGGTTTGCCATGAGGATCAATGGTCTGTAAATAATAAAATGTTTCTGATTACTCGATTCACTGTTCTAGCTAATTCTGGAAATAAGAACGGCTCTAAGTCGGTGGTCTTCGGTAGCTTTGGTCAGAGGGAAGTCTTTCTTTGGAAGCGTATTTCAAAAGTCGAAGAAATCATTATCAAGAATTACTTTTAGAAACGATTTAGCCTGAAACGGAGGACTAAAAATACAACACAATTTTTTGTAAACAAACACGTGACTTTTAGGTTATAAAATAATACAATGAAACTTTACCGCTAATGTGTACTGCCTGTCACCCTTTTCGTTCAAATAATATCTGAGATACATGTTGATACGCTGTATTCACAAAATTAATGTTCTAATATATTTTTATATCTAATATTGCGTCTTGATTATAAATTATTATGACCACAATAATTTTACAACACCGTGAGTGAACTGAACCACACTACCACAGAATATCAACAATTTTAATATACCCTGAACTATAGGAATGACTGACTAAATAAATAAATTATGGCATTTCATGTCAGTGACGATTGAAATGATAGGTATAATAGTATTATTTCCTTTATTTCATTTACATACATATGAATTACATTTTTAAATATTTTTATAAACAAAAAGATACCAAAAACATTTAAAAATATAAAAAATAGTAGCCCACCGGTATCGGGAACAGGGTCCAAGCTACCGGCGCGGCGGTCAGGGCTCCAGAGAGAGAAACTTCCTAACAATGCGGGCCGTGTCCAGAAGTACCGCTTTCTGAATCAAGCCCTTGATCCAGCTGCCTAACGAGAGCCTCCGTAGGTGTTGGTCGAGGCTCTTGGGTATTAGCCCATTGGCTGTCACGACTATCGGCACAATGACCGCTGAGTCCACATCCCAAATGTCGACAACCTCGTGAGCCAAGTCAAGATACTTGATTTGTTTATCTTTCTCGGCTTTCACGAGGTTCTCATCATGCGGGATGGTTATGTCAACAATCATTGCGCGTCGCTCCAATCGATCCACCACCACTATATCAGGCTTATTGGCAACAATAGTCCTATCAGTGATGATGGATCGATCCCAGTACAATGTGATATTACCATTTTCGAGAACTGGGTCGGGCACATACCTGTAGTACGGTACCTCCGATTCCACAAGGTTGTATTTCAGAGCAAGCTGCTGATGGATTATCCTGGCTACAAGGTTGTGTCTATGCAAGTACTCTCCGTTAGCTAGACGAGAACACCCGGAGATGATATGCCTGATTGATTCTCCCGGCCGGTGGCATGCCCGACAGATGTCAACCGTGCCGTCTTTCACAATAAATCTCCGGTAATTGTTCGTCATCATAACTTCGTCCATAATTGCACAGACAAAACCTTCGGTTTCTCCAAAGAGGTCACCGAAACGCAGCCAGGCAACGGACGCTAGTAGATCTACATCCGGTCCATGTAGGGCCCGGAAAAAGCGTCCGTGGAGCTCCTTACTCTGCCATACCTCCATGCGATCATTAGTGTCAAGCACTACAGGTTTGCGCCAGTTCTCTTTAGCCAAGGAGAGCGGGGTGAGGCCCTTGTCCACCGTGACTACATCTCGATGCATACCCACGTCGGTTTCTAGGAAATATTCCCTGAGACTGCATATCTCGCGATTGTGGAGGGTCTTAGCGTTTAAAAAGCCTCGACCTCCACACTTTCGCGGGATATATATGATGTATATTTATAATATGTATGTATTTACGGAAAAAAAATGTATTTAAGTAGTGTATCAACCATCTGGTATCCATAACACAAGCCTTAAGTGCTTAACTTGGAACTAGATGGTGCTGTGTGCAATGTCAGACGATATTTATTTTTATTTATTTTATTTTATATACAGCCTCATTACCGATGATCGTGGGTGATGCATTCGATTTGCAGTCAGCAGCGTACGGACCCTCCTATCCAGGGCGTCGAGTTCGGTCTGAGTCCATTTGAGTATGCCGAAAGAGTACATCAAAACTGGCATGACCCAACCGTTGAAGGCGCGCACCTTGTTTCCGCCTGATAGAAGACTATTAAGTACTTTTTTCAGGCGGCCAAAGAAGCGTTCCCTCAACGACTGCTTCATGTCAGTAACATAGTATTATTATTTCCTTTATTTCATTTAAATACATATGAATTACATTTTTAAATATTTTTATAAACAAAAAGATACCAAAAACATTTAAAAATATAAAAAATAGTAGCCCACCGGTATCGGGAACAGGGTCCAAGCTACCGGCGGTCAGGGCTCCAGAGAGAGAAACTTCCTAACAATGCGGGCCGTGTCCAGAAGTACCGCTTTCTGAATCAAGCCCTTGATCCAGCTGCCTAACGAGAGCCTCCTTAGGTGTTGGTCGAGGCTCTTGGGTATTAGCCCATTGGCTGTCACGACTATCGGCACAATGACCGCTGAGTCCACATCCCAAATGTCGACAACCTCGTGAGCCAAGTCAAGATACTTGATTTGTTTATCTTTCTCGGCTTTCACGAGGTTCTCATCATTATTATTATTATTAGTATTATTCTTTAGTCATTGGGTACGAGCCGTAGACAGTTTCTCTGTCTACGGTACGAGCTGAAGAGCTGAACGAGCCGGTCGACCGACTGCCTAAGTGATGGGACAAAACGTAGTTTTAGGCAAGTTTAGTACTTTATTACTGCATTGATAAATGATAAATGATAAATGATTTTATTTCTGTAAGTAGGTTTGAACAAACACTTTTACACGTCAATCATATTTTTTTTAAACTAGATGGGGTCGGCGTTTCCTATCTGACTACTCTGAGAAGAAAGGCCGAAACAAACTCAGAGGTCACAGTCTCTTTTAAAGTCCAGACAAAATCTTGGTCAGGTCATGTGAAAGCTATGTAGATCGGTGTCTGCAATGGTCTTTTGAGGAAAGAACCACACAGATTGAGTGGACCTGTCCAGTCAGTGCACGCAATTGTCAGTAATCGTGCAGCTCAACTTAGACTCAAGGAGCTCAACGATTCGACGAACAATACCAAAGAAAGGACATTTGAGTAGGCCGCATAAATTACTCAAACTGCCAGATCATGATTACGTTGAGAAAAATAAATATAAATAAATCAATGACCGACATAGTTCTCACATTCACAATAATTAGAATAATCTTTGAGGACCATGTAGATTTGTGTCTGAAATGGTCTTTTGAGGAAAGAACCACACAGATTGAGTGGACCTGTCCAGTCAGTGCACGCATTTGTCAGTAACCGTGCAGCTCAACTCAGAACTTAAGGAGCTCAACGATTCGACGAACAATACCAAAGAAAGGACATTTGGGTAGGCCGCATCAGGTACTCAAACTGCCAGAACATGATTAAAACTGCAACAAAAACACACATAGTCCTCACATTCACAATAATTTAAAATAATATAATACTTTAAATAGTAAATATTAGTGTCATTGTATATGTAAATAAGTATAGATACTTATAGCAAAGATTATAAGTAAAAATAGTTAGCGAAATAAAATAAATTAACATTGCCTGTGCTTTATTGGAGCAACTCAATCCCAAGCCTTTTTGTCCTCAATATAGTCTTTGACAGTATAATAGGCATTCTGGCATAATTTCCTTTTTATAAACGATTTGAATTTATTAAGGCTTAGTGCTTGAATGTGGCTAGGAAGTTTATTATAAAAACGTATACATTGGCATCTAAACGAGCCACCTATTTTCTTGAGCCTGGTAGTAGGAACAACAAATTTGTGCTTGTTCCTAGTATTTAAATTATGGATATCACTGTACTTTTTAAACAGATTAATATTTTTATGTGCATACAAAAGATTTTCATAAATATACTGAGAAGGCACAGTCATTATATTAATCCCTTTAAATTTGTCTCTGAGGGAGTGTCTGGGACTTAATTTATAAATTGAACGAATTGCCCTTTTTTGTAAAACAAAAATCGTCTGAATATCGGCGGCATTTCCCCACAACAGAATACCGTACGACATTACACTATGAAAATAACTAAAGTATACTAAACGGGCTGTCTCCAAATCAGTTAAACCACGAATTTTCCTAACGGCGTATGCTGCAGAGCTAAGCTTCTTTGACAATTTATCTATATGGGGGCCCCATTGAAGCTTGGCATCCAAAGTTATGCCTAAGAATACTGTGGTATTTTCGGGTTTCAACTCTTCACCCTTTATGAGAATACTTGTTTCTACTTGTCTAACATGAGGTATCGTAAACTTAATACATTTCGTTTTTTTCTCGTTAAGAAGAAGGTTATTAACATTAAACCAGTTAACTACTTTTGCGAGGGCACTATTTACATTGTCAGTAACCAGCTGCTGACGTTTGAGTTTAAATAAAAGTGAAGTGTCGTCTGCAAACAGCACTATATCATGTTCATCCTTTATGAGGTAAGGCAAGTCATTTATATAAATAAGAAATAAAAATGGACCTAGAATTGAGCCTTGAGGGACCCCCATTCTTACTACCGATCCGGGAGATCTTTTCCCGTTAACATCAACTCTCTGAATCCTATCACTTAAATAAGAAGTAAGAAGATCCAGAGAGGCGTTCCGGATTCCGTAGTGGTGCAGTTTCCTGATTAATGTTGCATGAAGAACACAATCGAATGCCTTGGACAAATCGCAAAAGATGCCCAACGCATCGCATTTGTCCTCCCATGCATTATATACATGCCCTAGAAGTTCAACTCCGGCATCAGTAGTTGAACGACCCCTTGTAAAACCGAACTGTTTGTTATGCAGTAATTTATGTACATTAAAAAATCTTTGCATTTGATTTAAAATAAGTTTTTCAAAAATTTTACTAAATGTAGGTAGCACTGAAATAGGTCTATAATTAGTAGGGTCTGATGTACTACCCGATTTAAACAACGGTATTATTTTACTGTTTTTCATAAGATCAGGAAACTCACCACGGTCAATACAATTATTAAAAATAACAGCTAAAGTAGGTGCTATAATATTTATAATTGACTTAGCAACGTCCACAGAATTACCCCATAAATCTGCAGTCTTTTTGACATTTAACGTGTGAAAGGTTTTAATTATATCTTTAAAAGTGACATATTCGAAATGAAATTCAGAATCACAAACTGGAATGTTTTCTTTAAGTAAAGACTCTGCAGCAGTGGGTGAAGAGTTTAGAGATTTAGTAGTCGATACGGGAATCTCTGCAAAGAAATTTTCAAAGGCCGCGGCGACTTGAGAATCAGATTTAATTATATTGTCATCAATAGCAAGGCTGTAGTCACTACATCGGTTGCATGACCTTCCCGTTTCGCTATTAATGATACTCCATGTCATTTTTATTACATTACTACTATTTTTAATTTTTGAACTCAAATAACGTGATTTGGCCATACTACAAACTTTTTTAAATAATTTAGAATAATTCTTAACATATAAATTAAATTCAGCAGTGTTTTTACAAGTTCGTTCATCATACAATTCATAAAGTCGTTTTCTACTTGTATGTATACCAATGGTGGCCCAGTCACTAAAGGAAGCGTTACTATTAACCGAGAACGTCTTTGGAATGAACGTGGTATTGAATAGTGTGCAATACATATTAAAAAAATCATTATAATGTTGATTAGGGTCATCATTAATCACCAAAAATGGTAATTTACTTAAAAGTTTAGATTTAAATGTATCCAAGCGATAAGTCGTTTTCGGGTTAACAGTGATATCTTTTTTAGTAACTTTTTTGTTTATATTTGAAATAGTTATTAATTGTCCGCAATGATCTGAGTCTATTAAATTAATAATTTCTTTGTGAGTTGGTATAACATCTGTATAAATGTTATCTAGGCATGTGGCACTAGTGGGAGTTAATCTAGTTGGCTTTGATTTTACTGTGTGGTTACAACTGTTGTAACTATTTATGCAGAATAGATATTGATACTTTTGGAAAAACCCTGACTGAGGTGTGCTCATTTGCCCATGCCCAGGCACAAGCTTTGTCTTGTCAATGCGACAAACCCGGGCCGGACGGCCCAGGATCTTTTTTTTTTAGAATCGGCCTCTCGTGGTTGACCTTGAGAGGTCGTCACAACCGGACTAGTAATACGGGCTGGTGTATTACCTATTACCTCTCGGAATGACGGTTAATGGTTTTGGAAGGTCTGTATTCTATGGATGCGGTGGGGCATTGCGTGTGCGAAGACTGCATGGTTAAGTCATTATTGGATGAATGCACGCTGTGTAAATGCACCATTTACACTTGAGGGACAATTTGCTATGTGCATTCAGAACGGAGTGGAGTCTTTCGAGAGCGAAAGCGGCGCGCGAGCGGGCCTGCTTTATGTGCTCTGCGAAAGAGAGATGCTTATCGAGGATCACACCTAGATTTTTGGGTTGCTTCTCCCAAGGGATCGGATTGCCGAGCATGGTGACCGGTCGGGGGCAGGGTGGGTTTGAGTCGCGGTTTCGAAAAGAGATAAGCTTGATATAGCGGATGTGGACGTTTAGGTACAGTGAAACGACAGATTTACGAAAGGGTGAAGGGTTGGGAGACTCAAATGACAAATACGTCCGTGCGCGGTCATAGGTAAAGATCACTGCCGGTCAGTGCCGGTGTTTTTGCTATCGTAGCCATTCGTAGCGGATCGCCCGCCGCTAAGCGCGCGCGCCCCCCCAGTCCCTTGCGTCTCCCGCGCCTTCTATGAGCCCTGGATTTATTAAGTAAACAATAGAAACCTAGGTAGTTATACAATGACATAATTAGACAAATTAAAAAACATCAATAGGATCACGCGTCGCCTACATTCCCCCCCCTAGTGCTGCTACAGCACTCATCACCCATAGAGATAGGCGCG